>OY728122.1:1826754625-1828098530 GCA_963277665.1 Viscum album | reverse complement strand
ACATTACTTTCAATCCACAATGATGTGCTTAATTTCATGAATGGATCAGGTCCAAAAAAAAATTCTGATTAAAGCATGAAGTTCTTTAACTAGAGTTCTAGGACACTTGTAAATAGAGAAATAATAAACAAACATGGAGGTAATCACTGAATTAATAAGAAAAATTATCCTTTATTGAGATATGGTTTTCACTTTCCATGTTTCCATCTGGGAAATGATCTTCGAATTGATATTTTCAAGGTATCACTATTTAGCTTTACCCTAGAAAAGAGGCACCTCGAGATAATTGAAAGGAATAAACCCTTTATTCACTCCAAGTAATATAGTAATCTTGTTTTGTTTTCAGACCAGTATTCCATTCCCAAATACCAAAAAGGACTTATTCTAGTTTATGTATTTCTAGAAATATCCTCATAATGAGAAAAAATATTTTGAATACAATAAAGAGTGATCCTATCATCTTCACCAAAGAGAAGGACATCATAAACATAAAGAAGGTGTGAGGAGGTAAAAATACCCATTCCAACCTTAATTTTATTATATAAAATATCCTACATAAGATCATTAAGGCATAAACTTAGATAATTTTCATCCATTTCAATGAGAAGTCTAGATAAGGGATCCCCTTAATTGACTCTTCTAGAGAACGAGAAAAACCACTAGGAGAGCTGTTAATAAGAATAGAGATCCTTCCAATCATAATAATTATTTTGACCAAATTGATGAAAGTTTCATAAAAATTATGCTTTTTAAGAATTTCAAAAACAAAGATCTACCTTTATGTGTCAAATTACTTAGAAATATCAAGTTTGAGGAAAAAACTCCCACCCCTAACCTTATTTTTCATAATGTTAACACATTTAGAGGTAGTGAAGATGAAATTTTAAATGCCCCTTATAGGGAAAAATCCAAATTTAATTGAAGTTATTAGAGCCTTATCAATATTTAAAATTTTTGAGGAAATGATTTTGATGATAATTTTTAGAACTGCGTTTTCAATGGAAACTGGCCTAAAATCTCTAATATCCAATGCATTTTCTCCTTTTGGAATTAGATCAATAAATATGGCATTAACACCGTATGACATGGAGGCATGATTAAATAATTATATGAAAAATTAGTGTTTTTATTATGAAAAATTTCCCAATTAAACATAAATAATTTGTTGGATAAACCATCTGGTCCTTCCATGCTATCAATATTCAAGGAAAAGAGGGTAGCCTTGATTTCCATATCATGAGGAGATTCAGTTAACATCCTATTCTGATGAGTATCAATAGTGGGTGAAATATTATCATCTAGTATGTGTGTATAATCCTCCTTTTTTTTATAGGTAAAGGATCTTAATGTAGGTGACCTCATCATTGGAGATTTCATTTTTTGAAGTTAAAAGTGACCCATAAATTTCAAGGGTAGTGACCCCTCTACTGATTTTCTTCTCCTTGTGAAAGAAGTGAAAGAATATAGAGTTTTTATCTCCCTCCTGAAGCCATATTATGTTGTATTGATTCCAGGATAACCATTATTTGAGAGAAATCATGTCATCAAGATCAGAGAGAGCTTGGATCTCATCCCTAGAAGGAGCATCTAGATTCTAATTTGAATTTTGAAATTGTAAAAGGTGTTTTTCAACAACCTTAATATCATTTTCCATATTAGAGAAGGATTATTTTCTCTATTCCCTCGTCATTATTTTGACATGCCTAAGATTTGTGGATAGAATTGGGAGTGGGTTTCCTAAAGGCTCAATCTTCCAAGAATTTATGACAACTTCCCAAAATAGGGTTATGATCATAGTGTCATTTGGGTGGAATGAGCTCAGATACATTAACTACATCTTTCATGTCACCAACCTAGACAAGGAATCTATCCAATTTTCTAGTCTTCCTTCCATTGTGAGTATAAATTCTCCATATAAAATATCCTCCAGTAATAAGAATTTCAACTAGATTGTATCCATAAATAAAAGAATAAAATTTAGAGGTAGCCAACCTATTAAAGTAAGCACAAGTTTTTTCTTCAGGTCTTAAAACACTACTAAAGTCACCCAAGATCACCCAACTATGAGGCATCTTATCAAATGTCATTTCAAGATATCTACAAAGGGATATTCTTTTTAGGTAAGTGTTGGAATCATAAATGAAGTATATGGAAATAATAGTTCTCTAAATGCCAATATCAACCATGAAAACTTTTTGATTCTTCATATAGTAGTAAAGGTAGAAACTATCATCTTTATAACCCAGAGATTCTCAAAATCACTTTAATTTAAGTTTTGAGAAAAAGAAATAACCTAGGGATGTCTAATTGAAGGAATTATATTTTTAAAACTTCATTTTTGAATCAACAATACCAATCATCATAGGTTTGTTGGTTATAATGAAATGTATCCGGGTCATGAACATGGTAGAGTTCCCAAGCCCTTGATAGTTTCAATAGAGGATCTTCATTTAATAAGAGACATTTTACTCCTAGTTTGAGGCCCTCCCCTATGTGGTAAGGACACTTTTCTCTTATTTCCCTTTCCTCTTCCTTTATTCTTGTAATTATTAGTGTCCAATAAATTATCATTTTTCTCAGAGTGATTAGAGGATACATCAGTAGAGGGAAGAACCTCATTGTCACTGGCCAACAATATTCCACTCAGTAGAGATAATTTCTTATGGGAATTATAAATTCCCATAGATTTAACCTTACTAATTTTCCTCCTGGAAGATTTTCTAGAGGGAACTTTAGAGAAAGGAACTTCCTCATCATTCTGGTGGGACAAAGCCTCACTCTGAGAATCATAAGTAGTGAGGGGGTGCACTTTAATAACTTCATTTTCATCTTCCTAGTAATACTAGATGAAAGAGGTGCCTATTAGTGAGGAGGAAGCGCCCTCTTCAGGTGAGATAATAGTGCTATCTAGGGGAGCCCTAAAGACAATTGAGATATTTTGAGAATTCCCCAAAGTTAAATCAACTTGGACATACATATGACCTCCAACATGAGAAACTTTACTATGTCTGTCATTACTATCTAAGACCACCTTAGTTGATTTCACACCTAGAGCAGCCATTGGATTGGAAAAATAGGCAGCTTGATGCTGCATCATAGGAACCCCTATTCTCCAAGAGCTTGGACAGAAGGTGAGAGAGACACATGCTCTAAGGAACTACTCCCCTGATTAAGATCATTCTTCCCCTCCCAGATCATAAATTACTTCCCAATATAACCTCAGTCTTGTTAAAAGTTGTTTTCATTTGTGATAACAACCTCTTGAGTTGGTTGTTCAATCAAATCAATAAGATATAAATGGTCAATAACCTCCCTTCCATCATATGAATCATCCATATCCTTAGTTTTAATGATAGGAACAACTTCATATATAAATAAAACATCATTCATGACAACCATAATAAAAGGGGAGCTGACATGCTAGAGATGAAGGTATTTATCATCCTCTTCCATTTCAACCAGTCTAAAAGGTTATCTAAATCATTCTGCAGTCCATGATTCTCCTCAAAAGGGGGTTTTCCATTACTGCCAATAGCCTATGGAGACTAGTAGAATGTCTCATCCACCTTGTTAGCTTGAAAGTCCTTCACCTCGGGGAAAATCCCTGCAAATACATTTGGGTTAAAAGAGGGCCATACACTCCCCTTTCCCTTATCACTAACCCATATACAAGAGGAATAATCAATGACCCTTATCTTTGAAAATGCTACAAAGTTTGGCCCAATTGCATTCATATACAATATGACCAATGAAATTGTAATCAAAACCAAACTTTGGATTTCTTTCATAAAAATACCTCCAGTTTAATACTATCATCCTTATTATTTAGGACCACATCCTCAACCATAGTGGCATCCATATCAACTTAACCAATACTCTCACAAAGTGACCAAATATTGGATCGTCTATTTTACCTCTAATCAAATTTCCAACTGAAGTGGTGATATCCTATAGGATTCAAGGTTTATAATACAACCAATTGAGACAACAAATATAAATCCATACCTGCATGTGCATAATCCTAACATTTATGGGATAAAAATTCTAGTCATGTTCCTGAATTATAATAGTTACAGGCCTCATATTAATGGAGACAAAGCTACACACACACCAATTATGCTCATCATAGGGGAATAAAATGTGAAAATAATTCCTTCCCATTGCATTAATCCACCAATCCTCAAAGTACCATGCCACAATAATCCTATTAAAAAGATCATTGAATCTCCATATCTTCTCAGTTTTTGGAGTTAAGACCCACAGGATGATGGAGTATTTTCATAGATTAATACTATCCTCCATAGCCTCATGATTTTATGATGGAGTATTTTTGGTGAATGTTTTGGGGGTATAGAATTCCAAATTCAGAGGAAGACAAGCCTACCACTAACCGAACGACATCTGAAAATTTCTTCTTCAAGCTAGATGCTTCCAAGGGAACCGCACCAGTAAAAGTTATTTACTTCTGTGATACACATATATGGAAAATCTCTTTGTGACAAATGAGATTAGTCTAAATAATAGAAAAATATAATCTATTACACCTTGAATCATCCTTAGACTTAACCTATACATGATCTCCATGCCCGCAAGAGGTCCTCCCTTATTCTGCCATCAATCTCTTTCCTCTAAAATCCTTTGGTGTAATTTTCCTCTTCCCTTTCAACTGTAGTTGACTTATTTGTTATAATATCCCATTATAAATGGGACATTATAATTTTACTAAGATTTTTATTCATTTTTAAACTTTTTAGGATATTTGGAAGAGAAATGACTAACTTTCCCATGGTTGAAACATTTAAAATAGAGATTCCCTCTAAACTCACCTCTTCTTTCTCATGAAAAATTTCTTGACATAAGAGAAAGAGTTTTTTCACACTCTTTAAAATTTCCTTATTCAATTTTAACTTCCTTGAGAGCTTTAAATGTAATTTATTTTTCCTTATTTCCATAAATTTTGAGATCAGTTCCTCTTCTCATTTCTTAATTAATAAGAGTGCTATATAACTCATGAATAGTGAATTCATAAAGATATATATCTTCCAATGATGAGAACGTAGAATAAAATTTATCAAGTATAATTATCTTGAGATTATTGATAATATTATATTCATTAAGTGTTTCTCTAAAGCCTCTAGCATATCTCACAACAATATTGACTCATGTGAAGAACTCATAAAAAGTTTCATCTTCTTGCATTATTATGTTTTCAAACTATTTTCTACTGATTTAAAAATTTGAATCCTTTACTTTATTATTCCATTTATAGATATTATGAAGTTTTTTCCATATCTCATTGGTAGATTTTCATCCCATAACCTTGATTAATTACTTCTTGGATAATGTTGAGAGTAAAGTATTTCCAACTTTTCCATCATTCTGAACATTATTCTTGTCAATAATAGTCCATGTAGAAAAATCTTTAGGAGAAAAGTAACCTTAAAGTGTATAATTAAGAACATATCATCATGGGGATAGAATATAATGAATAATTATATCCTTTTATAAATTAAAACCCTTACCATCAATGGTAGTTACTATTTTTTGGTTAAAAAAACTAAGATGATCCAAGGTAGAATAAAAGAGATGTCAAGGCCCGGGATATCCCTATGATACCAATTAAAAAAGTTCAAACTGGTACAAATAACACTGGGAGGGGGGTGGGGGTGGGGGTGAGTTAGTGGTTTTATATTTTTCAAATCTGTTACCCCTTCTTATTATTAAATAAATATCTCATCAAACATAAATAAATAAGGAACACATAATTTTTGTTAAATTGGTTCACTTATAGAAGGATGAATACATCCCTAGTGTATGGTGGTTTTTGTCCCACACACACTATTATTATTTTATTATCAAGGATATCCATGGGAAAGGGTATTACCTTGTACCTACAAAAATATTCTATCACTAACCAGAAAAGTGCATGATTTTTCTCATTTAATAAAAAATATTAGTACACCTTCAAAAGATAAATCACTAATAAAAACACATTCTTCTTCTAATCAAAGTGGATCAAGTTCTTATTCTTATTCTAATAAAAAGATTAAATTTTTGTTCTCAACACTCAAAAATAATTCTCCACACACTTAATAATTATCAAAGAAAACATCTTTATCACTTTGATGTGAATATTTATTCATAGAAGATGAATTGATATAATTATCATTAATTCATGGATGTTAATTCCCATTTAATATGGTAGGTTCAAATCTCATTCAACCTTTCTCTTGAATTCTAATTTACTCATTATAAAATAATATTCCAATTAAATATACTAAATACTCAATTGATAATTGAATTTTGTATATCAAATAACCATGGACTCAATTATTTTATAAAACCCATAGAAATAATTATTATTTTAATCTATTGGAATTCATCTTTGAATTAATCACACTGTATATATAATACTCACAATAAGTATCACATTTATTCCATAAATATATAACATTTAAATTCATAATTTTACATATCATTAAACCTATGTGCAACATGTATACTTTTTATTAAATCAATATCCCTTGTGACATCAAGCCTATATAAAGCATGCATATTTTATCCTTGATAATTTCAGACGTGGTACAATATCAAAAATTCATGAAGATAAATTTCATTAATTCTATAGGTATCATGTTTCTCTCCATGATTATACATATTCATTTAAAATTTCATGAATATCAATGAATATATGATGACTGTATTCCATGCATACATTTTATGGTATTTTAATACATTGATTTTAGTATTTAATTGATGAATCTTTCCAAATTTTTAATGATTTGATTTTTTTATGTTTTATAATGATAAAAAATAGATACTTTTAAATAGAAGAAAAAGGTATGAAAATATGAGCTTAAAGACACTTCACATTGCAAGTGATTTTAAGAGACACGATATCAAGTATTTGAGGATGTAGTGGAGCTGTAAAACTAGAGTAGGGAATTTACATGTTGTATATTCAATTTACATAATGTTTGTTTTTTTAGGATGAGTTTTTGGAAGAGTTACGCTGAAATTTGTGATTCCTTCTCCTGTAGTGAGAATTTGAAGATTACATGTCATGTAATTATTTACACATCGTGTAATATCCATATAGACCTAGTTACGAGCCTTTGATGAAATTTTTAATGAAAATATTAAATATTTGACCCTAGGGCCCACAATGGAGATTTTATAACACCATCATAACACTATTAAATAATACCCGAGCCCCAGGGAAATCTATAAATAAGAGGCTAGACTACCACTCGATGGATTATTATGAGAGCTGCCACCACTGAGATGAAGGACTGCCACTGCCATGATGTGACAAATATAACCTTTATTTTCATACCCCCTCATGGATTGCATGAGGGGGTAGACCTTGTGCAAATAAATTTTAATGACTATGGATTGATTGTAATAAGGTATTTTATTTTTAAATGAAATTAATTTGGGTCTTCAACCACAAACCTAATTTCTTAAATCTATTCTTTGTTCTATCATTCACGACCACTGTGTGACTAGTGAGGGAATGATATTTTCAACATGTTTAATAGTGAATAACTCACACCATGACCATTGGGTGGATTATTTTCTATGTTTAAATATGGTTCCAAGTTACCAATTCATTGAATACCTAAATTAACATGGCCATTGTGAAAAGGGAACGTCAATAATTTCGGGGTTGTCTACCATGACCATTAGATTTAACTAAACTTGGTTCCAATACCATATGATTGATATTTAATTATATTATACCCTAATAAATCATGAACCTAGATTTTAAATTATCGAGCATGTTTTTTAATTTTCTTAAAATCCAAATCAAACATCGTCTCTTCTTTCAATAAAATAGTTAGAATTCATTCATAAAATATTTTAGGTTTATTTTATTAAATTAATATTTTACTTAACCCTAGCTCTGTAGGTTCGACCATGGACTTACAATTTGTATACTACCCTATAGTTTAGTTGTTTTTTCTTTGTGTTTCTAAATTTCTAAATTCTGTAACACTATGGGAAATAATGATGCCAATAGGGCTATCAATATCACATGTACACTACTTATTTAATCTAGCTTAAATCATGTATAAATAGAGTGATCATGAAAATATAACTTCTTATTTTTAATGTGACAATGATTATGCGAGATCACTGCATTCTTCACACAACTGCATCACATGACTCCTATATTTTTATTCATTAATTAGTTTACATGCATGAAATGTGAAGTTACATGCATGTACCATTTCAACCCCACTGATACATAAATCCGAGATTCACCATTGGGGAAAGCTATATATTTGAGATTTTATAAATCATTAATGATATTTTATGTGCATGAATATCAGATCACATCATCCAATCTTTCCTTATACACATAGAAGATCTATGGAGGTCTCATAGAGAATCCATGGAGATTTTTCATGGATGCTCATTAGGTATCGAAGATCCTTATTTTCATGGAAGGTCTATGAATTATTTATATAGAAGATTCATGTTCACATAGAATAATTCACATGGAAGATCCATGCTTTGATCTATTCTCATGGAAGGATCATATCATCACTTAAAAAATATCCATGTAAAGATCATCTTATAGAAGAATCAAATTGAATTAAAGAATGACCTGTTCTCATCATGCATAAGATACTTACACACACATAATCTCTATATGCTCAAAAAATATCAACACTTAAGGTTCATGGTAGAAAAATCAGTTGGAATATTTATATGGTCAATCTTATTACACTAACGGTCTATTATATTCTATTCTTATAGAAGAACTTATGATCATTAGAGCTCAACTGGCATGGTAGATCAAAACTCATAGAAGACTCAATAGTTGGGAATTGGTGTGAGGAAGAATATGAAGCCACATGATGATTATACTGTACTTATCAACTAGATCAAAAATATCTAGTTATATGTATAACATTTTAAATGTGGTAGTTGTACCCACATTACAACTATCACATGTTTAAGAATTATTTGGGATTAAAGTTGTATATAAATTATATCATTCTCTTGGATGCTCATTAAAAGTAACCAAGTCCACTCAGAATCACTACACAAATGCCTTATGAGTCATTCCCCCATGCACTGACCTACTGGAACCCCTATGTGCCTCCGTACACACCCACCCACCCACATAGGAAAATTGGCTATGCTATACAACCGCTTTCCTAGACAATCCATTTTCCACATGGGCTAGATATTATGGGTCATGCACCCACCTAAGTAGTGTATGGACCTGGTCTTATGGATAGTCCATGTAGGCCCATGTTTTTTTTGATAAATCCCAACATTAAGCACTTAGAAATATTCTAATTATCAAATGTAAATTCTATATAAGAATTCCAATTCCATCCTTCTTCAACATGATTTTTCTTTTAATCATGATCCAAAGAGATATTCTTCTTTATATAAATTGTATTTTATCCTCAAATCCCTTCAAAAATTCATCTAGGCTCATCCATGAATGGATTATTAAGCGTTTTACAAAATAAAAAACTTAAAAATACATTATCACATGTTCTTAAGTGTTAAATATTTCTTCTCTAATTATCACAATTAATATGAATTAACAAAAAATACAACATCATAAATATATTAGAGGTTAACATTTCTTAACTTTAATCTCCATCCTATCTCTTAGACAAAATATTTGATATCACTCAGTCACAACCTGCCCCTATCGAGAACCCCTCCTGAACCAAAAATGAATATGAGAGTGACCCTCTTGGATCACCTCTAATGGGCCTTAAATTAGTGACTAGCACTGAGGGTATAAATCATATGAATTGGAGGAATTACCCTCATATATCTTAGGAACACATGAATAAAACTACAAATAAATTCCATCATATAAATAAAACAAATCCACAATACTCCCTTATTGCGTGAATATATTATGAAAATACAATTCTCTAAATAAAAGTACCAAATAAAACTCCTAGGAAGCAATTCCACCACCAAGACAAAGATCTAGGCTAATACTACCCTATTTGGTCACCCAACTCACCCTAGAAACTTGAAAAATATTTTACATATATAGGGGTGAGAATAGTATGTATATTGAGTAGGATCATACTTAAGACCTCTCATGAAAATGTGGAAGGAGAATACTAATGAATCATTGAATAAACAACATAACCTACAAGAACTTATCAGGTCTACTACCACCTAGCCTCACTAAGGCCCTCTCACCAAATATCACTGTGAAGGATAGTGAAATAATATCGAAAGAATATTTCAATGAGTACCCCATGACTAATTATCCATTGTTTTTTCACTCTAATTACCCTATATCAAATGTCTTGTTTTCCCATTCCCTTTTATATTCATTACACAAAAAACCATGACTCATATCCAATACAATTGGGTATTATGAATATAAAGGACATCGACCCCATTCCCTCCTCCTACCATGAATGGACCCTACCATATAGTATCATCTCATTAATAACTCAAAAGTCTATCACTACATCATGTAACACCTCATCTATACCCCATAGGGTCTTCCAGTACATCAAGTACCTGTAGTCATCCCAATATCCCATAGGGTCTTCTAGTAAATCAGGTACCTCCAGTCATACCAATTCTCTATAGGATATTCCAATACATCAAGTACCTCTCAAATCATTACACACCATACTAAACCTGTAATGGAGAGAGAGTAATAGGGAGTAGTCATACATTAATTCCCTCACCAACCTAGATGTTAGGAAAAAATACTTGGGACCCAAAGAATGTTGGGTGTTGATAAGGGTATCTAACTCGAGTGGGGTGAATTCAAAAATCACAAGGAAAATACAAGTAATTATAAGCCACACACCATCCCAATCTAGAAGGTTAATACCAAATTACACCAATACAACCAAAAAACACCACCAAACTACCAAATCCATATGCTACCACTACTTTCAATGACAATATCACAACCAACCCGACATCTCACACAAAACATCCACTATAGTCATTCATAAAAGACTAGTTAATCAGGACATTATTTCATTTCCAAGTTTACTATTTAGAAATAAATTTATGTTCATTAAGCCATTTAATTATATATTTAATGAAAAACCACTTCCAACCAATACCCATATTTTTTTTATTAGTAGTTACTCATTTAATTTCATCATTAATATCTAATCTTACCCATGAGTTTATTCAATTCCAGCCAATCCAATTTCAAGTTTTCCATTACCAACTATATTCTATGCCACCCATAAAGTAGCATATGTGCCTTTTTAATTCATTAATTTGTTGGTTTGTGAGTTGTATGTGTTTAGAGGAGGCTCAAGGGAGGTTTGATGGGGTCTAGAGATGAAATTCCATTACAGAGATTTATTCCCAGTGTGAACATGTGCTGATGACATGAATAATTGTTCATAGATTAAAGGATAATGATTCAAAGATCAAAATTTTGGAAATTAATTACATGATTAATTAATTCATGATGTGAAGGAAATATTTACACTATGAAATAATTCTAGCTTAGGGAACCATGGAATTTGTAGGATGTTCAATAGATGTTCTTTTGGATACATTAATATCCAAAAATGGATTTCACATATAGAATTTTTGTCCATAATGAATATTCAAAGTGTGAGTTGGTGTGTCATTACATGAATGTGTTGAGATCAAGTCTGTTTATAGATTTTGGAAACTATCCTATTTATTCCATTCCTCTCTCATTCCCATCTCATTCCTCTTGGGTTCTAGGTGAATTCCAGGTGATTTTAGAGGATCTTCCACCTCATTTATCTTATTTTGATCCTTGGATTTATAAGTTTAATATTTTGATATTTGAGGTGAGTATACTCTTTATACCATTTTCCATCCCATTTTTCTATCATTGACCCTTAGTAGTGGTGATGTTTTAATCGGGGTATGTTTGGGTTGCGATTTTGATTGGACGCTTGCGCGATCTAGGTTGATTCGAAGTTCCCTTATGTGGATTGGATCATGCGGGTTTCTTCTCTCCTAGTTGTCTTGTATAGTAAATAAAAAAGGATTTATTGATTTAGGATATCTTTATTCTATCATTATGTGCATGTATAGAAATTTTATACTTTTTTATTCTTTTATGTGGATAGTATGGATTAACCTAAGAAGATAATTAATTAGATAAATCTGAATTGATGGGAATGGGGAGTAGATGCATGTGATTACTATTTTAATGAAATTTATTATTATGATACTTTCTTTTAGATATTTCTGAAAATAAAGTTTTCTTAAAACATTATTTTTACTATGATTGCTATTAATTTTGATACCCTTGTTGTGGTTGTTTGATTAAGCTCACCATACATGTATAATTTAAGAACTTATATATGGATAATAAACCAGATACCCATGAAAATATGGAATTGTTTAATAATACCCATTCTAAAGAAGAACTATTTTTATGTCAAATCCATTGAAATGAATTTATAATAAACTATGGATTATGGAATGTGATTTTATGTGTGGATGTTCTTGTAATGTTGTTTTGTGTGATGTGTGGGAATCCTGTGGGGGTTTTTTACCAATGATAGTGGTGATTGGGTTTGATAAAAAAGGTGGTGGGTAGTGAAGTGATGGTTGGATAGAATGGTATGTGGTAAGGGATGATGTTCAGTGGTTGTAATATAGCTTTTTTGTTGAGATGATTGGGTTGTGGTAGTGGCTTGGAATATATAGTGTTGTGGTGGTGGCGAGTATAATATAGGTGAGCTATTATGTGGTGTGATTGTGTTAGTATCCCAGTTAGGCATAAAATTAATTGAATTATTGAAATTGAAATATCATGAGATGAATTTAAATAAGAAGTGGATAAAATTTATGTGTGGTAATTGGATTAAATGAATTGAATGATAAATGAAACAGGTAAGTAAATGAATGAAGTGTGGGATAAAACATAATATGTGAGAATTTAATTATTGAATTGAATACTAATGAAAAAAATATTATCTTATAATTAATAAATTCTAGAAAATGAAAGAATATGCAACTAAAATTGGAAATTGTATGGTTATGTGTGGTAGTATTATGGTGTGATGCATTTAGTGGTGGTAGCGGTTGTGGAAAATTTTGTGAGGTACAATGGTGGTGTTGTGTAGTATACTAGTTAAATTGTTATTAAACCATATATTGAGTGTTTTATTCTATCTAAATACCTTTTTTATATATATATGAACCCCAATCAAGTTGTATAAACTTACTAATTCCTAAATGTTTTGAGTTTCGAGAGTTTTCCCCAATATCCAGGATGGGGGTGAATCTGATGGTTGGATACCCCTCTTCTCCTCTCTTACTTAAGTAGTAGTGAATATGATATGGGTTGGTTTTGGAGATCCCTCAGTGATGATGTGGATGTAATATGTGTTGGGGGTCATGCATTGGAGGAGGGCATGAGGTTGATGTTCTTAATGTTCTAGATACCCTACTAACCTGAATATGAGACGTGATGATGTGATGAGGCTGTGTTGTGTGGATGATGAATAATGATAACACAAGATTCTAGACCTTACATGGGTTGGGTAGGTAGGGATACATGTCATCCCACATTAGATATGGATGGTTATGCAATGTGACATTCACATAAGGTATGAGAGTGCACAACTTTTGATGTTGGGGTGTAAGAGTAGAAAATTAGTGGGGAAGCGGTTCCAACATGACTTTGCTTTAAATTATTATGATATTATATTACTATATTGGATATGTTATTTTGTGAGCCTGACCTGGTGATATTGGGATTGATTAGTTGAAATATTTAAGTACATATTGGTTCTATTATTTATTCACTAATGATTTAGTATTCTCTTTTCACATGTGCACGAGAGACCTTGGGTATAGTCCTACTAAGTATACATGTTATACTTACCCTACATATATACAAACTATTTTTTAGGTTTCTAGGAGGATTTCAAGGAATAACCTAGACATACTTTCTTTTATATTGAATCTTTTGGTGAGTATATATCATAGAACATGTCTTTTTGGTATTATTTGGAGGCTTTTATCTATATTTAATGATGTTTTTCACACATGGTGGGGTGATTTGGTATAATTTATTTTATAATACATGATGTAGTTTCTTGGTGGTTATTACTTCTATCTCCCAATCCTATATTTATTATTGAGAGTAATTACTTCCATATGTTATATTTTTATACCCTTGGTGTCAGTCACCAACCTAGGACCTATTGAAGATAAGACTCAGGAGTCATTATCTATCTTCCTTTATTTCTATCCCAGGAGGGATGCCTTTGGAGGGAGGGGGTCATGGAAAAGTGGTATCAAAGATAGGTTGAGAGATATGATGGAGTTTGGAGTTAGGAAATATTAAGTTTGTATGGGTTGGTTGGGTAATGATTCCAATTTTTATTAGTGAATGACATAGGCTAGGGAGACTAGCTTGGACATGGGATTTTAGGGCCCCCCATTATCTAAAACAAGGACTATGAGCCTATAGAATAACCTAGTGAGGTTGTTCTTCTTGCAAGGTAGATACCTAAAATATGTACATGTATCATTAATTTTTATATTAGTGTCTAATTGGTTGATTTTTGGGAAATTAAAAAATATATTTATTAAATAAATCTTGATAAAATTTCCTGTTACTAGGATTAGGGTTTTTTCCTTTCCTTATCAAGAATGGATTCTAGTCATCATTTTCTTGTAGATCAGATAGTAGAGGTTCAAGTAGGATGATCTGATTGATCATCGAAGTATTGAACTAATGAAGGAGGATAAGGAATTTCATAATTCCATGTATGCCTTTCTGTGGTAGAGCATGGGAAAGTATACAGGGAGTGTCTCCAGTTTGGAGATAGAGTTCTATTTGGAAAAACTTTAGATCACTTTTGATATGATTCGAGTTCAAGATGAGTTTTAGGTTCCATTGGTAGTTAGTCAGATCTAAGGAGACATACATCAGTTTTGGATGTTTTATCTTGATAATTATAAGGAAGAAAATTTATTATGGTTATATTTTCATAAGGATTTACATTTGGAATTATTATCATCAATGATGAAGGTTGTGAAGAGGTGAGAGCTTCTCTCTCTTAAATAGGGGTTCCTAAGTGTGAGAGAGCTTGGGATTAAGTTCAAGGATATCATGTGTCTTACCCATGATATATTTTAGATGAGAAGTCAAGAGTGTGTTGTCTAGAGGAGGTGTTTCACCCAACGATCATATATGTGGTCACCCCATCTATGCTTCTTATGTATTTAGCAGTACAGAAGAAGTTAGAGTTTATTGAGAATATTAATTCTTAGTGGGGTGAGCCTCAAGAGGGTGTCTAATAGGGAATATTGAGGATTAGGGCTTCAGGTAGTGGATTTTGGATGTCCAGATGATTGGGGTTATAATTGGTGGAGAAATGACCTCATCAGACATTTTCACGCCATTCTAGTATTGGTGGCTCTCGAGCATCTATCGGGGGATTCCCATTTTCATGAATTGTATATGGGTCTCATGGTCACCATCAAGGTTAGTTCTAAATAGACTAGGAAGGATAGTATTGGATGGGTGTTCCTAATGCTTATCAATAACAAAAATAGTTTCCTTTTAGGAAGTATCAACAATAGGGGCCGCTAAAGTTTTTTTAGGAGCTGGGGTAATAATCTTTTATTCAGTTAAGGGAATATAGAGTTGGTATAGGTTAGGCCTATGATAATCCCCCATAATTAGAGACATAGAATAGATCATATACATGGATACCGTTAGTAGATACACATAGGAGTTGGGCATGGGAAGATGCATGTGATGGAGGTTCTAGTACAACTAGGGCTAGATGTTGTCCAATGTATGGTCAGTTTCTTCTACCCTAGTTTCTACCTTATTTGATTTAAGGTCCTCACACACCATTGTTTCTATTTATTTACACTATTAATTGGGAATATAGGTGGAGAAAATTATAATTCCCCTGGTGTTATTCACACAATTTAGATGCCATATTTCTTTGTTTGATATGTGTTGTGGATGTTGACTGGCGATGGGGAAGCACAAACCTGTGGGGGGTTTCTTCTTGCTAAAAATATAACTATATGAGGTCATACTTGGAATGAATTTGTTGTATTTTGTGTGTGTAGTTATTTAGTTATTTGATAGGATAGTTTCATTTTCAAACATGGAAAATTAATGAGTGGTGTTCATTGATGAGTGAGGTTATTAAATTGGTGGCAGGTGAGTGGAGATTCTTTTATCATAGTTGAAAAACTTAATAGTGGAGGCTTGGGTAACTGATATTCCTAGTGTTGTGGAGGAGTTTATTGATGTATTCTTAGATGATTTTTTGACACTACCTGTCAACATGACATCGATTTCAGGATAAAGTTACAACCAGGGGAATCTTTCAATGGATCCCTATCAAATGAATCCTACAAATATGCATGAGTTTAGGATGTAGATTGATGATATGATATAGAGAGGCTTTATCTAACCTAGTATATATCTTTGGGATCCCCAATGTCATTCTCCAAGAAGTTGGATGAAATTATGAGGTTGTGGATAGAATATAAGAGGTTGAATAAGGTTATGGTCAAGAAATGTTACCCCCTTATGAGGGTTAATGATATGTTTGATGACATGAAGAGATCCAGTTTGTTTTTTAAGATCGATTTGTAGTTTAGATATCATTAGATAGAGTAAAATATGAGGATATCCTGAATACTATGTTCAAGTGTAGGTATGGGAACTTTGAGTTCATGGTTAGCCTATTTGGTGTCACTATAACACCCCAAGATTTTGAAAATAAATTTTATATTGAATGCATAAAACACCGAGTCTCTACAAATACCACTTTGTTATAACCTAGCCACTAAATAATTTTTCTACCTCTATGATTTTAATTTCGAAAAACTGACATACATGGTTGTGTTCAGTAAGATATTTAGAGTCTGATAGAATCAACTTAGTTTTTGATTAACAGTAACATATCCTTATGAATAGTAACATACCCTTATGAATAGTAACATACCCTTATGAATAGTAACATACCCTTATGAATAGTAATTAATAGTAATTTATAATAAATCAGACAAAAAATAGAAACTTCATCCATTAATGTATAAATACAATTTAGACATCTTATAAGTGAAGAAACGATCATAGTATAAGTATTGGTATTTTTGTATGTCATAAATATTTTAATTACAATTTTATGATTAATTTAATAATTTAAAATGGAAATTTATTTTCATAAAATTTAATCATAAATTTTTATTTTATTGTGTTATGGTTATAGAATAATTTTATGGGACCTTGATTAATTTTTCAAGGTGTTATAAAACGAGTTATGGTTTTAATGTTGTTTTTTTGAATAAATTATGATTTTATTTAAAAATTAATTTAAAAATATTTATAAAAATATTTTTAAAAAATAGATTTCATTTTTTAATTCTACACGTTTAAAAAAATTTGGGTTGAATTTTTGGAATTTTTCTAAAATACTTCAATTTTATGTGAATAGTAAAATATGATAATTTCCGATAAATAAAAATACATGATTTATTGAGTCATAGGTGATTTAAGGCTGATGTAAGACCACTTGGTTAGAACTCACATGAACATATTACTATTATTGTCCACAAGAATCAATAATATTGGCTGTATTTGGAAAAATAATAAAATAATGAGTAAAGTAATGGAAAAACCCTCCTCTCCCCCACTACAAAACCCCCCTCACTCCCTCTTCTCTTAACTCCTATAAATCCTTGTGATTTGTCTAAATTATGCTCAAATATCATACCAAGATCCTCCCCAACGTCTATCATCCCTTGGTATCATAAAGAGACCAAAATATCTCCCCTAAAGAGGCTCTCAAGGAAGATTACTTCAAGAAGTAAATTCCTCTTTTCATTTATTTTATTTCAAGTTCCTTTATTTTTTTCTCTTTAATCACCTCCTTTCATCCAAATTTTGTGATGAACATAGTACCTTACATGTAATATAATGTTTTTTATGATAAATGAATAATTATTCATCATCTCTCCTTTCTTCTTCTTTTATACTATAAATGAAAACACCATCCAAGATGTGTTAATTTATTACATTCAAGGACGATGGGTTTTCAATTTCTATTACTGTCTTCAATTATGGTCATTAATACATTTTTATGGTTTAAACAAACTATAATATATTTATTATAACTTATTTATGGTTCTGGAATCCTTTTTTACACATGATAATAATTTATAAATCAAAATGAGTTCACTGTGAAACAAACCCACCAATTAACCCAAAAAATTGTCATTAAAGTTTCATATAATGATTCATCTTCAATACAAATAAACAAATGAATTTTATGACCATGTAATATTATGGTTTTTCTCTAATAACATACAACTTCTATCCTGTACAACTATTCTCATTCTACATGTTTATCCATACATGAATATAAGTAAACCGATCATGAAAACCAAGGAACAAAACACTCCCAAACAATGAAATTGAATATCTTAACCCATAAAAATCCCATGAATGAACCTAACAAGGTTATAATAAATAAATTAAATTTAAAAGAGGTTCTGGAATCATTAATTTATGAATCTAAATTTGATTATTCAGTTCATTAATATCAAGTTAGGAATACCTTCAGACTTAAGGTAAGGGTTTTCCACCCGAACCTCCATTTTCATTCAGGTTACTTTTATTGTCTAATTACCTTAATGAAATTATTATGTATCATTATCTAGTCCTCATAAATTATGTTTGAGTGTTATATATATGTTCACCAACCAGAATAATTCCTTATTTTATAGGGAGTTACACATTTTAAAAGGAACTTTCAAAATTATTTTCGAAATACAAGCCCGATTCAAGGGAATTTATCAAATTCATACCTATTTTCAAGGGAAAACTATAATCTTTTTTTAGAAACCATTATCTTTATAAAATCAATCATTTTATTATTAAAATACTATCTTACTTTAGTTATGGTTTTATACAAATACTTTTCCAAAAGAACTATACTTTTCAAAATAAACGAGTATTTATCTCAAGAATTACTTGATGATTTTATAAGAGTATCTTCATCTATTTCAAAACTCTTATTGATTATTTTTGTATTATTAGGATTAATATTTTATGATATAATATACCATATTTAATTAAATGGTTTATGATTATTTTTACTATGGATGTGATATCTTAAAACCATTCACCAATTTACTCTGAATGGTTAGTGTTTATGCTTAATATTCGGGGAAAGTTATTTACATTTCATATATTTGTTTCAATATGAATGTATATGTTGTTTATATTTATCCCCATTCATATGAGGAATGAATTGGACTTATTATGTAATGGGTGGGGCTCTCTATATCCCCTATATTCATCGGTAGGTCTCATGAGACAAATAGATATGGACTTGGTCGAGGCCTTGCCCATTTTTAGATATGGTTTTGGTCGAGGCCATAATTATTTTTAGATGTCTTGTCTGAGGCCTTGACAGTATGTTTCAAAATGTCTGGAATATTAATTTCCCTCATTATGAAGCTATAAATTCATAGTTCATGAGGTTATTCAACTAGTAAAATACCCATGATTATGTTTTATTATGGAAATATTTACTCAACTCATATTCCTTCCATATTATGTTCATGTTAATTTTTAAAGGCATGTGTTTTCAATTATTCACCGTGTCTAATGTTTATGTTATCTTCCACTATAATTTTTACCCTTACTGAGCATCTAAACTCACCCCTTATTATGTTTCATTTTTCCCAGGTCATGAAGAGGTATATTATTATTAACCTGTAGGGATAATCTTAGAGTGGTGGATGTTCCCAATGGAACTTATCAATTGTTTTTTCATTTCAAGTCACAATGTTGAACTTATGTATTTATCTTGTTTCAAAATATACGAAACTTCTTGTTTCTTTAGGATACAACTTTCTTGTAATCATGAAAATGTAATGTAATAAGGCATCGGCTTCGGGAAACTGGGTTCGGGTCTTTATAGTTGGTATTAAAGGAAGTTTAATAGAAAACTTGGAAAATAGATTTAGAAAATGTAGATTACGGAATAAACCCCTAAGATAGTCTTTTAGAATAAACATACAATAAAATCCTAGAATTTTGGTAAGGAATATATTATGTGGATATTTCTAGAAAATAAATCCCTATCTGGATACTACAAGTGGACGTAGTTCTGGTATAGATGTACCTAGGAGTGAAAACTCTGACAAGGAGTTTTGGGCTTGACCTAGTGTATCTTGGTACACAACAATGGACCTTACTACGCACCTGGTTTGACACTCCTAGTGGATATGCTTAGGATAATTCACATTTTCTTTACAACCCATTATAAATGATTTAAATGTAAATCTTTCTTCAAAGAAACCATGTTTATGAGATTATATATGTATAGAATTTCAATTTATGCTAAGTATTTTCCTACATTGAGATTATACATTATGATTCATAACATAATCTTGTGTATTAAATTATTTATAAATAGAACCTAGTGGAAGTAATATGAATCACATGAATTCATGTGTCTCATGTAGGGATTTCCCTCCTATAAAAGATAATGATGTTGGATCTGGTGTTGCGACTGGTGCTAAACAACTTACAACTATACTGGGACAACATACTTAGGTTATGAACAATAACCTTACCTGTATGTAGCATCAGGATCCACAAGATGGAGGAGCTATGCTAGACCTATTTATGTGATAACAACCTCCATCATTTAATTGGACTACAAACCCATTCATAGTGGAGTAGTGGATAATTTCATTAGAGAAGATATTTCTCTCTTTGGGATGTAACGAAAGAGAGAAGGTTATCATGGTGGTTTATTTTCTATCGAGAGATGCGGATAAGTGGTGGTCTTTATTCAAAACACAAAGAATGAGGAAAAAATAGAATAAATGGAATGGATGGATTTTATGAAAATTTTCTTATAAAAATACTTCGCTTGTGAATAACGAGCAGATATGGAAATGAAGTTTCTTAATCTGAGGAAAAATGGGGATGAGAATGTTTCAAAGTATGAATCTAACTTCACAAGGTTATCAAGACATTCCCTGGACTACATATGTAATCCAAGGAGCAAGATTGATCGATTCTTTGATGGTTTAAAACCATTCCTCCAAAGGGGCCTACTCTCCCAAAGTTTCTCATCATATGAAGATATAGTCTCAAGTATTATCATGACAGAAAAGGAATTCTCTAAGTATTATGATTTTAAGGAAAATCAAGAGAAGAAGAGGGATAATGAAAACTTTAGAAAAGGAAGTAAGGAAATGGGGAATAAGGTAAGATTTGCCTTTCCACCATGTGATAATTGTGGAATGAAAAACCCTAGCGCCTAATTAAAAGGTAAAGGGGTGTTCTACAAGTGTGGACATAAAGGCCATCAAGATAGTGATTACAAGGGGAAGAAACAAGATAATAATATTCAATGATATAATTTTAGGGATATGGGACACTATTCTAATGATTTTCCAAATCTTCAAGGAAATGTTCCACAAAAAGGACAAGGGAGTAGAGATAAGCTTATGCAATCCCAATCGCTAATATTGAAGTTCCTAATGATGTGGTGGTAGGTACTTTAATCATTTCCTCAATCCTATCTAATGCTTTATTTGATTCTAGATCATCACATTCTTTTATATCTTCCCAATTTACCAAGAAAATTAAACACGTCTAACTTGATTTGATAAAGGAGTTGTCAGTCAAAACTCCTAGGGGATGTATCATTGCAAAAAATATGTGTCAATCAGTCCCACTCATGACAAATAAACATGTTTTAGTTTCTAACCTTATCATCATACATGTGATTGAATTTGATATAATACTTGGTATGAGTTTTCTTTCACATTATGATGCGAAGATATATTACAAGAATAGGGAAGTTATGATTTTTGATAATAGTGTAGAATCCCTTATCTTTAGAGAAAAAACATCACCATCTAGCTCTTATCTAGAACCACCCCCAATAGCCCTACTTAATGAAATTCTTGGTGAGGATGAGAATGAAATATCTATGGGTGAGGAAAGAAATATTCAAATTGAGGATGTACCTATTTTGTAATAATATATTGATGTTTTTCTGGAGGATTTATCCAGACATCCTCCAGATCGGGAAGTTTAATTCTCCATTGATTTAATTCCTAGTTCAAGACCTATATCAAAGACTCCTTATAGAATGGAAATTGTGGAATTAATAGAACTGAATAAAAAACTAGAGGAATTGTGTGATAAAGGATTTATTCACTCTAGTGTTTCTCTATGGGGATCTCCTTTCCTTTTCGTTAAGAAGAAATATGGATCTATGAGGTTGTGCATTGACTACAGGGATACCAATGATATAACAATAAAGAACAAGTATCCCCTACCTCACATTGATGATTTATTTGATCAACTTCATGGAGACCAATATTTTTCAAAGATTGAACTTCAATATTGATATCATCGGTTTCTAGTAAGGAAGAAAAAAATTCCAAAGACAACATTTCAAACCAGGTATGGGAATTACGAGTTTACAGTAATTCCTTTTGTATTGACTAATACACCCTCTATTTTCATTGATCAAATGAATTGAGTTTTCAAGGAATATCTTGATGATTTTGTGGTGGTATTTATTGATTATATCTTAGTATTATCAAAAATCTACAAAGATCAAGAAAATAAATTTCTCACTATTTTGAAGAATCTTAGAATAAATGAATTATATGGGAAGTTTATCAAGTCTGAATTTTGGTCAGTTTCCTTTCTTGGCCGCATTGTCTCTAAGGATAGAATATCTGTTGATCCTGCAAAGAAAAAGGCATTGCAAGAATGGCCTACTCCAATGAACATAACTTAGGTATATAGTTTCATTGGTTTTTTAGGTTATTATTGGAATTTCGTTAATAAATTCACCCGTTTAGCCAACCCAATGACCAAGCATACATGTAAAGGGTTTAAATTCATATGGAAAAAAGAATGAGAGGATTGTTTCAAAGAATTGAATAGGAGATTAGCGAATTCACCAATCCTAACTCTACCATTTGGGAATGATGGTTTTGTGATCTATAGTGATTCATCAAAGAAAGGACTTGGTTGTGTCCTTATATAGAATGATAGAGTTATTGCATATGTATCAGGAAGTTAAAAATTCATGAACAAAACTATCCTACTCATGATCTTGAGTTAGTAGTGGTAATCTTTGTTATGAAGATATGGAGACATTATCTCTATGGATAAAAATGTGAGATATATATAGATCATAAGAGTCTAAAATATATCTTTTCACATAAATAAATTAACATGAGTAAATGAAAATGGCTTGAACTACTCAAGGATTATGATTGTTCCATACACTACCACCCAGGAAAGGTAAATAAGGTAGCTGATGCATTGATTAGGAAAGATCATGGAGTTCGCAAAAAAAATGAGGATTAACAAGGATCCTTAGTATATGGATCTAGTCAGGATGGATATAGGAATTATAAAAGGAGGTGAAACATCACTAATTTTTCAAATGGTTTCCCAACCATCTTTATTGGAAAGAATTAAATATTCACAGTCTGATGACGAGAATCTTTAAAAGAAAAGTAATGTTGTGAAAGATGGGAAGTTGGCTGACTTCATGTGTGAAGATGACATTCTAAAATTTGGGAAGAGGCTATGTGTTGCCTTTATACCTGAGCTAAAAAGGGAGTTATTTGATGACGATCATAGATCTAATTTCTCTATACACCCTAGTAGCAGTAAAATTTATAGAGATTTGAAGGAACATTTTTGGTGGGACAACATAAAGTAAGAAATTGCTGATTATGTATCAAGATGTTTAGTATGTCAATAAGTGAAGGCTGAACGACAACATCCTAGATGAGTCATGCAAAATATACCTATTACTACAAGGAAATGGGATGACATAACCATGGATTTTGTCACTGGATTACCCAAAACTCCAAGGAATAATGATGCGATATGGGTAATTATTGATCGACTTAGGAAATCTGCACATTTCCTCACTGTAAGGGAGTATTTTCCATCAAAGTGCCTAACATGACTCTATATCAATGAATTTGTGATACTTCATGGAGCACCTCTTTCAATAAATTATGATCTCAATCCTCTATTTAGATTGAAATTCTGGAAAAGTATTCAGAAATATTTGGACCCTGAGATTTGTTTGAGTATTGCTTATCATCCTCAAACTGATGGGCATTTAGAAAGGAAAATCCAGCTTTAGAAGACATATTGAGATCATGCTCACTTGATTTTCAAGGTATGTGGGATCAGTATTTACCTTTGGTGGAGTATTCATACAATAATATTTTCCATTAAAAGTATTCAAATAGAACCATATGAAGCACTGTATAAAAAGAGATGTCGTGCACCAACATGTTGGGATGAAGTTGGTGAAAGGAAGCTAGTGGGCCCAGATCCCGTGGAGGAAACAACGATAAAGGTAAATACTATTCAAACCCATATCAAAGAATCTCAAAGTAATTAAAATATATATTCCAATAATCAAAGGAAGGATTTGGAATTTCAAGTGGGAGATCACATTTTCTTGAAAGTATCTCCACGGAAGGGAGTTATAAGATTTGGGAAGAAAGGGAAATAGATCCCTAGGTACATAGCCCCTTTTGAAATCCTGGAGAGAATTGGAGTTATTTCATATCATTTGGCTATGACACCTAACCTCTATAAAGTAAACAATGTGTTCCATGTCTCATTGATGAGAAAGTACATGCCGGACCCAATGCATGTCCTCACTTATGAAGGTATAGAATTGGAACCTGACCTATCTTACTGTGAAGAGCCTATCTAGATTCTGGACACTAAAGAACAAGTGTTGAGGAATCAGATGACTTGACTGATAAAGATACTTTGGAAAAAATCATAAAATCAAAGAGGAAACATGGGATCTTGAGTATCTTATGATGAATAACTACCCAAATATTTTTGTGAGGTAACATTCTGGTAATTTCAAGGATGAAATTTTTGTATGGAGGGGGATATTGTAACCCCCCAAGATTTTTTAAAATAAATTTAATATTGAATGCATAAAATGCTAAGTCTCTACAAACACCACTTTGTTATAACCTAGATACCAAACAAAATTTTTCCACCTCTATGATTTTAATTTTGAAAAACTAACATACATGGTTGCATTCAGTATGATATTTAGAGTTTGATAAAATCAACTTAGTTTTTGATGAATAGTAACATACCCATATGAATAAAAACATACCCTTATGAATAGTAAAATACCCTTATGAATATTAATTAATCATAAATCCAACAAAAAAAATAGAGACTTCACCCATGAATGTATAAATACAATTTAGACATATTATAAGTGAAAAAATGATCATAATTTAAGTATTGGTATTTTTGTATGTCATAAATATTTTAATTACAATTTTATGATTAATTTAATAATTTAAGATAGAAATTTATTTTCATAAAATTTAATCATAATTATTCATTTTATTGTCTTATGGTTATAATATAATTTTATGGGACCTTGATTAATTTTTCCAGGTGTTATAAAATGAGTTATAATTTTAATGTTGTTTTTTTTCAAATAAATTATGATTTTATTTAAAAATTAAATTAAAAATATTTAGAAAATTATTTTCAAAAAATTTATTTCATTTTTTAATTATATACACTAAAAAATTGTTGGGTGAATTTTTGGGATTTTTCAAAAATACTTCAATTTTAGGTGAACAGTAAAACACGATAATTTACGATAAATACCAAATACATGATTTATTGATTAATAGGTGATTTAAGGATGATGTAAGACCACTTGGTTCGAACTCACATTCACATATTAATATTCTTTGTCACTATAATCAATACTATTGGTTTTATTTGGAAAAATAATAAAATAAAAAGTAAAATAATGGGAAAACCCTCCACTCCTCCACTATACCCCCTCACCCCCTCTTATCTTCACTCCTCTAAAGCCTAGTGATTTGTCTAGATTCTACTAAAATATCCTAAAAATCTCTTCCCCCACATCAACATTCCCTTTGTATCATAAAAATACCAAAACCTCTCCCCTAAAGAGGCTCTCAAGGAAGATTACTTCAAGAGGTAAATTCCTCTTTTCATTTCTTTTATTTCAAGTTCCTTTCTTTTTTTTCTTTCCTCACCTCCTTTCATCCAAATTATATGATTAATCTAATAACTTACATGTACTATAATTCTTTTATGATTAAGTAATAATTCTTCATCATCTCTCCTTTCCCCTTCTTTTATACCATAAATGAAAACACCATCCGAGATGTGTTAATTTATCACATTCAAGGACAATGAGTTTTCAATTTCTAGTACCATATTAAATTATGGTCATGAAATTTTTTTTATGATTTAACAAGATTATAATATATGTATTATAACTTATTTAAGGTTCTGTAGTACTTTTTTATACATGATAATAATTTATAAATCAAAACGAGTTTTTTGTGAACAAAAACCGCCAATTAACCCAAACAATTTTCATTAAAGTTTCATATAATGATTCATATTCAATCCAAATAAACAAATGAATTTTATGACCATGTAATATTATGGTTGTTCACTAATAACATACAACTTCTATTCTATACAACCACTCTCATTATACATGTTTATCCATACGTGAATATAAGTAAACCAATCATGAAAACCAAGGAACAAAACACTCCCAAACAATGAAATTGAATATCTTAACCCATAAAAAGCCCATAAATGAACCTAAATAGGTTATAATAAATAAATTACATGTATAGGAGGTTCTGTAATCATTAATTTATGAATCTAAATTTGATTATTCAGTTCATTAATATCAAGTTAGGAACACCTTCAGACTTAAGGTCGGGGTTTTCCACCCGAACCTCCATTTTCATTCAGGTTACTTTTATTGTCTAATTACCTCAATGAAATTATTATTTATTATTATTTAATCCTCATAAATTATGTATGAGTGTTATATATATGTTTATAAACAATAATACTTCCTTATTTTATGGGGAGTTACAGGTTTTAAAAGTAACTTTCAAAATTATTTCTGAAATACAAGCCCGATTCAAGGGAATTTCTCAAATTCTTACCTATTTTCAAGGGAACTCTATAATCTATTTTTAAAATTCATTATCTTCATAAAATCACTAATTTTATTACGAAAATACTATATTATTTTAGTTCTAGTTTTATTCAAAGACTTTTCCAAAAGAACTCTTCTTTTCAAAATAAAAGAGTATTTATCTCAAGAATTACTCAATGATTTTATAAGAGTATATTCATTTATTTCAACACTCTTGATGATTATTATGTATTATTGGAATTAATATTTTATTATATCATATACCATATTTAATTTAATGGTTTATTATTATTTTTACTACAGTTTTCTATCTTAAAATGATTCACCAATTTACTCCGAATGGTTAGTGTTTATGCTTAATTTTCAAGGAAAGTTATTTACATTTCATATGTTAGTTTCAATATGAATGTATATGTTGTTTATGTTTATACCTATTCATATGAGGAATTCATTAGACTTATTATGTGATTGGTGGGGCCTGCTATATCCCCTCGATGCATCGGTAGGTCTCACGAGACAAATAAATATGGACTTGACCGAGGACTTACCCATTTTTAGATATGGTTTTGGCCAAGGAATTAATAATTTTTAGATGTCTTGGTAGAGGCCTTTATGGTATGTTTCATAATTTCTGGAAAATTAATTTCCCTTGTTATGAATCTATAAATTCATAGTTCATGAGGTTATTCTAATAGTAAAATACCCATGATTATGTTTTATTATGGAAATATTTACTCAACTCACATTCCTTCCATGTTCATGTTTATTTTTAAAAGCATGTGTTTTTAATTATTCACCATGACTAATGTTTATGTTATCTTCCACTGTAATGTTTACCCTTACTGAGAAACTAATCTCACCCCTTCTTATGTTTCATTTTTCCCAAGACATGAAGAGGTATATTATGATTGACTTACAGGGATAATCTTAGAGTGGTGGATGTTCTCAATGGAAATTATCTGTTGTTTTTTCATTTCAAGTTGTAATGATGAACTTATGTATGTATCTTGATTCCAAATATACTAAAATATTCGTTCCTTCGGGATATTAATTTCTTATAATCTTTCAAATGTAATTTAATAAGGCACCAGCTCTGGGAAACTGGGGTCGGGTCTTTATAGTAACGGACACACCGATTGTGTTCATGGGGCTCATGGATATTGTGTTCTATGAGTTTATGGACCAGTTCATAGTCATGTTAATTGATGTAATATTTATCTAATTAAAGTCATATGAGGGTATTTTCGATCATATAAAAGCTATCTTATAGGTCCTTCGACACCATCAACTCTATGGAATGCTATCCAAGTTCATGTTTTGGACATGGTAGACACATTTTCTTGGGAACACAGTGTCTAAATAGGGTGTGTATGTTAACCCATCAAAGAACAAGGGTGTTTTTTCTTGGGTAGCACCTAAGAACGTTAAAGAGTTTTATAGTTTCCTTGTCTTATGATCTATTGATGGATGTTTGTTTTATATTTCTCTTAGATTGTTGTATTATTGATAGATCTAACCATGAAAGACTAGGATTTTATTTGGAATGATCAGTGACATGTGGCATTCAGTTACCTGAAGGAGAGGTAGATCAGTACCCTGGTGCTTTAGTTTCTTGTGGAGGGTGTGATGTTCATGGAATTTTGTGATGAATCCCATTTGGGATTGGAATACACCTTGATGCAGTAGAGAGAAATGATCTCTTATGGGTCTAAGTAGTTATGCCTCCATGAAATCAACTATTCTACCCATGATCTAAATCTAGTGGATGTTGTGTTTTTGATGAAGATGTAGTGATACTACCTTATCAGTAAGTTTTCATGACCCGTACCCCGAGGCCCGTGTCGTGACTACCCCATGCCCACCTTCCATAGGCCAGGGGCTGACGACTATCACCAAAGGCGTAAATCCTAAACTGGGAAGGCATTGCCTTTATAACTAAAAACACACACAACAGAGTACATAGCTGGATACAAAACAATAAGTAAAACTGTATAAAAAGAGATTTATGAAAAGTAAAGGGTCTAGAAATACAAGGCCAACTGAAGTACAAGTACAACTGAAAAGGAAAAAAAAGCTGAAATATGAAAAACAGCTCCTCGATCGTCCACCACGGATCCTACCTGAAGGGTAGTTACAGATAGCCCCTACAACACTCCATGTCCATATGTTCCCTCCATGTACTGTCATGTCGTGTGGTCCACCTCTAGATACCGTCCAGTCCTCGTACACTCAGCCTCAGTCAGTGTTGTCCGTCATCTGCATCCAACACAATGAGGTGGGGGCATAGCTCGTGCAAGGGTGAGTATAACGATACTCAATAGGGACCCCGAAACCCTCATGGTATCACCAAATCCAACAAGGATAAACCACAAGGTATGAAATCAAAAGATAACCCCACTTAGGTATATTACCATACATATACCTAAGTTATCAAGTAATTCATCTCAATCATGAGGAAAACAAAAATTAATGACTCAACTCACCCAGGTATAAAACTTTTTAGAGAGACAAATATGATCAGATGTAGCCACTGAATCATCTATTCTGTTGAACCCACACAGGATCTAGGAATAGAAATTAGAACTGTTGAACCCACACAGGATCCATGAATAGTAAATGGAGCTATCGAACCCATAAAGGATCCAAGAACAGTCGTCAGTGCTGTTGGACCCATACAGGATCCAGGAACAGTAGTCGGAGCTGTTGAACCCACACGGGATCCAGGAATAGTCCTCGGTGCTGTCGAACCCACACATGATCCAGGAATAGTTTTCAATGCTATCAGACCCACACAGGATCCAGGAACAGTCGTCAGTGCACAGCCAGCCACAGGGTTCCGCACGAAGCATGCTTGATTCGGGAGGGTCTGCTCCTCAAGACAAGTGTCTCAAAGGTCTTCTGCATCATAGGGGGAAAATCCAAGAAATAAGTGTCCAAGACACAGAGACGAGATGACCAAGCAATTTTCCAAAAAGTACATGGCATGTTGGAATAAGGAACATGCCGTGTCTTCAGACCTCGGGTACTACCCATGTACAACGGCCCGTGTCGAAAGGCTAGTTGTATAGAAAAAGAAGTACACGACGCGTGGTATTGTTACACGCCGTGTCTACAGACCTCGGGTACTGAACGTGTACAACTTCCCTTGTCGTAAGTTTGATCGTGTATAAAAGTAATTACACGACATGTTGGAATAGTTACACGTCGGGTCTACGAAACTAGTGTCGGCTCTGTGTACGCTGGCCATGTGCCCGTACAGGGCCTGAAACCATATTTGACAACCTGTGTAACTGATACATGGGGTAACCCGTGTCACTGGCCTTGCCTGGCCGTGTGGTGGAGTACATGCCCGTGTAATCCACCCCATGTTTGTGTATCCCTGAGATACACGCCGAGTCTCGCGAAGCTGCTTCTGCCAATCTGCGTAGAGAGTACATGTCGTGCCTCTTAGTCGTGTAATTCTTCTCGTGTCCGTGTATTTCCCAGAATACACGCCATGTCTCGCGAAGCCACTTCTGCCATTTCACGTAGAGAATACACGCCATGTGACTGAAGTTACAAGCTATGTGTTACTTTTCTAACATCTGAAACTCAAGCCACAGAACGCCCGTGCTACACGGCATGTTCTTCATAAGTATAGTCCATGTATTCTGGAATTTTCTAGAAACGGAACCTCCGGCCAGCGCGCCTCCTGTGAAGTCCGTTCTTCATTTTGACAGTCCGTTGGTCACGAAACTTCATACACCAGGTCACACCAATGTCCCGTGGTCGTCTCCAGTGTTTTCGGGACTCCGATCGGCTTTGAAAACATGACTTGATTCACCCGATCGAAGAACGGTCGAGGAAAGGTCCTTCCTTTCCCGGTCTGATCCGTCGCCCTCTATCATTGTCACACCTCTGCTAGGTCATTGTGATGTTGGGTCTTCAATTTGGGATCGTTGCGTTACACAACAGTCTCGCAACGATCCGTTGTTCGTCACCCATGGAGAACGCGAAGAACACACCAAACATTCAAAAGAATGGTGGAGGAATTGGGCCTTGTTTGTTTGGCCTGATCCTTCCGTGTTAGTTTGGTAGCAAGCGGTTCAAGAGAAAAACAATCATGGAAGGAAGAATCAACATTTCTCAAATCAAAATACACATATACCTTTGTTCATTGATTGTTGAAGAAGTCACAGAAAGGCACATGTTGATTCGATGTAGATGAACGCATCCTATGTCGAGGAGGTTCTGAGGAAGGAAGTCGAAGTCGGAATCGAGATCGATGTTCTTCGTCGGTTGGTGCGTTCTTCCTGATGGAACACATTCTTCATTGGGAGCTTTTCTCCCTAGCTCTCCTCTTCCCAAATCACCAAAGTGAATAGATGTTCCAAATAATAGATTATATTATCTATTATTTTGTTGGAAAGAAATTCAAAAATAATCCCTAAACACTTGGTTGGCACAATTAATGTGAAGGGTGGTGGCACCATTAAGTGGAAAGCTCAAGAGGTTTCTACCCACTTAATGGGGAGTTCAAGAGGTTATAACCTCGGATGGTCCCCACCAAATTAATCATCACATGGGAGGTTGAGTTTAGGTGGGCCCCACCACCGTAACCTCTCATGGGAGGTTAAGGTGTGGCAATCCCCACCTCTAACTTCCACATGGTGGATATAACAAATAAAATAAATTAATACATGCACTTAAATTATTTTATTATTCCCACGTAAAACCAAAAAACTAACTTTCTTCCTCGTCCAACTGCAGTCGAGGTGAAAGTCTTCTTAAGAGAATACCAGCGATGCGAGTTCAACGGTGCCCTCAGATTTCAATTCCGAGCACTGGTTCAAAAGTTATAAAATACAGATTGTACGTTTACTGAACGTACTTAAAAAAAACTTCAGAAATTGATTCCAGGCACACCAGGCCTTGGAATCTTGCGCCGTTAGTTTTCACAGACTCGTAAAATTACCATGTATTTAATAAAAAAAATTCCACGGAAATTCCGGGTCTTTACATTCTCCCCACCTCAGGGATTTACGTCCCCGTAAGCTACAAATTGAACTAAGGAAATAAAAGGGGGTACTGAGAATGCATCTGGGCCTCCCGCTCCCATGTGCTCTCCTGGAGGTTTCTGTGCTGCCAATGAACATGCACCAGAGGTATCAACCATCCACAAAGGACCTGCTCCTGTCGATCCTCTATCTCCACTAGAAGCTCTGTAAAAGTCACCCCATCGTTGACGTCCATCTCCCCATGGTCGATGATGTGAGAAGGGTTGTGCACGTATCTTCTCAACTGGGATACGTGGAAGACGTCATGCACCTGGTGCAACTGAGGTGGAAGAGCCAGGCGGTTAGCTACCTCGCCTTCTATGTTGAGGACTTGGAAAGGTCCGATGAATCATAGAGATAACCTATCACCTCTGCCAAATCTCTGTAAACCTCCTCGTGGTGATACCCATAGAAAGGCGTGGTCGCCATCATCGAACTCTAGAGGACTCTATCTCCTGTCAGCATATGACTTCTGTCTGCTCTGTACAATCTTCATCTACTCCTAGATGATATGTACCTTCTCTGTGGTATCTCATACCATCTCTGGTCCCACTAGTGATGACTCCCCATGGTTAGTCCTCCACAAGGTTGATCTTCATGGTCGCCCGTATAACGCCTCAAAAGGTGCCATCCCAATGGTGGAGTGATAGTTGTTGTTGTAGGAAAACTCCACCAAAGGTAAGTATTCCTCCCAACTGCGACCGAAGTCGAGGACACAAGCACACAACATGTCCTCGAGGGTCTGAATGGTCCAATCAGTTTGACCATCCGTCTGAGGATGGAAGGTGGTGCTTATATGAAGCTGCATCCTGAAAGCCTCCTACAACCCCTTCCATAGCTGGGAAGTAAACCATGCGTCACGATCGGAGATGATATAAGAAGGTACTCTATGTATCTGCACAATATCCTTTACATAGAGGCGTCCCAAGCTCTCTACTGAACCCTGCTCTCTGATCGGTAGGAAGTGGGCCGACTTGGTGAGTTGTTCAATGATCACCAAAATTGATTCGTGAACCCTAGATGTACGTGGAAATCTTGTCACGAAGTCCATGGATATCCCATCCCACTTCCACTTTGGGACCTCTAAAGGCTGAACCAAGCCTGCTGGTACCTGATGCTCTGGCTTCACTTACTGACAAGTGAGGCATCGAGAGAAAAAAATCCACTACTACCTTCTTCATTCCCGGTCACCAGTGATGTTGTTTGAGGTCCTGGTATATCTTCTCCAATCCTGGATGTACCGCTAAAGGGGAAGTGTGGAACTCCTTCAACACTTCCTCCTGAAGTGACACTGGAACCATAGTACGTCCTTTGAAGATGATGACATGCTCTCCACCTTCATAAAATCCATCAGGTGCCTACCCTGTGGATATATGAGCACGTCGTGTCTCGCAGTCAGTGTCTCCACGCTGCACCTCCCTGAATCTCTGAAGAAGTGGGGGAGTAACTGTAAGAGACCGAAGGAAAACTGTTCTATCTCAGTCCACAAAGGATATCTGTAAAGCAGCCAGCTGCTCTGTCGCCTTTCCTAGTAGTTGTATACCAGATATACTATTGAGTGAATCCGCTACAATATTCCCCTTCCTAGAAGTATAGACTATCTTGAAGTCATAGTCCTGGAGGAACTCAATCCATCACCGCTGTCTCAGGTTTAGGTCCTTCTAAGAGAAGATATACCTGAGACTCTAGTGGTCAGAGTAGACTGTGTAACGCTCGCCCATCAGATAGTGCCCCCACATCTTCAAGGAAAAGACCACTACTGCTAACTCCAGGTCATGGGTAGCATAGTTCTGCTCATGATGTCTCAGCTGATGAGAACCATAAGCAATCACTGCTCACTCCTACATCAGGAAAAACCCAAGTCTAGTTCCTGATGCATCGCAATAAACTACGTACCCTATTCCCTCCTTTGGAAGCCTCAATATGGGGGCACTAGTCAACCTATGCCTCAGCTCCTGAAATATCTGATGGCATCTCTCCAACCACATGAAGGGTTTCCCCTTCTTCATCAAGGATGATAGTGGTGCTGCAACTCTCGAGAAGTCTGGTACGAACCTCTGGTAGTATCCAGCCAAACTCAGAAAACTCCGAACTGCCGTCACACTCCTGGGTGGATCCCAAGCAAGTACCACCTCAATCTTCGCTGGATCTACTACAACTCCAGACTCTGAGATGACATGTCCTAGAAAGTGAACCTCTCTGATCCAAAACTGGAACTTCGAGACCTTACCATAAAGCTGGTGCTCTCGAGGAGTGTCCAGTACAACCTGCAAATGGTAGGCATGATCCTCCTTAGTATTCGAGTAGATTAGAATGTCGTCTATGAAGAGTACGACAAATTGATCAAGGTATGGCTGAAAAATCATGTTCATGAGACCCATGAACACTATTGGAATGTTGGTTACACTGAAAGGCATAACCAAGAACTCATAGTGGTCGTACCGACATCTGAAGTTCGTCTTCTGCACATCCTCGTCTCGAACTCCGAGATGGTGATAACCTGATCTGAGGTCTATCTTTGAGAACCACCGTGATCCATTCAGATGATCAAAGAGTTCTTCAATCCTCGAGAGTGGGTACTTATTCTTCACAGTCACCTGGTTCAGGTGACGGTAGTTGACAAAAAGACTCAAGCTCCCATTATCCTTCTTGGCAAACAGAATTGGGGCTGCCCAGGGAGAAACACTGGGCTGGATGAATCCCTTACCCTGCAAGCCCTCCAAATGTACCCGCATCTCACAGAGCTCAGTGGGAGCCATCCGATATGCATGTGTAGATATCGGTGTCGTCCTGGGGTACAGGTCAATGTAGAAGTCCACCTCTCTACGAGGAGGTAGTCTTGGAACATCATCAGGTAAAACATCCGTGTACTGGTCCACCACTACAGGATAAGTCGGACTCTGCACATCAACTGCTCCGAGGGTAAGGCAGGCTAACTGATGAGTGATCAGCTGCACCCTCCTCTGACTAAGTCCTTCCTACGTTGCAAAGGCTCCCTTCTCACCAGTGAAGGTAAACCTGGTCCCATTCGTACGGAAACACTTCACTTTGCATCTAATATAGTTGATCTGATCATGGACTGTAGATAACCATTCCATACCCAAGATAACGTCGTAAGGCCTCGACGCCGCTACGAGGATATCCCAACCAAATCTCTTGCCTCCTAGAGTAATCTCACACTTCCAGCACCAGTGGGTGATCATCAAGTCTGCTCCTGTAGGAGTCTCTAGCCATAAGGATCAATCCAATGGCTCCTTCAGAATCTCCGAGATCCGAACAAGGGCGGTGATAGTGAAAGAGTGACTGGAACCTATGTCTATAAGAACTGCAACCAAGGTGGAGTAGACACAGATCGTACCTCGAATCATCTCTGGAGCACTGTGATCGTAAGCCTCAGCTGCTTGGAGATGAGCTCTCCCCTATCCACCTGCTCCCTGTGGTCGGGGTGGACCTCCTAGTGGTGGTGGTGATAACTCCTCATAACTTCATCCACCGCCAGCAGTACGACCAGATCCTCTGCCACGTCTGCCTATGCCCTACGGATCGCCTCGATCAAACCTATGCCTCTGCCTGGGAGGTCCTTCAACTGTCTGCTGATCATCTGTACGGTGGGTCAGACAGTCACGAGCCATGTGACCCTGCCCGTCGCATGTGAAACACTGCATGTTCCTCGAATGAATGGCTCTATCTTGTGTGCCTCGCACAACCGAACCTGATTCCTGAGTTCATCCACCAGATGGTCTAGTCCGCTTGGACATCTGCGACATCTGTCTATTGCCAGCTGCAGAAGACTCCGCTACATGACGCCCGGTGGCAGGTCTCACTGCTGGTGACTGCTCGACAAGGAAACTATCCACTAAGAGGGCTCACTCCAACACCGCCGCCTGCGTCAGGATATTGAGGGAGATCATCGAATCCTTGATCTATCGTCTGAGACCCTGCTCAAAGGTCCGGGCCCTGAAGAATGGGTCCCACACCATATCTGTGGAGTAGCGCGAGAGGTCTGTGAACCTTGATGAGTACTATGACACTGTCATGCTACCCTACTGTAGATGTAGTGTCTCCTGAATCCACACTGCACGTAGGGTGGATGGGACAAACTCTGCCTGAAACAGGCTCTCGAAGTCTTCCTAGAGAAGTGTCGCCTCGCCATGCACCTGGAGCATCAGGCTCCACCATCTACCTGCTGCTGCCTAAAGGAGACTCACGACACAGATCACTATAAGGTCTTCTGGTGTCCCTACTAGTCTGAAAACTCTCACCACAGCCTCCAACCAATCCTCAGCTTCCTACGGGTCTGTCTTTCCCCTGTACTTGGGTGGCCTTTAGAGCTAGAACTCATGAAACGTGCTCAGGAGGCATGCACCCTCTGCTACTGGGGCTAGTGGCATCAGTGGATCAATGGGTTGTTGTACCGCTGGAGCCACTACTGTAATAAGACCCTAAACTGAGGCCTCATCGCTCGGTGGGCTACCATCTTGTACAAATCCTAGAACCTTGGCTGGCTATCTATGTGGGGCTATCTTGATAAGAAATAGGTGCTCCACAATCAATAAGTTATACCTAGTGTGCTGACTCAAAATCGATCACAAAGAAGACTCTTCAAAACAATCACGCAATCAGTGTTTTCATGCACTGAGTTGGAAATCAGTAGTCAGTGTCCTGGCATTTGGATACGTTGGCCGCTTCACCATCACTAGACTCTCTGAACTAAAAACCACACTCAGTACCCTTAGCACTATTGCTTCACAGAAAAGATCAGAGTCCTAAGTTCTGTGGTAGAAATGACTCCTATGATACCAATTTGTCACGAACCGTCCCTTGGGGCCTGTGTCATGACTACCCCAAGCCCGCCTTCCATGGGCCAGGGGCTGGCGACTAGCACCAAAGGCATAAATCCTAAACTGGGAAGACATTGCATTTATAACTGAAAACACACACAATAGAGTACACAACTGAATACAAAACACTAAGTAAAACTTTATAACAAGAGGGTGATGAAAAGTAAAGGGGCCAGAAATACAAGACCAACTGAAGTACAAGTACAACTAAAAAGGGACAAAAAAGCTGAAAGATGAAAAGCATCTCCTGGATCATCCACCACGGATCCTACCTAAAGCATAGGTACAAATAGCCCCCACATCACTCCATGTCCTTCCGTCCCCTCCGTGTACCGTCATGCCGTGTGGTCCACCTCCGGGTACCGTCCAGTCCTTATACACTCATCCTTGGTCATTGCTGTCTATCATCTACATCCAACACAATGAGGTGCGGGCATAACCCGTGTAGGGGTGAGTATAACGATACTCAGTAGGGACCCTGAAACCCTCAAGGTCTCACCAAATCCAACTAGGATAAACCATAAGGTATGAAATCAATAGATAACCCCACTTAGGTATATGACCATAAATATACCTAAGTTATCATGTAATCCATCTCAATCATGAGGAAAACACAAGTTTCTAACTCAACTCACACAGGTATACAAATTTGTAGAGAGATAGAGATGATCAAATATAGCCACTGAATCATCTATTCTGTCAAACCCACTCAGGATCCAGGAATAGAAATTAGAACTGTCGAACCCACACAGTATCCAGGAATAGTAAATGGAGCTGTCGAACCCACACAGGATCCAGGAACAGTTGTTAGTGCTGTCGGACCCACACAGGATCCAGGAACAGTAGTCAGAGCTGTCAAACCCACACGGGATCCAGGAACAGTCCTTAGTGCTATCGAACCCACACAAGATCTAGGAACTATTGTCAATGTTGTCGGACCCACACAGGATCCAGGAACAATCGTCAGTGCACATCCATTCACAAGGTTCCCCACGAAGCATGCTTGATTCTGGGAGGGTCTACTCCTCAAGCCAAGTGTCTCAAAGGTCCTCCATTTCATAGGGAGAAAATCCAAGTAATACATGTCCAAGTCACAGAGACGAGATGACCAAGCCATTTTCCAAAAGGTACACGGCGTGTTGGAATAAGGCACACGCCGTGTCTTTAGACCTCGGGTACTGCCCGTGTACAACGGCCCATGTCAAAAGGATAGTCATGTAGAAAAATAAGTACATAGTGTGTGGTATGGTTACACGCCGTGTCTACATACCTTGGGTACTACCTATGTGCAATGGACTATGTCGTAAGTTTGATCATGTAGAAAAGTAAGTACATGACATGTTGGAATAGTTACACGCCGTGTCTACGAAATTGGTGTCGGCTCCATGTACGCTGTCCATGTGCCCGTACATGGCCTCAACCCATGTTCTCCAACCCGTGTAACTGATACATGGGGTAGCCCGTGTCACTGGCCTTGCCTGGCTGTGTGGTGGAGTACATGCCCGTGTACTCCACCCCATGTCTGTGTATCCCCGAGATACACGCCGAGTCTCATGAAGCCGCTTCTGCCAATCTGCGTAGAGAGTACACGTCGTGCCTCTTGGCTGTGTAATTCTACCTGTGTCCGTGTATTTCCTAGAATACACGCCATGTCTCACGAAGCCACTTATACCATTCTGCATAGAGAATACACGTAGTGTGACTGAAGTCACACGCCGTGTGTTACTTGTCTAACATCCGAAACTCAGGCCACATAACGCCCGTACTACACAACGTGTTCATCATAAGTAGATGCCGTGTAGTCTAGAATTTTCTAGAAATGGAACCTCCAGCCAGAGTGCCTCCCATGAAGTCCGTTCATTGTTCTGATAGTCCGCTTGTCATGAAACTTCAAACACTAGGTCACCCCGATGTCCCTTGGTCGTCTCTAGTGTTTTCGGGCCTCCGATCCGCTCTGAAAATACAACTTGATTCACCCGATCGAAGAATGGTCAAGGAAAGGTCCTTCCTGTCCTGGTCTAATCCGTCACCCTCTATCATCGCCGCACCTCTGCTAGGTCATTATGATGTTGGGTCTTCAATTTGGGATTGTTGCGTCGCACAACGGTCTCGCAATGATCCTTTGTTCATCACCCATGGAGAATGCAAAGAACACACCAAACATTCACAAGAACGATGGAGGGATCGGGCCGTGGTCGTTTGGCCCGGTCCTTCCGCATTAGTTCGGTAGCACGCGGGTCAAGAGAAAAATGATCATGGAAGGAAGAATCAATGTTTCTCAAATCAAAACACTCCCCTACCTTTGTTCGTTGATCGTTGACAAAGTCGCAGAAAGGCGGATGTCGATTTGATGTAGACGAACACATCCTACGTCGAGGAGGTTCCATGGAAGGAAGTCAAAGTCGGAATCGAGGTCGACGTTCTTCATCGGTTGGAGCGTTCTTCGCTGGTGGAACACGTTCTTCACTTGGAGCTTTTCTCCCTAGCTCTCCTCTTCCCAAATCACAAAAGTGAATAGAGGTGACAAATAATCGATTATATTATCTATTATTTCATTGGCAAGAAATTCAAAAAGAATCCCTAAACACTTGGTTGGACCAATTAATGTGAAGGGTGGTGGCACCATTAAGTGGGGAGCTCAAGAGGTTTCTCCCCACTTAATGGGGAGCTCAAGAGGTTATAACCTCAGGTGGTCCCCACCAAATTAATCCTCACATGGGAGGTTGAGTTCGGGTGGGCCCCACCACCATAACCTCTCATGGGAGGTTAAGGTGTGGCGGTCCCCACCTCCAACTTCCACATGGTGGATATAACAAATAAAATAAATTAAGACATGCACTTAAATTATTTTATTATTCCCACGTAAAACCCAAAAACTAAATTTCATCCTCGACCAAATGCCATCAAGGTGAAAGTATTCTTAAGCGAATATCGGCACTACGAGTTCAACAGTTCCCTCAGATTTCAATTTCAAGCACCGATTCAAAATTTATAAAATCCTGCTCATACGTTTACTGAATGTACCCAAACAAAACTTCAGAAATTGATTCCGGGCACACCGGATCTCGGAATCATGCGCCGTCAGTTTTCACAGACTCGTAAAATTCCCATGTATTTAAGAAAAAAAAATTCCACAGAAATTATAGGTATTTACATAAGTGGTTCATGGTTTTCACTGATCATAAGAACTTGGAATAAATTTTCTATTAGTGGTATTTGAATTTAAATTAATAGAGGTGGATAGAGTTTCTAAAGTATTATGATTTTGAGCTCTCCTACACCCTAAGAAAGAGGAATGTGGTTATTGATACTTATTTAGAATTATCTTAATGATTTGGTTTATGATTTTGGAGATATTTGGAGAGGAATGGGAGAACTTAAAGTGATGTTTCTTTTTTAGGGGAATATAGTGGTAGATTTTGTATTTATCTGATAATGGTGGAATTATCCTTGATGTAATAAGTGGAGGAGTATCAGTGTGTATATTCAGATGCAGTGGTGATGCGAGACCATGTTTTCTATTGGGGTGATCTAAAGGTATGATCAGAGGATGGTCAGAACCAAATGTTGTTTTAGGGAGGTTTTTCATTCTATTAGTGATGCATGAGGGAGTTATCCATGAGTTTCATATACCCCGCTTAGCGGTATATCCTGGTGTGTATAAGATGTATTGTGGCTTGAGGAGATATATTTTATGTCCTGGTATGAAGATTTCAGTGGTGTATTTTTAGTGTGGTGCTTAGTGTTTCATTAATTGAAATTTGAGAACCATGTTATAGTAGGGTTTTTTGTAACCATTGTATGCCCTTGAGTGGAAGTGGGAGGGAATATCGATGGATTTTTTTCATTGGGTTACACCAGGCCTAAAGATGATGAAATATTTTTTGGTTGGTATTGGATCGAATGATGAAGTCAACTCATTTCCTAGATATCCATGAGTCAAGTGTCATTGATTTTTTTGGAAAGGTGGTACATGGATGATATGGTTATAATTCATGAGGTACCAAGGTCCATTATCTCTGATAGGGATTCTCATTTTACCTCATGAGTTTAGAAAGGATTATAGCTTGTATTTGGCTCCCAATTGTTCCTTAACACGACTTTCTATCCTTTTAAAGATGGTAAGATTAAGTGGACCATCCAAACACTAGAGGATATGTTACGAACTTGGATCTTGGATTTTGGAAAATCATGGGTGAAGTTCCTACCTCTAGTTGAGTTTTCCTACAATAACAACTATCACTCATCCATCGGCATGACCCCATTCATAGCATTATATGGGTAGACATTTCATTTTACATTGTGTTGGGCCAAAGTTGGGGTATCAATAGTCCTTGATCTTAATGTGGTGTAGAGAATTATAGAGAAGATCCATATGGTTCAAGAGAAAATAAAGGTGGTGTCGGACCATCAAAAATTCTATTATGATCATAAGTGGAGGCCCCTAGAGTTTGAGGTTGGAAACCATGTTTTTTTGAGGATTTTTGCTCATCAAGGGAAGAAGAGGTTTGGAAAAGGGAGTAATATTTTTACCTAATTCATCATGCCTTTCAAGGTGGTGGAACCCATTTTTGAGGTGTCATATCAGTTGGTACTTCCACCATGAATGGAAAAGATCCATGAAATCTTCCATGTGCCTCAGATCTGTTAGTATATTCATGATGACTACCAATTCATTTACTTGGGAGAGTTTGATATTGAGGATGACTTGACATTTGTAGAGAGACTAGTAGGTATCTAGGATATCCAAGAGATGATTTTGTGTGGAAAATACATCCCCTTTCCTTGTGTGCTGTGGAGGCATGGTGGTTTGGAGGAGAGTACTTGGGAGTGTGATAATAAAATGTATAACTGATACCCTATGTTATTTTGAGTTATGCCTTGTTTTATTTTTCATTGATGATGTGATGATTGGAATAGGATTGGTTTATGATATATACCTTTTCCCCTTTCTATTTATTATTGGTTGGTTATTATGTTATAGATTTAATGGGGTTCTTGAGAGGTAACTTCTGAGGGGAGTGACGATGACATGATATTTTGGTAGTGTTATTTCTTTATCTAGGTATAGTTATAATTCTCAAGGATGAGAATCATTTGATAGGTATCAAATGTAATTTTTTATTCCTTTTGAGCCCATTAATTTTCTAGTTTGGTATTAGGATGTGTTTAGAGGATGCTTGAGGAAGGTTCAATGGGGTTTGGAGATGAAATTATACTAAAGAGGGTTATTCACAGCATGAACATGTGTTCAAGATGTGAATGTTTGTTTGTATCTTAGAGGATGATAATTCAGAAATTGAAGTTTTGAAAGGGAAGTTTATGGTTAATTAATTAAAAATGTGAATTTATTATTCATGTTATGAAATAGTTCTAGCTTGAGGAACCATGAAATTTAGTATATGTTCAATAGATATTGGCTTGGAGATATTCATGGACTGAATGGATTTCACATCCTGAATTTTTGGCCATCATGAGTATTCACGACATGAATTAGTGTATCATGTCATGATTGTGTTGAGTTCTAGTTTGTTTACGAATTTTTGGATACCCCTAATTTATCTCATTTTTCTCTCATTCCTCTTGGGTTATGGGTGAATTCTGGGTAATTTTATAGTATCTTCCATCCCCTTTCCCTTGTTTTTATCCCTTATCTTTATTAGTTTGATCTTTAGTGGTATAAGGTGATTTGTCCTCTTTATCCCTTTGTTCCTTCATGTTCTTATTTTCTGAACCCTCAATGATGGTGAATTTTTTATCATGGTATGTTTGGACTAAGATTTTGATGGGATGTTGGTGTGATATAGGTTGATTTAGAGTTACCTTGTGTGGATTTGATCCTATGAGTGTCTTCTCTCCCACTTTTCTTTCATAGAGAATTGAAAAGTCTTGATTGAGGCAGGGGATCATTTTTATCTCCTTATGTGCATCTGGGGGGATTTAATGATTTTTTTATTCCTTTGGGTGGATAGTATGGATTAAACTAATAAGATAATTAATTAGATAAATTTGAATTGATGGGAATGAGGAGTAATCACATGTGTTTACTATTTTTGTTAAATTGATCATTATGATACTTGTTTGTTACTATTGTTGAAAATAATAGATATTGGAAACCTTGTTTGTGTTGTGATTTCTATGAATTGTGAGACCCTTATTAGGGTTGTTTAATTGAGCTCACCATGCATGTAAAAGGATAAGAACTTATATATTTCTAATGAATTGGTTTCCCATGGAAATCTTTATTTGTGTGATAATACCCATGCTAATGAAGAAGTGATATTATGTGAAATCCATTGAACTAAATTTGTGATAAATATTGGAAGTTGGAATGTGTTTCTACGTGTTGATGTGATTTCAGTGTTGTTTTGTGTGATTTGTAGTAATATTGTGAGGGTTTTATTCTAGTTATGGTAGTGATCGGGTTCAATAAGAAATGTGTTCAGTAGTAAAGATATGTTTGGTTGGCATGGGATGTGATGAGGGATGATGTGCTGTGGTTGGATTTTGGTTATTTTAGTGATATAGTTATGTTATGATAATGTATTGGGATATGTTGTGTTATGGAAATGGTGGTTATGAGATGAGTGAGATATTATGTGGTGTGATTGTGTTATTTTCTTAGTTATCCATGAAATTAATTGAAATTATAAAACTAAGATATCATGGTATAAATTTAAACAAGCATGGGATAAAATTGATGTGTGGTAATTGGATTAAATTAATTGAATAATAAATGACATTGGTTGGTAAATGAATGAAGTGTGGTAAGAAATATAATATGTGATAATTGAATTAGTGAATGGAATACTAATGAAATAATGTTGGATTTTAATTGGAAAATTCTGGGAAATGGAAGAACTTGTAATTGAAAGTGAAACTTATATGATTATATGTGGTGGTTGTGTGGTGTGATGCATTTAGTAGTGGTAGTGATTGTGATGGATGTTGTGAGGTGCAATAATGGTGGGGTGGATTATGATACTGTAGTTTTTGTTAACCCATTAGTTGGGTATTTTGTGTTATCTATCTACCTTGTATGTTTATGTTATTTATATATGCATCCCACCTGAGTTATATAATATTAATAACACCCAAATGTTTTGGGTTTAGGTTTTTTACATAAAATCTAGGCTGGTGGTGAATCGGATGGCTGGCTACACACTCTTCCCTACTCTTCCTTCAACAGTAGTGATGATGATATGAGTTAGTGTCATAGATCACCCAATGATGATGGATTGGATTTGGAGATCATCCTATGATAATGAGGATGTGATATGTGGTGGGTTCATGCATGGTAGGAGGAGGTCATGATATTGATTTCCTCCAAGCTCATGATACCCCACTACTCTGGATATAGGACATGAAAATGTGATAAAGCTATGTTGTGTTGATGATGAATGATGCTAGAATGAGATGTTAGTCCTTTCAAGGGTGTGGTTGGTAGGTATTTATCCCAAACCACATCAGAAATGGATGGATATGTTATGTAATATTCATGGAAGGGATGAGAGAACATGAAATTTGACATTGGGGCATGATAGAGGAAAATTACTGGGTAAGTGGTTACTGGGTACGTTTGTTTACATTATTGTGATACTATGTTACTATATTGGATTCATTATTTAGTTAGTGTTCCCAGGTGAAACTGATATTGGTTAGTTGATCTATTTAGGTGCATGCTGGTTCTGTTTTTTATTTAATGGTGCATTAGTATGCTCTTTTCACATATGTATGAGAGACATTGGGTATGATCCTATTGATTATACATGTTATGTTGACCCTACACATATGAAAACTATTTTTAGGTTTCTTGGAGGATTTCGAGGATCGAACTAGATATTACTAGTTTGGATATTAGAACTGTTGCGGGGTCTCTATTGTAGGAATTTTATTTTTTGTATTATTTGGAAACTTTTATTCTTATTTATTGATAATTTTCATGCATGGTGGAATTTTTTGGTTCTATTTATTTTATATTATGATGGAGTTTCTTGGTGGTTAATTCTTCAATCTCTCAATCCTATATTTATTATTGAGGGTAATTCCTTCCATATGTGATATTTTTATACCCTAATTACTAGTTTCCAACTTGGGGCCTATTGAAGGTGGTACCTGGGAATCATTATCTCTCTTCCTTAATTATTGGACCAGGAGGGATACCTTTGGAGGGAGGGGTCATGTCAGAGAAACTACTAATAATCCCATATAAACTGACCAAGCCATTTCCCACAACAACCCACACATTTTATCTTTCCAATCATGGTAAGGAATCCATAGGCCTACTGTACAATCAAAAAACTTAATCATACCCACCTCTTGTCTACCAAGGAATGGAATCCACATACCCCACTATTAAATCCATGCCAACCCCAGTACCCATCCATAAAAAATGCCACAAAACATCCCCCACACTATTGGAGTTAGTGTCCTAGGACCAACTATTTGTAATTTTTTACATGAATCTTAGATGATTTGAATATTAACAAAATATATTGTTACATATTTTACATTGTTCTGCATGAATTTAATGAAATAATTTCCTAGAGTATCTATCACATTGATACAGTCATATCAATTCCTCACTATGATGAGAACCTTAAAATTCTATGATGATATTCTTAAAAATAGTTATACGTTTAGATAATATTCTATGATGAGACACATAGAACATGACTATTAGGTGTGAGTACTCTTAAGAGAACATGAATTCTTCTCATGAAGTTTTCACTTGTTAATATCCAAGATAGGATATTATGAGAATATAACCGTTAGTAGGAATTTTGTATGCTTTTGTGTCATCAGATATTTTAATATATGAGAATGTATAATGGTCCTTAGACTTTAATATTATTATTGATGAAAGTTATTACTCACACACTTAGATGTATTTCATAAAACATGATGATAACAATTCATGGCGAATTTGGATACGTTGGGTGCTTCATGAGTGATGTTTTATTAATGAATAAGTTGAGGAATGAATTTTCCCTTACATCTTTATGGAAGTTGATATCTCGACCCTTTGATAGAAATAGAACCATCACATTAAATTCCATGTGCATAGTGTAATGACATGTTTATTTCATATAGTTAAAGAAATTTGTATCAAGATATAGGTTGATGACATGAATATGAAACCTGCTCGATAAGATATTGAGACAAAGGGATTATATTACATAGTGAGTGTTCATATGTGGATTACTTCATTTCCAAATTAATTACTTTCTCTTGGGTTACATGACATATTACTAAAAAATAATATTAGACTTTGGGCTAGGTCATATAATTACAATGGGAAAGGATCCAAGAGGGTAACATACTATGTGTTTCTGTTGATCTCGATTAAATTATATTTGAATTTAATTATTAGAATTAATATTATTCTCAAGAAAGAGGAATAATATTATTCAAGTTTTAATTGATTTCTAATATTCACAATGTAATAAATAATTATTTATTCATTAATAAATAATTTATTTTATTACATGAATATTTAATAAATATTTATTCAATGGATTGTGAATAAAACATTTATTTTATATATCGATAAATAAAATATTTAATTAAATATTTATTTGGATATTCAATAAATTTCAAGGAATTAGAGAAAAATAATATTGTGTACAACAATAAATATTTATTTTCAATACTAGTAAATAATATTTATCATTGAATTAATTAGAGAACTCATTAAAATAATAATAATAATAATTTTATTATAATTCATGAGGTTTAATAATTATTACTATATTATTTAAGGTTTGGTACACAAATAAATAATATTTTAACCTAAACCCCAACTCTATAAATAGATAGTGATGTCTATTGTGTATATTTAATCGAGATTTGAGAATCATTATGCACAGTAGAATTCTATCTCCATTCCTCATACTCTCTTCCTCTCAAGAATGAGAAGCACTAGAGAGATTCCTTCAATCTTAAAGAAAGTTCAAGTGATTAATATGAACAACACAAGATGATTGATTCATCACACTAACATGTAAAAATCAATTAGCATCATTCAAATATCAAAAGAGTGTGTGTGGATCACCACTAGAGGGATTCTACACTTGGATCCTTATAGTGAAAAAAAGGTCATTCATAAAATTGTTTTTCAGATGATCAACAACATTTTCATCATATAAAGTTCCTAAGATGAGGTAACCATTTCTTCAAATCATAAATAAATTAAATAAAAATTTAATCTGGATGGTCCTCTCTTTGGGTTTTGAGAAATCCTAAGTCAAAAAACGTTTTGATTTATCTCCCACCAAAGGTGCTTCCGCTATGCCCAAAACCATCAAGTGGTATCAGAGTGGTCACTTTTAAAATTTATAATTATTTATTTGATTATTGATCTGTATATGAAATAGTGGTTAGATGTTTTATTTCTAGAATATTTATTCTTTAATTTTATTTTAATTAACATGTTTTAGGCATATTAATCATCATCATTTAGTGTTTTATTTTCTTAAAGGACAAAGAATAGATAATGAATAACTAGAGATTCCATCAAGAAGTGTTGAGGATTCTAACCGAAAAGAATGAGATTACACGATGTGTAGCTAGAGTACATGTTGTGTACCCAAGTCCACTACACCTAGTCGTGTCACGAAATATATGACATGCTGAGTAATAACTACACATTTTGTATTGATTTCACACCATGTATAAATCGAGCCAACCTAACACACAACATGTCGGATTATATGGCGTATAGCTGGTGTAAATGTTGTGTAGTCTACCCGGTTTATAGGAATTTTTTTTTGAAATTTGTGTGGTCATATACATGGTCAAAACCACATGATACTGAAATCTTAGAGTAATAATGACATAAACAATGTGTAGTTTTCATACATGGTGTGTATTGTATTATTTTTCATGTCCAAATTACATGCTGAGCCATTCGGTGAGACAAGGGGACATATTACATGGGAGATACATAGAATGTAGTTGGATTGTATATGTCGTGTAGTCTCACATCCGATGAACAAGATGAGTCCTTTGGCAGGTTGTATGGACACACTACATTCAGACCACACGATGTGTATCTCATTAGTACAAACCATATAGTCAATTAGAGTTACATGTTGAAGCCCTAGGCATGTATCATGGGTACGTGGAAACCGAGTAACATGACGTGTTGCTTGTAAGTACATATCATGTAGTCTACCAATAAAGGACAAAATTAAATTACATTAAATTACTAATTACATCATTAAAACCATATTACATTGATTGGAACTTGTTGTGTTTAATAATTTTATAATGGGTTTAAATAAGTTTTAAATTCTAAATTAATTTATTGTAATAATATGTGATTATTGGTTCTACCATTTATTTTCCATGAATACCTTTAACGATGAGCATATCCAATAGAATTCACATGGCCATTAAGTTAAAAAGGAATAAATTAATTAATTAATGAAATATTTTTTATTTTAATAATAAGGAATGAATAGAAATGAATGTTAATGAGTTTTACTTTTTCATATTTTTTGCATGTGTATGACCATTCATGAGCTTGAAAAAGACTTGTGCATGCATTGGTTTTATTTAATTTAATTTATTACATGAGTTTGAAATTATTAATTATTAAATTAAATATAATGGCATGTGATTCATACCTACCTATATTATTATGTAGTATCCATGTGTCCAAGGTTATTTATGTAATTACCCTTATCCAATCCTTTGGTTCCTCTCAACTGTATGTGAGTTATAAATAATTGTAATAAATGGAGTATCCTAAGGCATGTGGGGTTAGTTCAATATAGGACCAAGATGATGAAAAACCTGAAGATGCACTGGTATATAGGTTTACTGCTGTAACTATTTCCAATATTGGAATAAGGTTTTTCCCCTAGGTCAAATGGTTGATTTATTGTCCACTTAATAAATCAAACATTAGATACACTCATGATCAGATTATTTATTTATTTATTTATTATGAATTATTTATTTTATGGATGAAAGATCAAGATCATATAAATAAATTAAATAATGTGCAATTATGGAATATAAATAAATGGATTATGCATAAATGTTTTATCAAAACATGGTTAATCACTTGAGTAAAATCCAATTGATATTAACAACACATGTAAAAGTTAAAACAAGAAATTTTTTACACATAATAAAACAAAATCTCTTAAGAAAATATTCATCCATTAAGACTTCCATCATCTGTATTAAGATAAACCCATAGTTAAAGTGTCATTTCGACCTTCGTCAGGGGAACTTTTAATTATTATAAAGTCTTAACGAAGATATTGGGCCAACTTAATCAAATTTGTATTGGGTTTAATTGTCTATATATATCCAATACAAATTTGGAGGCAAGTGTTGAGGAAATAAAATTTAAGGTTTTTATATTGGGGAGTCTACTCAATGGATCAAGGAGTCCCAAGCCCATAGTTGGAAAAGTTTACTTCTTAAATAATTTATAGTAATTTCCATAGACTCCTTATAGATTATAAGAAAGGAAATATAGATTCTTTCCACTAGAATTTCAAATAAACTAGACATTCCAACTTCAATGGTGACAAATATTTAGAATTCATAAAATAGTGGGATACTTAATAAAATTAATTATTATTATTTCTCATATAATTTGTAATCAATTAAAGTACTCATAATATTATATTTTAAATTATATAATAATGGAAAGTTCACTATCCAAATTATCCCTGTAATCTATATTGGAGAAAGACCGTCTCCTCACTATCAGTAACTTCTAGGAGTGGTTCAGATGTCTTGGGTTGTGTTGCACCATGAATGGAAATATTACATGCTAGAATCCTCATTACCCGATCCACCAATTAAGGAGGTGAGTGATAAAGAGTTCAATATCTTGGATAAACATTTTACTGATGTGGTTGATGTTAAGTGATTAATTATTTTTTCTATGTCTAGTTGAATCATGAAGTCTAATGAATACATAGATTCTTATAGCATGCTCGAGCATCTCTATGGTCTATAACAAGAGAGATAAAGACAAGAACAATATGAGATATCCAAATATCACTTTTAGCGTAAGCTTACAGAGGGTGAGCCAGCTAGGACGCACATAGTAAAACTCATTAGCTATATTGAGTACCTAGAGGTTCTAGGATTTAAACTTCCTGATAAACTGAACAGTGATATCATTATTGAATCTCTCCCTTGAAGCTTCTCTAGTTTTCTTATTAATTTTAATATGAAAAACATTGAGAAGTCTCTCCCAGGTCTACTTACTCTTCTTCACCATGTAGATAAGGATACAAAGCATGACAAACCTTTTGTCCTTATGGTGATAAATGGAAAGGACAAGAAAAGAGATCTAAGCCCAAATATTCTTTGAAATACACTTTAAAGAAGAGAAAGAATAAGGGGAAAGTAAATAACATGATGCTACCTATTTTTCATGTGGAAAGAAGGGCCACTGAAAGAAAAAACGAACACAACCAAAAAAGAAAGGGGAAGATTCAAGTGCATTTTTCATTGAGTGTAATTTATCTATTTATAAAAATTGAGTATTAGATATAGATTTTGGTGCTCAAATATGTATTCAAATATAGGAACCAAGTATATTTAGAAATATTGATTGAGGGGAGGTAGATCTATGAGCAACAAATGAAGCTAAACTTATTGTTATAACTATCAGTGACTACCACCCCATATTTCCAACATGAATGATATTAGTGTTAAAAGGTTTTTATTATGTGTAATCCATTACCAAAAACATTATATCTATATCCAGACTTGACATAGATGGATTTATTTTCATGTTTAGGAATAAATGATAATTTTTTTATAAAGTTGGATTTTTTTATGGTCAGGCACATTTAAAAAAAATATTTATGTGTTGGATTACATGAACCAAGAAATTTCAATCAATAATAAAACTTCTTCACATGAATCATACCACAACCAACTATGGAATCACTAGAAAGTTCATATAAACAAAAATCGTTTGACTAAATTACACAAAGATAGATATTTAGATTCTTTTGAACTAAAACCATTTGGTGTATGTCATGCATGTTTTCAAGGTAAAATTACCAAATACCTATTTAGTGAAAAATGTTAAAGGGATAAATATCTTCTTGAATTAGTTCATACCAATGTGTATAGACCATTTATAGTTGAATAAAAGGGTGGGTACTCATACTTTATAACTTTTATTGATTATTAAAGTAGATATGGATATGTATACTTAATGAGGTATAAGTAGGATTCCTTTGGAAAATTAAAGGAATACAAGAATGATGTTTAGAACCATCTTGGTAATACGATTAAGAAACTCCATTCAAACTATGGTGGCGAATATCTTAATCAAGATTTCATTAATTATTTATAGGATTTTTCGATTATATCCTAATCCAATCCCCATTATAAACCTTAGTAATATGGCATAAGATAAAGGATAATCCACACCTTCTTGGACATGGTGAGATCAATAATGAGTCATGCAAGTATTTCATTGTCCTTTTAGGGGTATATGTTACAAACAATAGAATACATACTAAATTTAGTTCTAAATAAATTAGTATATGGTATTCCATACCAATTTTTGGAATGGGAAGAAAACTATGTTTTCATAATTACATGTGTGGGGATGTAAATTTTTTTAAGGCCTCTTAAAGTAACAAAATTTCACCTTGAGGTACAAAGTGTATATTTATAGGACATCCCAAGGAAACAAGAGAATACTACCTATAAAATCCTTCAGAGAAAAAGGTTATGGTTGCTAGTTGTACCGTATTCCTCAAGAAGGATCATATCTCTAAAAGAGATAGTAGAAGAGAGAGAGATTTAGATGAAGTCCAATATCAATAAACACAAGAGTAGGAATAATAAAAAATTCCACAAATCCCCATGGAAAAAGATTTTCCAGAGACACAATTACTACATTTGATTATAAGAGAGGTTAGATAACCAGAACATATGGTTTTATAGTCATAGAGGATGTTGACTAATTATTATTTGATAATAATGATCTTATAACCTACAAGAATGAATTAAGCGACACAAATGTTTCTAAATGGAAAGAAGACATGAATTTTGAAATGGATTCCATGTATTAAAACCAAGTCTGTATTTTTATAGATCCTCCAGTGAATGTAAATCCAATTGGTTGAAAATGGGTATTTAAGAAGAAACTATACATGGATAGACAAGTTATTACCTATATGGAATGACTAGTTTGTAAAAGGGTTTAAACATCATCAATTAATTGACTACGATGAAACCTTTTCACTAGTTACAATACTAAAATCCATAAAAATTTTACTTTTCATTATGGCCTTTCATGATTATGAGTTTTGTAAAATGAATTTCAAAACATCTTTCCTTAAAGGAAACCTTCATGAAGATGTATATATGGAACAACATGATGGTTTTATGACAGTAAAGGATGATAACAAGGTTTTAAAATTATAAAAATCCATTTATTTAATAAATAAAGAATCCAGGTCATGGAATATTTAGTTTTATAAGGCCATAAAAGATTTTGGTTTTAATGCGGTCATTATGTCTATAAACGGTTTAGTGGGAGTGTGGTGGTTTTCTTAATAGAATATGTTGATGGTATATTACTTATTGGAAATGAAATACTATTCTTGCAGTCTATTAATGCCTAGTTGAGTAAATACTTCTCCATAAAGGACTTAATTGAAGCAACATATATTCTTGGGATCAAGATCCATCATGATGAATCCAAGAGGCTGATCTTCCTAAATCAAGGCACATATATTAATAAGATATTGAATATATTCATTATAGAACAATCTAATAGGGTGTTTTTACAAGTGTCACATGACATTCATATTTCTAGGAAACTGTGTCCTAAGGTACATAAATAAAGAAAAAGGATGACAAGGATTTCAAAAACATCAACGATTGATCTAATAATGTATGTTATTTTATGTACTAGGATAGATGTTGCCTATACCTTGAGTATGGTATAAAGATATCAAGCTGACCCAGGTGACCACCATTGGATGGCAGTCAAGACTCTCCTTAATTATCTGAGGCATACTAAGGAAATGTTCTTGGTCTATAGAGAATATTAGGAAATATTTATCAAAGAAAATAAATATGCTAGTTTCCAAATATATCAAGATGATTGGAAATCACAAATGTGATACATGTTCACTTTAAATGGAGGTTTTGTGAGCTTGAGGATATCAAAGAAGGTTGTGGTCATAGATTATACCACAAAGTCTAAGTATATTACATATCCTGAGGTAGATAAAGATGTATTATTTATATATAACTTCATCTAAGAGCCCAATGTGGCACCTATAAGTAAAGATCCCATCACACACTATTGTGTTAATACCACAATGATGGATCTCATAAAATATCCATGGTCACATTAGCGTATGAAGCACATACTTCATAAGTATCATCTATTGAGGGATTTTTCTCAGAGTGGTGAGGTTGCTGTGAGTATTATTTCTATGGAAGAAAATGTGGTAGAACCCTTGACTAAACCTTTGACTTAGTATAAACATGATTATATTATGAGGTATAGTGGAATGAAAGTCATAGGAAGTTGGAACTAGTCCAAGTAGGAGTTTATTGGTGTCCTAGGACAAACTATTTGTAGTTTTATTACATGTATGTTCAATAATTTGAATATTAATGAAATATATTATTACATATTGTTCATTTTTTAACATGAATTTAATGTAATAATGTATTAGAGTATCTATCATATTAATAAGGTCATAGTAGTTACTTTCTATAATGAGAACCTTAAAATGTTATGAAGATATTATTTAAAATAGCTCTACGGTTAGATAACATTCTATGGTAGGACACATAGAACATGACTGTCAGGTGTGAGTACTTTTAAGTAGATGTGACTTCTTCTCATGAAGTTTTCACTTAGTAATCTCCATCATGGGAGATTATGAGAATAGAACCACCAATATAAATTCTGCATGTTTTTGTTTCATTAGATATTTCTATCCTCCAGTGTGTGTAATGGTCCATATACTTTAAGATTATTATTGATGCATGCTACGACTCACACACTTAGATGTACTTCTTAAACCATGACAATAAAATTTCATAGAAAATTTGGATATTTTGGGTGAATCACAAGTGATGTGTTATTAATAAATAAGTTGAGGAAGGATTTGTCTCTTCTATCTTTATGAAAGTTGATATCTTGTCCCTTTTATTGAATTAAAACCATCACATTAAATTTCATGGTCATGGTGTAACGGCGTATTTATTTAAAATAGTAAAAGAATGACATATCAAGAATATAGGTTGATGAAATAGATTTGAAACCTGATTGATGGGATATTTAGACAATGGTATTATATTACACAGTGAGAGTTCTTATTTGGATGTTTTTATTGTGACATTAAGTTCTTTCTCTTGGGTTCCTTGACTCATTTCAAGATAGTAATTTTGGACTTCGGGAAATCCGACCTAATTCTAACAAGAAATGATCCTAGAGGGTAACTATAGCAACCCTATCCTTTTACATATAACATTATATTATTTTAAGCATAATTATACATCAGATTACAAGCCAAGGATCATAAAGTCTAGTTTCTTGGAATACTACATACATAATAAAAAATTATAAAAACAACTTTTTATTTAAACTCCATAATGAGATCCTATCTTACATTGTGATAATACATCTACATAGGATAAACTGGGGATAACATGAACAAAGTAATGAGCTAAAATCTTAGTAAGGTAATAACCATAAGAACAAATCATTAGCACATGGGATAGAAGATATGAAACGATGATATAAAAAAAACATGTAATATATGGAATCATAACATATAAACATGGAATCATATAAACATGCGGTTATAGTAATGTGGTATAAACATAAAACATGAATTTAGTATGAGTAAAGGCTAACAACCAAGACTTTTTCCCATAGTATCACAATCCAAGGCTAACAGTTAAGACCGTTGCACATAGTAGTGCAAGCCAAGGCTAACCGCCAAGACCGTCACACATAACATCTCATGAGACTCAACATTACCCAATTCATTGTAGCGCTATCTAGGCACACCCATATTAACTTTACATGTATATGTTTTCCAAAAAATGAATCATACATAATCAATCATATATAAACATAAGGGTTACCCATGGAAAGGATTGAGTACCATAATCATGACATAAAGCATAACAAATGGGCGTATCATAAAAGTTTCCATGAAATGAAGGAACTAATATATACATGGAAATTCATAAGGGAAAATAATCATTTATCATGGGAATTTATGTCAATTATAAGTGAAAACATGTAAGAAAAGTATTTAAGAAATTTTATCATTAAAACATTTTTGAGAGGCTTTAAGGAAAATACTATAAAGCCTTTAAAATAGAAATGGGAACAAAACTTTATAAAAAAAGAAGTTAACAAAGAAGTTTTTAATAATAAAAAGGACTGATTTTATAAATACAATGGTTTCTTAAAATATAAGATATAGTTCTCTTGAAATCAGGTAAGAATTTGAGAAGTTCCCTTAAAATAGGTTTTCTTATCGGGAAGTATTGTGGAGGGAATCACTTAAAAACATGTATATCCCAAAAAGAAAACAATGTAAGGGTCTTGATAAATGAATTTTGTACATATAAAAATAATTTAAAATATTCACATAAGTATATAATATAACTTCATTTTAGAAGAAATAAAGATAAGGCAACCTGAAGGAATAAAGGATATTCGGGTAGAATTTCTAACGGATTATCGGCATGGTATCAGGTGTACTTAAGAGGGATTCATGAGAGATAAATGGGTTTATAATAACTTATAAATCATGAGTTAAGTATGTGGGAGGTGAGAAATAATACCCCATCATTAGGGATTACACATAAAATGGCACACCATAGAGGACATTCTTGAATAAAAGTGAAATGGAGAGGATCCCTTACCTTAAGTCTGATGGTGTTCTCCACTTATTATTAATGACCTGAATAATCAAATTGGGTTCATTAATTAATAATTTAAGAAACATTAATATATGAAATTTTTTTATTATAACCTTTTTAAGTTCATTTATAACCATTTTTATTGGTTATGAGATTCAATTTCATTGTTCGGGTCTGTGTGCTTGCTTGGTTTTAATGATCAGTTCATGTTTGGATAAACATGTATGATGAAGGTGGTTTTACAGAAATGAAGTTATATTTTATTATTTAACATCCATAAGTTTACATGGTTGAAAATTTAAATTGGTTACTTGGAGTGAGTTTGAATCATTATATAAAACTTTAGTGACAATCTTTTGGGTTAATTGGCGGTTTTTGACCACACAGAACACATTTTGTTTTATAAACCAAAAAGATGTGTAAAAAAGGATTATAGAACTATAGATTAGGAATAATACATATATTATGGTATTTTTCAATCATTAAAATGTTTTCATGACCAGAATTTAATATGGTAATATAAATTGAAAACCCATCGTCTTTGAATGTGGCAAATTAACACATCTCGGGTGGTGTCTTTACTACTAAAATAAAAGAAGAGTAAAGGAGAGATGATAATAAATTATTCAATTATAATAAAAAAATTCCTGAAATTTAAGTTAATAGAGTTTTCATAACATTTGGATGAGGAGAGGTAAGGATAGAAAATAAAACAAATGAACTTGAAAGGAAAAAGAAAGAAAAGAAAAGAGGAATTTACCTCTTGATTCAATCTTCCTTGAGAGCCTTTTAAGGGAGAGGATTTGGTATTTTGAGGAGACCAAGGGATATTTTACATGGGTTAGGAGATTGGGGAGTGATTTGGTAAGAATATAGGCAAGGTACAGGGCTTGATAGGAGTAAAGAGAAGATGTTAGGAGGGATGCTATTTAAAGTGGAGGAGAGGAGGGTTTTCATAATATTATAATGATTAGTTTATTATTTTTCTCTAAGACAAGAAATACTAATGATTACATGACCAATAATACTAATAAGTGCATGTGTGTTATATATTTGGGTGATTAAATCACTTGTGATGTCGGGAATAGTGGATTTAAATTATAATGTATTTATACGGTAAATTAATGTATTTTACTATTCACCAAAAATTCAAGTATTTCAGAAAAATCCCAAAAATTCACCCTAACCACTTATCAGTTGGTAGAATCCAAAAATTAACTCCATTTTTCAAAAACAATTTTCTAAATATTATTAATTTAATTTTTAATCGAAATCACAATTTACTCGAAAAACCACAATTTTAAAACATTTATTTTCTTACTCCCAAATATAGGTATATCATATTTCCACTTGAATCTTGTTTATATACTATCATAGGTAAAGTTACTATTCATTAGGGTGTTTCACTATTCATAAGGGTAACATTACTATTCATAAGGGTATGTTACTATTCATAAAAAAATTAAGTTGGTCATATTAGAATCTAAATAACTTACTCTTCGCAACCATGTATGTTAGATTTTCGAAATTCAAATTACAGAAGTGAAAAAACTATGTTTAAAGGTATCATAGTAATTATTAGTTCATTTTGTTGTTATTTAATGTGATTATAAGTCATCTTTATAAGAAGGAAATTTCTAATTAAAACTCTGGGTTGTTACATTATTTCCCCCTTTTAAAATTTCGCTCTTAAACTTTAATTGTATATTCTGATCCATAAACAGTTGCAGGTACTTTTCCTTCCTTTCCTCCTCCAGTTCCCATGTTGTCTCTTTGTACTTATGGTTCCACCATAGTACTTTGACCAAGTGAGTAGTCTTGTTACATAGAATTTTATCTCTAAAATCCAAGATCTTCACTGGCTTCTCCTCATAAGAAAGGTCATCCTCCAACTGTACCACCTCTGAAGAGAGTACATGTGAAGGATTGGGTATGTACTTCCTTAAGATGCATATATGGAAGACATCATGTAATTTTGACATGGTAGGTGGAAGTTCTAGTCGATAGGCCACAACCCCAATATGATCAAGAATCTCTAAGGGGCTAATGTACCTGGGAATTATCTTCCCTTTCTTCCCAAATCTCATGACCTTATTCCATGGAGATATGTAGAAAAATACCATGTCTCTAACTTTGAACTCAATTTCTCGTTGTTGGTTGTCTGCGCAGCTATTTTGTCAACTTTGGGCTGCCTTGATGTGAAAATGAATAGTTTTCACCTTCTTCACTATTTATTCGACCATTTCAGGTCCTGGAAGCTTAAGCTCACCGACTTCATCCCAACATGTCAGTGTTCTGCACCTTTTCCCATAAAGGGATTTGTATGGTGCCATTCAGATGCTCGAGTAGAAACTATTTTTGTAGGATAATTCAACCAGTGGAAGATATTGGTCCCATCATCCTTTGAATTCCATAGAACACGCTCTGAGTATGTATGCTAGTGTCTAAATAGTCTTCTTATATTGGCCATCAGTTTGAGGAAGATAGGCCGTACTGAAGTTTAGTTCAGTGCTTAGAACATGTTGGAGACTTTTCCTGAACTTCAAGGTGAATCTTGGATCTCTATCAGATACAATAGATAGTGGTACTCCATGCAGCCTTACCACTTCTTTGATGTATATCCATGAAATTTGATCCAATGAGAAGTCCTCTATAATTGTGATAAAGTGAGATGTCTATGTAAGATGATCCACAATGACCCACATAGAATTGTTTCCTCTGGTTGTACTCATAATTCTAGTGACAAAGTCTATGGTGATATTCTCTCACTTCCATGTTGGTATGGGTAGTGGTTGCATCATCCCCTTACACTTTTTCCTCTTAGCCTTTATTTGATGACATACCAGGCACTTTGATGTATATTCAACAATATCCCTTTTTATATTGTCCCACCAAAAGTTTTCTCGGAGATCTAGATACATCTTTGTGCTCTATGGGTGAATAGAGAAGGTCTATATAATAACCTGGACATTCTTTTCAGGTATGGGTTTTCTTTTTTGGTGTTTTTGAGAAAAAGAGGAGAATCTGGAAATTTAAGGAGTACACACCGTGTAATTTTAAGTACACACCGTGTACTCGGTTGTCGCGGGTGACCATGTACTGGCCATGTAATGGCTGAGTACTTGTCCGTGTGGGGTGACCTGGAGACCACCTAAAGTGGGGGCTGGTTAAAGCAAGTAAACACCATGTATCTTTAAAGAACATGCCATGTAATTTTCTTTTTAATTGTTATGTCAGACCGAGGTCGCGTCTCATTCACTGAAACCCATCCTTCTCAGCCCATCTCATCCAGGAGAGACTAAGGCCGATGAATCTTCTCTGAGCCCCTAACCTTACATCCTTTCTCTGATTCAACCATCGTCGATTGAGTTGGAATCAACATAGTGATCTCTTCCTTCATCTAGAGCCTCATTTCCTAATTTCTTTCCTTTCATGAGATATCCCCAGTTGAGAGTGTTTGATGTTTTTGTAGATCTATCACATTATATTTTGATTTAAGGGCTGACGCCAGAGTATATCGATCGTAAAATGCAGAGGTAGGTGGTTTGTGACTTTCCGTAGTTAGTCTTTGAATATTATGTACAAAAGTGCCCAATACCCTAGAATGGGGTATTGCGTGTTTAGAGATTTTAGCCTGTTAATGCCTACTATGCCTTGTGTGCCTATGTAGAGGTTGTTTGATTGTGAATAGGGTTGTTTTCCATGCTATGGATGTGTTTCTCATGTTGTTTTGATATTGACTATTTGGTCTAGTTTTTAAGATTAGGTTTCTTGTTTTCCATGCCTAGTGTTGTTAGGATGGAGTGATATTATCTGATGTTGTTATATGCTTGTAGATATTTAGCCAAGTAGTTATTGAAACCTATTATCCAAGTAGTTATTAAGGTTTATTTTGGATGTTGAACATCTTTGTGCATGATTGACTTACATAGGGATGTGGGAACCTGGTGTAGTAGATCATAGGGAGAATGGACGCTGAGGGCTTCCCCATAGTGTCTATTTAATTTTATGTTGCGAGACCATAGGGGGTGGAATTTTTGCTCCCTCAGAGTGTCTGTAGTTCCACTTTATGAGACCACAGGGGGAATTAGATGTTGAGTGCTTCCTCGGAGTGTCTATAGTTACCAATACCAGACCACATGGGTAATTGACGGTGAGTGCTTCCTTCGAGAGTCTTTTCTAATGTTGAAACATAGGGGGTTAGACTGTGAGTACTTCCCAGAGGGTTGCTTGTGTTTGATTGGTTGAACCAGAGGGGTTAGGTTGTGAGTAATTCCTAGAGGGTTAATTTTTTCTGAATTGTTTCTTTATTGATATATGAAAATGAATGCGATTGAAACTGTAGGATTGTTTACTTTTGAGTACTTTCGTGTTTATTACTTCATTTTTCTTATTTCCTACAATATATATTCACTGATTATTTGGCACAAATATTTGGGTGGTTTCCTACTGGGATTCATCTCACACCATGTTTGGGTCATGATTTTAGGCCCAAACAGGATTATATTACTATAGGTAAAGATAAGGGAATGTTCCCTTCTATGTCATGTACTTGACTATTGTAGAGCTAGAGAGCATATGACCAAGATGAGGCTTGAGATGCTACTAGAGTTTATTTGTTTTCTTTGTACTTTGGTTTAGTGATGTATTCCATCATTGTGACTTGTTTGGCTACTTTCCTAGATATACATATCATGCATTATTTATATATGTGCTCCAGTTTTTTATTACTTTCAGTCTTCCACCGTTTACCTATTGCATGTTATTACTGATTCTGCTATTGTTATATGTTTATTTCTACTACATTACTCTACCAATGAGGGCATAGTTTACCCAGTATCACACCCAAGTCCCTCACTACTAGTCAGCAACCTCTAGCGTTTAGGGAAATGCGCTTGAGGCCATGTGTCCAACCAGGTACGGGGCACCTCTAGGCGGAACCCCAAATCGGGACTTTACAAAGTGGTATCAGAGGAATTATTTTCTTCTTGACTTACTATTTGGAGCCTACATTTAGGGATAGGATGGAATAGGTACTTGGTAATAAGTTGTTCCTGAGAGTAGCTAACCCATGTATAGGGAAAAACCAATTTACCTTGTTTGTTGTAATTTTTTCTAGTTTTTAAATTGTTACAGTTGATTTGATTTCACCATTGGGTGATTCACATGTTATGTGTTGTTACCATTAATATTATTGAGGTTCAATTTCTGTTTCAACCTAATGAGATGAGGTTATTCCATCTCATGCATCATACAAGCACTTACTAGAGATCACATGTCATGCATTCTTGTCATGACATTTAGGGCGCATTAATAATTGCATGTTGTTGTGATAGATGTTGTTCTATATATGCATATTGTTGTGATAGATGCCTTGATAGAATACCTATTGTTTGATAGGTTATTACTAATGTTTAAAGTTAATTTGAATAAACTCCAAACTTTGGTCTCTAAGGTTTTATGAGACCTCATGGATCGGAATTTGGTGGATCATTTTATTATTATTCCTTGTATATGACATGTATAAGATTCCAAGATTTGATTCGCAGGGATTATGGGCCCTCACAGATAGAAATTTGGCACTTTAATGTTTGTTTCAGTGTTTTTATGGGTTCCAGAGTAGTTTTAGAGGCTTACTATCTGGAAAAACCCAGAATACACAGTTTTTATTACTGAATAAATGCCAGGTATCCTTCTGTTTGGGAAGGAACTGTTTTTCTTAAGTACACACCGTGTACTATGTGTACATTTCGTGTAGTCTCCAACCATGTTACTACCTGTGTGGGATTAGACATGGGGTTGAGAAATTTTTGGTGGGACACTCTGTGTACCCTATGTGCATGTCGTGTCTTAGGAGCCATGTGTTCGGTCGTGTGACTAACGACATGGGTGGATTATGGGTAGTTAGTACATTTTTTGTTTATCACAAACAAGCCGTGTAGAGTCAGCCATGTAAATGGCCGTGTGACTAACAACATGGGGTGGTGAAGTTCTTGCTAGTACACATCGTGTCTGGAATAAACACACTATATTGTCTTGATCTAGGAGAATCATGTAGGCTAGTCGTGTATAAGAAATCGGGTAGGGGAAAACGATTCATGTACTCATCATGTCTTGGGAGAACACACCATGTGTATGGGGTGTTACATGACCGGGGTTGGTGGGAGTACATGCCCATGTGACGGCTTAAAGGAACACACTGTGTAAGGGTCATACACGTAATGTATCCCTATTTAAAAAAAACATGAATTATTTCCTTCTTCTGTTCCTTTCTTTAACTTCTAAGTTCCAGTCCTTGATAATCTTAAAATAAGGTGTGTGCCTGACCTTGAAGAGTCATTCCACCGAGACGTCCTCTGGTTGTACGCCAGATACAAGGCTGTGATTAGACACTAGACATGGCAGATAAGGAACTACCAACAGATACTACAGTCGTGCTCTTCTTAGAACCAAATGTTATTCTAGATACAGGTGTTGATGCACAATTTCGAGAAGTATTCATGAGGTTCATGTAGACCATCCGAGGAGTACCACCTCCTTCCCTGTTTATGGTAGATTTGACGTGGGTTTTTCAGTAGTAGCATCCTCCCACCTTCAGAGGGGATGGAGGACCTAAGGTTGTAGAATCATAGTTAGATTCCAAGATTTTGATCTTCAAGCATCTGGATACGCCTCCAGAGAGGAGGGTGAAGCTCGCTACATACATGCTATGAGATTCCTCTAAGAGATGGTGGGATGTGATCTCACAGGCGGGACGCCAGCAGGTTATGGATTGGGATGATTTCCAATGTGCATTCTATGATTACTTCTACCCGGAGACTTTGAGGGACGATCAAGCCCAAGAGTTCATGATTTTGGAGTAGGGAACTCTCTCAATCATGGAGTATTCTTCTCACTTCACAGAACTGCAATGCTTCACACCCATCCCAGGAGGTGATGAGTTATTCTTGGAGAGGAAGTTTGAGGATGGTCTCAGGAATGACATACAATCTCAGGTGAACATCTTCAGGTTGAATTCCATAACCTCTATAGTCAACTAGGTGCTGATCATGAAGCATAATCTGAGGGATTATGGAGTTGTGAGCTAGGGAGGCTCGGCATCCAGAGTAGGTATCCCTCCTACTAATAGAAGGAAGATCCACAGGGAGTCTATGTACGGGGATCAGAGGAAGCGGGGTACTTCTTCTGGTATCCAGGTGGTGTGATACAAGTGTGGTAAGAGCGGGAATACGATACCACATTGCCCGAGAGACCCAGTAGAGTGTCGATATTGTAGAAAAATGGGTCATCTTCAGCATTTCTATCAGTTTTTTTAGCAGCAGCTAGTGATAGAGGTTCTGTTTCGACTCCTCATACTGGAGCAGGCCCACCAGTTTCTCATCAGTCTGGGAAATAGAGTTCTTCCAGCCATTCAGGACTAGGTGGAGATCATGGCCATGGTAGCCAGTCGACAGGCTTTTAGTAACAATAGGGTGGATCAACTCAGGGTGGTCAGGTAGGGCCACAGAGCCACAGTACATGCCAGACTTTTGCAGTAGAGCATACCCAGCAGGAGCAGGATCCTTGACCCTCTATAGTTAGAGGTATGATCCTAGTTGCCTCAGTTTTAGCTTCTGCACTTTTTGATATCGTGGCTTCCCATAGTTTCATATATATTTCTATTTTAGATAGCCTTGAGATATGTATATTTACTTCTGCTGATGTCTTGACACTGGACACTCCGTTGGGGACAAGAATGGCTAGTTTACGTTAGTGCAAGGAGTAACCTCTTTAGGTTAGTGGGTGTCACTTTTTATGGGACCTCTATGTCCTAGAGATGAAAGGCAATGATTTAATTCTTGGGATGGACTGGTTAGTTCCCTTCTAGGAAGTTGTCGACTGTTATCACCATAGGGTGAGTTTCACATCACCATAGGGTGGTTTCTTTCTACCCAAGGGCGAATGGGATGTACTGGTGAGCAGAGTGGGACCCAATCATCATGGTTTGGGAGGAGTTACAAACCAGATTGATAGTCTATATCTGGATGACCAGGGTACTTCAAAATTGGACTTTCCTCTGGTAGTCGATCATTTTAGCTATGTATTTCTAGAGTAATTTTCAAGTTTTCCTCTGGATCAAGAGGTGGAATTTTCTATTGATCTCATGCTAGGAGATGCATCGGTGTCCATTCCTCCTTATAGGATGGATACACCAGAGTTACAGGAGCTCAAGAAGTAGTTAGAGGAGTTACATACGAAGGGTTTCATCCAACCCAGTACTTCTCCTTGGGGTTTGCCTGTCCTTTTTGTGAAGAAGGCAGATGGTACCCTCAAAATTTATGTGGATTATCGAAAGATGAACCATTTGACAGTCAAGAACCGATATCCCTTGCTAAGGATTGATGATCTCTTTGGTCATATTCGAGGAGCCCGAGTGTTCTCAAAGATTGACTTGAGGTCCGATTATCATCAGTTTCATGTTAGACCATTAGATATATCTCTTACATCCTTTCAAAGTAGGTATGATATATACGAGTATATGGTTATTTCTTTCGGTCTCATGAATACGCCTGTAATTTTGATGGTACTGATGAAAAGAGTGTTCCATCCATACTTGGATTCTTTCATGGTAGTCTTTGTGGACGATATCTTGGTGTACTCTCACACTCGACATGACCATTACAAACATCTTGAGATCATTTTGAGTACACTTAGAGAGAATAATTTATATTCTAATCTCTCAAAATGCCACTTTTGGATAGACTAAATTCACTTCTTGGGTCATGCTATCTGAGATATAGGAGTATCAGTAGACCCCAGGAAAGTGAGAGCAATAGTTTCCTGGAAGCATCTGAAGAATGTCTTTGAGGTAAGAAGTTTTCTAGGGATAGATGGTTACTACAAATGTTTTATACAGGAATTTTCACGCTTAGAAGTGCCACTAACAGTCCTAACTAAGTAGGGTACGAAGTTCTTATGGTCATATTCTTATGAGTCAGCCTTTCAGAAGCTGAAAGGGAAGTTGAAATTAGCACTGATACTAGTATTGATAGAGCTGGGAAAGAGCTATACTGTTTACTTTGATGTATCAGGTATCGGGCTAGGGGAAGTGCTTATGAAGGGGGAATGCATCGTTGCGTATGGGTCTTGGCAGTTGAGGACACATGATAGGAACTACCCAATGCACGATCTTGAGTTGGTTGCAGTTGTTCATGCTCTATTTTGTTAGAGACATTATCTTTTGGGAGAGAATTTTTTGGTTTTCACTGACCAAAAAAGTCTCAAGTATATCTTCACTCAATGTGATCTGAATTTGAGACAAGAAAGGTGGATTGAGTACCTTTAGTCCTTTGACTTTGAGGTTGCCTACACTCCTAGGAAAGGAAATGTCGTAGCAGATTCATTCAGTAGAAGGACTCAGATACAGGCATTTCAAGAGGCCAATAATAAGTGGAATCTTATGGCTCTGTTCTCTGAGATGCATTTGGAGGTGCACGACAGACAGGGGCAGACATTTCTTTCTTCTGTGGTTGTTACCTCTACTCTACTTGATCGAGTGAAGATGAGGAAACTATCAGATTCCAAAGGCCTAGTCCTATGGGAGAGTGTGTCAGGGGAGGACCCTATTCCTAGATAGACCATAGGCAAGGATGAGATCTTGCGTTTTCATGGGCGCGTATGGGTGTCAGCAGACATATGTGAGGAGCTGATACAAGCCTTTCATTCCTCTGTTTGGGCAGTTCATCCTAGTATCATGAAGATGTATTGATATCTGAACCATCAGTATTGGTAGCTAGGTATGAAGAGAGATGTTGGTGGGTTTTTCATGATGTGTTCCACCTATTAGCAGGTGAAGGCGGAGCATCAATGAACCGAAGGGATTTTGAAGCAGTTACCCATTCCTGAGTGGAAGTGTAACGATGTCGCGATGTATTTCATGAAAGGTTTTCTAAGGTCACCTCGAGGGAATGATGCAGTTTGGGTTTTCATTGGCAGACTCATGAAGGTTTCCCACTTCTTGTCGATCAAGGAGACCTTCAGTGTTGATGAAATAGGAAGGTTGTGCATCCAAGTGATTGTATGTATACATGGGATTCCACACTCTATTGTTTCAGAAAGGGATTACCATTTTAATTATTGGGTCTGGAAGATATTACAGAGGGCTTTGGGTACATAGGTACTTCTAAGTACAACTTACCATCCCCAGACAGATGGCCAGTCCAAGCATACGATTCAGGTGCTGGAGGACATTCTTCGAGCATGCATCCTTGATTTTGGAGGTTCTTGGGAGAATCACATACATATTTTGGAGTTTTCCTACAATAATATTTTTCAAGAAACTATTCAGATGGTACCTTATGAGTATTTTTACGGTAGGACATGTCGATCACCCTTATGTTGGATGGAGGCAGGAGAGGCAGCTATGCTGAGACCTCGTCTTGTTCAGGAGACCACCGAGAAGATATAGTTGATTCAGAAGAGGATGGATACAGCACAGTCATGACAGAAGTCTTATGTTGACCGATGATGATGACCATTGGAGATCAAGGTCGAAGATCAGGTTTTCCTACGTGTCACACCGAGGTTGGGACACAGGAGGATTAAGAGATAGGTAAAGCTTTCGCCGAGATATGTTGGACTATTTGAGGTTTTAGAGAGAGTCAGTCTGGTTGCCTATCGGTTTTGGTTACCTCAGAGGTACCAGGTTATGCATGACCTCTTCCATGTTTCTCAGCAATAACGTTACTTCTCAGACCCATCTCATGTTTTTAAACCTGAAGAGGTTGAGCTGGAGGTGGACGCATCATTCAAGAAGCATCCTATCTAGATTGTTGATCGCAGTTTGAAGGTTCTTTGTGGTTGGTCTGTTCCTCTCGTACGAGTTCTATGGCAACATGAGTGAGTACAAGACGATACTTGGGAGAGAGAGGCTGATATACAATCATAGTGGCTGGAGCTGTTTTAGGATTCTTCTTCTACGCTGCCTTGCTAGGGAAATTTGGGGAAAAATTTCTTTAAGGGGGGAAGTTTTTAAGAACATAGGACTTCTTTTTAGGTATGAGTTTTCTTTTCTAGTGTTTTTGAGAAAAATAGGAGAATTTGGAAATTTAAGGAGTACACGCCGTGTACTTTGAAGTACACACTGTGTACCCAGTTTCTATGGGTGGCTGTGTACTAGATGTGTAACAGCTGAGTACATGGTTGTGTGGGGTGACCTGGGGACCACCTAAAGCGGGGGATGTTTAAGGCAAGTACATGACATGTATCTTTAAATAACATGCCGTGTAATTTTCTTTTTAATTGTTATATCAGACCGGGGTTGCGTCACGTTCACAAAAACCCCTCCACTACGGAAAAAAAGGCATTTAGCGGAGGTTTTTTTCCGTTTCGCGGTGGTTTAAACCGCCGCAAAATCGTGCGTCGGGAAACTATTTGCGGCGGTTTTCAAAACCGTCGCAGAACATTTCGCGGCGGTTTTTTTAATTTTTTTTATTTTTAATTTATGCCCATGCCCATGCCCATGCCCATGCGCATGCCCATGCCCATGCCCATGCCCATGCCCATGCCCATGCGCATGCCCATGCCCATGCAATATAAAGAAATTCTGCGTTTGGTGAGATTTGAACCCCTAACCTCTTGCATATTTTCCAAAGACTTTACCACTCCAGCAAGCTCACCATGTGGTTAATAACCAGAATTTAATATACTTATATATATTAATTGAAAAAACAAATAATACATAAATAATAGATATAAATGCAATAATAATAAATAATAAATAATAAATAATAAATAATAAATAATAAATAATAAATAATAAATAATAAATAATAAATATAAATAATAAATAATAAATAAGGAATAATAAATAATAAATAATAAATAATAAATAATAAATAATAAATAAGAAATAACCAATAATAAATAATAAATAATAAATAATGAATAATAAATAATAAATAACCAATAATAAATAATAAATAATAAATAATAAATAATAAATAATAAATAACAAATAAAAAATAAAAAATAAAAAATAAAAAATAAAAAATAAAAAATAAAAAATAATAAATAATAAATAATAAATAATAAATAATAAATAATAAATAATAAATAATAAATAATAAATAATAAATAATAAATAATAAATAATAAATAATAAATAATAAATAATAAATAATAAATAATACATACATAATAGATATAAATAATAAATAGTAAATAATAAATAATCAATAATGAATAATAAATAATAAATATTAAATAATAAATAAATATATATAATAAATAATAAATAATAAATAAATAAATATAATAAATAATAAATAAATATAAATAATAAATAATAAATAAATATAAATAATAAATATAAATAATAAATAATAAATAAATATAAATAATAAATAAATATAAATAATAAATAAATATAAATAATAAATAATAAATAATAAATAATAAATAATAAATAATAAATAATAAATAATAAATAATAAATAATAAATAATAAATAATAAATAATAAATACATAATAGATATAAATAATAAATAATAAATAATAAATAATAGATATAAATAATAAATAATAAATAATAGATAATAAATAATAAATAATAAATAATAAATAATGAATAATAAATAATAAATTATAAATAATAAATAAATATAAATAATAAATAATAAATAAATATAAATATAAATAATAAATAAATATAAATAATAAATAATAAATAATAAATAATAAATAAATATAAATAATAAATAAATATAAATAATAAATAATAAATAATAAATAATAAATAATAAATAATAAATAATAAATAATAAATAATAAATAATAAATAATAAATAATAAATAATAAATAATAAATAAATATAAATAATAAATAATAAATAATAAATAATAAATAATAAATAAATATAAATAATAAATAATAAATAATAAATAATAAATAATCAATAATGAATAATAAATAATGAATAATAAATAATAAATAATAAATAATAAATAATAAATAATAAATAATAAATAATAAATAATAAATAATAAATAATAAATAATAAATAAATAATAATAAATAATAAATAATAAATAATAAATAATAAATAAATATAAATAATAAATAATAAATAATAAATAATCAATAATCAATAATCAATAATGAATAATAAATAATAAATAATAAATAATAAATAATAAATAATAAATAATAAATAAATAAATAATAAATAATAAATAATAAATAATAAATAATAAATAAATATAAATAATAAATAATAAATAATAAATAATAAATAATAAATAATAAATAATAAATAATAAATAATAAATAATAAATAATAAATAAATATAAATAATAAATAATAAATAAATATAAATAATAAATAATAAATAATAAATAAATATAAATAATAAATAAATATAAATATAAATATAAATAATAAATAATAAATAATAACGGATAAATAATAACTAATAAATAAATATAAATAATAAATAATAAATAATAAATAAACATAAATAATTAATAAATATAAATAATAAATAATAAATAATAAATAATAAATAATAAATAATAAATAATAAATAATAAATAATAAATAATAAATAACCGGTTACAAATAATAGATAATAAATAAATTAAAGTATATTATAAATAATAAATAATAAATAATAAATAATAAAGGAAAGACATGAAAAAGTATGAAAAGACGTGATAAGGGATGAAAAATCATGAAAACACATGAAAAAGGATGGAGAAGCATATGAAGAATGAGGCATTAGAAAGAATGAGAACGCATGAAAACTCATGACAACTCTGGAAAACTCCTTAATAATTCAACATAATTATCATAATAACCCATAAAAAACCATTGATAAAGATAACAAGTCATGGAAACCCAAGTAAACAGTAATAAATGGAGCAACCGTTAAAACCCGTCAAAACGGTCATAAAGAGACAAAAACATTGGACTCACATTAACGGAGATAACTTATGATCCGAGAGTCCGTTTTAGATCCGCGACCTGTCAAATCAAAGATCCTGAAATGATCTTCGACCTGAAAGGTGAAAGAGTCCGAATGGACAGGCGGATCAGAAGTTATGACCATTTAAAAAAAAGCTGACGGGGAACAGGTGCTAGAAACGAGGCATTGAAAAACATAACAAACCTAATACCCACTAAAATGGCCATAACATATGATATAGGAGTGCATGTGGGCACCGCGACCAGTCAAACTGAAGCTCATGGAACGATCTATGATCTGGAAGGTGGAGGAGGTTGAACTGACACGTGGATCGAAAGTTAGGTCCGTTTGAAGACAAGTTCGACGGGACACCGGTGACGGAAATAGGGTTTCAGAGGCCTTCAGAGGGGTTTTTTGAGGTCTAAAAACACTATAGAACCTTGCTCATATTGATTTAGTGCGTAGCTCTCTTCGCTGGCTTCGATTTGATATGTGGTAGAGACCAAACGGACACCCGGAGAAAAAGTTATGGCCGTTTGAAGTTGGAGAACTTTTTTAAAATTTCTTATAACTCTAATATCTTCCGCACCTTAGACTGTCTCACGATTTTGATTATATGTGCCTCTAGATATCTTCATGAGCTTCGATTGGACTGGTCGTGGTGCTTCAACGGATGCCCGTATCAAAAGTTATGCTCGTTTTAGTGATTTCGGGGTTTCTCGTGTTTTTTTATTTTTTCATTTCATTTCGCGGCGGTTTTACCGAAACCGCCGCTATTTCGCGGCGGATTTTTAAAAAACCACTGCTAATCCTTGAATAAAATTAAAAAAAAAATAAAAAAAATAAAAAAAAATATTTTTTTTTTGGAATTTCACGGCGGTTTTTTCGCGGCGGTTTTTAAACCGCCGAGAAATGGCGTCCCAAAATGCATTTTGCGGCAGTTTTAAAAACCGCCGTGAAAAAACCACCACTAAACGACAGTTTTTTTGTAGTGCTCCTTCTTAGCCCGTCTTTTCTAGGAGCGACCGAGGCCGATGAATCTTCTCTGAGCCCCCGACCTACCATCCGTTCTCCGATTCAACCACCGTTAATTGTGTTGGAATCTTCATGGTGATCTCTTCCTTCATCTAGAGCCTCATTTACTGATTTCTTTCCTTTCATGAGATATCCTCAGTTGAGAATTTTTGACATTTTTGTAGATCTATCGCGTTCTAGGTTTATTCAAGGGCCGAATCTGGAGTATATCAATCGTACAACATCGAGGTAGGTGGTTTGTGACTTATCGTAGTTATTATTTGAATATTATGTGCAAAAATACCCAATACCCTAGAACAAGGTATTTCTTGTTTAGGGATTTTAGCCCTGTTAATTCCTGATATGCCTTGTGTGATTGTGTAGAGGTTGTTTGATTGTGAATAGGGTTATTTTCCATGCTATGGATGTGTTGCCCATGTTGTTTTGATATTGATTGTTTGGTCTAGTTTTTCTAATTAGGCTTCTTGTTTTCCATGCCTAGTGTTGTTAGGATGGGTGATATTATCTGATGCTATTATATGATTGTAGCTATTTATCCAAGTAGTTCTTTAAATCTATTATCCAAGTAGTTCTTAAGGATTACTTTTAATACTGAACATCGTTGTGCACGATTGACTTACACAGGGCTGTGGGAACCTGGTGTAGTAGACCATAGGGGGAATGGCCGTTGAGGGCTTCCCTAGAGTGTATGTTCACTTTTACGTTGCGAGAACATAGGGGGGATGGACTTTGTGCTCCCTCAGAGTTTCTATAGTACCACTTTGCAAGACCACAGAGGGAATTGGATGTTGAGTGCTTCCTCAAAGTGTATATAGTTACCGATACAAGACCACATGGGAAATTGACGGTGAGTGATTCCTTAGAGAGTCTTTGCTAAAGCTGAACCAGAGGGGTTAGATTGTGAGTACTTCCCAGAGGGTTTCTTGTGTCTGATTGGTTGAACCAGAGGGGTTAGGCTGTGAGTAATTCCCAGAGGGTTACTTGTGTTTGAATTGCTGCTTACTTGATCATGATTCTGTCCTTTGTCCCAATCATTTGAGCTAGACATGCTTTCTCATAAGGAATTAATATCCATACTTGAGACAATGATTATAAAGAAGATTCATATTCCTCGTTACACTTGTAAAGAATCAGATGATGCTTTAGGATGTGAAGAGTGATCTCCCTTTCCCGATAGTTGATGTTGGATTTGTATAAGGATAGCCAGTCCATGCCCAAAATAGAATCTAACTCCACTAAGGGAAGTTTGACAAGATTTTCCGGTAGGTTCAATCCATAAACATTAACCAGGGAGAATTTATAAACCATGGACACAATAATTTCCCCATTCACTATTCTCACAGATAACTTGTCCTCTAAATTTTGAGGTTTTCCTTGAATAGTTCTACTAAACTTTCAAGATATGAAAGAATTCATAGAACCAAAATCGAATTGTACATTCACCATTCTTGAATGAATAACTAGCATACCTGTCACCACATAGTATTCCGGATCTACCTTAGTAGTAGTGATAGCATAAGCCCTTTATTATTGCCTTGGAGGATGTTGTTGATTTCCTCCAACAACCATTGGCTTAGGGAAATTGTTTGCATAATTCCCATGATCCTTGCAGCTGTAACACCGCACTACAGGCTGAGTGTTGATATGAACCTTCATTTATTATTCCACATTATCGGGATTCTTCATATCCCTTCAGTAGTTCTTTTCTAGATGTCCCATTATTCTTCATTTGAAGCAATTCTTAGTTTCCTTTAGACATTTCCCAAGATACTTCTTCCCACAAATTTTACAAGTGGGATATTCAGGCTTCTTTCCATCATGGGATTTTTTTGTTGAATGATCCATGTTGTTCTCCATTTTTTTCTTCTTTTCACTAAGCCCATGGGACCACTGACAGTATCCAATATCCATTTCAACCTTGAGGGTACAATGGAAAATCTCCTCATAACTGTTAAAGTCTCGAATTGACAACGCTTTTCATAGACTCGTATTTAGTACTCTAAAGAAGAGATCCACCTTGCTTTCAGTGTTCATGACAAATCTAGAGGTGTACCTTTCAATCCTTGTAATGTTTGCCTCATATGCCTTGATTGACTCATCTTCCTTCCACTTGAGTCCAAGTAACTCTCTTTCCATATTGATATGGAGGATTCTGGGAAAATATTTATTGAAAAACATTCTCTTGAATTCCTCCCAAAACATGGAATCCATTTCCTCTTGGGACTTTGTATTCTTGATCTAAGTACACCACTAACCAGCTTCCCCATCAAAATGATAGACCACCAGTACAACTTTCTCTTCTTTCGAGCACTGGAGCATGGAGAATATATTTTCAATGGATTTAATCCACAGTTATGTGAGGAGGGGATCCGAAGTTCTGCTAAACATGAGAGGCCTTTTACTCATGAAGTATTCTAGGGAAACATGCTCTTTCCTTGGAGGAGGAGTGTGTTCTACATGATTCAAGTTATTGGTCATAACTTGAGCTAGCTGAGCAAGTACTGTCATGAAGTTTTGAGCACCCATTCCCATCATATCAGGTATATCATTAGGTAAATCTTCACATTACCTATCACATTGATTGTTGGATTGTGTTCTTCTATTTCCCTCCATTAACTAAAAAAAGAACGTACAATTACCGGGCTTGAATACTTAGCTATTAAGAATAAAAAGGAAACATTGAACATAACATGATGAACTTGTAAAGGAGAAGTATATCCTAACTTGTGATTCCTTATGTTTAAATATAGTTTATCCTTGATCTATTTCTTAACCTATATTCTTATTTGATTTTTTTATTCCTTTAATAATGGTTTGTACTAATCTCATGAATTTATCAAATAATATCCCCCAGGAGTGTCAAACCAAGAGTGTATCAAGGCCCATTGTCGTGCACCGGGATACCCTGAGTCAGGAACAAAAATCCTTGTTGGAGTTTTCACTCATAGTTGCATCTGTGTCAAAGCTACCTCTACCTGTTTGCATCCAGTCAGGGATGTATTTTCTTAATAAACCACTTACTCTATACTTACCAAAATCTAGGGATGTTTTCTTATACTTAGTCTCATACTTAAGGTTCTCACTAAGGTGCTCTATTCCAAATCTCCAAAAATAACTAGATCATGCTCTGATACCAACTACAGAGACCCTAGCCATTTACATATAACATTACATGATTTTAAGCATAATTATGCATCTGAGTATAAGAAAAGGATCATAAATTCTAGTGTCTTGGAAGACTAGGTACATAATCAAACATTATAAAAACAACTTTTTATTTAAACTCCATAATGAGCTCCTATCATCCATTGTGCTCATACATCTTCATAGGATAACCTAGGGATAACATGGACAAAGATATGAGATAAAATCCCAGTAAGCTAATAAACATAAAAACAAAGCATTAGCAAATGGGATAGAAGGCATGCCATGATTATATAAAAAACATGTAACATATGGAATCATAACAAATAAACATGGAATCATATAAACATGGAGTCATAGTAATGTGGAAGAAACATAAAACATGAATTTAGTACAAGTCAAGGCTAACCTCTAATACTGTTTCCCATAGTAGCACAAGCCAAGGCTAACTACCAAAACCGTTTCACATAGTAGCACAAGCCAAGGGTAACTTCCAAGACTATCGCACATAACGTCTTATGAGACTCAACTTTACTTAATGCATTGGATCTCTATCTAGGTGCACCCATCTTAACTTTCAATGAATATTTTTTCCACATAATTAATCATACATAATCAATCATATATAAACATAAGGGTTACCCATGGAAAGGATCAGTTACCATAATCATGACATACAACATAACAAATGGGCATATCATAAAAGTAACCATGAAAGAAAGGATCTAAGATATATATGTAAATTCATAAGGGAAAATAGTCATGTATCATGGGAAGTGATTTCAATTAGAAGTGGAAAAATTTAAGAAAAGTATTTAAGAAATTTTAGCATTACAACATTTTTGAGAGGTTTTAAGGAAAATACTATAGAGCCTTTAAAATAGAAAAAGGAAAAATACTTTATAGAAAACCAGAAGTTAACCTAGAAGTTTTTCATAATAAAAAGGAATGATTTAATAAATACAATGGAATCTTAAAATAGAAGATAGGGTGGACTTGAAATTGGGTAAAAATTTGGGAAGTTCCCTCAAAACATGTTTGCTTTTCAGGAAGTATTGAGGAGGGAATCACTTAAAAACATGTATATATCAAAAAGAAAAAAATATAAGGGTCTTAATAAATGAATTTTTTAAATTTAAAAAATATTTAGAATATGTACATAAGTTTTTAAGATAAATTCATTTTTTAGAAAGAAATATAAGGCAACCCGAAGGAATAAAGGAGATTCCGGTAGAATTTGTTACGGATTATCAGCGTGGTATCAAGTGTACTTAAGAGTGATTAATGAGAGAGAAAGGGGTTTCCATTCACTTATAAATCATGAAGGAAGTATGGGGGTGGTGTGAAATTATACCCCGTCATTAGGTACTACACATAAAATTGCATAGTATAGAGGACATTCTTGAGTAAAAGTGAAATGGAGAGGATCCCTTACCTTAAGTCCGATGGAATTCTCCACTTCTTATTAATGACCAGAATAATAAAATTAGGTTCATTAATTAATAATTCCAGAACCCCTTATATAATTAAATTATTTAGTAAAACCTTTTTAAGTTTATTTATAACCATTTTTATTGGTTATGAGATTCAATTTCATTGTTCGGGTCTGTTTGCTGGCATGGTTTTAGTGATCGGTTCATGTTCGGATAAACATTTACGATGAAGGTGGTTGTCCAGAATTGAAGTTATATTTTATTATTGAACATATAGAATGTTACATGATTGAAAATTTAATTTGGTTAATTGGAGTGAATTTGAATCATTATATAAAACTTCAGTGACAACCTTTTGGGTTAATTGGTGGTTTTTGACCACAAAGAACACATTTTGTTTTATAAACCAAAACCATGCGTAAAAAAGGATTACAGAACCATATATGAGGAATAATACATATATTATTGTTGTTTTCAACCATGAAAATGGTTTTGTGACCAGAATTTAAGATGGTAATAAAAATTGAAAACCCATCGTCCTTGAATGTGGTAAATTAACACATCTCAGATGGTGTCTTTATTACTAAAATAAAAGAAGAGTAAAGGAGAGATGATAATAAATTATTCCATTATCATAAAAAAAATACAGTACATGTAAGGTACTGGATTTTTCATAAGATTTGGATGAGGATAGGTAAGGATATAAAATAATACAAATGAACTTGGAAAGAAAAAGAAAGAAAAGAAAAGAGGAATTTACCTCTTGATTCAATCTTCCTTGAGATCCTCTTAAGGGGGGAAGATTTGGTCTTTTGAGGAGACCAAGGGCTGGTGGACGTTGGGGAGGATCTTGGGGAGTAATTTGGGCAGAATATAGGGAATGTTACTATTCACCAAAAATTAAGGGTATATCACTATTCATAAGGGTAACATTACTATTCATAAGGGAATGTTACTATTGACCAAAAATTAAGTTGGACATATTATCCTCTAAATAACTTACTTATTGCAACCGTGTATGTTAAATTTTATAAATTAAAATCACAAAAGTGAAACAATTATGTTTAAAAGTCACATAGTACTTAGTAGTTCATTGTTTTTTAATTTAATGTGATTATATGACATAATTATAAGAAGGAAATTTCTATTGAAAACTTTGGGTCGTTACATTATTCACCCCTTATGAAATTTAATCATCGAATTTTCATTTTATATTCTAATCCATAAACAGGTGTGGGTAGTTTTCCTTCATTGCCTCCTCTAGTTCCCATGTTGCCTCTTCGTACTTATGGTTCTTCCACAGTACTTTGACCAGGTGAGTAGTCTTGTTACATAGAACATTATCTCTACGATCCAAGATCTTCACTGGCTGGTCGTAAGAAAGATCATACTATAACTATACCACCTCTAAAGAGAGTGCATGTGAAAGATCAGGTATTTACTTCCTTAAGAGGGATACATGGAAGACATCAGGTAGTTTGGCCATGGTAGGTGGAAGTTCTAGTTGATAGGCCACATCCCCGATACGATCAGGAATCTCGAAGGGGTTGATGTACCTGAGGCTTAGCTTCCCTTTCTTCCCAAATATCATGACTTTATTACATGGATATATGCAGAGAAATACCATGTCTCCATCTTTGAACTCAAGGTCTTTTCAATGGTTGTCTTCACAACTCTTTTTTTTGACTTTGGCTGCCTTGATGTGATGCTGAATGGTTTTCACCTTCTCCTCCATTTCATCGACCATTTCAGGTCCTAGTAGCTTACACTCATTGACTTCATCCCAACAAGTCGGTGTTCTGCACCTTTTCCCATAAAGGGATTTGTATGGTTCCATTCAGATGCTTAGGTGGAAACTATTATTGTAGGTTAATTCAACCAATGGAAGATGTCAGTCCCATCCTCCTTTAAATTTCATAGAACATGATCTCAACATGTCTTCTAGTGTCTGAATAGTTTTCTCAGATTGGGCATTATCTTGAGGATGCTAGGACGTACTGAAGTCCATTTCAGTGCTTAGAGCATGTTGGATACTTTAACATAACTTCGAGTCAAATCTTGGATCTCTATCGGATATAATAGATAGTGGTACTCCATAAATCCTTACCACTTCTTTGATGTATATACATGAAATTTCATCTAATGATAAGTCCTCTTGAATTGAGATAAAGTGATTTGTCTTTATAAGATGGCCCATAATGACCCATATAGCATTTTTTCCTCTATTTTTCCTTGGAAGTCCAGTGACAAAGTATATGGTAATATTCTACCATTTCTATGTCAGTATGGGTAGTGGTTGCATCATCGCCTTAGAATATTGCCTCTCAGGCTTCAATTTATAACATACCAGGCACTTTCATGTATATTCATCAATCTCTCTTTTCATATTATCTCTCAAAAAGTTTTCTCGGAGATATCAATACATCTTTGTGCTCCCTGGGTGAATAGAGAAGGTCGAGCTATGTGAATCATTCAAAATATCCTTCTTTATCTCTGGATCAAATGGTACAGATAATCATGACCCAAATATTACAACTCCATCATTTTAAATCAATAACTCAAAGGATTTCCCATTTTTAATGGATTCCACCTTTTTCTAAAGTTCCACATATTTTCTTTGAAAATCATTTATTTTCTCCACAAGGGATGGTTGAGAAATAATTTGAGAAAGGATTGATAATGTTCTTACCTTAATGATTCTCATATCCATTCTCTTAAAATCTAAGAATATCATATCCTTTTCAATTATCATCATTGATAAAGATGTAGGATCATTTCTACTTAGAGAATTAACCACCTTATTTGACTTACCAGGATGGTAGTGGATTGAAAAATCATAATACTTGATGAGATCTATCCATCTTCACTGGTGCATATTAATCTCTTTTTTGACTAAATATATATTTTAGAATTTTTTGATTAGTATATATCTAAAACTTATCCCCATAGAGATAATACCATCAGATTTTTAACTCAAAGATCATAACTGCCAACTCCAGATCATACGTAGGATAGTTATGCTCATGGATTTTCTAATACCTTGAGGCGCAGACTATCACTTTATCATTTTGCATCAGCACATAGCCTAAGACCTTTTTTGAATCATCATTATACACCAAAAAGAGTTCTACACTTGTTGGGAGTGTGAGTACTGGTGCAATGATAAGCCTCTTTTTCAACTCCTCAAAGCAGTATTCACATTCCTAAGTTGAGACAAACCTTACTCACTTCTATGTTAGCTTGTTCCTTGGGTTTGAAAATTATGAAAATTTCTTCACAAATCATTGATAATACCTAACTAGACCCATAAAGCTGCAGATCTCTGTTACTTATGTTGGCCTGGTCCACTCTTCAATCACCTTTGTCTTGGAAGGGTCCATAGATATCCCATTGCTGGTAAAAACATGCCCCAATAATGGTACTTCCTCCATCAGGAACTCACATTTAATATACCATTCATACAAATTATCCCTTTGCAAAGTCTTTAACAAAGTATTCAAATGCTCCTCATGTTCCTCCTTTCTCTTGGAGTATATCAGAATATTGTCAATAAATACTACCATAAATTTGTTGATGTAATATCTAAAGACTCTATTAATTAAATCCATGAAAATTTCTAGAACATTAGTGAGTACGAAGGGCATCACTATGAACTCATAGTGTCCATACCTCGTTTGAAAGGCAGTCTTGGGAATATCTTCCTTCCTCGCCTTTAATTGGAGATATCTCGACCAAAGGTCCACCTTATAGAAATAATTGGCCCCATGAAGTTGATCGAACAAGTCATCTATCTATGGCAGGGGATACTTTTTCATTATCTTGATTTTATTGAGATAACGATAATCAATGAAGAGGCCCATTGATCTATCCTTATTCTTGATGAAGATGACTGGAACACCCCATGGTGAAGCACTCGGGCATATAAAACCCTTCTCCAGATTCTCTTGTAACTGCTTCTTCATCTCTTCCAGCTCTACGGTGGCCATTATGTAAGGTGTCTTTGATATAGGCATAGATCCAGGAATAAGTTCAATTGAGAACTCAACCTCTTGGCCAGGAGGAAGACCAGAAAACTCTTCATGTAATACATTAGTGTAACCCCTCATGACGGACATGTCTTCTAGTATGATTCTCTCCTTTATCCCAATAATTTGAGCTAGACATTCTTTCTCATAAAAAATTAATATACAGACTTGGGAAAATGATTATAAAGTATATTAATCTTCCTCCTTACACTTGTAAAGAATCAGAGGATGCTTCAGGATGTGAAGAGTGATCTCCCTTTCCTGAAAGTCGATGTTGTATTTGTACAAGGATAGCCATTCCATGCCCAAAATAGAATCTAACTCCACTAAGGGAAGCATGAAAAGATTTTATGGTAGGTTAAATCCACAAACATTAACTGGGGAGGATTTATAAACCATTGATGCAATAATTTCCCCATTCTCTATTCTCACAGATAACTTGTCCACCAAATTTTGAGGTGGTTCTTGAATAGTTCTACTAAACTTTCAAGATATGAAATAATGTGTAGAATCAGAATCAAATAGTACATTCTCCATTCTTGAATGAATAACTAGCATACCTTTCACCACATCGTTTTCTGGCTCCACCTCAGTAGTAGTGATAACGTAAGACCTTGTTTCCTTGGAGGTTATTGTTGATCTCCTTCAAAGACCCTTGGATTAGGTAAATTATTTTCATAATTCCCATGATCCTTGCAGTTGTAACACTGTACTATAGTATGAGTGTTGATCTGAACCTTCATTTCTTCTTCCACATTAGTGGGATTATTCATATCCCTTCAACAATTCTTGGCCAAATGTCCCATTCTTCCACATTTTAATCAATTCTTAGTTCCCTTCAGACAGTTCCCAAGATGATTCTTACCACAAATTTTACAAGTGGGATATTCGGGCTTCTTTCCATTATGGGATTTGTTTGTTGAACCACCCCTGTTATTCTCTATTTTCTGCTTGTTTTCATTGGGCCCACAAGACCACTGAGAGTCTCTAATCTCCATTTCAACCTCGAGGGAACAACATAAAATCTCCTCATAACCATCAAAGTCTAGAATCAACAATTCTTTTTGTAGAATCGACTTTAGTCTGCTAAAGAAGTGATCCACCTTGCTTTCGGTGTTCCTAAAAAAATCCAGAGGCATACCTTCCAAGCCTTGTAATGTTTGCTTCATATACCCCGGTTGAATCATCTTCCTTCTACTTGAGTCCGAGGAACTTTATTTCCATCTTGAGATGGAGGGTTCAGAGAAAATATTTATTAAAAAACATTCTCTTGAATTCCTCCCAAACCATGGAATCAATTTATTCCTAGGTATTTGTATTCTTGATCAGTTTCCACCACTGATTAGCTTCTCTATCCAAACAATAGACCACCAATACAAATTTATCTTCTTCTGAGCACTAGAGCACAAATAACATCTTTTAAAAGGATTTAATCCACTGTTACATGAGGAGGGGATCAGAAGATCTACTAAACATGGGAGGCCTTTTCCACATGAAGGATTATATGGAAACTTGCTCTTTCCTTGGAGGAGGAGGGCATTCCACATGATTCAAGTTATTATCCACAACTTGAGCAAGCTGAGAAAGTACTGTCATGAAGTTTTGATCACCCATTCCCATCATATCAGGCATATAATTAGGGCAATATTCACATTTCTTATCACATTGTTTGTTATAATGTGTTCTTATATTTCCCTCCATTAACTAAGAAATAGAATGTACAATTAGATGGCTTAAATACTTAGCTATTAATCATAAAAAAGGAAACTTTGAACATAAGATGATAAACTTGTAAAGAAGAATTATATCATAACTTGTGATTCCTAAGGTTTAAATCTAGGTTATCCTCGATCTATTTCTTAACTTATATTCTTATGGGATTTTTTATTTCCTTAATAATGGTTTTCACTAATCTCATGAATTTATCAAAGCATATCCCCCAGGAGTGTCAAACCAAGAGTGCAGTAAGGCATGATGTCATGTAACAGGATTCCCTAGGTCAGGCCAGAAACACCTTGTCGGATTTTTCACTCCTAGGTACATCTGTGCCAAAGTGAACTCTACCTATTTGAATCTAGACAGGGATGTATTTTCTTGATAAACCACTTACTCTATACTTACCAAAAATTAGGAATGTTTTATTATACTTAGTCTCATCCTTAAGGTTCTCACTAAGGTTATCTATTCATAATCTCCAAAAATATCTAGATCATTCTATGATACTAACTATAGAGACCCTAGAATTTTACATATAACATTACATAATTTTAAGCATAATTATACATCTAATTACAAGACAAGGATCATAAATTCTAGTGTCTTGGAAGATTAGGTACATAATAAAAAATTATAAAAACAAATTTTTATTTAAACTCCATAATAAGTTCCTATAATCCATTGTGCTCATACATATTCATAGGATAACCTAGGGATAACATGAACAAAGGGATGATCTAAAATCCTAGTAAGGAAATAAATATAAGATCAAAGCATTAGCACATGAGATAGAAGGTATGAAATGATGATATAAAAAAACATGTAACATATGGAATCATAACATATAAGCATGGAATCATATAAACATGGAGTCATAATAATGTGAATGAGACATAAGACATGAATTTAGTACAATTCAAGGCTAACTGCCAAGACCGTTTCCCATAGTAGCACAAGCCAAGGCTAACCACCAAGATCGTTGCACATAGTAGCACAAACCAAGGCTAACCAGAAAGACTGTCGCACATAACATCTCATGAGACACAACTTTACCCAATGAATTGGAGCACTATCTGGGTGCAACCATCTTAAATTTCCATGAATATGTTTTTCACATAATGAATCATACATAATCAATCATATATAAGCATAAGGGTTACCCATGGAAAGGACCGGGTACCATAATCATAACATAAAGCATAACAAATGGGCGTATCATAAAAGTATCCATGAATGAAAGGAACTAATATATACATGGAAATTCATAATATAAAATAGTCATGTATCATGGGAAGTGATTTCAAGTATAAGTGAAAACATGTAAAAAAAGTATTTAATAAATTTTAGCATTAAAACATTTTTGAGAGGTTTTAAGGAAAATATTATAGAGCCTTTAAAATAGAAAAGGGAATTATACTTTATAAAAAACCAGAAGTGAACCCAAAAGTTTTTCATAATAAAAAGGAATGATTTTATAAATAAAATTGTGTATTAAAATAAAATATAGGGTTCAGATGAAATTGGGTAAGAATTTGGGAAGTTCCCTTAAAATAGGTTTTCTTATTGGGAAGTATTGAAGAGGGAATCAGTTAAAAACATGTATATCCCAAAAAGAAAATGATGGAAGGGTCTTGATAAATTAATTTTGTACATGTACACTGATTTTTTAATTTAAAAATAAGTAGATAAGATAAATTCATTTTGGAAGAATGAAAGATAAAGAAAGATGAAGAAATAAAGGAGAATTAAGTAGAATTCATTACGGATTATCGGCATGGTATCAGGTGTACTTAAGAGGGATTAATGAGAGATAAAGGGGTTTCTCATCACTTATAAATCATGAGTTAAGTATGGGGGGTGAGAAATAATACCCCATAATTAGTTATTTCACATAAAATGTAATAGCATAGAGGACATTCTTGAATAAAAGTGAAATGGAGAGGATCCCTTACCTTAAGTCTGATGGTGTTCTCCACTTGTTATTAATGGCCAGAATAATCAAATTAGGTTCATTAATTAATAATTTAAGAACCCCTTATATATGTAAAAGATTTATTATTACATTTTTAAGTTCATTTATAACCATTTTTATTGGTTATGAGATTCAATTTCATTGTTCGGGTCCGTTTTCTTGCTTAGTTTTAGTTATCAATTCATGTTGGGATAAACATGTATGATGAAGGTGGTTGTCCCAAATTTAATTTATATTTTATTATTTAACATCTAGAAGGTTTAATGGTTGAAAATTTAATTTTGTTACTTGGAGTTTAGTTGAATCATTATTTATAACTTTAGTGATAACCTTTTGGATTAATTGGCGGTTTTTGACCACAAAGAACACGTTTTGTTTTATAAACCAAAACCATGTGTAAAAAATTATTACAGAACCATAGATGAGGAATAATACATATTTTTTTTTTCAACCATGAAAATAGTTTCATTACCATAATTGAATATGGTAATGGAATTTGAAAACCCATCGTCCTTGAATGTGGTAAATTAACGCATCTCAGATGGTGTCTTTACTACTAAATTAAAAGAAGAGTAAAGGAGAGATGATAATAACTTATTAAATTATCATAACAAAATTATATTACATGTAAGGTACTAGATTTTTCATCACATTTGGATGAGTATAGGTAAGGACAGAAAATAAAACAAATGAACTTGAAAAGAAAAAGAAAGAATAGAAAAGATGAATTTACCTCTTGATTCAATCTTTCTTGAGAGCCTCTTAAGGGGAGAGGATTTGGTCTTTTGAGGAGATCAAGGGATGTTGGACGTGGGGGAGGATCTTGGGGAGTGATTTGGGAAGAATATAGGCAAGGAAAAAGGCTTGATAGGGGTGAAGAGAAGAGGTAAGGAGGTGAGGTATTTACAGTGGAGGAGAAGAGAGTTTTCATAATATTATAATCATTAGTTTATTATTTTTTCATAAGCCAAGAAATAGTGATGATTCCTTGACCAAGAAGAGTAATAAGTACATGTGAGTTCTAGATTCAGGTACTTACATCAGTTGTGATGTCAAGAATAGTTTATTTAAATTATAATGTATTTATATGGTAAATTAATGTATTTCACTATTCACCAAAAATTCAAGTAGTTCAGAAAAATTCCAAAAATTAATCCTAACCATTTATCGATGTGTAGAATCAAAAAATGAACTCCATTTTTCAAAAATAATTTTCTAAATATGATTAATTTAATTTTTAATCAAAATCACAATTTACTTGAAAAACAACCATTTTAAAACATTTATTTTCTTATTCCCGGATATAGGTATATCATACTTCCACTTGAATATTATTTATATACTATTATAGGTAAGGTTACTATTCATTAGGGTATGTAACTATTCATAAGAGTATGTTACTATTTACCAAAAATTAAGTTGGTTATATTAGACTCCAAATAACTTACTGATCACAACCGTGTGTGTTAGATTTTTGAAATTCAAATCACAGAAGTGACAAACTTTTGTTTAAAGGTGACATAGTACTTACTAGTTCATTGTTTTGTGATTTCATGTGATTATATGACATAATTATAATAAGGAAATATCTATTGAAAACTTTGGGTCATTACAGTCACACACTAAGTGTTTTCATTGATCTTGATTAAATTATATTTTAATTTAATTATTGGAATAAATATTATTCTCAAGACCTAGGAATAATATTATTAAAATTTTAAATTATCACTAATATTTTCAAGATAATAAATAATTATTTGTTCATTAATAAATATTTTATTTTATTATGTGAATATTTAATGAATATTTATTCATTGGATTCAAAATAAAATATTTATTTTATTTATTGATGAATAAAATATTTAATTAAATATTCATTCGAGTATTTAATAATTTTTGAGGAATTATAGTGGACTAAGATCATGTCCAGTGATGAATATTTTTTCGCAAGACTGATAAATAATATTTATCATTGTGTGAGTTAGTGCAAGCCATAAAAAATTTATTATTATTATTATATGGAATGGGGTTTAATAATTATTACTGATAAGCCGAATTCATATATAATTTGTATTTCATTTACTTAAGGATTTTAATTTCTTTATCCTATAATGCACTTGGTATATGCTTATTTTTTTTATGAATGAGGATTCCAAGGATTCAAAGGAAGAAATATAGAAAAAGTATAGAATTCACCTATTACACGTCGTGAACCATCAGTACACATCATGTAATAGGATTTCACAGCCTCCACCAAGTCATGAACCAAGTCATGAACCAAGTCGTGAAGAGAGTAGAGAAAAAAAGCCAGTACACGTCTTGAATTGACAATACATGATGTGACTATAGTCAAACCCATTGAATGAGAAATCCTCTTCGGAGATATAGATAGAAGGCCAATACACATCACGATTCATCAGTACACGATGTGAAATTGGTCAATCCTCACGTCTCAGGCGAGATACGTTCAAGATAATTGTAATATTCAAAAACCATGGAGATTGAAATGGATCGGCAGGATACAACATTTAATCCATTAAAAGTCATGTAATTTCCACCTATTTATACAGAATGATGGAAATGGTTTTGGGGGAATCCAAGAGCAGATTTACTTTGTGTTTTTATTCTCCTTCGAGTTTCCTTTGACCCCCTCTCCCTTAAACTCAAATTTCATCACTGTTTTCAAATTTTATTTTAATACAAGAGTCATGGATTGTGTTTTCATCATCTCATTCATTTCATTTTTTTTCATATCCACCATAATTCATCATCATTTACAAACTAACTTGTGTTGGATCCATTTCTGCTTTTATTCCAAGTAATTATTTAATTGTGATTTGCATCTCGTTAATCCCGATTTCATGCTTGTTCCATTTTGTAAATCTAAACCATTGCATGGGTGTTAACCATTTTCATTCCATCATTATTAGCATATCAGGCATGGTTTTATTTATTTATTTATTCGTATCCCAACCTACGTTGAGTGTATAAACCACCCAAGGGTAGGGATTGAGAGTAGGTGTATCTGAAATCATAATAAATCTTAATTCTAAAATTGGTAACCTTAAGGAATAGTAATCAAGATAAATAATCAATGTATTTCCAATTCATTTGGGTACCTCTGATCATGAGATATTCAAGTGAAAGACCCTATCTTGGTTAGAGTGGATTAGGCTATAACCAATATCCTAAGATACTTTCTCCCTTAGAATCCAAGTGTAATGCGCCTAGGTTGTCACTATCTCCTGATTAAGGAATAGTTACCTCCTAGGTAGAACTAGGTGACTTGAACAAAGTCAACTAGAAAATTCCTCTTTCTTCACAGCCTAAACCTTAGGATCTTACCAAGATTATAATTAAGGTCATCCTTCCTACATATACCCAAAATTGATCCCAACCTCTCTATATTTCTTGAAGCAACCATTAACCACCATAGATCTAGTAATTCCCAAACTAAAAAAAACTTGAAAGGACTCCTACCCCAAAGGGTATTAAGCTATTGACTCCCAAAAACAAAGTTATGCTCCCTGTGGGACCAACCTCGGACTCTCTCTATACTATGTCTTAGTAGTAAGTGTTGTTTGGGGAAAAAATATAATATGACTGCAGCCCATGTGAATTCAATGTCGCGTGAAGGCACATAAAATTTTGGCGCTATTGCTGGGGAGTCAACACTATGCTTACAAGCCTCTAGAAATTAAGACCTAGGATTAACTTTCCCTAACCCCCTTTCTTTCTTTCCTTTTTAAGACGTCCTTGCATCTCTGTTTTGTGGTGAAGCGCATGTACCAAGGTCCTTAGACTTGTTTGAATAACCTTGAGACAAATAAACCATTAAACTTAAATCCTGATATTGAAAGGTATGTTTTTACACACTTTTAGTCCAAAATGGAAAACCTGAACAATCAAGCATGAACCAACCCTCCAAACCCCCAAAACATTCAACAATTAGTTCTTGGAGATCACATGATATATAACATGGGGAAATTCAGTGGAATTCAGTGTGAAGATACTCATGATCATATCTCTAACATCATGGAAGTTTGCGATACCTTTCGCAATCAGGGAGTTTCTTTAGATGTAATAAGACTCCATGTATTCCCATTTTCTTTAAGATAATGATCTAAAATATGGATTACAATCCAAGATCCTGAGTCAATCATGACTTGGGATGATCTTAGAAAAAAGTTATTAGATAAATACTTTGCACCGATCCACACCTGGAAGCTCCGAAATGATATTCAAAACTTCTCTCATTATGATAGAGAATCTACTTGGGAAGCATGGGAACAATTAAAGGGGTTGATGAGGAAGTGTCCACACCATGGACTGGACATGTGGATTCAACTACATACATTTTACAAGGAATACCACCAGCCGTACAAATAGTTTTCGATGTTGCAGCTGATGGAGGATTAATGATCAAGACCCCAGAAGCTAGAAGATCTATTCTTGATGAGGTTTCTCACAATTCCATCCCATGTAAAAGTGATTGTGGACCACCTCATCATGGTATCCACTAGGTGTATGAAAACACTTGATTGGAAGTGCAATTTGAAGTGCTCATGAAGAAGCTCAAATCATTTCAAATTCATGTCGTACAACCCAATCCTACCCATGTAATGGAAATAAAATCCTTTGAAATGTGTGTTTTCCCACATCTATACCATGATTTCAAGGAAATATTTGAAGAACCACAAGCTCAGGATTGTAATTACATCAATTACAATCAATAGAACCCACCTTTTCAATAGCAGTAACAATATTACTAGTAGAGGCCTGCTCAATAGCAACCTCATAACAACCAATTATATTTTCAATAGTGAAGTGTTCAAGAACCATTTTAGAATCAAGGAACACTAGTGTATCCACCTATGAACCTAGTTCCAAGACCTTAAGAAAATTAAACAATAACCCTTCCCACAAGGATCTCAACAAAAATTCCATCCCGCTCATCCTAGAACTCAGCAACAACCTGATCCTCCTCAAAGTAACCTAGAAAACCTCCTAGATAATTTCATTCAAAAATATGACCATAGAATGAAAATTCAGAAAATAGAAATGCAAAACCAAAGAGATTATTTTCAAAATCATGAAGTTCAAATGGGTCAAATCTCGCTGACTTTGTCTAATAGGTTACCAAGTACTCTACCTGGTAATACAAAGATATACCCAAGGGAAGAAGTTAAATATATAGTGCTGAGAAGTGGGAAGATATTATACTTTCAATAACCAATTGGAAGAGATGAAAGGTAACCTGAAGATCCTAAGAAACAACCACCAGTAGAAGAAGAAGTAGCACCAGTGAAAACCACACCTCAAGAAGATCACCAGTTGAAAGTGACCCAATTCCTCAACAACCCAAAGAACCAATTTATTTTTCCCCACCACCATACTAGACACCTCTTCTTTTCCCATAAATAGAGAGACAAGGCCAACAAGATGCACAATACAAAAATTTCATGGTTATTTTCAATAAACTACACATCAATATACCATTTGTAGAAGTTATTGCTCAAATTACAGTGTATGAAAAATTTCTGAAGGATTTACTATCTAAAATAAGAAATATAGAAGATCTTGGTGTGATATCATTAAACGAAGAATGCTCTGCTATTTTATATTATAAAATCCCACAAAAAATAATAGGTCCCAGAATTTTTTCAATTCCCTATGCTATTGGAGAATGAAATTTGGAAGAGCTCTGTGTAATATTGTAGCCATCATAAACTTAATTCCAATGAGTGTTTTCCACAATAGAGGAATCCATGAACTAAAAACAACTTGTTTATCACTACAAATCATCAACTAATCAGTGAAGTACCCCAAGGGAATTCTTGAAGATGTATTAGTCAAAGTTATAAAATTAATCTTTCTAGAAGAATTCCTAATTTTGGACATAGAAGAAGAAGGAAACATCCTCATTATACTTGGAAGACCATTCCTAGACATAGGAAAGGATTTGATAGATGTGAATTAAGGATGTCTGATATTCCATGTTGGAGAAGAACATGTAGTATTAAACCTGGTCAAAGCTGGACAACAATCAGACGATGTTGTTGATTAAAATGCCATATATCTTACCCAAAAATAAGATGAGTTCATGGCCATTGAAGAATACAATGAAGAGTCACTCTCTAAGAAGGAAGAAGATTAGGATTTTGAGGAAGTAAGCTTCATGAAACCTCTCACAAAGGATTACTTTCCACATTTTATCCCCTCCATCATTCAACCACCAAATCTAGAAATAAAACCTCTACCCAGTACTCTTAAGTACTCAAACTTAGGAGTGTCAACCTCTCTATTTGTAATTATTAACTATGAACTGTCACAAGAACAAGAATAAAAATTGGTTGAAATTTTTAAGAGACATAAGCAATCAATTTCCTGGGGGTGATAGACATCAAATGAATCAATCCTACTGAATGCACTCAATATTCTACTTGAGGAAGATGTAAATCCAAAATGTCAACCTCAAAGTTGGCTCACACCACCGATGAAGGAAGTTATCAAAAAATAAGTTTTAAAACTATTGTATGTAGAAATAATCTTTTCCATATCCGATAGTGAATGAGTGATCCCCCTACAAGTTGTACCTAAGAAAGGAGGACTCATAGTAGAGAGAACTGATGAAAATGAATTAATTTCAACACACTCCATCACTAGATGGAGAGTCTATATAGATTACAGATTCCTAAATATATAAACAAGGATAATTTTTCTCTACACTTCATGGATCAAATGATGAAAAGACTTGTGGGACATAAATTCTACTATTTCTTGGATGAATATTACGGATACAACCAAATTGAATTCAACCCCACTGATTACCCAAAGACCACATTTACATGCCCATTTGGTAATTTTTCCTATAGAAAAATATCATTTGGAATGTACAGTGCTCCAAAAACGTTTTAGAGATGCATGGCGCATATTTTTCATGATATGGAAGAAGAATTTATAGAAATATTCATTCATGAATTATCGGTCTATGGAAGATCATTTGAGGTCTATTTAAGTAATCTAGAATTAGTCCTCCAACATTATGAATAAAAATTCCCAGTCCTAAATTGGGAGAAATGCCATTTTCTAGTCCAATGATGAAAATTCCTCAGGCATAAGATCTGTAAAGAAGGTATAGATGTTCTTCTATCCAAAATAAAAGTCATTAAGGACTTACCAAAACCATCAACAATGAAGAGAATAATAATCCTTATGGGGTATTCTGGATTTTATAAATGATTCATAAAATATTTTGAAAAGGTTTCCTATCCATTGATACATTTATTTTAAAAATAAAACCCCTTTTATTTCACTGAGGAATGTCAACGGGAATTTAAGACATTGAAAACAAGATTGATAGCATCCCCAATCATCATTTCACCCAACCAAGATAAGGAATTTGAGTTAATGTTCTATGTTAGTGACCTTGATAGAAGTGTTGTGTTTGGACAGTGAATTTGTCACATTTTTTGTCCCATATATTATGAAATCCACACATTAAGTGAAGCTCAATTCAACTACATGACTACAGAGAAAGAACTCTTACCCTTTTTATATGCCTTTGAGAAATTCCGTTCTTGTTTGGTTTTTTCCAAAGTGATTGTGCATAATGATCATGTTTCCTTAAGATACCTGATGAACAAGAAGTATTCCAAACCAAGACTGATACAGTGGATCCTATTTCTATAAGAGTTTTAGATTTTAATAAAGGACACAAAAGGAATAGAAAATGTGATTTCTACCTATCTATCACGACTTACCTTATTATTCATCATGGAAGATGAGGAGGTTAACATTGAAGTATAATTTCTTAAAGAAACCCTTTTTAGAATCAAGGTTCAACCATGGTTCTCTGATATCTCCAATTATCTTGCCACAAGATTTTTATATCAATATTTCTCATATCAACAGAGGAAAAGATTCTTTTCAGAAGCAAAGCATTACTATTGAGATGAACCATTACTATTCAAGTATTATGATAATGGATTATTAAGATACTGCATTATCAAGAATGAAACCCAAAATGTGATTAAGATATGTCACACGTCACCAGATAGCAGACATCATGGACCCAAGCACACAGTAGTGAAAATTCTTCAAAGTAGACTTTTCAGGACCATGCTACACCAAGATGTGATGGAATTCTTCCAAAGATGCGATAGATGCTAGCAGACTAGAAACATTGGAAAAAATAATGAGATTCTATAGAATCCCATCATGGAAGTCCAAATATTTTATGTTTGGGGAATTCATGGGACCCTTTACCAATTCATATGGAAAATCCTGCATTCTGGTTGACGTTGACTATGTCTCAAAATGGGTTGAAGCTGAAGAAACATCACATGAAATAGTGAAAGTGGTCATGAACTTTCTGAAAAAGAATGCATTTGAAGATTTGGATTTCTAATATTATTCATTAGTGATTGAGGAACACATTTCAAAAACCAATATGTGAAAGGATTTATAGAGAAATATGGAATCATATATAATAAAAGAACTCCCTACCATCCACAAACATATGTGAAGGTAGAACTGTCAAATAGGGAGATAAATAAATTTTTGGAAAAGAATGTAAATAAAAGACAAAGTGACTGGAGTCTCAAACTGGAAGATACACTACAGGCATACCACACTGCATATAAGACACCCATAGGCACAACACCATTTAGAATAGTTTATGGGAAACCATGTCATCTCCCAGTTGAGCTAGAGCATCGTTCATTTTGGGAAATTAAAAAACCGAATTTAGATTCTGAGAAGGCTGGATAAGATAGGATGTTACAGTTAACTAAATTAAAAGATATAAGGAGGGATTCCTATGACTATTATAGGATATATAAGGTTAAAATAAATAAATTTCATGATCAATACATTTCTAGGCGTATCTTTGTACCATGGAATAAGGTCCTTCTATTTAACTCATGATTGAAACAATTCCCTGGTAAGCTAAAGTATCGATGGTCAGGCCATTTTGAAGTTGGGACAGTCTTTCCTTATAGGACCATAAAAATTTAGAGAGAAGGTTGACCACCTTTTAAAGTTAATGGTTAAAGAATGAAAATCTTCTAAGAACCTTTCCGTAAGGGCTGTGTCATCAGCCTAAAGTTCAATTGATCCCAAACTGTGTCAAGATCTCGACATAAAAGGAAGATCTAACTTGAAGGAAACCTAGGTTAGATCATCTTGTCCTAGAGTAGAGTATGATATCCTTAGGTAAGTTTTGGTTAAGATAAGGGATAGAGGTTAGGGTTAATCAATTTTGAAATAAATTTCCAATTACACATCGTGTAACATAATTACATGACATGTAAATTTATGCCAGAAATCTCTTTTAGTTGACCATTACATGATGTGAAAATAGGTTACACATCATGTAACTAATCATAACTATTTTTAAAAAACACAGACCGTGAATCCTAGTTTCATGACCTAAAACCCATACCCCTACCCTTCTCCTGACTGTCTACCTCCCCTCGCTACTCACCCTCCACCTCCCCTCGCCGCTCCCCTTCCTCCTCTCTCGCTCTCCCTCCCCTTGCCCTTATCATCCTCTCCCTCTCCCCCCTTTTCCCGACCACCACACCCACTTCCCCCATCCCTCTCTCATCACCCCAACCCAAACCACCCTCTCCCTCCCCTTCAACTTCTCCCCCTCTCCCTCTCTCATCCAAAAACCACAACCGCAACCATGCCTTTCCTTCCCTTCCTAACCCACACCCCACCAGCCTCTTCCTCAATGGTAAGAACTAAGAGGCCACAAACCTCAACCTCATCATCCTCAGCCTCTGATGAGTATCCATCAGTGAAGTTCCCATGTAGAGCCACATATAAATCACCTGACGCACCTTCTACATTGCATGCAACAACCCGTGCTACACCACCTACTTAGGTATAGTCCATATCCACCACCAGTGATGAAAAAATCCACCGAAACTCTATCCTATACTTCACCAACCTGAAGCATTAGGTGAATCTCATTAGGTTACAAGCCAAGATAATTTGGATGAATAAGACCCTAGAATTTACTATCCTGGCTAGCCTGAACATTAGCAATACCGTCCTTGACCTCCAGAAGACACTCCATATCGACAAAATTATAAAGGTTCATGAGGAGAATTTTAGAGAGATGTTTATAGAGTTCTTATACACTTTTGATATGGACATTGATAGCCTCAAATTATTCCTAGGTGGTCAAAGACACGATCTTTCATTCTCCAAGTTCAGCATCAACCTCAAATTTTATACAGAGGAATTTGAAGCATCAGATATCTTTCTGACACTTCAGCTGGAGCCACCACGAGCTGATTTTAAACGTCTATGGGATCTGATTGCCCAATATCCTTTGTTACCCCATAAAACATGCATCAAAAAATATACCCAACTGCGGGGTCCATCCTTTTGGATTTTACATCAATAAATGAAACATGGATGGTTCTCTAGGGATAAGTCTCATAGGAGTGTCAGCCAGATTGATGTGCTTATTCATGCAGCAACCATGGGCGGCCCAACCATCAACATGGTTGCCCAGTTTCCCACTATTACAAAGACCACACCCAGCAGAATCACGATAATTTGATGGGAGGGTACTTTATTACTCATCTGGCTAGGTACTTGTGAATGTTAGATGCATCACTTCCCCTCACCTCTTGGGGACCTATTGAGATCATCGATTTAATAATATTTCCCAATATGTAGCTACTGGTATGGGAGCACAATGTTTACCAATGGGAACCAAGTGTGCAGGAGGCATCACCACCAGCTGAGCCACACACTACCTCCCCAACCGCACCACCCACTCATTTTCCTACATCTCCCACTACCTCATCCACCATCCCTCCACCCACCCATCCCATCCTATCAGAGATCTAGGCTACACAATAGTGAATCCTGCCGAACCTACATCAGATTTCAACTCATCTTCATCTCCCTTTCATCAGCCCCTAGGATTTTACCACTCCATCACCACAAAACTCTACCATCCTCTCGTATTATACTATTCTCACACCACTTATAGCCCATAATAACCTTCCAACCGATATTACTAACCTTGTGGCCCAGCAAGAGTATTTGGCTGAGAAAGCCCAGCGGGGAAAGGGGATAGCCACCGATACATCCATAGAGGTACCTTTCATCGATCTAGATGCCATAATCATGAGCTATTTATAGATCCAGACCTCTCCACCACCCACTCCAACCCATATATCCAGCACTTCTACTCCACTATATGTCGTCGATCCACCCACTTCTGTTACCACTATAGACAGTGATCCAGACCTATATCTTTCGTCACCACCAGCGGGCGGGTTGGCGACAGAGGATATCTTTGGACCTAATTCATAATATACCATTTTTTGTTTCTTTTTGGTATTTATACTTTTTGTGATAGGTCTGGTCATTTCATTTTTTCATCTGTATATGCCCTCATTTTTGTATTGATCATTTCTATATATGTGGAGATTGATTTTTGAATAATTATTTTTATTTGTATTGATTGTCAATTCTTTAAAAAAATTAATAGCCATGTATAGATCCTCTTCATCATCCATGGTAGTCAATATACCTATTCCTCCCTCTGTTCTGGTCTAAAGGGTTACCTAGTGAGTTGTAGAAATCTAACACCAGCTTCAAGAACTTTATTTAGAGATCAATGCCCAGCAGTGACTACCATGAGCTATGATTCCATTTTTTCCACATATTATTCATGCTCATGCTACTACCCCTGAAGTAATTAATCCAGTCAAGAGACCTTGTGAATTGGAATACACAACCACTTGTAGCTTCAAATGCAAGAGGAACTACTGAGATGATAGACACCACTATAGGATTTTTAGGTCCATCTGTCAGGATGATGATGTCCTATTAGCAATTTATGGGAGGAAATTCATAGTTGATCATTTATCTAGATTTATTTTTCATGGTAGAGTCTTTTTCACTTTCATTTTGATCCCCTTATTGAGCTTTATTGAAAACATCTTCTAAATTTCAATAAAACTAGTTATTTTTGTTCAACACACTATGCTTCTGCCTATTCTTCTACTAATAAATGTTTTAAAAATGTGAACTAATGTTTTATATAGTGAAGGGATTGTTTTATAACCACTTTGTAGGTGCCTAGAAATTACAAATAGAAAACCCAAGTTCCCTCATGTCATACCACTTATTATAGGGAGCTCTCAATTCCCTTAATTTTCAATTTGTTAGCTTCCATTTCATTTTTTATATGCTTTATATTCTATAACACTCCAAAAATAATTCCATGGATAGTGAAAACACTTTCACCTTCTAATTATGGGGGAGTTTCTCATGATTTTCACTTTTGATACACTCAAATTTTTGTTGTTCTCACCTATCTAGGAGACATTTTTCGAAATTGAAAGCATTATTTAAACCTAAAAAACATTATGCACATTTAAATAAAAGAAAAAATTTAAGTCATGAATTATCAGAATCCATGTTTTTTCTCTATTTATGATTTTTAGAATCATTTCTAAACTTATAAATTTAATTCAATTTTTTTTTTAAAATTATGATTAATTAGCTCACTAATTGGTTTTATACCCATTTTAATTTCTAGTTTATATTTTATTCTCATTACCCAAGAGGATTCTATGCCTAAAATTGCATATTATTTTCTAACCATATTTCTTGATAGATATGTGGGTCATGTAAACCTATCAGAACTTACTTTGAGATCTTATTGTGGCTATGACCAGACAAGTACATTTTTAAAATGATTGAGGAAATATTTATTGAGCCATTATTTCCTAAGACCCACCTTACATCTTTCCTTCATTAATCCCATAGTTTCCATGAATGAAATTTTAGGATAAAGCTTTTCCAAGCTGATTTTCCCTTCTAATATGCTCCTTGTATAATGCATGACTTTACTTTTAAACAAGTGTGGGGAAATTATTCAGACAACATGGGATGATTTTATTTACAGATATGTATGGTGTACTCATCATACTATTTGGTTGTGATCCATATTTACTTTTTTAAATTTCACTTTTATACTATTCCTTTGTAAAATACAAAAGAAAAGAAAATATGACTTGGGTCGTGAACTATGAAGGTTAAAAAAACCATTTCCATACCGATGGATCCCTTGAAGGGTCATATGTGGTTAGGGGATGGATTTGAGATCTGGACTAGACATGAATTTTGAAACATAGAAATACAAAAGAAAAATTAAAGGAACGTGATATTTTTTGTGTACTTACTTGACATATATATGGATCCAACTTAAGCTGCTGGGAGTGTAGACTTGATTAGTACATAGGAGTTATTTTTTCACACCTATCACAACAATCATGCATTATAATTTATATCTTACCCTCCTTTTCAGATTGTTTTTAACTTCTTACCTACCTACCCACAACCTTAGAGTCATTAGAACCTAACTGTTGAATCCCTCATGATTAATTTTGTACTTGTCTTTACAAAGTGGAGATGATAGAAACAATGGAAGCTTATGGTTAGGATCATGTACTTAGGGTATAAGCATAACTCCAATTTCATTTTACCCTGAGTGATGAGAGAAAATTCATTGTGAGTTAAATAAAAAATGGGTATAAAATTCAAGGAATAGTTAAAATATTGTAATTAAAATATTAAAATTTGTTTAAATAATTGATCTATGAGGCATGACTGATTTTATATGCAAGGATGATTATGGAAACTAACCTTTTTTCTTACACCAATTTTATTTTTTGGGAAATAATGAATGTTTAATACTTTAAAAATTGCTTATCGTTTTGAAATAAATGTTGAGACCTTTTTGCTTGAAGATAATAAATTGTTCATGTGTGGGGGAATTTGATAAGCCAAATTCATATATATATTTTTATACCATTTACTTAAGGATTTTAATTGCTTTATTCAATAATTTGCTTGGAATGTGCATAATTTTGCACGAATGAGGCTTCCAAAGATTCAAAGGAAGAAATACAGAAAAAGTGCATTATTCAACTATTGCACATCGCGAACCATTAGTACAGATCATGTAATAGGATTTCATAGCCTCCCCCAAGTCATGAACCAGGTCATGAACTAGGTTGTGAAGATAGAAGAGAGATAATCCAGTGCACGTCGTGAATTGAAAATACATGACGTGACCATAGTCAAACCTATTGAATGAGAAATCTTCTCCAAAGATACAGCTGGAAGGCCAGTACACATTGTGAGTCATCGGTACAAGATGTGAAATTAGTCAAAACTCATATCTTGGGTGAGATACGTGTGAGATACACATAAGATTCAAAAAACACAAAGATTGATATAGATCGACAGTACATGAAGTGTAATCCATTACACGTCGTGTAATATTTTTCCTATTTATACAGCAGGCTGACATCAGTTTTGGGAGAATCTGAGAGAATATTTATTTTGTGTTTCTTTTGTCCTTTGAGTTTCCTTCAACCCTATATCTCTTAAACTCAAATTTCTTCACCGTTTTCATATTTTATTTTAATAAAAGTGTCATGGATTGTGTTTTCATCATCACCTTCATTTCATTTTTCACATAGCCACCATCGTTCATCATCATTTACTAATGAAATCATGTCAGATACATTTTTTCTTTTATTACAAGTATTTAATTGTGATTTACATATCATTAATAAAGATTGTATGCTCGTTCCATTTTGTAAATCTAAACCATTTCATGGGTGTTAACCATCTTAATTCCATTATTATTAGCATGTTAAGCATGGTTTTATTTATTTTTCTATATTCATCCCAACCTACGATGAGTGGCTAAACCACACAGGGGTAGGGATTGAGAGTAGGTGTATCTGAAATTACAATAAATCTTAATTCTAAAATTGGTAACCTTAAGGAATAGTAATCATGATAAATAATCAATGTATATCCAATTCATTTGGGTACCCCTGATCATGGGATATTCAAGGGAAAGACCCTATCTTGATTGGAGTGGATTAACCTATGACCAATAGCCTAAGATACTTTATGCCTTAGAATACAATCTTAATGCATCTAAGTTGTCACAATATCCTGATCACGGAATAGTTACCTCCTAGGTAGAACTAGGTGACTTGAAAAAATTCAACTAGAAAATTATGCTTGCTTCATAACCTAAACCTTTGGATCTAACCAAGATTAGAATTAAGGTCATCCTTCCTATAGATACCCAAAATTGATCCCAACCTCTCTATATTTCTTGAAGAAACCATTAACCACCATAGATCTAGTAATTCCCAAACTAAAACAAACTGTGAAGGTATCCTACCCCAAAGGGTCTTAAGCCATTAACTCTTAAACTAACCTCAGACTGTTGTTATACTACGTCTTAGTAGTAAGTGAAGTTTGGGAAAAAAATCTAATCTGACCAAATCCCATACAAATTCAAAGACACGTGCGAGCATGTCAATTACTATAATATTTAAGGGCTAGTGTGCAATTAAATAATATTTTAATCTAAACTCATGCTTTATAAATAGATGGTCATGTCTATTGTGTAGTGTTAATCGAGATTTGATAATCATTGCATACAATGGAAATCTATCTCCATTCCACTTCCTATATTCCTATCAATAATGAGAAGCACTAGGTAGATTCTTTAAATCTTGAAGGAACTACAAGCAATAAACATGAAAAATGCAATAAAATTGATTTACCGCACTAGAGACCAAAAATCAATTGGCATCATTTGAAGATGAAAGAAGTATGTGTGGATCACCTCTAGAGGGATTCTACACTTGGATCCTTATAGTGAAACAAAGGTAATCCAGAAAAGGGTTTTTGGATGATCAAAATCATTTTCCTCAGAGAAAGTTTCTAAGATGATATAACTATTTCTTATGACCATAATTAAATTAATTATTAATTTAACATGAAAGATCCTCTCTTTGGGTTTCGGGAAATCCAAAATTGAAATAATTTTTGATTTCTTTCCTACTAAAGATGATTCCACTGTGCTTAAAACCTTAACACACAGTCACATAATCATAAGCCTAAAAAATACCAATAAGTCCACATAATAACAATAAACACATAAGAACCAATTACAACATAAACCATGACTGCACTTCCTATTTCCTTTGGAAATAATTTCATTCCATTATTATACTTCACACATCCAGTTAAATTAAAATATTTAAGTGGTTTTAAATTTATGAAATGTGAATCCCAAAAAACAAATATGACATTAATACACAAGTATAATCAACTATAATGATTTTTAGAAATAGTAATAAGCAAGTAAAAATCACAATAGAATATCATAAAAGTAAGTAAACACATGTGATTCACACTTTCCCAAAAATTCCTTTAAGTTTGGTTCATTATCTTTGAAATTTCAATCCATAATACTCTTCCAAAGAAGGAAAAATCATGGTAATCTTATAATTTACATAGAAAGAATTTTTTTTATTAAACCCCTACCTCACCCGGAGCTTCACAATCCACTATGAAAGAAAAATCAAAGTAAAAATGATCCCAAGATTGTGATCACACTAGGGAAACCTTTAACAACCCAAAAAACAATATATATCATCAACCAATTTCCCAAACTTCCATAATTCGACCATATCTCATAGAAACAGGATTATTCAGATGATGAACTGATAGAAAACTAAGAAGTAAAGTGGTAGGACTCGACTTAGACTAGCAACACTAGATCTCCCAAGATGAGGTTCAAAGACAGGCTAGAGTGGCTAGAAATGTATCCTAAATTCTCCCTCGAGTCACCCAAGAGCCAAGGGAAGGAGAGGTGAATGAATGAAAATTGGGTAGATTTATAATTGTATTCCTAGATGGAAAATTAGAATCTCACAACATAATAACACAGGTCACGGTGAGACCCTTATGGTTTTCCACAAAACTAGGGTGCAACAAAATAGGACACACCATAATGAGCCTAAATCAAACCGAAATTCGAATATTATGCCACAATCTACACTAGATCATGCATATTTGGGCTAAGGCTATGGTGAAACCTATACATCATGCCACAGTTACCCCCAAATCAACAACGAGATCAAAATCAGTCACTTAAACCTCCATGTGCAAGGGTATTGGCTACGCTACAAAAGAGCCATCCCCAGACCACACTACACCACAAACGAAGACCCCACCAGAATCACCCTAAAAAAATAGGGCCCCGAATTTGACCTATCAGGGCCCTACACCGAAACCACCAGCACAACATTTCATTTGGGCCTCAAAGCTGAACTTCCATGGTGCAACACACACCTCTATGCCCCAACCCTTCCTCCTAGCAAAAAAATCAGCTCAATTTCACTAATCTCCCCTCAAATCTCCTCTCAGTTCCTACAACTCCCAAAAATAATAAATTAACAAGTCGATCAACAATTTTTGGTGGTTCATCCATGATGACCTTAGGTGGAGTTTTTTAGCCAAACTCATTGATGTGGTCAGGTGCACAAGGTTTTCGTGGTTGGTAGATGTCAGCTAGCATCATGACTATACTAGTAGGTGCACATGTTTACATGCCTTTAGTCCTTTATAATGTGGGATTTTGGTCCTAAAAAAATATGAGTCTATGGGACATTATGTGTGGATATTTGGGTCAAAACATTGTGCTTTTATACAGAATTTTGTTTTCACTTTCTTGGTTTGATTGTATTTTGTTCAACATGGTTACTGGTTCCTATTTTTTCATTTTATTTTTATTAATAAATTTTAGGTTCGTGAACACTTGGTACCTAAACTTTATTGGTAAAAATTCAGGGTAGTCCAGACCATTATAAGTACTATTAGGGTACTATAAACCCAAAACCAATTATGCCAATTTTTATTAATTAGTTAGTAAAAAAATTAAATGAAATTAAAATTATAAAAATTATTTATTTATTTTGAGTTCGGTTAAAATTATATTTACTAGTAAATTTCAAATTTGAATTCATTGACTATATGTCATTAAATAAAATAAAATTATAAATATATTTATTTAATTTTTTGATATATTTACTCTTTATTTATAAATAAAATTTAAATATTTGAATTTATAATCGGGTAATTAAAATGGTTAGAATAGTTAAATCAATAGTTAAAAATATAATAGGGTAGGGTTACGATATTAAATTTTAAAAAATAAATGATTTAAGATTATAGTTAGAGTTGTTTAAAAATAAATGGATTAGGGTTTGGGTGCCCCAAATTTCACAGGATTCCAACAAGTTGGCATCACCACATGTGTGCATCCAACAAAATTTTCAAAATGGGTTTTTTTTCTAAAAAAAATTGTTTTAGGATTTTTTTAGGTTGGAATGTGGGACGATTGAGCATCAATTCATCTAACACTCAGACATTTTGGGAAAAGGAATCAAATGAATTGACTCTTGGACAAGAGATTCAATTTATTTGATGCTCTTACGATATTTTTTAGTTATACGTATATAGAAAAATAAAAAAAATATTTAAAATAATTTCTTTTAAATTATATATATATATTAAAAAATGTTAAATAGTATTTAGAATCTTGTTTATATTTAGAATTACCAGTAGTTAAGTAATTTAAAATATAACTAAAAACTCTACCCATAACATCATTTAATAGGGGAGGGGATCTTGAAATCCCTTATGGATTTTCCTCATGGGATTCAGTTCCACTCTTCCAGAATTATGATGATAATAATAATAATAATGAAAAAATAATAACATATAATTAGAAATACAACTGATTAAAATAAATCATCATTAATATAAATAATATATACATTAATGGCTTGAAGGAATTACTTTTTTATCTATTTTGGATAATCCCCTTTTTAACTGGGTTGAGAGGGAACCCTTACATGACCCATAGACCAAGTGGCAAACAGCCCAATACCTGACCTGAAGGCCGAGAGGCATAATAACCAATACATGACCCAAAGGCTCAACTAAACTACACTAGAACCACCCCTCCCCAGTATCTTCATCATTGAAGGTGCCTTGTTCCCCACCTCACATTGTTGATCGACCAGTATTGCTCTATGCAGAGCTGCACAATGCCTGGTACCGATGACAATTTCTATACCCACTCATTCTTCCAATCGAGTTAGCTCTACTATGGTGGTTTCTACTGCTTTGAATCCTCTTTGAGATCTACTCTTATGTGGTCTACCCAGTTTGTTTCCTGGTCTTTATGGCCCGAAGGACTCATGGCTCAAAATCCATTGGTAGTTCGAATGCCTTATGGACCGTAGGCCCTTAGTGGCTCGACGTCCCAAATCAAATGAATAGTTCTGACTACTACAGTACCACACAATGCCTACTACAGTAACTGCTACAATACTGCTATAGTATTGTTACAGTTACATGAAAATTCACCTCCACCCAAATTTGATCTTGGGTCTTTTGGATGCTAAACAAGAGTCTCTACCACTCGGGTACAGGCTCGTTGGCATATAAATAAAATATACCATTATAAATAAAAAATATAATATAATTAATAATTATTATGAAAAATAATAATTAATAATAATTAATAATAATTAATAATAATTAATAATAATTAATAATAATTAATAATTATTAATAATTAATAATAATAATAATAATTAATAATAAATAATAATAGTTAATAATAATAAATAATATTAATTATTAATTATTATTATTATTAATAATCGATAATAATTAATAATAATTAGCAATAAAAAATAATAAGTAATAATTAATAATTAATAATAATTAATAATAATTAATAATAATTAATTAATTATAATTAGTAATTATTATGAAGAATTAGTAATAATTAACAATAATTAATAATATTAAATAATAATCAAAAATAATTAGTAATAATCAACAATAATTAGTAATAATTAATAATTATTAATAATAATTAATTAATAATTATTAATATTTAATAATAATTAATATTTTTTAATAATTTTAATATTAATTAATAATAATTAATAATAATCAATAATATTTATTAATAATTAAAAATAATTAAAAATAATAATTAGTAATAAATAATAATATTAAATAATAATTAGTAATAATTAATAATAATTAATAATAATTGGTAATAATTAATAATATTTAAAAAGTATTAATTATTAATAATTATTACTAATTATTACTAATTTTTAATTATTAATAATTATTACTAATTATCACTAATTTTTAATTATTAATTATATAGATAATTATATTAGTAAATATTAATTATTAACTGTTAATTAGTAAATTATAATATTAATTATTAATTAGTTATATTAATAATATTTTTAATTAATAATTGTATTATCAATTAATAATAATATTATTAATTATTAATTATTATTTGTCATTATAATTATTAATTATATTAATTATATTATTACTTTTTTATTTATAATATTATTTATTATTTAAATTAATGAAAATTTATTTTTTTAGAAGCAATATGGGGTTAGACCCCTTTATTGAAAAAAGAAAAAGGAAAACCCCTATTTACTTGGGTTAGAAGATCCATTACAAGTTGAGAGACCAAAAATAAATGGCCAGAAGACCCAACAAAAACAAAGTCTGAAGGCCAGAATGACCCTGCATAGAATGATCCAGCAACAACAACATGGCCCAAAGGCCTAAAAAAGAACATAAATAACACTATAAAAAAGAGAGGTCTTAGTGGATGTTTTTTTCTATAAGTTTCAGTTTAAACTGCCACTACTTGGTTTAGTGGTAGTTATGAAAAATGATATGTATTTCATAGTCGGTAATAATTTAGCGGCACTTCTTCTTTTTTAGTAGTAGTTTATATATGTGTTGTATTTGGAGCATTTAGCAGTGACTTTCAATTAATTTCTCAATGGTTTATTTTTTAAAAAATAATATGAAAATAAAATAGGGGAAATAAACATAACCATCACTATATCATTTAGTGGTAGTTTATGAAAACCACAGCTAAATAGATTTTAATGTATCTATTTAGCAGTGGTTATCATAAACCACTACTAAATAAATTACATTTTTTAGATATTTAATAAATAAATAAATAAATAAATAAATATATATAATAAAACATATAATAATCTAAAACATTCATGCGCAATAAACTCATTATACATACACCATCATACATCTATAGTCATATATATACAACCTAAGTCACCATAACCTCAGTCAACCCATACCTCAATCATCAATATATACATATAAAATATTTCCAACAACAAAAAACCATGGTTAATATACATCCATCACATGAACTCTACTACATCCATCTACCTCCACATCATCTCGTCAACTGGAACTGACCACATCATCTCATCAGCAGGAACAAAAAAGAAGAAAGAAATTAGAACATAACATAATAAATCAAAATCAAAGTAGAATCATTAATAATATTTAACCATACCACATAAACTAAGAACCATCACAAAAGTCTTCTAAATAATTTCATGGATTGAAATGGTCATCCTCTTACCTATTTTTGGCATCTGTCACCTATAATAAAAAGAAAAATACTTAAGAAAAGACAATTTGAAAGTGAATAGACACATAATATATTCATAATGTTTCACATAACATTTTTTTTAATTAAACAGAATACATTTTAACATAAAACAAATAATATATAATGAAAAATACTTTTAAAATATAAACTTACCTATTTAAGATATGATTCAATGCTTAAAACTAAAAATTGTTAAGTATATAATAATCTAAACAATTTTTAAATCAACGCGCGGTGTGTTTGAATTTTATTTAATAATATTTTTGAAGAATTTTATATGGAAGCATGTCCTATATTTCAAAAATAATTAAATGGTGATTATCTCATGATTTCACATCAATTTGAGGTCATTTTCTATGGCTTTAATAGTTACACACATGTTTTAGCATTTTAAAACACAAAAAAATGCATTTACAGGAATCCTGAAAAAACTGCAACTCATAATGATGTGTCTTCAATTCCAACATTTCAAAAATCAATCCACAATCATTTTCCTCTTACTTCATATCCTTCCCACATTTTTCCCAGTTTTTACCCCTTGACATATGTTTTTAAAGAATTTTCTATCTTTAAATACTATTTATTAATTCATTTTGAGCACACTACACGTTTGATTGATGTGTTTTATGAACATACACATAAAAAATAATTAAACAGGGTTTCCCATGTTTTCACATCAATATGAGGTGTTTTCTATGTTTTTGACTATCACACACACATTTTAGTGTTTTAAAACACTAAAAACAGATTTACAGGCATCCTGGGAAAACTATAAATTAGAATGACATTTTATCAGTTCCTGCATTAAAAAATTAAACATGTGGTGATTTTCCTATTATTTCATGGATATAAAACATTGTTTCCTATTCTTAACCCCGTGACACATGTTTTTAAAGACTTTAGTATCTTTAAAAACTGTTTATTGAGTCATTAAAAGCACACCACATGTCAGATTGACTTATTTCCTAAGCGTACATATCAAAAATAACTCAAAATTAGTTTTCTCATGATTCACATAATTTTGTGGTTGTTTTCTATGTTTTTGACCATTACATGCATGTTTTAGTGTTTTAAAACACTAAAAACACATTTATGAGCATGTCAGAAAAATCAGAACACAGAATGATGTTTTGTTATCTCTTATATTTAACAAATCAATATACATTCATTTACCTATGTTTTTATAGCCATAAAACATTATTTTACTATATTTGAACCCATCACACACATTTTTAAAGACTTTAGTATCTTTAAAAATTGTTTATTGAGTCATTCCAAGCACACCACATGTCATATTGATGTTTTGTCTATATGTACACATCATAAATAATTCAGTGGTTGTTTTCTCATGATTTAATATCAATATGAGGCCATTTTATATGGTTTTTAATGTTACATGAATGTTTTAGTGTTTTAAAACACTAAAAACATATTTACAAGTTTCTTGGGAAAACCATAGCTTGGAATAACATAATGCTAGTTCCTACATTTCAAAAATAAATCTATAGTGTTTTCCTTCTTATTTCATGGTCTTCCAACATCATTTTACTAGTTTGACCCCCCACATATTTTTAAATACTTCAGTATCTTTAAAAATAGTTTATTGAGTCATTATGAGAACACCGCATGTAGGATAAATGTATTGTCAACGCATACACATCACAAATAACACAACGGTGATTTTCATATGATTTCACATCAATATGAGGTTGTTTTCTATGGTTTTGACCATCATAAGCACATTTATGTGTTTTAAAATACGAAAAATGTGTTTACAAGAATCTTGGGAAAACTATTACACAAAATTAAATTCCATCGGTTCCTACATTTCAAAAATAAATCTATAGTAATTTTTCACGGTCATATGATGTTGTTTTCCTAGTTTTAATCCCCTTACATAAATTTTTAAAGACTTTTGTATCTTTAAAAAATGTTTATTGAGTCATTCTGAGAACACCATACTTCATATTGATGTGTTGTCTATACAGACACATCAAAATTAATTCAACGGTGATTGTACCATGATTTCATGTTAATATAAGGTCATTTTCTATGGTTTTTACCATTACACACATATTTTATTATTTTAAAACAATAAAAACATGGTTACAGTAATCCTGGGAATACTATAACTCAAAATGACATTATGTCAATTCCTACATTCAAAAAATAAATATATAGTCATATTCCTTTGATTTTGTGTCCATCTGATGATGTTTTCCTGGTTTTGACCCCCCTCGCAAATGTTTTTAAAAAATTTGTTATCTTTAAAAATTGTTTATTGAGTCATTATAAGCACACTGCCTACTAGATTGATGTTTTGTTTTCACATGCACATAAAAAATAACTCAAAAACAGATGTACTATGATTTCATGTCAATATTAGGTTATTTTCTATAGTTTTTATCATTAAACACATGTTTTAGTGTTTTAAAACACTAAAAATGTATTTACAGGTATTCTAAAAAAACACAACTCAGAATGAAGTTCCATAAGTTCCCTCATTTAAAAAATTAATCTAAGGTAATTTTCCTATTATTTCACAGCCATCCAACTTTTTTTTCTTGATTTTGACCCCCTCACACATATTTTTAAAGACTTTAGTATCTTTAAAAATTGTTTATTGAGTCATTCTGAGCACACTACATGTCATATTGATGTGTTGTTAGTGTGTATACATAAAAAATAAGTAAATGGTAGTTGTTCCATGATTTAACATTAATATGTGGTCATTTTCCATGGTTTTTACCATTACACACATATTTTAGTGTTTTAATAAAATAAAAACGCATTTACTGTTATCCCAGACAAACCGTTACTCAACATGATGTGCCATCAATTCTTAAATTCAAAAAATCAATCTATAATCACTTTCCTATGATTTCATGGCCTTCCTACTTTTTTCCCTAGTTTTTCCCCCTCAAACATGTTTTCAAACATGTTATTCCATGCACACTACATGTCAAAATGACATGTTGTCTACGTGTACACATAAAAAATAACTCAACAGTGATTTTCCTATGATTTCACATCAATATGAAGTTGCTTTATATGGTTCCGACTATTATATTCAATTTTTAGTGTTTTAAAACACATAAAACAGGTTTATAGTCATCCTTAGAAAACCGTATCTCAGAATGAAATTATGTTGATTCTTATATTTAAAAAATAAATCTATGGTAATTTTCCTCTAATTTCATGGACATCTGAATTTTTTTCCAGTTTTGACCCCCTCACACATGTTTTTAAAGACTTCGGTATCTTTAAAAACTGTTTATTGAGTCATTATGAGAACACCACACGTCATGTTGATCTTCTGTTTACATGTACACATCTAAAATAATTAAACAATGGTTTTACCATGATTTCACGTCAATATGGGGTATTTTTTTTTATGGTTTTTACCATTACATGAATGTTTTAGTGTTTGAAAACACTATAAATATGTTTACAGGAATCTCGAGAAAACCATAACTCATAATTAAATTATTTCGGTTCCTATATTTCAAAAATAAATCTATAGTCATTTTCTACTGATTTCATGACTATTCGATGTACTTTTTATGGGCTTGTCCACCTGACAAATTTTTTTAAAGACTTTGGTATCTTTAATAACTCCCGTCACATAGCCAAAAATAAAAAAACAAGCTCAAATTATTTTCAAACTTTTAGAAAATGATCCAAAATTCATTTTTGATGTGTAGGAATCCTCTACATACCAATCCTACATGTGATGTGGTCAGTATGACTTGAAGTACATGTTTTCAATATAAAAGTGTCATTTTAGTTTAAAAAATCTGTCACAATGTAAAAGAAAATAAAATGAGATCATATTATTTTTAAACTTTAGTAAAATGATCCATAATTCATTTTTGATGTGTCAAAATCAACCAAACTTCAATCAGACACACGAATTGAGCGATATGACTCGAAGTATGTGAATTCAATATAAGTGTCATTTTACTTTAAAATGGTTGTCACATATCAAAAACCAAGAAAACAATCTTGGATTGTTTTCAAAATTTTGAACAAAAATCCATAATTCATTTTTGACATATATTAATCAAACACACATCAATTTGACACACAATGTGGTCGGAATGGATTGAAGTTTGAGTTTTCAAAATAAAAGTGTCATTTTAGTTTAAAATGTTTTTCACATTGTAAAATCTTAAAAAACAAGCTAATAACATTTCAAAACTTTAGGAAAACGATCAATAACTCATTTGTGATGTGTAGGAATCAACCAAACCTCTATTAGACACATGAAGTGAGAAGTATGACTTGAAATTAATGTTTTCAATATAAGTATCATTTTACATTAAAACTATTTTCATGATTCAAAACCAAGAAAAAGATATCAGATTGTTTTTAAATATTAGGACAATGATCCATAATTCATTTTGTTGTGTAAGAATCAACCACATGTCATTGCAACACATGATGTGGTCAGTATGACTTGAAGTGTGTGATTTCAATATGAAAGTGTCATTTCAATTTTATTTTTGGAATTTGTATGTGTTCTTTGTAAATGTGTGATTAATATATGTAGTTTAGAATTTACCTTGGCTGGATGAGCTATAAGGCTGGAAATTTCCTTAGAGACTATGCCTGTTATCCTCTAAAATAAATAAAATAAATCATTTTCCATTATCAACCACCACTGATCCTGTGTTTTCCTATAAGAGTTATGTTATTTCACTTTTCATTTCAACCTTGAAATTTCTCTTTGTGCATCCCAATCAATAGAACTTCTCAAACCCCCATTGGATGTAATGATAAATTATGACAACACCCTAGCAAATATCGTTGATGGAGTAGGCCTAGGATGCATCCCCCAAATAGGAATGGTATAATCCTTACCTAAAATAATTGGAACTGCATCATTTTGGGACACCGATTTTGATTGTGAAGGGTTCACATCCCTTGCTTCTTGAATTTTAACATTTTAATGTAAAAATATTAACAATGATTTTTTAAATTATCTGAGCTTCATAATAGTATATAATCAATAATATTTTCATTATTATTTAATGTTATTTCATTACTATAAAATAATAAGAATAAAAAATAAATTATAACACAAACAAGACTCAAAACCAATTAATTGGGCTCAACTAGATGGATCAAATGATGGAAAATTGGAATAATTTGATCCATATAGCTGACCCCATTTAATTTGGTTTAAGGATTATTTGTTTTTATAATTTATTTTTCATTATTATATTTTTATTGTAATGAAATAACATGAAATATTAATGAAATGTACTTACTCCAACATCTTTGGTAGGTTTATTCACAAAACTACGACCAAGTTTCCAATAAACTTTAAGACACGTCATTTTTTGGCCAATATAGTGACCTAATTCATTAGTCTTTATAAAAAAATATGTATAAAATTTAGAAAAAAAATTGAATTATAATAAAATAATATAAATAATAATGGATAAAATACAAACCAAGATTGTTCTTTTTCTTGAAAAACTCTAAAACCCAGTGATATGTGGAATGACTTGTTTCTCACAATTCACAATATATTTTTAGATAATTCCTACAAAAAATAGATACATTAATAAATATTATAATTTTATTAAGTTTGTGTTATTAAGATAACATAAAATATAAAATTAACTCATGAGATGCATCTCTGTTAACATCGACAAACATCTTCCACTATTAACAAGAAATTATTTCAAGCACTTTCTCATACATTTTTCATGAGCTTAGAGATGTGTCATTAAACTAATTCCATAATCACCACTTAAAATCTCTTCATTTCTTAACCAAAATTTTCAGATTCTATTCGTGTGAAATGGATTTAGGGACATCAAAATGAAAAAAACATATAGAAACAAAAAACATAACACTTTATAAGTATATTAATAATTTTACTCATGTATTTTAAATTAGTTATCAATGAATATTAAATTAATATTACCTTTACTTGGTTATTAAAGAACTAATTTTTCCAAGCTATGGGAATATGCCTCCAATATTTATAATTAATAAAAAAGATCACCGTCTCACAAGAAAGATGCCCAAGAATTCATCAAAATATTCTGACAGAATCACCAGTAGGCACCCTAAAATCATCAAATGGAATTATAATATTGAAGTATTTTAGGTCCTATACATCATCCATGTTCATATTTATATCCATTATATTTATATCATTATCTATTTGGAAAATAAAGTAAAAAATTAATAAAATATATAGTTTTTTGTACAATGACATACATACCAGTAATGGTAACTCACCAATATCCCCTTGATAGAGGGTTGACCAAATACTCCATCAATGGAGGTGAATTGGATGGTGGACTACCAATAACATATGGGGAAACTAATAGATCTCAAAAAGTATTTGATATAATGGAATCACTTGGATCCACTGAAGCTGATAGTAATATTGGTGTTCTCCGAGATTTTGATTGGCTAGGATCACAATTTTTTTGTTCTTATCATTCTTGCAATTAAAATGGTTTAGATATATTAAATGTATAAAAAATATAAAAGTAAAATATTTTTACAAAAAAATAAAAAATAGAAAAATGTATATATGTATACAACACTTATAAATGAAAATTTTTAATATAGTTTCATTACCAATGTATACATTCAATTCTATTTGTCTTCATTTTCTTCATTGTTATAAACCTCCATTATGAAAAGTGTTTCATTTTTACCCTCTATTTAAATTTCTATTGTTTCAATATTGTTGGGAAAAAATTGTTCAATGTTTTTTAGTTAATGAGATTCACTATCACAAAGTACCAATTGATCTTCATTGACCATACCATACAAGTCTCACTACTTTAAGTGTACAAAACACTCCAAACTTCATATATTTTATCATACATATAATAAACCATCTTAACTTTTGAATCCAATATAAATAGATCTTGCTATGAATGCTCATTATTATGCATCGAGTGAGGGAAGTTGACATAAGTAAAATGAAAAGAATATTTCATTATACCCTTATCAATTTTGAACCCCTTATATTTGAATAATAAAACCTAAAATTGACCGTTATAGGTTAATTCAATTATATTAACCATCTTTCTATAATATCCCACCTTTGCAAGTGTAAATACACCACTATTTTGAGTTTTCAAATCTTCATCATTATAGATTGTATGAAACTTGAAGCCATGAATATTGTAGGCATAAAATCTCTTAGCCTACCTTAGAGGACCCCAAGAAAAAACATCTATTCATTTTATATTTCAGATAAATTATCAACATTAATTATCTAAAAATGAATATATAAGGTGTTACTTTTAACATCGAAAAAATAATTACAAATCAATAATATGAATATGATTATATACTTACACGATGGGTGAACCATTCGACAATCTCTTTATTATCAACTTTATTTAATTCTAGTTCATTTTGAGCTCAACCCATTAGTCGCCTCTTCTTTTGAAATCTAAATTATTCAATAAATGGATCTACATTATGACTATTTAGTAGCACACATCTATGTGATTGTAGTAAAACCAATTCAGTAAGTATAAAATTTGAACCATTTCCAATTAGTTGTCCAATAGTTGGAAATACTAATGACTAGTTTCCAGAATGAGAATTAGTGGAGATATCATCAACAAATCCAAAATGATTGAATTTAGTCTCAATATCATCCAAATACATAGAATATAAGGTCAAGCACTCTTTGGATATGTAACCTTAAACAATAGATCTTTCTGGTTGAGCTTTATTCATCACATATGATTTCAAATGACCTATTTGCCCGATGAAAAAAATAAGAAACTTATTAAAAAAATTATGAAACTATTTGATAAAATTTAATTCATCAATGAAAATAAAAATAATATTAATGTACCTCTCAATTGGATACATCCATCGATAGTGTACCGGTCCACCTAGATTAGATTCTTCAACCAAATGAACAATCAAATGAATCATGACTATGAATAATGAAGGGGGAAATAATATATCCAAATGAAAAAGTGTCAAAATAATTCTTTATTGAAGTTTATCAAGCTCAGTTGGATTTAGAGTTTTTCCACAAATATCTCTGAAAAATGTACAAAAATAAACTAGAACCACACTTACTTTTTTACATAACATATTACATAATGCTAATGACAACAACTGCTCCATCAGAATATGGGATTCATGAATTTTCAATCCATGTAACTTTCAATGTTTTAAGTCAAAACACCTTGAAATGTTACTTAAATATTAATATAACACTTTTACATTCTTTAAAGTTAAATGAAATATATCTTTCATATGATTTTTCATTGTAAAAATAGCTGAAGGATACTTTCCATTCTCATTTTCCAAAAAACTATGCTTTATATTCATTGATTCCAAATCCTTATGAGCATTAAGGTGATCCTTTAATTTACCTTACTCTTTAAGAAATGTAAAAATTAAATTGTCATAGATGTTGTTCTCAATATGCATTAAATTAAGATTATGACATATCAAATTAAACTCCTAATAAGGACGTCTAAAAAATGCACTCATTTTCTTCCTCTATTGTGTTCTAGCTGCTTCATATTATGTATTTCATACAATTTCCCCCTTATTTAAGATTATTACGTTTTCCAAATTCCATAGTGACTTTAATTAATTGTCCCAATATTTATGAACTATATAACACCTTCAGTTCCTTACTCAATTCAATATCTCCATTGAATTGTTCCTTGTTAAACTTTAATTTATGAGAAGCATCAATAAATCAATGATGAAAAATAAAAAACCATTTTCTACTATGCAGTAATTGTTGAGGTTCAAAATAAAAATTATAAACTGGATAATCCAAACCTGTATGAGTGTTACAACTAGATAATTTTTCTATTATAGCAAAGTTACTAATTATCCACATCAAAGTAGCATGCATTTTAAATAGTTTTCTCAGTGAAGCATCATATGTTTCTACACCATCACCCCATAATTCTCACAATTATTTGATTAGAGGTTAAAGGTATACATTAATTCCATTTCTATGCATTTTATTTCTAAGAATAATCATTTAACTAATGAAATAATTCTTCTTCATACACATACATTGAGGTTGATTATAGGGGATCAAAAAAATTGTTCAAATGTTGTAATTTGTACTTAAAGTACCAAAAGGGTTAAAACCATCATAAGTTAATCCACAAAATATATTCCTAGGATATAAAGAAAAATTTGGATATAATAAATCAAACAACTTCAATGAGGTTGAATCTTTTGGATGTCTCATCAAGCCATCATTGTTACTATCCTGAGCCTGCTACTTCATGTCATATGTGGTCTTAGATGACATGAATAATCTTTTCAAGTGTGGTTTCAAAGGAAAGTAAAGCAATGAATTTTTAGGAGTTTTCTTCTTCTATTTATTCTTGGGATGACATTGATTTGTACTCTCATTTTTGTTCATTGAATTCCATCTTCTTGTATGAAATCTTATGGATTCTTCTCCCCAATAAAGAATGAAATCATTAGGGCATTCATGTATCTTTGTATAATCAAGTCCAAGTTTGTTGATGATTTTATTCATATCATAGAATGAAGAATGGATCTTAGATTCATTAAATTAAGGTTTAATCAAATCATGGACATTAATTTGTTAGTAATTCCATGGAGACACTTGATATGATAAAACTTAAGTAGAAAAGAAAGATTCAAATACTTGGAACACCCTTCATATTGTTCTTATTTTCTGTCTTCAACTAATTCATAAAATTCATATTTTTTACTAAATTTATAATAATTATTAACCTGATTAGGATTAATTAAAGATTGTTTTTTTTTCTATTAAAATCTTGTAAATTGTACTATACAATGAAAAATGTATCATTTATCAAGTTTCAAACTGAATTGTCCTCCAACAGGTCACTTTGTGTTTCATTGATAAGATAATAATTGTTTTTTACTTTCCATAACATTCAATTCACCATGACAAATACAATATACACATCAATCAAGAAACTATTTCAATATAAAATAATCATATATTTCATTTCTATTCAACTATTGTTTGAATTTACAACAAGGACACAAACATTTTATTTTACCATCCACTGATTGGTTTTAAATTTCATAATCTAAATATTATTCCAAACCCTTGGCATACTGAGGTGTGTTTCAATGTAAATCAATCCAAGTTTCATCTATAGGTATTGTATATTCAGATATAAAGATATAAATATTTAATCAAACAAGTATAATCAAAATTAAACATCACTCAACTTCAACATTGACCCGGGTAGGGTCTTGATTTGAAAGAATAAAAATTCAACATAAAAATGATTCAATCCAGCATGAAAAACATAAACAACATAAATGAATAAATATTAAACCTCACAATAATAGGGTCAAATGTCATAGAATAAGTTCACTGAGTCGATGAGAGAGGGATGTAGATAGGGGTAGGGTGAATCAAGTCTAGAAAGAGGTGGGAGGAGGATGAGGTCATGGGTAGAAGGGGGTTAGGGTTTTTGTCTCCATAGGGGGTCACAATCGCTAGGAAAAATAAAAGAGGGGTTGTTATTGGGAGAATCTGAGAGAATATTTATTTTGTGTTTCTTTTGTCCTTTGAGTTTCCTTCAACCCTATATCTCTTGAACTCAAATTTCTTCACCGTTTTCATATTTTATTTTAATAAAAGTGTCATGGATTGTGTTTTCATCATCACCTTCATTTCATTTTTCACATAGCCACCATCGTTCATCATCATTTACTAATAAAAAAATGTCAGATACATTTTTTCTTTTATTACAAGTATTTAATTGTGATTTACATATCATTAATAAAGATTGTATGCTCATTCCATTTTGTAAATCTAAACCATTTCATGGGTGTTAACCATCTTAATTCCATTATTATTAGCATGTTAAGCATGGTTTTATTTATTTTTCTATATTCATCCCAACCTACGATGAGTTGCTAAACCACACAGGGGTAGGGATTGAGAGTAGGTGTATCTGAAATTACAATAAATCTTAATTCTAAAATTGGTAACCTTAAGGAATAGTAATCATTATAAATAATCAATGTCTATCCAATTCATTTGGGTACCCCTGATCATGGGATATTCAAGGGAAAGACCCTATCTTGATTGGAGTGGATTAACCTATGACCAATAGCCTAAGATACTTTATGCCTTAGAATACAATCTTAATGCATCTAAGTTGTCACAATATCCTGATCACGGAATAGTTACCTCCTAGGTAGAACTAGGTGACTTGAAAAAATTCAACTAGAAAATTATTCTTGCTTCATAACCTAAACCTTTGGATCTAACCAAGATTAGAATTAAGGTCATCCTTCCTATAGATACCCAAAATTGATCCCAACCTCTCTATATTTCTTGAAGAAACCATTAACCACCATAGATCTAGTAATTCCCAAACTAAAACAAACTGTGAAGGTATCCTACCCCAAAGGGTCTTAAGCCATTAACTCTTAAACTAACCTCAAACTGTTGTTATACTACGTCTTAGTAGTAAGTGAAGTTTGGGAAAAAAATCTAATCTGACCAAATCCCATACGAATTCAAAGACACGTGCGAGCATGTCAATTACTATAATATTTAAGGGCTAGTGTGCAATTAAATAATATTTTAATCTAAACTCATGCTTTATAAATAGATGTTCATGTCTATTGTGTAGTGTTAATCGAGATTTGATAATCATTGCATACAATGTAAATCTATCTCCATTCCACTTCCTATATTCCTATCAATAATGAGAAGCACTAGGTAGATTCTTTAAATCTTGAAGGAACTACAAGAAATAAACATGAAAAATGCAATAAAATTGATTTACCGCACTAGAGACCAAAAATCAATTGGCATCATTTGAAGATGAAAGAAGTATGTGTGGATCACCTCTAGAGGGATTCTACACTTGGATCCTTATAGTGAAACAAAGGTAATCCAAAAAAGGGTTTTTGGATGATCAAAATCATTTTCCTCAGAGAAAGTTTCTAAGATGATATAACTATTTCTTATGACCATAATTAAATTAATTATTAATTTAACATGAAAGATCCTCTCTTTGGGTTTCGGGAAATCCAAAATTGAAATAATTTTTGATTTCTTTCCTACTAAAGATGATTCCACTGTGCTTAAAACCTTAACACATAGTCACAGAATCATAAGCCTAAAAAAATCCCAATAAGTCCACATAATAACAATAAACACATAAGAACCAATTACAACATAAACCATGACTGCACTTCCTATTTCCTTTGGAAATAATTTCATTCCATTATTGTACTTCACACATCCAGTTAAATTAAAATATTTAAGTGGTTTTAAATTTATGAAATGTGAATCCCAAAAAACAAATATGACATTAATACACAAGTATAATCAACTATAATGATTTTTAGAAATAGTAATAAGCAAGTAAAAATCACAATAGAATATCATAAAAGTAAGTAAACACATGTGATTCACACTTTCCCAAAAATTCCTTTAAGTTTGGTTCATTATCTTTGAAATTTCAATCCATAATACTCTTCCAAAGAAGGAAAAATCATGGTAATCTTATAATTTACATAGAAGGAATTTTTTTTATCAAACCCCTACCTCACCCGGAGCTTCACAATCCACTATGAAAGAAAAATCAAAGTAAAAATGATCCCAAGATTGTGATCACACTAGGGAAACCTTTAACAACCCAAAAACAATATATATCATCAACCAATTTCCCAAACTTCCATAATTCGACCATATCTCATAGAAACAGGATTATTCAGATGATGAACTGATAGAAAACTAAGAAGTAAAGTGGTAGGACTCGACTTAGACTAGCAACACTAGATCTCCCAAGATGAGGTTCAAAGACAGGCTAGAGTGGCTAGAAATGTATCCTAAATTCTCCCTCGAGTCACCCAAGAGCCAAGGGAAGGAGAGGTGAATGAATGAAAATTGGGTAGATTTATAATTGTATTCCTAGATGGAAAATTAGAATCTCACAACATAATAACACAGGTCACGGTGAGACCCTTATGGTTTTCCACAAAACTAGGGTGCAACAAAATAGGACACACCATAATGAGCCTAAATCAAACCGAAATTCGAATATTATGCCACAATCTACACTAGATCATGCATATTTGGGCTAAGGCTATGGTGAAACCTATACATCATGCCACAGTTACCCCCAAATCAACAACGAGATCAAAATCAGTCACTTAAACCTCCATGTGCAAGGGTATTGGCTACGCTACAAAAGAGCCATCCCCAGACCACACTACACCACAAACGAAGACCCCACCAGAATCACCCTAAAAAAATAGGGCCCCGAATTTGACCTATCAGGGCCCTACACCGAAACCACCAGCACAACATTTCATTTGGGCCTCAAAGCTGAACTTCCATGGTGCAACACACACCTCTATGCCCCAACCCTTCCTCCTAGCAAAAAAATCAGCTCAATTTCACTAATCTCCCCTCAAATCTCCTCTCAGTTCCTACAACTCCCAAAAATAATAAATTAACAAGTCGATCAACAATTTTTGGTGGTTCATCCATGATGACCTTAGGTGGAGTTTTTTAGCCAAACTCATTGATGTGGTCAGGTGCACAAGGTTTTCGTGGTTGGTAGATGTCAGCTAGCATCATGACTATACTAGTAGGTGCACATGTTTACATGCCTTTAGTCCTTTATAATGTGGGATTTTGGTCCTAAAAAAATATGAGTCTATGGGACATTATGTGTGGATATTTGGGTCAAAACATTTTGCTTTTATACAGAATTTTGTTTTCACTTTCTTGGTTTGATTGTATTTTGTTCAACATGGTTACTGGTTCCTATTTTTTCATTTTATTTTTATTAATAAATTTTAGGTTCGTGAACACTTGGTACCTAAACTTTATTGGTAAAAATTCAGGGTAGTCCAGACCATTATAAGTACTATTAGGGTACTATAAACCCAAAACCAATTATGCCAATTTTTATTAATTAGTTAGTAAAAAATTAAATGAAATTAAAATTATAAAAATTATTTATTTATTTTGAGTTCGGTTAAAATTATATTTACTAGTAAATTTCAAATTTGAATTCATTGACTATATGTCATTAAATAAAATAAAATTATAAATATATTTATTTAATTTTTTGATATATTTACTCTTTATTTATAAATAAAATTTAAATATTTGAATTTATAATCGGGTAATTAAAATGGTTAGAATAGTTAAATCAATAGTTAAAAATATAATAGGGTAGGGTTACGATATTAAATTTTAAAAAATAAATGATTTAAGATTATAGTTAGAGTTGTTTAAAAATAAATGGATTAGGGTTTGGGTGCCCCAAATTTCACAGGATTCCAACAAGTTGGCATCACCACATGTGTGCATCCAACAAAATTTTCAAAATGGGTTTTTTTTCTAAAAAAAATTGTTTTAGGATTTTTTTAGGTTGGAATGTGGGACGATTGAGCATCAATTCATCTAACACTCAGACATTTTGGGAAAAGGAATCAAATGAATTGACGCTTGGACAAGAGATTCAATTTATTTGATGCTCTTACGATATTTTTTAGTTATACGTATATAGAAAAATAAAAAAAATATTTAAAATAATTTCTTTTAAATTATATATATATATTAAAAAATGTTAAATAGTATTTAGAATCTTGTTTATATTTAGAATTACCAGTAGTTAAGTAATTTAAAATATAACTAAAAACTCTACCCATAACATCATTTAATAGGGGAGGGGATCTTGAAATCCCTTATGGATTTTCCTCATGGGATTCATTTCCACTCTTCCAGAATTATGATGATAATAATAATAATAATGAAAAAATAATAACATATAATTAGAAATACAACTGATTAAAATAAATCATCATTAATATAAATAATATATACATTAATGGCTTGAAGGAATTACTTTTTTATCTATTTTGGATAATCCCCTTTTTAACTGGGTTGAGAGGGAACCCTTACATGACCCATAGACCAAGTGGCAAACAGCCCAATACCTGACCTGAAGGCCGAGAGGCATAATAACCAATACATGACCCAAAGGCTCAACTAAACTACACTAGAACCACCCCTCCCCAGTATCTTCATCATTGAAGGTGCCTTGTTCCCCACCTCACATTGTTGATCGACCAGTATTGCTCTATGCAGAGCTGCACAATGCCTGGTACCGATGACAATTTCTATACCCACTCATTCTTCCAATCGAGTTAGCTCTACTATGGTGGTTTCTACTGCTTTGAATCCTCTTTGAGATCTACTCTTATGTGGTCTACCCAGTTTGTTTCCTGGTCTTTATGGCCCGAAGGACTCATGGCTCAAAATCCATTGGTAGTTCGAATGCCTTATGGACCGTAGGCCCTTAGTGGCTCGACGTCCCAAATCAAATGAATAGTTCTGACTACTACAGTACCACACAATGCCTACTACAGTAACTGCTACAATACTGCTATAGTATTGTTACAGTTACATGAAAATTCACCTCCACCCAAATTTGATCTTGGGTCTTTTGGATGCTAAACAAGAGTCTCTACCACTCGGGTACAGGCTCGTTGGCATATAAATAAAATATACCATTATAAATAAAAAATATAATATAATTAATAATTATTATGAAAAATAATAATTAATAATAATTAATAATAATTAATAATAATTAATAATAATTAATAATAATTAATAATTATTAATAATTAATAATAATAATAATAATTAATAATAAATAATAATAGTTAATAATAATAAATAATATTAATTATTAATTATTATTATTATTAATAATCGATAATAATTAATAATAATTAGCAATAAAAAATAATAAGTAATAATTAATAATTAATAATAATTAATAATAATTAATAATAATTAATTAATTATAATTAGTAATTATTATGAAGAATTAGTAATAATTAACAATAATTAATAATATTTAATAATAATCAAAAATAATTAGTAATAATCAACAATAATTAGTAATAATTAATAATTATTAATAATAATTAATTAATAATTATTAATATTTAATAATAATTAATATTTTTTAATAATTTTAATATTAATTAATAATAATTAATAATAATCAATAATATTTATTAATAATTAAAAATAATTAAAAATAATAATTAGTAATAAATAATAATATTAAATAATAATTAGTAATAATTAATAATAATTAATAATAATTGGTAATAATTAATAATATTTAAAAAGTATTAATTATTAATAATTATTACTAATTATTACTAATTTTTAATTATTAATAATTATTACTAATTATCACTAATTTTTAATTATTAATTATATAGATAATTATATTAGTAAATATTAATTATTAACTGTTAATTAGTAAATTATAATATTAATTATTAATTAGTTATATTAATAATATTTTTAATTAATAATTGTATTATCAATTAATAATAATATTATTAATTATTAATTATTATTTGTCATTATAATTATTAATTATATTAATTATATTATTACTTTTTTATTTATAATATTATTTATTATTTAAATTAATGAAAATTTATTTTTTTAGAAGCAATATGGGGTTAGACCCCTTTATTGAAAAAAGAAAAAGGAAAACCCCTATTTACTTGGGTTAGAAGATCCATTACAAGTTGAGAGACCAAAAATAAATGGCCAGAAGACCCAACAAAAACAAAGTCTGAAGGCCAGAATGACCCTGCATAGAATGATCCAGCAACAACAACATGGCCCAAAGGCCTAAAAAAGAACATAAATAACACTATAAAAAAGAGAGGTCTTAGTGGATGTTTTTTTCTATAAGTTTCAGTTTAAACTGCCACTACTTGGTTTAGTGGTAGTTATGAAAAATGATATGTATTTCATAGTCGGTAATAATTTAGCGGCACTTCTTCTTTTTTAGTAGTAGTTTATATATGTGTTGTATTTGGAGCATTTAGCAGTGACTTTCAATTAATTTCTCAATGGTTTATTTTTTAAAAAATAATATGAAAATAAAATAGGGGAAATAAACATAACCATCACTATATCATTTAGTGGTAGTTTATGAAAACCACAGCTAAATAGATTTTAATGTATCTATTTAGCAGTGGTTATCATAAACCACTACTAAATAAATTACATTTTTTAGATATTTAATAAATAAATAAATAAATAAATAAATATATATAATAAAACATATAATAATCTAAAACATTCATGCGCAATAAACTCATTATACATACACCATCATACATCTATAGTCATATATATACAACCTAAGTCACCATAACCTCAGTCAACCCATACCTCAATCATCAATATATACATATAAAATATTTCCAACAACAAAAAACCATGGTTAATATACATCCATCACATGAACTCTACTACATCCATCTACCTCCACATCATCTCGTCAACTGGAACTGACCACATCATCTCATCAGCAGGAACAAAAAAGAAGAAAGAAATTAGAACATAACATAATAAATCAAAATCAAAGTAGAATCATTAATAATATTTAAACATACCACATAAACTAAGAACCATCACAAAAGTCTTCTAAATAATTTCATGGATTGAAATGGTCATCCTCTTACCTATTTTTGGCATCTGTCACCTATAATAAAAAGAAAAATACTTAAGAAAAGACAATTTGAAAGTGAATAGACACATAATATATTCATAATGTTTCACATAACATTTTTTTTAATTAAACAGAATACATTTTAACATAAAACAAATAATATATAATGAAAAATACTTTTAAAATATAAACTTACCTATTTAAGATATGATTCAATGCTTAAAACTAAAAATTGTTAAGTATATAATAATCTAAACAATTTTTAAATCAACGCGCGGTGTGTTTGAATTTTATTTAATAATATTTTTGAAGAATTTTATATGGAAGCATGTCCTATATTTCAAAAATAATTAAATGGTGATTATCTCATGATTTCACATCAATTTGAGGTCATTTTCTATGGCTTTAATAGTTACACACATGTTTTAGCATTTTAAAACACAAAAAAATGCATTTACAGGAATCCTGAAAAAACTGTAACTCATAATGATGTGTCTTCAATTCCAACATTTCAAAAATCAATCCACAACTCGGAATGAAGTTCCATAAGTTCCCTCATTTAAAAAATTAATCTAAGGTAATTTTCCTATTATTTCACAGCCATCCAACTTTTTTTTCTTGATTTTGACCCCCTCACACATATTTTTAAAGACTTTAGTATCTTTAAAAATTGTTTATTGAGTCATTCTGAGCACACTACATGTCATATTGATGTGTTGTTAGTGTGTATACATAAAAAATAAGTAAATGGTAGTTGTTCCATGATTTAACATTAATATGTGGTCATTTTCCATGGTTTTTACCATTACACACATATTTTAGTGTTTTAATAAAATAAAAACGCATTTACTGTTATCCCAGACAAACCGTTACTCAACATGATGTGCCATCAATTCTTAAATTCAAAAAATCAATCTATAATCACTTTCCTATGATTTCATGGCCTTCCTACTTTTTTCCCTAGTTTTCCCCCTCAAACATGTTTTCAAACTTGTTATTCCATGCACACTACATGTCAAAATGACATGTTGTCTACGTGTACACATAAAAAATAACTCAACAGTGATTTTCCTATGATTTCACATCAATATGAAGTTGCTTTATATGGTTCCGACTATTATATTCAATTTTTAGTGTTTTAAAACACATAAAACAGGTTTATAGTCATCCTTAGAAAACCGTATCTCAGAATGAAATTATGTTGATTCTTATATTTAAAAAATAAATCTATGGTAATTTTCCTCTAATTTCATGGACATCTAAATTTTTTTCCAGTTTTGACCCCCTCACACATGTTTTTAAAGACTTCGGTATCTTTAAAATCTGTTTATTGAGTCATTATGAGAACACCACACGTCATGTTGATCTTCTGTTTACATGTACACATCTAAAATAATTAAACAATGGTTTTACCACGATTTCACGTCAATATGGGGTATTTTTTTTATGGTTTTTACCATTACATGAATGTTTTAGTGTTTGAAAACACTATAAATATGTTTACAGGAATCTCGAGAAAACCATAACTCAGAATTAAATTATTTCGGTTCCTATATTTCAAAAATAAATCTATAGTCATTTTCTACTGATTTCATGACTATTCGATGTACTTTTTATGGGCTTGGCCACCTGAAATTTTTTTTTAAAGACTTTGGTATCTTTAATAACTCCCGTCACATAGCCAAAAATAAAAAAACAAGCTCAAATTATTTTCAAAATTTTAGAAAATGATCCAAAATTCATTTTTGATGTGTAGGAATCCACTACATACCAATCCTACATGTGATGTGGTCAGTATGACTTGAAGTACATGTTTTCAATATAAAAGTGTCATTTTAGTTTAAAAAATCTGTCACAATGTAAAAGAAAATAAAATGAGATCATATTATTTTTAAACTTTAGTAAAATGATCCATAATTCATTTTTGATGTGTCAAAATCAACCAAACTTCAATCAGACACACGAATTGAGCGATATGACTCGAAGTATGTGAATTCAATATAAGTGTCATTTTACTTTAAAATGGTTGTCACATATCAAAAACCAAGAAAACAATCTTGGATTGTTTTCAAAATTTTGAACAAAAATCCATAATTCATTTTTGACATATATTAATCAAACACACATCAATTTGACACACAATGTGGTCGGAATGGATTGAAGTTTGAGTTTTCAAAATAAAAGTGTCATTTTAGTTTAAAATGTTTTTCACATTGTAAAATCTTAAAAAACAAGCTAATAACATTTCAAAACTTTAGGAAAACGATCAATAACTCATTTGTGATGTGTAGGAATCAACCAAAACTCTATCAGACACATGAATTGAGAAGTATGACTTGAAATGAATGTTTTCAATATAAGTATCATTTTACATTAAAACTATTTTCATGATTCAAAACCAAGAAAAAGATATTAGATTGTTTTTAAATATTAGGACAATGATCCATAATTCATTTTGTTGTGTAAGAATCAACCACATGTCATTGCAACACATGATGTGGTCAGTATGACTTGAAGTGTGTGATTTCAATATGAAAGTGTCATTTCAATTTTATTTTTGGAATTTGTATGTGTTCTTTGTAAATGTGTGAATAATATATGTAGTTTAGAATTTACCTTGGCTGGATGAGCTATAAGGCTGGAAATTTCCTTAGAGACTATGCCTGTTATCCTCTAAAATAAATAAAATAAATCATTTTCCATTATCAACCACCACTGATCCTGTGTTTTCCTATAAGAGTTATGTTATTTCACTTTTCATTTCAACCTTGAAATTTCTCTTTGTGCATCCCAATCAATAGAACTTCTCAAACCCCCATTGGATGTAATGATAAATTATGACAACACCCTACCAAATATCGTTGATGGAGTAGGCCTAGGATGCATCCCCCAAACAGGAATGGGATAATCCTTACCTAAAATAATTGGAACTGCATCATTTTGGGACACCGATTTTGATTGTGAAGGGTTCACATCCCTTGCTTCTTGAATTTTAACATTTTAATGTAAAAATATTAACAATGATCTTTTAAATTATCTGAGCTTCATAATAGTATATAATCAATAATATTTTCATTATTATTTAATGTTATTTCATTACTATAAAATAATAAGAATAAAAAATAAATTATAACACAAACAAGACTCAAAACCAATTAATTGGGCTCAACTAGATGGATCAAATGATGGAAAATTGGAATAATTTGATCCATATAGCTGACCCCATTTAATTTGGTTTAAGGATTATATGTTTTTATAATTTATTTTTCTTTATTATATTTTTATTGTAATGAAATAACATGAAATATTAATGAAATGTACTTACTCCAACATCTTTGGTAGGTTTATTCACAAAACTACGACCAAGTTTCCAATAAACTTTAAGACACGTCATTTTTTGGCCAATATAGTGACCTAATTCATTAGTCTTTATAAAAAAATATGTATAAAATTTAGAAAAAAAATTGAATTATAATAAAATAATATAAATAATAATGGATAAAATACAAACCAAGATTGTTCTTTTTCTTGAAAAACTCTAAAACCCAGTGATATGTGGAATGACTTGTTTCTCACAATTCACAATATATTTTTAGATAATTCCTACAAAAAATAGATACATTAATAAATATTATAATTTTATTAAGTTTGTGTTATTAAGATAACATAAAATATAAAATTAACTCATGAGATGCATCTCTGTTAACATTGACAAACATCTTCCACTATTAACAAGAAATGATTTCAAGCACTTTCTCATACATTTTTCACGAGCTTAGAGATGTGTCATTAAACTAATTCCATAATCACCACTTAAAATCTCTTCATTTCTTAACCAAAATTTTCAGATTCTATTCGTGTGAAATGGATTTAGGGACATCAAAATGAAAAAAACATATAGAAACAAAAAACATAACACTTTATAAGTATATTAATAATTTTACTCATGTATTTTAAATTAGTTATCAATGAATATTAAATTAATATTACCTTTACTTGGTTATTAAAGAACTAATTTTTCCAAGCTATGGGAATATGCCTCCAATATTTATAATTAATAAAAAAGATCACCGTCTCACAAGAAAGATGCCCAAGAATTCATCAAAATATTCTGACAGAATCACCAGTAGGCACCCTAAAATCATCAAATGGAATTATAATATTGAAGTATTTTAGGTCCTATACATCATCCATGTTCATATTTATATCCATTATATTTATATCATTATCTATTTGGAAAATAAAGTAAAAAATTAATAAAATATATAGTTTTTTGTACAATGACATACATACCAGTAATGGTAACTCACCAATATCCCCTTGATAGAGGGTTGACCAAATACTCCATCAATGGAGGTGAATTGGATGGTGGACTACCAATAACATATGGGGAAACTAATAGATCTCAAAAAGTATTTGATATAATGGAATCACTTGGATCCACTGAAGCTGATAGTAATATTGGTGTTCTCCGAGATTTTGATTGGCTAGGATCACAATTTTTTTGTTATTATCATTCTTGCAATTAAAATGGTTTAGATATATTAAATGTATAAAAAATATAAAAGTAAAATATTTTTACAAAAAAATAAAAAATAGAAAAATGTATATATGTATACAACACTTATAAATGAAAATTTTTAATATAGTTTCATTACCAATTTATACATTCAATTCTATTTGTCTTCATTTTCTTCATTGTTATAAACCTCCATTATGAAAAGTGTTTCATTTTTACCCTCTATTTAAATTTCTATTGTTTCAATATTGTTGGGAAAAAATTGTTCAATGTTTTTTAGTTAATGAGATTCACTATCACAAAGTACCAATTGATCTTCATTGACCATACCATACAAGTCTCACTACTTTAAGTGTACAAAACACTCCAAACTTCATATATTTTATCATACATATAATAAACCATCTTAACTTTTGAATCCAATATAAATAGATCTTGCTATGAATGCTCATTATTATGCATCGAGTGAGGGAAGTTGACATAAGTAAAATGAAAAGAATATTTCATTATACCCTTATCAATTTTGAACCCCTTATATTTGAATAATAAAACCTAAAATTGACCGTTATAGGTTAATTCAATTATATTAACCATCTTTCTATAATATCCCACCTTTGCAAGTGTAAATACACCACTATTTTGAGTTTTCAAATCTTCATCATTATAGATTGTATGAAACTTGAAGCCATGAATATTGTAGGCATAAAATCTCTTAGCCTACCTTAGAGGACCCCAAGAAAAAACATCTATTCATTTTATATTTCAGATCAATTATCAACATTAATTATCTAAAAATGAATATATAAGGTGTTACTTTTAACATCGAAAAAATAATTACAAATCAATAATATGAATATGATTATATACTTACACGATGGGTGAACCATTCGAAAATCTCTTTATTATCAACTTTATTTAATTCTAGTTCATTTTGAGCTCAACCCATTAGTCGCCTCTTCTTTTGAAATCTAAATTATTCAATAAATGGATCTACATTATGACTATTTAGTAGCACACATCTATGTGATTGTAGTAAAACCAATTCAGTAAGTATAAAATTTGAACCATTTCCAATTAGTTGTCCAATAGTTGGAAATACTAATGACTAGTTTCCAGAATGAGAATTAGTGGAGATATCATCAACAAATCCAAAATGATTGAATTTAGTCTCAATATCATCCAAATACATAGAATATAAGGTCAAGCACTCTTTGGATATGTAACCTTAAACAATAGATCTTTCTGGTTGAGCTTTATTCCTCACATATGATTTCAAATGACCTATTTGCCCGATGAAAAAAATAAGAAACTTATTAAAAAAATTATGAAACTATTTGATAAAATTTAATTCATCAATGAAAATAAAAATAATATTAATGTACCTCTCAATTGGATACATCCATCGATAGTGTACCGGTCCACCTAGATTAGATTCTTCAACCAAATGAACAATCAAATGAATCATGACTATGAATAATGAAGGGGGAAATAATATATCCAAATGAAAAAGTGTCAAAATAATTCTTTATTGAAGTTTATCAAGCTCAGTTGGATTTAGAGTTTTTCCACAAATATCTCTGAAAAATGTACAAAAATAAACTAGAACCACACTTACTTTTTTACATAACATATTACATAATGCTAATGACAACAACTGCTCCATCAGAATATGGGAGTCATGAATTTTCAATCCATGTAACTTTCAATGTTTTAAGTCAAAACACCTTGAAATGTTACTTAAATATTAATATAACACTTTTACATTCTTTAAAGTTAAATGAAATATATCTTTCATATGATTTTTCATTGTAAAAATAGCTGAAGGATACTTTCCATTCTCATTTTCCGAAAAACTATGCTTTATATTCATTGATTCCAAATCCTTATGAGCATTAAGGTGATCCTTTAATTTACCTTACTCTTTAAGAAATGTAAAAATTAAATTGTCATAGATGTTGTTCTCAATATGCATTAAATTAAGATTATGACATATCAAATTAAACTCCTAATAAGGACGTCTAAAAAATGCACTCATTTTCTTCCTCTATTGTGTTCTAGCTGCTTCATATTATGTATTTCATACAATTTCCCCCTTATTTAAGATTATTACGTTTTCCAAATTCCATAGTGACTTTAATTAATTGTCCCAATATTTATGAACTATATAACACCTTCAGTTCCTTACTCAATTCAATATCTCCATTGAATTGTTCCTTGTTAAACTTTAATTTATGAGAAGCATCAATAAATCAATGATGAAAAATAAAAAACCATTTTCTACTATGCAGTAATTGTTGAGGTTCAAAATAAAAATTATAAACTGGATAATCCAAACCTGTATGAGTGTTACAACTAGATAATTTTTCTATTATAGGAAAGTTACTAATTATCCACATCAAAGTAGCATGCATTTTAAATAGTTTTCTCAGTGAAGCATCATATGTTTCTACACCATCACCCCATAATTCTCACAATTATTTGATTAGAGGTTAAAGGTATACATTAATTCCATTTCTATGCATTTTATTTCTAAGAATAATCATTTAACTAATGAAATAATTCTTCTTCATACACATACATTGAGGTTGATTATAGGGGATCAAAAAAATTGTTCAAATGTTGTAATTTGTACTTAAAGTACCAAAAGGGTTAAAACCATCATAAGTTAATCCACAAAATATATTCCTAGGATCTAAAGAAAAATTTGGATATAATAAATCAAACAACTTCAATGAGGTTGAATCTTTTGGATGTCTCATCAAGCCATCATTGTTACTATCCTGAGCATGATACTTCATGTCATATGTGGTCTTAGATGACATGAATAATCTTTTCAAGTGTGGTTTCAAAGGAAAGTAAAGCAATGAATTTTTAGGAGTTTTCTTCTTCTATTTATTCTTGGGATGACATTGATTTGTACTCTCATTTTTGTTCATTGAATTCCATCTTCTTGTATGAAATCTTATGGATTCTTCTCCCCAATAAAGAATGAAATCATTAGGGCATTCATGTATCTTTGTATAATCAAGTCCAAGTTTGTTGATGATTTTATTCATATCATAGAATGAAGAATGGATCTTAGATTCATTAAATTAAGGTTTAATCAAATCATGGACATTAATTTGTTAGTAATTCCATGGAGACACTTGATATGATAAAACTTAAGTAGAAAAGAAAGATTCAAATACTTGGAACACTCTTCATATTGTTCTTATTTTCTGTCTTCAACTAATTCATAAAATTCATATTTTTTACTAAATTTATAATAATTATTAACCTGATTAGGATCAATTAAAGATTGTTTTTTTTCTATTAAAATCTTGTAAATTGTACTATACAATGAAAAATGTATCATTTATCAAGTTTCAAACTGAATTATCCTCCAACAGGTCACTTTGTGTTTCATTGATAAGATAATAATTGTTTTTTACTTTCCATAACATTCAATTCACCATGACAAATACAATATACACATCAATCAAGAAACTATTTCAATATAAAATAATCATATATTTCATTTCTATTCAACTATTGTTTGAATTTACAACAAGGACACAAACATTTTATTTTACCATCCACTGATTGGTTTTAAATTTCATAATCTAAATATTATTCCAAACCCTTGGCATACTGAGGTGTGTTTCAATGTAAATCAATCCAAGTTTCATCTATAGGTATTGTATATTCAGATATAAAGATATAAATATTTAATAAAACAAGTATAATCAAAATTAAACATCACTCAACTTCAACATTGACCCGGGTAGGGTCTTGATTTGAAAGAATAAAAATTCAACATAAAAATGATTCAATCCAGCATGAAAAACATAAACAACATAAATGAATAAATATTAAACCTCACAATAATAGGGTCAAATGTCATAGAATAAGTTCACTGAGTCGATGAGAGAGGGATGTAGATAGGGGTAGGGTGAATCAAGTCTAGAAAGAGGTGGGAGGAGGATGAGGTCATGGGTAGAAGGGGGTTAGGGTTTTTGTCTTCATCGGGGGTCACAATCGCTAGGAAAAATAAAAGAGGGGTTGTTATTGGGGGTCTCCATCGAGGAGAAGGGAGGGTTGCTGTGGGGTTGTCAGTGAGAATGGGGTTAGGGTCACGAGAATTAAAGTGGGGGTGGTCTTCATTGTTGGGGAGTAGGGGGGTCGAGGTCACGGGGATCAAAGGTGGGGGGTCAGGGATAAGGGAAACGAGTGTGTGTTTATGGGGGGGGGGGGGGTGGTCAAATTAGTGAAAATTTTAAAGATATATCAGTGATTTAGATAGAACTAAAACTAAATAAAAAAATAAAAAACATATAGAGATGGTTATATTAAACCACTGCTATATTATAAATTATATTTAATATGATTTATTTAGCAGTGTTTCTAATAACTGCAACTAATAAACCACCACTAAGACCTATTTTTTTAAGGCCTACTAAAGTCCCAATGGTTTTGAGAAACTTGATTTTCCTACCACTGCTTGAGATAACCCGAGACTCCAACCACACTGGTCGTCATCCCACCCATCGGGCATGATGAAGCACACGTTGCGTGTTGTCATCGACACCCAACACATGCCGAAAGGCACACCTCATGTGTCCCCATCCCACTCGTTGGGAAAGATGAATCACACATCATGCATTTCCATCGATGACCACCACTAAAAATCATAGAGGTATTGTGAGAGCACTCGCTGCATGCCGCTGACCTACATTTCATCACCGACCCACTTCACCCCTGATTTTCACGTCATGCGTGGATCCTTATTCTCCGCCTGCCACTGTATCAAGCATGGGACATCCCCATCCTTAGATTTTGGCTAACCTCCACTATCTTATGGGGGTTCAAGAACTGTCATTGACCACCACAATGAATAGTGTTTTTCCTTTACCAATGACCCCTGTGACAGGTGGGGGTGTTTTTGTTCCATCGCCATCCCACCCTCGCTGTTGAATAGAGATTTTGTTTTCTCTGCACCCCCCATCAAGGGTCCTTTGACGTCATCATCTACTCCCCTACACAAGGATTCACACCACTGACCCCCTTCAATCAGGTATTTTACACTTGTAGCTTTCCCCTACCATCGATAAGGGGTGTGGATCTCGTCGGTGGTCACACTGAAGCCCTAAAAATCCTTAATCAACAACATATTCATCAAGAGAAAATCTTTATTGATAGCGACACATGACCTTAACTTAACATTGAATGGGAGATTAGAGCTTGATAATCCCCACCAGAGTGATTATATCCTTCCTCCTCTCGGAAGGCCATGATCTTCCTCCATAATTGGTTTCTTGCCGATTCTGTTCATGGCCTACCCCGTAGGGGATTCTTTGTGCTAGGGTTTCTCATCACTGCTTGCAGCTTTCCTTGCTGGTGATTCTACATCTCGATGAAAATTTATTTTAATTAGTTGTATGTTTAATTTTATGTTGTTATTTATGTATTATTATTATCATTAATATATTATTATTATAATGTTGGAAAAGTAAAAACAAATCCCAGATGAAAAATAAATAAGGGATGTCAAGGTTTTCTCCCCAATAAAAGGCTATCTTGTATGGGGTTTTTAGTTATATTTTATAATTACTTAAATTACTGGTAATTATGAATAATAAATAAGTATTTTAAATACTACTTAAATTATATATATATATATATCTGTGTGTAACAAAAATACACACACACATATAACTAAAAAAATGTCACAATAGCGTCAAATAAATTAACGCTCTTGACCAAGTGTCAATTCATTTGATGAATTTTCCCAAAATGGATGATCATCAAATTAATTGAAGCTAGACCATCATAGATTCCATTATAAAAAAACCTAACCATTTTTTTAAAAAAAATAACAACCCATTTAGAAAATTTTTATTGTGAATCCTCTACTTTATTTTTTTTTATATTTTTCTTCCTTGACACATAAGTCTCCTGTACCTATTCTTTTGTTTATTAATTTTTTTATTTTTTATTCTACACCAAAAGAACCGATATGTCCACCTCTTTTCAATTTACCCTGCATGTCGGCCCCTAAAGGGTGCAACTACACACTCTCATTTATTATGAAATTAGTTTAAAGAAATCAGTATATATTATCATATCAAATTTATGTTGGATGACAATGGATATTTGTAACTATGACTCATACTACCTAGAGTAATGATTAGTCATGTTTTTATAGGTTTGGGTTAGTAGATTCAAAACTCAACTAATAAACTAACAGAGTTAAGGTAGTTGGGTTTGAGTTCTCCAAAAATAAAACCCGATTAAATTAATTATTTTAAATTGTTAGTTAAATATTTTTAAATAATAGTAATATGATTAAATATATCTATTTATTTTGATCACGTATCATTGTATATTTATAAGTTAATTTTAAACCAAAAATCTATTAAATTAATTATTATTAGCTCATTAACTATATTTTTTAAAGGACTATAAAATTATAAAATATATTCAATTAATTTTATATTCATTAATTTTAAAATAATAAATTTATTATAAAATTTTCAATTCATAAATGGGTATTTAAATTAGTTAAGGTAGTGAGACTACTATTTCAAAATATAATAGAGTAAAGAAAAAATAAAGAGGTTATAAACATATTTGAGTTTTAAAAAATTGAACAACCCACTAATTGATGTCCTAAAGTTTATCTTTATATTTAAATATATTTAATTAAACAAAATAAATGATATCATCTTCAACCTCCTAACAACCTGCTAACCCTACATGGTGCAGCCAAGAAAATCAGATTTGGCGGTCGCTGCAACTAACAGAGATCACCACCTTCGCCTACAGACATTGCCAACCCTCTATGAATACCACAGTAGGCCGATGCGGTGATGGATATTTTTTTATATTTTAATTTTTTTAGACAACGGGATAGGTTATCACATATTTTTAAAATTGGGTTCAGAGAAGCATGAACCCCATTCACGCTTCTCCATTCCAAGAGATAAGCATGAACGTGGTTCATGCTTCTTCCTCCCAGCCAAAGAGGCATAAAACCCATTCATGCCTCTTTGTTTATATATAATATGATATAATATTTATTATTATTATTAATTTTTCTCAATATTCTTTATAAATATTCGTTAGTTTTTTATTGATATAAAATATTGTGAGTTTGTTGATAAATTATATATTTATCAATAATAAATATTATTATTTATAATTAGTTAATATTATGTTATTATGATATTAATTAATTAATAGTAAAAAACTAATATTTATAAGATTTTAATTATAAATATTTGTTTAATTTTTTGTTGATATAATTATTATTAATATTTCAATATGTAATTTTTTAAAGTATCAATTATATAATTAGTTATTAATTAATATAATATAATTAATAACAATACAACAATTTTTTTTTATAATAATGTAAAAGAAACTGTATTTAAAAAAATTTACTAATTAATAATTATATTATTCTTAATATATTATGTTTCGTTATTAAATAATTACCCAGAAAGTGTTAACCATGGATAAAATCCATGGACCTGGAAAATTTATTATAAAAAATAACATAAACATAGAAACAAGAGAGTTGTTGGGTACAAGTGACAAATAGACCACCATAACAGAACAAGTCATCCTTGATACTGACCAGCCCTTCCACGGTAGCCACCTCGACCTCTTAGATGTCATCCTCTTCTCCATTGCTTTGGAGTCTGCCATGCATCACCATGACCATCCATGCCCAAGGGTTTACCAACCTCATCAGTACATTCCGCACCAAGGTAACTCATTTCAAAATCACTCTGAATCATGGAAACCTCCTTGTCATCCGCTGGTGGCCTATCTAAAGGATTGTCTTCCAAGAAAACCTCAAATGAGGATTGCCCACAATGAAAAACATCTTTTCCATCATATTCATTCATCAGAGGAGGGGAAAATACATTAGAAGCAGAAGTTATAAAATCTTTGGTACCTTTCCTCTCATGACTCTCCATGTAGAGCACATAAAAATCTAGACTATTGATAGAATCTAGCATCATAAAGAAGTTTGGAAGGACACTATTGGTGGGAATCTCAGAAGCCTAATACCCTTCATGATAGTCTTCCCTTTATTTGTGACACCTGATAAAGGAGAAACTGCAGATGCATCTAACACAATCTCATGGTGAGAGTTAGAAGAATCCTCATGCTGATCTGGTAGTAGAACCACATTCACATGTATGTTCTGCTTGAGCACTCCAAAAGAAGAAGAAACACCTTTAGAGTTCAAAGATCCACTGTCCAATTTACCTTTTGATAGAAACTGATCCTCTAGTAAGATAACATGATCCAGTTCAACATCACTTCTATGAGAACACTCATCACCCCATTTAGAGATGTAGGCCTCTCCTTGAACCATAGAACCAATATTAGATAGATTCTGAGAGAAGAGTATGCCTTCACCTATAGGCAACACACTCTCACTTCGATAACCAGTAAAATGACCTCCAATAGACTTAGTAGTATTACCAGCTACAACATCAGCAAAAGAAGCTACTCTATAAAATGGAGCACCATCCTTCACTCTCATCACATTAATTCCACCCTTATTTCTGGACACAGGTACAAATTTCAGAGCCACTAGTAATTTAAACTTACATTTCTCATCTGAATGTACCTACCTTTTGCAAATGGAACATATCAATCCATGTTGATAGTTTCCCTTAACATGAACAATGCTTGATCATTTGAAGCAGAAATCAGGAACATGATCAAATTAAATAACAAGTTTAAACTTAAAGTCACTAGAAATCAAATACATAGTCTCAACAAGTAGCAGAGAAATATAAAACTCAACCAGAATATGAGCAAAGTGACCATACTTGGTCATCCCAGTCACCTTTTCAAATTTAATAGGAGTTCCTACAGCCAAGGAAACATCCCAAAAGGATAGATGAGTGCCAAAAAAACAAATTCATCCCTTTGACATGAATCCAAGTTTGTGAAACAAATTTCTTGGCCTGAAAAGGGTCAAAACAGGGGTCCCAGTTCTAAAACCTTAACACCCCTGGCTTGAGGTTGATGAAACCGCAACTCCAAGATTTCAATTTCAGTTCTTGTGAATGAAATGTAATATTATAGAATCTCATACTGATAGACACGATGTTCCAGTCATCAAATCCAGATTTATCTGGATCAAACGTTTCCTTAAGTCTTCAAGTTTCCAATCAGTGCACAATTGTGAGGTGAGACGTGCAATGATCGAGTGATTTCAAGATTCAATTCTCTCTTAAAAAATTCTAGGATTCGCTTCAAAAATATAAAGCACAAAATTCCTGGAGATACGGTTAGAATCAGTGGCATCACCACTCCAAGGTCCATGAAAAAAATATGTCAGCATACCCTAACCGTGACGCACCCACCTTCAGATTTCCACCTGAACACGCTAGAGGGACCTGAATCATCAGTTCCCCATATGTTGGCACACCAGATCCAGTGGAATCAACACTTTCATACACCTTCACATCCAAATCATTCACCGATTCATGGAGTTGCAGACTAGATAAAACGGAATCCACACTTGCATTCACCTTCAGATCCATATCTTACACCGAATCATGGCGACGCAGAACAGATCCAGCGGCATTAGCACTTGCATCCACCTTCAGATCCAGATCTTACATCGATTCAGGCCATCGCAGACCAGATCCAGCCGCATCAGCACCATCTGCCTTTGGATCCAGATCTCACACCGCTTCAGGCCATTGTAGACCAGCAAAACCAAGCCTAACCCTTGAATCCTCCTTTGAATCCAGAACCGAAGGAAAATGAGTTAATGAAGGATGTAACGACGGTTCTCCAAATAAAACAAGTCATTTTCTAGCAGAGCCAAAGCCTACCCTCGATGCATCCTCCTTCGGATACAGATCACACAACCCAGATCCACCATCTCTCATCATTGAGGGACAAATGAAAACATCTACAGGATTGAAAAATGCAGCTGAAATCGAATCCATCCCAAGAATCAGACCGAAACTCCATTTTTTTAGAGAGAGATCCTCCAAACCCACAAGTTCCCCATCCTCTTGCATTATTAAATAATTATTTATATAATAAATAAGATAATATTTATTATTAATATTTATTATACTTATATAATTGAAAATAATAATATTATTACTATTTAATAATTAATTTGAGATGATTATTTATTATATTAATATTTAGTATTATAATCCATATTATATATAATAAATATTCGTCTTAAATTAATTATAAAATATTGATAATATTTATTGAATTAAAAATAATTACTATTATTAATATTTAATAATACATTTAAGGATATTATTTATTATACATATATTAATAATAATAATCAGTATTAATATGAATAAAAAATATCAATTCTTAGTATTACCAATGAAAGTGTAAATATTAATGTTTCTTCTTTATTGAAAATTATTTGTATGAATTTCCAATTATATCAATTAATTGATTTATGAAACATTATGTAATATATTATCATGTTTTTAAATAATGTATAAATAATTATTTCAAAACAATACAACATGTATCATCAATATAATCTATGTATGTGTCTTGGATACTCCTTTGTTAAATATCCAGGTGTATATATGATGCGTCCATGTTGTTTTTGTTTACGTATCTACTCTAGTGTAGGATTCTCTTGTATATGATCACCGACACTTGCCTCCACATCATCCTTTGTGGTAGGAGTTGGATGTATAGTCTCACCACCTATACCTTGTCCATCCACTATGTATAGTGGTTTCATGCTGGAACTCTCACCAACATATGAACAAGATGGCTGCTATGGTGTGGATGTCCATAAATCAGAGACTAATAAAGTATGCAGCTTATACCAATTTTTTTTTATGAAACAAAATCTATCATACTATCATCCCCTGTCCATGTATGTGCCTCTATATTTTGATAAGGATATGGAGGAGCATCTAGTAGATCATGATAAACACCCTCATTAGTACAACATCAACATCCATAATAGGGTCATCACCCCCAGACACATCTATATCGGGATCAACAGTCTCAACATCACGTGGCGGATAAAAGAAAATTCCATGATAAATCTCACCCATGGGAGGATCCAACTCTATCAAAACTCTATGGAAATATGTCTGGTCAAACGTGTCTCCCACTAATAGATTATATATTTGAAGGAGATGAGTGATATGAGTATCCTGTGAAAAAAAGCTACTGTTAAGTAATGTTAATAAAAAATTTGTTCAACAGTGGAAGGAAGAATGATTACCATGTCATGAAAGCCCTGTCTGTGTCACATAATAAATCTGAATGGGGACCTACATTACCAGTGTGCATAATTTAGCTGATCAAATAAATTCATATGTACTGTTCCTGCCCCTAGTAATTGGGACTAATGTCGTCTATACCATAGATCAATATATCCTGTATGTTACCTCTTCTAATTGACATCTCTCTTCCCTGACATTTTCAGGGAATAAAGTGAAGGTAACTGACTAGGCAGTACAAGAATGGGACAAAGGAATCTAAACTACCTCATAACCATTCCATTATGATTCCACTCAACAATATTAAAATGAATCAAAGGAATGATGTAGGAGCCGATAGAAAATAACAATGCCTCTTGTTGAATACCTCTTGTTGAACACCTTTTTATTTATAAGTTACTCACATGAAAATGAAGGGGTCTAGGGGTATGAAATACACAATTTTTTTTAGGTAGGCACGTAGGTCCTTACATACTTAGAGAGGTATGACTCATAGGTCATCAACATGGAAAATAAAATGCAATTATTACAAATTATATAACCAGATACACAAAAAAAGACATGAAATTTCAATTATGTATTGGCCGGTCATCTCAAGACTAATCATCATACAACACGTTTAACATGTTTTTTGGTATACTTATTATGTTCTATATATTATATAACTTTACCTATAAATAGATGTAATATATAAAAAATTTCCTGACATGCTTTCCAAATTTTAAATTTTCAATGTGTGTATGTATATATATATTTAATAACATTTATTAAATTTAATTGAAGTTAATATAATTTAAACTTACATAATAACCATTAAAATACTATACACTTATGTTATTTTCAATTTTATAAAATTGAATATATATATATATAATATTTTTTTCATTCGTCTACGTTCCAAAATATAAGTAATTATATTTTATACTTTATTAAATGGAATAATAGTTATTTATACTTAATATAATTTAAATTTATTAATTAAAATTATTATTTATAGAAAATAAAAGTAATATAATTTACACATACATAAAAAATATAATGACCTGACCCTAGATACCCAGAGTCAGTGCATTATTACATAACATTGGCATGATCACAAGAAAGATCAAGTCTCGAAAGACCGATTAGTTTAGTAGCTTTGGAAACACTAGATATATTCATAAATTTTACATTACATCAATAAGTGAAAAACTACAACAACATATTGTCTTCATATCCCCTCATACTATCCCTGCAGGTCATTCATAAAATAATTCTTCACATACTGGAAAAAATAAAACATTTAAATAGGTGAGCTCAGATGCTCAGTAAGGATAACAATATAGCGGAAACTTTCATAAATAAACATAAAAATTTAAGGTAATGTATAACTAAAACAAAAGACTTTTAATCTTGAACTTCAGCATAATATGGCAAGGATAAAATGAAATAATTCTATTTACTTATTCACATGGATATTCTACTAGTCGAATAATCACATGAAAATATTAATAACCACTTTCATAATGACTGAATGCATAATGCCATACTATCATAACCACGTAGCCAAGGCCTCGTTCCAAGACTACAAATAAGATTTTGTCAAGGCCTCGTGCCAAAACACTAGTTTGTCTCATGAGACCTACCGATGAATTGAGGAGCTATAGCAGGCTCCACCCATCACTTACTAAGTCAAATTCATTAATTATATGAAAAGTTTGAAACAAAACATAAACATTCGTATTAAAACTAGCATACAACATGTCAATACTTATCCACAAATCATGAATGGTATAAAAATAGCACATCCACAGTCAAACATAACTCATTCGATACAATATGGGAGATTGTATTGTATCAGATTAACCTCATTAGAGAATGATGAAGGATAGATGAAAATAGTCATCAAAACTATTAGAGATAAATATCCCACCTTTTCTTGAAATCATTTAAAAGTCACACTATTTGTCAAGAAGTAATTTAAAAACATATTTTTGAATCAAAGTGTCCCATACCACTTTGAAACTTTTAAAAGGATTTTTGATTTAAAAACTTTAATGTCCATATAAATAAATCCTTAAAACCATTTTTAAAATATGGACATTAATGAGAAATATTTCGAAGAATAATTCTTTAAAACATTTAAAAATGATATTTTAGTTAGAGTTTCTAACCAAAAGAGAGACACTTGAATAAAAATAATCGAGGTAATCAAAACATTGTAATATCATGAGAATAAAGGTATTCATGATATACTATGTCAAAGTACATTATATACACCACATAAAAGTGATTTGGTGTATAACAAAAAAGAAGTCTCAATGGAATGTAAATTGAGATGAAATATCTCATAAAGGCCGTATCCTTAGGTTAAGGATAAATCAACGACATAATTATGTGTGACAAATATAAATACAATAAATATGATTGGATATTTAGTGTAAAACAATCAAAGGACATTCACACATATTCTTTTAAAAACAACACCAATGAATTGGATGTTTTAACTCAACAAATCGAGATTGAGTAAAAATTACTCTTATCAAGTTCATACCGATCACTTGAGAATTTATCAATGGAGTGATTATGTGTATCAAAATTATATCCATAGAAAGGGGAGTGGAAATTATGACATAAGAAAATGAATAGTTATTCCACACATAATCTTGGAGTAAAATAATCAATGAATTATGCGTAAAGCCGAATGAGTGGAAATTGAAATATCAAATTCCCTTATCAATTTGGTAACTTACGAAACATAAACCCATGAAATAAGGAACATACAATGATGATGTTAATATCAATAAATTAAAGTATATTACACAATGAATACAATCATGGGAAATACACATACACCACATGCAATAAAGAAGTGGTGAATAATGGAATTCTCACGAAATTAAGAGTGAGATAAGAAACCCCTTACTTTGTACTTTTTCCTTGGTCGACAGTAGTTTAACCTCCTGTATAATGGTGAAATAATTGTTATTTAATTATACAATAATAATTTACATTAATATGATATCATATATGATCATTTAACATTGATTTGTTAACAATATCTTAGTATTATCGTCATTTCGGGTGTTAACTTACTCATTTTCCTTTATATTCTTTGTTACGTAAGCCGTGTTTGTTATGGATTGGTTGTATCTTATTCATATCCAGAATTATATCAAGTAATTAAACATTATTTTTAATCATAAAATGATAATTATACTTGAATGGATACGATGGAGAATGAATCTCATCGTGTTCGTGGAGACGGTAGTCCGTACGTACGCACGAGCGACAATATCATCCTTTTGATGTTAAAATAATATATAATTGGATGGTAGATCATATATAAAGAATAATTGTCATGTTATATTTATTATTTACATGAATTACACATCATTATTATACGCATCCAAATAATAATTTGTTGAATGACAATTACACCACGACGTGGAGACGGTAAGCCGTACGTACGCACGTATGGTGACATGCCATTCAAAGGATGGATAGAATACTGAATATGGTTGTACCATATTTATAATAACATCACAGTATATATAAGATACTGGAGTTATTATTTCCAAATAGAAATAACAAAGAAAGAAGAAGTTGAAGAAGAAAGGAACTTGAAAGAGGGTGGTGAAAACATTACCTCTTCTCCAGGTTCTTCCTTTTGATTTGATCAAAAGGGATCCTTAGGTTGGCTTTCTGATAAAACTAAGGCCTCTAGGTTGTAGTGAGGGAAGTTGATATAGTATTTGGGTAGGGTTTGTCCGAAAAAAAAGGCTTTTAATGTGTTAATTAGTGAGAAGGGGGAGTGCCCTTTTATAAGAGGGGTGAGGGGCACCTTTGGAAAAGCTAAAAATATTATTTTATAATAAATCAATATTCAGTTTCTAATGGATCAAAAGTGGATTATTTAAAGGTTAAGGTGGGTATGGGTCGCAAACCACTCAACCAATAGAATTTAGATAGGTTTGGGTCATTATATTAAACTTATCTTTAAGTATTAACTCTTAGTTAATTAGTTTCACTTTTACAATGTCTCTTTGTATTTTTATATTATATTGTTAATAAACTTACTATATAAATCCAAGAGACCCACAAGTGGTCCATTAATGATACACCTATAATTATATAAGTCTCTTGGCCGAACCTTAGGTTTTTAGGAATTGAATATAAATTAATAATATAATATTGTTTTTTAAAAACTCTTTTATGTCAATTTTGACACTATTGGGTATTTTGTTTTTGATAAATTCATAACAGCATTATTACTTAGAAAACAATTTATATAATCAATCCTAATATGTCATATTAACCTAGAAAAGTATTTTAATTCATAAAAAGTCTCAAATTACATTAATTTTTATATTTATAATATCAATTATTTTAATATTTCATTAATTAGGTAATTAATGCATCACCATTGTGTCATAAATAAATTAAATTATTTAATGTCTAAAAATTATAAATAAAATACAATTATGTAGAAAATCGTTTTATCTTTATAATGAATATTTACAATCGAATTTATCTTATGTATAACCCTATATTAAAAATGTTTTAGTAAATAAACTTTGATTTTTACTCTTTTAACTCTTCTTTGAATTAAATAATAATAAATTTTCCCAATCTAATACAAGTGGACCTAAATGATAATATTTTACTCCTAAGGTTGTTTTTGGTCGAGATAAACTTGTCCAATAGAATTAGGACATGTGTTATGGTAATATTAATGTTATTTTTACCCTTAATTTCCCTATTTACTTTTAACCATGGTAAATAAAAGTAGAAAGTTACTATTCACCAAAAATTATTTTCATCTCATTGAACCACATTTTACTCCTTGATATTAACCGTGTCTCTCGTATTTTCAAAATTCCACTCACAGAAGCAGTAAAATTAAGTTTTATGAAAAATTCAGTTTTTTAACTACCACTTAGTGGTTTCACTATTCATCAAAAAATGAATGTTTCCAGAAAAGTACCAAAAATTAGGCCTAAGCTATATTTGATATTATGAATTCAAAAATGATGTCTATTTTACCAAATTAAAAACAAATAAGTTTCATTAATTAATTTAAAAATTAATTCCCGTCGTCAAAACAAATAGCGTGTTTTTAAGAGATAATAACTATCAAAAGATTGACACTTGTTTATGTCTGGTTTAAATGTGAAATTACATTCAATGACCAACATTGTATTAAATGGTAAAAATATATTCTAAATATACTTTAAAACCACTCAAATTAATAATTTATCACTATTAATTATTTCTATTAAAAAAGTTGTTTTTTATTAAAATTTAGTAATTTTCACTATTCATCAAAATATGAAAGTTATCCGAAAAGTACCAAAATTTCACCCTAAGATAATTTCGATATTACGAATCCAAAAATTAAGTCCATTTTGAAAGATAAAATTTATAAAATTTCAAAAAGTAGGTATTACTGTTCATAACAACTAGTTTGATTGGTTGTGGTGTGTTAGAATCTCGAAGTTGCGTACAATGCACGCCATTGCATTATTCAAAGGGAAACGTACCATGGAAGCTTGGGGTGTTACATTCTCCCCTCCTTAAATAAATTGCGTCCTCACAATTTTTTTAAAATTGGGCTTCTGAATATAATGGAAAGTCCCACATCAGAAAAAGAGTCAATAAAACTATCACTTTAAAAGAAAGGAAGAGAGGTATAAAGGTCACCCAAGATAACCCATACTAGGATTCCATGTAGAAAAACATGGATATGGATGATAAACTAAGTGTTAAGTTCTGATGGAGAGGGATAGAAAACATGATCAAGAGAAAGTTAACAATAAGAAAATCACAAACTTGTGTTGGGACAAACGGTCATTAGTCTCCCAGTAGGAAAAGTAAACAGACAAATTTTTTTGTTTTAAGTTACATTACATAAGGAAGAGGAATTCATTTATGATATTGACTAATAAAATAAATAGATATACTTACTTTTGAATTATAGTTTCATTCTTTAATAAATTTTTACCACTAAATCATTTTTTTGAACAATGAGTATTCAAGAAGACTTGGTCACAATGGAAGAGCTAGAATAAACTTCTATAGAAATACAGGATCCACGCAGGATAAAATATATATTTACCTTGTCTTTAGAGATAAATCAAAACCAAAATGGTTATTATAATATCTGATGATCCCCCAAATGGATATTCCATTAGAGAAAAAAACACTGATCTTAATTTCTAAAATTTAACCATCAATACCCCAAAGTTAAATAAATACCATTCAATAATCAATTGTCCTTAAAATCCTTCAATATAATCCAAACTAATATTGAAACCCAAAACTTATAAGACTGTAGTCTTCCACATTAAATTGTATCTCCAAATTACATTAATTACTCTTAAGGTCACATACTTTAAAAGTAATTAACCTAATCATTTCCATAAATAACCCAAATCACTATAAATCCACAATAAAAACATAGATAAAAATCCATCATTACTCCTCAACTGAAATCCCATACTATTCTATTTTCCTTGGGCATATAGTGTTCACAACAAAGCGAACAACTTCCAAAATAACATTTATCACTTAATCACCAAATCATTTTCCTATACTAAGGGTATTCATTTGATAAGACATAAGATCCCAAATCAAATTATTATTGATCAATAAAATCATTTAACTAAAAATAATATTCACACTAACTAGGGACTTCACGTAGTCTAGTGGTAAGCGATAAATCCTCATCGCACTTTGGTTGTGGGTTCGATTCCCACAGCTTTGTCCGATGCAACAGGTTGTCACACAGTCTGTGTGTTTTCCTTTTTCAAAAACTATATTTTATAACATTACCAAAATGAGATAAATTCCTCAAAATAACCATAACATAATTTAGCCACAAATTTTATCTCATACCTTGTATTTTCATCCCAAATTATAATAACTTATAATTACCTCAAACCCAATGATCATATAAAACCAAATGGTTATTCATAACTATATCCACAAGAGAAAAGACAATTATTCCTCAAATATCATTCTCACATGGAAAACTGCAGGGTTACAAATACAAGAGGAAATTATTCCAAAGTAAACCCATCAACAAAGAGCACTAATACTTTTTAAACATTTCTCCAACCATTTATTTCCACATAGCTTCTTCTTTGACCAAGAAAATATCCTATAGAATAGGGAATTCACTCGGGTAATGTCCAGGTCCCCTACATTTATGGAAAATTACTGTAAATGGATTCTTGGGACCATTTTTATCTTCTTCCATAGTACACTTCATTTTTCTTCGGCAATTCTTCACTTTATGTCCTTACTTCCCGCACGTAAATCATTTCTTTGTCCCATTGAGACACTTTAATGGGTTTCTCCTTCCACATTTCCTGCATTATGGAAATTGAGGATTCCTTTCTCCATGGTCTCCACTGCTGGAGCTCTTATCATTCATCACCTTTCTCTTCTTTGTTGAGTTCGTGAATTGGTTAATATATATATTGTTGATCATATTTTTGGAAAATTGATTTTTCATAAAGACGATATCTTTTATGCCTATCAAAATTCCATTTTGTTTCTCATTTCCACCACCATTCCCACCTTGTACATCATTCTCAAAGTCACTATGACTTCCTTGGAATCCAGCCATTGACTAAAACCAGAAAGAATTGTGTGAGTAAAAGTAGTCATAAAATCATTTAGGGATTAACATGTCACCATATTCTTAATTTGAAACACATTAGGATTAACCAAGGTCATTTACTCTCATCTTATATATATAATACTTCAAATTGGTTTGTAAAGAAAATATAAATTATCCTAAGCATATCCCCCAGGAGTGTCGTAACCAAGAGTGCAACAAGGCCTATTGTCGTGCACCAGTTCTCGTTCGAGTCTAGCTCAAAGCAGTGTTTTTAGGTTTTACCCCTAGGTACATCTGTGCCAGAGCCGCCTCTACCTGCTTGTATCCAGATATGGATGTATTTCTCGAAAAACTCACAAAATCTCTATAATACCAAAATTCTAGGAAGTTCTTCTATACTAATCCTCAAAGTTCATCTTAGGTCTACATGCTCTAATCAGAGTTTATCTAAATATAGCTTCCAAGGATTGTACTAAACTTCCTCTGATACCAACTGTAACGCCCCGACCCTAGATACCCAGAGTCGGTGCATTATTACATAACATTGGCATGATCACAAGAAAGATCAAGTCTCGAAAGACTGATTAGTTTAGTAGGCTTGGAAACACTATATATATTCATAAAGTTTACATTACATCAATAAGTGAAAAACTACAACAACATATTGTCTTCATATCCCCTCATACTATCCTGCAGGTCATTCATAAAATAATTCTTCACATCCTGGAAAAAATAAAACATTGAAAGGGGTGAGCTCAGATGCTCAGTAAGTATAACAATATAGCATAAACTTTCATAAATAAACATAAAAATTTAAGGCAATGTATAACTAAAACAAAAGCCTTTTAAACTTGAACATCAGCATAATATGGAAAGGATAAAATGAAATAATGGAATTTAATTATTCACATGGATATTCTACTAGTCGAATAATCACATGAAAATATTAATAACCACTTTCATAATGATGGAATGCATAATGCCAGACTATCATAACCACGTAGCCAAGGCCTCGTGCCAAGACTACAAATAAGATTTTGTCAAGGCCTCGTTCCAAGACACTAGTTTGTCTCATGAGACCTACCGATGCATCGAGGAGCTATAGTTGGCTCCACCCGTCACATACTAAGTCCAATGCATTCCTTATATGAAAAGTTTGAAATATAACATAAACATTCGTATTAAAACTAGCATACGAAATGTCAATACTTATCCACAAACCATGAATGGTATAAAAATAGCACATCCACAGTAAAACATAACTCATTCGATACAATATGGGAGATTGTATTGTATCAGATTAACCTCAATAGATAATGATGAAGGATAAATGAAAATAATCATCAAAACTATTAGAGAGAAATATCCCACCTTTTCTTGAAATCATTTAAAAGTCGCACTATTTTTCAAGAAGTAATTTAAAAACATATTTTTGAATCAAAGTTTCCCATACCACTTTGAAACTTTTAAAAGGAATTTTGATTTTAAAACTTTAATGTCCATATAAATAAATCCTTAAAACCATTTTTAAAATATGGACATTAATGAGCAAGATTTCGAAGAATAAGTCTTTAAAACATTTAAAAATGGTATTTTAGTTAGAGTTTCTAACCAAAAGAGAGACACTTGAATACAAATAATTGAGGTAATCAAAACTTTGTAATATCATGAGAATAAAGGGATTCATGATATACTATTTCAAAGTACATTATATACACCACATAAAAGTGATTTGGTGTATAACAACAAAGAAGTCTCAATGGAATGTAAATTGAGATGAAATCTCTCATAAAGGCAGTATCCTTAGGTTAAGGATAAATCAACGACATAATTATGTGTGACAAATATAAATACACTAAATATGATTTGATATTCAGTGTAAAACAATGAAAGGACATTCACACATATTCTTGTAAATACAACACCAATGAATTGGATGTTTTAACTCAACAAATCGAGATTGAGTAAAAATTACTCTTATCAAGTTCATACCGATCACTTGAGAATTTATCAATGGAGTGATTATGAGTATCAAAAGTATATCCATAGAAAGGGTAGTGGAAATTATGACATAAGAAAATGAATAGTGATTCCACACATAATCTTGGAGTAAAATAATCAATGAAGTATGCGTAAATCCGAATGAGTGGAAATTGAAATATCAAATTCCTTTATTAATTTGGTAACTTACGAAACATAAAACCATGAAATAAGGAACATACAATGATGATGTGAATATACATAAATTAAAGTATATTAGACAATGAATACAATCATGGGAAATACACATACACCACATGCAATAAGGAAGTGGTGAACAATGGAATTCTCACGAAATTAAGAGTGAGATAAGAAACCCCATACGTTGTACTTTTTCTTTGGTTGACGGTAGGTTAAAATCCTGTATAATGGTAAAATAATTGTTATTTAATTATAAAAGAATCATTTACATTAATATGATATCATATATGATCTTTTAACATTGATTTGTTAATAATATCTTAGTATTATCGTCATTTCGGGGGTTAACTTACTTGTTTTCCTTTATATTATTTGTTACGTAAGCTGTGTTTGTTATGGATAGGTTGTATCTTATTCATATAAAGAATTATATCAAGTCCTTAAACATTATTTTTAATCATCAAATGATAATTATACTTGAATGGATACGATGGAGAATGAATCTCATCGCGTTCGTGGAGACTGTAGTCCGTATGTATGCATGAGCGACAATATCATTATTTTGATGTTAAAATAATATATAATTGGATGTTAGATCATATATAAATAATAATTATCATGTTATATTTATTACTTACATGAATTAAACATCATTATTATACCCATCCAAATAATAATTTATTGAATCACAATTACACCACGACGTGGAGACGGTAAGCCGTACGTACGCACGTATGGTGACATGCCATTAAAAGGATGGATAGAATAATGAATATGGCTGTACCATATTTATAATAACATCACAGTATATAGAAGATACTGGAGTTATTATTTTAGAATATAAATAACAAATAAAGAAGAAGTTGAAGAAGAAAGGAACTTGAAAGAGGGTGGTGAAAACATTACCTCTTTTTCAGGTTCTTCCTTTTGATTTGATCAAAAGAGATCCTTAGGATGGCTTTATGATAAAACTAATGACTCTAGGTTGTAGTGAGGGAAGTTGAGAGAGTATTTGGGCAGGGTTTGGTCGAACCAAAAGGCTTTTAATGTGTGAATTAGTGAGAAGGGGGAGTGCCCTTTTATAAGAGGGGTGAGGGGAACCTTTGGAAAAGCTAAAAATATTATTTTATAATAAATTAATATTAGGTTTCTAATGGCTCCAAAGTGGATTATTTAAAGTTTAAGGTAGGTATGGATCTAAAACCACTCAACCAATAGAATTTATACAGGTTTGGGTCATTATATTAACCTTATCTTTAAGTATTAACTCTTAGTTAATTAGTTTCACTTTTACAATGTCTCTTTGTATTTTTATATTATATGGTTAATAAACTTACTATATACATCCAATATACACAAAAGTGGTCCATTAATTATACAACTATCATGATATAAGTCTCTTGGCCGAACCCTAGATTTTTAGTAATTGAATATAAATTAATAATATAATATTTGTTTTAAAAACTCTTTTATGTCAATTTTGACACTATTGGGTATTTTGTTTTTGATAAATTCATAACAACATTTTTACTTCGAAAACAATTTATATAATCAATCCTAATATGTCATATTAACCTAGAAAAGTAGTGGAATTCATAAAAAGTCTCAAATTACAATTATTTTGATATTTATAATATCAATTATTTTAATATTTCATTAATTAGGTAATTACTGCATCACCATTGTGTCATAAATAAATTAAATTATTTAATGTCTAAATTTTTTAAATAAAATACCATTATGTATTAAATATTTTTAGATTTATAATTAATATTTACAATCTAATTTATCTTATGTATAACCCTATATTAAAAATGTTTTAGTAAATAAACTTGGATTTTAACTCTTTTAACTCTTCTTTGAATTAAATAATAATAAATATCCTAATCTAATACAAGTGGGCCTAAATGATAATATTTTACTCCTAAGGTTGTTTTTGGTAGAGATACACTTGTCCAATAGAATTATGACATGTGTTATGGTAATATTAATATCATTTTTACCCTTAATTACCCTATTTACTTTTAATCGTGGTAAATAAAAGTAGAAAGTTACTATTCACCAAAAATTATTTTCATCTTATTGAACCACATTTTACTCTTTGATATTAACCGTGTCTCTCAGATTTTCGAAATTCCACTTACAGAAGCGGTAAAATTAAGTTTTATGAAAAATTCAGCTTTTTAACTACCACTTAGTGGTTTCACTATTCATCAAAAAATGAAAGTTTCCAGAAAAATACCAAAAATTAGGCCTAATATATATTTGATATTATGAATTCAAAAATTATGTCTATTTTACCAAATTCAAAACAAATCAGTTGCATTAATTAATTTAAAAATTAATTCCCATCGTAAAAACAAATAGCGTGTTTTTAAGAGATAATAACTATCAAAAGATTGACACTTGTTTATGTCTGGTTTAAATGTGAAATTACATCCAATGACCAAAATTGTATTAAATTGTAAAAATATATTCTAAATATACTTTAAAACCACTCAAATTAATAATTTATTACTATTAATGTTTTCTATTAAAAAAGTTGTTTTTAATTAAAATTTAGTAATTTTCACTATTCATCAAAATATGAAAGTTATCCGAAAAGTACCAAAATTTCACCCTAAGCTAATTTCGATATTACGAATCCAAAAATTAAGTCCATTTCGAAAGATAAAATTAATAAAATTTCAAAAATTATGTATTACTATTCATAACGACTAGTTTGATTGGTTGTGGTGTGTTAGAATCTCGAAGTTGCGTACAACGCACGCCATTGCATTATTCCAAGGGAAACGTACCGTGGAAGCTTGGGGTGTTACAAAGACCATTAAAATAATATAAAATTATGTTATTTTCAATTTTATGAAATTACATATGTATATCAAATTTTCACCATATTTCTACTTTCCAAAATTTAAGTAATTATATTTCATACTTTATTACTTGAAATAATTATTATTTTTACGTAATATAATTTAAAATTATTACTTATAGAAATTTTTTTTTATACCATTAACAAAAATTATATTACACACATATTTTAATAAATTTAAATACGATACTTAATATAAATAATAAATTTTTAATAATATATATATATCTATTTACCTACATGTATAGAATATTATGATTTAAATTTATGTTACTTTAAATATAACATCTTTTATATACATATAAATCTATTTAAATTTAATTAATCACCATTTAAATTAAAAATATATACATTTTTTAAAACAATATTTTTTTCCCTATATATAAATTACATTTTTTACATAACATTTCAATTATATAAACACCATATTTAAATTTCCTAAACATTAAATATAAATTATATCATACAACAAACAATAACTCATTCATAAATTAAATCATACAAAAGACATTAATTTATACATACATACATTAATGCATCCAGACATATTAAATAAATAAATAATACAAAGAAAATAAATAACAATTAGATAATTAAAATATTAAATAGAAATTTTACCTTCTTAAAAGCCACAAATATATGTTGAGAAAGAATTATTGTAGGAATTTGCAGGACAAACTAGAGAAGAAGAATGAAATTTTGAGGGGGGGAGATGCACCCCTTTTATAAATTTTGGCTGACAGGAGGCATGAACTCCATTCACACCTCCTTTGTGAATTCTGTGAAAGAAGCATGAATGGGGTTCATGCTTCCTTTTCCACACTAAGAAAGAAAGAATGGGGTTCACACTTCCTTGGAGTAAGAGGGATAAGTGTGAACCCCATCCACACATATCTCTCAGAATGGAGAAGTGTGAACGAGTTTCACGCTTCTTTAGACCATATTTTGAAAAATCCCACAATACCATCCCTTTTTCTAAAAAAAAATTTAAAACCCATTTAAAAAATTATCCTGTTGTGAGAATGGGTTGGAGTTGTTGTGTCTTACTATACATGGTGGTTCTTGAAATTAATTCTTGACCGATGGCTGGGATAATAATTATAATTTCAACATCATATATTGAAATGGATTAATAGATCAAGAATAGACTCAAAAACCCTAAATTTTTACATGGTCCTATCATTAATAAATAGTATTTACTTGAAAATAAAAAGAAAAAAATTACTAAATAGCATTTAATTGATTATATAATGGTCCAACTCATGATCTCCCATTAAATATTCACCTTTAAAAAGGCTGAAGCCATAATTTATCTCATGACCCTTAATAAAATATACACCTCCAAAAGGTGTTGGTCATAATTCATGAAGGAAACAACCAAACAACTATGAAAAGGAATAATCTTCAATTCATTTAACTTTATCTATCGAACATAGCCTCAACCTATAATTTCATCAAGACCCTATATCACACTCGAACCAAAGGAGTCACCCACCTCTAACAAAACCTGTGGGTTATGGGACCACATGCTTCTGTTGCTTCACTCTCAAACTTGATTCAAGATCTTAGAGATAACCATGAACCCTAAAAACAACTTAACTTCCTCAATAAACCTTCACCTTAACCGAGGAGTAAAACAAACATAACGATATAATGATACCATCTCTTAAAACCCTCACCCTCTCTTGAGAAAAGAAACATATACTTCCATCATGAAACCATCTAATAAAGAACAATAGAAAACTAGATAGTTCCCTTTGAAAAACCTATATTCATTCAAGGAGATATTTTAGAATTCCTCAATTCCATATGGAATGACTAATAAATAATCATAAATAGTCACTTTGACTATTTAATCACTATCTCTTTATCTAATTATCACAACTATTCATTGCATGGATTATCACTTAGGTAAGTAATATAATATTATATATCAATAAGTTTAAGTGTTTGTTTATCCTTCACCCAATAGACAACATCATCACTATAACCCATGGTTCCTCATTATAACACCTTGGTATACCACCAATCAGGGATACGCTAACTCAAAACTCTAATTACTTTGGTAAATATTTAAATCATTAATTTCAGAAAGTTACTTTTCCCACATTTGATATGCTTTGAATCACTATTATTATCCAATGTCATCTACTCCTGAGATACCTCCACTCAAGCATCCATCTAGAAGCTACACCACTTTGAGAAATTTTTTAAAACCAATGAAATTTTATTTTCATTATACTAGCCACATAAATCCACCAATAATCCATACACTCACTACTAAAAATATGGGTTTATCTAGTGCTAGGGTTTATCATCCCTAGCTAAAAGCACTGAAGAGGTTACATTTATCAGCGCTAATAAAAAAGCACTGATAAAAGCATCCCTTTATGAGTTATATTAAAAAAGCGCTGATAAAGGGATACTAAAAAAGCATGGATAAAGGGAGGCCTTCATCAGCGCTACTAAAAAAGTGTTGATAATGACCCCCTTTATCAGCACTTTTTTTCTAGCGCTGATAAAGGGTATATCTCATAAAAAATTAAATTTAATTAAAAATAATATATTAATTTTTTAACATATTTATATTTATATAAATAATATATATATATATTTCAATATGTTTTAGATAAGTCTAAATATGCATTTACACTTAATATATAAGATATTTAGTGAAAATGGATTATAAAATAATTAATTTTTTATTAATTAATAATTTTCTAATTATTATTAAATAATAATCATTTAATAATAATTGGATGTTATAAAAATTAAATGAATTAATGAATGGTCTAAGATAAGTTGAAAGCATGACTTGAACTTAAATGAATATAAATTTTGATCCAGGTGTCCTTCTAAGCTCTCCCACATATCAAATCAAATCTTGTAAAGAGATATATGCCTTAATGACTTGGGGGAAGCTCATTCACATTTTTTTCAATGCCAAAAAAGGCCCATAAGGCCTCCAAAACTAAATTTTTAGTCGGGGTATCCCAATTTTTTAACATCCAATGGAATTTCAGCCTCATTTAAGGAGGTCTTATTTTCTTTTTTTAATGGAGACTGAATTTATTCCCAGGGATTACATTCATATTGATATTATGGTTATAAGGTTTTATTATATTTATAGTTTCATTTATAATTAAATATATGTATATTTTCTTATAATAAATAAATTTTATAAATACATATTAACATAAAAATGTATTTTTAAATATATAAACCATATAGAAATAAATATTTATTATTCATTTAATTTATAATAAATAATTATCCATTTTATTTCCCTTATAAAAATTAATTAATATTTATATATATACCTATATAAGAAAATGTTTATATATGAACATGTGGGTCAATAAAAATATATATTTATGTGTATATTATAATATATGTAAATAAATACATATATATATTAATATTTTTGTTGGTATGTGAGAAATAAAAATGTGTACTTGTGTGTGTTAATATGTGTGTGTATCAATATTGTGTGTATACATCATATATAAATGTATTTTTATATAAATATATCATTATCATTAAATATAGTTTATAAATGAATTTATAGTAAAACTATATGAATATATATATATATAATATTTATATATACATATGTATACATACATATATTTATATTATAATATATGTAAATGAATATTAATATATAATATATTTAAATAAAATTAAGTATATATATATCATACAGACATTCACACTCACACAAACATATATTTTATAAATTTATTTAAAAATAATTATATATATATGTGTGTATGAATAATAAAGATGCATGTAAATATATATATTTATAATTAAATATATGAATAAAAAATGTATGTAAATATATATATTTATAAATATATAAATATATTTATAAATAAATATATGAATGAAAAATTTATTTAAATAGATACATTTATGAATAAATAAATAAATAAATACAAATAAATATATTAATAACAACATGCATGTAAATATATATATATTTATAAATAAAAATCTCTTAAAATATCAAATAAATCAAAGTAGAGTAGTGGTAAGTCTCTCCATGTAATAGGAGGAGGTCCTTAGATCAAATCTAGGAAAGCATAGGCTTCTATGGCCTCTCTATCATCGAGGAAGGTGGTTGAAAGAATTGAGAAGTGGGGGTGGGATCTAGCACTGAGGAGGGGAGGTGGTGCTCAGTAGTTCTAGTGCATAAAAAATATAACTATTTTTCAAAACTTTATCAGTTCTTCAAAAAATAGTTGATATAGGACCCATTTATCAGCACTGATAATGGGTTCCTTTATTACCACATATAATCTTGGTCCTGTTAAAAGCTTACCTTTATCAGCTCTCGTAAAAAGTACAGAGAAAAGACCCCTTTATCAGCACTAAAAAAGAACTGATAAAGGGGTCCTTTATTGGAACTTTTTATAAGCACTGATAAATATTGTATTTTAAAATCACCTAGATTATCTGTGCGTTCAAAGCACTGATAAAGGATCCTTTGTAGGGATGTTAAAATCTCTATATGTAGTAGTGACAAGTCATTCTTCCATTTTGAACACACCTAAATTTTTTATTCCATAATCAGTTGTCTTGCAGTTCCAACGAACCCATGACATAATATTATTATATATTTCCACCCCTTCATATATAAAAACTTTTAAAAGAACCATGTTCTACTCATTGTTAATGCTCTCCGAGAAGCAGTTGCAGAGAAGAACAATAAGATCAAAAAGGATAATTTTCATCATCACACCAAACATAAGTAACCAATCAATTTTAATATACAACCTAGTAAGGACCCATTCCACCATATCCAATGAAAGAAAGATCATGGTCACCATGAAGACCTCAAATAGTCTACCTCAGACATCAAAAAACACCTAATCATGTAAACAACTCTAACCGAGACTAAACCAAATCATAATTATAGTTCATCTCTCATGATGGAAACAACTACAATGATTTCATCAAGACAAAATCTTCCTATATACATCAATGGAGATAAATTATATATTTTTAACAATGACTATCACTCATAATGACATCATGATGGTTTGAATCCACAATGTTAAAACCCTAATAAAATTACCCATCAAAAAGGTAAGTTAATTTTTTTAGTATAATTACCTCAAGGTTAGGTTATAACTCAAAATATTTTTTTATCATATATCTCAAACTGAATCTCTCACTAAAAACCCATGCCTTCATAATCACTCATCATCACATTAAAATTGGTAAAATGAAAATGTTAAACCATACTCCACCAAAATTATTTCAATATGGATCGTATATCATAACACCTCAATGTAAATTAAGAAGATGAATCATCATCTTATATTATCTATTAAATTATTCTCATATAGAATCGTTACTTGGTCATCTATTCGAGTTGAAATACATCACCCATAAGAAAATATAGTTGGGTCATAACACACCAATCTCTAGAACATAAGCCAAGTTATAATATATTACCCTCAGAAACTCAAAACTAGATAAAAAAACATCACCCTATGCACAAATAATGATCTTCAATTTCATTAACCTACCCATTCTTTCATTTAAATCATTGAAAATCATACTTAAAGTCTTTTTAACACCTTATACACATTGTTTAATATTAATAGATTTTATAAATTTCAAATTTCTCTTTTACCAAGAAATTTTAGAACCTAAGATGGAACTAAATTATGGTTAATATAATTTATCATAATCATCAAGAATATATTTCTATATCATTAAAAATAGATTTAAAATATGAAATAAATCCCGGTTTAATGTTTGAAAAATCATGCACATAGAAACCTGCCTCAATCTACTGAACTCATAATCCTGGGTGTTATTCTATCAAGAATTGGCCCAAGTCGACCCAACCCATCACCCTATCTACCTCATTAAAAGGCCTCAAGCACACCTCACCATATTCTAGAGGCTATTGAATTATGGCAAGGGCCTTAAGAGACACAATTAAGAGACTATGCACACAGATCAGATTGCAATATCAATGAAATTCAACCAAACACATACACATCCATGAACATCAGAGTGCACATAATTAATAAACAAAAAAGGAGAATGATATATAAAATTAAATTTTATATATTGAATCATGGTTATGTTATACACATAAATCAAATGATCAATGGTCTGATCAGATATACAAACAAAATAAATAAAGGAAAAAAATTCACAAATCTCGAATTCTAACTACGAACCATATCTTAAACCTAGTCTCTAGATAATGTTTGAAATGTTCTATCTTAATCCTCATACTTCAAAAAATTAGTCTCTCTCAATCATGTAATCGTAGGCCTCTATATAATCCACTGTGAAACTAGTTCTTCATCTACAAGTAGACATGTGGTATTAAAGACCATTGAAGTTTATGTACCAGGGGTGACAAATAAATCTCAGTATGCCACCCCTAATGGTGAACCCTATATATGTTGTCATGATAAGTACATGAAGCGCGTGATATTATAAACAAAGTAAAAATCTAATTGGACTAGAAGATAATCACTTCATTAGATAAATTGAAAAAATAAAAAAGAAAAACAACTTACCCAATGATTTAGCCTGACACTCAAGGTAAATCTACCCCCACTCTAAATCCAACCTAAGGGATTTTAAAACATGTATCTCCCATCCACTCAACATCAGAAATATCCTCCAGATCGACTTAGTAGGCCCAAGATGTCTTACACATTAATATAAATGAAGGAAAATACCTATGATCTCATCTTAGGAATCCAATAAAACAACACACATAACCAGTCTCTAGGACACCAATAGAAAAATCTAAAATTTTGAGAAAAACCTACAGGTTAATAGTATTAAAGAGCCTATTAGAGTCATGAATGTCTTATAGAACTAACTAAGCTAATAGTACAATAAAAATATGTGCTCAACATCTACTACCACCAACCGCGAGAGAAAATTGAACCCATAGGAAAACATAGGCCACTCTATGAGTGCCTCAGAACCTCACAAGCCCAAATCATCTAGACAGAGTTAGCACTAAATTTAGGTGGGTTAAAATCATACAAATCATCCATTAGTTCCTTAGAACTACCTAATAGTAACCAACAAATGTAGGAGAACATATAATCAATATCATGGCCAACACCTGGTCCAATAATATCCTAAATGTCTCTTATATCATCCAAGACCTCAATAAGAACTACATCAAATGTCTGAACAACTGGAACTTGGGTCATCCAATGCCCAAACCCATATTTAGCACCACATACACAATGATTCACACCACGATCTCTAGGTTATAAGGTGAAACCTTAAGTCACCAATCTTGAAACCATCATCAACCTTCTCATGGTCAATAGAATGCAGGGAATCGCAATGGCCCCCTAGATCACATCCATATAAAAACACAATTTAAACACAACATAGGAAACCTATTAGAAATCCCAAAGGATTGATGTTGGATTTGTTGATAATAAGGTTGGTTAAGGTTGTTGACAATAAGGATAGTTAAGATTGATATCCATGATGTGTGTTGGTATCTCAGTAATGAAAGTTATTTTTTTTGAAAAAAGAATTCTTTGAAAACACATATTGAAGATGACCAAGGTGATATTTTTATACTTGGGAGATTGGTTGATCTCAACAGTGATGTACAAGGTATGTTATTGAAAAAATTATTTATAGCCTCACATGTTGGAAGTGTTGATTGTTTGAGAGGAAGATGTATGGAGGAGTGATGTTTATAGAGTGTTCTGTAATCAAGTGAAACATGGCTGAGCTAAGGTGGACACACCCAGAGTACAAGGGGTTTCATTTTTTTGAATCCTATAATGAGAAAATGGAGGAGAAACCATGCCTTGATGGTCTTAGTGGTGGATTTCTAGTTTACCTAAACAAAACAGGAAAGGAAGATGGACCAAAACCATAACAAGATAAGCCGTGGTGGATAGTGAAGGGTGGAGGCCAAAACAACCAGCCTTACCACAGTGCATGCTGTGTTGTTTATAATTTTGGAGGAAATGACGAAAAGTATAACTAAACATTATAGTGTGTACAATCAATGGTCTATCCATCATTATGTATTAAAGCTTTGCAGTGTAAGGAGGTTGACATGGTATGGGACACACCCTTAGTAGGGGTGTTCATGGTCGACATATGGAATCACAATAAAAAATATATTAAAGTAGGTGAACATTACCATTGTGCTTTTCATGTTGAAGGAAAAACAGATTGGGTTCTTACACTAGGTTTTGGTGCATGAATTTTTGAGGAAATACACATAGAAAACATGTGGATATTGGTGAAATCGATTATAATGATGCTAAAATGGTTCTTAAATGGTTTAATAATCATAGGTCATGTTTTTAATCCATGATTTGAGTAGAATTAGGAGTATTTATACAAACTATATTATGATTGATTAAATGGAGATTTAATCAATGGTGTATGCAGAAAGAGGGTGTCCACTTGAATTTATTTCGCCATAGTTGTGGAGAAAATCATGGAGAAGCGTCATGGGTGTTTATGGGTGGTTTTATTACCATATTATGGTTTGATAAGTGGAAAATTTATTAGCACATCATCTCCTTGTTAAATCATGAGATCGATAAGGGGGAAAAAGAGATAAATAGTGCACCCATGTTCATATCTGAATTTCATAAGAGAAGAGGAATTTGTTTTAGGAAAGGGGTTGGAAATTATTAAAGAATGAGTTGACATACATATTCAAATTTTCCAAGTTGATATTTTTTACTGTATTTATATTAAATAGAATAAGTTTTCCCAAATATATTTTATAAAGAAGAGAGCTACATTAAGGTGTTTCCCAAGAGGTGAAGAAACAGCCTGGTGGGACTACATCATAGAATCTATCCATTGTTTTAAGATTCATTTATTGATATTATAAAGGGAAATACATGTCCATAAAATATGTGTGGATCCTTCTTGGAGAATTTAGAAAATGAGGTGGAAGTATTGGCAGTGAGTTGGCAACTAGCCTTAGGATTTCAAGGTGGCGAGCCTGGGTGAGGAGTGATGAGGCCTAAACCTTTGTAAGAATTGAGCTTCATAATGATTGTTTTGGCACAAATCGACGACAATTCATGATCCTTGAACGTAGCACTGTGAGGTTGAACCAATTAAATATTCATGTCCTATTTACTTTATACATGCACACTAAAATAGATCAAACAATCTTAAGCATATGTGGTTAAAGAGCATTAAAAAGTGACCCTTATGGTCTATAGATCAAGATATTTTAAGGGAAGTGATATTTTAAAGGTTTAAGTTTTTTATTTATTTAAGAAATTTTCAAACACTTATTCAACCCCTATTAGGGTGATATCAATTATAGTCCCATTGTGGGACCCTACAATCAGTATCAAAGGGATATGTTTATTTTTTTATTTTTTATTTCTACAACTTGATCTGAAGTTATGTAGAAGATATCATCCATAGTGAAGGATCTTATTTTTATGGAAACAATTTTATAACATGGAAAAATGAGTTCATCCATTTTATATAATATTCTTATGGATTTCCTCAATAAGTGGTTGAATAAGTATTTTTTTTAAGTTGACAAAAAATTATCTTTGAGAAAGATAAAAAATTACAATTAATGATTCCGTCAAAGAGGTATTAAAGGAGGATCTATAGGAATACTTGAATAAAATATGAATCAATGAAAATTATCCATAGAAATGTGGATAAAGTTGTAATATTTGTTTAAGAATGAATAAAGGCCAAGTGAGAACTTCCTAATGACAAATGGAATGAAGTATAAGATCAAGAGGAAGTCATTGTAGAAATTTTTTTATTCATCTGAGGTAAAATATAATACTAATGATAAATCTAATTATAACCCTCATGTGGAGAAAGGATGTGAAATTTGAGACTCTCTCTTTTATATAAAAAGTATATGTGATTCTGGTGGTGAAGAGGCAACAACATCAAGTTTCTACTCTAATTAATTCTTTTGAAATGACAATGAAGACTAATAGAGCATCATGTATGGATTGTACTTTTCAATGGTGGAATAAATATCCTTGGAAAACAAGAGGTTAAATGATAAAGAAGTGTCCTTGAATTTAAACATTCATAAAATGGGAATTAAGATGAAAGAATAAATAAATGTTCTTGAATATCTTTCCCAAGATATCAGAGACCAAATAACCATAGATAAAGAAATAAAGGTTACTATTAGTTCACTAAGAACATAATATAAATAAATAAAATTGTATTTGAGAGATGTTAGATCAAAGTTAATGATGTTGGATGAAAAATTGGATGAAAAGGATAAGAAGATAAGATAACTTGAGGAGAGTATGAACAACTTAAAATAAAAGATGATGATCCATCTAAAAACTATCTCAACATGCAAAGCAATAAAGAGAAATAAAAATTTTAAATCCTGAATAAAATAGTTGTTCCATGAAAAATCTAAATGTATGGTTCTATAAAAGAAGGAGAAACCATAGTGAATCTATTCCAAAATATTTGGGAACATCATGGGTAGATGTTTTCATTATTATGGTATATTTTTTATTTTTTCTCAGCTTGGTCATATAGGAAGTTATTATAATTGGAGAAATTCATGTAAGGTTAATGAATACATATGGAGACACTAAAAACCTATGACTTACAAGGATAATTTTTATATTATAAAAAGCCCTATTAAGATGGAAAATAGGTTCAAAGTTTTGGAATATGGAAAAGAACCTCAATAAAAGGTGTGTTAAAAACCAAAATCTATATTGTAAAAAAACTCCCTTGGAAGTAACAAAAGAAAATTTTGAAAAAAGAAAGGGGTTTTCCCAAATATGAAGAAGGTCTAAGAAAATGTTAAGTTAAATCCTCTAAATAAGTTCTATTCTAATATGACACTTTTGGCCATCAAGGAGTAGGTTTTCCAAATTGGTATAACAAAAACTAATAAGGGGAAAATAGAAAGATACAATAGTGAATAAATATGAAGGTGAGATATACTATTGGTTATTCAAAAGATGTTATTTTTTCATGTGTGATTGATTCCACAATTGTTGAAAATCTCAAGCCAAGTAATAATAACAATGCTCACATCTATGAAGAAGAGTGTGTTAGTGATAAAACACAAAGGTGATCCTTTGGATAGAGGTTAATTTTTACAACTATAAGTGATGAAGAAGAACTTTAATAGGTGATTCCATTCCTTTCCCAAAATATGAAAAGGGAAATAGAAAGAGGGAAGGTGATGGGTTGGTTTATCTTGACTAACACTATTCCTATACTTGTGGAACTTTAAGGAACCCCTCTCCCCATATGATTTATTATTTCTAAATATTTTTGAATAGGTTCAATTTTAAAAGGGAAAAATGATCAATGGTGTTGATTATGCTAGAGAATAAAAAGTGTATAGAGCTTAATGTAAAAATTTATAAGCCTAAATAATCATGAAAATAGTTAATTAAGTAGTGTATCAAAGAGTAGTTGATATCTAATTGTATAAATTAGTATCAAGACTGAAGAATAATTCTTGTATGGATTTTCCATGATAAAAATGCATAAAAAGAAGGAATAATATGATTACAACAAAGATTTGTGTTTGAATAAGGCCATAAAAATAAAAAGATGACTGGGAAGAGATACATGTTTTAAATTTCAAATTTATACTTTTGTTTTCTAACATTTAGTATCATCTTTCTTGTAATATAAGATGCTAAAAGTTTCTAAAATATGTTGATAACCAGTCACGTGGTCTACCAAAATTGATCTATATCAAGTGGTTTCATGAACTAAACACTCATTGGGAGTTGTAATGAACACTAAATTCTATCTAAACTTATTGAATGTTTTTTATGCATGTGAATAATTGAAAGGAATATAGTTCAAATGGTATCATTAGTTCAAATTGAACCACTGTTGCAATAAGTGGTTTCAAATGTTTAACAAGTGGAATCAATTACTTCATAATGTGATATGTTTCTCAAAACCAAGTACTTTAATGTTATGTATTAATGGGTTGGTGTAATTTTATATATATTATAGGTTGTGTTTCGAGAGATATAAAAATCTAAAGTTGCTATGATCTTCAAATGGGATTCAAGAGTGACACGGAAAACCTTGTGGTTTTCTTCAAAAAATATTGTTTCCTAAAATGATATACTATTTAGTATTATTATATGATTTTTGTACATATCATGTTCTAAGTGATAAATTCACTCAATGAGTCTCTTGATAAATTGTATAAGGGATGATGTTTGGCTTATAAAGAAAGGTGAAGATGAAATGAAATGAAGAAATTCTCCCTTTCCTCACAGGGGGAGTTATTTCCCATGAGAAACTGCTATTTGAAGATGAATAAAATGGGGGATCAAGTATTTCTTAGTGTTTCTTACCATACACTGATGGGAAGAAAGATTTCAAAATGAAAGGGGGAGAATCAGTGAAGATGTAGATATTCCTTCCAATACTGAGGAGAAGGAAGACAAATGAATCCCAACATTTGAAGAATAATTTTTAGAAGTTTTAAAGGCCTATTGTATTTCATTAAAAATAAAAAGGATAATATATATTTATGAGGATAATATATCATTAAGGTAGATAAGATACATCCATGGTTGCATTTTTTATGGGTGAGAAAAGGTATATTGTGTATTATCAATAAAATAAAAATCAGAAGATTGTTAGAAATCCCAAAGGATTGATGTTGGATTTATTGACAATATGGTCGGTCAAGGTTGTGAAAATTATGATGGTCAAGGTTGATGGGAAATATTTGTGTTGGAATATCAATGAATAATATTTAATTTATTGATAATAACATTGTTGACAACACATGTTGAAGATGTCCAATGTGATATTTTGATTCTTGGGAGATAGGTTGATCCCGATATTAATGGAAAATGTTTTTATTTTAAATAAATATTTATAGACTTACATTTTTTAATGTTTTAAAAAGTGTTGATTAGTCAATAGGAAGATTTATGGAGGCATACCGTAAGTAATTTTCATGGAGTGTGTTGCACTCAAGTGCATCATGGATGATCCCAGGTAGACACACCCAGAGTGTAAGGAATTTCAAAATGTTAAAGTTAAAAATGTGAAAAATGGAAAAGGGACCACACCCTAGTTATCCCCATGGTGGATTTCCAGTGTACCTAGATAAAATGGTAAAGGAAGTTGGACAACAACCATATAAAGATAAGACATGGTGGAAAGTGAAGGGTTCATGCCAAGATGGACTGCCTACCCACGGTGCATGTCGTGTTGTTTGTAATTTTGGAGGAAAATAAAAAAAATCTGTTGTTGCACCATAACATGGATAATAAATGCTTGATAAAAAATTATATGTTTAAGCTCTATAGTGTAAGGAGAATAAAACAAGATGGAATAACCCTATAGTTGGGGTGTTCCTGGTCAACAAATTGAATTGTAATCCAAAATGGATTGAAGTAGGAGACCACACCTTTAGTTCTTTCTCTATTGAAGGAAAAACAGCTTGGGTTCTTTGACTAGGCCATGATGAAATCCGTTTCTAGGAAATATTATTGAAACATTCATGGATCCTTTTGTAATATATTATGATGATGCAGAAATGATTCTTTAGTGGTTTAATAATTATAAGTAGTAATTTTAGTCCATTATTTGAGTGGAATTTTGAGGATTTTTGAAGAGTTCATTATGATGGATTAAATAGAGATTTAATGCACATTTAAAAAATAAATAGGGTTTCCATGAGAATTTATTTCTCAACAGTTGTGGAGAAAATCATGGAGTAGGATCATGGGTTTTTATGGGCAGTTTTATTAGCCTATTACAGTCAAATAGGTGGCCAATTTATTGGAACACTATCTCCTTGTTAAATTAAAATATCGATAGGGAGAATAAAAAAAGAAATGAACAATGCACACATTTTCATATCTGAATTTCAAAGGAGAAGAGAAGTTTATTCTAGGAATGGGGCTGGAAATTATTGAAGAATGAGTTGGAATCCATTAAAGGGGAATAGGTTGGAAGATTATCTTAGTAGAAGATCATGTTCTCAGTTGTTGAGTGAGGTGTTGGAGTAGTTGGTATCATTGAAGTTATCCTTAGTGGATGAGGATAATGTAGATTATTTATAATAAATGGTTGTTACCCCTCTGCTTCTAAACATGTCAGGGAGGCTCAACATGTTGATACCGACTGTGAAACCTTATGTGTTTAGATATCTGTGGGCATGCTCCTGATGGATTTTCAAACAGCAGGGAGTGTGTCAATATTTTTCGAGGGTGGGCCATGTAACCAGTAATTCTACAGGAGGAGTTATTAAGGGAGTTTCATATACCCCACTTGGTGGTACATTTAGGTGTGGAGAAGATATACCAAAACCTTCGATGTCAGTTCTGGTGGATAGGGATGAAGACATGTATAGTGAAGTTTGTCTCATGTTGCCTCCATTATCAATAGGTGAAGGCTAAGCACTAGGTTCCACTGGGTTTGGCTCAACCACTTGAGGTGATAGAATATAATGGGATGGTATCTCTAGGTATTTAGTGATGGGGCTTCCATGATAGTCTAGAGTACATGATGCTATCTGGGTGATAATAGACCAACTCACCAAGTTGGGACACTCATTGATGTCCAAAAGATTATATTTAAATTTTAATATATTTAATTTAAAAAATAAATGATCTTATCTTCAACCTCCCCACACCTTGATAACCCTAGGATCAACACCCCATAAAATAATATTTGATGGTCACTAAAGCTAAAGTAGACCGCCACCTTTTCCTAAGGAAACCTATGTCCTTCTATGAATACCATAATAATGAGAGCCAAATTCTCTTCCCACTTATAAGACCATACTGTCTTTCAATGTAGTCTGATGTAGTGATGATGGGTTGGAGTGGTTGCAACTTATTGGCTGTGGTGGTTCTTGAAATCAATGTAAGATCAATAAAATAAATAGTAATTATAATTTCAACATCATATATTGAAATGAATTAACAAATCTATAAGGGGATCAAAAAACCAAAATTTTTAAACGGTCCTATCATTCCTAAACATAATTTACTTGATAATATAAATACAAATTACTAAATATTGTTTACTTGATAATAGAAAGAAAATGTGTAAAAGGATGGAGAAACGTGTGGTTATAAATGGGTCTAGAAATGATACCCAATTATTTCAGAATTAAATAAAACACTAAGTCTCTTTTAAGGTCCAACACATGATCTTCCAATAAATATTCATATTTAAAAAGGATTAATCCATAATTTATATCATGATCCTTAATAAAAGATGCACCTCCAAAAAGTGTTATTCATAATTCATGATGTAAACAACCAAACACCTATGAAAAGGAATAATATTCAATTCATTTAAATTTATCCATGAACATCATATCATCCTTGAATTTCATCAAGATCCTTTATCACACTCGAACCAAAGGAGTCATCCACCTCTAACAAAACATATGGGTTATGGGACCATACACTTTTGTTGTGTCACTCTATAACTTTATTCAACATCTCAGAGATCCCCATGAACCCTAACTATAACTTAACTTCCTCACTAAACTTTCAAATTAACTAAGGAGTAAAAAAAAATCATGATATGATGATATCATCAATTAAAACCCTCACCCTCTCCTGAGGAAAGAAACATATACCCCCATCATGAAATCGACTAATAAAGCATGATATAAAAAAATATAGTTCCATCTAACTAAACTATATTAATTTAATGAGATATTTTATAAATCCTTGATTCATTATGGAATGATTAATTGATAATCATAAACAACAACTTTGACTATTTCATCACTGTCTCTTTATCGCATTGTCATGAACCACTATTTCAGGAATTATCACTCAAGCAAGTAATATAATTTTCTATATTAATAAGATTAATAATTCATTTATTAATCATCTAATAAATAAAATCATCATTATAAATCATCATACCTCATTGTAACACTTATTTATACCATAAATCAGGAATAATATGGATCAAAACCCCAATTCCTTACTTTTGTAAATATTTCCATCATTAATTTAGGGAAGTTATTTTTCCCACATTTGATATGCTCCGAATCATCATCATTATCCAATGTTGTATACTACTAATATAACTCCACTCAATATTCCATTTACAAGCTACACTATTTTGGAAAATTTGTTAAAACCAATGAAATTATATTTTCATTATATTATCCACATAAATCCCTCACTTATCCCTACACTATCCATTCTTACATCTCAACCAAAAAAAAATTATTCTATCATCAGCTTCCATGTGGTTCCAATGTAATCATGAAATCATGTTGATAACTATTTTCACCCCTTAATATATATATTTTTTAAAATAACCATGATCCACTCATTGTTGATGCTCTCACAGAAGAGATTACAAAGAAAGACAATAAGACCGATAAGGATAATTTTTATCATCACACTAAAAAAAATTTCCCAATAAATTTAAGTATATATCCTACTAAGGCCCCATTCCACAAAATTTAATGCAAAAAAGATCATGGTATCCTTGAAGACCTCAAATAGTCTACCTCATACATCATAAAAACACCTAATCAAGAAAATGACTCTAACTGGGATGAAAGAAAATCATAATTGTAGTTCATCTCTCATGATGGAAAAAACTACAAGAATTTCATCAAGAAAAAATCTAACTATATATACCAATAGTGATTGATTATATATGTTCAACAATATACATCACTCATAAATACATCATGATGGTTTGAACCCACAATGTTAAAACCCTAAGAGGGTTACCCATTACTTAGGGTAAATTGAAAATTTTAGCATATTTACCTTAAAATTAGGTTATCATTTACAAGAATGTTTTGTTATATATCTCAACTAGACTCTCTCACTAAAATATTTGTTCCTTTAAAATCACTCATCATCACATTAACATAGGTAAAATGAAAATGTTAAACCGTACAACAGTGAAATTATTTCAATCTTGATCATATATCATAACAACTCAAAGTAAATCAAGAATACGTATCATCATCCTATATCATATAGAAATTTTTTATCATATAGAATCATAAATTGGTATTTTATCTAGGTTGTAACACATTATACACTAGAAAATATAGCTGGTTCATAACACATCATTATCAAAAACATAAATCCTAGTTGTAATACATTACCCTCAGAAACTCAAAACCAGATCACAATACATCAACCTGTATAAAAATAATGATCTCCTATTTTATGAACCATCCTGATATTTTATTTAAATCATAGAAAATCATACTTACAAATTTTTTGGACACCTTATACACATTGTTTACTATTAGTAGATTTTATACATTTTAAACATATCTTTTACCAATTAATTTGAGAACCAAAGATAGAACAAAACTATTGTTAATATAATTTATCATAATAATCTAGAATATATTTTTATATAATTAAAATAAGATTTTATATAATAAATAAATCATGTTTTTAAGTTTAAAATATAATGTACAGAGAAACCTATCTCAGTTTTCTAAAATCACAATCCATAATGTTATTATGTAACGAACTGGCCTGAGTCAACCTGAACCATCACCCCATCTAGCTCATAAAAATGAATCAAGTGAACCTCTCCATATTACAGAGGATTTAGAATAGTGGAGAGGGTATTTAGAGACATAGATGGGAGACTATTCCCTTAGATCAGAGTGCAATATCAATGAAAAATAACAAAAAACATAAACATCCATAAACATTAGAGTGTTCATAATTAATAAAAAAATATGATAATGATATATAAAATTAAATGATACATACTAATTCATGGTCATTCTATTCTCATCAACTGAATTCCCATTGGGTTGATCACATATATAGACATAATAAATAAAGGGAACAAAAACTACACAATGCTCGACTATAGTCTATGAGTTGTATCTTAAACCCGATCTCTAGACAATGTTCAAACTGATCAAACTAAATCCTTATACTCCACATGAGTAGTCCCACTCAATTATGTTACCTTAGGCCTCAACTTGATCCACTATGAAACTTTTTCTTCATCCACAAGAAGATATAAGGTCTGGATGCACACTAAAGTGAACATACCAGGGGTGATAAGTAAATCTCAGTAGCCCACCCCTAATGGTGAACCTAACATTTGATATCATAAAAATTGTATGAAATATGTGATATGAGTAGAATTATTGAAATATATCTAAACTAATAGAAAAAAATACATAAAATAGACTACAAAAATAAAAATGAAAATATCCAACCCCAAGATCTAGCCTAATACTCAAGGTAAATCAACCCTTGCTCCAGATCCCATCAGAGGAAATTTTTCACAAGGCTCACCTTACCACTCAACATTATGCACATACACCAAATCTAAAAAGGATATCTAATATGATTAAAACATTAAAAAACACAAAGGATAAGTCTTAGGATCTCATCCTAGGCATCCAAGACTACAACATGCATAACTGGGCTCTAGGACTCCAGTAGAAAAATCTAAACCAGTGAAAAATCCTCTAGGTAAATACAACTAGAGAACCTATAAAATTATTAGAAGTCCTATAGAACTAATTAGGATAATGTTACAAAAAATAAATGTGATCAACATTCACTACCACCAATATGGTTAGAAAATTTCACCCATAGGAAAACATAACCCATTCCATCGGTGCCTCAGCACCACATGAGCCCAAATCCTACAACTAGAGATAGTACTAAACTCAGATAGGCTATAATTATCTATATTTTCCATTATATCATCATAAACCCACTAACAGTAACCAACCAATGTAGTAGAACATCTAATAAATCTCAAGGCCAACACCAGATCCAATAATATCATAAAGGTCTCCTATCTCATTCTAGAATTAATCAGGAACTACTTCCAATGTCCAAACAAAAAGAACCTGGGTCATCAATACCTGAACCCATATTTAGAACTGCATCCATAATGACTCACAACATAATAAATAGGCTCTAAGGTGACACCTGAAGTGACCAATCCTTAAACCAACATCGACCCTCTTAGGTTCATGAGAACATGAGGCATCACAATGGTCCCCTGGATCACATAAATCTCAAAAAAATTCCATGAGTGACATAGGAAACCTATTATAAATCCCAAAGGATTGATATTGGATTTTTCGATAATAAGGTTGGTCAAGGTTTTTGAAAATAAGTACGACTAAGGTTGATATTCGAGATGTGTGTTGGCATCTAAATGAATCAAGTTGAATTTTTTTACAATATATTGTTTGAAAACACATGTTGAAGATAAAAAAGGTGATATTTTAATTCTTGGTACAATGGTTGATCATTATAGTGATGGAAAAGGTATATTGTTGACATCAATATTTGTATCATCACATGTTTTAAGTGTTGAAAAAGTGTTGATTGGTTAAGAGTAATATGTATGGAAGTATACTAAGAGTGATGTTCATGGAGTGTGTTGCACTCAAGTAAAAAATGGAAGATCCAAAGAGGCCATGCCCAAAGTTCAAGGTGTTTCAAAGTTTTGAATCCTATAATGTGAAAAAATAAGAGAGACCATGCCTTGGTGGTCCACATAGTGGATTTCCAGTGCACTTGGAAAAAACATGCAAGGAATATAGACCATAGATATATAAAGAAAATATGTGGTGGATAGAGAAGGTTGAAAGACAAAATATCCGGCCTAATAGTGGTGCATACCATGTTTTTTGGAATTTTTGAGGAAAATAAAAAAATATTATGCTATGATGTAGTGTGTAAAATCCATGGTTAATCAATCATTCTGTGTTAAATAACTGTGGTGCAAGGAGGTTTACATGGAATAGGCCACACCTGTAGTAAGGGTGGTCATGGTTGATGGATGGAATCACAAGTAAAAATGGATTGAAGTAGGAGACCATGATCATAGTTCTTTATATGTAAAAGGAAAAATATCATGGGTTCTTGCACCATGTCATGGTGTAAGCCGTGTTGGGGAAAGATGTATGGAACATGTATGGATTTTGGTGAAATCAATTATGATGATGTTGAAATAGTTCTTCAGTGGTTTAATAATAATAGGTTATTGTTTTAGTCCATGATTCGACCAGAATTTGGTCAAGTTATGAAGTATTAATTATAATAGATTTAATGGATATTTAATTGCATGCAGAAAGTGGGTTTCCCCAAGAAGTTATTTAGAAATAGTTACGGAGAAAATAATGGGTGTTTATGGGTGATTTTATTAGCCTATTATGGTGTGATAGTTTATTCCAGGTAAGGGGCTCGAAATTGTTGAAGGAGTTGAAATCTATTTAAGAGTTTTCCAAGTGTATATTTTTTTACTATATTTATAATAAAGATATGAATTTTTTCCATAGATATTCTGGAAAGAATAGAGTTTCATCAAGGTGTTTCCATAGTTGTGGAGAAGCAGCCTAATGGGACTACATCATAACATATATTTATTGTTTAAAGATGAATTCAGTGATTCTGTGAATGGAACTACATGTCCATAAATTATGTGTGGATCCTTCCTGGAGAATTGACCTAAGGAGGAGGAAGTATTGGTAGTGAGACAACAGTGAGCCTTGTGAGATACTGAGTCATCCCTAAACTTTAGAAGGTAGTGAGCTTTGGTGAGGAGTGACCTGAAGGTTTTGGGAACAATGAAATCATTTGATGGGTATTCAACATCATTTATTTTTTGTCATGATTGATGATAAATCCAATATTTACACAACAATAAACTTCATGACTAGTAGAATTGAATAAAAAAAAATACAAAAAATGGATAAAATTCCATAACCAGAGAATATGATCATCACATATTATTTATAATTAATTTAATCAATTAATGAATTACCTTGTGAGAAATTATTTCTCCACTAATGGATCTGAAAACGGATCTACATTGTACCTTCATTACATTGTAGGAATAAAGAGAAGATTGTCACGACCCATCCCAGAGGGTCCCATGTTGTGACTACCCTAAGCCTACCTCCAATAAGCCAGAGGACAGTGACTAGCACCGAGTAGGCATGTCACACAAATGGGAGGCATTATCCTAAAGTACCCATACACACACACACTTCTCCAAGCCATAAATGTTGAAATGTAAAAATGCTAACACTACAAAATACTTCACTTTTCCAACGGGGAAATATCTATTGGTAAAAGTGCATTTTCTGTTGGTAAAACATTTTACCAACATATATGTCCCTGTTACTAAACTATTGGTAAAAAATCTGTCACTAAATATTTTTGGGACAGATAAAATAGTTATGTTTCAATTATAATCATACCAAAAGATAATATATATATTGGTTAAAGTGTTTATCAATAGGTTATGGTGACAAATTTATTTTTTTTGTAAAAATATTACCAACATATAATATATATTTGATTATAAATTACATTCAAATAAAAATTATAAATTTTTATTTCTAGTAAAATTCCATATTATATTTTTTATTTTATAATATATAATACATCAAATACGATTTTAACATGTTCAAACTTAGAAAAAAATTAATTATATCAATAATGAAATATTTTATACAAAACGCTTGATCCCTTAATATTAATAATGAAATATTTTGTACAAAACATTGGATCCCCCAATCCCCCCATGCTTGATCCCTCAATAGGGTCCACCCCACCTCCTGGTGACCCATCCATACCGTATAGTCATCTCCAGCTCCAGTGCCCCAACCATGTTAGCGTCTCATCCATGCCATCTAGTCAACTCCAACTCTAGCGACCAAATCCATATTAAAGAAAGATTAACTTTCACAGGAAGAAAATTAGGTTTTGGTAGTCTCATGCACATCCATCCACCACCACACTGGAAGGCCTAAGCTGCTTGTCATACTCCTCTATAATCCTTCCATGGTCTTCCGACATCAACCTAATTCAGTAATAATTTTCCATAAAAGAAATAATTCACTAACTTATAATTAAAACAACATAGAAAAAACAGAAACTCAACCAACACTCCAATATTTCCATTCAAAATAGAAAGTCAAAATAGAAACCCAAGTTGCATCTCATACTCCTCTAGAATTCTTCCACGATCTTCCAGCATCAGCTATTGCTGTAATGATTCACATAGGAAATCTATTTCTCTCACACTCTCAGAAACATTACCTTCACACTTCCTAACTACAAACATCAATATACCAAAGGGATATCAGAATTTAATCAAAGTCCAATTTCATTTAATTTAAATTGCAGGCACTTTTCTGAAAGAAGACTTATATTTTTGTAAGTTTTTCAATACCTACAAGTGTAACTGACTCTTCCAAGAGAGAAACAATATTTGCATTGTCAATTATTTTTGACAAGAAAAAATGTGTTAAAAATCAGGTGGTAGATAACAAAAATATCCCAGACTTAAAGATTTCAACACTAACCATTCTGACTGCAGTGAACTAGAGATTGAAACTTTCCAATTCTAGGACACCATAAAACTATGATAGAATCACTGAAAACCACCACAAAGAACAACACACTAGACCTCAAATATCTTCCTTCCATCCTTATCATCAAAAGGCTATCAGACACTCCACCATTTATCTACATAGCTTTATATCAGCAATAAATTACAAAAACATCAAGATAAATAGTTACAAAAATATAATTAACATTCTAGAAAAATCACCTCTCACTTCTATTAAAAAATAAAACTGAGACCACAATCATCCAAGATGATAAGATGGTACTTAGAGTTGGGAATCTTCAAGATTAGTCAATCAAAGAAACAAGATAAAATAAAGGTGAATCCTACAAACAATACTTAATTTACCTGGGAAAGTAAAATAAGGTAAAATACCACAAGACCATGATAAGAATGGGTTAAATGGTGCGCCCAAATGAAATCTTGACCCAGAAAAACAATCCCTTCACCTGGAGACCCAAAGAATAAACAAATGTCATATCCACCTCAGGATTTCCTACTACAGTGATGATCAAACACCCATATCCATGAGGATTAACATATTACTCTCCCTTTCTTTACCCCTGACATCACATGGATTCATAATCCAAGCCACTTGTTTCCACACTACACCACATCAATAAACCCAGTGTAAATGAACACTCTAAATAATATTCATACCTCTTGCACCACCCGCAATTGAATAATGACTATGAATCTGGTGCTGGAGACCCGCCACGAACACCTCATCACGCCACTAAAAACCGTCCATGAAAACCAAAGTACACCTAAAAAACCTTGAAATGAATCATTAATGCAGAAATAGATCAAGAAAAGAAACACAAACACAACCTCTCAGAAACCATAAAAAACACACACATATAACATGTGAATCATTGAAAAAACTGCACCATCCCATAGATCCCTATATCAGGAGCTACTTGTGTATCTAAAATTTTTTTGTGAGATTAACCCCGCTTGGCCTAATCACATATGCACATATGGTCACTGGTACACCTGATAAATTAATAATTTGATACATTTAGTTTTTTTAATTTTAGTTCCATGACAATGCTTACTTGAAGCTTCTTATAGCACTTGTTTCTTGGGTTCCATATGTGCTTCCAAATTTCAAACAAAAGAGATTACCTTTAGAATGAAAATGTGATAATTTATATGGTTGTTAGTATGAAGCCCACCACTAAAGTAGAAAATTCTTTCTACATCTAAGAAACATGTAAATAGCATGAAAACCCATCAACAACTAGGTCATTTAATGGGTTGTTATATAATTGTGTAACTTTGTACTATTATCTAGAATAAAAATACTGGAAAGTGCAAATAATTTGAAAATAAGTATCAGTAATGATAAGAAGTGAGTGACTTTCTACGTTTTACAACACATGCTGAAAAATGATTATCAAACTTATGAACAATGATAAATTAATTGAAAAAATAAGCTGTGAAACTTCTATTTTTGAAAACACACTACAAAACCACTAAGAGACAGAGAAGATGTCAACTGTTTCCTCTAATCCAGAGAAGACAAATCCAACCCAAAATAACTTCCACCTTTATTTTTCAGTGTATTTTTTGAGTCAAAAGCATGAAAATCGGATACCAACACTAACTGCATTAGGAGTTCCAACAAAGAAAAAGAAATTCAATTTTTACATTTGTAAAAGTTCATGTTAGGTAAGTTTGAAATTTGGTGCTCAAGGGTTAAAGAATATGGAAGTGATCAACTAAGATACATAGATTATTAAATGAATTTGGAACTAACATGGAAGCAAGGAACTGTGTAAGTCTTTTTGTCATCAGTGATACCTGGATGAATGTGCGAAGCCCCACAAATCAATATTATTCAACTCGAACTTTGATTTACAAGCCAGAACCATATTACTAATGGTTTCACATGGTCAACTACTTCAACTTCACAGATCCTCATTTAGACATAGAGTGATGTTTCTACCCCCACCAAGTTCTAGGAGATCATTTAAGCACAAGTAGAAGTATTGCTTCACACCAGTGTCTAAATATCCTCAGTTCACCATAAAAAGTTGTAAATACAAATGTTTGATTAGAAAATTGATATTTTATCTTTAAATTAGGCTTCAAGGGACATTCCAGTAACCCTCCAAACATAGGTACCTTCATATCTCCTATGATCAGCAAATAATAGCCAGAAATATATTCAGTCTTACAAATCAGTGTAGTAAGTGATATTCTATGTTTCAACGTGCTGTATAGTAAAACCCATTGGTACCCTTTTACTAAATTGGGTAGGGAATAGTGAAATAAGTCATAATATTATGAATACACAAATTTGGAATCGTTAGATGCATTTTTAGGCACCGTTGTTTTTGATTTAGAATGGCTAAATGCATCCTAAAACATGTCAGAATGGATAGAAAACCTTCCAGAGTCATGTTATTCTTCTTTATAGATTCTTGGTATACTATCATAAGTAATTATAGGACATCATTCCTTAGTTTCATGTTGAAAATAAAAATCCATTTTTCCCATTTAATAGGAGTTGATCACACCATCCAAATATGTTTGTTCTTTACGAACCCGTCAAAGTTGATATGAGAAAAAAAAATACTAAATCGATTACATATATGATTGTGCCTTACGGTTAGGTTTTAAAATTATGTAGGTGGGGGATGACCCAAAGGAAGTTGAATGGAGGGTGGAGGAGAATCTAGGCTGAGAGGGGATGAGGATGATAGGCGACATAGAGTAGGGCTAGGGAGACTATGGAAGGTGGGATGTGGTGGGGTTGTGTAGGGATACCAGTGGAAGGGGGTGATGGGATGCCTTGGACGATGGGGTCACAGGGGGGGGGGCGAGGTGCTGGGATGCCAGGGATGGAGGGGTTCTAGGGGGATTTCAATCAAGAATAGTCAAGGGGTTCATGCAAGGATGTCGGTGGGGAAAACCAGGGATGACGAAGGAGTCGACAAAGATGCAGGTTGCACTATTAAGGGTAGTATCTAGGGCTGGGGGACGATGAGGTGGGGGTGATGGGAGGTGAGGAAAGAGTAGGCCATTGCAGGATGTGAGGCAGAAGAGCGGGATGAGGGGAAGGGCAGTGGGAGGCACGGATGAACATAGGGCAGGGGGAGACGATGGCTAGGGAAGAGTCCCCAATTATGGTTTTTGGGTGTTATTTTTTTAATTTTTTTTAAATTTTTATTAAATAAATAATATTAAAAATTATGAAAAAAGTTAAATTTTTTAGAAAATTGATTAATTTTTTTTGAAAAAAATAAAAACATTAAATATTTTGAGAAAATTGAACATTAAAATCAATTTTGAGATGTTTTTAATAAAAATCTGGGAAATAAAAATTTACATTGGTCATAAAAATAATATATATATATACATTATGTTTCTCTTGATTAGTTATTAATAAAATATTTTTTTTATTGAATAGTTTATTGTAACCGTTTTTACTGACGGAAAAAGATTTGCTAATAATAGAGTTATTAATAACATATTCATGTTTTAGTAAAAAAAATGGTGGTATTAGTGTGATAATGCAATAGATTCAACTATTGGTAAATGATAAGTTGGTATTGAAGGATAAAAATCAACAGATATATTTGTTGGTAAAAATAAGTGTTGGTTTTAAAAATTAATACCAATAAAATATAATATCTTTTGGAATTAATCACTTTTACCAACAGATATATTATCTGTCAATAAATTTCTGTTGTTATAAGACATTTGTTTTGTAGTGTAAGTAAAAAATGCATGAAAACCAATATAACCCACAACTAGAGCACAACAATTAAAGTGTCGGAAAGTAAAAATGGATATAATACAAGACCACCAAAAAGAAAGTCTATAAACAAGTTCTTAAAACTCATCCTCAGAAAACCCTACTTAGAGGCAAGGTACTGGGGCTACTATCTAAATCCATAAGAACACCACGGTCTGTCTGATCTCAAAAGGCTATATCCTATTCTAGTACTCCCTAGACTCTATCAAAAGGTCACTCATCTGCTAAAGACATGATTTGTGCGGGAAAATCCCATGTAGGGGTGAGTATAACAACACTCAGTAGGACACCCTGAAACCACAAAGAAATACTCAAGGGAAAGATACAGTCAGCCCTACCCAAGTATATGTCTATAGAATATAACACGAATATCAAGATATACCCAAACCATACCACACAACCTAGGGTAAGTCATAACCACTACATACCAACACTAGGAGTTCAGTTCAAGGATTCCACAAAGCACACATCTGGGAGAACACACTCCTGAGTCCGATAGAACTGATGATGTCCATTCAAGAAGCACCGTTCATTGGAAACCATCATGAGAGAGAGAGATATGCTAAAATATATAAAGAGAGATATGATACATCAGAGGAGGACCATAGCCAGGTCCATGGGGTGATACCAACAACTGCTTCTAGATTAACCTTCTAAGTAGAGGATCGATGCCCGGTGAAGTTGGTCATGTCAATACTGAAGACTCTACCTAGGGAATGAAGAAGGAATAGAGGTTCTTCTTTGGGCCTCTCAGGGAATCCAACAAATCCATCATAAAAGTCTCGCTAAAGGGATCATAATATTGTGAGTAGGAAATTATACCAACAAACCTTTAGGGAAACAATAAAGGGGACAAACCCTAATTAAACTTGTCGAAGATACATTGGATGATAGAATCAACACACGTAGAAAAGGAGGGTGCACAATGAGTAGTAGTAGTCACACCCACCGTGTCCCTTGACCCCAGGTACTACCTATGTAAATGGACCATGTCACTAGAAATATATCCAAGAATGAACCCACCATAGGTCTTAAAAGGACCATCTCATCTCTAGGGTCCCAATGAAATAGATGGCTTGTCAATTGGACGTACGGTTTGAAATATATGGGGGTTTGAAGATTCAAAAGGGGGTTTACTGGGCTTTGGACCGACCTGGGTGCAACCCGTTCAGCCTGGCCCAGTCCGCCCAGCTCAGACTGCTCTATCCTAGCCCACTCCAGCCTGCCAAGCCTCCTTCAGCCTACCTATCCCGCTCTGAGCTTCTAGGCCCATTGGCCAACTTGGACCACTCTATCCCTTCATGTCAGGCCTGCTCCACTGGCCCCCGTCCCACGCAGTCTCCCCACCACGTCCCGCGGCCTCACCATGCCCCACAACCACCTCACCACACATCTTTACCTACCATGTCTACTTCGGCCTCCACATCCCACGTGGATCCACCACTCCATCCCCACAGCTCTATCCACCTTTGGCAGTTGACTCTTACCACCTCTGGCCACCACCTCTAGCCGCCTCAGGCTGCCGCCTCCAGTCGCCGATCCACACCGTCACACACCGCCGCCTCACCTCACCGGACCGATGCAACGGAACCACACTGGTGGTCCCTTCTTTGGATCATTGGACCCCCTTTGGTGTCCAAAAACGAAAAAGTTTTCAGATCTAGATTCCTCGAGACTTGATCTACACAGATCTGACCTTTATTCTCAATTTTCTTCCAATCTAGGGGTTCGATCGCATTCATAACCACCCAAAAAGTCAAACCATGGCCATGAGGATCCAAAGATTAAATCACAAATAACGAGGGCGAGTAAACCACAAATAATTCTCAAGTAATGAACCTCGAACTTGTTTTGTGTTGTCCTCTATTCGTTCTCGTTATAAGGATGAATGAAGATAAAATAATTTCATCCAATTTAATCCTACAGATGATGAGCATATCAATTCTTGTTTTTTGAAATGATCTACATTCATCCTAGATTAACAACGGGATGGAAAATCATAAAAACAATATCCTAAATGGATTTTGGATCAATTGTTGATGAAGAATGGTTGCATTTCCGTTGTTGGAAAGATCCTTTGACTTCATTGGCGTGATGATCTATGACCCGCTCGATCTTTTGTCACTTCTCATCGAGAGGGTTCCTCACTATGAATTAGAGGAATTTTGGGGTTATGGTGATACCCCTAAATTTCATGACAAGGTTCAATTAAAACTAAATGTCACTACTTCAACGTAACGTCAAAATAAAATAAAGCATCAATTTATTTTATTCATTAAACATCCAAAAACTAACATTAACAGATGAACCATTCCAGACGATGTTAGGACCTTCCTAGGGTAAAGTAATTTCTCTAAATGAAATGGTACTTTCATATTTCTAATCCGGGCACCCTTTTAAAATTTATTCCAAATTTTCAGGAAAACCACTCGCACGTGCTATTTAAAGTTTAATATTTTTCAAAAACTTATTCCAGAAACACCAGTCCTTGGAATCACATGTCGTCTCAACATATGGTATTGGAATAATTTCATATTGTATGTAAAATAATACATGGATAAATATATGACATTACATTCTCCCCACCTTATGGATTTACATCCTCGAAAATCCAAAAACAAGTCTACTCAAAAAGATGTGGGTACTACACACGAATATGAGCCTCCCAATCCCATGTGATCTCTTGGAGATTCCCATGACACCACTAGAATCATACCAAGGAAATCCCTCACCTATGACGGATTCTCTCCTACTTGTCCTTGACCTCCACTAGGTACTCAAAAATAGTTGATCCATCCTCGATGTCCAGCTCACCCTAGTCGATGGCGTGTGATGGGTCATACACATAACTCAACAGCTACGACACGTAGAAGACATCATGCACCTGAAGAAACTTTAGGGGTAGATTTTAGTGATACACCACCTCACCAACTCTATGCAGTATATGAAAATGGTTGATGAACCTTAGAGATAACTTTCCACCCTGACCAAATCTCTAGAACCCATGTCAATGTTAGACCTGAAGGAACACATTCTATCCCTCCTTTAACTCCAAGGGTCTCTATCTTCTATCGGCATGCAACTTATACCGGATCTGCATAGTCTTCATCTAATTCAGGATAATCTACACCTTCTCAGTAGTAGATCAAACCAACTCTGGGCCCATGAGTGCTAACTCTCTTGGGTTATTCTAGTAAAGTGGTGACCTACAGGGTCTCCCATACAGAGACTCAAATGGTTCCATAAAAATTATGGAGTGGTAGATGTTGTTTTATATAAACTCCACCAGTTGTAGTTGATCCTCCCAAATACAACCGAATTCCAAGATGCAGGCCCATAGCATGTCCTCCAAAACCTGAATGGTCTTCTCCTCTTGGCCATCCATCTAGGGATGAAATTCCTTTCTCAAGTGTAACTAAGTCGCAAACACCTCCTATAATCCCTTCCAAAACTGATATGTGAAATGGGCATCATGATCTGAAACAATATTCTATGTCACTCCATGAAGTCAAACTATCTCCTACATGTAGAGGCGCACTGATATCTCCACTGAAGTTTTCTCCTGGATAGGTAGGAAGTGGGATGACTTGGTGAGTCATTCAAAGATCAACTAAATGGTATTGTGTCCCCTATATGCGTGTGATAAACCTTTCATAAAGTCCATCAATATCCCATCCCACTTCTACTATGGAACCTCAAGGGGTTGATCCAAAACTTTTAGAACTTGGTGATTAGCCTTCATTTACTGATAAGTGAGGAACCAAGAAATGAACTCTGCAACTCCCTTCTTCATTCATGGCCACCAAAACTAATGTCAGAGGTCCTGGTACATCCTTCCAACACCTAGATGTACTAATAAAGGAGATGTGTGAAACTCCCTCAGAACCTCCTCCCGCAATGCCACTGGTACAAATATGCATCCTCTAAAAAGAACAACATGCTCCCCACCTTTCAAACATCCATAAGGAGCATGTCGTGTGGATAAATGAGAACCTAGAGTATTGTAGTAGGTATCACCAAGCTTCACCTCCCCGACTCATTGTAAGATTATAGGGGTAACAACCATCGACTGGAGGTAAGATCCCCCATCTCTATCCACAAAGGGTAATGGCAAAGAGGCCAACTATTCTGACGCCTCTTCCAGAAATTGCAAACTCGATCTCTTGCTGAGAGAATTTTCCACCACGTTTCCCTTCCTAGGAGTATAAACAACCTCAAAGTAATAATATTAGAGGAACTATATCCACCACCTCAATCTAAACTTTAGATCCTTCTGAGGGAAAATATACTTGGGACTCTTTTGATTAGAGTATAATATAAACTTCTCACCCATTAGGTAGTGCCACCACATATTTAACGTGAAGACTACTGCTACCAACTTAAGATCATGGGGCATGTAGTTCTACTCAAGTGGTCTCAACTGGTGTAAAAAATAGGCAATCACCACTTGCCTCTAAATCAAAACAAAAACAAGCCTGGTTCCTAATGCATTACAGAACACTACATACTTGACACCATCCTCAAGAAATCTCAATATTAGGGCACTCATCAAACTCTGCCTCAACTGTTGGAAAGCCTATTGACAATTCTCTGGACACTTGAAAGGATGCCCATTTTGGGTCAAAGATTTCATAGGTGATGATATCTTTGAGAAATTAGGTATGAATCTCCAATAATAGTTTTATAGCCAAAGGAAGCTCTACACCTCCATCACACTCCTAGGTGGATCCCATGATAACACTACCTCCACCTTATTCAGGTCCAATACCACTCCATCTACTGAGATAACATGTCCCAGAATGTGGACCACCTAAATCCAGAATTGGTCCTTTGAGAGTTTCCCATAATTTCAATTCTCCCAGAGTACGTAAAGAACCACCCTTAAGTGTCTCGTGTGCTCCTCCATAGATACTGAGTACACAAGGATATCATGGTTGAATACCACCATTAACTAGTCTATGTAGGGCTAGAAGATTTGATTCATGAGTCCCATGAACACTGTTGGGGTGTTCGTCATGCCAAAGGGAATCACCAAATACTCATAATGTCTGTAGAGACATCTGAAAGCTGTCTTCGGTATATCCTCGTCCCGTACTTGCAGCTGGTGATAGTTTGATCGAAGGTTAACCTTAACAAACCATCACACACCTCTCAACTATTCACAGAGGTCATCGATCCTCAGTAGTGGATAATTATTCAACACAATAACCTAGTTCTGGAACCAATAATCCATACACAAACTCAAGATCCCATCTTCTTTTTTGTAAAACAAAACTGGGGAATCTCAGGGTGAAACAACGGGTCACATGAATCCCTTCCTCTACAAATCCTCAAACTACACCCTCAACTTGTGATGCTTTGTAAGTACCATCTGATACGCTGGTGAGGATATCAGTTCCACCCTAGGATGTAAGTTGATATAGAAGTCGATCTCCTAGCAGGGAGGTAATCCTAGAACATATTCTAGGAATACATCCTCGTACTCTTACACTATTATTGGGAACTAGAAACTCATAACATCTACTACAATGAGGATCAATCTAGCAAAGCGATTATTGATCGGATGCACCCTCCTACACATGAGTCCATCCTATGATGCATGGTTTTTCTTTTCACTGACAAAGGAAAACCTAATTCCATCACTGTGAACACACTACACCCTTCGCCTGAAATAGTCAATCTAGGCGTGGACCGAAGATAGAAAGTCCATACCAAGAGTGACATCATAATTCCTTGAAGCTACCACCAATAGGTTCCAATTGAAACTCTCACCTCCAAGGGTAAGGTCACACTGTTGACATAGATGTGTGATCATCGAGTCTCATTGTGTAGGTTTCTCTAAGCATAAGGGTTGATTCAATGGTTCTATCAGAATCTCAAGGTCTCTTACAAGATATGTGGCATGGAAGAAAAAACTGGAACCTATGTCTATCAGTACTATAGATAAAGTAGAAAAGACACATATCGTACCTCGAATCATCCCTAGAGTCCCTGCGTCATAATCCTTGACTACATGCAGCTATCCCCTCCTCTGTCCTCCAACTCCCTAGGCCTAGTACGAACCACTTGGGGGTAGTGGTGGTAGTAAGTCGAAACATCAACCACCTACCACTACTCTCCAAGCTCCTTTGATACATCCACCACCCTACAGATCTTCCTTCTCCTACCTTTTCCTCTGTGGTCCATCCACTATCTCCCTGTTAACACCACAATAGGTTGGACAGTATTGAGTGAGATTTATTGTACCATCACATGAGTAGAACCACCTATCTCTAGGTTGAATGGATCCACCCTATGAAAACTGAACTGCAAATCTTCTATCCTTTACCTTCTCCTGAAACGTCTTCCATGTTCAAATCCCTAAGGCTCATTTCGGGTCCCTGATTCCAAGGTCTCTGCACCTACCTATCCTCTGATGACTATCACTGACTGTCTCTGCTCAACTAGGAAGCTCTCCACCACTAAGCGCCACTCAACCACCCCATCATAAGTAAGAATTGTTAGATGGTTAATACTGGATCAGATGTATCTATACATACCCCACTTGAAGGTTCAAGCCTAGAATTACTGATCCTTGACCATATATATTGAGTACCTGGAATGGTTGGTAAACCTCAATGAATAAACAGCTACTATCATACTACCTCATGAGAGATGAAGAAGCTCCTATATACAAATATATTTTAGCTTAATTGGTGAGAACTCCTCTATGAAGAGGCTCTCAAACTCTGTTCACAAGAGCCTCACCTCGTCATGAGTTTGGGTATGCAAACTCCATCATCACCCTACTGAGCCCTATAGAAGGATCACTGTTAGGACCACCATCTGATCCACTAGTGTCCTTACTAGATGGAAAACTTGGGTCACCACCTCAACCCAGTCCTTAGATGCCCGAGGTTCAGGCTCACCTCAGAACCTAAGGGGTATATGCCTCTAAAACTCATAGAGCATTCTCAGCCTACACTCCTCGTCTATTGGTACTGCAGGTACTACTGGTTTCTCTACAGGTGGCAGTATAGCTAGTGCCCCACCTAGAGGCAACATCTTGGAAACTAGTCCTTATATTGAAGCCTCATCACTAAGGGGGTTATCCTCATGATCGATATACTAAATCCTAGCTGGTATGCACTATAGAGGTATCTTGTAAGGAAACAAGATTTACTACAGTCAATGAGTTTATATGGATAGCTGACTCAAAAATGACATGGATATCATAACACATTTCTATATGATGCATGTACCATTTTTCTCCCTACAACAAGTGTTCCCACATACTGAGTTGAAAACAGGTTTTCAGAGTATTCGTGTATAGATACGTTGGATCCCGCACCAACACTAGATTCTTTGTCCTGAAATCTAAACTCAAAACACTTAACATTGTTACCCCAAACCAATCTCATAGACTCTCAGTCCTATGGTATATTTGACCAGATTTGATACAACTCTATCACGACCCATCCCATAGGGGCCCGTGCTATGACTACCCTAATCCTGCCTACAATAGGTCATGGGCTAGTGACTAGAATTGAGTAGGCATGTCACATAAATGGGAGGCATTAACCTAAAGTACCTGTATGTATACACACATCTCCAAGAAACTAATGATGAAATTTAAAAACCCGAAGTAAATAATTCATGGAAAATACTATAACCCACAACCAGATTACAACAATGAAAGTGTTGAAAATTAAACAGAGCCAGAATACAAGCCCACCAAAAAGAAAGTCTATAAATAAGTTCTTGAAACTCATCTGTAGAATACCCTACCTGAAGGAAAGGTATTGGGGGTATTGTATGAAGCCGTATGAACACTATAGTCTGTCTGATCTCACATGGCACTATCCGGTCCTGGTCTTCCTTGGAGTATGTCTAAAGTTCGCTCGTCTGCATTAGACACGATGCGTGTGGGAAAATACCATGTGGGGGTGAGTATAAAAATACTCAGTAGGACACCCTAAAACCACAAAAAATACTCAAGGGAAAGATACAATCATCTCTACAAAAGTATATGTCTAAAAAATATAACAAGAATATCTAGATATACCCAAACCATACCACATATCCACGGGTAATTCATAACCACTACATACCAACACTAGGGGTTTGGTTCGAAGATTCCATGAGGTACACATCCGGGAGAACACACTTTTGAGTCTGATAACACTGATGAAGTCTATCTGAGAAGTTCCATTTTTCAGAAATCATCATGAGAGAGAGATACACTAAAATACCTGAAGAGAGATATGATACATGAAAGGAGGATGAAAACCAGGTCCATAGGGTGATACCAAACACTCCATCTAGATTAACCTACTATTTAGAGGATCGATTCTTGGTGATGTTTTTCATATCAATACCAAATACTCTACCTAGGGAATGAAGAAGGAATAGAGGATCTGCTTCGGGCCTCTCGGACGATTCCAACAACTCTATCCCAGAAGTCCTATTAAAGGGATCATGCTTCTGTGAGTAAGAAACGATACCAAAAAACCTCCAGAGAAATGATAAAGGGAACAAACTCCAACGAAACTCATACAAACTGTGATGGATGAGAGAATAAACCCATATAGAAAAGGAGGGTGCATAGTGAGTAGTAGTAGTCACACTCATCATGTCCCCTAACCCTGGGTACTGACGATATAAATGTACCATGTCACTAGAATTATGTCCAAGATAAAACCCACCATGGGTCTCAAAAGGATTGTCTCATTGTTAGGGTCCCAATGTCGTAGATGGATCATCAATTGGACGTAAAATTTGAATGATATGGGGGTTTGAAAATTCAGAAGGGAGTTTATTGGGTTGTGTACTAACCCGGGTCTGACCCATTCAGACCAACCTAGTCCGCCTGGCCTTGACTGCTCCATCCTAAGCTACTGTGGCCCACTCCGGCCCACTCTGGCCTACCTGGCCCACTGGCCCACCTGGCCTCCTGGTCACACCCTATTGGCCCACTCTAGCTCTATACATCCAGCCTAATCTACAAGCCCGCATCCCACATTGTTTCCCCGTCGCTTCTTGTGGCCTCACTGTGCCCCATGACTACCTCACCACAAAACTTTGCCTGCTATATCCACTTCAGCCTCTACATCCCCCATGGCTCCCACACGGCTTTGCTGCTCCATCCCCACGGCTGCAGTCGCCTCTGGCCACAGCCTCCAGCCGCCTCCTATCACCTCCTCTAACTACCGATCAAATCTGTCGCACACCGTCATCCTTCCTTACCAGACCGCAGTGTTAGACCCACACCGGTGGTCCCTTCCATGGACCATTGGCCCACATTAGGTGTCCAGAAACTGAAACGGTTACGGATCTGGGTTCCTTGACACAAGATCTAGATAGATCCAACCTTCATTCTCAATTTTCCTCCAATCCGGGGATCTAATCATGTTCATAACCACAAGAAAAGTTGAACCATTTCCACAAGGGTCAAAAAATGAAAGAATAAATAATGGGAGAGATAAAATCACAAGTAATTCCCAAGTAATGAACCTCAGCCTTTGTTCATGTCGTACTTGATTTGTTCTTGTTAGAAGGATGAATGAAGAGAAAAAAATTCCATTAAATTTAATCCTACCAATGATGGGCGTATAAATTCATTTTTGTTGAATTAATCCATGTTCATACTAGATTAAAAACAGGATGGGAAATCATAAAAAAATGTCCTTCCCAAAGTTTGAATCGATTGTGGAAGAAAAACGATTGTGTTGTCATCGTTGACGAGATCCTCCAACTTCATTGGCATGATGATCCATGATCTTCCTGATCTGTCATTTCCATTCATCAAGAGGGTTCCTCACCATGTCTCATAGGAACTTCAGGGTTATGGTGATAACCCGAAATATCTTGAAAATGATCAATTAAAATGAAACATCACTACATTGATGTAACATCAAAATAAATAAATTAACAACTTATTTTATTCATTAAACATCTAAAAACTAACTTTCATAGGTGGCCCATGTTGGTTGGTGTTAGGCCACGCAAAGGGGAAAGCTATTTCTCTGAATGAAATAGTGCCCTCAAATTTCTAATACATGCACCAATTTGGAAGTTATTTCACTTTTTTAAGAAAACCTATCTTGTGTTCTATTTAAAGTTTAATATTTTCAAACATTTATTTCGAGAACACCGGACCTCAGAATCACACGCCGTCTCAGTTCCTGGTCTCAAAATAATTCCATATAATATTTTAAATACTATATGAAAAAATCTAGGACATTATATAGATTCCCTCAAGAGGAAATCCACATGTGTTCCAAAAATCTCTGAACATCGTTGTAGGAATCTCCGGGTTCTAGCATGATAGATCCTATTACTTGTGTCGTTTTACTTTGATCACCATAAGAATCACTTTCATAGGATTCTACTAGATCTCTCTAGACTCTATAGTGGGAGGTGGAGGAATATCAATCTCCATTCTTGGGATCATTCTTGGAGAAGGCATCTCTCTAGGGCTTCGAGAGGATTCTCTGGATTCATTGTGCAAAACCAAAACAAATGATTTGGATCTATTGAAAAATAATATAATTGGGTTTATATACCGCTAGGGTTTGAAATAAATAATTAAAAAACTATGCTTTATTATTTATTTAATCCCCACAAACCCCATGTTTATAATAATAATAATATTATTATTATTCGACGCACGCTAAACTCATGAATTAAATTAAATATTATTTAATCAAATAATATTCAATATATATTATTTCTAATCGGTCCATTAAACTTGGTCCTTCATTCCTCCAAAATATTTATCAGGGCTTGAATAATGACTATTTATTTAATAAATTAATATCACATCATTATTCTATAGTAAATAAATAAATATTATATTCACTAAATTGAAAATAAACATTTATTAAATATTTATCTCACATAATATTCTCTTTAATAATTAGTGAAAGAATATATGCGATCAATAAAAAATGAATAATTATTAAACCATGTGTGGGAATAATATTTATTCAATTTTTTTAATAATAAATAAATAATATATTATTTAACTGAGATTCTAGATACCCTTAGTGTGTGACCCTCTTGGCCTCTGTCTTAGTGGTATCAGGAAAAATAGCCTAAAGTGAAAGGTTAGAATCTAGAAACACACCAATACACCCATATAGAAAGAATTTAATTCCCCAATGACATAATACCTCATACATATGCTCACTGGGTAATATAATACCTTTATCATGATATCTCTAATCAACCAGGTTTCATGATGGTGCCATAAACCAATGTGCTCAATGTCACTTTCTTTTAATTTCTATAAATCAAACTTTCCTATAGAAAACCATGTACATTGGTTTATTTAGGCTATATAATTTTCAGAAAAAGTCATGAGATATCATCTTCTCTTAAAAGACATAAGGAACAAATCCTTTCTTAAATTATTCATTATTTCAATATTAATCGTGATGTACCCAATGTATCCTACCTTGCCGTGGAAATACGCCATCACAATTTTCATCAATACATCCAAGTACATGACTTATAATACTCATTAATATAAATATTAAAGTATAAGGACCAATACAAACATCCAAATATAAGAATATCCAATGAAACAAATAAATGTTGATTTACTAATGGTGGGTCATGTTCTCATAATATCATACACCAGATATTTCTAAAGGCATACACCATTAGAATATGCCTTAAAGTCCTATGAGTATCTACCCCTGATATCCTAAATCATTTATATCTCTCAAATTATTTCATTTGAATATATATCATATATTTAAGAACACAATCGTGGCACTTTTGGTTTCTCATCATAGAGGGGAACTACTATGACCTTTTAGTTTTATAGATACTATTAGGACATTATAACATACTATGTTAAACATAAGAACAATCATGATGTGATAAGGAGTTTATTAATATTCAAAACTATGAATAAAGGTTATCATAATGTATATAGAAGTTGGTTCTAGGAAACCAACTCCAACAGACTACCACTTTCATTAGATCCAACTACTAACAACCTTCAGGCCGCTAGCTCTCACATGATACTAATGATTCTGATGAGATGGGTCTTTAGTCAAGGGGTCCCCCACATTTTCTTCCATGGGATCTCTTCTTATTGAAACTTCAACCCTTTTATAAAAATACCTCAAGAGGTGATACTTCCAAAGTATGTGATTTATTCTTTGACGCGAACTTGACTCTTTTTAAAGATCCACCGCTATAACATTATCATAATACAATGTGATACGGTCTTTAATTCTAGGTACCACATAAAGATCTTGGACAAAGTTTCATATCCAAAAAGCTTCCTTGGATGTATCATAAGATGATATATACTCATACTCCACTATAGAATTAGCGATAACTGGATGCTTTGAACTCTTCCAACTTATAGCACCTATATTGAGATAGAAAATATATCCTAACTATGACTTTAGATCATTCTAATCTATTTCAAAACTAACATCAGTATGACTTTAGCTCCTCTATCTTATATTTTCTTGACATCTTCCTACCATTATCAATGCATAGGAAACATCAAGTATAGTATATAACATGGAATACATGATTGATCCAGCACTAAATCATATGGGATCTTACTCATTCTCTATTTATCCTGTTGTGTCTAAGGAAACATTTTCTTAGAAAGATGTATACCATGTGACACTAAAACCAATACCCTAATGGATTTTTTCATAAGAATTATATTTAGTATCTATTTAACATATCTAATTTGAATTAGTCTAAGAAGCCTCTTGGGTTTATCATTAATGATCTTGATCCCTAGAATATAGGCTACTTTACCGAAGTCCTTCACAGAGAAACACATTTTTAATCAGTCCTTAACAGACTGTAATATTGTTATGTCATTTCCAATAAGTAATATGTCAAAAACGTATACTACTAGGATAAAAATTTAATTCCCACTAAACCTCTTGTAAACACATGGATCACATTCATTCTTATTGAAACCAAATTATTTTATAGCTTCATTGAATTGAATGTTCCCTAATCTGGATGCTTGATTCAATCCATAAATAGATATCTACAACATTCAAATCTTTTTGGCATCACCTGGAGTCACAAACCCTTCTGGTTGTGTCATATAGACATCTTCATGAATGTTACCATTATGGAAAGCAGTTTTGATGACCATATTCTAAATTTCATAGTCACGGTAAGATGTTATGGAAAGTAGAGTTCTGATGGATTTAAACATGGAAACTAGTTAAAATGTTTCATCATAGTCAATTCAATGATGTTGTTTAAACCGTATATCCACTAGCCTTTCTCTATAGGTATTTACTTTTCCTTCCACATTCATTTTTTTATTTAATAACCATTTTCACCCTATGTAATTTACATCAAATAGCGCATTGAATAGAACCCAAACTGGGTTCTGATACAAGGAATCAATTTCAGAATTTATGGATTCTTTCTATCTTATATCTTCTGAGCTCTATACTTCCTATTTATAGGACAACTATTCATCATTTTCAACTAATAATGATCCATCATCTTTGGTGACTAGAAAACTATATCTTTCTGCTTCTATTACCACTCTAGTGCACATACACAGTACTTGTATTTTAGGAACTAATTCTTCCATGGGGACCTTTGGAATACGTTCCTATACCAACTCTTGTGTACCTTGGGCATCTACTTCATCAAAGTCAAACTTGGTACCACTATCCTTTTTGTGGATGTGCTCCCTCTCAAGAAAGACAGATTTTTTTGTGTTAGTTACTTTCTTTTATGAGGGTTTATATAGGTAGTATCCCTTTATTTCCTTAAGATATCATATATAGATACAAATTGCACCTCGATGTGCTAGTTTGTTTCCTAAAAAGGCCTTAACAAATTCCTTACAACTCTATACATGTGTATGTGAAAAATTGTTTTCTTTCTACTCAATATCTTAAAGGGAATTCCATTTTCTACTTCAGTTGGTACTTAGTTTAATGTTTATGTTTTAGTTTGTAATTTATATACCTAGAATGATAATATAAGATTTTCATGAATTATTATCAATATTATCCTATCTAATAAGGTATGGTTCCTCCTTTCACTAACTCCATTATACTATGGTGTGTAAGGCGGTGTGAGTCGATATATAATCCCAAACTCTGATACATGGTTGATAAACTCTTGGTTAATACATTCACCACCTCAATCTAATCTAAAATTATTTATCTTATTTCCAAATTGATTCTCTACTTCATTCTTGAATTCTTTGAATTTCTCAAAGGACACGTACTTATACCTCATCAAGTAGACAAAACCATATCTAGTCAAGTAATCAGTAAAAGTTATGATGTAAGAATAACCACCTCAAGCTTCTACTAGAGATGGTCCTCGCACATCAGTTTATACCAATCCTAGAAGCTCTGTTTCCCTTTCACCCTATCCACTAAATTACGGTGTGGTCATTTTTCCTTATAAACAATCATGGCATCTTTCAAATGGTTTTATCTAAAAATATTCTAAATAATCATCTTGATATATATTTGTAAAATTATTCTCATTTACATGACCAAGATGGTGATTCCATAGATGGGTTTTATATGAGTAATGTGAAAATTATTTGTTATCTATTTCCAATACTTGGTTTTCATAATTTAATACATAAAGATCGTTATTTAAATTCACCATACCATAAAATATATTGTCTTTATAAAAGAAGAAACTTTTATTCCCAAACTTGAAAATAAAACCATCTATATCTAGGAAAGATATAAAAATTATGTTCTTGGCAGCAGTTGGTACATAATAACAATCCCTTAAAACCAATATCATTCTTATTGGTGACGAGAGGTGGTATTCACAAATGTCTAGAGCAGACAACCACACAACACAAGCAGCTCTCAAATCCACCTCTCCTCTATAAATATTTTGAAATCCACTTAGTTCCTACACTTGGATATATATATATGTGATCACCAAAAGTTGTATTTAATACCCAATATATATATATATATATTGAAATATTACACTTGATAATGAACAAACCTTTAGATTAACCATACTTATGGTTGTAGTTCTTCTTCCAGCGGCCTTGCATGCCACATGAAAAACATGATGGCTCATTTTCCTTACCCCACCTCTGGATCTTCCTCTTATTATAAGGATGGTGATCGGGAGATTTAGACTTTTTATGAGTCTTGGTCCCCTTCACATTGTTCTTCCTTTTCTTATTCACCATAAGGACCACAAATGTTTCATTCCCCATGTCCTTATCCATTTGGATAATCAAAGAAAGAAGTTCCAAATGACTGTTCTCATTATTTATCATGTTATAATTAAAAATAAAACATGAGATGGAATTAGTTAGTGAGGAAAGTATGAGATTTTTGAAAAAATCATTTTGGAATTTAATCCCTAATATTTATAAGCATTTAATATAGCCAATCATATTGACTAAAAGAGGCCCATCTGTCACTGAATCTCCAAGCTTAGTTATAAACAAAGAATTAGAGATATCATATCTCTCTTTTCTCTCCTTGTCTTGATAGAAATAACTAAGGTGAGACATCATTCTATACGTATCCATGTCCTCATGTTTATTTAAAAGATCATTGATCATATATGATAACATGAAACAATAAACATCTATAACATCATTCAAATATTTCTCATGTAGAGACAAATCTTCCTCACTAGCCTTATTACGAGGAGTACTAGGAATAGTTTCTTCTAGAACACACAACTTCCTTTCATGGCATAGGTATTCATAAGCGCCTTTTTCATTATTGTAAACTTGTACGAGTTAGAAATATATCCTTCTCAAGTATGGATCATAGTTATATGTTCGAATTCATTTTTATTACTATTTATACAAGTAATATGAGCATAGATTTAATACTTTATCTGATAAAATTTAGAAAAATAAATATTATATTTATTAATCTCCCAATATTTTATCAAAATCCAATACCCCTCACCATTGGCTTAATAATATCCTATTTATTGGAAATTCTAATGGAAAGGATCCATATTACCCCTCTCAACACCCCAAATTTGGCTGGTCAAGAAATTTGAAGGGTTTTAGGAAGGCATTCCAAATTCCAAATGAATTAATTCATAGTTCGTTGATCTATTGAGTGGACTCCCCAATCCTAAAATCCTGAAATTGAATTTTCTTAATGCTTTTCTTCTTATTTACACTAATTCCAACCTTGGTATTCAACCCTTGATGTGAACTATGTTAAGTTAACCCAAAACTTCAAGTTAAAATTCCTCAATAATTGAGAGGGCCCCAATTTTTGGATGGTCAAGAAATTTGAACTATGGTTTGATTTAAATTAAAGTAATGGAAGGATATAATGTCTTAATATATCTTATTAATGGATTTTATTTTTTATTCATAAATTTAAAATTATTATCTTTACTATTTGTTAGTTTATATAGAGGATTATAAACTAACAGTCAAACATGGAGACAAAAACCTTGAAACAATTAAGGTTAATGCTACATATTTTCACCTTTCCAGCTATGTATCTCCCTTGGATTGGTTTCACCTCGGCTCCAAACTAGAATCACCTCCACTTTCTTGGGATCTCCATCCATTACATATTCTTTTACTCACACATAGTTGAGGGGAAATGGTTCACACAAAAGAAAACATGGGCAAGCAGGACCTTACATAATTAGAGGAGAGATAGTACACAAACCAATAATTTAATTTAATAATTAATTAAGAGAAACCAATCACATACAAAGGTCTGGTCTTAGATCATTATCACCCATACACATGAAACGAATCGCGAATTTAAAAAAATTAGTATTCAATTATTATTCATTCTTTTTTAAGATAAATTTAACTCAAATCAATTAATTATCTTCATCAATTAATCAATTTCTTTATCTTAATTCTCATATGAATTTTATTATGATTCTCAAACATCATAATTTTAAACAAATTAGATAAATTTATTTAAAATTAACTATTTACATAAATGTACCTTGGAGGAACATGATGAGTACCCATCTGAACTAACCAACATGTATTATACTCATATACTGTTTACTCTTGTGAAATGTGGCATACAAAAATTATCACATACTTTCTGGATGTGCACTATCAACATAATGATTATACAAAATACATGATTTTTTTGTTGCATGTTATGCTTTAATGTATGTAGAGTAATAATGTTAATACGACTCATACATGATATGAAAACCCAAAGATTACATAAAAATTAATTAAATATTTATAAATATTAAAACCAATCACATGGAATGTCCTATTAACTTAATAACCACATGAAAGTACATGTTTATAAGGTTTTCATAGTATAATAAATTAATTTTAATTCTGCATAATTTTTAAAAAGTACACGACATGTACATTAGAGATACATCATGTGTATTGTTTTCTCACCATCTATCGGTGACACACGCATAAGAACTCATCATGTAACTATTCCATGGAAAAATTTTAAGTACATGGAGTGTATATGGGATACATTTCATCTGGTCTCTGAGTTACATGGTCACCAATTGGGTAGGCTATATAAGAATATACATTGAATGTCTGTGACTAAAGGACTACATGTCATGTACAGAAGTTACACAATGTTTACTCCGAATGATTGTGCACCTGGCTCGCCTAGTCAATATTTAGTTTATAATTAAATTAACCACATGTAATAAATGAACATGCATTGAATTAATTTTTAATTAATTATTTCTACATTAAACACTAGTACACGGTGTGTCCCTCCATGTTACATGACGTGCACTCTTGAGTTATTTTCCCAGATTCATGGACACCTCTACATGAGATCTTCGAATTTATTTCATTCATAAAATTAGTTGATTGGATTATATTTATGAGAAACAAAGAGAAAGAATCATATATCACAATTCAGATTAAATAATTATTAAAATAGAATTGAAAACCAATTAGTTATTCATAAATCAATTAATTATCTTTAAATAATTATAAATGATCATGTGACCCCCTATGATACAACTTAAAGAGTCCAATCACAGTGAAATCATGTGATGGGTCATGCTCAAATTTTCCTTTTTGTCATGATCGATGATCATTCCAAGATTTACATGATGATAAATTCTATGATCATAAAAATTGAATCAATGAATATAGAAAATGGGTAAAATTCTATAACCAAGGCACATGACCATCAAATATTATTTATAAATAATTTAAGCAATTAAAGAATTACATTGTGATAAATAATTTTTTTATTGATGGATCTGACAATGGATCTACATTGTACTATCATTGTGTTGTTGGAATCAATAGCATATTTACTCTAGTAGTGATCCGCATGTGTTCCATGAATCTCTGAATGTCACTGTAGGAATATCTAAGTACTAGCATGATAAATCATATCTCTTACGCATTCTCCTTTCATTGCTATGATAATTGATTCCAATGGATTCTAATTGATCTCTCTAGAATTGATAGTGTAAGGTGGAGTAATATTTCTCTCCATTCTTGGGAGTGTTATTTGAGAATGGAGCTCTCTAGGGCTTTAAGAGGATTCTATAGATTCATTGTGCACAACCAAAACAAATGAATTGTCTCTATTGAAAAATAATATAATTGAGTTTATATACCACTAGGGTTAGAAATAAATAATTTCAATAGTTCCCTTTATTATTTATTTAATCCCTATCGAACCACATGTCTATAATAATAATAATAATAATAATATTTATTAACATGCGCTAAACTCGCAAATTGAATTAAATATTATTTAATAAAATAATATTCAATATATATTATTTCTCACTGGACCATTAAACTCAATCCTCCATTCCTCCAAAATTTATTAGGCCTTGAAGAATTACTATTTATTTAACAAATAAATACCACCACATTATTCACAAATAAATAAATAAATATTATATTCACTAAAATGGAAATAAAAATTTATTAAATATTCCGATCACATAATATTCTCTTGAATAACTGGTGATGAAATATATTTGATCAAGGAAACATGAATAATTATTAAAACACATGTGGGAATAATATTTATTAAATTTTTTAAATAATAAATAAACAATATATTATTTAATTAAGGTTCCGTATACACTTAGTGCATGAACCTCTAGGACTCTTTCTTAGTGTAATTAGGTAAAGCAGCCTAAAGTCCAAGGTTAACATCTAGAAACACACTAAGGAACCCATAGAGGAATACATTAATTATACAATGTAATAATACTTCATAAAAACACTCACTATGCAATATTATCTATTTATCATGATATCTCTAATCAAGAAGGTTGGATGACTGTTCCATCAACCTATGTTTTTGATGTCTATTTCTTTGAATTTTTGGAAATAAAAATTTCCTATAAAACACCATTTACATGGATTTATTTATGATATATAATTTCCCTCAAAGGGACTAAGATATCAAATTTCATTAAAGAACAAAAGACACAAATCCTTTCTCACATTATTCATTATTGATTTATTACTCATGACATACCCAATGTATCCTACCATGACGTGAACATATGTCATCATATTTTTTGTCAATACATGAAATTAAGTGACTTATAATACTCATTAATAATAATCTTAATGTCTAAGGATAAATAAAAACATTCGAAGATTGGAACATACAATGAAATATATAAATGTGGACTTCCTACTGGCGGGTCTTGTTCTCATAATATCCTACACTGGATATTACTAAGGGAATGCACCATTTGAAAATTCCTCAAATTAATATGAGTCTCTACCCTTGATATCCTGAATAATTTGTGTCCTTAATGATTTTATCAGATTATAGAATATATATTTAAGAATACTGTCATGAAACTTCAAGGTTCTCATCATAGCGAAGAACTACTATGGACTTTTTAGTGTGAAAACTACTCTTAAGACATTATCAAATAATATATTGCGCAGAAGAACAATCATGATTTTATAAAGAGTTTATTAATATTAAAAAATATTAATACAATCTATCATAAAGTATACCAAAGTTGGTTCTAGGGCACATACTCCAACATGACCAAGCCCAAATCTTTGAAAGCAGTGAGATTCATAGATATTTTTGTTCACAAAACTATGCCAATTCAGGATCCTTAGATGTATCATAGTGAGGGTTAACTAATGAAATAATCATGTCTATATTTACTTTATGCATGAAATCCAAAACAAATCAAACTTCCTTAAGCATATGTGGTTAAATATCATAATAAAGTGACCCTAAAGGTTGAGGGGTTAATATATTTTAAGGGTAGTAAGATTTTAATGTTTCAATATGTTTTATTTATTTAATAAATTTTCACACCATGATTCACCCCCTCTTTGGGTGATCTCACTCTTATCCCCATTTTTGTATCCAATAATTTGTATCAAATGGATAAGTGGATTTTTTGGATTTCATATTTCTATGACTTGATCTAAAGTTGTATTGAATATTTCATCCACAATGTGGGATCCCATTTTTATGGAAATAATTATTTAACATTGAAAAAGTATTTAATATATTTTATGTAAGATTCTCATAGAGTTACTTGAGAAGTGGCTGAATTTGAATTTTTTTTAATTTGACAAAATATTATCTTTGAGATAGATCAAAGAAAAATTGTAATTTATGATTTGGAAAAATAGAAATTAAAAGAGGATATCAAGGATGAGTTTCATATAAATATGAATCATTTAATGTTCTACATATAAATTTAGATGACGTTGGAATATTTTCTTAACAATGAAGAAAGGCCTAGTGAGAAGTGCCTATTGACCAAAGGAAAGAAGTAGAAGAACAAGAGGATGCCATCATATAAATTGTGTTCTTCAACTGAGGTAAACTATAAAAATAATGATAATTATAATTCTAAAACTCATGTAGATAAAGGATGTGAAATGTTAGACTCTCTATAGGATTTAAAAATGAGTTCTCATTCTGGTGGTGAAGAGGCAACAATATTAATTTGTTATTCCAAGGAATGACCATGAAATGAAAATGAATATTGATGGAGTATCATTAATGGAGTGTAGTTTTCAATGATTTAAGATATATCCTTGTAAAAAATAGGTTATAGGGTGAAGAAGTTGTGGCATCCTGCCTTTTTATAATATAACTTTTCATTATATCTTACAAAACAGAGGATCTTTAAAGTCTAGTGTATTGGAAATTAGGAACATAATACACAAAAAACATAAATCATTATTCTTAAACACTTTAAAGGATTATTCATTGTTCATCCTAAGTTCATTACAACATCTCGTAACCTGGGGGTATACATCAAAGGAAAGGGTGAGCATAAGGCCCAGTAAGGGAAACAAGAGAAACATTTTACATGTGAACTTGATATACATCAATAAAGTCAAGATAAATAGCTTTAAGGCATGAGAAAGAGATTATGAGGAATATCATAATGGAAAGAACATGATTCATAACTTGAAGATGTGGCTAAAACATTTAACTTATAAAATCCTGAACATATCACCAAGGTACATTCCCAAGGTGTCATTTAAAAAAATTACCAAGATTATTCACCAAGGTATTGTTAAAATTGTAATCCCTAGAGATTACATCATTACCTAATGCATTGGAGTGCTATCAGGGTGCACCCTTAATTTGACTTTATTATCATGTGAGACACATATTTCATCATCAATAATTTCATAAATAACCCATATATCATAAAAGAAATGGGTTTCATTTCATAGTCATAACGTTTAAAAACTGCCTTAAAGACATGATCTTTATGTCACATTAAACCCACAGAAAAGGAAATCGGGTCTCATGTATGTAAATCCCAGATTTTAAAATAGAAAATTTTGATATATATGTAAATACCTATGTAGAAGAAACAGGTTTGAGTATTCACTTAATAAAATAAATGAATTTGAGAAAAAGAGAGAGATGTTTTGAGATGAAAATTCTGCAGCATAACGACTATGTTACAGGGTTTTAGAAAATATTGAAAAGAGAGGGGACATGGGTCACCCACTCATAAATGATATATAAAACATTATAGGGACAGAATATAAGAACATGGTAATGAAATTTTAAATACATACCATATGAAATGAAAAACATGGAAGGAAGACAAAAATAAGATTTCTCTTATGAAAATTCGACAACCTAACAACGTCACTTAAAACTTCAAAAAATGAATTAATGAGATCAAATAGGGTCTATCATAATATAAAAATAGAATTATAGTATTATGAATATAGAGATAATACCCCAACATGGAAAAAAGGAACTTTAAAGACTTGACATGAAAGTAGAACTTTGAAAATGGGAAGAGTGAAAGAATCCCGTACCTTGAAGAGTAACTTATAAATCTTGAGGTTTGGGACTTTGGGAGGCCTAAGGGAACCTTGGGAGGACTCCTTGGGAGGTAAGGAGACCAGAACTTCGTTGAGGAGGATTTTGGAATGGAAAGGATGAGATAATGGCTTGGTATTTATAGGGGAAGTTAGGGGACAAGGCATTAAGGGCCAAGGGACACGTCATTGGTCGTATTGGAAAAACCATGGGCTTGCCCATGGTATTTGCCTATGGTATTGGAAAATTGGGACACATCATACCTTATATTTCTATTCATAAGTCGACCAGAATTATTAAATGATTATTACATCCTTAATGATGTCATTAAACACCCGAAACTCTAAACTGAAAACTCACTATTCACCGAAAATTCAACTTTTTCAGAAAAATCCAAAAAATTCACATTAACATAATATCGATGATATGAATTCAAAAATGAACTCCACTTATAAAAATAATTTTCTAAATAATTTTAATTTAATTTTTAAATAAAAAACACCATTCACCTGAAAAAACTAATACATAACTAATAATTTCTAAAACAGTTATTTACCTATTTTATTGAATCACATTACTTAATCAAGGTGCCTAAATTATATTAACACTTTATTTAAGTGAGATTACTAATCCATTTGGTCACATTACTAATCCTAAGGGTAAAATCACTTTTCATAATTTACTATTCACCAAAAATTAAGTTGATCTTATTAGTCTCTAAATTTCTTACTGAACACAAAGACCATTTTTTTCGAAAATCCTTACACATCATTAATTATTTAAGGTTTACATAAATATTTTAAAATATCCTTTTTTCAAAATTCATCCATAAGATACATCTTATTTTTATCCAAACATCTGAAAATTCACAAACTTCACCATAGGAAGAAATCACAATTTTATTTATCTCAAAGGATTACACAAAGTAGATATGGTATCGTTACATAACCCCTTATAACACCAGCATATGACCTAAGTGTAAGGTGTGCTAAGGTGAGATAATCTGATAGAGGATCAGATAACATTGCCCTAGTAGTAATCTCCACTAACTTGAACTTCTCCCATATGCGATTCTGTTCAAGATTGACATGCTGGAGTTCGGCTTGGGCTTGGTCCAAAGTGAAGCCCAAAGATGCCACCTCCTTCCCAAGATCTGATAAGTGTGCTTCATATGGTTCGAGTCTACTGGATGAAGCCATCGACTCTTCTTTATGCAGTAACCATTAACATCTTTATTAAATCTTTTTGAGTAAATTAATATACTATTAAAAAAATTTGGGTTGTTATATTCTTCCCCCCTTAAGAAATTTCATCCCCAAAATTTTAAACCAAAGGCCTAGTCAAAAAGGTGAGGGTACTTTTGCTTCATTTTTTCCTCAGGCTCTCACGTCACTTCTTCATACTTATGATTCCTCTACAACACTTTCACAAGGTGGGTAGTCTTGTTTCATAGAACCTTGTCTCTACGGTCTAAGATATCCACTGGATGCTCCTCATAAGAGAGGTCATGTTCCAGTTGTACCACCTCTAGGTTCAGTACATGCAAAGGGCCGAGTATGTACTTCCTCAAGAGAGATACATGGAAGACATCGTGAACTTGAGCTAGGTTCGGTGGAAGTGCTAGAAGATAGGATACTACTCCTATGAGATCAAGGATTTCATAGGGGCCAATGTACCTAGGGCTAAGCTTCCCTTTCTTCCCAAACCGCATGACTCTCTTCCATGGATAAATTCAAAGGAAGACTTTGTCACCAACACCAAAATCCAAGTCCCTTCGACGGTTTTCAGCATAGCTCTTCTACCGACTCTGAGCAGCCTTTATGTATTTTTGGATGGCATGAACCTTTTTTGTCATCTCTTGCACAAGATCAGGCCCAAGAAGCTTTCTCTCACCAGCTTCATCCCAACAAGTAGGAGTTCTACATCACTTTCCATACAGAGCTTCATAGGGTGCCATCTAAATACTCGAATGGAAGCTGTTGTTGTATGAGAACTCGACTAATGGGAGGTGTTGATACCATCCACCTTTAAATTACATTGAGCATAATCTCATCATGTCCTCAGGTGTCTGAATAGTCCTTTCAGATTGGCCATTAGTTTGAGGATGATAGGCCATACTAAAATTCAATTCATTATTCAGAGCATGTTGAAGAATTCTCCAGAATTTTGATGTGAATCTTGGATCACGGTCAGATACGATGGATAGTGGTACCCCATATACCCTTACCACTTCCTTTACGTATATCTTGTCAAGTTGATCCAGAGAGAAATCTTCCCGAATGGAGATAAAATGGGCAGTCTTGGTGAGATGGTCCATAATAACCCATATCACATTGTTTCCTTTAGAGGTCCTCGGGAGACCAGTGACAAAGTCCATAGTGATATTATCCCACTTCCATGCTGGAATGGGTAGCGGTTATAATACCCCCTTAGGAATTTTTTGTTCTTCCTTTACTTGTTGACACACCAGACAACTTGTAGTGTAATCAACAATCTCCCTCTTCATGTTATCCCACCAATAATGATCAAGAAGGTCTCTATACATTTTAGTGCTTCCCAGATGTATAGAGAAAGTAAATCTATGAGATTCATCCATCAGTTCTTTCTTTATCTCCAGAATATATAGAACACATAGTCTTATACGAAATTTAAATACACCTTCTTGATCAATATTGAAATCAGGAAACTTCCCATCCTTCACAGCCTCAAACTTCTTCTGCAACAAAAGATATTCTTTTTGAGCCTTCTTGATATTCTCTAGTAATGAAGGTTGAGAAATCATTTGGGATAGGGTTTATGATGTCCCTTCCCTTATAATTCCCATGTCCAGTTTTACTAGATCCTTAATCAAGGGATCTCCTAGGATCCTTATTATTTCCAGAACAACAGCGTCTTTCCTACTTAATGCATCCGCGACTTTGTTTGCTTTTCCAGGGTGATAATTAATTGAACAATCATAGTCTTTAATAAGCTCCAACCATCTCCTTTTTCTCATGTTCAATTATTTCTATATGAAAATATACTTTAAAATTTGGTGGTCGGTGTATATATCACATTTCTCCCCATAAAGATAGTCCCTCTATATCTTTAGAGCAAAAACAACTTCTTCCAGCTCTAGATCAGGCGTAGGATAATTCTTCTCATGTTGCTTTAGTTGATGAGATGCATAAGAAATTACCTTGTCATTTTTCATGATGATGAACCCAATCCATTTTAGATATGTATCGCTAAAAATAACGAATCCTTCTCCGATAAAGGGTAGTGTTAGCACAGGTGCAGTAACCAATATCTCCTTCAGATCTTGGAAACTTTCCTCGCATTCCTTTGTCCAGATGAAATTAACCCATTTTCGAGTAAACTTGGTTAGTGGATTAGAAATCCATGAAATGTTTTTCACAAACCTCCTATAATATCCTTCTAATCCAATGAAACTACAAATATTAGTTACTGTTGTGGGTTGAGGCCACTCCTCCACAACTATTGTATTTGCAGGGTCAACCAAGATTCCTTTATTGGTTACGATGTGCCCCAAGAAATCCACTTGTGGTAATAAAAACTCACACTTGATGAACTTTCCAAAGAGCCTCTCCTTCCGTAGAGTTTTCAAAATAACCCTCATATGATCTTCATTATCCTCATGACTTTTTGAATATATCAAAATATCATGAATAAAAACTACCACAAAGTTATCAAGGTAGTCCTTAAAGACTATATTCATAAAATCCATGAAAATAATAGGAGAATTAGTCAAGACGAAGGTCATAACAGTAAACTCATAATTCCCATATCTTAATCGGAAGGCAGTCTTTGGAATATCTTCCTTCTTCACCCTCGGTTGATGATAACCAGATCGAAGATCAATCTTGGAGAAGAATTGAGCCCCACGAAGTTGGTCAAATAAATCATCAATTCTTGGAAGAGGGTATTTGTTCTTTATTGTGATACTATTCAGTTCTCTATAATCAATGCATAGCCGCATTGATCTATCCTTCTTCTTCATAAAGAGAACTGGTGCTCCCTAAGGAGACACACTCGGTCGGATAAACCCCTTCTCCAAAAAGTCTTGGAGTTGTTTCTTTAACTCCTCTAGCTCCACATTTTCCATTTTATACGGGGTCTTTGATATCGGTTGAGATCCAAGTATGAGTTCAATGGAGAACTCTACCTCTGTTTCCGGGGGAGGTCCAGGTAACTCCTCAGGAAATACGTCCATATATTCCTGAACAATCAGAACATATTCTATTTGTACAATCCCTTTTCCTTCTTCATCCTCACCGATTAACTCCATAAAGAAGGCTATAGGAGGTTCCTCTAGATAAGGATCAGGTCAGGATATCTCTCCTTGGAAGATAATTGTAGGTTGTTCATTAAAGACTACTGAGATTTCCTTACTTCTGCATTTGATCCTAGTATTATACTTTGAGAGCCATTCTATCCATAGTATAACGTTGAATTCCATCATGGTAATGACTACTAGATTTGCGATGAGATTGTGATCACTAAAGTAAACACTAGAGTCTCTAAACACTGTTGATGCATGGATAATCCCACTTGGAGTATTGACTGACAACTCTACCTCAAGCAGTTCGGGGATTGATTCTATATTCTTTGCAAACTTGGAGGAAATAAAGGAATGCATATAACCAAAATCAAACAAAGTACTTGCTAGTTTTGAGAGGACAAAAAGAGTACCCACTACCACGTCATTCGGAGATTCAACATCAGTTGTTGTGATAGAAAAAGCACGACCTTACTCCCTTGTCCTTTGCTGAGATTGATGGTGATTCCCCTCCATTGCCCTCGGATTTGGACAGTTATTAGCAAAGTTCCCAAGTTGTTCACACTTAAAGCATTGGACTTCAGGTAGGGCCAGAACCATCTTTCCTCTGTCGTTAGTGTTGGGGAGTTGAGGCTTCACATCACTACGAAAATTCCGAGCAATATGGCCTTTTCTTCCACACTTGTAGCACTTACCACTTCCGATCAAGCAGTTCCCCGAATGCTTCTTCCCATATTTATTGCATGTGGCATGTTGAATTTTTTTTCCACCTCTTTCCTGATCAAATCTTCTTCCCAGTCTTGGTTCTAGAGCTCTCTTCTTCTCATTAGATTTTTGAGACCACTGTGTCTCACCAAACTCCAATTCGACTTTCATAGCACTTAGAACTATTTCTTCGTAGCTATCATAGCCCCTGTTGGATAGATTATTCCGAAGATGAGGTCGTAGTCCACCAAAAATATATCAACCTTCCCATTAGGGTCCATGACAAAGCTTGAGGTATAATGGGAAAACCTTGTGAAGTTAAACTCATAGATTCCAATAGATTCATTCTCCTTCTGCTTCAGCTCGAGAAATTCTTTCTCCATTCTCATTCTCATCGAACGAGGGAAATACTTATTGAAGAATATTCCCCTTAAATCTTCCCACTCCATAACTTCCATCTCTCATCTTGCATTCGTGTTTTTGATCAGTGACCACCACTGACCAGCTTATCCCTCTAGGCGGTAAATAGCAAGGGTGACTTTTTCATGTTCTGAATAATGAAGTACAGAAAAGATCTTTTCAATGGAGCTTATCCATTGTTCTGAAACCAATGGGTCAGTAGATCCACTGAATGTTGGTGGTCGTTGATGCATGAAGGACTCAACAGAATGTTGTTCCCTTCATGGTGAGATCAGCCTATCATCTTGATTCAAGTTATTACTCATAACTTGAGTCAGTTGGTTCATCATTCGAATGAATGTTTCCATTCCGGATTCCATCGGAGTTTCTTCAGCGCATGGTCCATTGCGGTCACCATTTGAACGGTTCCTCCTACTGCCTACCATTTTCTAAAAGAATAAAATCTTAGCGAGAAACTTTCTTTATTTACAAATCTTTTAAATATAAAGGATTCTACGTCTTTAAACTACATGCTTAAACAACTATATTTCTCTATAATTCCTTCATAATGATTCATAAAAAGCTTTCAATTAACCAAAAAATCCCCTGGGAGTGTCTTAACCAAGAGTGAAGCAAGGCCCATTGTCGTGCACCAATTCCCATTCGAGTCTAGCTCAAAGCGGTGTTTTCGGGTTTTAACCCTATGTACATCTGTGCCAGAGCCGCCTCTACCCGATCATATCCATACAGGGATGTATTTATTTGATAAACCACTTACTCAATACTCTCCAAAATAACAGGAAGTTTTCCTATATTTAAACTTTTCTATAGGGTTCTTCCTAAAGTTTTCATAGCCTAATTCCCATAAATAAATAAACTATCATTTGATACCAACTGTAGAATCCCGCCATTTTATAATATAACTTTTCATTATATCTTACAAAATAAAGGATCTTTAAAGTCTAGTGTCTTGGAAATTAGGAACATAATACATAAAAACAATATAAATAATTATTCTTAAACACTTGAAAGACTTCTTCATTTTTTATCCTAAGTTCATTACATCATCTCATAACCTGGTGGCATACATCAAAGGAAAGGGTGAGTAGAAGGCCTAGTAAGGGAAACAAGAGAAACATTTTACATGTGAACTTGATATACATCAATAAAGTCATGATAAATAGCTTTAAGGCATGAGAAAGAGATCATGAGGCATATAATAATGGAAAGAACATGATTCATAACTTGAAGATGTGGCTACAACATTTAACTTAGACAATCATGAACATATCACCAAGGTCCATCCCCAAGGTGTCATTTAAAAAAAATCACCAAGGTTATTCACCAAGGTATCGTTAAAATTGTAATCCCTATAGATTACATCATTACCCAATGCATTGGAGCACTATCAGGTAGAAACCTAAATTTTTATTTATTATCATGTGAGACACATATATAATCATCAATAATTTCATAAATAACCCATATAGAATAAAATATATGGGTTTCATTTCATATTCATAACATTTAAAAACAGCTTTAAAGACGTGATATTTATGTCACTTTAAACCCACAGAAAAGGAAATTGGGTCTAATGTATGTAAATACCAAAATTTAAAATATCACATTTTGATATATATTTAAATACCCCTATAGAAGAAATAGCTTTGAGTATTCACTTAATAAAATAAAAGAATTTTAGAAAAAGCGAGAGACATTTTGAGACGAAAATTCTGCAGCATAACGTTTATGTTATAGCGTTTTAGAAAATATTGAAAAGAGAGGGGACATGGGTCAACCACTCATAAATGATCCATAAATATGTATAGGGACAGAATATAAAGGATATTAGAACATGGTAATTAAAATTTAAACAAATACCATATGAAATGAAAAACATGGAAGGAAGACAAAAATAAGATTTCTCTTATGAAAATTCAGCAGCCTAACAGCTTCACTTAAAACTTCAAAAAATGAATTGATGAGATCAAATAGGTTCTCTCATCATATGAACATAAAATTACAGTATCATAAATATATATATCATACCCCAACATGGAAAAAAGGAACTTGAAAGACTTTACATGAAAGTAGAACTTTGAAAATTGGAAGAGTGAAAGAATCCATTACATTGAAGAGTAACTTCGAAATCTTGAGGTTTGGGACCTTGGGAGGCTTGAGGGAACCTGGGGAGGACTCCTTGTAAGGTAATGAGACCAGGAATTTGTTGAGGAGGATTTTGGAATGGAAAGGATGAGATAATGGCTTGGTATTTATAGGGGAAGTGAGGGGACAAGGCATTAATGGCCAAGGGACACCTCATTGGTGGTATTGGAAAAACCATGGGCTTGTCCATGGTATTTGCCCATGGTATTGGCCCCTTGGGACACATAATAACTTATATTACTATTAATAAGTATACCAGAATTATTACATGATTATTACATCCTTAATGATGTCATTAAACACCCGAAACTCTAAACTGAAAATTCATTATTCACCGAAAATTCATCTTTTTCAGAAAAATCCCAAAAATTCACCTTAACATAATATCGATGCTCTGAATTCGAAAATGAACTCCATTTATAGAAATAATTTTCTAAATATTTTTAATTTTATTTTTAAATAAAAAACACCATTCACCCGAAAAAACTAATACTTGACTAATAATTTCTGAAATAGTTATTTACCTATTTTATTGAATAACATTAATTAATCAAGGTGACTAAATTATATTAATACTTTTTTTAAGTGAGATTACTAATCCATTTGGTCACATTACTAATCCTAAGCGTAAAATCACTATTCATAATTTACTATTCACCAAAAATTAAGTTGATCTTATTAGACTCTAAATTTCTTACTGAACACATTTACAGAAGACCATTTTTTTGAAAATACTTACACATAATCAATTATTTAAGGTTTACATAAATATTTTAAAATATCCTTTTTTTACAAAATTCATCCATAAGATACATCCTATTTTTATCCGAACATCTGAAAATTCACAAACTTCACCATAGGAAGAAATAAAAATTTTATTTATCTCAAAGGATTACACAAAGTAGATACAGTCTCGTTACATATCCCCTTATAACACCAACATATGAGATAAGTGTAAGGTGTGCTAAGGTGAGAGAATCTGATGGAGGCTCGGATAACATTTCCCTAGTAGTAATCTCCACTAACTTGAACTTCTCCCATAGGTGATTCCGTTCAAGATTGACATGCTGGAGTTCATCATGGTCTTGGTCCAAAGAAAAGCCCAAAGATGCCACCTCCTTCCTAAGATCTGATAAGTGGGATTCATATGGTTCAATTCTAGTAGACGAAGCCATCAAATCTTCTTTCTACAGTAACCAGTAACATCTCTATTAAATCTTTAAGAGTAAATTAATATACTATTAAAAAAAATTGGGTCGTTACAGAAGTGGCCTTGAATTTAATCATGCAGTAAATGGGAATGAATATGGAAGAGAAAAAAAATATTCTTTAAGAGCCTTCCCAAGATACTATAAACCAAATGGACATAGATAAAGAATTTAAGGAAAGTGTTTTTTCACTAAGAACACAATATGAAGAAATAAAATGGGATTTGAGATATTTCAGCTCAACTTTGAAGAAGTTGGATGAAACATTCTATGAAAATTATAATAACATAAGAGAACTTGAGGAGAGTATAAACACCTTAAATAGAAGATTAAGATCACTATGAAAGAGATCTGAACTTGTGAAGTAACAAATAGAAATACATATTCAAAATTTGTAAGAAAATTGTTTTTACATGCAAAATTTGGAAGTGTGATTTTATAAAATAAGGAGGAACCGAAGTGCTTATATTATGGATGATTTGGGAACATCATTGGTATATTTTTTAAAGCTTACATGCTCAAATAAGTTATAAGAACAAAAAAAATTACAAAATATCAATCATAGAGAGACCAAAAAAGGTATTATTCTTATGGTAGATATTTTATTTATTCTTATCTTACTCATAATTCATGGTATTAACATTGGATAAATCCATGGAAGGGTAAAAAATTCATATAGAGACACTACACTTATATGACTTTCAAGGAGAATTTTTATCCTGGAAGAAGTATTGTTAAGATGGAAAATAGGTTCAATGGTTAAGAGGAATAAAAATAATCTTAATGAAGGGTGTATCAAACACCAAAATATGGATTGTGACAAAAAATCTCTTGTAAGGAACAAAAAAAAATGGAAGCAAAAGAAAGAGGCTGTTCCAGTTATAAAGAAGTGGAAGAGAATGTGAAGTTGACTCCACTAAAGAAGTTTTATTCTAATATGGAACTTTTGGTCAGTAAGGAAGAGTTTTTCCAAAGTGGTACTACATAAACGACTAAGGGGAAAAAGATTAATATGCAATGGAGAAGAAATTAGAAGGTGATATCTACTAATGTTTCTTAATAAGATGTCTTTTGTTCAAGTATGGTCAATTCAACAATTTTGGAAAATTAGAAGCTAGGGAAGAATAAAAATGCTCACATATATGAAGAAGAGTGTTTGAGTGATAACACACAAAGGAGATCCTTTGGTAAGAGGTTAAGTTGTAGAGCTATAAGTGATGCTGAAGAACTTGAAGATATGATTGCATTCCTTTCTCAAAACATGAAAAGGGAAAAAGGAACAAGGGAAGGTTATGGATTGGTTCATCTTAACTAGATCTATTCCTCTACTTGAAGAAATTTTAGGAACCCCTATCCCTATATGATTTATTATTTCTATCCATTTTTGAATAGTTTTAGTTTTAAAGGGGGATAAAATATCCATGGAGTTAATTATTCTAGAGAATAAAAAGTGGATAAAACTTAATGAAAACTTGGACAAGAAAAAATTAGTATGAAAATTACGAATCCAGTAGTGTATTAAAGCTCAATTTATATATAATTGTATTAATTGTTATCAAGACTGAAGAGGCATGCTTGTAGAGAGTTTCCATGGTAAAAATTCATTAAAAGAAGGCCTAAATGGAGTTAAAAAAATACATGTTTTAATAATTCCACCAAAAGAAAAATATGATTGGGAAGATCAATAATATTAAAATTTAAGATTTATACATTTGTTTTATAAAATTTGGTATCATATATCTTATTATAAGTGATTCCAAAAGCTTCTAAAAGATATTGATTCCCAATATTTTGGTTTCACCAAATCAAGATATATCAAGTGGTTTCATGAACTAAAGACTCATGAGGAGTTATGATGAACATTAAAGGCTATTGAGTTTTTTTGGAAGTTGTTTAAGACTATGAAGAATTGAAAGTCATAGAGTTCAAATGGAATCATTTTTTTCAAATTGAACCACTCTTGCAATAAGTGGTGTAAAATGTTTAACATGTGGAATCAATAAGTGGTGTCAAGTGATAGAGATCACCGGTTTTTTTTGAAAGATAGAAAAATTCAAAGCAGTTATGATCTTTAAATAAAATTGAAGGGTGACATGGAAAAACTTGTGGTTGTATTCAAAAACCCTTGTTTCCTACACTGATCTTCAATTTAGTAGGCTTAGAGTATTCTTTGACATCCCAAGTTCCAGGTGATATATTCACTCAACGAGTATCTTGAGAAACTACAGTAGGGACAATGTTTGTCTTATAGAGAAAGGGGGAGATGAAATTAGATAAAGAAATCCTCCTTTTCCACATAAGGGGAGTTATTTTCCATGAGGAATCCCCCTTGGAATATGAAGATAAAATTGGAGCTCAAATTTATTGTATTTTCTTCCCACATACCAAGGGAGATAATGATTTCAAAATTCAAGGGTGAGAAGTAGTGAAGATGTTGATGTTCCCTCCAATACAATGGAGAATGAATATAAGTGAATCCCTAAAAATGAAGAGTGTTTTTCGATTTTCAAAAGGTCTATTGTATTTCATTGACCTTAAGGGGGAGAATATATCTTGAGGAGTAGAAGATATCATTAAGGTGAATAAGATAATTCAGATAGTTAATTGTGTAGGGGGAGAAAAAACATATTGTGTTTTATTAATAAAATCCAATGGGGGATATTGTTAGAAATCCCAAAGGATTGATGTTGGATTTGTTGAAAATATGGTTGGTCAAGATTTTTGACAATGAGGATGGTCAAGGTTTATATCCAATATGTGTGATATAATCTGAATGAATCTTGTAGAATTTGTTTACAATAACTTTGTGGAAGACACATGTTGAAGATGACCAAGGTGATATTTTTATATTTGGGATATTGGTTTGTCCTGATAGTGATTTACAAGGTATATTGTTGACATTAAGATTTATGGACTTTCATGTTGAATGTGTTGAGAATGTGTTGATTAGTCATGAGGAATATGTACGGAGGCATACCAGAAGTGATGTTTATGGAGTCAGTTTCACTCAAGTGCAACATGATCGAGCCAAGAAATCCATACCCAGAGAGAAAGGTGATTCAATGTGTTGAATCCAAAAATTAGAAACTAGAAGAGGGAACACACCCTGGTAGTCTCCATGGTGGATTCCCATTGTACCTGGACAAAATGGGCAAGTAATATGGAACATGTATGTAGAAAGATAATTTTTGGTGGAAAATTAATGGTGTAGGCCAAGATGTCCAACCTGCCCGTGGTGCATGTTGTGTTGTTTGGAATTTTAGAGGAAAGTGGAAAAAAGTATGTTGATATGTCATAGTGTGGAAAACAAATAGTTGATCCAATGTTCTATATTGAATCTCTGTCATTCAAGGAGATTGGAACGTGATGGACTACCCCCATAGTAGGGGTAGTTTTTGTCAATATATGAAATCATAAGTCAAAAATTCCTAAAGCAGGAGACCATGACCAATGTTATTTCCTTGTTGAAAAAAATAAATATTGGGTTCTTATAACAGGAAATGGTGCTATATTTTATAGGGAAATATGTGTGGAACATATGTAGATATCTTCATAATTTATTCGGATGATGATGAAATGGTTCTTGAGTGGTTTAATAGTCATAGGTTAATGTTTTAGGCCATGATTCGAGTGGAATTATGAGGAGTTATGCAATATTCATTATGATGGATTAAATGGAGACTTAATCCACATTTCATAAAGAAAGATGGTATCTAGGAGTATTTATCTCTAATCATTTATGGAGAAAATCATGGAGGAAGATCGTTGGTGTTTATAGGAAGTTTTATTATTATATTATAGTGGAATAAGTGGATACTTTATTGTCACGCTATCTCCTTATTAAATCAGGATATCGACAGGGAGAATAAAAAAATAGGTAAACTATGAACACATTTCCATATCTAAATTTCAGAGGATAATAGGTGTTTGTTCCAGGAATGGGGATGGAAATTATTTAAAAAATGATTTGTCATCCATTGAAGAATTTCCCAATTGGATAATTTGTTTGATGTATTTGTATCTAAGATTAGCATTTGTTCCAAATATATTTTGGAAATAAGAAAGCTACATTAAGGTTTTTTAATTGAGGTGAAAAAGCATCCCATCATGACTACATCAGAGAATCTATCGATTTTTTGAAGATGTATTCAGTGATTTTGTAAAGGGACCTACATGTTTATAAACTATGCATGTATCCTTCCCAGAATAGTGAGAAAAGGATGATGAAGTATTGGAAGTGATCTGATAATCAGCCTTGGGTGATAGTGAACCAACCCTAAACTTTATAAGGCAGTGAGACTAGGTGATGAGTGACCAAGCCATATCCTTTGTAAGAAGTGAAATTCATAGTGATTTTGTTGCATGGAACAATACTAATGCATGGTCCTTGGACGTATCCAAGTGAGGGTGTACCAAGTAAATACTCATTTCTATATTTACACTATGCATGTACACAAAAATAGATCAAGAAACCTTAAACCTATGAAGATAAAGAGAATAAAAAATTGACCCTAAAAATTTATAGGTCAATATATATTAAGTCCAATGAGATTTTAAAGGTTTAGGTTATTTTATTTTGTTATGAAAATTTCACACCCTGATTCACCACCCTATTAGAGTGATCTCACACTTATCCCCATTTTGGGACCATAAAAATCCTTATCTAGTGACTTTAGGATCCAAACCATCCAATAAACCACTCGGTACCACCTTCCAAGAACTATCCAAAAGAACCTAAAAAAAAGCCTTCGCATTCCTAATACAATATAACCAATAATCCCATGAATCTCACATGATCTCACACCCCATCCCACTACCCTCCTAAGGATTTTAGAACAAACCCTCAAAGGAAACCTATGTCTAAACCTCACACTATCCAAAAAATAGAAATCATAGTCACTAAATTAAATGAGGTCCTCACCATGGAGTTCTATGTAGAACAACATTCAGAATATAATTCTTACAAGTCCAATTCTAGAACTAAGGGAAAACCATTAAAGAACCTCAAAGGAGGGAGTACATAATGTGTACCTTGGTTACATGATGTGTACCCTCAAAAAACCTCCCTATCCATATAACACATCCTGACCTAGTGTGTACTTTTCCCAAGTAGATGGAGTGAAATCACCCTATATGGTGTGTTACCCACATGTGGTGCTAGGCCATGTTCCTATCCATGTACCCCACATGGTGTCTAGATTTGTTTGGAACATAGATTATGGACATGTAACATGCATATGGTAGTGTAATGTACATTACACGAACATATTCCCCAAGTATGGGGTGTCATGCTAATTCCTCGACCACACCCCAATTCACTTTACATGGTGTTTATCGAACACACATCATGTAGCCCCCATCTCCAAACTCTTTCCCAAAAGAAGAATACATGATGTGTATTTTTGAATTACATGCTGATTTATTGGGTTTTCCCACCCAATAACCCAAAAATGAATATTAAATAATAAAAAAATCTATAATATGGGGATTTGGATAAAAAATAAATTCCATCCATAGGGAATAAAACACTAAATATTTGATCCCATATCTATGAAATTCCACCATTGAATCCTGATATACCTCTTCTTCAACTCCCTGGAGTGATCCTCCTATCTATCCCCCTCTTATATCTCATATAAAGGGGATGGAATGGGGGAATCCCCCCCTCAGATGTACATGATAATCCATGGGAAGGAGTGAAAAATAAAAGGAAAAAGAAAATAAAAGAGAAAGGGGCTTGAACCCATCCCCGGTGCTCGATGTGAGGTTATAACTCACATAGGAAAACCCCCTTATTCTATACTCAACAATGGATTTGGAATCTCAATTTGATGTTATGTACAAAATATAACACTAAATGAACATGCATGGATAAATAATATTTAATTAATTAAATCTTTAAAAATTCAGTGAAAATATGAATGTCTCAAAATTCTTCCAAACTCCTATCCTTGGGTAGACACCCTATTCTAGGACTCATAGAATGGTAAAAAAATATCCAATATCTTTTGATAGAATAAATTACCATTTTAACCCTATAAACCACCCATGAAAAAAATTTAATTTTCCATTGATTTTCTCAACCCGTGATTATATGGGTTATCAAAACCTCCCCACCATAATGATTCTTTACCTTGAGAAGATTCAGTGGAAAACAAGTTACCAAGATTCACCCTAAAAACCATCATATCTAATTCCACCTGGACTATACACTGACTAGTCTAATAGTGCCCACAACACTTATTTTATGGGTGATGCTTCAGATGATGAGGGAAAATCTCATGGGAGGTAATGATGCTTAATGGATGGGGGATCATTGATGGGGTGGGTGTCATTGGGTGGGGTTATTTGATGGGTGATGCTTCAGATGATGATTGTGAGGGGAACCTATGGTGGCCAGTAGTCACACTCGATGGTGGGGGTATCTGATGGGAAGACATCAATATATATGGAGGGACCCATAAAAATATGACTGAGGAAATTATCCTTCGTTCTAGTCATTGAGAAAGTAGAAAGTGGAGTGGGAAATGATGGGCTTGGGCCTGGCGGGTATGGGTTCTTTGGAACTAGTCCTTCAGGCATGTTTCTTAGGCCTTTGTACACGTTTGACCTATAATCTATGTATAAGGGTTTATCTCTTCCCAGATAAAAAGTGGTCCTTTTTTAATAATTAAAAATAGGGTTCAACCCCAACTTTAAAAAAACAAACTCCATGACCCCTGATCTGGCCATCACTAAACATGATGACAAGATGTGGATGGATCACTCACACAAGAGTGCCAACCCAAAACACCAACCACCACCCATCCCTGAATCATTAGGAATGAAATCCACCATTCCGAAAAAACCCACATAAAATGAGGACTAGAACTCCCATCAAAAAATGGTAGGATTTCCAATATATGGATTACCTTACACTGTTCCTCGAACACCAACCTAATCAGACTCACCTGAACACAACTATCACACATTCTCATGCAATGAGAATGAAAAGTCAGGCTTATGATCACATGAGACAAACCCCAACAAAGATAGGCCAATGCACATGAACCACTAACCATGATCCTCATACAAGTCAGTTACAACAAGATTAAGTACCCCTGATTCTCCTCCACAAAAAAAATATCCCTAATGCCAAGATCAACCACATGAACACTCACCACATGATAATAATTCTAAAACCATGAGGTCATAACTACGCTCCCACAATGTGACCAGAAGCACAACCAAAACAAACAAGACCATGCATCAACCAAACCCACCCTCTTTACCAAACCATAGGACCGAGATCACTCCTAGAGATCTAGGTCTGAAGCTAAATACAACCTCATGCATAACCATAAAACTTATCAGGGCAACCATAACCTCAAGGAAACTATATCCCAATCCAAACATCTCTCAAGAATCATTTAACTCATCAAGAAACTCCTAGGGAATCCAATGTATGAAACTATCTACTAAGGTCTCCATGCATCCATTAATAAAGGAACTATATTTCCATCACCAGTAAATATATCACCACAAGGTCCACATAACTCTTACTAAAAAGAAAATTACTTGTTGTTCATTTGAGTAGAATGATTCAAAGGATCAATATAGAACAATAACATATAGGTAATTACAGACAATTTAAACAACTAAAACTCCATCGTTAGTGAAAAAATACAAAGAAAAACATATGTTAGGTAAATTTTATGGGCCTATTATGATGCATGTACATAGGAATCTAACCAAAGGGCCTAGAGACAAAACCAAAATAAATTATAGATCCCAAAATCTAAGTGAATAACCAAAGGTGAAATCATAAAACTATAACATCATAAAAAAACAATAATCCCATTCCCTGGTAACATGGACATTCCATTAGAAAAGGTGGTCATGATTCACTAGTTTGAGGTCCATCACATTCTTCAACACATTCCTAAATCACATATTTACCAAATCACAAATAATAATATATTAAAATAGATGTTATGATGATATTTTTCCATGAATCCTCCCAATCCAACATGACACATCACCTGATTCGACTCACGATAAGGCCTCAAGAACACCTCCCCTTATGCTAGAGGCCACCAAATAGTAACGAGAGACTAAAAATACATAGTGGGGGGATACTATTCCCTTTTATTAGAGTGAAATAACAATGGAAAATAACCAAACACACAGATACATGAACATGAGAGTTTTCATAATATACAAAAAATAGAAGCATGATATATTAAATGAAATGTAAGATAAAAAATCACAATCATGCTATACACATAAAAATAATTCTGATTGGCCTGATCACATATACAAAATAAATACAAAAAATAAATAAAAAACACACAAGGAACTATATATAACTCTGATTTTTACCTTTAATATGGTCTCCAAAAAAAGGTAAAATTGCTCTAACCTGAACCTCAGACCCCACACGAGTAGTTACGCTTGACCATGTAACCCTGGGAGTCTACCTGATTCACTATGAAACTTGCGATCCATTTATAACCTAACATGAGGTTTTTATATGAAATAAAGTTCACATAAATGGGGTGAGAAATAAATCTCACTAGGCCACCCCAACGATGAACTTAACATCTCTTTTAATAACCAGTTCATGCAACATGTGATATGATCAACCTAGTTAAAAGATAATTGACATAAAATAATATCATTGTATAAAATAAACTGTAGAAATAAAAATGAAAAAAAACTAACCATGTGATCTATCCTAGAACCCGAGGTAAATGTACCCTCACTTTGGCCCCCCAATCGGAGTAATTTTAGCACGTGGTTTACCTAGGATATAGACATTAGGAACATCCACTAGATCTACACATGATATTTAAGACATATAACATGTCAATATACATGAAGGAAAATCACTAGGATATCATACTACAGGTCCAAGATAATAACATACATAACCAGGCTCTAGGGCTATAATAGTACGATCTGAACGGGTGATATGAACCTCCAAGTCAACACAACTAAAGAAGCTATCAAATTACCATAGGTCCTATCAAACTAACTAGGATAGTAGTATAATAAATAGGTGTACTCAACATCCATTACCACGAACCAATAGTGAAAAATACATCCATAAGAAAACATAACCCACTCCATGAGTGCCTTGGTACCTCACAAAACCTAATAACCTGGCTATAGATAATATTAATATTAGGGGGGGGGGATTCACTCAACCATATCATCCATCATCTCTATAGACTATTCAAATATAAACTACCTAATATATGAGGTAATCAAATCAATCTCAAGTCCAATTAATAATCCAATAATATCCCAAAGGGTTCCTCTCTTATCCCAAAACTGAAAGGAACAAAGTCAAACGTATATGATAGCAGAACTTGGGTGATATGATTCTTAAAACCATCTTTAGTATCATATCCACAACATGTCACATCCCAATATCTAGGTTCTAATGTGGTACTCAAAATATAAATCCTTAAACCATCAATTAACCTCTCAAGTTCAATAGAACATAGGGAACTATAATGGTCCCATGGATCATATCCATCTTAAAACACAGTCCACACCCAATAAATGAAACCTCACTTGATGAATATAACACCTAACCAATCCAAGAAACCACTTGGTATCACCTTTTGGGAACCATAAAAAAGAAGCTCAAACAAAACCCCATATCATTCCCAAGCCAAGATAACTAAAAAGCTCTTGACTCTCACCTAAGATCACACCCTAGCTCACTACCCTTGGGAGGATTTCAGAAAAAAACCTCAAGGGAAACCTCATGATAAACCTCATACTATCTTAAAAACTTCACTCATGATCTCAAAATTCCATGAGGAACCCACCATGGTGTTCTATGAGAAACAATAATTAGAATGGACTACTCACAAGTCTAAACATGACTCTAGGGTAGAAACTATTGAAACACCTCTAAGGAGGGAGTACATGACATGTACCTAAATTACAAATTTTTTACCCTTAAAAAACCTCCCAGGTCATGTAACACAACCCAACCTATAATGTACTTTTCCCAAGTACACGATGTTCACTTTCACTACATAGAGTAACACCCAAAAGGGTTTCCTAGAAAATTACTAGGCCATGTACCCCACACAGGGTCTAAAAAAGTCTATCACATGACCACTAGCCATGTACTATGCATGGGGTCTAACCATTATAAGATTCAGGTAAAGGGAGTGGTATATTGTAGCATATTGTCTTCTATTTTTGTTTATTCCTTCAATTTGGGTTGGTTTGTAGGTGAGTATTGGTCACATGGAGACTTGTTAGTCTTGCTTTATTCATAATTTGGAGTTTAACCAGCTTGGATTTGATTTTATGGATATAGTTGTATCATTTTATTCCACATAGTATTCTAGTTTTATGTCTCTTTTCTTTATATACAAGAGTTTTTATGCTTTATTTCTTCACCTCACCATGTGATGACTGACTCTAGTGTATGGTTTTTTTGACCCAAGTTATTACATGACTATGTTCCCCCAGTATAGGGTGTCTAGCCAAGTCCATAGCCACACCCCGAGTATTTCTACATGGTACATCCTAAAAAAAATTCCATGTATCTCTCATCTTAAACCTCTTTCCCAAAATAATAACACTAGGAATGTGTTCTTGAATCACATGTCATGTGATCGGGTTTTCCCAAATAGAAAACCCTTATGATCACCCTGAGACCACCTATTTCCCCAAAAAAACTCCATATCATCTCTCTAGGGGTCACCATAAACATATAAACAATATAAAAACTTTTAAAAAATATACTAAATATATTTTTGGGAAAAAAACTTAAACAAATTACTACCTCATAGGATTAAATGCTGAAGTTTCGATCTCAGATCCGTGAGACATCGCCACCAAACCCCAATCTACCACCAATATAGATCCTCAATGCGATCCCCTATCCATACTCTATATTATATCTAATTAGAAGATGATATAGGGGATACCACTTGGTAATAATCTATAATACATGGGATGGATTATAAAATAAAATAGAAAATGGAAAAAAAGAAAAAAATGTTGGGAAAAAATCCCTTAAGGTAACATTGCAAAATTTTTGGGTTAATTATGGTCATTGATAAAGTGGGTTTAAAAGTTATGTCTTGGAACTACAAATACATTTTTGACACATTATATTGACAAAGATCTAATACAAATTAAATTGTTACATGTAAGTGGTATAGAAAATTATGTACACAAGGTGATGTCATTTTCCAGTGTTTACCAAATTTTTGGGGTCCAAAATTTGGATTTTGGTTAGCATCATGAAATATGGATTTAATTGAAGATCTCATCAAACATGTAAAAGGAATTAGTTTCCTGATTATGGGATTCATGAAGAGTGATTTTTTAAGGATCAACGAATGTTGAAAGTGATCTACGTGAACACCAATGAGCATCGTGAACTGTGAAGGTGAGAACCATTGCGACTGGAGCATTGTGGAAGCATGAAGTAGTGATGGGAGGATTTGAGATTATTATGTGCATAAATAATAAGAAAATTATGTGGAGATTTGAGAAAAAGGTATAATTGATAAAGAAATTAGGTAGCTTTGCAAAATGGTGATGATGTGGTATGGAAAATTCTGGAATCGGTGGAAACGCCTATAAATAGGCCTCTACCCCCTTCAAAAAGGTAGTGAGACTTAATAAAAATCTTAAGGCTTCAGAATCATGAAGGTGGTTCATGAAGGTTTGTTCTCAAATGGTGGTTCTTAAAGGTGATATGTGAAGAATTTTGTGAATTCTATGATAGCTAACTGAATGTTATGAGCATAAAAAAAGTAGAGGAATTTGCAAAGGCTAAGTAAGCTTCACGAAAGGAAGGAGCTTTGTGAAGGCTAGTTGAGCTTCGTGAAATAGGTGTGATTCATGAAGGCTATGTGAGATTCATGAAAATTAGGAAATTCACCAAATTATATTTGTGCTTCACAAAATCGGAGATTCAAGAAGGTAGTGAGCATTGTGAAAGTTGTTCAGAAGGTATTACCCAACACATTTGTGGTAAAGTGGTTTTAATCAGTTAGATGAAAGTGAAAATTAAATAGAGAATCCATCTATAACTGAGGATATATTCATTACATATAATGAAGGGACCTATAAGTCCATAAACTATGAGTGTATCCCTTCCAAGAGTAGTGAGCAAAGAAAGAGGAATATGGGAATCCTTTCCACTGTCAGTGAGCCAGAGAAAGAGACATAGGGAGTGAACCTTGGTAATGTAGTGAGTAGACCCTAAACCTTGTAAAGGTAGTGAGCCTAGGCATAGAAGTGACCTAGCATAAACTTTTTATTTTGTAAGTATACTTTAGTGGATTTGTTACATCGGTGCATTATTTTGTATACTCCTTGGAAATACCTCAGTGAGGGTGAACCAAGTAAAATCACTATGTCCCATGCATGTTTTCATTTCTGTTCATACATTGTTACGAGAGGAGGAGAGAAGAGTCTTTGGTTTAACAACTAAAAAAGATCCAAAGGGGTGGTAGTTTTAATCTATCATACCCTAATTTACCCCCTCTTAGGGTATTTGACCTAGTGGGCCTAAAAAAATAAAAAGAAAAGAAAAAGAAAAGAAAATTAAAAGTAGCCCGAGTTCGACCTCAACAGTCGATGCAAGGTTATGAATCTCCTTGGAAAACCCCCAATCTAGACTTAAATATAGACTTTAAATATCAATATGGTATTTTATTCCACATATATCACCAAACGAACATGCATAAATAATTAACATTTAGTTAATTAAATATTAAATATTCGATGAAAATATGAATGGATAAAAATTCTATCGAACTCCTATCCTAGGGTAAAACCCCTATTCTGGGACCAATGGAGTGGTTAGAAAAATTATACAAGATCTTATAAAATGATAAGTTACTATTTTCACCTTGAAATCACTTACGAACAAAAACTTGAATTTTCTATGATTTTATCAATCTGTGATGACATAAGAAATCACATATTCCACCTGATATAAAAAATACCATTGAATTATTATTTTTTGTGTTTTTTGATAAAAGTGATTAAGGTTTCCCTAAAATATATTTCTAATTCATGAGGAATACATTTTATTAATACTAGTGTGGCTTGGAGTGATTTTTTATTTTTTCTAGAATCTATAGGAGACAACCACACTATGGTGAATCAAAACAGGATGTGGCGAATAAAAAGAAAAGGAAAAAATTATGGCAAGCCCAAGATTGATTTAGGATAAGATCCATCACCATGAGACAAAAATAAAACTCAACCATGACCACTGTTAGTGGTAATGGTGGATTAGAGATCTTACATAGGGTTGAAATAAGGAGAAGAGAGCCCATATGTAGGGAGGAATAATGAAAATTGTTATTTATATGGGGGTATGATGGGAATTCAATGGTGGGGTATCCTGAATTCTGAGTAATAAACTATTTCCATTTATGATATAAAAATAAATATTGGACTAAAATTTTATGTACTATTCAATATAAATGGAATATGAAATTAATTCTTGGTGAAGAGAAGTGGACCAAATCATAGAGTAGGGATCCACAAACGTAGTGCTTTCAAAATGGATAAATGTTATTCTCTACACTATGGAGGATGGAGTTTTGAGCTCAAAGTTTACCTACATAACATGGGGAGCTGTATATAAGGTGTTTTGGAGGATGTGTTCTTGGATGGAGGTGCTTCAGAGTTATGAACTTCTTGGAGACATGGATAATTTAGTACATGAATGATAAGTCGACCACACCATAGTGGTCATTATGATGGATTTCAATAATAGCTTTGAGAAACAAGAATGTGTCTATGGGAATATTGAATGTTGTGGTGGACCTGGGTAAGTATTATTATATCAAGAAGCTATATTCCACCTACACTATGGTAATCATGTATTGGGTGTCTGGAATTTTGAAATTGAAACAAAAAACTACCATGTGGTGATGATGTTAGGAGTTTTAAGGGATTTTTTACTGGAATAAATCCATTTCATAGTGATTAGGGATATATTTATTGGTCATATTTTCTTGAAAATGGTGTAATCTCACTGGAAATTTTTAGGGTAGTTCATAAGGAAGAAAACCATCTACTTAATGGGTGGTTAATAAGTTGTTTTAAGAATCATTAAGTGCCTCAAATATGGGGAATTAAATGGAAAATAATGGTATAGATTTTAAGCCTTTATATATTGAGAATAGATACACACATTGAAAGAGGGAAGACATAATAGTATTCAATATTTTCAAAAAAGATATAGGGATATTCTAGATTTATTGGGAAAGATAAGAGAAGAAAATTGATGGTCTATTATCATTATAGGGTCTTTGGTTTTTATCCATGGATGAAGGAGGACTAAAATTGATACACCATACTAGTTGTAATATTTATTTATCATTCATGAAGGGAGAAACCACTATAGGAAGAGTTGTGAGTTCTACCCTATAGGAAGAACTTTGAGTTAATCACATCTTGTGAAGGCTATAAACCAGAAGGGTTAGTGTGACCAATTTTAACTTGTAATAAAGCAATTATATTTAGTGTTTTAGGTCTATTGGAACATCTAATTTAAATTATCCTTTTATTATCCTAGCTAGGGTCAACTAAGTAATAATTTCATGTTCCATTCCTTTACTACTTTAGTCACTTTATATTTCAATTACTGAAAAGAGAGAAGTGTTCCCTTTAAAAGTGGATCAAGATAATTGGAAAGGGATAAATTAAAATTTTCATACCTTAATTAACCCCCATATCAAGGTATTAACCTCATTTAGGAAAAATAATTGGTATCAAAGTCATGATTTTTTTTGAAGTTTTCATTCTCTCAGAAGTGATGGAAAAAGTTTTAAATCATAAGGTAATTACTATATTTGAATGTTGAAATTTTTAAATATGAAGAAAAGAGTGAAAAAAATACTTTTTCTTAATCGTAATTTATGTGTATATGACTACTATTCATATAATCCCATCCAAAATACATGGTTCTGCCCTACCAGATTGAGATCAAAAGGAAGTGGATACTACCGCCAAGGTAATTAATGATTTAGGGGGAGATTTTTCCAACCCTATCTATACTAGGGTTATTTTAAGGAAAACCTCTCATCCTCTATGGGATAAACATATTAATATTTATAAAGGTGATTAAAAATAATGATAAGAAAAGATACATGAATTTTGGAATAAGTATGGGGATCTATGAATGATCCTAAATGAGGCAGTTGAAACATTATTTGATCGGGTAAACATTCTTATAGAATACATGCATCGACATGGAGAGATCATTGATGATATAAAAATTATGAAAAGAATCATGAGAAGATTAACAATACGTTTTATTATGAAAGTATTAGTGCTTCAAGACAAGGGTCTAAAGGGGAAAATTTTGGATAACCTTCATAGTACTCTTGTGGTATACCAGATGAGGAATAATGGTAATAAATCTATGAAAAATTATAATTATTAGGAGATATCATTGAAAGTAATGAATACAATTTTATTTAAGGATTATTATAAGGATGGATATTTTGATAAAATGATGTCATTTATATCTTTAAATCATAAAAAGGGAAAGGTAAATTCAATAGAAATATTCTACTTTCTCGGTTTTAGTATAGAAAAATTGGGCACTTTGTCATTATATGTATGAAAGAGCCATTATTTAATTATATTTCACCTGATATTTCAATGATTTTAATCCCAAAAATTTATCATTTAATGTTTAAGAATAAAATATTTAGTATATAGAAATATTTTGGATTCAATTTTTAAAATTATTGAAACTTGGTTTTTGATTATTTTATATATCTTTGGAATTATTAGAATAAATAATACATTTAATTCCTCTTGGTCTTGATGTTATTTCAGGAATATTTAAGAGGATATGTGTATTTTAATATGTATATATTTCATAAAAATGTTCTCATGTATGAATGAATATCATTGTGTAAGTATCATTGAGGGGATGTGTAGGGAACATTTTACCTTGTGTCTGCATAAAACAATTCCTAGAAAAGACCACATAACCATCAATCACAACCTATATATCATTAATCTAGTACTGCATAAACTTGATGCATACCTGTGTAACCATAATCCATAATTTTACCCTACCTAAACATAAAATTATTCTTTTACATGATTGTGTAAGCATGGGAAAATCCTTAGACACATCATCTTAAGAATTGGGAAGTCTAAGGAAATGTCTTCATGAGGTAGTCAAGTTACAATGTGAGGATTAGTCACAATTCCTAAATCAATAGTTCCTTACCACAATTTCCCATGTGAAGTATTAACTACTAGAAGAGATTGACCATAATAATAAGTTCTCAACCAACTATGAGGTAGTCAATTGACAACACATTGCATCTAATTGATAATGAAAATACCGATCACAAAAAGAGTCAATATACTATGTGAAGATCAAATGCACAACCATTATGATTAAACACATGATAAATTTCATAAAATATGGTCATTTTATATCACAATTTATCCATTGAATTTCTACCCATGTTCAATCCATGAATTTGTGAAATTTTACTAAAGAAAGTTGATAATAAAGATTTGGGGGATCCATACACACTTCCAGAAGAAACTTTGGGATACCATCTCAACACTCATACCACTAATATAAGGCTGAAACATGGATTAGAATAATGAATAATGTATCAATATAAAATAAGGATTTTTTTTGGATATCATGAATATTTAAAACCATAAATAAGAAGAAAAATTATGAGGAGGAAAATAAAACCTTATAGAAATTCTAAAGGGATAAGATCTCAGAGATATGACCAGCTGAGGAAGAAGGAGAGTCCAAACCCATGAAGGAATGATGGTGACACATATAAAGGTTAAGGAGTCACTACTTTAAAATGATCAAATTTTTCATTAAAAATATACCTGAAGTTTTACCGCTTTATTTTGTTTTTCTATTATAGTTTTATTTATTTCATTCTATAATTTCATGTAATATTTTAATAAAGTGTTCTTGTTTCTTTCTCTCTCTTTCTCTCTTTTCTTATTAATTTTTTCTTCACTGTGAACTCTTATGATCATGATGATGATTAGATAACATAATTAATCTCTTGGGGGAGTAATATAGTTTTCAAATCCAATTCTTTGTGCATTCATGATTAATATTTTTTTAATTACTTAGAGTTAGGTAGACGGGGATCTTAGTGGGTAAGGTTCTTGGTGTTCCTCTAATTTCCAGGTTTATCTTCTTCTTTCTATAATATTATCCCTATATGTAGGAGGAAGATAAACAATTAAATTGATCAAGTTATATATTCACAACCTGGGTATAATAGTATTTTCACACACACACTCACATGATGGAGTGTGTTCATTAAGTAAATATGAAATTAATAATAATATGATGAAGGTTCACTCTGAGTAATTATATCCAGAGTTATTCTTTCCCATTAAATTTATTATTTTTTCATTAATTAATTTTTATTTCATGTTTAAATTATAGTTTTCTTTCCATAAAAAACCCCAAATTTCATTTTTTTTCATTAAATAAAAAAATAAAAAAATATAGTAAAGTAAATTTGGAGTAAAGTGTTCCAAAACTATGAAATAACTTCAAGAGAGATGATTATAGTCAAAAAAAATTCTACACTTGGAAAATAAATAATTGATTTTACCACACCCCATTATGGGAGTGCATCAAAACATAACATCATTTTTGAGGAGCCTAGTGGTCTTTCTTTCACTATTTATTTTTTTCCTTTTTAAATATTTTTCATTTTTTTTAAAAAATATTTTTTTATCACTCACCCTCACCCATGTAATAAACCATTTATTTATTTTATTGATAGGTGAGGATAGATTGATGATTAATTTTCTTAGAGTAATAATTCAAAGAGGCTATATAGGTCTTTATGTGGCCCTTGGGTAACTATTATTAGAAGCTTTATCTTGATAATTAACAATGCATGGGGAATAATTATTGGAGAACCATCAAGAACTGGTAGAGGCATAGAAAGTGTATCTCTTATTTCATACTAATCTTTATGAAGAAATTATAGAGGTTAAATCCATTCTTGAAGTCTATCCACAGCCAAACCTCACTCATTCATGGTAGAGGAGATTTCTAGAGAACACATAAATTCTAGAACATTTATGGGGGATCTATAAAAGTTGAAAAAGAAAAATCCTAGAATCACATTTTGAAAAGTAAAATACAACATGATATTCTTATCCTTGAAAATTAAGAATCAACACCATTGTACCTTTTTCTATCCTTAGAACTAGAAACCATTAAAGTGGTGAAATTAGAATTCATATTAGAGTATCCTAACCTCCTTCTCCATCCATGAAAACCCAAATCCAAGAGGAAGTTTCCAAGAAAGAAGAACTTGAAGAAAAACAAACTAATGGAAATAATACTTTCTTTTAATAAATTTCCCTAAATTTCTTTCGAACTAAATTGATCATTAATTCCCCTTGATTAAACACATTATATTTAGATTAATAATGTTTTTCCTATGAGGATAAAGAAGAAAAATAAATTAAATCTAATGAGGAGGACATGGTTCTCCATGAACTCATTTAATTCTTATTAAAGGGAGTAAATGATATTATCTTATCTTATTTTTATAAATAAACCAAATAAAAAGTTTCATTATTTAAAGGGTAATATTTTGATATTTATTGTTCATAATTTAATGTTATTCAAATATAATTATTCTCTAAATTTAACTTTGATAATTTTGTTTCTTCAACACATGAAGAGTAATCCCTCAAATTGAAGGATGATGTTGTGAAAGTTCCATAAAAATAATAAAAGGAACCATACATTATCCTACCCCACCATGAAAGATATATCTCATTTATAAAGGTAAGGACTTGATACACTCTATCTATAAAGTCCATAACAAGTAAGTAAATCTAATTAAGATGGAAGAAATAACATGTGGTGGTTCAAATCAAAAAAGATCCACCCACTACATTGCTATGGATAATAGTTGTAACTACTTGGTTAGGGGAAGTAAAACCATAGTACCCACTTGCGGGTCAAACCAAGAATTATCCTTTTATTTTCACTTTCATTTTTTATTTTTGTTTATTTTAATTTTAATAAGTTTTCTTATTCTTTATTTTTTCCTTATAGGTTTCCAATAGTTATCACTTAGGATAATAACTCAATGATGAATTAAAAATAAAATAGTTTATGTTACTCCACTTATAATATGATTTTATTCTTCTCAATTAAAAATTATGCCTGAAAAAGTTCAAATTATTTTTGAAACAAAATAATTGATTGATAATGGTATAATTATTGGGGAGTGATTCCAAAATATTTTGGGCTCACATGTTTTATTTTAATTCTTTTACCTTTAGTGTGTTTTTAGGTTAAGAACCTTGATCTTCATTGAGAAAGTTTTAAAAAAATGATACTATATGGATGTTTTTGAAATAACTACTTAATTTGAATTTATTAAAGGCTTAAATTATTACTAAAATAGAATTTTAATTATTTATTTTCAATTTTATAATATAATGATGTTTTATCAAATGTGAAACTCAATTTACACTAGTTCCTCCCATAATGTTTAAATTTTTTCCAAACTTGAGTGATTTTTAAGCCTTATGACATATTATTTCCATTTTTATTTTTCAAGAGAGTAAAGAGGCATGCTATGAAATCTGTAACTCATTTTTTTCCTCTTATTAAAAGCTATTATAATTCATAAATTATGTTAAATAAGAACAAGGAACCCAAAGACAAATTTTTTACATTGAACTCTACTATCAATCTGACCCTTACATCTTAATTTTTTTATAAGCCCCTAGTAAACATGAAAAACCTTGTTAGTAACCAACATTAAAAGGCAAAAATATATATATCTATCCACTCTAGAAGTTAATTTCATGAAATTAGTTGAAATTAAGTGTGTGGAGATGGAGGGGAGAAATATCCTACTTTGAAAAATATGTTAAACTATTTTATGGGTGTAGTGTACTTTTTATGATAGTTTTTAAGAAGGAAACACATGCTATAATTATATGAGAATCACTAAAAATGTCATTTAAAGCTGGGTGGAGAGTTCAACACTACTTGAATATAAAAATATTCCTCTATTTACCTAAAAAATATGATTTTGAAGATAAATACGGATCTAAATGTATCCTGAAACGATTCCAAAAATAGAGGAATATGTAAGATATATAATCATTAATGTTGAAAATTACAAGGTGTGGACTACCTAACAAAATCAAGAGGAGTTTGGAGTTCCTCTATTTTTAAGGGGAGATTAAGTGAGGAAATATTTTTTATCTTATGATATTTCATGAATTTTTGCTTTACATTTTATCTAAGACTCCTCATTCATCCTCACAAATTTTACATTTTAATCCTACCTACCCTTAATATAATGACCGAAGATGTTATAAATAGAATTTCCCTTCTGATTTAATTAAATGTCCTATTATGTAATATTGTTATATAAAAAAAATGAACTTATTTTTTTTCTAATTATATTTAAAAGACCATTAAGTATAATTATCATTGATAATATAGTCATTGAATAGTAATCACATGATTTTTTTATAAATATAGAATTTTAATAAATCTAATTAACACAGAAAAAGGAAGAGATGACCTCAAATAGTAGGATCATACCCTATGAAGCCCATTTATCAGATATTTTTAGGGCGATAGTATCTATGGGATTTTCCCTTGAACAAGACCATGTTAAGATCCAACAAATTAAGTATGAGTGAAATCTTTTATAGAATAAGTTCAAGGTCATCAAGATCACAACCCAAACCATGTACACAAAACGACACCATAAATGTCTCACCATCGCACACCTAAATCATAGGGAATTTGTGGGTGTGTTAAAGGGATATGTATCAATACCCTATTAGTATGATTATCTTCATTATCTTTTATAGAATAATGAATATATTTTCATCCTATTATTATTACTTTATAAAAGATTTTTATTTTGATAAAAATAGTATTTTATGTAATATTTGAATTCAATTAAGGAATTTATTTTGATGAATTATTGGAATTTTAAAATAAATAATATTTTAATAAAATATTAATTTTAAATAATGTTTATTAAATATAAAAAATCATATAATTTTTATGAAGTCAAATGTAATTCTTATAAGGGTTCAAAAACAGTTATTGTCAAAAAACATGGTATTTCTTAATAAATGTAGATTTTATTTTAAAATTTAAAATTCAAATATTTAGAAATTTATTTAGATAAAATGAATATTATTTTTGGGATAATAACATAAAAAATATCCAATAGTGAATTTTTCAAAAAAATTTGAGATAGTCGAATATTCATGTAAAAATTAAATACCGAATAAAAATAATTTGTGTTTTATGACATCATAATGAACCAAAAGTGATGTGATAAATACTATAAAATGTATCAAAGAACAAATATATGTTTTTAATTTCAAATAACCTGGCTTTATTTTTATTTTATTTATTTTATAAATCCATTATGAATCCTCCGAGACATATAATATATTTTATGGTTTTTAAAACATTTGTTTAAGAGTGTGACTCACCTCCACATAATAAAGGGCATAATTTTATTAATTTATTCCCTTGTACTAATAAAATAATGATAAAAACTCCCATTTTTTAAAACCATGGGAAAAACCATGGTTTTTTTGGTTTTGGTTATTTTATTATGTAGAGTCCAAAACCTAAATAATAAATAATTCCCCCTCTTTTCCTATATAGAACCTCCCAAACACCCATTTAGCTTCACCAAAAATACTTGGAACATGTCCATACTTTTCCCTCCACTCTCTAGAGTCCTCCAAAGTCTCCATAATCTCTCAAGAATCCCCTACCAATCATTGAAGTCACACACTCAAGTAAATAATTTCTCTCTTCTCATTTCCATTCAATCACTTCTTTTTCTGTTATTCCTCTTAAATTAAATTTTATTATTATTACTGATATTCACTTCCATATTACCGTTACTCTTAATTTAATTTATAAATTATTATATCCCTATTTTACACTCATTAATACTCCCATGATTCTTTATATTCACCCCTTACCATGTCAAAATATAGTTAGGATTCTTTTATTTATTCAAGTTTCTTCATTACATTATTCCTTCTATTTCAAAATTTATAATTATTGGATATGTTTTTCCATGTCCCTCGTACTGCCTATTTTATTTCTATGTGATGAGACACCCATTTATCTCTCATAAAATAATTTTTATGAATCTTTAAGTGACACCGTTATGATACTAAAATTTCACCGTGATTTTCCATGCCAAAACAATTATGTAGTGAATACCATACCAATTTCCTATCAAGGGTGTCCACCTTTATGAACATATAAATTTTTATTGGGGAATTAAATGTATCTATTAAACACTACTTTATCATGGAATAAATTATGATGATGAATGAACCCATGTTGTTTGATATATGTGGCATACTTAAGCATGAGAATGAAATGAATGTGATGGATGTGTCCAGAATTATATAGAACTCCAATGAATTGGGTAATGTTTAGTCTCATGAGAAATCATTTTGGGACAAGGAGTGAACCTAATTCCTTTATGGGGATTTTTCCACCATGATTTATTTGTGGTTTATCCTTGACCTATGTTTATGATGTAGTGTTTTAAGTTGTTTCCACATTTCCCATGTTATGATTATCATGCTATATCATGTCTCATTGTTCATGTTTATGATTACTACTATTTTTATTTACATTTTAAATGCCTATTTTATAACATGTATCACCTTATTCCATGTTTATTACCTTATTGGGCTTTATATATCACCCCTTTCTTATGTTTTTCCCCAGGTTATCCTGTGTAGTTTTAAAATCCATGGAATTTTAGAAACATGTTAAGGATGTTTTGAATAATGTTCTTATATGAAATGTTTAGGATGTTATGATTTGTAACTAATTCAAAAAGACACTATACTTATAAATATTTTAGATTTTATTATGTGTAATTTTATATAATAAATCAAAAAGTAACATATAATAAAGAACAAAGTTGTTTTAATTGGGTTCAGAGGAAAAGTTTAGTTATTTTGGTTTTAGGATTAGAAAACTCTATAGAAAACCTTAGGGATAAGAATAAGTATAGGAAAACATTTCTAAATTTTGGTAAGTATATATTAATTGGTTTATCAAGAAAATAAATCCTTGTCTAGATACTAAAAGTGGATGTGGTTCTAGAATATATCTACCTTAGGGTAACAACTCGAAAAAGGTGTACCGAGCCTAACTCAGTGTAACCTGGTACACGATAATGGGCCTTAATACGCACATGGTTTGAAAATACTGGGGGATATACTGTGGTAAAACCATACTCTCAAAGAAAACCATTATTTAGGGAATAAAAAAATACCCATAAGAATACATGTTAGGCAATAGATCAGGGATAACATAGATTGAAGACTAAAAATTTATAAGTTATGGAAATAATTTCAATTTAAAAGTTATACCTTCAATGTCATTGGATTCCATTTTATGAATTTAATAGATTAAAAATACTCATCCCTAATTTCCATTTTATTCTAGCCAATGGATTAAAATAGGAGGAATCAAGTAAATAATCAATGTGAAGGGAAATGTGATGACATCTCCAATGAGATGGCCAACCCGATGTGAGCAGGAATCGTGAACTTCATAACGATACTCTCTCAGCTGACTCAGGTTTTTAATAGAAACATACACAAGGAGGATCATCCAAACCCCCCTAATAAATAACATACTATGTTTGATACATTTGTTTGATAAAGGCCTCCAACTTTCAATGGATCATCTGATCCATTAATCAAAAAATAATAGATAAACTACATTGAGAAGATCTTCTTCATCCTTAAATGTTCTAAGAAAGAGAAGGTTCTACTGGATGTTTATCATATGAAGTGGGAAGATTATTAGTGGTGGTCATTGATAAAAAATATAAATCCGGAGGAAGAGATCGATGTAATGGAGTGGAAGTAATTACGAAAAATATTTTTCAATAAATATTTTCTTTGAACTCTCCAAATTAAAAAGGAAAGGGATTTTCTTGTCCTTAAGAAAAAAGCTGATGAATCTATTAGGGTGTATGAGGAAAAATTCACAATACTTGAATGATACATGTTTGTATTTGTCATTCCCCCATTAATTCAAGGTTTAATACTTATTTGGTGGGCTAAATCCTAGTTTATGAAAATCCCTTGTGATTTTTGACTTTGATTGCTATGAGGAAATTGTCCGATGTTCCCTCATAGTCTAAATGGAGATCATAAAATATCAAGGGTATCATGGGGATAAGAAGAAGAAAGTGGAGTTTAATTCTTGTGGTCCAATGTATAAATATAATAGTGCTAATAAATTCCAACATCCCACTTGTCAAAGGTGTGGAAAGAAGCACCATAAAGACTAAAGGGAATGAGTAAATATTTTAGGTGTGGGAAGGAAGGGAACCTAGACAGTGATTATCGACATGATAAAACCACTAATGATAAGAAGGAAAGGAATGCTCCAATAAACCCTTAGTGAATTGTTTATTGCTTCAACTACAAAGAAACATGGTACTTTTCAAACCAATTCATAAAGACAAGGGTTTTTGGGGATAAATAACAACATCCAAGGAATCAAGGGTGATATTTTTTCCATCACTAGTGATAAAGTGGATCCTAGAAACTAAGTGTTGATAGGTACACTATTTAATCATTCAAGAATAGTGAAAATACTTTTTGATTCTAGTCCTAATCATTTCACCAAATATTATTAGAACTATTCAATCACCAACACAAAGAATGGAAGTAGATTTATTGGTGAAAATGTAAAATGGAGAAATTATTTCATCTTAAGTATATAACTACTCCCCTATAAAATTTTATGGGATTAACTTCCTATAAAACCTCATCATACTAACTTTGGTGGATTTTTTTGAAATTATACACATGTATTATATTTCCCTATATAAAGCCAACATAAATCTCAACTATAAAGAAAAAATTGTTCGTATTGTGAATTTCCCCCCAATTCTATATAATTACTAGGAGGAGGATGAATATTATTTATCATAAACATCTCAAGAATGGATATTATTTCCATATGATAAAGAGTATCTCACTAAAATGATTGAGTCTAAGGAAATAATTATCGTTGAAGACTTTCCAATTTTGAGGGAATACACTGATGTGTTTCTTGGGGAATTGTCTAGTCTTACTCCTAATTAAGAGGTTGAATTTTCAATCGATCTTACACTAGTGGAATCTTCATTATCCAAGACTATATATAGAATATATGTTGGGTAAATTCAGGAGATGGAGAAAAAAATATAGGAGAATCTGAATAAAGGGTTCATATACCCAAGTGCTTCACCACGAGGTGCACCAGTCCTCTTTTTCAAGAAGAGGGGTGGGTTAATTCGCCTTTTCATCGATTATCATGACCTCAACAAGATCACAATAAATAACAAGTATCCCCTTACATAGATTGATGAATTGTTCAATTAGCTACATGGAGCACAATAAATATCTAAGGTGGATCTCCAGTTAGGATATTATCAAGGAAGGGTGATGATGGAAGATATCCCTAAGACCTATTTTTGTAGAAGGTATGGGCACTATGAGTTCATAGTGATGACTTTAGGGATCACTAATGCTCTATAAATATTTATGGACATGATAAATAAAGTATTTAGGGGTCATCTTGAATTTTTTTGGTAGTATTTATATATTATATTCTAATATACTCCAAAACCAAGGAGAAATAAGAGGAGCATATGAGAACTGTGCTAAAGATCTTACGAAAGGAGAAGATTTATACCAAGTAAAATAAAATTTGAGTTCTAGTTGAAGAAATTATGATTATTGGGACAAATAATTAAAATCAATGGGATATATATGGACCCTTAAAAAACATAATAAATTGAAGGATGGATGAGGTCAACATCTGTTATAGATATCTGTAGTTTCCATGGATTAGCTGGGTAATATCGTCAATTTGTGAGAAATTTCTCATGATTTTCATACCATTTAACCAAGATAACTTATAAGGGAGTCAAGGTTTCTTGGAATGATGAATGTGAAGAGAGATTCAAGGAGTTGAAAAGGAGACTTATCACTACACCTATTCTCACACTACCCATGAGTGGAGAGATTTTTATGGTATTCAGTGATGTTTCTAAGAATGGATTGGGATGTGTGTTAATGAAAAACGAACAATTCATAACCTATACTTTAAGGTATTTGAAATTTCATGATCAAAACTACCCAATAAATGATCTGGAGTTATCTGCAGTGATCCTTTCTTTGAAAATATGTAGCATTATCTCTTTGGGGAGAAGTTTTAAATATATATGGATCAAAAAATACTCAAGTATATATTCACATAAAAGGAGATGAATATGAAACAATAAATATGGTTAGATATGATCAAGGACTATGACTTCTCAATACATTACCATCCTTATAAATAAAATAAAGTGGAAGATAATCTATATATGAAAGATCCAGAAATTCTATCATTGATGATAATTGAGAGGGATCCAATCTTCCTAGATTTAGAAAGGATGGACATGGGAATAATAAGAGGAAAATAATCAATCATTTAAAAAATTATTACTCAACTATCCCATCTAGAGAGGTTAAATGATGCTCAAAGGGGTGATGTTGGAATTCAGAAAAAAATGAAAAGTATAAGAAAAGGGAAATCCTCGGAGTTCAATGTTAATGAATATGGAGTTGTGAGATTTGGGTTATGACTATGTGTACCATAAAATCTTGAGTTAATTATGGAAATGTTGGATGATGCACATAGTTCAAATTTCTCCATTCATCCAAGAATGATAAAGATTTATCAAGATCTCTAAGAGAATTATTGGGTGGAAAATATGAATAATGAGATCACTGAATATACATCAAAGTGCCTGGTATGTTAGCAAGTGAAGGATGAAAGGAATAAGACTAAGGGGATGATGTAACCATTACCCATACTAACATGGAAATTGGAAAATATCACCATGTACTTTGTCACCATAATTTTGAAGACATCCAAGGGAAACAATGCTATATGGGTTTTTGTGGATTATCTTACAAGGAAAATTCAATTCATTGTAATTCAAGAGAATTTATCACTAGATCAAATTGCATGAATATACATCAAAGAGGTGGTAAGGATGCATGGAGTACCACTATCAATTGTATCTGATTGATATCCACAATTCACCTCTATGTTCTATAATAATCTACAACATGCTCTAAACACTGATCAGAACTTCAATAGGGATTATCACCCTCAAACTGAGGGCTAATATAAGATAACTATCTAGAAACTTGAGGACATATTGAGAGTACACTCAATTGCCTTAAAAGGAGGATGAGACCAAAACCTTCCTTTGGTGGAGTTATCTTACAACAATAATTTTCACTTGAGCATCCAGATGGATCCCCATGAATCCGTTTATGGGAAGATGTTCAGAACACCTACATGATGTGATGAAGTTGGGGAAAAAAATTTCTAGGTCCTGAAATGGTTGAGGAAATGGTGGAAAAGGTTAAGACTATTCCGCAACACATCAAGGCTACTAATAGTTGACAAAAGAGCTATTCTGACAACCATCAATGATACCTAGTGTTTGATGTTGGATAAATGGTATTCCTTTGAATATATCCATGGAAAAAGTGATGAGATTTTAGAAGAAGATAAATCTTGGTCCAAGATAAACCACCCCTTTTGTGATCCTTGTTCACATTGGAGCGGTGGACTAACGAATTGCACTCCCACCTAACACATCTCAAGTACATAATGTAACCCAAGTACCCCTATTAAAAAAGTACATATGATACCCCTCACATGTACTCAATTTAGAGGTGGTACAATTGGATAATGACCTTTTCTATGAGGAGTAGCCGGTAAAGATCTTAGATCTTAGAGAAAAAGTTCTAAAAAAATAAGACAATGAACCTGGTCCAAGTACTGTGAAGATACCAAAAGTTTGAGGAAGTGACATGGGAACTAGAGGAAGTGATGAAAAAAAGTTACCCTCATCTTCTTTAGTGTGGAAAATGAAAAATTCAAGGGTGAAATTTCTTACAGGGGATGATTGTAATGACTTGAGCTATTATAAATTGAATTTCCCTTTTGATATAATTAAATGTCTTAGTATGTAATATGGTTATAGAGAACACATGCACTTATTTTGTTCCAATTGTATTTATAATACCATTAAGTATCATTACCATTGGTAATATAACTATTGAAAACTGATCACATGATTTGTTTAAATATAAGGTTTTAACAAACCTAATTAACACAGACAATGGAATTGATGACCTCAAATAGTAGGATCATACCTTATGAATCCTATTTATCAAAGATTCCAAGGGAGATAGAATCTATGGGATTCTCCCTTTACCAATCCCAAGATGAGATCCAATAACTCAAGCATGATAGAAACTGTTTACAGGAGAAGTTCAAGCTCATCAAGATCATGGCCCAAAACTTGTACAATGAACCATCCCATGGAAGTCTCACCATCACACACCTTACTCTTACAGAGTTTGTGGGTGTATTAAAAGAATATGTATTAAGACCCTAGAAATATGATTATCTACATTATTTTTATATAATAATGAATATATTTTCATCATATCATTGTTACTTTATAAATGTTTTTTATTTCGACACAAATAGTATTTGGGGTAATATTAAAATTTAATAAAGGAATTTACTTTGATTAATTAATGGATTTTGAAATAAAAAATATTTTAATAAAATATTATTATTAAATAATGTTTATTAAATATAAATGATCATATAGTTTTTATTAAGTCAAATGTAATTATTATAAGGGTTCAAAAATAGTTATTGGAAAAAAACTCAACATTTCTTAACAAATGTAAATTTTATTTTAAAAGTGAAAATTAAATTTTTTAGAAAATTATTTAGATAAAATGAATATTATTTTGGGAATTATAACATCAAAATTATCAAATGGTGATTTTTTCATAATTTTTTGATACAATCGATTTTTCAAGTAAAAATTAAATACTGTATAAATATAATTTATGTTTTATGACATCATAATGACCCAATATTGATGTGATAAATACCATAAAAGGTATCGATGACCAAATATATGTTTTTAATTTAAAATACTGTTGTTTTATTTTTATTTATTTACTTTATAAATCCATTATGAGTCCTCCCAAACATATAATATTTTTTAAGGTTTTTAAATCATTTCTTTAAGAGTACGACTCACCTCCACATAAGCAAGGGAATTATTTTATAAAGTTAGGATCTTTTACTTATAAGAAATGAGAATCAATACCATTTTGTAGAAACCATGGTCAGAAACCATGGTATGATTTTTTTATTATATAGAGTCCAAAACCTAAATAATAATGAAATCCCCCTCTTTTCGTATATAAACCCACCAAAGCACCCATTTATCTTCAAAAAAACTCCTTGTAGCATGACCATACTCTTCCCTCCACTCTCTATGGTCCTATAAAGGCTCCCCCAAGCTCTCAATAATCCCCTCACAAGAATTTTGAGTCACACACTTGAGTAATGGATTTCCCTCTTCTCATTTCCATTCAAGAACTTCTTTTATGTTATGTATTTTAAATTCCATTTTATTATGTTGGAATATGAACTTACATATTCCAATTACTATTCATTTAATTTATAAATGGTGATATATACCTTTTAATCTCATTAATCCTCCCATAATCCGTTATTTTCACCCGTTACCATGATGAAATATATTGGGGATTATTTTCTTTATTAAAGTTTCTTTATTTCCTTATGCCTACTATTTCAAAATTTATAATGTTGGGATATGCTTTTCCATGTCCCTATTAATTGAAATTTTATTTCTATGTGATTATATAAAACTTAATCTCTCCTCATCCCATTTATATGAATCTTTAAGTGATGTCATTATGCTTTCGAAAGTTCACCACAATTTTCTATGCCAAAACAATTATGTAGTGAATAACATACCCATTTCCTATCAAGGGTGCTCACCATTTTTCACATGTACATTTTTATTAGGGAATTAAATGTATGCATTCCAAACTCATTTATTTTGGAATAATTTATGATGATTAATGATCCCATATTGTATGATCTATATGGAACACTTAAGCATGAGAATGAAATGAATGTGATGGGTTCGACAAGAATTATATAATGCTACAATGCATTGGGTAATGTTTAGTATGATGAGATGTCATGTTGTGATAGGGAGTGAACTTGATTCTTTTATGGGACTTTTTACACTATGTTGTCGGAGCAATTTATCTTTGAACTATATTTATGATGTAGTGTTTTAAATTGTTTTCACATTTCCCATGTTAGGATTATCATGCTATATCATGTATAATTGTTCATGTTTATGATTACCACTATTTTTATGTCCCATTGATATTCCTATTATCTAACATGTATCACCTTTTGATATTTTTATTCCCTTACTGGGCTTTAAAACTTACCCCATTCTTATGTTTGTCCCCAGGTTATTCAGTGCAGTTTTCAAAGCCATGGAATTTTAGAAGCATGTCGAGGAAGTTTTCAATAATGTTGTTGTATTCCATGTTCAATATGTTATGTTATGTACCTAATTAAAAAATACATTATACTTATCGATCTTTCATGTTGTATTATATGTATTTTTATGTAATAAATCATGAATTAACATGTAATAAAGACCGGGTTTTTATACTTAAGATATAAAACAATATAGGTAAAAGTCCTCATGATCTAATTTTTTTGTATGATTCTATGAACTGAGGATTCTAAGATGAAATCAAGATTATGGAAATTATCCATAATATTAAGAGTAATAAAATATCATATTAAAAATCCATGAGTTAATAGAGATACACTAATGGAGAGGTAAGTAAAACATACACATAAGAATTAAAAAAAATTGAATCAATTTTTATGATCAGGGATAAAATAGAGAATTGAGATCCAGTTATGAGGCCTGATAAATATTTGGTGGTTAAAAATAAAATCTTTTTTCATTTATATCTTGAGATTTGTTTGACCATGGTATAATATTATTTTCAAAGAGAAATGTTTAGGTTTATATGAATTGATAGAGCTAACATTTCTTTGTATTTCACCTAATATTTCCACAATTTTAATCCCACTATTTTATCATTTAATGGTTAATTATGAAATATTTGGTATATCGAATTTTTTTGGATTCAATTATAAAAAACACTTAAAACTTGATTTTTAATTGTTTTATATATCTTTTTAATTATTGGAAAAAATATTATTTTTAACTCCCCTTTGTTTTGATATTATTTTAGGATTATTTAAGAGGATATGAAAATTTAGAGAAGTTTTTTCTATGTAAAAATCATCCTATGTATACATGAGCCGGGATACATTAGAATTAATGAGGATCAATATAGGGATCATTTCCCCCTACATACGCATCATAAAATTTTTAGACAAGCCTATGTAACCATCATTTATAGCTTGGGTAAGATGAATCTAATACTACACAACCATGATATAGCCTTAGTTAACCATTATCTATCATTTTACCCCTATGTATTAATTAGAAAAATCTTGAACATGACTATATAAGCATGGGAAAGCCTTAGAAACCTCATCACAAGCATCAGGAAAGAAGATGATAGGTTTTTGTGAGGCAATCAAGTGACCAATTGAGGATCAATTTCAAGTAATAAATTGAATGCGCCTTCCCAAAATTGATTATGAGAAGGATAAACCACAAGAAAAAGTTTTAAACAGACCATGAAGTAGTTGATCGATCGTGTGAGGATCAACCTTGTAATGATAAACCATAAGAAGAGAGCTTATCAATAGTGCAATTACCAACTCTACGACTTCTAATTGACTACATGGTCGCTTTTATATCATAAATCCTCTTTTCATCATGGTATATCCCTTTAGTTTCACCTTATAGTCAATCCATAAAATTGTAAAATTTTACTGAAGTGAGGTCACAAACAATATTTAGGGGATCCATATAAACTCCAATATGAAACTTTAGAAAACCACCTTAGCACTTGTAATACCAAAATAAGGCTTCCACACTGATTAAAATCATGCATAATATACTAGCATAAAATAATGAATTAAATCTAAGGATATCATAATGATTTAAAACTTTTAAGAAGAATAAATCCAAGTGGAGGAAAAGGAAACCTTATAGAAATTCAAAAGGTAGAAGATCTTGAATATTTGACTAGTCAAGGAAGAAAGGGAATCCAAAACCAAAAAGGAAATATGGATACACCTATAAAGGTGAATGCGGCATTACTTTGAAGGGATCAAACATTGAACTAAAAATATGGCTTAAGTTCTACCGCTTTGTTTTATTTAACTTTATAGTGCTATTTCATTTATTCTATAATTTCGTGAAGTTTTTTATAAAGTGTTCTCATTTCTATCTATATATTTATCTCTCTCATTTCTCCCAATTATTTATTCACTATTAACTCTTATTACAATAATCATGAGTAGATAACCCAAGGAATATTCTGGGAGAGTAATATAGTGTTTAAATCCACTTCTTCACACATTCATGTTTAATATTTCATATTACTTAGATATGGTACCTAGGGTATCTTAGTTGGTAATGTGTTAGTGTGTCTCTACATGCCACCTAAAGTTTAAGTTCTTATTTATTATATTCCCCCTTAATAGAGGAGATATATGTGCCATGAAATCGATCGAATTCATTGTATATTCACAAAATGAGTAGATTAGTAGGTGCACACATATGATAGAGTGTTTTCATTAAGTAAATATGAAATTATTAAAAAGGCAATAAAGGTTTACTTTGGGTAATTATTTTTTGAGTAAATATATTATTCTTCTATTTGTAATTTCTATATTTATTCATGTTATATTTCAAATTTAAATTTTAGTTTTCATTCCCTAAAAACACAACATTTTATTTGTTTCATAAAATAGAAAAATAAAAAAAATATAATAATGTGAATTAGGAGTAGTGAGTTCTTGATATGTGAAATATACTCAAGTGAGATGACCCCAATGAGCCACTACGATGCACTTAGAAAAAAAATTTATTTTTCTACACCCTATTATAGGGGTGAATTAATGTCCTAATAACTTCATGGAAAATGATAAAGACAATTTTCCTCTAAAGAAGGAAACAAAGGATGTGAAAGATATGTGTAATACTCAGTGATAATTATTTTAAATAAAAAACTAACATTCTAATGAAGATAAAATCTCTGAGGAGATAGAAGGTAAAGAGGTTGAGGACTATATATACCTTAGTGAATAAGTTCTTTTGGATGTTATATATGAGCCACAAGTGGAGGACAATGATGTTTATGATAATGGAATCAAGGGTAGAGTTGACCTAAAGGTTAAAATCGAAGATGATCTAGAATACAATAAATTTTTCTGGACTAAAACAAGGAAATATAATTTATTATCATGTGTTTCAAGGATTTATATAGAAAAATATGAAGAGGAGAAGTTGAAATTAAAAGTATAAATTGAACAAATTAAAACTATAAATTCTTGAAACTTAGATAATTGGTTGATTTTTGGATAAATATTGAAACATAGACATAGATTATTGATGGATTGAATAACTCAGTGAGATAATATTTCAAAACAATATAGGAACTCAAAGGGGAATTCATTATGATATGAATAATGTTTGATGATCAAGAAAAACTTCTTACTCCCTGTATAAAAATGGGAAGTTTGAGTGAACTATCCCCTTAAGAAGCTAAGTAATTTTTAGGGAATCTTCTAAAAGGGTTTTTAGCTTAAATTAAAGTAAAAAAATTCAAGAATAAAAGAAAATAAATTTTTGGATAGATCATGTAAAAATATTAGTGGTGGATAATGTTAAACCAAAATCACCCACACCCTAAAAGAATATTTAATTACATGAAAAAAAGGCTCATAAGGCTGTTTTTGATGACGTAAAGGCATAAAATAATACAACGAGAATCCAGTTTATTATTATGAAAAGTTTGGGTATACCCAATATGTGTACTTCTTTGATGAAAGTCACTATATGGAGAAAAAAACAAAGATAGGTGAGAATAATTTCTTATACTAAGTATAATTTTAATTGTTTTTTATTTTGGTGTGAAGTTTTTGGGAATAATGCAATAAATTTTGCTTCAAGGGAGAATTGTTTTTTCAAATGGATATCCAAATAAGGAGTAAAAATTATTTTGATACATCATGACATAAGCTAAAAACACATAATAGGAATAAAAAGTTACAAGTTTTGGAATAAAAAATAGACTAGGAGGCGTACCAAATATATCCACCAATAAAGGAACCTAATTAGTGGACATGGGCGAAAAAAGGGAAGGTTAAGGAAAACAATATTGAAAAGGTTTCCATAAAATAAATGGATATATCCATAACATGGATTATGGATATTGGTTTTACCTATAACATGAAGATAAATAATGATTTTTCATAGGGGTAAAATGTGACAAAGATGGAGTTTTTTAGTTTAGAAATGATGAGTGAATGAAGATCATTAGCTCCAAAGAATACGAAATTGGTAGAAGAGAGATAAGGTGCATGAATATATTATTGTTTGAAGTTATGAGTAAAAATATTCTTAGTTTGAGTCAATTATGTGACTTGGTACATAAGGTCGAGTTCAATAAGAAGGCACATATGATCAAATAGAGAGATAAATCAATTATTTTACAAGGAAATCAAACCAAGGGAAATATTTACCTCATTGATGAAGAATAAAAATGATTACTATCCAATAAGAAGTAATATCAATTTAAGAATAAATGTCATGTCAATTTGATCCAAAAAACCTTTTATGACTTGGTAAAACATGAATGTGCTCAAGATATCCCTAATATTTCACGTGACTGCACTAATACATGTAATAATTTCCAAAAAGGGAAGAATTATTGAAATATATACAACCCAAAGAAAAATAAATAAATAATGTTTCTTGATCTAGTGCATTAAAGGGAAAATATATTATGCCTTTTTAATTGATGTATACAATATTAAGGATTATTTTATAGCCATTCCTCATAAATTTTACATATTCAAATGCATTACTCATTATCAAAAGTTAGTTAAGAATATTATTGGGTTGAAAATTTAGAATATCCCAACGGAAATTAATATGAAATTCCAAAAATAACTAGGTGAAGAAGTATCTTTAAAATCAAGGAATTTTAGATAAAGTTTTAGTAGTGAGTACTCATAAAAAAATAGAATCATTGAGAGGAGGAAATGAATTATAAATAAAATGTCTTGTAAAATTCTCATAAAAAAATCTACTGGAGTATTATTAGAAGGGATAAGTGCTCACATTAATTGATATCTCCAATAGAGATTTGTTATGTTGGAATGAAGAGAATACCATGTTGGATATGTGGCATGGAAATAATCTGAAATTGAATTACTTTTGAGTATTTGTAATTAAGTATTTTATTACCAATAAAGAAAAGAAAAATAAGTTCAATAAACTTGGGGATTAAGGTATTTTTCTTGTATATTCATCCAAAACAAAGAAAAATGGTATATAAATTGAGTCTTAAGAAAATAGTGTAAATCTAAGATGTAGCCATTGTTGAAAATGAGCATAAATCTTTGATAGAGATAATATTGTAATAATTATTTATATGTTTTTAAATTATTAAATCCCTTCCCATGAATCAATTTGAGCTTATTTTCATCATTTTATGATTTTTGGTGTGTTTTGAGCTTAAGTGTGAAAATTGGTTAATTCTAGACATTTAATAGTTGTATGTTTCCTCTGTATTTAGAGAATAACTCCTACATTGTTAATCCAATTAACCTGATTAATTTTTTGTAGGATGTAATGATTCGTGGGATACATATAAGTCTTCAGGAACAAAATCCAAATAGAACTCCAACAAGCCAAAAGAATTTGATCAATGTGAACATTTATTATGGCCGGCAGAATAGACTATGACATATTCAAAGAAGCATATCTCATCCAAACGACCTCCAAATTTAGTGGTTCTAGCTGGGATAAAAATATTTCTAGAAGGGTCAGATTAAAACAAAATATCATAAATAAATTCATTCATTAAGGCCGCTAATTCAATGGTCAAAGAAGGGTTGGTGGAATAGTGTTTGGCAGCCAGGAAAAGTCTCTTCCATTTAGGTGGCCATAAATCCTTACACACAGCTCTAAATGCATTCAAACCTCGTGGGTGGATGAAAAACTCAATTCCTCACCTTCTATAAGAAGGGACCTTGGCCTCATTCATCCAAGAGAGGGCAGAACTGAAGCGAACTTCTGGCAGACAGATTCTGGAGGATTTATTTTTGAGTTCTTCATTTCTCTATTTTGTTATCCAAGTTCCATAATGCCTTATTCTTCCCCTTTAATCTCAATTACCCTTAACATGGTGGGGTAAACATATGAGGTGATTGGGGTAGGTAAGGTTTTATATTTTTAATGCTTTGAGTTCTTACACTTTATTGAATAAAATCTCTCTCTCTTCTGCGAAGTTGTTTTCAAATTCTAAAAAGAGAATTTATTATCTTATGCGATCATATTTGATTTTCTATTCTGTTGTTGTTATTTCTTTGATAAATAATAATTTTCTCCCTCTATTTGGTTCGGATCTATATTCTATAGAATAAATATCAGGGCTTAGTGGTGAAGTACCTAGCAATCGCTAGTACGTGTGGGAGGGGTGGTGAATATTCAGGATTATTTAGGATAAACAATAACCAATTGGGAATTGCCTTATATAATTGGGGGTGTTCACTACAACTATATCACTCAATGGAAGAATTTTATACCAAAATATAATTTTGTTAAACCATTTAACCAAATAAGTGAGTTGAAGTAATTATGGAATCTCACTTAAATCACCTTAGCAGAAGAGGATTGAATTAAATGGAACAAGGATAGCATTGAAATTATAAAACTGACCCTGACTTGATCACCCATCTCATAAAATAGTTTTTAAATCACTTTCATTCTATATTTGTCTTGAATATTTTTCTCAATTTCTTCCTTTTTTTGTGTTTCTCTCTTTTATTTAAAAAAAAAACAATTTCAAAAACACCCAACGTTTTCCCTAAATAAAAAGTGACACACTGTTTTGTGTGAACTCCTCATCGGGAGACAACCTAGGTTAACCACTATACTATATTTTAAATTAGTAAATAATAGTTTTTTCCATACCCCACGATAGGTGTGCATCAATCTTGGCGCCGTTTCCAGGGAGGAAGTGCCTCAAAACACGAAAAAACTAAAAAAAAACTTTCTTGAATGACCTGTAGTTCAAATAACCCTTTAATTGAATTTGATCCTGAAATAGATCGTACAATAAACCAATTGAGAAAAAAAAAATTTCAAAGAGAGTTTGAAGAAATACACCTCATGGATTCCAGTGATACTTCCAGTGATCACTATGAACCTACAATAATGGCTGATAATCCCAATAAAACTCTGCGTGATCTTTGCACACCTCAATTTGCTAATCAAAATAACCAACTCACTATCCCTAACATAGAAAATGATTTTGAACTATGCATTAATATGATTGAAGTGCTACCAAAATTTCATGGTCTTGTAGGTGAAGACCGAAATCGACACATCCAAGAGTTCACCTATGTCTTCTCCAGCTTCAAACCCCAAGGAGTCACATAAGAGAAAGTAAAGTGGAGGGAATTCCCTTTCTCACTTGAGGGAGAAGAAAAATAATGGTTGTACAATATCCAACCAGGGGAGATAAATGATTGGTAAGATCTCAAAAGAAGTTTCTTACAAAGATTCTTCCCTACATCTAGGAGTACATCAATAAAAAAAGAAATTTATTCCATGCATCAATCGACTGGAGAGACTCTCTACGAATACTTGGAACGTTTCAAGAAACTTTGTGTAGGCTGCCCACACCAAGAAATGGAAGAGAACCAATTTATTGTGTTCTTCTACCAAGGATTTCTCGACAATGATTGCAATTTACTAGACACCTCATCTAGAGAAGCCTTGATTGACAAGTCACCAGCAGATGTCAGAGGCCTGATTGAGAAGAATGCACAAAACTCACAGCAATTCAGAACTAGAGGTACGATCACTAGAGGCATACATAAGGTAAGAAATTCTGATTCATCCTCACCATTACTTGAATAAACACTTAAATAAATGACTAGTGTGATGAGACAACTTACTATGAACAAAGTGAAGGAACAACAAGGCCTGAATCAGGTATGTGTTTTATGCTCTTCTAGTTATCATTACACTAATCAATGTCAAGAAGTTCATGGGACTGAAAAGTGTGCAGCTGCCTATCAAGAAAGGAAAATCCAGTCAAATCAACCATGTCAACCCCAACAAGGATATGGATTCCGATACAACTAGGATATGCCTCTATTTCAAAATCAATACCAAAATCAACCTTCATTCCATCAGCAGCAATACTAGAATCCTCCACCATTCCAACAACCCTATAAACAGTCATACCAACGAAAACCATATGAACAACCTTTTACAAGTTCTCATAAGAACCACCAAGAAATGGAGATTGAAGATCTAAAGAGGACAATGAAAAATTTAGATAATAAATTTGACAACCTTATGGATATTCTAACAAAAAATCAAGGAAAACTCCCAGCACAAACAGTTCGAAATCCCAAAGAAAGTGTGAGTGCCATTACAACACGAAGTGGAAAAGAGATAATGTCACCTGAAGAAAGTGAGGACGATGATTCTAAGAAACCTAATTAAGAACAACAAATCCATACAAAATAAGTAGACCATAACAAAAATGGAGAAAGAATCAGGTTTAGAAAGGAAAGGCAAAAAACACCATTGCAAAAAACAATAGAGGGAGAGAAAGGATATCCAAGCACCATTCCTATCTGCATTAGTTGAGTCAAATAAGGTTGAAGAAGGGAGACTTCCAAAAGAAATCTAGGAAACTTTTCAAAAAGTTGAGATAAATATCCCACTACTAGATGCAATCAAACAAATCCCTACGTATGAAAATGTTTTGAAGGAGTTGTGCACAAAAAGAAGGCGGTTGGATGGAAATGAGAGAATCAGCTTAGGAAGACGTGTCTCATCACTAATCACACCAATGATACCAAAAAAATGTCAAGATCCAGGGACATTCTCTGTTCCCTGCACTATTGGTTCTTTAAATTTTACTAATTCATTATGTGATCTAGGAGCTTTAATAAATGTTATGCCTCAATCAGTATATTCATCCTTGCAGATCGGAGGACTAAAACCAACTCGAGTGGTTGTCTAATTAGAAAATAGATCCACCATTTTCCCAGCTGGAGTTATAGAAGATTTACTCATTGGAGTAAGTGGATTGATCGTTCCAACAGAATTTCATGTCCTTAGCATGGAAGAAGATAGAGCTTCATGCCACTCTCCCATCATCCTAGGGTGACACTTCCTTAAAACATCAAGAACTATCATCAATGTCTATGAAGGAACACTCACAATGGAACTTAGATATAGTACAATACACTTCAATATTCTTGATGAAATGAATCATCCTTCCAGTAAACACTCACTTTATGTGATCTCCCATGAAGAAGGTATAGAACCAATTGAAGATTCAAGTATTCTTCTTGACCTCTTATCATTAGAAGAACATTCTTCATTTGAAAATTACAATTCCCAAGAACCTAAAAATCCTAATCTCATGTTAGAGGATGAGGTAAAATCTGATTTTTTTTTGATGATTTTTTAAATGAAAATGAGATGATACCGAAGATTCCAGCCTTAGGAATAGGAAAACTTAATTCAATTTCATCCCTTGAACAACCCCCATGTCTTGAACTTAATCCATTACCAAGTAATTTGAAGTATGCTTACCTAATGGAAGGAGAAAAATTGCCAGTAATAATTTCCAATAACCTATCCCATTTACAAGAGGAAACTCTAATTGACCTACTCAAATGAAATGTCCAAGATGTAGGATGGATTTTAGGTTATATACCAAGAATCAATCCCAAGGTCTGTTCTCAAAGAATATTTTTTGAAAGTGATTCCCGACCAGTTAGACAACCTCAGAGAAGACTCAATCCCACAATTATGGAGGTTATCAAGAAAGAGATAGAGAAATTGCTAGCAGCTAACATCGTTTACCCAATCTCTAATTCTCAGTGGGTTATCCCTATTCATGTAGTTCCAAAGAAAACTGGCCTAACAACTGTCAAAAATGAAAGAAATGAATTTATCCCCATGAGAGTACAAAATAGCTGGAGAGTGTGTATAGATTATAGGAAGTTAAATCAAGTTATCTGAAAAGACCACTTCCCCATTCCATTCATCGATCAAATGCCAGAATGGTTAGCTGGAAAAACCCATTATTGTTTTTTAGATGGATTCTCAGGATACTTTTAGGTACCGATCGCACCAGAAGACCAGGAGAAGACAACCTTCACCTGTCCATTTGGTAAATTCTCCTATAAAAGGATGCCTTTTGTGCTATGCAACTCCCCAGGTACATTTCAATGGTGTATGGTGAGTATTTTCTTAGATCATATTGAGTACTGCTTGGAGGTATTTCTTGATGATTTCACATTTTTTGGTAATTCATTTGATCATTTCTTAAGAAATTTGGAAAATGTTTTGAAAACATGCATTCAAAAGAATCTTGTCATAAATTTTGAAAAATTTCATTTCATGGTTGAAAAGGGAATAGTTTTGGGGAACATAATTTCACAAAAAAGGATAGAGGTTGATAAATCGAAAGTTAAAGTAATAAATTCCTGGCCATATCCAACTTGTTTAAAACATGTAAGATCCTTTTTAGGACATGATGGACTTTACAGAAGGTTCATCAAAGATTTTAGTAATATTTATCTCCCTCTCTCAAGATTACTACTAAAATAAGCTGACTTTAATAATTATTATGCATGAATAAAGTCATTTGATGACCTAAAGAAAAGGTTGCTCACACCTCCAATAATGCAACCACCCAACTGGGATTACCCTTTTGAGTTGCTTTGTGATGCATCCAACCAAGCAGTGGGAGCAGCTCTATCACAAAGAATTGACAAAAATCCTCAAGTAATATCATATGAATCAAGGACCTTGGATGCTACACAAATCAATTACACAAACAAAGAGAATGATTTCCTTGAAGTTGTCTTTGCACAAGATAAATTTCGATCATATCTTCTTGGTAATAAAGTTTTTGTTTTTTCTGATCATGCATCTCTCAAGTATTTAATGAATAAGGAGGATGCAAAGCCAAGGCTAGTAAGATGTATGCTACTATTACAAGAGTTTAATTTGGAAATTAAAGATAAAAAGGGAATTGAAAATCAGGTGGCTGATCATCTAAGTCGACTACCCCACACCGCTGAAGTAGAAATTTCAAACCAGAACCCACTTAATGATGAGATTCCTAGAGAAGAAATCTACACCATCAACAGTGAAGTTCCATGGTGTGCCAATATGGTCGATTATCTGGTAACATCTCAAGTACCATCTCATTTAAATTCCCACCAAATTCTAAAGATGAAATCTGAATCTAGATATTATATCTGGGATGATCCATTTCTTTGGAATATTTGCAATGACTAAGCAATAAGGAGATGTTTTCCTGAAAGTGAAATTAATTCTGTATTTGAGTTATGCCACACATTAGATTGTGGATGCCACTTTGGACCTCAAATGATATCAATAATGATTTTAGAATATGGACTTTATTGGCCCGCCCTTTTTAAAGATGCTCATGAATTTTGTAAAAGGTGTGAAAAATGTCAGTTTTCTGGAAATACTTAAAAGAGAAAATAAATTCCCCAACAACCAATTAATTTTTGTGAAATATTTGAAGTTAGGGGAATATACTTTATGGGGCCTTTCCAATGTCATTTGGAAATTATTATATCTTGCTTGCTATTGATTATGTTTCCAAATGGGTGGAAGCAAAAGCCACCAGGACTGACGATGCTAAAGTGGTTTGTGATTTTGTCAGGACTAACATATTTTGTAGGTTTGGAGTGCCTAGAGAAATCATTAGTGATAAAAGGACTCACTTTTTCAATAGGAGAATGGAAGATTTGCTAAAGAAATATGGGGTGAATCATAAAACATCAACTCCTAATCATCCACAGATGAATGGACAAGCTGAAGTGTCTAATAAGGAAATCAAAGGAATTTTGGAAAAGACTGTTAATCCAAATAGTAAGGATTGGATCCAAATGTTGGAAGACACATTATGGGATTATAGGACAACCTACAAAATCCCAATTGGAATGAGTCCATATAGGTTTATTTATGGGAAAAGATGCCACCTACCTGTAGAATTGGAACATAAGGCATACTGGGCTGTGAGGAAGATAAATTTGGATCTTGAAAGCGCTGTGAAGGAAAGAAGATTACAATTGTAGGAGTTGAAAGATATTCGAAAGGAATCTTTTTAAAACTCTAGGATTTACAAAGAGAGAACAAGAGTGGCTCGTGACAAACAGATCCAACCGAAAAACTTCCATCATGGAGACACAATGCTGTTATTCAACTCAAGACTCAAGGTAATGCCAGGTAAACTTATTTCCAGATGGGAAGGTCCCTTTATAGTTACTCATGTATATCCTTTTGGTGCTATGAATATTATGAAGGATCAAGAGAAGAATCCATTCACTTTTAATGGGTATCAATTGAAGAAATTCCTTGGGACCATGCCATCAGATCCAGTGGAGGAGATAACACTCCTCCAACCTGTTTATTAATAAATCCATCAGGTTTTACATATACTTAATACTTTCTTTCTTACTTTGATTCAATTTAAAATCATATTACATGTTTAATCCAATTGAATTCATTGAGTACATTGCATCATTTAAGTGTGGGGGAGGGAACCTTTGTAGTTAGGATTTTCATTTGTTGTCTGTTTTCTTATTAAAAAAAAAACTTTTTTAGTCAATATGGGTGTTTCTTTTTTAAATTTTTGTGTTTTTATAAAACTGTTGAGCTAAAATAAATCTCATTTATATTTTTAAAACCCATTTCCTTGAGTGAAACAATTTATCCCATGAAACTGAGCTTAAATGAATGCTGAAAATGACTTTGTTTCAAGTTCAATTCTTTATGAATTTCATGAAAACTACTCATAATTTTGAATCTCATGCCACATCTCACTATACTTATATTTGAAATCACTTTTATGTGAGGCTTTTAAACATATTTTTCATACTCTTTTCTTTTACCTCACTTCTTGAGAGAACCATACTATGCTTGATTTAACCAGAATTTGATTTATTCCTATAAAAACTTTAGGGTTTGAGGTACATGTGTTTTAAATGATTGAGGAATTTATTTGATTTTAAAGCCCCATTTTCAAGATAATCCTTTTTACAATGGCCCACCATATACATTTAATCCTTTTAGCCCAAAGAATCCATGAACAGCATGTTAGGTTAGCCACATTACAAGCCAATTTTCCCTATCCAACCTGCTCTTGAAGTGAAATTGCATAATCTAGTTGAACTTAAGTGTGGGGGGAGGTTGAATTGTGTTGTGATAACTCATTTGGAGATAATTTGGGTGGAAACTAAAATGTTTAAGAAATGTTCTTATTTCTGAAAAAAATCATTCAGTTGAAAGCTGTGCCTTTTCTGGAGCTTTCATGTATGATAAGCTGTGCCTTTCTGGAGCATCCAATGGAGAAAAAAGTTGTGCCTATCTGGAGCTTTCAAGAAAAATAATGTTTGAGATGATTGAAAATATTGCTGCTGAAATGATGAATGGTGTGAAATTTCACTTAATTTTCATGCAAGTGGAGTTTATTTACTACTAAGGGGAGTGAAGAGGATACCATATTTAAGTGAAAATTAGAATAATGCAATTTTTCTTCAAAAAGAGCCAAGCACTCCTTATTCAGCCACATAATTTTTCACATCTAAATCCTACCAACCTAAAGCCACAAAAAAACCCTATTAATTCCTCATGATAAAATTATGTCCTTGACTCACATCGGGTGGAGATTTATGAATTTATCAAGCCTATGGTGACCCTTTCATGAGTATTGGATGAGAAAGACATTGTTGAAAATTGATATTTGTGTGATGAGAAAAAAAATGCATGTTAGGTAAGTGTTTTGTGTACATGGGAGAATAAATGAAGAGGGAATATATTTTGATCTGAATTTAGAACTTGTAATAATGGTTTTTTATGAGGCATGATATCTTTTTTTTCTTGGTGATAAATTGTTGGATCTCAAGGGTAAGCGTTTTAAAATTTGCTTTGATTTAATATCGATGTTTACTTGTCCAGGAGTCCAAGTGCTAAGTGTGGGGGAATTGATAGAGATAATATTTTAATAATTAGTCATATGTTTTTAAATTATTAAATCTCTTCCCATGAATCAATTTTAGCTTATTTTCATCATTTCATGATTTTTGGTGAGTTTTGAGCTTAAGTGTGAAAATTGGTTAATTCTGGACATTTAACAGTTTTATGTTTCCTATGTATTTAGAGCATAACTCCTAAATTATTAATCCAATTCACATGATTATTTTTTTTAGGATTCAATTATTCTTGGGATACATATAAGTATTCAGGAACAAAAGCAAATTAGAACTCAAACAATCCAAAAGAATTCGGTCAATGTGAACATTTATTCTGGCCGGCAGAATAGACTATGACATATTCAAAGAATAATATCTAGGCCAACCGACCTCCAAAGGCAGTGGTTATAGATGGGTTCAAAATATTACTAGAATTATTATATTAAAACAATATATCAGAAATAAATTCATTTATTAAGGCCTCCAATTAAATGGTCATAGAAGGGTTGGTGGAATCGTGTTTGGCGGCCAGGAAAAGTCTCTTCCATTTAGGCGGCCATAACTCCTTCCACACGGCTCAAAATGAATTAAAACTTCGTGGGTTTATGGAAAACTACATTATTAACCTCCTATAATAAGGGACATCGACCTCATTATTCCAGGAAAGGGCTTAACTGAAGCGAACTTCTGGAAGACATATTCTGTAGGATTTATTTTTGAGTTCTTCATTTCTCTCTTTTGTTTTTCAAGTTCCATAATTACTTCTTCTTCCCCTTTCATCTCAATTAACCTTACCATGTTGTGGTAAATATATGAGGTGATTGGGGTAGGTAAGGTTTTATATTTTTAATGCCTTTTGTTCTTACACTTGATTGAATAAAATCTCTCTCTCTTCTGAGAAGTTGTTTTCAAATTCTAAAAACAAAATTTATTATCTTATGCGATCATATTTGATTTTTATATTATGATGTTATTATTGCTTTGATAAATTATCATTTTCTCCCTCTATTAGGTTCTGATCTATATTTGATAGAATAAATATCAGGGCTTAGTGGTGAAGTACCTAGCGATCGCTAGTACCTGTGGGAGGGGTGGTTAATATTCAGGATTATTTAGGATAAACAATACCCAATTGGTAATTGCCTTATATAATTGGGGATGTTCAATACAACTATATCACACAATGGAAGAAGTGTATACAAAAATATAATTTTGTTAAACCATTTAACCAAAGAAGTGAGTTGAAGTAATTATGGAATCTCACTTAAATCACCTTAGCAGAAGAGGATTGAATTAAATGGAACAAGGATAACATTGCAATTAAAAAACCGACCCCGACTTGATCACCCCTATCATAAAATAGTTTTTAAATCACTTTAATTCTATATTTTTCTTGAATATTTTTCTCAATTTCTTCTTTTTGTTTCGTTTCTCTCTTTTATTTTAAAACCAAACAATTTCAAAAACACCCAACGTTCTCCCTAAATAAAAAGTGACAAACTATTTTGTGTGCACTCATCATCAGGAGACAACCTAGGTTAACCACTATAATATATTTTAACTTAGTAAATAATTGTTTTTCTACACCCCATGATAGGTGTGCATCATTCATATACTTCAAAATAGAATTCACAGCAGTACAACAATGATTTTGAGGAAGAAAGTGATGTTAAAGTAAAAAATATAGGGGGAGAACATAGGTATATTTAAGACTCATAATAAGGCAGTGATGATGATAAATATAAATTAGGTTCAAAAACTACACACATGGTTAAAAGTAGGGTTGAAATTAGTGATGAAAATATTATTAGTGACCAAGAAGATCTAGTTCAAACTTAGAGGATGAAAGCTCAGCAACAAACCTATTTTCTATCACAGGCAGAGAATAAAAGTTTTGAATAGGATGCTAGAGATAATAATTGAGTCAAAACTATACATGAAGATATTTATAAAATATAAAATAATCAAACATGGGAAATTTTTCCAAGGATGAACGATAATAATATTATCAGAATGAAGTTGTTGTTCCAAAATAAACTTAATGAAGATGATAATTTGACATGGAAAAAAGAAAAATTGGTGTACAAAGGGTATTACTAAATCAAAGGAATATATATGGTTGAGACTTTTTCCCCAGTTCCGGATTTGAAATAATATGATTATATTTGGAAATGGAAGTGTAAAAAAGCTTTAAATTATATCAAATGGATGATAAATCAAAATTCTTAAATGGATTATTTGAGAAGGTTGTATATATTGTTCAACCAAATGGGTATCTCAAATATGAATATAAGAAAAAGGTGTACAATATGAAGAAGTATTTCTATAGATTGAAATAATAACTAATGTTCTGGTACTCTCAACTTGATCAATATTTAATGAATATTGAATTTCAAATAGGAGTTGTTGATCATAACCTTCACATAAAGAAAGAATGTGACCAAATGATATTGGTTCTTGTCTATATGGACAACATAATTTTTAAAGGATAAAATGAGGCACATTGCAATTAGTTTTTAGAATTTTGGTTCTGGAAATGGGATATGTTTATAATTGGAGAATAGATATTATCGTTGTATTATAGGTAGCTAAAATAAAGGATGAAACATTTATTAATAAAACTAAATATGACAAGGAAGCGCTAAAAATTTAAAAACGGATTACTAAATTCCAATGAAAACACTTGAAACTATCCAGTTGAAATTGTCAAATGATGAGGATGTAAATGAGTTTAATGCGATGGAGTGTAAATATATTATTAAGAGTTTAATGTATCTCACAACCACAATACTTTATATAGTTTCTTAAACATACCAAGATACTCACTACCAAAGCTATCCCAAGGAGAGTTACATGAAATATGCAGAGAGGATACTTTGATATGTTAATCATACAATGGATTTTGAACTATTTTATTATAGTATATCGTAATAGGAATTTTTTGGATACACAAATGCATATTAGGCCAGTTTAGCCGATAACCAAAAGTCAACATCAAGTAGTTATTTTTATCTTGGAGGGTTATAAATTTATTCTCTATGTACGAAACAAGACGATATTTATTAGTTTGAATATATTTTTTCTGCTCAATATTTTAATCAGTTGATTTGGATAATACAATAGATTGAAGATATTGGACTGGATGTGAAATCTCTTATTTCTATATTGTGTGAAAACTTGAGTGTAATTAATCTAAGAATAAACCCATATATTATTCAAAAAAAAAAGAACACAGAGAAAAAGTATCACTTTATAAAAGAGGAAGTAGACCAAGGTCTAGTGGAATTTTATTTTGTGACTACACAAATTCAAATAGAAAATTTTATTAAAAATACACTACCCAAGGAAGATTTTGAAATACATCGGTTGGATCTTGGAGTGAAAATGAATCCTTATAACTAGATGAGTAAGACAAGGTAACCCCACTCCCCCTTGTAAATCAGTATTTATATCAATGTATTCTTTCTATCATAAAATTAATTTATGGATTTCTAACCCTTGTATATGATATTTTAGAGAATGTTTCTTTGGGTACATTGATAAAGGGGGAAATATAGTCCATATTTTCCAATGGAGAAGATATTTTAAATTAAAAATGGATACAAGTGTTCTTTCCTATTGTATACAGGGGATAAAACCTATTTTATGGCTGATAAAAGGAGAGAGTGTCTGAATTATTATTTAGATGGAGAAATTTTTATTTATAGTTTTTGAAGAGAATGTAGTTCATCAAAGTGTTTTCATAAGGATTACTTTATTTAAACCTTGATTATCCCATAGAGCTCATCTCATGTGGGATTAGAGTTTGTGATAGATAAATAATTCATACAAACCTTAAAGAAAAGAGTTTTAGATAGTGGTACATGATAGATATATTTAGTTTAAATGTTTTCCAAGATTAGAAGTGATCATTCGTATTTTGTAATTTTAAAAAATCCTAAAGGGGTATATTATTATAAAAAATACACTTGAAATATTTTTGGGCTATGTTTGTTTAAATAAGTGATAAAGGTTTCTACAAAATAGATCATCATATCAAGGGGGATCTATTTCCTAAAGATTGGAGTCACTTGGAGAGATTGTGGAGTTTTTATGGAATCTCTAGGAGAGCACCATGTGGTGGTGAACCAAAACATGGTATAGAGAGTAAAAAGAAATAGAAAAAATCAGGGTTATCCAAATCCATATGAAAGAGAATATATTCCTCCATGAGGTAGTAGAAAAACTCACCCATGACTATCCTGAGTGGTGATGCGAGAGAAGAGATATTATACAAGTTTGGTGTAAGGAGAAGAGAGCCATTATGTGAGAGGTACAATAAAAAGTGTCCATGGTATAGGGTGGTACGATAGGAATTTCATGGTATGGAATCCCACATTTTGAGTAATAGAGTACCAACCTTATGAATTAAAAATAAATATACGACTAAAGGTTTTTTCACTATTGAACATAAATTAATCAAAAAAGTAATTCTATGAGAAAATAAACCTAGAAAGTTGTGGAGTAGGGAACCTAGGATGCAGTTCATTCAAAACAACCATATGTTCTTCCCTATTCCATATAGAAGTGAATTTTGAGTTGGAAATTTACTAGTATAACACAGGTAGCTGCATATAATGTTCCATGGGGGTTTTTTTCTAAGTTGAAGGTGTTTAAAAGGCATGAACTTCTTGGATAATAAGATAAATAAAAAAATTAAAGAGAAGTAAACCATGCTGTAGTGGTGACCATGCTGGATTCTTAGAATACTTGTGAGAAATGGGGAGGACCATATGTGTTTTTTGGATACTATGGAGGAATCTGGTAAGGCATGTTGAAGTAGAAAGTTGAAAGATCCCTGCAAAGTGGTACTCAATGTATTGGGTGTCAGATGTTTTGGATCCATATCAAAAAACCACCAAGTGGATGTCGTGTTTAGAATTTTGAATGGAGTTTTACCTGGATGAATTCTATACTATGTTTATTATGGATATATTACATGGTCATCCTTTTCTATAAAATAATGGAGGAATATCACCTCAATTTTAATTTGTTTTTAAAAAGGAAGAAAACCAGTGACTTAATGGGTGGTTAATAAGCGGTTTGAAGACTCATTAAGTTCCATAAATATGGATAATTAAATCGTGTATGTTAGTTTATGTTTTAATACATAATTTATCAAGAATATATACATGAAAATAAATAGGGAAGATAGAGAAATATTCTTGATCCACTAATAAGAGAGAGGGACATTCCATTTTTTATAAAAATTAGAAGATAATAATATTTAGGAAACATTCTCATTGGAGGATTCAAGGTTTTTATCAGTGGATGTAGGAGGAAAGAAATTGATACACCATACTAGGTGTTATCTTCATCAATAGTTCACAAACATAATCAAAAATAAATGAGGATAAGTGAGTTACATATTATAGGAAGAATAGTGAGCTACTCACATATTGTGAAGGCTGTAGACTGATAGGTTCATTATAGCTACTCCGAACTTGTAACAAAGTAGTGAGATTTAGTGTTTCAGGTATATTGGAACATTACCTTTACATTATCCTTGTATTACCCTAGTTAGGTTGATCCAAGTAAAAATTTCATATAAATTTTCTTTATTTATTTAATTTCATAATATTTTAAAAAATGAAAAGAGAGAAATTTTCCATTTAAAATTGGAACACAATCATTTAGAAGGGATAAATTAAAATTTTATTACCATAGTTTACCCCACTTTAGGTTATTAACCTTGTTTGGGACCAACAAAAAAACTAAGAGGTGATTCCAATAAAATATTTGGTCATATGAATCTCTATAGAAAATAATTACAACATGAAATTCACATTTAATTAAATCTAGAAAAAATAATTTGATTCATATAAAAACTATCTTAGGGAATACCTTATACTAATTGAGACAAATACAAAGCCATAAACCACACACCATTTAGATAAATATTGAAGGAGATACTGAATATAGAATATTGATGAATTCAGGAGAGTTTGGAGATAATATTATAGGGAGGGGAGGTGAGGGGTAAATGTTTTTGATCCCCTATGTTACTTCTTCTACAACAGATATGCTTCCTCTCACCAATTTCATTTTAAATTTCATTTGTTTTTCCTTTTTATTTTAAACTGTTGGTTTTATAATTTAAGTTTTTTTAATATACGTAGTTTATACCCTCCACTTTACCATTTTAACTATTTTCCCCTCTTAATCATCTCATGAATCCCACCACTTTGTTTTAATAAATTTTTTATCAATTATTATAATTCTTATTTTTCCATTAAGTGTTTTAATAAATCTCATAAAAAATATCCTTCCAATATAAAAAAAACAACCAATTTTATTAATTTCAAAAAATAATAATAACAATAGTAACCATATATTTCTATTTCCATTTTTTCCCAACATAAATAATAATATCACCATTATTGTTGATCACCACCCAAAAAATATTCAAACACAAAAAAACTCATTTATAATTTTAATCGGATATAAAATTATCTAATGAATTTTCATTAAATCAAAATTTACTTATTTAAATAAAACTATTAGGAAATTTTTTTAGTATACAAACAAGGGATTTATTATTCCACCACCTACTAACCAACCATGTAAGAATATCATTATAAAACAAACAACAACTCTCACAAATCATAAGAGTCTCACGTATCTAAGTTTTCAATCTCATTTCCCACTAATATCCAAACCATAAATATCATGGAAAGTAACAACCATAAAAATAATAAAAAACGGTAAACAAAAGAGAGCCTAATCATAATAATGAAAATATCATCATAATAATGAAATAAAAATGGGTAATCAAATAGGTCCCAATCACCAAATAATGCTAAAACCACATTCCTAGGGAAAAAATGTAATATGAATTCAAAGATATCCAAACCATAAAATGAAATAAAATGAGGTCAAACTTTCTTATCACAAAAATACCCCTAACTTAACTTAAATAATGTCACTAAAATGAGATATTATTGACTCTACAGAACTCAATACTCCATATAAAATATGGTGGAGACCCAACCAATTTGAACACATGATTTAACACATAAGTTTCTATAGAACATGATAAAATATTCAAAATAAACCAAAAATATCAATATTTTCATAGAGAAATAAATATAAAATTTTAGAAAAAAATTTCCAATTGTCCATCCCATGTTATTTTCCCTATCATAAGAAACTATGTGAAAAAATTATTCCCTTACCATCATATGATTCATGTATGAACCTAACTACACTTTTTAACCAATTATATAAGAAATCAAGTCATACAAAAATAATATGAATCTGTGCATAAGAATGCATTAGCTACCACACCCTATATAAAACCTTATGCATTTATAGGTTGTGAAATTCATAAAGAATAGAAATTTTGGTCCCAGAGAAGGGGTTATTTTGATAATAAGGGATCATATAAAAATTTAAAGAGTTGGAGTATATTAAGGAGATGTTTTTGGATATGGATAAAGGTACGAGAGATGTTTTGGGTGCTGGGGTGAGGGTCAGGAGCTCCAGTTTGATGTTTTTGTTTTTTGAAATGGTTTTACCCCTGTACATGGTTAGGGAAAACCACATAGGTGATTATATAAAATCATTAAGTTTAATTTTTCATGAGAGTGGTGTTGAATGGATTTTTAATGATTATAGAGAACCATGAAATAAAAACCATTCATGTTATTGATATTTCTAAGAGGGAGAAACATTGTTAGTGCACAATTTGGGAAACCATGTTGTCAAACCATGGGAGGTGGTGGTGTGTTTGATATAGTGAAAGCCACATGATTTTTACATGGTTTTGAAAACCATAAAACTTCCTATAATTCATTAAAATGGTTAAAAGACAATTTTCCAATGTGTTTTTAAGTAACCCCAATCCCTTTTATTTTCCCCTCACATGTTCAAACTAGGGGGTTCTCCCCCAATTCTTCCTATATCGATCCTCCTAGATTAGGCATAGTTAGTTGATGATTTTATAATGGATTTATAATAGGTTATACCTCCCCCAAAACATTAATTATTTATTCCTTTCATTTCCTTGGATTTGTGATGATATGGGATAGGTATTTGGCACTGATTCCATCATATCATGGTGGAATCAAGAGAGTATGATGGGGATTTTTCTTAATGTGGATAAAGGATGTCCGATAAAGACTATCACATGACTTTTCTCATCAATTTTATATAGATAGGCCACTAACCTAATTTATTTTATATTTTTTATTAAATTGGTTGAAATTTTCTATTGATCCAGTATTCAATATTAAGGATTTTTCTTATCATTGTGTCATGGGTACATCATATACCTTCTAATTTGGTTGGTAATAGTTCAGGTATAACGGGATGATCTGGTGATTTTTTATGAAATTATTCCTATTTGAATTAAATTATAAAATTAATTATAAATTTCGATAGTTATATGAATTGGGTGTCATGTCTTGAGATAGGTGCTCCGAAGGTGATACAAATATTGGGTGAACTTAGATTAGAGTATACAGACTTTGGTTAAAAGTAATAACTCTGAATGAGCTTGGTGTTCCCTTGAGTATCCCCCAATGGTTTATAAATTCATGTTATTTTCTTGTGATATGCAGTCATGCCACTATGGGAGATCATCATTTTTTTCAAATAAATTGTTTCGTAAAAACTAAATACCTATGGGTAGAATATAGGTGTCAAGGACCACGGTGGACCCTTGAACACTAATTGGGTTCCCTAGCCATCAATGGCTGAATACTTGATTATGAATATGTTCCATGAGTTATGTGGACCTAATAGGGGTTATAATAGGATGAGAATGAATATAGGAACTTTGTATAAATTACCTTTGTTCCCTCGAGTAGGGGTGAGTGAGTACTGAGAATGATTGAATGTGTAGGCCATGATGGGATGATGATATTACTTATATCCTTAAATCTAGATGAATAGAGAGTGGGGAAAGTGTTCTTTCCCCACTAGTGTGTGAGTACTCATGAGGGTTTTCCTAGGGTTGGACTATGGGTAGTTCAGGTGAATGAGGACTGACCTAGAGTGAATTGAAAGGGAGATATGCCTGATTCTATCCCTCTAGTATGGAAATGATATGTAATTTCCTATAAGGACGATGGGGCCATGATATGATCATAGAGATTACATGGGGATTTATTCACTCTGAGTGATGGGATTCTGACCTAGAGTTGGGAACAAGATAGTGGAGGCCACATAGGTTGTCCAAAAAAATGTGACCTAGGGGACCTTAGTGGGTTCCCTAGTGTTATATTAACCATGGAGAGGGAATGTGTAAGGAGGAAGGTATTTTTTATCCTGATAGGATTCATTGGATCATCCTATAATCCTTAGTAGTGGAAAAAACCCAAAAATTTGTTGATATATCTTCATAAAATCAAAGTTCTAAAAATATAATAAAACATAACATAATAGATAACTTTTATCACATGTGTAGTTGCCTCCAGTTACTTATTGATTGATGGAGTATATTTTATGATGATTATAATAGTAACAAAAAAAATACTTAATTCCTCTGGGGGAAAACACCATATACTAGATCACAATCTCTATAGAAGGAAACTTGAATCTCTCAAAGGGGTTATAACACCTTCTTAGGAGAGACGAATGAGGATTTAGTAAGAAAGAGATTATAGAAATATTTATATGAAACTGATGATCAAAAATAGTTTCGAATGAACGATCGATTCTCCACACCAACAAATAGAATCATATTCTATTTATATAGGTGAATACTTAATCTTATTAATTAATAAAGAACATGTTTTTTAGTCACTAGGTATCATCAAATGATACCCATGATTTATTCCCTATTGATTAATCCATTGAATGTATTCAACAAAAATTATTAAAAGATTTTAATCTAGATGAAAATGAGTGGTTTTTATTCTGTAACTATTTACAATAAATGATTTTCATCATGTGAATACATTCATTAAATACATGTATACTTCATGAAACTATCTACAAAAATACATGAATTATATTCATGTATTATGTGTGCACTTCATGTGATATATATATATATATATACTCTACATGCGTGATATGCATGTATTCAATATACATGAATTATATGCATGTATATTTTAATCCACATCTAACAATATCACACTTGAAAAAAAATCCCATTAATACTTTTTACCAAACATTACAACTCTTTCTGAATCCGTACGAACTCTTTTGGAAATGGTTTCCTCACGATCACTTCATTTAAAAAAAAAATACTTTGTTCAAAATTTTATCTGTATCCAAGATCCTAATTGTGTGAACCAATGGGACTTAGCAGTATTGAAAACAAATATTAAATTCTTATTTCATATATGTAAGCAAAGTGATGCCTCTAGAAAAGAATTAGTATTACTCAAGAGACTAAGGGGTCTTGTGTGATCTCCATAAAACATACTCATATCACTATAAAAACATTTCCATCACAATATATACCTTATAAATCATATGCATACCTATATATCACTTTTTCCATGACATCGAGTAACCACTAGACATGGAACATTTCAATATAGTATATTCCATCTCACATTTTCTTGATTCTCTAAAATAGACTAACCAAGTCGATGGATATATCACATTTCATTGATCTAGTAGAGGATCACATCATATTTCCCTCATCTAAATAGTTGAACAGATCACATGTGACTCAAATAAGCATGAACATGTATTTATTAAATTTATTTCAATCAAGTTTGAGATGTCTTAACTTGCCATACATGTGATCAAATCCTATCTCAGTTTCACTCCAACTAACTACATGATTAGAAACATACCCAACCACCCCCATGATTAGCTAAGTTTATATTTTGAATTTCATAAATTAGGTAATAAATAATGAATGTTATCATGATAGGTGTCTCTCAAAACTCAGTTAATAAGGAGTTATAATAATTATTCACCCCTAATTATATTTATGGTCTTATGACATTCCATGAGATATACATTAGTAATTAAATATAATTAATAAGCCTATACTTATTAACTTTTGATCATTAGTTATGTACAAATCAAAGTTTTTTTACTTTAAGGGGATATATCATTTTAAAATTAATATAAAATAAATTATAGAATACATGAATGAATGATAAAAAAATTAACTTTATAATAATATCATGATAAATTATATAATAATTACATCAGTCTCTCAATTATCATATACTAAGACATTCTATATGAACCTCATACTTCTACTATAATGACAGTTTCTTCATTTTATTTCATGTCACATCCCTATGTGACCATATTATAAAATACTCCCATTAAACCCTTTTAATGAGCAACATCTATGAAGTTCACCAGTTTGGATAATAGTGAGACTTTGGAATCATATTACTAAAGTTAAAATGCTTGAACATATTCAAGATCCTTAAATTCATAACATCAAATGTTACGATGTCAATTTCTATTATCTAATTATTAATATTTCATAATTACATCATCATCATTATTGGAACCATTTATATCAAAATTCTAATTGAAATACTTTCATAAATAATGTAACTATTTACATTATTACTTTACTATCACATCCTAAACACCTCTTTGGATAATGTGATGTCCACTTTGTTATGATAACTTAAATGTAATTATTCACATTTCTTTTCAATAATACACTAAAACTATTTTAAGGGTATCAAGTGTAATTCACTTTGTAATTCGATGGATATAAACCTTCAAAAAATCATGATATTCATTTATTCACAAGAACTAAATATAACTCTTTACATTTTTCTTTATCATCACAAATCACAAAATATTTAGGATATTAAGAGAAAAATCACTATAATACGAGACTATTATAATCCTTTATTTTTTAAATTTGAACTTAAATATGTTTGAAAATACTACCACAAGCCTCTTATAAACTATATTCTCTTCATAATATCTTTCTAAGATTAAAAAAACTACTTTTAATTTTAGGAAATAACACTTATTTCCTTTTAGTAGGAATATTTAACAAATAGACTATTGTTTTCATTAATATATGATACTATATGTGTTTTGATTATTTTCTTGAAAACAAGATTTTTTTCATTAAAATACACCACTATTGGGTGTAAATTATATTCCATTATATTTTAACAAAAATCTTGATAAACACTTTATCCTGGATAAAACATTGTTATCTATATCTTCTTCAAAAAACATGTTATAGAATCTAATAAATCATAAACCATGTGTATAAAAATAGTCACAGAATTTTATTTATAATAACTCTTTATCAATGAAAAACATATGTTATCATATAAGATAAATTGATGAAGATACACATCCTTTACATAGATTCATTTGATCTTGACACATTCCTTTAGATTCAAATCATTATTATAGAAACCTATTTCTTTATCCCTTGCATTAAAACTTTAGGGTCTGTCAATTCTTCCTTTTATTTTGAACTCTTATATATTTACAATATTTTTAAGATATACATTCAGTATCACATACCCTTAAAATTTGAATAATGAATTTCTATAACATTAATACCAAACATAGAGATTCCATAAAGTTTCCTAAAAATCCTTCAAGTATTCTAGAAAATCCCACCATATCGAATTATTAATTTGCCTTATTGACAATTCTTGGTTTCAATTACCTTTTCTAGATACATGAAGAAACAATGTTAAAATTTTCCAATTAAAGTTTCTTATTCCATTTTAAATTTTTTACCCAGTTATATTGTCTATACAACATTGGAATATAGATATAATTTTCCTAATTATTCCATCCACAACACTTTGACAATATTGGGTAATTTGTTATAAGGACTCATTCATATTATTAGTAAATTTCTATAGATGATAAAATAATGAATTCTTAAATTGAAATAAGTCTTATAGAAACCTTTAGTCTCACCAAGTCATTGTTATACTCAATATCATTGAGTATAAGAGTAGCGACTAATGTACCTTAGATAATTTTTTATACAATTCTTTTAAAACCACAAGATAATAATTTTATTATTCTATAAGCAACTAGATTAATATGTTTAATATATTTAACACTTTTTTACTCACAAATTTATATATTTTACACATAAAATTTTCCTTATGAGTTTTTCTTAAGTTATCTATTTTATGAGTTTATTACATTAAAGTGTCTCCTTTCAAGGATTAATCTGAAAGTTTTTCTTGCTAATGATGATTCTATTTATCTAAAACATAAGATTTTATCAGATAAGTATCATTTTCTATATATTTTTATCAAATAAGTTTAATGATATTTCCACACTAAAATTAATGTCCATGTACATCATATCCATTCAGTGATCTAAGATTCATATTTTATCATGAATTAAACTAGTTTGCCTAAGTAAATGAAACATGATTATTTAGGCCAGGAATCATCCCAATCATAATAGTTTTGATTCATGGATATTTTAATAGTTAAATACTTTTCCAACCCATCATATTTATAAACTCATCCTTATTCCTCTATTATCCTAACATTTATTTTTGACAAGCCTGTGTAACCTAAATCAAAAACCAAGAATATTCTAATAAATGAAAATCTATAGATACTCATGATAAGATAGTCCTACCCAAAAAGATAATCTAGAGTTTCTTATAGCTTGTTTGGCTTTCATAATAAAATAAAGGGGTACTCATGCTGATCTCAACAATACCCATTTGGACGATCAAGGTCTTGAAATGTTTTACTTTAAAAGGAATCTTACACTTTGTATTTAAGGGATTTTTTAAAGTCTCACATATTTAATATAAATATTATGCATAATAACTATTTCATTAAATGAAATATTTATCTTTTCATGTTTTATTCCATTTTTATATGCATAATTATAAAGATTTAGTTTTTTTAATCCTTATTCTATCCATAAATTAATGTGTTCACACCAAATTAATGTGTAAATTTTATGATACCTAAAAGTTGTCATTACTCACCCAAAAATAGAAGCTAAAAATATCTATACATATATGAATGAATCATATGAATAATTTATATATTCTTTTATGGTAAATTAATATAGTTATATAATATTGATAATATCCACATGAATAATCCCAAAATGATAGATAACCTACCCTCACCATTTTAGAATAAGGCATAAGCCTCTAAAGAAGTGGGTAGTCTAACTCAACGTCCCTCTCTCCAATGGGACTTTACTCAAGTGAGAATCCAATTTATGAGAATTATAAAACCTAATATTCACAAACTATACTGAATAACTAAATTAAATTTAATAAATTAAATTATAAACTGATGTCAAGGTAGATGGAAACTAAATTTTATAGATTCATACTTAGCATGTAATGCAGGTCTCTATCTCCTAGAATAAATTTATCCTATAAAATTTTAATACACGATATTCATAATATAAATTTTTTTATATCTATGAATAAATCAAAGAATAACTATAAACAAATGAACATTTCATAAATTTAAAACATGATAAAAAATTACAAATGATTCATAAATAAAATCTTACTACGAATTTTTCATTTAATTTAAATATTAATATTATTCCATAATCATAGACATAAACAATTTTAAATCCAATTTCAATATGAACCCTTTCATATTTTCCATTATATGGAATTACCATTCAAACAAATGATATTTTATGAATTATAACCCTTTTATAATTCTATTTATATTATGTTAACTATTTATATAATCTTAATATCATTTACCATACATTACATAAACCTTTAATTAAAAAAATTTCCACAACTATTTATGAGTTCTAAATTAGATCTTTAAAAAAGGCCCTAGTTAATTTTAAGAATTTCAAATTTATTTTTTCTAAAAGGTTGGGGACAAAGCCTCATTTATTATTAAAGTAAAGAAAATACCTCTTTAACTGGGTAGAGGGAGATCCATTACATAGCCCGAAGTCCTAGTGGGAATTTAGTCCATTACATTACCCATTTTGACTTATAAATAAACTATTTATTTGAAGATCATAAGGCTTGCCTTATAATTTAGTAAAAATTATTCAAAATATTAACATTTAATATTTGGGAATAAAAATCTTTCATAAATGTAGAATAAAAACATATCTTACCTAAAATTATCCTCATATCCTTTAGTTCAATTGAATCAACTGCCTACTGATGTTCTTTACCCTATCCTCCATCTCCCTAACCTTGTTAGGGACCACATATGGGTGATAGTGTTAATAAGATGAAGTTCGAACAACCATTAGATGCCCCCCAAATCATCTACCATGTACAATGCTCCACACACCTAGACTTTTCAGCCTTCACCTCAACCTCGGTATCCCATGCAGTGTATCTTTATGAGCCATATGACTAGTTATAAAATATAGTACATGAAGTACACTACCATCGCATCATTACCACACCCCATCTAAAATGACTAGACCCATAAAGTTATCCATGAAAAATAGAACCTCTATGTTAGGTCCTCCTACAAAAATGACAAAAATTTCCAGGCCACTAAAAAAAAATTGGCTCCCTAATTCATAATTATCTACTAATGTGTGCCGACCACTGGAAACACCATTCACATCTTCTCATCCCAAAACCTCTCAACAAACATGTATCACTCTCTAAACCCATCATATTTATGAATTCATTTAGCTGTATCAACAGATCATGTTATATTTAGAATGTAATTGTTTAATTTTCTACACTTGAATAAATTGATCTCAAAAAATTTCCATTAAGTACCTAGGGAGGTTAGTGAAACCCTATGAATTATCAATATTTTACTCATTAAATTAAATTAGATTAATAATATTATGGTTATGTACAAACCAAATAATATCTTGAGTGAACTACTATATGAAAAGGTCCTCGAACTCTAACCATGATAGAGATTCCTCATCATATTATTGAGTCACAAAATCTGACCATCATTCTGGTAATCCATGGAGAGGCCTCACTGTCAGGACCATCTTATGGTTTGCTGGCGTCCTGACCTATAAAAAAAATCATGTAAATAACTCAAGCCAGTTTTCAGTGTAATGGCCCAGACCCTCATGGTCCGTCCCTTTACCAAAATCCGAATCCTAAGGGTGGCGTCTAGGTGGTAGGATGCTCTATCAGTCTGTGACCGATCGACATGTGACCGATCGACGTGCGTCCGATCAGCGTGCAACTGATCGGTGTGCGACCGATCGGTTTGCGGCCGATCGACGTCCAACTGATCAGCATGCGACCGATTGATGTGTGCCCAATCTGTGCACCATGATCGGTGTGTCACTGATCAGTGCCTCACCGATCGGTGTGACCAATTGGTGCCTTGACGATCGGTGCGACCGATAGGTGTGACCGATTGGTGCCTCTCCGATCGGTGCGACCGATCTGTATGACTGATCGGTGTGTGGAATGATCGGTGGGACCGATCGGTCTCTGGCACGATCGGTCTGTGGCATGATCAGTGCGACAGATCAGTGCCTCACAGATCGGTGCAACCGATCAGTTCCTCACCGATCAGTGCGACCAATAAATGTGTGGCATGATCGGTGTGACACGATCGGTTTCACCCAGCCTTGTCGGGTTTTTCTTCCACAGTTCTCCTGTAACACCAATTTTAGCCCTTTTTAACCTTTTTTAAGTGGTTCAAGGCCATTTTCATTTGAGCCCATAATCAATGTTCAAATTCTTAAGAGTGGGGCGACCCCCAACAGACCCAGCTGTGTGTCTGTGTAATGTGCCCCTCTGTTTATATAAAAACTTTTAAATGTCATAGCTGTTACCACCTTTTTCCAATTGGAATCATTAAATAACAATTAATTCAGTCATGTGTAACCACCCAACTGCGTGGTGAAACCACGATCTGACCTTATAGACATTCAAAATTCTATATCTCGTGACAACCAGATCTCATCCTTATATCGCACAGGAATCTATTCTTCTTATATCCTCTTTTTTCTCTACATTCTTACTGGTGTGTTTTGAGTTCCCCCTTCCCTAGGCAAGTGGCGTGCCTATGCCAATGCTTTTCTACTCACCCTTAGATCCCCCAACGTTCCACCCCTGCAATTCGCGCATCCCTTATTCTTGGCGCGTGGGGAAGAACTTCGATCCTTGATCATCCAAGTGTATATTTTCCTTCGTCTCACCTAACTATGTATCATGCGAGGTGGGTACACTACAGATTTTGTGGGATGGACATAACCAAAATGTTAATGAAGATAATAAGTGGACTTTTAAAGAATGAAGGGGGGAGTGTGATCAGTGTTATGTTGCTTTTTTCCTTACCCTTTATTATTTATGTTGTGAACTGTATAGGCTCATGCTCACTGAAAATCATGGCCATTGGTGGTCTTTCCTTTCACACTAATGAACCCCTGTCTTCTATTATAATTGAATGAATCCAACATGGGAATTTTGTTAATAACGTAAATTCGGCCGATTAAATGAATGTCTAGTGAACAAAAATCCTTGTGTGATCACCCCGATTAACCAAAAAGAAAGAAGAAAAACTTAGTGAATGAAGTACTTTAGTTTGGAAAGATCCTTTTTATATCTTGATGGAATGTCCATTCACTCTGATCGATGCTTATGGGGTGATTTGGATGGGGATGGGATACTTGGTTGTGGTACTATTATTGGTTGTGAATCTAAAGCTGTGTAGGGCTGTATCTGGAGGCTTGGTTTTCTTCCAGTACATTGAGGGACCTCACTGATCCCATTTTTGTTGTGACTTTACAAGATAACCAGGTGTGAATTCTTAAATTTTTGTTTGGATGCTTCTCTTAACCTGGCTTTTGTTTATGCCTGTTAGTGCCCAGTAGTATAGAATTCACTTAATGGGATATCTTGAACGTGAAAACATGAATGCCTAAAATGAGGAGTTGGTTTTGTGAATGATTTGTGACTTGGCTGTGAGTGTTGTGCTGTTATTTTATGAATGATTAGTATCTAGGGTGTTTGTTCTTAGGGTTTGGAACCCTAGGTTGGGATGAGTGCTTGTTACATATACATATAAGTGTAGTTTTTATGTTTCTTATTCGTGCCCCATCCAAGTTGAGAACGTAGTTCCAAATGCCCCCATTTCATGGGGGAGGGTGTTTTCCCAACACTCTTCTGATTGGATTGTTATAAGCTCCTTTTATGCTCCCTTTAACGAATAGCCCAACACAAATCGGGTAGGCTGTGACTATGTGAGGTCCATTATATCCCAAGATTCTTCAGGCAGGGTAGTTGTGGTGGTTGGACTGAGTGTGTGCGGGAAGGTTGTTCCCTTGAATCTTAGGGATGAGGACCAGGTGTTTGCGGGCATGGTTTTGTGTGGTGGTTGCGGCCCAGGTGTTTGAGGGCGGGATGTGTGGTTGTGGACCAGGTGTGTGTGGGCGGGGTGTGGTAGTGGGACTACGGTGAGAATGGCGGGATTGGATCGGTGCATAGGATGTCTACAATAACCAGTGGGAAAGTGGTGCAGGGTACCCAACATCGATGTGATATTAATATACATTACTTGACTTGTGTTATTTGGGGAGTGTGTCTTAGTGAGGCTCAGGTGGATAGTCTTCCTTGCTAGGTGCTTTGGTTGTCTCTTTATCACAGGGCATTAGAATGCCACCTCACTTGTGCATGAGATTCTCGGGTTTTCCCTACTGAGTATACTTGTATGATCACCCTATGCATATAAAACTACTTTTAGGTTTCCATGAGGACATCAGGGATCGTGCGGGGTCGTACTAGCTCGGACGTTGGGATAGTTGCTGTTGCTGTTTTCCTTTCTTTTGGTACTTCTTTTGGGGGTTTTCTTTCACTTTTTTATCATTTAATTTTGAAACATGCATATGAGAATGATTGTTTTGGATTTACATGTACTTCCACTTTTGGTGTTGTTGGGATTTACTATCTTATCTCCCACTCTGATTAAAGAAAAAGGGAAATGCATTCCATTTTTTTGTGTGATTCTATACCCTTGGTTTTAGTCACCACTCTGGGACCTGTTGAAGGCTGGTCTTGTGGGTCATTATCCCTCCTTTAACTTGAAGACAGAAGGGTCTAGCAATCCGATGTCCCTACTCTCATCTTGGTAAAGGAGGGTCATGACAGAATGGTATCAGAGGCGAGGCTCAGAGATATGATGGGGTCTGGATTTAGGCACAGTGAGGATTGCATTGGATGGTAGGGAAACAGTGTTGGGTGATCTTGGTGCATGAATTAGGTCAGGGAATACTGGATAGGACACATGAATTTAGGGTCCCCCGTGATCCAATGCAAGGACTCTGGGCCTACCAAATGACCAAGTGAGGATGCACTGATAATAGGGTAGAGACCCTAGGGAAGGTACATGCATAATAATGACTTATGTTCTTAAGTTTCATTGGTATTTTTGGAATTTCAAATGAATGATAAGTCTAAGAAAATTTAAGAACAATTTTCTACACTACCCAGGCATAGGAATTCCTTCTTTACCTTGCAACTATGTCACCTGGGATATGACCATGAGTAGTGCGGGTGATTGAGGCCTAGGAGGTTGACTTGGATGAACAACATAGGGCTCACCGAGAAGAGGAAGACGGTCAGTGGAAGAGGATGCTTCGTGCCTTTCGGTGGAAGACCCTTGGGATGTACGAGGACAACATCTCAGACATGGAGACAGAAAACTGGCTAGAGGAGCTAGTGATAGATTTCAGCTTGATCCGAGCTTCAACGGAGTACTGGGTTCCCCTGGCTATGAGATAGATGCGCGGAGCAGCGCATCAGTGGTAGACGCTTTATCTTTGGGAGAAGAGGGAGACTGAGGTTACGTGGGCTGACTTCAAGAAGGAGTTCCGGGCAGAATTCCTCTCTTCCACAATGAAGGCTGAGAAGAGGCTGAAGATACTCTCCCTCCAGCAAGGGAGCATGTTAGTGAGAGAATTGGGGATCAAGTTCAAGGATCTCCTTCGCTTTTCTCCAAACCCATTTCCAGATGAGGAGCCTCGAGTGAGACATTTGGAGGAGGTACTTTGACCTTCTATTCAGTATGTTGTTACTCCCTTCAACCTACCGACGTACTTAGAGGTCCAGAAGAAGGATGAAGTGGTGGAGAGGGTGCATACTCTAGGAGTTGTATCATGAGAGGGAATCCAGTTGGGCTCGTCGAAGGGGAAAGCTATCAGCAGCAGGACTCTGGCATCCGGACCCTCTAGGTTTCGACCAGCAGGAAGCAGGCCTCAAGAGTTTCAGTTCTGATCTCCTTTCCCATGCCATTTCTTTTCAGGACCAGGGCCGAGATGCTTCCTCTGTGGAAGCTATGGGCACCTTTGGAATCAGTTCCTGGACAGAGTATAGTACAGAGAGGGTGGGCAGGTTCAGCGCCCACCTCAGCAGCAGCAGTTTCCTGCTAGACACTTTCAGCAGTAGGGGAAGCAAGCTCCCGCTCCTCCATGGGAAGGTGTTGCAAAAGGAGGCCGACCTCAGGACAAAACTTAGGGACCTCAACCAGGGTGTGGTCGAGGAGGTAGACGAGCCCCGAGAGGCAGGGGAGCTGTCCATGAACAGTTGCATGCCGCGGAGGCAGCAGTTCCAGTAGGGCCAGAAGTCGTTCGAGGTACGATCAACTTTTTTAGTACTCTTGCCTATGTCTTGTTCGATACAGGATCTTCGCACTCAATTGTTTTACCCAATCATTCCCATTCTCTAGGCTTAGATACTGAGAAAATTCTAGTTCCCTTGGTGTTGAGCACACCAGTAGGAGGTCAGACCAACTTGTTTTATGTTTGACGAGGGTGTAGACTGATGATAGGGCCACATCAGTCTACTAGGGATCTTCTACTGTTTCAGATACAACCTTACTATGTCATCCTATTAATTGAATGAATATTCCTTGTGTGTTCTATCATCGGCTATTTCTGAGGAAGGGTCGTGTTTTCAGATTGGGTCAGCCGACATGTAACTTTCATCGGTGAGCGGGGTTTCCAGAAAAGCAGTAGGCAAGAGGAGCCCCTCCCTTCCTTGTTAGCTGAACTGTCAGTGGAGTCAGAGGATGCATAGATGGTGGAAGTACCATGAATCATTAGTGAGTTTATGGAATTCTTTCCTGAGGAGGTTCCCACTTTACCCCCTCGACGTGATGTTGAGTTCGGTATAGACTTTCAACCTGGTGCCCATCCGATTTCGATTGATCCCTAACAGATGGAACCTTCCGAGTTGCAAGAGTTACAGATTCAGATTGAATACCTGATGAAGCAGGGTTTTGTTCAACCATGTGCGTCACCCTAGGGTGCTCCAGTATTATTCACAAAGTTGGCATATGGTGGTCTCAAGCTATGCATAGACTACCGGAGACTGAATGAGGTAACGATCAAGAACCGTTACCCTCTCCCGAGGACAGACGACCTTTTTGACCAGTTAAAAGTGGCAGGGTGGTTCTCCAAAATTGACCTGCAGTCGGGATATCACTAGTTGAGGGTGAAGGAGGGTGAAATATTGAATACTGCCTTCAGATACAGATATGGGAACTTTGAGTTTGTGGTCATTCTGTTCGGAATTACAAACGCTCCCTCTGTGTTCATGGGGATCAGGAACTCCATCTTTCGGGAATACCTTGATCGGTTCATAGTCGTGTTTATTGATGACATACTGATCTACTCGAGGTCAGAGGAGGATCATGCTGATCACCTGAGAATAGTTTTAGAAGTCCTCTAAAAGCACCAACTCTATGGGAAGATATCCAAGTGCATGTTCTGGATAGGAGAAGTGCACTTCCTTGGGAACGTGGTGTCCGAGCAGGGAATAGTAGTTGACCCATCGAAGGTCGAAGAAGTTGTTTCTTGGGGAGAACCCAAGAACATGGAAGAGGTTCTTAGTTTCCTTGGATAGGCAAGTTATTATCAGAGGTTCATGCCCAACTTCTCTTGAGTTGTGACACCATTACAGCATTGACCAAGAAGGACCAGGGTTTCACGTGGAATGGGAAGTGCCAGGCAGCCTTTAACTATCTGAAGGAGAAGTTGGTAGTTCCCCATTGCTGAGGTTTCCAGAATAAGGGGTGGCATATGGGGTGTTATATAATGATTCAGGGAAAGGCCTCGGGTGTGTGCTGATGCAACGACAAGGGGTGGTCTCTTACAGGTCTAGACAGTTGCGTCCTCATGAGCGTAATTATTCCACCCACAACATGGATCTTGCGATGGTAGTTTTTGCACTAAAATTATGGTGGAATTACCTCATCAGGGAGGGATTCATGGTTTTCACGGATCACAAAATCTTGAAGTATATCTTCTCCCAGCGGGACCTGAACTTACAGCAGCGAAGGTGGATGGAGTTCCTTTAGGGATATTACTTAGAGATTTCCTACACCTCAGGAAAGGGGAATGTGGTGGCCAATTACTTGAGTAGGAATTCATAGAAGGATGTGGTTTGAGAGTCGGAAGAAGCTTGGAAGGAGATGGAGGAGTTGGATTCCCTACACCTGGATGCGAGGGAGGATGGTGGTTGAGGTTATCTATTTCAGATGATGGTCCAATCCTCTCTATTGCGGTAGGTGGAGGAGTATTAGTGGGAAGAAATAGAGATTGAAGTGATTCGTGAATGGGTTAACTAAGGTGATGCTCCGGAAGGATGGACAGAGGATGGTCAGAATCAGATTCATTTCCGAGGAAAGGTGTTTCCCCCAGAGGTGATGCGCAGAAGGGTTCTTGGTGAGTTCCACAACTCACCAATAGTAGTGCACCTATGAGTTTCCAAAATGTACCGGAGTTTGAGAGGTCAGTTCTGGTGGCTTGGGGTAAAGCTGGCGGTGGCAGAGTTTGTGGCCAGGTGCCTAGTTTGTCAGTAGGTGAAGGCTGAACACCGTATTCCATGCGGCTTGTTGCATCTTTTGGACTTCCCCAAGTGGAAGTGGGATGAAATCTCGATGGATTTTGTCACAGGGCTACCCAAGGTTCAATGAGGTTGTGATGCTATCTAGGTAGTGGTGGACCAGTTGAAAAAATCGGCTCACTTTCTGGAGATCAAGGAGTCATGAGCAATGGATTCCTTAGCACGAAGGTACGTGGATGAGGTGGTGCGGTTGCATGGAGTTCTGAGGTCCACAGTCTCGGATAGGGATCTATGGTTTACCTCACGAATCTAGAGAGGATTTTAGCATGCTTCTAGAACCCAGCTACATCTTAGCACTTCTTTCCACCCCCAGAAAGATGGGCGGACAAAGCGCACCATCCAGACAATGGAGGACATGCTACGGGCAAGTATTACGGACTCTGGGAGATCGTGGGTGCGACACTTGCCTCTGGTAGAGTTTTCCTACAATAATAGAAATCACTGTACCATAGAAATGGCTTCGTTCGAAGCCTTGTATGGATGGCCATGTCACTCACCCGTGTGCTGGACCAAGGTTGGGGAAACAAGTGTTCTTGGCCCAGTGGTGGTGCGGAGCACGACAGAGAAGATTCACCTTATAAGGGAGATGATGAAGGCAGCTTAGGAACATAAAAACTCATATGTTGATTGTAGGAGGAGACACTTGGGGTTTGGGGTTGGGGACCATGCGTTCTTTATGGTCTCCCCTGGGCGTGGGAAACTAAGGTTTGGAAGGGGTAGTAAGCTCTCTACAAGGTTCATTGGACCATTCGAAGTGCTGCGGTGGGTGGGAGAAGTGGCTTATCAGCTAGCGTGACCACCGCCGCTACTAAGAATATGTGACGTCTTCCATGTGTCACAACTCCGACAGTATCTGCACAATGATTCTTACATCCTCGACTGCGGAAATCTAGACATCGAGGCCAATGTTGATTTTGTGGAAAGACCGCTAAGGATCGAGGATCGTGAGGAAAAGGTGCTCCGCAGACGAACCATTCCTTTAGTTTGCGTGCTGTGGATACATGGTGGGCTGGAAGAAAGTACCTTGGAACGAGAGGCATAGATGCACAACCAATACCCAAAGATGTTTTGAGTTTTGTTCTGTTATACTTATTGTGATGGAACAACTTACCTTGTTAACTATGGAATTTATTGTTTTCCTTATTCTCTAGATGCATGTGAAAAGTCCTCACTGTGGGGTAGGGAGGACCTGATCCCTAATCAAGACGCATTATGGTTGATGCGATTAAACCCATGCGGGCGAGTCAGTGCCGCCCAAAGTGGATAATATCTTAACATGGAGGAAGAAACTCCCAAACCCATATGACTGGACAACTTGAAACCTTTAATGTTTCATGGTTGTTTAAGGGGGATGTGTTCCTATATGTTGGAGAGTTTCACACCTGAGAGGTATCTTTCAGGGTGGTTGTTCAGACCACCTCTTTTCTTCGGGTCCGATTTGATTCTCGAGGATGAGAATAGATTGAGAGGTATCTGATGTAATGGGCCATACCCTCATGATCCATCCCTTTACCAAAATCTGAATCCTAATGGTGGCTTCTTGGTGGTAGGATTCTCTATCTGTGTGTGACGGATTGACATGTGACCGATCGGCGCGCGACCGATCGGCGTGTGACCGATCGGCGTGCGACTGATCAGCGTGAGGCCGATCGGCGTGCGACTGATCGGCATGCGACCGATCGGTGTGCGACTGATCGGTGTGCGAACGATCGGCATGCGACCAATTGTTGTGGGACTGATCCATGTGTGACCGATTGGCATGCGGCCGATTGGCGTGTGACCGATCGATGTGTGCCTGATCAGTGTGCCATGATCGGTGTGTCACCAATCGGTGCCTCGCGGATCGGTGTGACCGATCAGTGTGTGGCACGATCGGTGCGACCGATCAGTGTGTGGCACGATTGGTTCGACCGATCGGTGTGTGGCACGATAGGTGAGACCGATCGGTGTGTGGAACGCTCGGTGCGACCGATCAGTGTGTGGCAGGATCGGTTTGACAGATCGGTGTGTGGCACGAACGATGTGACCGATCGGTGCCTCACCATTCGGTGCGACCGATCAGTGCCTCACCGATCGGTGCGACCGATCGGTGTGCGGAATGATCGGTGCGATGCGATCGGTGTCACCCAGACTTGTCAGGTTTTTCTTCTACAGTTCTCCATAACACCACTTTTAGCCCTTTTTCTCCTTTTTGAAGTGGTTCAAGGCCATTTTATTTTCATCCCATAATCAATGTTCAAATTCCTAAGAGTGGGGAGACCCCCAACAGACCCAGTTGTGTGTCCGCGTAACGTGCCCCTTTGTTTATATAAAAACCATTAAATGTAGCAGCTATTACCACCTTTTTCCGATGGGAATCATTAAATAACAACTAATTCAGTCGCGTTTAACCACCCAACTGTGTGGTGAAACCACGATCCGTCTTTATAGCCATTCAAAATTCCATATCCCGTGACAACCAGATCTCATCCTTATATGGAACAAAAATCTCTTCTTCTTCTATCCTCTTTCTCCTCTCCTTTCTTCCGGGTGTGTTTTGAGTTCCCCCATCCCGAGGCATGTGGTGTTCCTGTGCCGAAGCTTTTCTACTCACCCTTGGAGACCCCGACGTTCCCCCATCCATGTTGTGCATCCCTCGTTCTTGGCGCGTGGAGGATAACTTCGATCCTTGATCATCCATGTAGGGATTTTACTTCGTCTCTCCTTACTATGTATCATGCAGGGTGGGTACGCTATTGATTCTGTGGGATGGATGTAACCAAAACGTTAATGAAGATAATAAGCGGAATTTTAAATAATGGAGGGGGGAGTGTGATCGGTGTTCTGCTACTTTTTCCTTACCCTTTATTATTTAGACTGTGAACTATATAGGCTCATACTCACTGAAAATCATGGTCGTTGGTGGTCTTTCCTTGCGCACTAATGAACCCTTGTCTTCTATGATAATTGAATGACTCCAAAATGGTAATTTGGTTAATTATGTGAATTTGTCCGATTAAATGAATTTCCAGTGAACAAAAATCCTTGTGTGATCACCCTGGTAAACCAAACAGAAAGAAGAAAAACTTAGTGAATGAAGTACTTGAGTCTGGAAACATCCTTCTTCTGTCCTGATGGCATGTCTGTTCGCTATGCTCGATGCTTATGGGGTGATGTGGATGTGTATGGGATCCTCTATTGTGGTACAATTTTTTTTTGTGAATCTGATGCTGTGTGGGGTTGTATCTCGAGGCTTGGTTTGGTTATAGTACTTCGAGGGATCTCACTGATCCCTTTGTTGTTGTGACTTTACAAGAGAACTGTGGGTGAATTATTAAATTGATGTTTGGCTGTTTCTCTTTCCCTGGCTTGTGGTTATGCCTATTAGTGCCAAGTAGTGTCGAATTCAGCTAATGGGATCACTTGAATGTGAATATAGGAATGGTTAAAATGGGTAATTGGTTTTGGGAATGAGTTGTGACTTGGCCGTGAGTGTTGTGCTGTTATTTTATGAATGAATAGTAATGAGGGTGTTTGTGCTTATGTTTTGGAACACTAAGTTGGGATGAGTGATTGTTACCTATACATATATCTGTAGTTTTTATGTTTTTTATCCATGCCCCACCCAAGTTGATCACTTAGTGCCGAATTCCCCCATTTCATGTGGGAGGGTGTTTTTTCCAACAATCTTCTGAGTGGATGGTTATTATCTTCTTTTCTGCTCCCTTTCCCGAATAGCCCAAGACTCTTCGGGCAGGCTATGATGGCCTGAGGTCTATTATAGCCCAAGATTCCTCAGGCATGGTAGTTGTAGTGGTTGACCCAGGTGTGTGCGGGCAGGTTGTTCCCATGAATCTTCGAGATGAGGCCCAGGTTTTTGCGGGCATGGTTTCGTGTGGTGGTTGCGGACCGGGTGTTTGCAGGTAGGATGTGTGGTTGTGGCCAAGGTGTATGTGGGCGGGGTGTGTATGTGGGACTACAATGAGAATGGTAGGATTGGTTCGATGCATAGGATGTCTCCAATAACCAGTGGGAAAGTGGCGCAAGGTACCCAACATCGATGTGCTATTACTATACATTACTTGACTTGCGTTATTTGGGGAGTGTGTCTTGGTGAGGCTCGAGTGGATAACCTTCCTTGCTAGGTGTTTTGGTTGTCTCTTCCTCACAGGGAATTAGAATGCCACCACAATTGTGCACGAGAGTCTTGGGTTTTCCCTACTAAGTATACTTGTATGCTCACCCTACGTATATAAAACTGCTTTCTGGTTTCCATGAAGACATCAAGGATCCTATGGGGTCGTACTAGCTCGGATTTTGGGACAATTGTTTTTTCTATTTTCCTTTATTTTGGTACTTCTTTTTGGGGTTTTATTTCACTTTTGTATCATTTAAATTTGGAACATGCATATGAGAATGATTGTTTTGGCTTTACCTGTACTTCCACTTTTGGTGTTGTTGGGATTTATATCTTATCTCCCGATCCTATTAAAGAAAAGGGTAATACCTTCCAATTTATTGTGTGATTCTATACCCTTGGTGCTAGTCGCCACTCTGGGACCTATTAAAGGCGGGTCTCAGGGGTCATTATGCCTCCTTCAACTTGAAGAAGGAAGGGTCTGGAAATCTGTTCCCCCTTCTCTCATCTTGGTGAAGGCGGGTCGTGACACTCAGCCACTTCTGGGTTAGGCTCACCTCCAAACCTGAGGGGTCAATGTCACTGGAGCTCATGAATTTCACTCAGCCCACACTATCATCAGTTAGTATTGTGGGTATCATCTTCTACTCAATTGGTTGTGCTAGTGTTGTTTCAGCACCTTTAGGTACCACATCTAGAACTGGTCATAATATCAATACCTCATCAATTAGGGGATTATCCTCCTGATCTTCATCCTGATTCAAAAATCAAATAAATTGTAGACGCATCCTGAAATAAAAAAGGAATACAATAGTCAAAGAGAATGTATAGAAAACATACATATGATGGAATAAATACCACAACCAATTACTATAGTGAGTGTGTACTATAGTTTTCCTTGAATCCAATTTTTATAATTATTTAGTGAATTTTTGGTTATCAAAGTCTAGGTGTATGTATTCATCATCCGATGCACCATCTCTAGAGTACATGTACTCAAATTTGAACTCAAAATACAAAACATTCTTTCCCCACAACAATATCACATACATCAAGAAAAAGCAAGAGCTGACTACTCAGATAAAAATCTATGATGACACATCATAATGGGCCCTATCGCACGACTCCCCAATCCTACCACCAATAGGCCAATGGATGGTGAATAAAAACAAGTAAGAAAATCTCTAGCATCGAATGCCTTATCCTAAGTACCTCAACACACACAAGTCCAATGATCATAAAATGCTGAAATGTAAAAAAAAAATACAATCATGAATGAGTACATCTTGATCCCAAAACCAGTGTAAAAAATGAGTAATGGAATGTAGAAGGTCAAAATACAAGCCCACAAAAAAGGGTTTGAAAATAGTTAAAGCCTTAAACATAATATGGGGACTGTTGTTAAGTTACCACTAGAACTCAAATCAGTATGTCCGACACACTAAAAACCACCTTGTTTGGGTCCCTCCAGTACACTTTAAAATTCCCAGTTGTCTTCAATGGAAATGATATATGTAGGAAAATATTTAAAAGGGTGAGTATAGCAATATCTAGTGGATCACAACAAACCACTAATTCGTATAACTAAATAATAACTTTCATATCACCATATGTTTATGTCTATAAATATTATAAAAATAAAACCAATATATACCCAACAAAGACACAAAGGATCAAGGTACAATCACAAATAAAATTACAAACAAGGATTTCTTTCTAATAGATCCACATAAAAATCATCTAGGAGAACAGAAACTCATATTTTGATAGCAAGAATTATCGTCATATGAGATGAAGAGCTCATCATGAATCACCATTATAATTATACGATGGATGTATTTATTTATACAATAAAAAATGAGTATCAATCCAAATTACCTGGGTTATTCCAAATAAAAAACATAGATTAACCCTCCATGTAGTGGATTAGTGAATGTGTAGTGTAGGTCATGATGAAACCAAGAACACAATATAGGTAAATAAGATGATAGAGGATACTGCTCCATGTCACATAGATGGATTCCAAAAACATTATCCATGAACTCCAACTAAATGGATCACCATTATATGTGTGGGATGATATTTTATATTAACACTTAGAAAAAATTATATAGGGAACACACCCATAAATACTATCAAATATATAGATAAAACTAGATATAGGCCAACATTGATGAGGTAAACAATGTTTACTATGAGTATAGGACATATCCCTTGGTACTGGGTCTTTACACAGAAAATGGATTGGGCGTGTGTTTATTTTTATGTACACAGAATTCCCATTTCCATATAGTTCTCCCCATATATATTTAGAATGATATTCCCATGTACATCTTGACTAACTATGTTCGTGTGTGTACATGATCTTCTCATTTCTATGTACTCCTGATATTATCTGTATACACTCTATGTTATATAGTTGAACAACATGAAATGGTCACATTCTCTGTGATAGGGGTCAAATATCATTTTATCATTAACTTCATCTTGAAACCATAACCACCACAAAGAAGTCCTCACAAGGCTTGTAGCATATAATTACACACTATTTTATTTGGGATTATATAGAAAACAATATCCAGATTATGTGGATGCTCATACACCTATAAACACTAATCTAGAAACCATACATTCCTAATGACACAAATCTATAGTCATCCAAACATTCCATCATCAAACACCAGGATCTGGATCTTGAATCCATTTGGAAAAAATCCTTGTATTTTCATCCTTCACCAAACATCAAAAAACACAATTCAAGTAACAAAAATCCATTCAATATAATTCCACATCCATCACTACAGGATCCCCAAGCCATTATGGGTCCATATCTATGATATCACATCCCTACATGATTAAATAACTATGAAATGACAATTCCTTAGTATTTTGGTCTAATGATCAGGAAAATGAAACCTCAGTAATGAATTAAGATAAATTGGTATATAATCACAATAACTACCATGAGTAATAAACCTCAACCAATGTTAATGGTGTACTTAATTTCTTTCATATAGAACGAATAATGAGAATATGAACATAGAAACATGAACAAATATCCACACAAAAAATCTCTTAGATAAACTATCCTGTAGAATTATTGATCCTTGAATCAATATGTCAATATATTGATTTGTGTTCTTCATATGAATAGAAAATTTTGAAATAATAAAAGAAATAAAAAAATACTCCTCCACTTTATATTTATTTCTCTTCAATTTTTTTTTCATCTTTTCCATTGGTAAGATACTATGATTTCCTCTTCCACCAGTCATTGATCTATGACCTGAATACCTTTCTTCAGATTAAGATCCTACAATGATCTCTCGAACCATTCTCCAATGGATCCATGTTTTTTAGAACCCGGATATTTCCATCATAAGAGTTTACTTTTAAATAATACATTCTCATCGTGTTAATGAATTAATGTATAAATTTATTTATTCATTTTATTCATTTTTTCACCCGTGAAGAATTTTCCTCAAATGTACTACACTGAAAATGGTTATCATATGCCTTGGATAAAACCCCACTCCGAACATAATGGTGTACTCATAATTCTAACCCAGAGGCCCTATTATACATTCTTCCACTTTAAAAATAACTATTTTCACATGTGGTATTTAGTACTATTAATATGTTTTTAATAATTATTTATGGTATATAATGTCTCAAAATCCCACACAATCTATATGGCTAGTCTTGAAGATAATGTATTCAATATCCAAAAAAATATAAGGATAATCGCTATCGTTATAATTATACTCATTCAATTTAGGTTGGGATCCAATTCTCAATACCACATCTTTTATATTGGTAATTTCATTTTGTTTTCTTAGGAAATACTACCAGACCATTAACTCATCACCAAGGTCCTTGAAAAATATTTAATATAAAAAATTAACATATTAACAAGACAAAATAATTAATTTAACTCATCTGAAACATAAAAACCCCAAGGATGTTATATATTAAAATATTCATCAAAATTTATGAGGGTAGGTTTTCATTTAATTATCAAGGGGGTCCCATGTTTTTAGGTCAACACAAAGATGTATAATTTGGAAATATTTCCAATAAAATCATTGAGAATCTAATATCATGGAATAGAAGTTCCCTTTATCATTTTTGGTAGAATTACCAATGTTAAATTATTTTTTGTACCAAAATTTATTTAATCTTGGATTTTTTAATTGGAAATTATCCTTGATTAAACAAATTAATTAAATTACTATAAACATCTTATGGATTGAAATACTCTTTGAGATGAAATAAATTATTTCTAAATGTATATATTTTTCACAACCTTTGTAATTGGGTGGACATAGAATTAAGAGGATGGGTTTGTTTTCAGATTCATTATAGGAAAAAATTATATATATTCTAGTGAATAAAATATCCTAGGGAATTCATTCTCTTATAAAGTAGATTTTTAAATAAGAATCAATATAGAGATATGTATTTAATTATCCAATTCATATCGAGTTAATGTAAAATGATTTATCTATATGTGATTGATTTTATTATATTATATGTTTTATTGAATTCTAGTTATATTTTCTTATGTGATAATTTGATTGGTTCTCCTCTATAAGATAACCCCAATTATATTATTTAAGACACTTAGAAGAGTGAAAGGGGAAACTACACAGCAACTTTGGATTGCCTATTTTTTCCGCTCAACTCAATTATCCTTTCATATAAATTTATTCCTTTCAAGAAATCCTTATTTATCCCAATACATGTTGTTGATTCTGAATACGAAATAATTTTATAAATTCTCTATTAGGAGGATTTTTATGGTCTTATATGGATTGAATCATATCAATAGGGATATGATCCATCACTTTGGGAATGTAATCAATTTGAGATTAGACTACAACTGACTACTGACAGATGAAACCATATAAAAATATGGCCTCTCTATATTCTATTAGAGAATAATCTCTTGGGATTTTACTACCACAATTGATCATAATTTTTTTTCTTTATCAATATTATGACTCATTTTAAAGAATTCTGAATAATATGTTTCAATATGATTCTTTTAGTTGAACTGGAATCCCTATAATATTTATTCATTGAAAAATCATGGTTGGTTTGTCCAAGTTCATGAGTATATGTTGAGCTAGTATGAATGTATCATGGTAATAGTAATTTATGAACATGAAATCTACTATGGACTAGTAGAAAGATATTAGTATTATATGTATTTTAAGGGAATATTATCATAATATAATATTTATTCATATATAATGATTGGGATTTCGTAGAACTATATTCAAGGGATCCATATTTGAATCATGATTGGAATGAAGGGTATGTTTAAGAAATATAATAGATCCATTCAATTTTTTGCTACACCATATTATAGGATGGATAATTATTAACATATATAGAGATTTATGAGAATATATGTGGGATCATTGGATGTAGAAACCTTTTTTTGAAATATAATTAATATTATATTTATTAAATTTGTATGGACTATGAAACTGATACATTGTATGAGGATAAGATTTAAGGGATCTTCATATAAATACATTTTTATGGATCAATGATTGGATATGCAGATTTCTTGAACATGAACCTATATTGAATAGTAATGAAATAATGTTTAAAATAATCTCTTTTATGGGGGTTTACATGGTATTGGAGGATAACATAGAGAATTGAAAGAAAATTTTTTCTTCCATATATTTATATTATAGGTAATAGATTTATTTTTCTCCTGGAAAACCTTGGGGTCAATTTAGAGGTCAATTTTTGTCATGTATTTTTTTAGAGTCCATTAAGGTGCTGTTGATTACTTATATTTGTAAAAATAATTCCTGTAATTTTTTATAAAAAATTTTAGGCCGACAGTATACTCTAGAAGGCTATTATTATTAATTTTATCCTAATATTTAGATGTATTCAGACTTTATTATTCTACTGGTGAGGTTTTTTGTCATTATTAGTTGGATATATTTAATGAAATAGTTTTGAGATTATTTTTTATGTTACCAAAGAATAATAATATTATTTCATGATATTATTTATAATCGTTTTCATGAAAATTGAAGTATCATGATATTATCATAATATATGACTTTGGGTAAATAATAATTATAACATACCAGATAAATTGAAAGGTTATTTAATTAGTTGAGGGTGTTGGTTTGGTTTCTTTCCTCTTGCGATTGAATTAAATTTTAATGTGTTTCCTTTTGACATTATATGGATTATAAAAATATAAGAGGTTTGTTTTTATTTAACATGATTTTAAGTACCAAGAATGTTTATTAATCTCCCTAACAAATTTTCTTCACTGAAATCAAATAATTGAATAACTAGTTGAATAATCTATCAACAATGGGATACATTAAGTAGAGTGTGTCTCATTTGGGTTCTAATATTCTTAATTCCATGATGTTTGAAACATTAATTAATTTATGTGTTGATTATATCATGTTAAATCATGTTATAATCATGAACCAACAGTCATTTTTAGGTACAAATGAAAGAAACCTTGACTTGAGTGGGTCACTTGAACTTTAGTTGGGGATTATTATATATCAGATGCCTTTGTTGACCATTTATTAAATGAAAAGTAATTTTATATATTTTTGTAATAGATTTTAGGGAAATAAGAGATTTAAAATCCCATTGGTCTATAAATAAATATTTATTTGTATCAAATATCTCACTCCCTCTCCCTTAAGAATATTTTTTTGATATAATAATTTATTTAAATAATAATTATGACCAATTAGTGGAATCTGAATACTAATTATATGACAATTGAAATCAATATCACATTATGGAAAGGGATAATGGAGTAATGATTATCTCATTTTAAAATTATTTTATCCTTACAAATTGGTCGAATTAAGGATTACTACCTCTTCTTATTAACATTTTCCTTTGTTCTTTATTTAATTATTCTACTAACTAATAGAAATGAGATCATTATTAATTATTTACAAATTTTTATCTGTTCATATATTTATTGAAAAATTAAATAATTATTTTAGGATTTTTAATGAGTCTAATGGGAAGTAAATTAGGTTAGACAATATTATAATGAATATACATCAAATTATATTCAATCAAAAATAATTTGTAAGTGATTCAAGGATTAATAAATGAATTAAAATATGGAATTTTGGAATAATTAAATAATGTGATTGATTAAATCATGATTTTTTTTAAAATAAATACCAATGAGTATATTTAAATAATTTTTTTTATATTTTTTTTATATTAATATGTTTTTTATTATATAAATTAATAATAATGTTTTGTGAATTTGATAAAATAGTTAATAAACATATTGTTTGAAAATTGATTTGTGGATATGGTGATATTTTCATAGATATTTATGGTCAAGGTAAGTATTATCTTTAAGGAATATATATATATATATATATATATTATTCATGATATCATAAAGAAGTTATCAAAATTAAATTATTATACAGTTATCTATCATGGGGATTATTTTTATTTGGGAGATGTTTTATTGGGTCAGTTTTATTTCAACCATAGGTTTAACAAGTAATTTATCCTAAAATATAATTTTGGGAGAATGGAATTAAATTTTCAGTGATGTATGTTCGAGGGTATTATATAACTTCTAAGAATAAAACTATCTTTTATGTCGAGTTTGTTACGTTAAATAAGGAATTGGAGAATAACTTTTTTTATTCATATAATGTTTTATTTGTTTTTAGAATTTTCATGGAATTACTATTTTCAAATTTTATTAAATCAAAAATATATGATGAATGTATTGGTATATTTTTCAATCCATTTTAATTTTATTTTAGTGATTTATGAATGAAAAATTCATCTCATATAGTCATTTGTTTGGAACAATAGATTATGTTGTCGTCTAAATTGAATGAAGTATCATTCTCTACTTATCATGTATGTAACTTTCTTTAATTTCATATTACATATTGTAATGTATAGATTCATCTTTAAGAAAAGTTTCTTTTCACCAAAAAATATGTAACACCCCAAGGTTTTGAAAATAAATATAGAATGCAATTTTATAATCTATCCATTAAACACAATTTTCCCTCTTCTATATTTTAAACTTCATGAAATGGTAATCTGGAGTTGTGTTCAGTAAGTCATTTGGAGTCTGATAGAACAAACTTTATTTTTGGTGAATAGTAACATACCCTTATGAATAGTAATATGAATAGTTATATGACCCTTTAATAGTAAATAATGATATTATTTTATTTTATTAAGGTAATAAGATAATAGGATCGTAATTAATTTTTCAATGACACATAAAACTAATTGCACTTCAAGATTGTTATTTATCAAATTAACTATGAACTTGTTTAAAAATTAAACTAATAATATTTAGAAAATTATTTTTGTAAAATGGATTTCACTTTTGGATTTTACACATTGGAAAATGATAGGGGTAAATTTTTTGGACTTTTCTGAAAGTATTGAATTTTTTGATGAACAATGAAATACCGTAAAATACCGTATATTCAATTTATCAGTTAAATACACTGTTTATGACATCATAAGTGTTGTAAGGCCAATTAATTAGAACTCACATGATCTTATTACTATTAGGGGTCACATGAAACAATAAGGTTGGTTGTCATGATGGAAATAATAAAATAATGAAATTAAATATTCAAAAAATACCCCTCTCGTCCACTATAAAAACCCCCCACCACTACCTCTTCTATTCACTTATCTAAGCCTTTAATCTCCTCAAATTTTTGCCCAATTACCCTTCCCTAGTCACTCCCCTCGACCAGGAAGCTCTTATTCATTGCAAAAGACAAAAACCCCTTCCCTTAAGGAGTTTTTCAAGGAGGATATTTCAAGAGGTAATGCACCCTTCTTTCTCATTTGGTTTTATTTCAATTTATCTACTTTTGTTATCTTCTCCTCACCTTCTCTATCCAAATGACCATGATAAATACAGTAACATCTATATACTGGATTTATAACATGTGAATGGAAGAACCATCATAAATATTCTTACTCCCTCCCTTTTATTTTTATAAACGAAATCGATGTCCATGAGGTACCGATTTATAACCTTCATGGACAATGAAGTTTTGTTCTTCGATTTCTTCTTCATTACTGGTCATGAAACCATATTAATTGTTGAAAAATAATATAATATATGTATTATAATCTAATAAATATTCAGGAACCATAATATGTACATATAAATATGTTATATCGCAAAACCAGTTCATAATAATCCAAATACCGCCAAATAAACAAAGTGGTTGTCATCTAATGATTCGCCATCATTACATGTAAAAAAATGAAAGAAACAACCATTTTCAATTTTGTATGTTCATAAATAGTGTTTAATTTCAATTTTGAAGATTTAAAACCATTCCACATGAACTCCACATAGTTATAAACAAGTGAACTAGTTATGAAAATAAAGAAAATGAACACCCCAGAACAACGAAATTCAACACAACAACTTATCAATAAGGATATAAATGAACTAAACAGAATTATGATAATAAAAATATATTTATAATAGGTTATTAAATAATTTATTAATAAATATAATTTCATATTCCATAATCTTAAGTTACACAGAGGAACACGTTCGGAGTTAAGGTAAGGGGTTTCTCATCCCACTTTCATTTCTGTGAGATTTTCATTCTTCGCCTCTTATTTCAGGTATGTGGTATATGTGTACTAATATTTGATATATAATAACATTATTCTATTTATATTCATTTCATTCAATGATTCAATTGAGTTTCATTAAGTTCTGGTCATTTGATTCGACTGATTACATTGTGGCAAGGGACTTTGTCTCAACTACCTTTTCGTTGTGACTAACTTTGTATTGTGCACCTAATAATACCTATGTGGTGTACCTACTACCCATGTGATATCACATTTCATTTTAAATTATATTTATATTAAATATCCATAATCTCATTCCATGGATAGGTTTGTTGTCTAAACCCTATACCATTATACATATGGTGTTTATTTGGAACGTTATTTTAATTATGGAAATATTGATGAATTCGTATACTCTATCCTATACGGATATTGAAAAGGAATATTGCACTTGTATTGAAACAATTTATAAAGAATAATTTGGACATGCGGTGGTGGGTGGGGCACGCTATAGCCCCTCGATGCATCGGTAGGTCTCATGAGACAAAAAAGTTTGGCGACAAACCCTTCGAGTTTGATTCCAAAAATCAAATGGGTTACTACCCATAGAACTAAACCGTTTTATGGTATTATGGTTTCATGTTCCAGATACATGACGTCCAATTAATAATCATTCTCTTTATTCATTATCAGTTTTTATTATTATCCATGAAGTTTTCACTATGAAAAAAATCTATGGATGTAGTTTCATTGTTAGTTTATTAATGGAATTATTTGTTCATTTATTAACTATGCCATATTGATTATGTCATATGTTTTGTGATTCACTTATTATTTTACTCATTATTTTGCTATTTGTAACCCTTACTGGGTGTTTGAGCTGACCCCTTGAATTTTCTACCTTCAACAGGTGATGAAGAGAAGATCTTTTATTGAGTTCATGGTGATTCCGTTTTTACATTTTGTTATGTATTGTATTTTTTAAATTTTTCCAATATATTTTGAGTAACATCAATGTATCTAGTTTATTCCAGACTACTAAACTGATCATTACTTTAGGACTTTAATTCCTTCTAACCATTCCAATAACACAAGTAATGCACCATCTCCAGCCTAGAGGGGTCGGGGTGTTATAGTTTGTATCATAGTAAGTTTAGTAGAAAACTTGGAAACTAGAGTAGAGAATGTATAGTTGGGAACAAAGCCCTAACGTAGTATCCGAGGATTAAAATACAAGAACGTCCTGGTATTTTGGTAAGGAATATATTATGTGGATATTTTAAGAAATTTGTCCCTGTCTGGATACAAGCTGGTAGAGGCGGCTCTGGCACAGATGTATCTAAAGGTAAAAACCGAAAACACCGCTTTGAGCTAGACTCGAACGGGAACTAGTGCACAACAACAGGCCTTGCTGCACTCTTGGTTACGAAACTCTATGGGGATATGCTTAGAATAATTCATGTTTTATTTACAAGACATTATGAAGGAGTTAATGTAAATTTTTCCGTAGAGGAACCATGTTTATAAGATTAGATATGTATATAATTTCAATCTATGTTGATTCCTTTTCTATTTGAGATTCATAAACAAATCTAGTGTATCCCATTATTTAGAAATTCTGTCTAATGTAAGAAGGGGAATTAATACTCGTGGGCAAGGTAGGGATATCCCTACTGAGAAAGTCAACATAGTCAATGTTGGTGTAGATCAGATCATGACCATATTGGGACAACATACTCAAGTTGTAATGAATAACCATTAAAAACCTATGTTGTATTGTTTCATGTGAAAGAAGCCCCAATATTTCCGTGGGACTACTAATCCAGTGGTTTCTGAGCAATGGATCAAGTCCCTTGAAAAGATATTCATGGCGTTAAGATGCAATGAAAATGAAATGTAGTACTAGAAGTATATTTTCTCAAGGGCGACGCTGATCAATGGTGGTCCTTGATTCAAAATACCATGGAAGAAGAAGAGATAGAGGATATGGAATGGTTGAATTTAAGGAAATATTCTACGAAAAATATTTCCTTCATGAGAAATGAACTGAAATGAAGAGGAAATTCCTTGGCTTGAAATTAAGGGAAGAAGACAATGTTGCAGAGTATGCAGTTACCTTCACAAGGGTAGCCAATTATGCCATTGATTACATTTGTGACTCAGCGGAAAAGATTGATCATTTCATTTAAGGTCTTAAGCCAAGTCTTCTAAGGAAACTGGCTTCTCAATCATTTTCATCATATTATAAAATTGTATCAAGTCCCATTAAAACAGAGAAAGAATTTTCAAAATCAATTTTTTTCAAAAGAAACCAAGATAATAAGTGGAATTCTGATAATAAAGGAAAAGGATAGTCACCAAATAAGAAGAAGGTAATGAATATTTTCCCATTATGCGATAACTGAGGAAAGAATCATCACAGGAAATGATTGAAAGGCAAGGGAGTTTTCTATAACTGTGGAGAAAAGGGTCATTGATATGATGAATTCAAGGGGAAGAAACAATTCAATGATGTTTAATGATACAATAGTAGAGAGAAGGGACCCTATGAAAATGAGTGTCCTAAGGGCCAATTAAACATGCCTTAGAAAAAGCCAAGAGATCAAGGGAGAGACTATGCGATACAATCACAGAGGTTAAAGTTCCTAGTGACTTGGTGGCAGGTACTTTAATTATTTCCTCAAACTTAGCCAACACTTTATTTGATTCTGGATCATCGCATTCATTTATATCCTCTCAGTTTTTCAAGAAAATTAGATTTTTCCAATTTGATTTAAGAAAGGAGTTGTCAGTCAAAACTTCCATGGGATGAATCATTGCAACAAAGGCATGTTGACTAGTCCTACTCCAAACACCAAAGCATGCTTTAGTTTATAGCCTTATCATCATACCCATGACTGAATTGGATATAAATCTCGGTATATATTGGATATCAAATTATGATGTGAGGATTTATTGCAAGAAAAAGGAAGTTACAATTTTTGGAAATGGTGTAGAATCCCTTGTCTTTAGGGTAGAAAATTCGCCACTTGATTCTTATCTAGAACCACCCCCAGTAGACCTATTGAATAAAATAATTGGAGAGGAACATAAACCAATATCTATGGGAGAGGAAAGAAATATTCAAATTTAAGATGTGAACATAGTGAAAGACTACATTGATGTATTTCAAAAGTATTTACCTGGAAATCCTCCAGAGCGGGATGTTTAGTTCTCTATTGATTTAATTCCTAATGCAAGACCTATAACAAATACTCCCTATAGAATGGCCACTGTAGAATTAGTTGAGCTAAAGAAACAAATCAAGTATTTGAGTGAAAAAGGATTTATTCGACCTAGTGTTTCTCCATGGGGAGCCCCTATCCTTATTGTCAAGAAGAAAGATGGATCCATGAGTCTTTGCATTGATTACAGGGAAATCAATGCTATTACAATAAAGAATAAATATCCTATACCCCAGATTTTTGATTTGTTTGACCATCTTTATAGAGCTAAATACTTTTTGAATATTGACCTTCGATCTGGATGTCATCAACTGCGTTTGAGGAAGGAGGATATTCCGAAGAAAAAATTTCTTACCAGGTATGGGCATTATGAGTTTACAGTGATGCCTTTTGGACTGAAAAATGCACCCTATGTTTTCATGGATTTAATGAATAGGGTTTTCAAGGAATATCTTGATAACTTTTTTTTGGTATTCATCGATGATATCCTGGTATACTCAAAAATATATGAAGACCATGAGGATCATTTGAGAACTATTCTGAAAACCCTTAGATGAAATCAATTATATGGGAAGTTTATCAAGTGCTAATTTTGGATTCAGTAATTTTCTTTTCTTGGCCATATTGTCTCAAAGGATGGAATCCTAGTTGATCCTAAAAGGAAAAGGCAATCAAATAATGGCCCACACCAACAAACATAACTGAGGTACGCAGTTTTATTGGCATAGCAGGTTATTATCTAGGTTTCATGCAGAATTTTTCCCGACTGGCTAACCTACTAACGAAGCTCTCACATAATGGGGTTAAATTTTTTTGGAAAAAATATTGTGAAGAATGTTTCTAATAATTGAAGAGAAGATTATTCAATGCTCATATATTGACTCTACCATCGGAGAAATATGGTTTTGTTATTTATAGTAATTCTTCAAAGAAAGGATTTGGTTGTGTCCTTATAAAAAATGTTAGGGTTATTGCTTATGAGTCACAACAGCTAAAAATTCAGGAACAAAACTATCCTACTCATGATCTTGAGTTAGCTAATGTAATATTTTCTATGAAGATATGGCGATATTATCTCTATGGAGAAAAATGTGAGACTTATACTGATCACAAGAGTTTGAAGTATATTTTCTCACAGAAAGAACTCAACATGAGGCAAAGGAGATGGCTTGAACTGGTCAAGGATTATGATTGCACGATACACTAACACCTGGGGAAGGAAAATAAGGTGGAAGATTCTTTGAACAGAAAGGATCATGGAGTTTTGAACAAGATGAGAGTTGAAAGGGATCATATTTTCATGGATATAGTAAATATGGACATGGGAATGACCATGGAATGTGAAACATTAATTCTTTTTCAAATGTTTTCCAAACCATCCTTACTGGAAAGGATAAAAAGTTCCCAAGCTGGTGATGAGGAGTTTCAAAATAAGATTAATGTTTTGAATGATGGGAGATTGTGTGACTTCGTATATGAAGATGGAATTTTGAAATTTCGGAAGAGACTTTGTGTTCCCGATATACCTGATCTAAAAAGGGAATTGTTGGATGATGCTCATAGTTCCAATTTTCCTATACATCCTGGTAGCACTAAGATGTATAGAGATTTTAAGGAACATTTTTTGTGGGGCAACATGAAGAGAGAGATTTCTGATTTTGTGTCAATATGTATGGTTTGTCAACAAGTGAAAGGTGGAAGGAAACATCTTGGAGGAGTACTGCAACCTCTTCCCATACCTGATTGGAAGTGGGATAATATCACGATGGACTTTGTCATGGGACTACCAAAGACTCCTAGAAGAAGCAATGCAATATGGGTCATTGTTGATCGTCTTACCAAGTCAGAACATTTTCTTTGTATAAGAGAAGATCCACCACTTGAACGTCTAGAAAGAATATATATTAATGAAGTTGTGAGACTTCATGGAGTACCCCTATCAATTGTTCCCGATCGTGATCCATGTTTTACATCAAGATTCTAGAAAATTCTTCAGAATTTCCTAGATACTGATCTTCATCTGAGCATTTCCTTCCACCCACAAACTGATGGACAATCAGAACTGTTTATTCAAACATTTAATGACATGTTGAGGTCTTTTTCAATTGATTTTCAAGTCATGCGGTATCAATATTTACCTCTCGTAGAATTTTCCCACAACAATAGATTCCATTAAAGTATACAACTGGCACCCTATGAAGCATTATATGGGAGGTGATGTCGTACACCAACTTGCTGGGATGATGTTTGTGAAAGAAAGCTTGTGGGCCCAAAACATGTTGAAGAAACAATAGAGAAGGTGGAGATTATCCAGAAACGTATAAAAATAGCTCAATATAGGCCAAAGATCTATGCATATAATCGATGGAAGGATTTGGAGTTTCAAGAAGGTGATCACATTTTTTTAAAGGTATCTCCATGGAATGGTATTATACGATTCAGGAAGAAGGGAAAATTAAGTCCTAGGTACATCAGACCTTTTGAAATTATGGACCAAATTAGATCTGTAGCATACCATTTGGAAATGCCACCATGTATCTCCAAGGTTCACAATGTGTTCCACGTGTCAATGTTAAGAATGTACATGCCAGACCCAACACATGTAGTCACTTATGAAGAATCGTAACTTGAGCCCGATCTATCTTGCTGTGAAGATCTTATCAAGATTCTTGATACTAGAGAACTTGTTTTGAGAAACCGGATGGCTCGTCTGGTAAAGGTTCTAGGGAGGAAACAAAAGATGGAGGAAGCAACATGGGAGCATGAGGAGCTTATATTAAAGACATACCCGAATCTTTTTAGGTAATATTCTGTGAATTTTGAGGAAAAATTTTTTTAATGAGGGGAGAATGTAACACCCCAAGGTTTTGAAAATAAATATATAATGAAATTTTATAATATACCCATTAAAAACAACTTTTCTCTTCTTTGTTTTGAGTTTCAAGAAATGGCCATCTGGTGTTGTGTTCAGTAAGTCATTTGGAGTCTGATAGAACAAACTTGATTTTTGGTGAATAGTAACATGCCCTTATGAATAGTAATATGAATAGTAATATGACCCTTGAATAGTAAATAATGATATTATTTTATATTCTTAAGGTAATAAGATAATGGGATTGTAATTAATTTTTCAATGTCACATAAAACTAATTGCACTTCACGACTGTTATTTTTCGAATTAATTATGTACTTATTTAAAAATTAAATTAATAATATTTAGAAAATTATATTTTAAAAAATGGATTTCACTTTTGGATTATAAACGTCAAAAAATGGTAGGATTGAATTTTTGGGACTTTTCTAAAATTCATGAATTGTTGATGAATAGTGAAATACCGTAAAATAACGTATATTCAATTTATCAGTTAAAAACACTATTTATGACATCATAAGTGATGTAAGGACACTTGATTCGAAATAAAATGATATTATTACTATGAGGGGTCACATTAAACAATACTATTGGTTTTATTGATGGAAATAACAAAATAATGAAATTAAATATTCAAAAATTACCCCTCTCCTCCAATATAAACCCCCCCACTACCTCTTCTCTTAACTTCTATAAGCCTTGAATCTCCATAATGTTCTTCCCAATTACCCTTCCCGGGTCACTACTGACGACCAGGAAGCTCTTAGGCTTTCCAAAAGAACAAAACCCCTTCCCATAAGGAGTTTCTCAAGGAGGATATTTCAAGAGGTAAAGCACCCTTCTTTCTCATTTGGTTTTATTTCAATTTATCTACTTTTGTTATCTTATCCTCACCTTCTCTATCCAAATGACCATGATAACTCCAATATCATCTATATACTTGATTTATATTATGTTAATGGAAGATTCATAAAAAATATTCTTACTCCCTCCCTTTTATTTTTATAAACGAAATCGACATCCATGAGGTATTGATTTATAACCTTCATGGACGACAAAGTTTCGTTCATCAATTTATTATTCATTATTAGTCATGAAACAATATTAAGGTTTGAACAAGATTATAATATATGTATTATAACCTAATAAATATTCAATAACCAGAATATGTGCATATAAATAAGTTATATCGCTAAACTAGTTCATTATAATCCAAATACCGCCAAATAATCAAAATGGTTGTCATCTAATGATTCACCATCATTCCATGTAAAAAAATGAAATAAATAACCATTATCAATTATTTATGTTCATAAATAGTGTTTAATTTCAATCCTGGAGATTTTTAACCATTTCACACGAATTCCACATACTTATATACAAGTGAACTGATTATGAAAATAATGAAAATGAACACCCCGGAACAACGAAATTCAACACAACAACTTATCTATAAGGATATAAATGAACTAAACAGAATTATGATAATCCAAATAAATGTCTAATAGGTTCTTAAATAATTTATTAATAAGTGTAATTTCATATTCCAGGAGATTACATTCAAGAGAGGAACATGTTCGGAGTTAAGGTAAGGGGTTTCTCATCTCACTTTCATTTCTGTGAGATTTTCATTCTTCACCACTTATTTCTTGTATGTGGTATATGTGTACTAATCGTTGATATATAATAACATGATTCTATTTATATTCATTTTATTAAATGATTCAATTGATGTTCATTAAGATCTGTTCATTTGATTCGATTGATTAGATTGTGGTAAGGGACTTTGTCTCAACTACCTTTTCATTGTGACTAACTTTGTATTGTGCATCTAATAATCCCTATGTGGTGTACCTACTGCCCATTAGAGATCAAATTTCATTTTAAATTATATTTATATTAAATATACATAATCTCATTCCATGGATAGGTTTGTTTTCTAAACTGTATACCATTTTACATATGATGTTTATTTGAAAAGTTATTTTAATTATGGAAATATTGATGAATCCGTATACTCTACTCTATACAGATATTGAAAAGGAATATTGAAATTGTGTTTAATCAATGTATAAAGAATTATTTGGTCATGCAGTGGTGGGTGGGGCCTTCTATATCCCTTCGATTCATCGGTAGGTCTCATGAGACAAAACAGTTTAGTGACAAACCCTTCGAGTTTGTTTCCAAAAATCAGAAGGGTTTCTACCCATAGAACTAAACAGTTTTTATGGTATTATGGTTTCATGTGCCAGATACATGACGTACAATTAATACACATTCTATTTATTCATTATTAGATTTTATTATTATCCATGAGGTTTTCACTATGACAAAATCTATGGATTCCGTTTCATTCTTTGTTTATTAATGGCATTAGTTGTTCATTTATTCACTATTGCATATTGATTTTGTCATATTGTTTGTGATTCACTTATTATTGTACTCATGCTTCCGCTATTTGTAACCCTGGCTGAGTGGTTGAGCTCACCCCTTTCATTGCCTACCTTCAATAGGTGATGAAGAGAATATCTTTTATTGAGTTCCTGGGGATTCCGTTTTTAGTTTTTGTTATGAATTGTATTTTGTAAAGTTTTCCAATGTAATTTGAGTAACATCTAAGTATCTAGTTTCTTCAAGACTACTAAACTGATCTTTCTTTCAGGATTTTAATTCCTTATAACCTTTCCAATATCACATGTAAAGCATCGACTCTAGGATAGAGGGGTCGGTGTGTTACAACATAGTCCTATAAAACCACTTCCTATGAATTGATGGTCTTTTTAAACCTCACAATTTTTTCTTTTTTTTGTTAAAATTATACAAAAAATGTTATCTATCAATATCTATTAGTACTTGGGAGTTATTTACTTCTCCCATGTCCACATTTTCACTTCCCACTAATGTTCTCATATATTGAAATATTGTTGTTTGGTGACCATTGTACATCCAATCCCTCTTTTTAAGAGTATAAATTATTAACCCTTTTTATGATATGTGTCTTTAAAAATGGAATTTAAAAATATCAAAATATTGATTAAAAAGAAAATTTTTCAAGGAATTAATTTATTATTGGGGTTATAATATAACACCCTAATATTTTAAAGGAACAATATGCTCTATAGTGTATAATAAATGCTACACCAAGCCAAAATGAACCATGATATATTAATATATAAAAAACCATTATAACCTAGCGAATAAATTGGCTGGAATGAATTGGATTAACTATTTTATTAAAAATCATTACTGTTCCTACAAATTATAATTGTATTGATATATATTTTTTAAATAAACACTCGATTAATTAAGAAGTCAATGTATTTTTAATAAGAGTTTTTATCAATAACATGTTTTATTAATTTTTTCTAAAAAATTTATAATTAATTTTTTTAACAATAATAATTTATATTAAATAAAAATAATTAATTTTATTATTTTAGCATGAAAAATTATTTATTAGGATGAACTTTTTAGAATTTTGTAAATAAAGTGATTTTTTCAAAGAATAATAAAAAAATATTTTTATTAGAAAACATTATTTTCATTTCAGAATGTACAAAGATACATCTTTTCATAAAAATGTTTCAATGGAAAAATATTTCTATTATGTTTAAAATTTTACAGTATCTTTCATTTGAATCTGTTTAATTGTTGATTTTTTTAAAACATTTGTATACGTAAAATAATTTAAAATCTATTTTATGCTTGTAGTGTATTTTTAATTTATTAATTTCAATTAACCACTATTTGACTATGATATTAATGAAATTAATATATTATATATTCAAAAAAATATTTTTAAATCCTATATTTTTTGAGGGTTCAGATAAGAATGAATAATGTTTTAGGCTAAAATAATATTTTTATAAAAATGGGGTTTCAACAAATTTTTCTCTCTCATATTTATAATTAATTTATTCAAATTAATGTTATTGATTTAAAAAAAATTATATTTATAATCAGTCGGTGGAATTTTTGTAAATTTTCCCCCTTTACTTTAAGTCATTGTTACTAGTAATCGTTGTAAAATTTATCATCTGGGTAAGGGATAAATGATGTTAACATAGGTTAAATATAAGTGAAATGTTCATATTTTTTTAACCTTATTATTATTGGAGTAATTTAGTTATGTTTTTATTACATCCAAGATTTAATTTATTTTTCTAATGAAATGTTATCCCAGAAAATGAACAATATAATATTTAAATCAACGAATTGTATAAAATGTAACTATGACTTTTTTAGATATCTCTTTTGATTTCACATAATGATAAAATAGAATGGTGAATGAATATTAATTTTAATTATGTGAATTATGATATAATATTTTTGATTTTATTTTATTTATAATCTCTAGTTATTAAATATGTACCTTAAATGATCGTGCGATTCTAATAATGTATTTATTCAATGAACATGAATAAATGATTTTAAAAATTATTATGTGATATAATTTGAATGTGTTAATGTTTCTAATGAATTTTAAAGATATATATAAAATAATAGGGATGTTTTAAATAATTATATTATAATCACTACTTTTTATTTTTGTATTTAATGGTAGAGAAAAAGAATAGTGTTTAAAATGTAATTATTGATATTTTATTATAAATAATAATTTATTAGATAAGTTAATTTTCTTAAAAAATTTACTTTCATCTATATTAATTGGATATGGTTTTATAAATAATTAATTTTCTATTTTTGGGTTTCTCTATTTTTATAATACAATTATGTACCCTTAAAATTATAGAAAATTTTAATATTGTTGTAATTGTCAAAAACATTAATGGGAATTAATCTAAATTATAATGGTGAATATATAAATTTTCTTTATAAATTTGATTTTATGATATTATATTTACTCATCACAAAATTATCTTCAAATAATATCAATTTGGATCCATTTTTACATAAAATTTAATTTATATTAATTTAATATTGAACTAAATTAAAAATATTATAATGCCCACAATTAAAAAGGATATCGATAATTTTAATTAATTTGATTAAATTTCATCCTCTATATTGGATTAAATATTAATAATTATCATATCCAATCACATATCTACGTTTTAATGGTTCATGTATTCCCAAATTACCAAAAATAATGTCCTTTTTTGGAGATCCAAAGGATTTGATTCAAAGATGAGGTAATCCCCTTAACCAATCACTTACTATTAATAAATCATTTATAGAATCAGAATATTTGGTATTTATTAAAAAAAATTATTAATAATAACTAGATTTTAATGTTATTATGAATATTATTGAACATTTAACCACCCACTTTCTCATAATATAGGAAGTGAATGTGTCTCTCACGTGTCTATATGATGTATCTTCTCTACGTACAAAACAAATTGTTTTCAATCACCATATTTGATGGATGGTTATGAATATGGGATACATAATTACATATTAAATAAATGAAATAATTATACTTTTGTAATGATAATATCATATTTACCTTTTTACCTTCAAATCATTTAGAATTGATAATGTCGCTCATAGGTATGGGTGGAATAACACCTTAATGAAACGGTGTTGATCGTTCTTCATTTATATTTTTGATGGAATGTAATATGTATGGATTTGGTGTATATATTTCAAAAATATAATATTATAATTATTATTTATAGGGTATTTAACATTAATCATTTAGTCTATCCATCCATCGAAAAATTAAAATAACATTCCATAATACATATGTCTTCCGGTATCTTTGGTTGACGTAATTCATTTTTCATTCACTAACTACTATGTGAGACTATTAATATTTTTATAATTGATATATATATGATATTTCTAGTGTGGATTAAATTTTTGGACATGATGGAACCATGATTAATGTACAAGGACCGAAACTAAGAAACAAAAACATACATGAGAAATGAGGATGTTATCACAAAAACTGTTATTTTAAAAAATAATTTTGAATGAACTGGTGATTAAAAGAAATAAGTAAATACTGTATGGTTATATATATATATTTATATATTTGGAATATGTTTTTAGTAAATCTTTATTTATTATAAATTAGTTTCCAATTCTGATGAACAAACTCATACCTAAGGTAAGGGATTTTGTCTCACTTTTATATAGGTGGGACATATGGTATATTTACTAATTACATATTCAATGTGGTGAATATAATTCCCCAAAATGTATTTTATGTTCCATATTATTAATTTTATATGGATTTAGATGTCTATATAAGGTTCATACATTCTTGGTCTAATGATTAAGTTGTCACCAATGTGCTAAGGGTTTTATGTTACACTCATATTGTCTTCATGATGGTATATGATAATGTTTTGAATTAAAATATGATATTATCAATATCTAATGAAAATTGTGAATTTTATTTTCCTATAGTTGTTTTAGGAAAATACAATTTTCCTCTCATTTTCCTCATCTTTGGTATTGAATATGCCAACAAATATATTTCTAAAAAAAAATACACTTTTTAATTTTTTTGTAGATAAACCATTTTCCTCAGTAAAATGAAATTAAAAAAAGTTTTTGTGATGTTCGTTAAAATTACACTACGATTTTTTATATTCATTTTCACCCACATCTAAATTTTAAGCGCTTTTTTTGAAATGAATATTCATTTTCACCCACATCTATAAGAATGATCAATTATTTGATGCTTCCATCATAAAACATAAATGTTATTTTTAAGAAAAATATTTTCCAAAATATTTTAAAAAAATATAGACTTTAAAGAAGTTATATTAAATTTGAAATGGCACTTTTCTCAAAAAAAATTATGTTCTTTTAATTCAATTTTTATTCATCAAAGTAAAAAAAAGGTAATACCACTCATTCCTTATATGGGATATCACATAATCATATATATGATATTATATTACATTATAGTTTATATTTCTTATTAAATGATGTTTATTTAAATCATTTATTTTAAATAAATATTCTATGATGAAATGATAAAATTTTTATGGAACTTTTGTCATTTACATGGGGTATGCTATGATGAAATTTTCAAATATCGGATTTTATTTCATTGGGTTTTATATGATTAATGTTTAATAATGTTTTCAAACACTTATGTATTATTTTTATTGTGTTATTTAAGGTATATATATCTCCCTCAAATACATTGAGAAATGATTGATATCTCACTAGAAAAACAGGATTAGACTGTGGAGTGATCCTAGTCAAGTAAGGATATCTAGAAACTGTGGTTGTTCTATAAGTGAAATAAGTCTAATACAATGGTTTGGTTTAACGTCATGGTCTTACTAACCACTAAACTATTATCTGTAACATTTTCAACATTGCCTTGGAAACTCTCCCCATAAGACAATGGATTCTAGCAGTGATGGTATTAGGAGGCGATATTGGTGAGACTGTAAACTCATACCAAAGTAGAAAATAGGAATAATAAATCTTAATGAATTGTTCAATAATAAATATATGAATGAAATAAACTAATAAGATTAAGATAAACTGAATATAAATGCCAAAAACCAATGAAAATACTTTTCTTCATGCCTAGATGATGCTACAAAACTAAAATAGTTGACATAAATTGGAAATCATGATACAATATATCACATGAATAATTAAATGAAGTAAAATCCCCAAGGGTGGACTCTATGAGGATCCGGATCACCAGATCAGTCATTTTCTCCTAACTTATAGGTAGAATAAAAACAATTCAATCAATAATCCACAGTTCTATGAACACAACATCATAGGGTACCCTAGGGCAATGGTGGTTCGAGCAGGGTGTTGATAAAATCCAAGTAGGCAACCACCAATGGTGTCTATAACAACATAATGTCTATGAAATATAACATATATAAGTGAACAAGAACAATAATAATCACTGTAAGTAATGTCAAGTTATAATAGGACACCTGGATGACTCTACCAGCTCCATCTCATTTCTAGAATGAATATCTATATCATAAACATATGCTTATAGTAATAATATATACATAGTATAGTTATATATTTTATCCACATATATAGACCAATTACATATTGATGTAAATGGCCATATCCCTAGAATAATTAGAACTAGATAGACTAGGGAATAAATGATTCATCCATAACAAGTCTGAAAAAGCCTATACTTTCTGTAGGGGTATATTCCTTATATCTCCAAATGAATAGGGTTTTTCATGCACGCCACTGCAGATGTTGAATTTTAAATCATGTCAAAAATCAATATAGTGAGTGTGCAATCATGTAAATAATCAACATGGGATGTTGTTCATCATGACCACTATCCACATAGCATCATTGGGTTGAGACGTCATTTTCAAAACCTGATGTACGTGAGGATGATACTTTATTTCTCAATACAAAACTTACCATTGTCCACATACTATGTATTTGGTGATATCATCTAATAATAATAATAATCCATTACCTCTCTTGGTAATCCACATGACCAATATAAACAAGGGAATAAAATTTTAATTAAAGCATTTACTAAGCATGCAATGATCGGTGCAGACATTCCAAACCATTCAATTCCTTCCAATTAAACTGTTTAATTCATTTAGGCATGTTGTCCCCTATGAATAATGTCATTAATTATAGTAAATTCATTTCATTTATACAATTTAATTAATTCAAGGATTTAAATCCATTATGACAATACATTAAAGTTAATATATCCAACAAACTATTTTAAAAACATGTAAATTCAATAAATATGAATATACATGAACCTATAAGGTGATTTGGTTTAATAAAAATGTATATTAATTTACATAAACACAATTGAAGAATAATATTAGAGGCCATGTATGAAACATAACATATATTTAACAACGACATCAAACCATATTGAAACACCAATTAAATAAGCTAATCATTTTACAAAAAAATCACTACATTTTAATTATCAAGACACTACACCACATAAATTTCATTTTATTATAAAAATGTGACATTGATAACAAAAAACTCATTTAACTCAACTATACATCACTTTTATGATGTATATCTGAATTTATCAAAATAAGAACTTACCAGGATAAAAAATATTAAAAAAATATACATATTTCAACAATGTACTCAAAAGGTGAAATCATTAATTGGAAAATACCTATAGGGTTAAAGTCTATTTATTATACATGATTAATTCTTAGAAGTAAATGTTGTATTTTAAAAAATTAAATATTAAGTGGAAATTTAAATTGACATACCCAAGGGGTGACCGTGATCGAGGATGGAATTCTCAAACTACAAAAAAATGATATATATGTGTATAATAAGGTGAAAATGTTAAATTATATTGAGGAAATAAATTTTAGGGTGATTGTTGACAATGAACAAATAACGAAACTATAGAATCATTTATAATTAAATGGAAACATGGGGAAAGACTTATAGTCCACAAACCTTGTGCTTATTATTCTATTATCATCCAATGACGAGGTTTGATTCTATCTAGTTTGTAAGAAATAGAATATATATAATTCAACTTTGAAAATATTAAAAATGAGCTTGCACAAAATATCCAAACAAATCAGAAGAGAAACATAGAGAGGAATCATGAAGATTGATGAGCTTACAGATGTAGATCCAACATGACTGAAAATGTCTAAATCAGACAATAGATGGAGGATATTCCATGATCCCTAAGAGGAGGATATTGATATCTCAACAGTGAGATGGAGGAGCTTCACGTATTAGGAGGGTGGAGAAAAAATTAATAAAAAAATAATTTAATTTTTCCCCAAGGGAAAAGGGAAATTTCACTCTTAGAACTGGTTCTCAAGGTTTGGTAATATTGTTCGGAAAACCATGAACCAACTGTGTGTCTCCCACTACTTAAGAACCCTACCTCTCATAGTTGTTTCACATGGTTTTCCCTATATTTTTTCCAACCAACAGATGAATAATATAAGGAAACTAACCAATTAGACCAAAAAAGTTGACATGAAACATAATTTTCAAAAATATGCACATCTTGGGTGAACCACACCTTCTCCGTTTCACTAATCAGATGATTTCTAATGGAGGGTTTCATTTTTATAGAATAACCAAGCACTGATGTCATCATTCTTTGATTTCGGTTTCTAGGACCTTATTCTTTCCAATACATACAGAACACCTCAGGAACCTCTCATTCCATTATCCATTTTTATAAATAACACATTAGAGCAATACCACTCAGGTAATTATGTTCTGATGCTTGGTTCAAAGAACAATCCATTAACCAAATGAAAAAAATTTAAATTCCATCAGAATTCTACATTGGCTCAAAAAATATGTCATTATAACCCTTAAACTAGGAATTTCCATCCTTGAGAATGATTGGGGAAATAATTGACATACATCCCAACCAACATGGTTTGTGAAGAGTCATTCCAATTGTTGTGTTGCATTCCCAATATCCCAACTCACCTCATTTCATTACTCAATCGAAGAACAATTAATCCACCCAAAACTAAGGCAATGCTCATTTTAAGATTGCAACATCATAATAGTACATACCTAATCCCATTTAGATAGAGACATGTCCATGTCATCATCTCTTTAAACATCTCCCCAATAGTTATCCCCACCCTCAACATTATTAAACTATATATTCCGAACCACGGTACTCCCCACCATCAGAATTTCCTTCAAATCTTGTACTATGCATTATTGAAATATTCCTACCATTATTTATTTGGATTTTTATACTTGATTACATATGGGGTCATACTAGTTACATTATAATGAAGAAATGGTTGATTCTCGATCTACCTATCTAAAAAATTTCACACATTCATTCCATGATTTATATAACCAAATTTACACCACGCTCACCTTAACCTGATAAAGTTCTAAACATGGTTCCATTCAAATAGATTCATCATAAAAGAAAGATGAAAATACTAGCTACTCTGAATGAATTATCTCAAAAAATCATAAAGTAGATAGAAAAGAATTTTACAAACATAACCAAAACCCCCTCTTTGAAGGAATATTGTTTTCACCATGAGAACATTCACCAAAGTCCATTCCTAACATCTGGTGACATTACCTAATCAAAAAACCATCAGAAAATTTCAAATATCCTATATCAGTATGATAATGGGTGTAAGCCAGATCTGTCCACTAGAACATCACTCTATAAACATCAACTCTCAACCAAATACAATGTCCAGTGAAACCTCAGACTCATTAAACAAGTGTATATGAAACTAACCCATGGAAGTTCACACTCTATGATTATATAAATATGTTTTAACAAGCTTATGACCTACACATTTGATAATTGACTATGTCTAGAAAGTAACCCCTCTAGAGTTCAAGTAAGATGAAAATGACTAGTTCCCAATAATCCATCCAAGGTGTTCCCACGTGGTAACCCTGGTATCACTCAAGATGAACCATTCCTTGATAAAAACCTCTAGTCATATGCAAAACACTACTAAATACAATTTTTTAAAATAAAAGGACCTTGGGAACATTTAGTTTTGCATATAAATGATGTAATCTTAGTGAATCAAGGATGATTTAAAGATAGGAGAAAGTCTTGTATCCATTAGAAGAGTAAAAAAATGATATCAAGGATTATAAGTAATAGTTGATAATCCTCTATAGCATCAAATTTGAAGTGCTCGATATGTTTTTTCGACCAAACGTACTCGAAATAACAAAAATAATAGTAGTATAACCACAACTGGTGGAGTTCACTTGAATGATGATTATCTTCATGTTCTGATGTGACTTTTTTATCCAATCACAATTCTATTACCACCCATTCAATTTCATTATCATTCAATATTTACCAATAATGTCCATAAGTCTCAAACAATGTATATCTAGGGTAGAATTCATATCTAATGACATCAACATCATTTCATCGAGCAAGAACTGGCACGTTACAAGACTCACTAACCACATAGAAATTTGAAAACAACACTAACCATTTTCCAAATGGTCCTCCACTATCATATTAAAATAATGTAGAAGTATATGCATTTTCTAGAACTAATTAACTCTCTACATAAAAAGAGTATCCAAGCCATCAGATAGTGAGATATAATAGTTGATCACACACATCCATGGGATGATTCACGTTAAACCAACACATGTATCTTTTCTGAGTCACACCCAAGAATGACACAACATTCATCTTGAAAACCAAAACCAACGTGAACAATATGTTTTAACACCCAATCCTTCTGGATTGAAATCTCGATCATTGGAAGAATCATGACTCTATTAATGAAAAGTTCACTCCACTATAGAGATTACTTGATATCGTACTCAACAACTTAAGGGAAAATTATTTCACCATATTAAATTGGTTCATTACACCATTTTGCAACATGATGAGTACCACATATGTGAATGGACACCACCCCAAGGATTCTAAAACGGGACGAATTCCCCTTGATAGTATTTATAGGATGGAGTTCCTATGTATAAATATATCAGGAGGACCATACAAGTGATTTAATCCATAGTAATATTTCCCCATTAGACCATTAACCTTGATGAAGATGTATTCAGTCAACCATCATTGAGTAGGAAGATAGGGTCACATGTCCTCATAAGTTGCTTACTAGTCCCTAGGAATGTCTAACTTGGTTAGACAAAGCATTAATCGATGCTCACTACTATAAAAATGGATAATGATACCATTACCATCCATATAAACAAAGGGTTAATTTTTAATCTAAGATACCTAATTGGGTCAACCAAACCAAAAGTACACCATAAATCCGAAAGCTCCTTACATTTTGAAAGACATTTTAGCTATATGGGTTCTGCCTATCAAGGGATATCTCCTTACAAAAGCATAAGCATCAACCATATCATGAGGTTGCACCAAAAATATTTCACTAGAACCCACACATATCATTTAATAATTTGTTAAAAAGGATAAAGGATTAGAGAAAAAGGCCACATTTTTGTTCCAAATAAACTCAATGTGATGTTAAAGATACCCTTACATGAGGGTTTAAACTATGAATACCACCTAACATTATGTTTTCATTTTATTACATTAATTACTGTTCAATATTTAAACTCAGAAAATAATTAAATTGGGATATTAACTATCAATTATTAAAAAGGAACACAAAAAAATAAAAGTCTGCCTAGGAGAGTCCCACTAAGCCAACAAGGGTTCATCATAATGGAACCGAATTGGAATTTCATAATTATTAATGTTTAAAAACACCTCTCTATGGTTATAACATAAGAAAATTGACCCAAATGACCTACATGAGCCTTATTTATTTTAGATAATAATAATATGGATTTATATTCCTGTATGATTGATTCAGACCCCATTATAAAGGAAAAAGATTTGTTCGGATCAAAATCTATCATCTTTTATGGTTATATCCATTTCAAAATTTGTCCATGTCCAATATAATTCTTCAATTGCAAGGATTTACATCATCCAATCTTTAAAAAACAAATACACAATATAGAACATAGGCCTAATCCCATTTAATCGAATCCAATCCAATTTAAACATTAAAATTCAACAAAATTTATATTTTAATAATGGTCTGTAGATATATGTATAAAGCTAAAATGATAGTTTTTGTACACAGGTTAGCATTCCCCAATATATAAGGTTCTCATAAACCATAAAATTTATGTCATTCTCATGTTATTCAAAACTAATATATTCAGCCACTAAAACCATTTATATTACAAAATCATAACATTAATGTATGAACTAGGTGTAAACATAGAGAAATATTAAAATGAGAATAGAAGAGAATTACATTGACATGACTTGATAAATAATTTGGTAACATGGAATATATATTTACCTAACCATGTTTGAAAATATCTCATCTTATTGAATTACCTATACATTTAAAATACTATAAATATCACTAAATTACCTAACATGGTATAAAATTTCTAGGGTAATAAACACCCAAGAAACTTCATCAAAATTTGTAAGTTAATTTTAAATTAAATGACATTTCATGGAATGTGAATGACATGTTAATCTCTAATATCCGATATGGTTGTATGAAATTCTACATCCTTTCCATAACGAGATAAGAGAAATATACCATAATTTTTTAAAATCATTAAGCATTGAAAATCATAAGACTAAAACCGGGTGAAATCATAGTCAAGTATTAAAAAAATAACATGTATAGCAGTCCCGTCCCTACCCCCATAGAATTTTCCCCGTACATGGGTCGATCACCCTAAAGAATGACTATTTAAAAAGTGAAGACACATTCCAAGTCTCATATTAAATTTCAAAATAGTAAGATAAATGAAAAGAATGAATCTGATATAACTTTGTATCATCTTGGACCGACTGACCACTAAATCAATAGGAGGACCAGTCACTACATTGTCTCATGTGAACCTCCCCATACACAAGAGTCTAATGGTTATTAGTGAGGGTATTATGATGTTATAGTGAGGAGACAATACCCTTATACCAGAGTATTACAATTTTATAAAAAATAATAATCAATAGAGGAATCTGTAATAAATTAAATATAGATAAACCTATGAACAATATAAATAGAATGTAACTGGTCAACACCAATGGAAAACAACTTATGCTTGCCCAGATATTGATAAATAATTAACAAGTATCCATAGATCAGTAATCATGACATAGTGTATTACATGAATAAAAAGTAATTAAAATACTCATGGGTGAAATCCATAAGAATATTGTGATCAATCTCAATTCTATGCTCCGAACTCCAATGTATATGATAAATAGCGCAAAAAAAATTCCACGGTTTTACGAACATGAGATCTTATCAGGTAACCTGGTGTAATGGAGGCCTGAGTATGGAGAGAGTTAAAATTGTATTTACCACTACCAATAGTGTATATCGCTAAATCAAATTTTTGAAACATAACTTATCGCCGTTCCCAAGGAAACTAAATAATAAGAAGTCATAAATAAATAAATACCAATTGGATTAGGTTTCAATAAAACACATAGACGACTACACCTAATTTATATCATGGATTGAATCATTGTATGTGCAGTAAACATATTTATATAGAAATAGTATTATAGTATAGATATATATTTCATCCACCAGTATGGACAACGTACATGGGTAAATAAGTTGCCATATACATGGAATACAAGATTCTTTCTAGACATATCCCAAACACATTTATCCATTACATTTCTGAATGAGCCTATAAGATTTAATAGGGTTAAATTCCATATATCTCATAATGAGTGAGAGAATTCATGGTCATATCTTGAGATGGTGATTTTTCCATCATTTATACACTCGATACAGTGAGTGTGTTGTCATGTAAATACTCAAAAAGGGATGTGGTGCAATTTTCCCATCGTCCAAAAACATTCAATGGTTTGAGATGTCATTTTAAACACCCAATAAAGGGAGGGTGATACCTTCATGATAAAAAGAACCCTTAGTAATGTCCAGAAACAATGTATAAGGTGTCATCATAAAATAAAAATAATAATGAATTACCCCTTAATGTAATCCACACACCCAATATAAACAAGGGAATCACATTTAAATTTATGTATATACTATGAATTGTATAATAATTTTGGATATTAAACCATTTAAAATTCATTTAAAATAAACCATTTAATTAATTTTTCAAATCAATCCACCATGATTAAATTCCTAAACATAATCATTTATTTTCATTTCTACCATTTAAAGAATTCACAGAAGTCAATCCATCATGATAAGTCCTTTTAATTAATACATTCTATTTAATTTATGAAAACATGGAAATTCATTTAATATGTTGTGCCAAAAAATTAAGAGGTGTTTTGGTTTAATAAAAATTTATTTATAGGAGTGAAAATCCTTTTAATAATAACATAATAAGCTATAAAATAAACATTTTATATATCTAACATCGACATAAAATCATAATGAAACACTAATGAAATAATCCTAGAGTGTTTTAACTAACTAATCAACATTTTAAAATATAAAATAAAATGCACCTCATCCAATGGGTTTCAATATAAGAAACATGGCATTTCTATTAATAAATTAATTTTTCTCAACCATACATCAATGTTAATAGGAATATCTCAATTTAACAAAAGAAACACTTTATAAGTGTACCAGACATGGGAAAAAATACATTGTCAAAAAAGGAAGTTGGTTGGTGATATAATTAATTAGAAATTACTTAAAAGAGTAAAATTAATCTATAATCCAAGAATAAAACTTAGAAGGAATTATCGGATTTTAAAAAATCAAATATAAATGTGATAATTTAACGGATACGCCCAATGGGTCTCTATGATCGAGGATGAAACACACAATCTAAAAAACAATATGGAAAGTTGTATAACAATGAGCATATTTCACATTACATTGAGTAAATAAATATTAGGGTTATATAGGAAAGGTATGAAGAACAAATGTGTGTTTATAATTTGATGGAAACTAGGTGAAAGGGCTATAGACCACTCACATTTTGATTACAGTGATCTATTCATCCCATATCATTGTTTGATTCAGTCTACTTTGGAAGAAATCATTGAAATATAGATCCACATGTAAAATTAAGAAAATTAGAGCACAAAAAATTAGCACAACATATCAAAATAACGACATAGAATGGAAGAAGGAGGATTTTATAGATTACCAATGCAAACCTTATGTGAACGAGAACATTCAAGTCATACGATGTAAATATGAGACTCCATGATCTATAGGAGGAAGTTATTTAGAGGTCCATGATGAGATGAATGATCTTCACAGAACATGTGTTAGTATAAATAAAGAATAAAAATATGTTTAACAGTTAATTAAGGGAATAATGTCATTTCACCCTCAAAACTGAGTTGTAGGTTTTGGCCACATAGTTGGCCAAATCGTTCCCCAACCAAGAAGATCCCAAGACATAGGCATCCTTCCTTACACAGATTTCCCACATGTGTTTCCCTAATAATAGACCAAAAAACATGAATAATTTTTCCAGAACACTTCCCAACTAAAAGTAAGGATGTACGATAGGTTCATGGTTTGAGAATATTGGTGCTTTCAGTGTACACCACACCTTCTTGCCAACACCAGTAACACAACTTCACCTAGAGGGTTTCACAGTTTCAGAAAAATCATGCACCCCTATCAGCCTTCTTTGATTTGTTTTTCCAGGGTCTAGTGCTCTTGATACCTGATTAAATATCTGATACACCCGTCGATCATTTTAAAAATTCTTAAAAATAGTTTAGAGTGTTCCAACTCTATAAATTTTGTTCTGATGATCAGTTTAATAAAGGACCCATCCACCAAGTGAAAAAATTCAAATTCCCACATATATTTCCATAGATCAAAACAAGGGTCATTACATTTTGGGAGTGAAACCAGTCCACTATGATAGTCATTTTATTAAATCTTGACTATAATGATGGTTTGGAGAGTGATCCCTATCAACAATGATAATCCATGATTTAAATCCTTGATTGCTAAGGAAATTATTTCCTATACATATATATATTAAAAATTTATTTGTCTTACACACATGTTATTATCTAATATATAATTTTGTTTCAATCCACTATGATTAATGTAACATCCCAAGTAAGTAATTAATAATAGATATTTTTATCTATGTCTATTAATGATTAAGATAGTGTTATAGAGGCTTAAAATGAAAATAAATACATTCTTATGCATGGAATACACTAATATTCTTAAAAGATTGTTTTAGTGCCTTTTGATGGAAAACCATTTTGGAATCTATATTTTGAAAATTTTATAAACTATGTTTGTCAAAATAAACATATTCTTTATGATTGGGACATCAAAATTTACCTTGTGTGAATTTTTGGTATTTTTCTGACAATGTTCATTTTTTTAATGAATAGTGAAAAATACTGCATTTTACATCAAAACTGCTTTTTAACCTAATTTATTTATATGTTTAGATTATGTTTTGAAGTGGTTTTTAAGTGAAATTAGAATATATTTTTACCATTTTATCAAATGGTGGTCATTGGAATCAATTTCACTTTGAAATTAGACTTAAACTGGTGTCAATCTTTTGATACTTATTGTTTTGTAAAAACACGCTTTTTGCTCTGGCAGCGGGAATTAATTATTAAATTAATTAATGTGACTTATATGATTTGAATTTTGTAAAATAGACTTCATTTTTGAATTCGGAATATCAAATATATCTTAGGGTGAATTTTTGGTAATTTTCTGAAAAATTTCAATTTTTGATGAATAGTGAAACCACTAAGTGGTAATCAAGAAAACTGATTTTTCAGTTAAATGAAAGTTTACCACTAATGTGTATTGAATTTTGAAAATCCGACATACATGGTTTTCATTAAGAAGTAAAATGTGGTTCAATGAGATTAAAATAATTTTTTGGTGAATAGTAACTTATTAAGTTTTTAATCGCGATTAGTGGTAATTAGTGTAGTTTAAGGTATAAATAATGCTTTAATAATATGAAATGACCTAGAAACATGTCCCAACCTTATTGGTTGTGTCATGGACGACCAAGACAAGCCATGAGTCAACTTGGGGACCCCATGGGGACATTTTGGTTGGGAAATGACATAAATAACTTTTTATTTAATGTAAAAGTAAAAATGACACAAACATAATATGTTTTACGAAAACAATTTTTACATGGGGTTATAAAGATCAGATATTTGATTATAAATAGTCATTGGAAAGATAAAAAGATTTCCTACATCATAGTATTTTTTTATGATTTTTAGACATTAAATAAATTAAATTATTTATGACATAATAATGATGCAGCGATGACATCATTATTTGACGATTTAAATAAAATGGAAAGACAATGTAAAATATATGAACTACACATGGCCAAAACCAATTGGATGAGTGTATTTAGAACCCTTATAACTTTATCCACGAAATATATCAATGTGGGACATTTTAAAACCGAAACACATTTTCAAATAAAGTAATATTTCTTTACTTTCCAAAAGTGCCCCTCCTCTCCTCTTATAAAAGGCCCCCACCTCTACCTCATTTCACACACTTATCAAGCCTTTGGCTCGGCCAACCCCTGCCCATTTACTCTCTCCACATCCCTCTCCTAATCCTAGAGGATTCCCTTTGGGAATAATCCTTTCAAAGGAAGCCTTTATGCTCAAATCAAAAGGAGTTACACTTTTTAAGGTAATTCATTCTCTCATGTTCATTTGTTTTATTTTGCTTCTCCAACCCCCTAAACTATTTTTATTTACTTCTTTTGTAACAACACCAGTATCTTCAATATACTAGGATGTTTTTATAAGATATATTTGATCTAAAAACTCACACAAATACATCAAATGGTTAAAGAACATACGGTTTCCGTGGATGGCGAAATTCTGCCTCCCGAAACGATGATTGTTCAATACTCATTTAACACCTTCAAAGGTGGCCATTATGATGTCACTATTTTTATATATGATATATAATATGTTTATTTTTTCCTTAAGCTGCTGTTTTTTTCATTTTGGGCATACCTTTATGGTTTCCATTATGGGTAAACACGATATCTTCATTTTAGGAAGTGCGGACTACCGCCCCCTGAAAGTAATTTATTCGTTAAATACCATATGTGGGACATATAAAGGATGTAACTATGATATTATATATGTTATTATACTGGAATTACAATATAATCTTATATCATTATGATTCCATTCCAGAAATACGAAATAGAAATGGAAGTAGCGTTCATGCGTACGTACGGCTTACCGTCTCCATGAACGGTGCATTTCATTTCTTACCTCTAAATGATTATGTAATATTATAAATGAATGTTTTTACTGGATATATATGACATATATGATATCTACATCATGAATACCATTCTGGATATAATGAACCTTTGAACAAATTAACAACATGTAAGTGTAAGAAGTCTATTTTTGACTTAAGAACCAAATACCGACAAAATGAACATTATTAACTTAAATGATTACATGATGTTCATAACATGGTATAAAAGGAATAATGAACTTGAAAAATATTCTTAAGCAATTATAGATTAACTCAAGTTTATTATTAAGGAGATTAAAGAACGGTCGGGTCAAGTCAGATACGAGGTATGGGACTTCGTCTCAATCTCCTTTCGTTGAGGCATATTTTATTTTATACACAACTTTCTTTTATACGGTGTATAAACCACTTTGTCTTTTACGTTTATTCAAAAGGAATCTTTTTTATACAAAGCGTTTACTAAAAGACAAAATGGAATGTTTTTTTCGTACGTATGCGGCGACAACGACTTCTCCGCCGTCGTGACCGTTATTTGAGTTTCGGCTTCCTCTACAAGCCATACCTTCTTTTTAAAAGAAAAATAAATACAGTGTTTTACTTTTCTTTTATTTTGGTATTGAAAATGGTTTTCATAATGTTTTTATATAAATGTGTTGTATTGATATCTTGTGATTGAAAGGTGGATATGTTATGTTTCCTTTATGCATGTTTTATGTGATATGAATTATGTTATGGTTCTTGGGCATTATTATGAAGACGGGTGGTTCTGTGATAAACTAAGTGCGGGTGAGCCCGATATAGCTCTCCAATGCATTGGGTAACGCAAAGGAGTGAAACGTTAAGGTTTCTCCGAAGAGATTTAGGGAATATACTGTGATGGGTATTCCAAACGTAACCAAGAGGGTTACTCCCTACGTAAGAATGTTATGAATGCATCAAGTTACCTTTATGTCTTATGATTTCTATGATTTATTCATGATTTTATGAGGTATGTTAAAGTGCCTATGTTTTATGGGTAAAGTATTATTTCATTCTTATGTATATATATGAACTCATGTTTCCTTTCGATGTTTTTTTATAACCCATATTGAGTTTTTATGCTCATCCCAAGTTTTTGAAATGTTTTTCACAGGTCAAGGGAAAGGTACATGATAAGATGATAGAGTCAAGGATGTGTCAAGAAATAATCCATGTTTTATTTTAAATGTGTTTCCATTGATGGGAATGAAGAATACTATCTTTATGTATCCACTTTGTTTATATATGGAGTGTAATGCAAGTTTTATGATCTAATTCTCTAAAACTCTAAACCTGAAAAGATCCTCAATGTGTAATCTTGTAATAACTCAAGATTAAGTATGGTTTAATGATGGGGCCTTATAGTTGGTATCAATGGTCGGTTTAGATAACTTTAGGAGTTAGAATTCTATTAAATGATTATCCAAAAATATATTTTTTGAAATGATATAGCATTTAAAGATTACCATGTTGCTTCATCTAAGACATGTTTGTTCAGAATGGTTTTCCGTAGAGGAAACAGGGAAGCAGCGCTAGGAAGGCATACAGAAGGAAATAACCTTCCGAATTAGCATCCAGAAATGGTCGGAATTGGAAATGAACAGTTTGTTGCAGTAATGGCGCAGTTGACTCAAGCGATAAATGGCGGTGGTATCCATACACGAGATCAGCCAGACCAACCGCAGAGGAACATGTCAGTGGTGGAACATTTAATGAGGCAACATCCACCATCATTTAGAGGATCATCTGACCCTGTGCTAGCTGAAGGGTGGATTAAAGCACTGGAGAAGATTTTTGATGTCATGGGGTGTTCAGACAATCAAAAGGTTAGTCTTGCTATTTACCGTTTGGAGGGTGAAGCAGATCAGTGGTGGTCTATGGTTAAAAATATCAGGGACGCCGATGAGATTGATTCTCTTGACTGGGATGAATTCAAAGGTATGTTTCTTGAGAAGTATTTTCCTAAGGCTGTTCGACTTAGGATGGAAAAGCAATTCTTGGAATTGAGGCAAGAGGAAGACTCAGTGGCTACCTATGAAGAAAGGTTCACTCGATTGGCAAGGTATGCTCCAAATTTTATCCGGGACCTTGATAGTAAAATCAATCGTTTTTACTCAGGATTAAAGAAAAAATATCAAAGGGAATTAGCTTCTCGTGAGTTTAAAAGTTATGAAAAGCTTGTTCGATGTGCTGAGAAGGTGGAAATGGAGTTTGCCGATGACCAAGTTTTCTATAACAACCAGCAGAAGAAGAGACCGAGGTGGCAGGAGAAAGGTAAGAATTCTTCAAAAAAGTATGATGGTAAGAGAACTAAGTTTCCAGTTTGTGATAAATGTGGCAAAAGGCATGCTGGGGAATGTCTTCTGAATTCTGGGAAGTGCTACCGATGTGGTAAGATGGGACATAAGGCTCGTGATTTCACTGAAAAGGATCAAGGTGAAGGTAAGAACAAATTTGATTTATAGTTAGTGAAATGTTATAAGTGCAATGAGATGGGTCACTATGCAAACGAGTGTCCGACAAGGAGCTTGAGTGATGGGAAGCAGTTAGACTACAAGAAGAAAGGGGTGGTGAAATCCTTTGCAACTACTTCAGCAGATGTCGGGCCATCAAATGAAGTTGTATCAGGTACTTTGTTTGTTTTTTCAGATTATGCCAGTGTGTTGTTTGATTCGGGGTCTACACATTCTTTCATCTCTGAAACCTTTTCTAGTAAAATGGGAATACCATCTCAAGAAATGACTCCTGAACTTTTGGTAAAAACACTTGGGGGAAGTGTCGAGGCAAAAAGAATTTATAAGAATCTTCCTATCCTTATCTGTGGAAAGAACCTACTTGCAAACCTTATTGTTCTACCTCTAGTAGAGTTTGATGTTATCCAGGGTATGGATTGGCTCTCTATTTACCATGCTAATATTGACTATAGAGCTAAAGAAGTTTCTTTTTAGAAAGACTTTCAGTTTGTTTACAAGAATGAACCCTTACTTTTGATAACATATCAAGAGGCCGAGAAACTTGTAAAAGATGGAAATGAATGTTACCTTGCACACGTCGTTGAAAATAAAGGAACTGTTAAGATTAATGATGTGCCAGTGGTAAATGAGTATCCTAATGTTTTTCTTGATGAGTTGCCTGGGATAATACCAGATCGGGAAGTTGAGTTTACTGTTGACTTAGTTCCTGATGCTAAGCCAATTTCAAAACCCCCTTATCGAATGGAACAAATTGAACTTTTAGAGTTGAAGGAGCAATTGCAAGATTTATTAGAGAAAGGTTTCATTAGACCTAGCACATCACCATGGGGTGCTCCTGTTTTATTTGTTAAAAAGAAAGATGGTTCTATGAGACTTTTCATTGATTATAGAGCCTTGAATAATATCACTGTTAAGAACAAATATCCTTTTCCTCATATCGATGATTTGTTTGATCAGCTCCAGGGAGCTCAGTTTTTTTCAAAGATTGACTTGAGATCGGGGTACCATCAGCTGAAGGTAAAGGAGGCAGATATTCCGAAGACCGCATTCCGTACGAGATATGGCCATTATGAATTTGTAGTAATGCCTTTTGGGCTAACCAATGCACCTGCTGTATTCATGGACTTAATGAATAGAATTTTCCATGAGTTCTTGGATAAGTTTGTGGTGGTTTTCATTGATGATATTTTGGTTTTTTCTAAAAGTAAAGAGGAGCATGAAAAACATTTAAGGGTTATCTTGCAAACCTTAAAAGAAAAGAAACTGTATGGTAAATTCATCAAGTGTGAGTTTTGGTTGCAACAAATTTATTTCCTTGGTCACATTGTTTCTAAAGATGGAATAACTGTTGATCCTGCAAAAACAAAAGTTGTGGAAGAATGGCCAAGACCCACAAATGTAACCAAGATTCGTAGCTTCCTTGGTTTGGCGGGCTATTACCGAAGGTTTGTTAGAAATTTTTCACGGTTATCTAGTCCAATGACTAAGCTAACTCGGAAGGGTGTTAAGTTTATCTGGACAAAAGAATGTGATGATTTTTTTCAGGAATTGAAAAGAAGATTGGTGAATGCTCCAGTTTTGGCACTACCTTCCAGGAATGGTGAGTTTGTTATATACAGTGATGCTTCATTGAAAGGACTTGGTTGCGTCCTAATGCAGAATGATCATGTAATTGCTTATGCTTCACGAAAGTTGAATACTCATGAGGTAAATTACCCTACACATGATTTGGAATTAGCTGCTGTTGTTTTTGCTTTAAAAATTTGGAGGCCTCATTTGTATGGAGTAAAGTGTGAAATATATACCGATCACAAAAGTTTAAAGTATATACTCACTCAGAAAGAGTTAAACATGAGACAAAGGAGATGGCTGGAATTAATCAAGGATTATGATTGTACAATTCATTACCATCCGGGAAAATCAAATAAAGTGGCTGATGCTTTGAGTCGAAAAAGTAATGCTTCATTAACAATGTTGCGTTTGGAACGTGATCCTTTGGTTAAGGATTTGATGAACTTTGGCATAGAAGTTGTTGGTGCAGGAAGTCCTTCTGTTTTGTTTCAGGTATCAGTGAGATCATCTCTATCAGATAGAATCAAGCAAGCACATAAGCAAGATAGTGAGTTGCAGAAAAAGGTAGAGCTGGTTCAGAAAGGTAAGTTGCCTGAATTCAACATTGATAATGATTGCGTTTTGAGATTTGGGAAGAGATTGTGTGTGCCTTGTGATTCACAGTTGAAGAGAGAGTTGTTATGTGAAGCTCATAGTTCTCCGTTTTCAGTTCATCCGGGCAGTACTAAGATGTATAGAGATCTGCGGGAGTATTACTGGTGGGATGGAATGAAAAGAGATATTTCTGATTTTACTGTGAAGTGTTTGACTTGTCAGCAGGTTAAAGCAGAGCGGCAGTTACCGAAAGGGATGCTTCAGCCTTTACCAGTGCCAGAGTGGAAATGGGAGAATATATCCATGGACTTTTTTGTTGGATTACCGAAGATATCTCGAGGTAATAATGCAATCTGGGTTATTGTTGATCGCTTGACCAAATCTGCTCATTTCCTTGCTATACGAGATACTTTCTCTCTTGATAAACTTTCCCGTTTGTATCTTAAAGAGATAGTCAGGTTACATGGAGTTCCTCTCTCCATTGTATCAGATCGTGATCCCAGGTTTACTTCTAACTTTTGGAAAGGCCTTCAGAAGTCGTTGGGTACTGAATTAAATTTTAGTATAGATTTTCATCCTCAATCAGATGGGCAGTCAGAACGAACAATTCATACATTGGAGGATATGCTACGAGCTTGTTCTATGGATTATCAGGGAAGTTGGGACCAACATAATTCTTTGGTTGAGTTTTCATATAATAACAGTTTTCATTCCAGTATACAGATGGCACCATTTCAGGCATTATATGGCAAGCGGTGTCGAACTCCAGCTTTCTGGGATGAAGTGGGTGAAAGGAAGTTGATGGGACCAGAATTGGTAGAAGAGATGGCAGAAAAAGTTCAGCTGATTCCGAAACACATGAGAACAGCTCAGATCAGGCAGAAGAGTTATGCGGATAACCGGAGGACTGATCTATCTTTCGAGGTAGGTGATCATGTTTTTCTCAAGGTTTCTCCTTGGAAAAGTGTGATGAGATTTGGTAAGAAAGGAATGTTGAGTCCAAGGTTCATTGGACCATACGAAATTCTGGAGAGAGTTGGATCAGTTGCATACCGAGTGGCTTTACCTCCGAGTTTATCTCAGGTACACAATGTTTTTCACATTTCGATGTTGAGAAAGTATATGCCAGATCCATCTCATGTTTTGAGTCCAGAGGTAGTTCAGCTGGAAGAGAACCTATCTTATGAGGAACAACCGGTCCAGATTCTTGACCACAGGGAGAAAGTGTTACGGAATAAGGTGATTAAGCAGGTAAAGGTTTTGTGGAAAAACCACATGATTGAAGAGGCAACATGGGAATCTGAAAATGCAATGAGGGATAAGTACCCCCATTTATTCGATAAGTAAATAAATTGCGGGGACGCAATTTTCTAAAGGGGGGAAGGATGTAACATCCCAAGTAAGTAATTAATAATAGATATTTTTATCTATGTCTATTAATGATTAAGATAGTGTTATAGAGGCTTAAAATGAAAATAAATACAATCTTATGCATGGAATACACTAATTCTTAAAAGATTGTTTTAGTGCCTTTTGATGGCAAACCATTTTTGAATCTATATTTTGACAATTTTATAAACTATGTTTGTCAAAATAAACATATTCTTTATGATTGGGACATCAAAATTTACCTTGTGTGAATTTTTGGTATTTTTCTGACAATGTTCATTTTTTTTAATGAATAGTGAAAAATTCTGCATTTTACATCAAAACTTCTTTTTAACCTAATTTATTTATATGTTTAGATTATGTTTTGAAGTGGTTTTGAAGTGAAATTAGAATATATTTTTACCATTTTATCAAATGGTGGTCATTGGAATCAATTTCACTTTGAAATTAGACTTAAACTGGTGTCAATCTTTTGATACTTATTGTTTTATAAAAACACGCTTTTTGCTCTGGCAGCGGGAATTAATTATTAAATTAATTAATGTGACTTATATGATTTGAATTTTGTAAAATAGACTTCATTTTTGAATTTGGAATATCAAATATAGCTTAGGGTGAATTTTTGGTAATTTTCTGAAAAATTTCAATTTTTGATGAATAGTGAAACCACTAAGTGGTAATCAAGAAAACTGATTTTTCAGTTAAATGAAAGTTTACCACTAATGTGTATTTAATTTTAAAAATCCGACATACATGGTTGTCATTAAGAAGTAAAATGTGGTTCAATGAGATTAAAATAATTTTTTGGTGAATAGTAACTTATTAAGTTTTTAATCGCGATTAGTGGTAATTAGTGTAGTTTAAGGTATAAATAATGCTTTAATAATATGAAATGACCTAGACACATGTACCAACCTTATTGGTTGTGTCATGGCCGACCAAGAAAAGCCATGGGTCAACTTGGGGACCCCATGGGGACATTTTGGTTGGGAAATGACATAAATAACTTTTTATTTAATGTAAAAGTAAAAATGACACAAACATAATATGTTTTACGAAAAAAAAATTTACATGGGGTTATAAAGATCATATATTTGATTATAAATAGTCATTGGAAAGCTACAAAGATTTCCTACATCATAGTATTTTTTTATGATTTTTAGACATTAAATAAATTAAATTATTTATGACATAATAATGATGCAGCGATGACATCATTATTTGACGATTTAAATAAAATGGAAAGACAATGTAAAATCTATGAACTACACATGGCCAAAACCAATTGGATGAGTGTATTTCGAACCCTTATCACCTTATCCACGAAATATATCAATGTGTTACCTTTTAAAGCCGAAACACATTTTCAAATAAAGTAATATTTCTTTACTTTCCAAAAGTGCCCCTCCTCTCCTCTTATAAAAGGCCCCCACCTCTACCTCATTTCACACACTTCTCAAGCCTTTGGCTCGGCCAAACCCTGCCCATTTACTCTCTCCACATCCCTCTCCTCATCCTAGAGGATTCCCATTGGGCAGAATCCTTTCAAAGGAAGCCTTTAGGCTCAAATCAAAAGGAGTTACACTTTTTTAGGTAATTCATTCTGTCATGTTCATTTGTTTTATTTTGCTTCTCCAACCCCCTAAAATCTTTTTATTTACTTCTTTTGTAACAACACCAGTATCTTAAATATACTAGGATGTTTTTATAAGATATATTTGAGCTAAAAACTCACACAACTACATCAAATGGTTAAAGAACATACGGTTTCCGTGGATGGCGAAATTCTGCCTCCCGAAACGATGATTGTTCAATACTCATTTAACACCTTCAAAGGTGGCCATTATGATGTCACTATTTTTATATATGATATATAATATGTTTATTTTTTCCTTAAGCTACTGTGTTTTTCATTTTGGGCATACCTTTATGGTTTCCATTATGGGTAAACACGATATCTTCATTTTAGGAAGTGCGGACTACCGCCCCCTAAAAGTGATTTATTCGTTAAATACCATATGTGGGACATATAAAGGATGGAACTGTGATATTATATATGTTATTATAATGGAATTACAATATAATCTTATATCATTATGATTCCATTCCAGAAATACGAAATAGAAATGGAAGTAGCGTTCATGCGTACGTACGGCTTACCGTCTCCATGAACGGTGCATTTCATTTCTTACCTCTAAATGATTATGTAATATTATAAATGCATGTATGTACTAGATATATATGACATATATGATATCTACATCATGAATACCATTCTGGATATAATGAACCTTTGACCAAATTAACAACATGTAAGTGTAAGAAGTCTATTTTTGACTTAAGAACCAAATACCGACAAAATGAACATTATTAACTTAAATGATTACATGATGTTCATAACATGGTATAAAAGGAATAATGAACTTGAAAAAGATTCTTAAGAAAGTAGATATTAACTCAAGTTTATTATTCAGGAGATTAAAGAACGGTCGGGTCAAGTCGGATACGAGGTATGGGACTTCGTCTCAATCTCCTTTCGTTGAGGCATATTTTATTTTATACACAACTTTCTTTTATACGGTGTATAAACCACTTTGACTTTTACGTTTATTCAAAAGGAATCTTTTTTATACGAAGCGTTTACTAAACGACAAAAGGGAATGTTTTTGTCGTACGTATGCGGCGACAACGACTTCTCCGCCGTCGTGACCGTTATTTGAGTTTCGGCTTCCTCTACAAGCCATACATTCTTTTTAAAAGAAAAATAAATACCATGTTTTACTTTTCTTTTATTTTGGTATTGAAAATGGTTTTCATAATGTTTTTATATAAATGTGTTGTATTGATATCTTGTGATTGAAAGGTGGATATGTTATGTTTCCTTTATGCATGTTTTATGTGATATGAATTATGTTGTGGTTCTTGGGCATTATTATGAAGACGGGTGGTTCTGTGATAAACTAAGGGCGGGTGAGCCCGATATAGCTCTCCAATGCATTGGGTAACGCAAAGGAGTGAAACGTTAAGGTTTCTCCGAAGAGATTTAGGGAATATACTGTGATGGGTATTCCAAACGTAACCAAGAGGGTTACTCCCTACGTAAGAATGTTATGAATGCCTCAAGTTACCTTTATGTCTTATGATTTCTATGATTTATTCATGATTTTATGAGGTATGTTAAAGTGCCTATGTTTTATGGGTAAAGTATGATTTCATTCTTATGTATATATATGAACTCATGTTTCCTTTCCATGTTTTTTTTATAACCCATACTGAGTTTTTATGCTCATCCCAAGTTTTTGAAATGTTTTTCACAGGTCAAGGGAAAGGTACATGATAAGATGATAGAGTCAAGGATGTGTCAAGAAATAATCCATGTTTTATTTTAAATGTGTTTCCATTGATGGGAATGAAGAATACCCTCTTTATGTATCCACTTTGTTTATATATGGAGTGTAATGCAAGTTTTATGATCTAATTCTCTAAAACTCTAAACCTGAAAAGATCCTCAATGTGTAATCTTGTAATAACTCAAGATTAAGTATGGTTTAAGGCTGGGGCCTTATAATTAATCTATTATGTATTTCCATTATTTATTCCATTACAATAAATTATGATCTATTTTTTATAGGGTGTGGATTTAAGATGTTAATATTAAGTTATATTACACTTATGGTCGTTTTTTCTATTTAGACATTGATGTCTCCCTTATAAACCATTACTAATCATATTATCATAGATTTTATTATTTTTACTTTCCTCAGATAATAAAGATTTTTTTTTGTAAAGATATATCAATAATGTTATCTAGTTATGAAGGACATAACTAGAAAATCTTAAAATCTATTTGTTAATGTGTCCATGTCTCCAAACTCACTTGACCAATATGATTCTTCTCTAGATTGTTATGATATGTAATGAATATTTTTATAATAATATGTAATATATATGTATGAAAACTACATGTTGTTTTATTAATCATGTATTAAAGATTGAAAATAAATTTTTGAGACATGTGGTAACTTAAATACCAAGTTAAATTCTAGTCAATAAAGAAATGTTTTTTATTGATTAAACGTATGTGATTGGGTGAATTTTATGGTATTATGATATCTCTATGTAATGATATTTCAGGAAATTGATCATTATATAGTGGGATAAAGTGTTCCTTTTAAATTTTTTTTATTGTGATCAAATGATAACTACATATCCAAGTAGTATATTTTGATAGTTATATTTTCATGGAGCCTAAGATATTTCAATTTGATTTAGATGATATGCCGATATCATAGGTTGTCTTCCTAGGGAAAATTAGGTAGTCAAGTGTCAATTAGGACATAGAAAAATGAGTTATATTACTATTTATGTATTTTATAATTATGAATAAACTCTTGAAGGGGGGTATATGTCATGTAGAGTTCTATGAGTAGGATAGTATTATTGGGGAAAGGTGTTGAGTATTGGTGATGACTTCCTAAAAATGCAGGTTGTGACAAATTTCTTATGGTTTCTATGAGATAATACCCTTGTATTATCAATAATAATTTCATTTATTTTTTGGTAAATGATATAATATGAGGAAAATATGGAAAGAAAAAGGAATATATCATAGGAAATAGAATTAAGACTTTTATTTTAGCATTAGATGAGGATATGGACGGTTCTCTTGAAGCCACTGTCATGTAGGCATTATCAGATGAGTCATAATCCTAGAGGAAATTTATTGTTTATTTAATGTTTATGGAAAATAAAATGGTTTTAGGAAACGTAGTAGATTTTGTAAATGTTTTATATGAATATTGATGGGTTCATTGTATTATAAACATTTTGATGGGGTTTTGTATAAGAATAAATACCTATGAATGTAAATTAATGATGAGAAATATATTTTTTGTATGTTTTCTCATGAGTAATATCAATTTTATTTATTTTGGTAAAATATATGGGATTTATGAGATACAATTTGAAGTATTGAATTATATTTTGTGTTATAATGTTGGAATAGTTTGGACAATCATTGGTTTGGAATGCGGAATAATGACAATTCATGGGACTGATCATGTGGTTGTGTGATCCAACATGTCTGAGACGTTTGATATTTTGTTCTAATAATTAGGTACTAACTTTTGTTTACTAAAATAATTGATTAATCATATGACTCAACACCAGATAGTGTAGTTTATGTTGTATGACATGTTATCTTTAGTGTGTCAGATCACTTTCACTACTGTAGTGATATGTTCTTTGATATCATAAATACCAAATGTTATATGAATTAGAATTTATGGGATATTTTTTATGTTTTCCCCATCATTTATTTCCAATTTGATTCTTGTACACACCCTATTTTTAATTTTATAGTAGGTACCACCATAAGTGATATGTTATTGGTCTCTGTTATACTTTTGAAACCCACCATGAAAGAGGGGAGTTGTTAATTTTATGTGGCATGAGGCACAATTATTGAAATCAACCAACTTCAAAGGGTGTTATTAGGGGATTAATTTAATGGGTGTGTATTATCCCATGATTTGGTTGTGGGAACCTACACATAGATTGATATTAGAGGTCTATGAATGGTATGTTGAGATTCTTTTTGTGTAAAGGACCTACCATAAGTAATAAGATCATGTGTAGGGTATAGTATGAAACAATAACCTATATATTTTTGATTTATTTTGGTCTACAAGATGAGGTGAAATATTAATTGGAATTTTCCTCATACGTACGGTCAACTGTTCTGGTGGTCTAGTTACTACATAATGGCCCAATGCGAATTATTTAATGTAATTATGTATATATTATTTTTTTACAAGTATATATTAATGATTATTGATGTGTGATATAGAAGGAATAAGTGATACCATAATAATATGTATTAATCAAACATTTATTGTGTTGCCTAGTGTACATAGTTTCTATATACTTGGATGGATTTCAAATAATAATTATTGATGTAGTTTTGGGTAGAACAACTTAATAGGAATTGTGTAATGGAATAATGGCAAGTCTTTATGAATAATATGGGTCGTTCATGTAATTATAAATACATTTCTACTTTTATATGAGTGATTATTTTGTTGATTTATCAGTCATGATGTATTCTTTTAAAATACTAATGAGTTAGATTTGCATGAAAATTACACTGATACCCACTAAATCATGAGGATGTATGGATAATGTGTTTTTTTTCTTCATACATTTTATAAATATTTTAATTTTCACTCATGTACCCAAACTATCAAGTATCCACATACTTTACATATTATGAAGGAATAATTGAAATGTGAAATTTCCAATTGTGCATGGAATATATGAATGTAGTCAAAATCCATTGTTACCTTTTTTTATATTTTTCTAAAATTTAATGATTGATTTTATTTTGAATGGTTCTATGTGTGTTTTGTATGTGAATCAAATCAGGTAAATTTTTAGGTTCTTTTTTAGTTTGATCCATAAAACATTTCTTATTTAACTATATTATTTTTTACCTACTTATATTCCCACATCCATTTAAAAATATATTCTATTCATTGTGACATCAATAACACTATAGTAATGTTTCTCAGGGGTAACAATTAGATCATGGATCTCTTTTACCCAATATCCCCCATGAATCTATACGGAGATAGGTTTTCTAAAACATCTTATATATCATCTTCAATTAGATAATGGGGTATGGTGTCCTAGGAAAAAATATCCACAATTATTTCTTTATAATTATTTCCAATTGTTGTAACTTATAACAACATAATCATGGACTTTATAGGAATATTACTTAATATGGTAGGGAGAAATTAGATTTTCAATTAACCTGATGGAATTATTCTCCTAATCTCAGGGATCATGGACTGTGGTCATTGGGTCTCAATCATGCATTATTTCACACAAGAATATCTAAATTTTAATGCCTCATCATCCCATATAACCATTTGTATGCCATTTTGAAATTACACCATTAACATGAAAAAATTATTTTTCCCAAACAATATGGATCATTATTTTAATTATATATAGATAAAGAATCATTTTGTAAAAATATGTATTTGATTATAAAATTTTATAAAATGTATTTAGTGACAATAACTACATCATTTAAAAATCATCCATTAGGGGGGAATTTTAGTTACCGATAATTTTTAGAGGATTTTTTTCAGAGTGGCACCAAATCCATTACATTATCTATTGATGTGATATACTATATTGATAGTACAATAGTGGACATGATGCATGAATTCTAATTTTTGTACATTCTCTTTTATAATGTTTCCAATAATATATTTAGCATTTTCCTCAAAATATAATATTATATTTTTTCACATATGGTTGAATATTAAAATGCATGTATCTTTCGTCCATGTGATATTATGTCTTATCATTCCCGATCATTTTTATTTCTAAAAACAAATTTAGTTTTCATGAGGGTATTATTCTAAATGGCAGTTTTTTTCATATAATGTTAGAAGGATGAAACTATCTATGAATCCACTAATAAATATAAAGAGTAGACATTATTTTATTTGGGTTCCCTTTAAAATGATAAATAATAGTGCTCAGAAATAGCTTTTTATTTCTTCTAAAAGAGAAGGAATTGAATCCACCAAGTGCTTGAAATATTAAAAATATTTTTAATGGATATATTCTTACAAAATTTTATAGGGCATATAGAATAATCACAATATAAATATATAAAACATAACTTTTCTATTTTAAATTATATTATTTTCATATTATTGGAATCTGTGATGTACCTTTGAAATTCCATGTTTTTTTTATTTACAAAAAAATTATTATAGAATCCTCATAAATGAATATGTATATTTATATTATGGGAATTTTTATCCACATCATGTGATGTCAGATAAAAATTAATAAAAATATATTTTTTATTTATATATTTTTATGTGAGGATTGAACTAGAGGTGAGAACATGCCATTTCTTTTATTTATATAGTATTTATATCTTTGTAGGTACTCAGTTTTTGTGGATTGTATTTTTATTCTCTATATAATCCTAATGGGAAAATAATTGGCTATGAATATCCTAACAATTCAATGTATGAGTCATATAATTTCATAAATAGAAAATAAATTTTCAATATGATTTTTTTCTTGTGAATTATACACTAAGTTCATCCATTGTATGGTTGAATGATGTTGTTGGAAATGGTTATAAATGTCACTATTTAATCTATATGGGATAATGAAATTTAGTGGAATTAAAAAATTTCATCTACCAAGGTAATTATCATCTCATCCAATGGTGGATATATATAATTAATATCATTATTTAGGATAGCTTATTTAGATAATTGAAACTATGAAAAGATGAATAATGTTTTAATTAATATATTTATTCACCATGGGGTGAGGATTCTATTGAAAATCCCATGGTGTACCTATAATAAGATATTAATAGGCATATGGGTGCGATTTTTAGATTATAGGAGAATTTTAATTATAATACAAATGGGGGTAAAAATTTTACATGGAAATTTATTTTATTGATATGAGTTTATAAGTAATATAAAATATATTGAATCATGATAAATTTTCCTAGAGGTAGGTACTTATTATTAAAATGGTCTATGTTGGGTTGTTTTATTGAAAGTGATCATAACATGTCACACTTTTATAAATTTATTAATTAAAAGTAATTCTTTGAGAGGATCAATATTCAGACATGAATATGTTTCGTTTGTGTCTAATGTGGATACTCTCAGTAGTTTTTAATTAAACAACTCAACTCAAACTCCAAAAAATATATATTTTAGATTATTACATCCTTGACCATGATAATGTAGGGAATTATTTTATTAATAATATATCTCATATAATTTAGGATCTACTCAAAAATTTCCTTACCCAATTACATTGAGAAGAATGAATATACAATAATATTAAACACATGATTTTTGATCGTTTCCATGAACCAGATTATTTTTTTTGTGTTCTTTTTGATTGTGTATATGAGTTATTATCATAGAGGATTTTTTTAAGAGTAATAAATGATATTACTATGAGCTGTCACTGAACTATGTTTATGGTAACCATCATAATGGCTGTTCTTCTAGAAATTATACATCCTTACCTCCCTCAACACCTTCATCAAACCATTTATATATTTTTTCCAATTACTTTATTTGACCTATAAATTATTATAGGTTTCTCTGATTCTACATACCATTATATTGGATGAAAAAAATGGATTTTTAAACTAGAGGGGTATCAAAGGGGAAGTAGTATTAGGTCATGAAATTGTGGAATATTCAAATGAAAATGATTTTGTGGAATCCATAATGACAATGATTATTATAGATAAATCATTTGTTTTATTTGAATGTGGATTTCCATAATTTCACTTAGACTAATATGTTTCACTTTAAAATCATATAATTATTAGTTTTAAGGAATTAAATTTCTAGGGTATTCTAACTTTATTATTGGTAGATTACATGTCTTCTTACAATAATTGAAAGTCCTTTGACAAAGGAATGATATTTCAATAAATATTTTCTTCATTTAAAATAATTATTTTCAAGTGAACAATATTTCATTGTTACTGGAGGGTTATGTTGGATGATTTATGGGATTTTATGGGTCTCTAGGTCTTTGAATGATAATATTTTATTTGAGAAATAATCATTATAGAATGAAAATTAGAATTCCAGAACCATTTTATGTGAACTAAATAATAATTTGGTTATGGAGTGGTCAATATATGAACACTTTTAATAAGAGATTAATTGTTTCGTATGTAATATATTATTGTATTTGGGATATCATTGAGTGGTGTTTGGTTATCTCTATGAGGGAATTTTATTTCATGTTCCTATGTGTTCCATCTCTCCCTAGATGCATTATAATTTATCATTTAGATATTATATTTCTAAATATAGTAAATCTGTAACGCCCCGACCCCAGTTACCCAGAGTCGGTGCATTATTACATAACATTGGCATGATCACAAGAAAGATCAAATCTCGAAAGACCGATTGGTTTAGTAGCCTTGGAAACACTAGATATATTCATAAGTTTTACATTACATCATAAAATGAAAAACTACTACAACAACATAATGTCTCCATAATCCACACTACTATCCCCTCATAATATCCCTGCAGGTCATTCATAATTTACTTCTTCACATCCTGGGGAAAAATAAAACATAGAAAAGGGGTGAGCTCAAATTCCCAGTAAGGATAACAATATAGCGGAAACTTTAATAAATAAGAATAAACATTTAAGGCAATGCATTACTAAAACAAAAGCCTTTTAAAATTGAACTTCAACATGGTATGGCAAAAGTAAAATGAAATAATGCCATTTACTTATTCACATGGATATTCTACTAATCGAATAATCACATGCAAAAATCAATAACCACTTTCATAATGTTGGAATGCATAATGCCAGACTATCATAACCACATAGCCAAGGCCTCGTGCCAAGACTACAAATAAGATTTTGTCAAGGCCTTGTGCCAAGACACTATTTTGTCTCATGAGACCTACCGATGCATCGAGGAGCTATAGCGGGCTCCACCCGTCACTTATTAAGTCCAATGCATTCCCATATGAAAAGGTTTAAACATAACATAAACATTCGTATTAAAACTAGCATACGAAATGTAAACTATGAATGGTATAAAAATAGCACATCCACAGTCAAACATATCACAAAACCTTCAATACAATATAGAAGTTTTGTATCATAATAAATCAACTTCAAATAATCTTAAAATCCATCAAAGGATGTTGACATAGATGAAATCAAAATTCTTTTTAAAGAAGTATCTCCTTTTATTTTGAAATCATTTAAGTTCCATATAAAATAAAACATTTTCTTTGAAAATATTCTTATAAGCTTGTATGGAAAGCTTCGACGATTTTATAACGGCGGAAAATAACCGCACCCGCCGTATAAGTTAAAAAAAACATTCTTACCTCAATTCTGTCGAAAAGGTTAAAAAGGACCTTGTTTTGAAAACGACGGAAAGATTCCTTTATAAACCTCTTATAAAAAGTCAAACAAGGGTATAAATGACTTAAACCCATATTCTTGTAAATAGTAAAAATGTTTTGAAATACATTTTTAAGAAACATGGATGTGGATGATAAAGAGATCCCAGTAGATTATTACGTATAAACAACCTCGGATAATGAAGAGATTGTGAAATAACCCTTACCTTGTACTTTTCCTTGGTTGTGGTAGGTTAACCTCCTGTATAATGGTGAAATAATTGTTATTAAATTATACAAGAATCATATACATTAATATGATATCATATATGATCTTTTAATATTGATTTGATAATAATATCTTAGTATTATCGTTGTTTCGGGTGTTAACTTACTTGTTTTCTTTCATATGTTTTGTTAAGTAAGACATCTTTGTAAAGGATAGGTTGTATATTATTCATATCCAGAATGATATCAAGTCCTTAAACATCATTTTTAAATCATAAAATGATAATTACGCTTTAATGGTTACGATGGAGAATGAATCTCATCGCGTTCGTGGAGACGGTAGTCCGTACGTACGCACGAGCGACAATATCATTCTTTTGATATTAAAATAATATATAAATGGATGGTATATCATATATACAGAATCATTAACATGTTATATTTATTATTTACATGATTTACACATCATTATTATACCCATCCAAATAATATTATATTGGATAACAATTACACCACGACGTGGAGACGGTAAGCCGTACGTACGCACATATGGTGACATGTTATTCAAAGGGTGGATAGAATACTGAATAGGGTTGTACCATACTTATAATAACATCACAGTATATGTGAGATACTGGAGTTATTATTTCAGAATGGTAAGAACAAAGGAAGAAGAAGTGGAAGAAGAAATGAACTTAGAAAAGGGTGGTGAAATCATTACCTCTTCTTCGGGTTCTTCCTTTTGATTTGATCAAAAGGGCTCCTTAGGTTGGCTTTCTGATCAAACTAATGCCTCTAGGTTGTAGTGAGGGATGTTGGGAGAGTATTTGGGCAGAGTTTGGCCGAACCAAAAGGCTTTGAAGGTGTGAAGAAATGAGAAGGAGGAGTGCCCTTTTATAAGAGGGGTGAGGGGCACCTTTGGAAAAGTTAGAAATATTAATTTATAATAAATTCATATTCGGTTTACAAAGGCTCCAAAGTTTACTATTCAAAGGATGAGGTGGGGATAGGTCGAAAACAACTCATCCAATATAATTTAGACAGGTTTGGGTACTTATATTAACCTTATCTTTAAGTATTAACTCTAAGTTAATTAGTTTCACTTTTACAATGTCTCTTTGTATTTTTATATAATATGGTTAATAAACTTACTATATACATCCAAGCGACCCCCAAGTGGTCCATTAATGAGGAACCTATCATAATATAATTCTCTTGGCCGAACCTTAGATTTTTAGGAATTTAATATCAATTAATAATATAATATTTGTTTTAAGAACTCTTTTATGTCAATTTTGACACTATTCAATAGTTGATTTTTGTGAAACTCCTAACAGATTGATTACTTCGCAAAAAGTCAATTAAATCAATCCTAATATATCATATTATCATAGAAAATTAGTTTAATTCATTAAAAGTTTCATATTATAATTATTTGGGTATTTATAAAATCAATTACTTTTATTTTTCACTATTTTAGTAATTACTGCATCATCATTGTGTCATAAATAAAATAAATTATATAATGTCTAAAAATTATAAATAAAATATAATTATGTAGGAAATCTTTTTAGCTTTCTAATGAATATTTATAATTGAAAATCCAACATGTATAACCCTATGTAAAAATTGTTCTTCTAAAAGATGTAAGCTTATGCCATTTTTATTTTTATTTTAACTTTATTAATATAATGTGTCCCTACCACATACAAGTGGATCCAAGGGGTCCCCAAATTGACCCAAGGATGCCCATGGTCGGGTATGTGTCCACCAATAAGGTTAGGACACGTTTTAGGGTAATTTTGTATTATTATAATATTATTTTTTAACCCTTATTTACCGGATTTACCCTTTAACCATGGTAAATAAAATATTTACCACAGTAACTATTCAAAATGTCTAAAAATAAAAGTTACCTATTTACACAATTTGAACATCCTGATTCCAAATATGGAATCCATTTTCCTAAATTCAAAACACAGAAGTGGCAGAAATTAATTTAAAATTAATTCCTGCTGTCAAAACAAAAAGCGTGTTTTTAAGAGGTAATAACTATCAAAAGATTGACACTTGTTTATGTTCGGTTTAATTGTAAAATTATGTCCAATGACCAACATTATATTAAATGGTAAAAATATATTCTAAATATACTTTAAAACCACTCAAATTCACAATTTATCACTATTAATTATTTTGATTAAAAAAGTTGTTTTTAATTAAAATTTAGTAATTTTCACTATTCATCAAAATATGAAAGTTATCCGAAATGTACCAAAATTTCACCCTAGGCTAATTTTGATATTCCGAATCCAAAAATGAAGTCCATTTTGAAATATAAAATATATATGATTTCAAAAAGTAGGTATTACTATTCACAACGGCTAGTTTAATCGGTTGTGGTGTGTGTTAGAACTCGAGGTTGCGTACAACACACGCTATCGCATTATTCGAATGAAAACGTACCGTAGAAGCTTGGGGTGTTACATTCTCCCCTCCTTCAAATAATTGCGTCCTCGCAATTTCTAGGGTATTACTGCATAAAAAAAATCGGGTGGTTCTTCATCATAAGTTCCTCGGGTTCCCACGTTGCCTCTTCCATCTTATGATTTCTCCACAAAACTTTTACCAGACGCGTCGTCCGGTTTCTCAGTACTTGTTCTCTTGTATCAAGAATCCTGACGGGCTCTTCGCAATAGGAAAGATCGGGTTCCAGTTCTAATTCCTCATAGGTGAGTACATGCGTTGGGTCAGGCATGTATTTCCTCAATAGAGATACGTGGAACACATCGTGAACTTTGGAGAGACTTGGCGGCATTGCCAATCGGTAAGCTACAGCCCCAATTCGTTCTAGAATTTCGAAAGGTCCGATGTACCTGGGACTCAATTTACCTTTCTTACCAAAACGTATGACTCCCTTCCACGGAGATACCTTCAGGAAAACATGATCACCGACTTGAAATTCCAAATCCTTCCTTCGATTATCGGCATAGCTCTTCTGCCTACTTTGAGCTGCTTTGATGTGATTTTGGATTACCTTCACCTTTTCCACCGTTTCCTCCACCAGTTCTGGGCCTACAAGTTTTCTTTCACCAACGTCATCACAACAGGTTGGTGTACGACATCTCTTTCCGTATAACGCTTCATATGGTGCCATTTGTATACTCGAATGGAAGCTATTGTTATAGGAAAATTCTACCAGAGGTAAATATTGATCCCACATACCCTGAAAATCAAGTGAGCAAGATCTCAACATGTCTTCTAAGGTCTGAATAGTCCGTTCTGATTGTCCGTCTGTCTGAGGGTGGTAAGCAGTGCTCAAATGAAGTTCAGTATCCAGGGATTTCTGAAGACTTTTCCAAAATCTTGAAGTAAAACGGGGATCACGATCAGAAACAATCGATAGGGGAACTCCATGAAGTCTCACAACTTCATTAATGTATAGTCTTGCTAGACGTTCCAGGGGTAGATCTTCTCTTATAGCAAGAAAATGTGCTGACTTGGTAAGACGATCAACAATAACCCATATTGCATCGTTCCTTCTAGGAGTCTTTGGTAGCCCCATGACAAAGTCCATCGTAATATTGTCCCATTTCCACTCCGGTATGGGAAGAGGTTGCATGACTCCTCCAGGCTGTTGCCTTCCAGATTTCACTTGTTGACAAACCATACATCTTGATACAAAATCAGCAATATCCCTCTTCATGTTGTCCCACCAAAAATGTTCCTTCAAATCTCTATACATTTTGGTGCTCCCAGGGTGTATAGAGAAATTGGAACTATGAGCATCATCCAGTAATTCCCTTTTCAGATCAGGTAAATCGGGAACACAAAGTCTCTTTCCAAATTTCAAAGTTCCATCTTTATACACAAAGTCTCTCAATCTCCCATCATTCACAGCTTTAATCTTCTTCTGAAATTCTTCATCATCGGTCTGAGAACTCTTAATCCTTTCTAGTAAAGATGGTTTGGCAACCATTTGAAAAAGCATTGATGTTTCACCTTCCCTGGTTATTCCCATGTCCATCTTCTCTAGATCCATGAAAATTGGATCCCTTTCAATTCTCATCATGTTCAGAACTCCATGGTCTTTTCTGCTCAAAGCATCTGCTACTTTGTTTGCTTTCCCCGGGTGGTAGTGTATCGTGCAATCATAATCCTTGAGTAATTCAAGCCATCTCCTTTGCCTCATGTTGAGTTCTTTTTGTGAGAAAATATACTTCAAACTCTTGTGATCAGTATAAATCTCACATTTTTCACCATAGAGGTAGTGCCTCCATATCTTCAAAGCAAAGATCACAGCTGCTAACTCAAGATCATGAGTAGGATAGTTTTGTTCATGAATTTTCAACTGTCGTGATGCATAGGAAATAACTCTATCATTCTGCATAAGGACACAACCAAGTCCTTTCTTTGACGCATCACTATAAATAACGAACCCATCATTCCCCGATGGTAGAGTCAATATAGGAGCATTGACTAATCTTCTCTTCAGTTCTTCGAAACATTCTTCACACTCTTTTGTCCAAACAAATTTAACCCCTTTACGTGTGAGCTTCGTTAATGGGTTAGCCAATCGGGCAAAATTCTGGACGAAACGTCGATAATAACCTGCCAAGCCAATAAAACTACGTACCTCATTTATACTCGTAGGTGCTGGCCATTCTTGGATTGCCTTGGTCTTAGAAGGATCAATAGAGATTCCATCTTTAGAGACAATATGGCCAAGAAAAGAAATCTCCTGAAGCCAGAATTCACACTTGCTAAACTTTCCATATAATTCATGCCTCCTCAGAGTCTTCAAGATAATGCGCAAGTGATTTTCATGATCTTTGTAGGTTTTGGAGTATACCAAGATATCATCAATAAATACCACCACAAATTCATCGAGATACTCCTTGAAAACTCTATTCATCAGATCCATGAATACAGAGGGTGCATTAGTCAATCCAAACGGCATTACAGTAAACTCGTAATGCCCGTACCTGGTTCGAAATGCTGTCTTCGGAATGTCTTCCTTCTTCACACACAACTGATGGTATCCAGATCGAAGGTAAATCTTTGAAAAGTATTGAGCTCCATGCAGTTGGTCAAATAAATCATCAATACGAGGTAGGGGATACTTGTTCTTTATTGTTATAGCATTGATCTCCCTGTAGTCGATACATAACCTCATAGATCCATCTTTCTTTTTAACAAAAAGAACAGGGGCTCCCCATGGAGAAACACTAGGGCGAATAAATCCCTTATTACTCAATTCCTCTAGTTGTTTCTTTAGTTCGACTAACTCTACAGTGGCCATTCTATAAGGGGTCTTCGATATAGGCCTTGATCCAGGAATCAAATCAATAGAAAACTCAACTTCTCGTTCTGGAGGATGTCCAGGTAAATCTTCCGGAAATACATCTACAAATTCTTTCACAACAGGTACATCCTCTATTTGAACATTCCTTTCCTCACCGACAGTTATTTCATTCTCTTCCTCCCTAATAATTGAATTAAGTTGAGCTGTTGGGGGTGGATCTAAATAAGAATTAGGTGGTGACGATTCTGCTCTAAAAATAAGGTGCTCCTTATCATTATCATCAAGAATCGTAACCTCTTTCTTCTTACAATAAATCTTCGCATCATAGTCCGAAAGCCAGTCCATACCGAGGATTATATCAAACTCAATCATAGGTATGACGATGAAATCAGCAGATAAAGAAAATTTATGTGCTCTAATGGGGACTGATTCACAAAACTTTGTTGCAACGATACTTCCCTTATGAGTTTTAACAGACAACTCCCTTATTAAATCAAATTGGAAATATCTAATTTTCTTAGCAAACTGGGAAGATATGAAACAATGCGATGATCCAGAATCAAATAATGCATTTGCTAAACTTGAGGAAACCATTAAATTACCTGCCACCACGTCTTTCGGAGCTTCTACCTCAGCAGTAGTGATAGCATAAGCCTGGCCTTGATCCCTTGGCCTTTTCTGAGGTAAGTTCTCCTGACGCTTAGGGAATGCATTTGCATAATGCCCCATCTCCCTGCAATTGTAGCACTGAACGTTGGTAGCTTCCTTCTTCCCCTTGCAATCATGAGCTTGGTGGCCTTTTTCACCACACTTGTAACAGACTCCCATTCCCTTCAAGCAAGTACCGGGATGTTTCTTCCCGCATTTACCACAAGATGGATATTCAACCTTTCCCTTCTTCCCCTTATTTCCATTCCCAGATTGATCAGCAGGTCTCTTCTTCTCTTGCTTTGCTTTAAAGTCATAAGACTTAGAGAATTCCTTTTCGGTCTTGATAGCACAGGAGACAATGTCTTCGTACGATGAAAAGGATTGTGAGACTAATGATCGACGGAGAAATGGTTTTAACCCATCAAATAAACGATCAATCTTACTTCTTGGGTTGCGAATATAATCTCCAGCATACCTCGCTAACCTTGTAAAGTTAGCCTCATACTTTGTGACATTCTCATCCTCCTTTTGTCTCAGACTCAGAAATTGCCTTTCCATATCTGCTCGATGGTCGCGAGGAAAGTATTTTTCTAAAAACAGATCTTTGAACTCCCTCCATTCCATGTTTGATACTTCATCATCTTCCTTCATGTTTTGAATCAATGACCACCATTGATCAGCATCTCCAGTGAGGCGACAAACTGCCATGGTAACTTTTTCCGTTTCACTACTCCCCAAAGCCTGAAATATTTTCTCTAGGGAAAATATCCACTGCTCAGCTACTAAGGGATTTGTACTTCCATTGAACGTTGGTGGTTGTTGTCTCATGAATCGATCTAACATTGATCCTCCACGCTGCGGATCAGGGTGCTCCATACGGGTAAGGTTATTATTCATAACCTGAGTAAGTTGTCCCAGTATGGTGATTAGTTGATCAGCACCAGTTGCATCACCAGCCCCACTATAATTATCTTGAGCAGGAGGGCAATCCCTACATGGAGTGCGCGCATTGATACGGTTTCCATTTCTTCCACTAGGCGCCATTTCTAAACAATGGCATAAACTAGATCAGTTTATGAATCAAAATACATAATCCCATACTTATAAAACACTTAACATAAATTGAACTATTTATGGATATAATCCATAATCATAAAAATGTTTTTCTTTGAGGAAGTATATACTCATAAACCCTTCATAATGATTTGTAAAGATAATGAGAGTTATCCTAAGCATATCCCCCGGGAGTGTCGTAACCAAGAGTGCAGCAAGGCCCGTTGTCGTGCACCAGTTCCCGTTCGAGTCTAGATCAAAGCGGTGTTTTCGGGTTTTACCCCTAGGTACATCTGTGCCAGAGCCGCCTCTACCTGCTCGTATCCAGACAGGGATGTATTGCTCGGAAAACTCACAAAATCTCTACAATACCAAAATTCTAGGACGTTCTTCTACACTAATCCTCAAAGTTCATCTTAGGTCTACGTGCTCTAATCAGAGTTTATCTAAATCTAGCTTCCAAGGTTTGTACTAAACTTCCTCTGATACCAACTGTAACGCCCCGACCTCAGTTACCCAGAGTCGGTGCATTATTACATAACATTGGCATGATCACAAGAAAGATCAAATCTAGAAAGACCGATTGGTTTAGTAGCCTTGGAAACACTAGATATATTCATAAGTTTTACATTACATCATAAAATGAAAAACTACTACAACAACATAATGTCTCCATAATCCACACTACTATCCCCTCATAATATCCCTGCAGGTCATTCATAATTTACTTCTTCACATCCTAGGGAAAAATAAAACATAGAAAAGGGGTGAGCTCAAATGCCCAGTAAGGATAACAATATAGCGGAAACTTTCATAAATAAGAATAAACATTTAAGGCAATGCATTACTAAAACAAAAGCCTTTTAAAATTGAACTTCAACATGGTATGGCAAAAGTAAAATGAAATAATGCCGTTTACTTATTCACATGGATATTCTACTAATCGAATAATCACATGCAAAAATCAATAACCACTTTCATAATGTTGGAATGCATAATGCCAGACTATCATAACCACATAGCCAAGTCCTCGTGCCAAGACTACAAATAAGATTTTGTCAAGGCCTTGTGCCAAGACACTAGTTTGTCTCATGAGACCTACCGATGCATCGAGGAGCTATAGCGGGCTCCACCCGTCACTTATTAAGTCCAATGCATTCCCATATGAAAAGGTTTAAACATAACATAAACATTCGTATTAAAACTAGCATACGAAATGTAAACTATGAATGGTATAAAAATAGCACATCCACAGTCAAACATATCACAAAACCTTCAATACAATATAGAAGTTTTGTATCATAATAAATCAACTTCAAATAATCTTAAAATCCATCAAAGGATGTTGACATAGATGAAATCAAAATTCTTTTTAAAGAAGTATCTCCTTTTATTTTGAAATCATTTAAGTTCCATATAAAATAAAACATTTTCTTTGAAAATATTCTTATAAGCTTGTATGGAAAGCTTCGACGATTTTATAACAGCAGAAAATAACCGCACCCGCCGTATAAGTTAAAAAAAACATTCTTACCTCAATTCTGTCGAAAAGGTTAAAAAGGACCTTGTTTTGAAAACGACAGAAAGATTCCTTTATAAACCTCTTATAAAAAGTCAAACAAGGGTATAAATGACTTAAACCCATATTCTTGTAAATAGTAAAAATGTTTTGAAATACATTTTTAAGAAACATGGATGTGGATGATAAAGAGATCCCAGTAGATTATTACGTATAAACAACCTCGGATAATGAAGAGATTGTGAAATAACCCTTACCTTGTACTTTTCCTTGGTTGTGGTAGGTTAACCTCCTGTATAATGGTGAAATAATTGTTATTAAATTATACAAGAATCATATACATTAATATGATATCATATATGATCTTTTAATATTGATTTGATAATAATATCTTAGTATTATCGTTGTTTCGGGTGTTAACTTACTTGTTTTCTTTCATATGTTTTGTTACGTAAGACATGTTTGTAAAGGATAGGTTGTATATTATTCATATCCAGAATGATATCAAGTCCTTAAACATCATTTTTAAATCATAAAATGATAATTACGCTTTAATGGTTACGATGGAGAATGAATCTCATCGCGTTCGTGGAGACGGTAGTCCGTACGTACGCACGAGCGACAATATCATTCTTTTGATATTAAAATAATATATAAATGGATGGTATATCATATATACAGAATCATTAACATGTTATATTTATTATTTACATGAGTTACACATCATTATTATACCCATCCAAATAATATTATATTGGATAACAATTACACCACGACGTGGAGACGGTAAGCCGTACGTACGCACGTATGGTGACATGTTATTCAAAGGGTGGATAGAATACTGAATAGGGTTGTACCATACTTATAATAACATCACAGTATATGTGAGATACTGGAGTTATTATTTCAGAATGGTAAGAACAAAGGAAGAAGAAGTGGAAGAAGAAATGAACTTAGAAAAGGGTGGTGAAATCATTACCTCTTCTTCGGGTTCTTCCTTTTGATTTGATCAAAAGGGCTCCTTAGGTTGGCTTTCTGATCAAACTAAGGCCTCTAGGTTGTAGTGAGGGATTTTGGGAGAGTATTTGGGCAGAGTTTGGCCGAACCAAAAGGCTTTGAAGGTGTGAAGAAATGAGAAGGAGGAGTGCCCTTTTATAAGAGGGGTGAGGGGCACCTTTGGAAAAGTTAGAAATATTAATTTATAATAAATTCATATTCGGTTTAAAAAGGCTCCAAAGTTGAATATTCAAAGGATGAGGTGGGGATAGGTCGAAAACAACTCATCCAATAGAATTTAGACAGGTTTGGGTACTTATATTAACCTTATCTTTAAGTATTAACTCTAAGTTAATTAGTTTCACTTTTACAATGTCTCTTTGTATTTTTATATAATATGGTTAATAAACTTACTATATACATCCAAGCGACCCCCAAGTGGTCCATTAATGAGGAACCTATCATAATATAAGTCTCTTGGCCGAACCTTAGATTTTTAGGAATTTAATATCAATTAATAATATAATATTTGTTTTAAGAACTCTTTTATGTCAATTTTGACACTATTCAATAGTTGATTTTTGTGAAACTCCTAACAGATTGATTACTTCGAAAAAAGTCAATTAAATCAATCCTAATATATCATATTATCATAGAAAATTAGTTTAATTCATTAAAAGTTTCATATTATAATTATTTGGGTATTTATAAGATCAATTACTTTTATTTTTCACCATTTTAGTAATTACTGCATCATCATTGTGTCATAAATAAAATAAATTATATAATGTCTAAAAATTATAAATAAAATATCATTATGTAGGAATTCTTTTTAGCTTTCTAATTAATATTTATAATTGAAAATCCAACATGTATAACCCTATGTAAAAATTGTTCTTCTAAAAGATGTAAGCTTATGCCATTTTTATTTTTATTTTAACTTTATTAATATAATGTGTCCCTACCACATACAAGTGGATCCAAGGGGTCCCCAAATTGACCCAAGGATGCCCATGGTCGGGTATGTGTCCACCAATAAGGTTAGGACACGTTTTAGGGTAATTTTGTATTATTATAATATTATTTTTTAACCCTTATTTACCGGATTTACCCTTTAACCATGGTAAATAAAATATTTACCACAGTAACTATTCAAAATGTCTAAAAATAAAAGTTACCTATTTACACAATTTGAACATCCTGATTCCAAATATGGAATCCATTTTCCTAAATTCAAAACACAGAAGTGGCAGAAATTAATTTAAAATTAATTCCCGCTGTCAAAACAAAAAGCGTGTTTTTAAGAGGTAATAACTATCAAAAGATTGACACTTGTTTATGTTCGGTTTAATTGTAAAATTATGTACAATGACCAACATTATATTAAATGGTAAAAATATATTCTAAATATACTTTAAAACCACTCAAATTCACAATTTATCACTATTAATTATTTTGATTAAAAAAGTTGTTTTTAATTAAAATTTAGTAATTTTCACTATTCATCAAAATGTGAAAGTTATCCGAAATGTACCAAAATTTCACCCTAGGCTAATTTTGATATTCCGAATCCAAAAATTAAGTCCATTTTGAAATATAAAATATATATGATTTCAAAAAGTAGGTATTACTATTCACAACGGCTAGTTTAATCGGTTGTGGTGTGTGTTAGAACTCGAGGTTGCGTACAACACACGCTATCGCATTATTCGAAGGGAAACGTACCGTAGAAGCTTGGGGTGTTACAAAATCAAATAAATATTGTGATATAACACCTAATTTTTATGACTCATCACATGTCAGGGCTCAAGTCGCATTTAACCCAAAGACCACCTCCATAGGCCAGGAGGTGGAAACACTCCACGAAGGAATAAATAACATAGGGAGGCCTTTTCCTAGGTACCTATGTGAGAACAAACATACATCTCGATGTAGAGGTGGACAGAGTAAATGTAATAGAAGAAAAAGTATAAAGGAAAATATATTCATGAAAAACATCTAGAAAATAAATGACAATGGTAGTAAAAACTGAATAGTAATGAATAAAAATAGAATAGAAAACAAAAATAGTTCCTAAAGTTAAATAACTAGAAAAGTAAACTGTTTACAAAGAGAAGCTCTTGATTCCCATGTTGTTAACACCATATGTGGTCTAATGTACCATGTTATTAACACTATATGTGGTCCAATGTACCATGTATTCCTATGCTCATCAATATTCCCATGTTTGGAAGAGTACATATATACCCATTAAGATTCCCAAAAATCAAAAGGGGTAGAATTAAGATACAATTGAAATAGAAAGTAGTTATATATAGATATGGTTAAATAGAATGGATCAACCCAAATTGAAGAGTATAATTAGCCTATTCAAAACAAAAGGGGCTCAAAATTATGAGTATACGAACTACACGTTATGTGTTTTCAACATATTGAAGGATATTAGCCTCATCTAACTATGAGAAGATAAACAAAGAAATCACTTGTCATACCTCATGTGTCTTCACCTTACATGGGAATAAGGTAACCAAATATAAGGATCGGAGGAAAAATAATATATATATTCTCAATAAATTAATTTAAAACAAGAGAGTAAGGAAATATCCATCTCCATACTCATCCCATGTAGAAGAGAATCCAATATGTTCAAATATACATCAATGATTTAGAGAATCAAATGTGCCTTCACAGAAGTAATCATGCATGTAAATCCATGTATCATCACTATAATGCACAGTAAAGGTGAAAAACTAAAAGTGTGGGACCCACACCCTAGTACGTCAGGTGGGTTCTTCTATATATATATATATATATATATATCTACAGAGGACCCTCTCCCTAGTTTATCGGGGGTTTCCACTCTGGTTACCATCGAGGACCCACTACCCACTCTACTGGAGGGTACCCCTCGATAATCATTGACGACTCCACTACCAAGATCAACAGTTTGGTCAACCTATTAGTCATCTACGACTCCACTTCCCATATCCAATTGAGTGTAAAATAGGATGACATTGGGAAAACACTGATGAGATATACTAGAGGGTCAATTGGGAAGTCACTAACGACTCCACTGCATAGCTATACTGGATGTTCAACATAGTATTCATCAAGGATTCCACTACAAAGATCTAGTAGAGGGTAAAATCAGTAGTAATTGAGGACTCTTATATCCATCTCTAATAGAGATCTAAATTGGTATTCTTCAAGGATTCCACTACCCAACTCAACTGGTGGATCAACATTGAAGTATCTGATGATCCTAGAGGATCACTGCCATCATCTTGAGTTGATTAACCACATTTTATGCCCAAAAATTACACATTGTGTCTTGAAATCCACAATCAAGGGTACCATCACATTCTACATGGATGAATAATCAGGCTAGGATATTTTCATGAAAATATATTTGTTCAATCATTGGTTATTTTTTTCTATGAAGTATCTGATAAAGAAAACTATGTGTACACAACATGTGAGGGGATCCACAATGTGTGTGGTATCTCTCCAATAATTTTCCATGTCCCTAGATTTCATAAAACTCTAGTCCATATAGGAGCACACACCATGGAGTTGAAATACCCAACGGGGTCATTATACTAGGGATTGGTCCACATATATTTGGAATTGTATATGTATTGACATAGTGTCCATGTACTTTTGTACATTTTTTGTTTCTCCACACACCATGTCTCTCGTTCTATCTATTCGATTACATTTACTCAGGTATAAGGTTGACTTACTAGACATATACTTTTTAATGATGTCATGATCATGTTACCCATCACAAAACATGTCCACATGTGGAAGAGGTACACGACGTTTGGGATAGATACACAACATGTCATAATAACAAATTTGAAAAATACAATCTTAAAAAAATATGGGTATACAATCTGTGTTCATTGAATAAAGTCATGATTTTTTTATAAATATAGATATGGTGTTCTCTCATTCAATAAAACATCACTAAATCATATCTAACCATGTAACCATTCGAAAATAGTGGATATGACTAAGATTAGGGTTTTCAGAATTGTTTTTTTCTACAAATTGGATCTTGCGGAATATTTTTTAACTTTTAATAATGTATGATACCAATGTTTTAACGATTTATTTAGGGACATTATATCACTAAAAATATCATTTATTCCTTGAGAATTCATAGTAAAAACCATATTTCATCGATCCAAGACTGGTTCTTTGATACCTCACTATTCTGGGTGTCTGATCGGGATTGGTACCACTTCAAAATGATGAACTAAAACCATGTGGTCCAACAAGTGATAAATGAGAAGAAAATATGGGGAGAATGAACTATAAAAAAATCCTAACCATTTTCAGAGAATAGTTCATTGAAAAAAATCAATAATGGTGAAATTATAGTAAGATATAAAATCCCAAACAAATTTAAAACTTCTACATTGGTGCATTCTTAGTCCCTAATATTCATAGATTGATAAAAGGGATCGACGTGCTACTTTAATTTAATAAGAGGAGGTGTAAATAAAAAATTCATGGGTCTTATATGGATATTTAATCTTTCATCATCAATAAACATGCCATCAAATGATTGACGAAAGTCATTGTGTTCACTACATCCCGATATACTGTAATCTAATGTTTCATTATCAACTGAGGTTTTCACTAATGAAGGAGGAAATCAGATCTATGGAATTATCCTAGGGTTTATGTGGTTAAAATTATTGAATTATCCAAAAAATTATTTTACTAGAACATTTATTTGTGTCAAAATTAATGAATTAACTAATTTAATAATTAATTACCTCATTGAATTAACCACTAATGAGATTGGAGCCCAAACGCGGCACATTGACCTACTTTTTGTCACTCATAGCGAAAAAGCTTCCTTAAAAACTCATATGTGGTGTCAAAGTTTTCATTTCAGATTATAATTAATAGATATCCAATTATATTTTAGAAATAGTATGTCCAAAAAAAATATTTAATATTTTCATAAAATTAATTTTTTTAATGCCCAGCCTCAGAATCACACGCCATCTCAATGTCTAGCTCTTGCAATATATATAAAAATATTTCAAATTATTAAAAGTTAGAAAATTTTTATCTACATAATTCTGTTTTTATGATTTCATACAATGAAAATAAAAAAAACAAATATCTCAGGATAATGAACCAACATTGTCTATGTCACTTTTAAGAACACTCTATTAGATTATCATGAATCAACAACACATGGACTAAGGGGGGTGTTCATCTATCCAGGTCCCTCTACTATCGATCCATGATTTACATTGGGTGCTCCACAAAGGTGGATCCATCCTTAATATCCCACTAGACCCAAATGATAACATGTGTATGTTCAAGAGAGTATCACCTCAACATCAACACATGGAAGAAATCATGCACCTATTACAGGTATGCGGAGAGGGTGAGGTGGGGAGAAAACTCCCCAACCCATTTCATAATGTTGAATGGCCTAATAAACCATTTTGAATGTTTTCTCCCCTCCCAAAACCACTTCAATAATTATCGTGGAGAGGCTCTTAGGTATACGTGGTCTCCTAACTCAAACACAAAGGTCCTATGATTGAAATGAGTTTATTATTTCTATCTTCTATGGTTTGTCCTCATATGGACAGATATGTACTAGAAATTCTCCATCTTCACCTTAAAAATCTCTTGGACAACAAGATATGTATCTCCAATATATGTCCAGCATGAGGGTTACCAATAAGTTCTCCAGTACATTCCCTAAAATGGTGATATGATGATAGTAAAATGGTATATTTTATTGTATAAAAACATTAGTAAGGGTAGGTGATAATCCCAGATCCGGAAGAAGTCTAACACACAATCCCCAAACATGTCTTCTTACACCTATATACTGTACTCAGTCTTACCATCAGTCTGTGGGTGAAAGGATGTACTGATCCTCATCTAGTTATGGAATTCCTCCCTCATGCTTCTCAAAAATAATGAAAAAAACATTATGGAATGATCAAAGACAATAGTCGATGACACCCCACTAATAAGAACAATATATTATTCATAAAATGCAACAATATGTCCACATAATAGTGCACCAAGATAGAAATTTATCATGTCAAATTCATGAGTCGTTCAACTATCACCCATATAGATTTATGGTTTTTCACTTCATGTGTATTTCCTGTCACAAATTCCTTTGAGGTTCCAAACCACTTATGCTATGTGATCTCATGGGGCTGAAATACTCATATCGAAACATGGTTCACACTGTTCACCTAAAAATAGGTGAGGTACCGAGAGACAAACTCATCTTGGCATTGAACCATGTTTTATCTCCAATAATATTTTTGTAGTTCTCCGTACATTTTCCCCACACCATGATTCAAAAATATGGGAGACGTGTTGAACTATCACATCACCTCCTCCTGTAACGTGACTGGTACAGACATCCTTCCTCTGAAGATGATGAAATTACTACCACCAATAGAATATCCACCTACGGAGTCTCTATTGTGGATATGATAATATATGACCTCAATATTAATGTCTCTCAATTGGGAATATCTCTCACACATGAGAAGTGGAGTAATCAAAACCATCAACTAAAAATAATTTGTAACCTTCTTCTCCACCATGGTTAGTGGTAAGGTGGCCAAATGTTCCTAATAATATTACACTTTGAGAGACCAATACTTATTAAAAATGGAATATTATAAAAAAATTTACTTACAAAATTATTGTATATCATAGAGTCATAATATTTTAGGAACTGAAACCATCACCATTATCTCATGTTTATGTATATTTTCATTACGTCATAACTGAGACTATGATGATTTGAGTTAACCAAAAATCAATTCCCCAAAAGGTATGTCTTCTACATACATAGTGCGAAGACTACCACTAATAGCTCCAAGATGTGTGTCATGTAGTACTACTCATGGGGTATTATCTATAATGACATGTATGTGATAATTACATATAATAACATCAATATGTAGCCAAGGCCAGCTCACAATGCATTGAAATGAACTAGGAACTCCACAAATTCGTCTTGTAGTATCAATGTAGAATCCCTCTTCAGCCTCAACCTCAAATCCTCATAATGACTGTGGAACTACTTAGTCTAGGAATGAATCTACCCTTTGTATTTCATGGTCATCAATGAGGAAATGATTTTATAGAAGCCTGCCACGAACCTCCTATAGTAAAGTGCCATGTCAAGAATACTCCACATTTTTTACATGCTCCTTAGTGGTTCCAAAAAAATAACTTCAACTATTTTGGTTCTCTTTATGGATAAACTATGTTAAAAAATTACACTCCATAGAATGTAAACCCCATGAATATAGAACTATCCCTTAAATATATTTCTATAAATCATATTCTATCTAGGAAAATGTAGGACCATCCTGAAGTGCTCTATATGTTCCTTCTCTGATACAGAGAATATGAGTATGTCATTAATGAGGAAGAATATAAATTGGTCCATGTATGGATGAATGATTTGTTTTATTACATACATAAATATATTTAGATATTTTTTCAGTAAAAAAAGGAATTATTATGAACTCAATTTGTCTGTAAAGACATCCAAATTCTAGATTTGGACCATCATCCACAAAAACCATCAATTAGTGGTATGAGGATTTGAGATCAATCCTTAAAAACTATCTCACAACTCATAAATTTTCAAAGAGTTCATCAATCATAGAAATTTTGTACATGTTCATTATTTTGGATTGATTTAGGTGAATATAATCCATGAAAATGTGTAATCTCATATCTACCTTATTCATGAACAAATCTGGAGCAACCCGGGGGGCCACACTAGGTCTTAGTAAATCCCTCTCTCAAAGTTCCTCCAATTCTAACAGTATATCATGAATCTATGTATGGTAATATGATATATCTTAGAAGATATCAGATTGGTCTTCATATGAATTTGAAGGAAAAACTCAATTTTTCTCATTGTAGGAAGTCTAGAAGCATTCTTGTGGAGTACATACATATAATACTCAACTACTTATGGAATATATATTATTGATGATCCTATTTCACCAAGGGATATATACACCAAATTATGGGTGATGTGTCACAACATCCTACTAATAGAACAAACATTTCTCAATATAATTTTTTACTCTACAGAAAATATGAATCTCTTATCATTAGTGTGTAGGCATCTAAATCATATACAGTGATAACCAATTAGGGTTTTACCACATAAAACGAATCCATAACAAAGGTAACATCATAGAGTTCCATCCCCTCAACCAAAAGGATCCAAATTAACTTCTTTTCACCTTGTGATCACTCACACTACCATTGATAGAAAATACCAATAAATCATTCCCTTTAAAAAACTGAAGATGAATCTTCTAGGCTAGACCCTCAATTGGGAGTTCTAGATCTAAGATGCAGAGTATAGAGATAATGGAATCACTAGAAATTGTGTCTACTATACTGATTCAAGGGTACAATAAACACCTAGAATACATCTAATCATCACATGTTCTACTGTATCATACAACTCTAGAGCCTGCATTTGTCAATGACCATGATCTCTCGCTATCAAATCTGGGCATGGGCTACCATGTAGTGGCAGTGAAAGGATATCATGGCGTCTTACCCCACTCGTCTCTCCTCTATCTTCCCTTACTACTCATTCAGCCTAGGTACCACCTTTTCCTCACATGGGAGACACAAAATCATAGTGATGCATCTTCCTTGGCGGTCCATCATCTATATCCTTGTCCAGGTCGACATGAATTTTTGGGTAGTCTTACACTAGCTGACATCACCCATCACAAGAAAAGGACTGACCTTATCACTTCTACCCTAGTGATCTATTTTTTCCCTATACTACATGACCTCACTCCTAAGAGTAGTTATGAAAGGGATTGCAGTGTGAAGATCCCACCAACTAATTCCAGCTAGCTATTATAGAGGAATTAGCTCTGTGATTCCTACTAAAATCTCAAATAGTCAGGAATATATCTAATAAAAATTTATATATTAGTAGTTCTCATTCCATCATCCCATAATTTGTGAGGATCCAAAAGGGAACCTATATGTCATGGATATCTATACTAATTCCCTGATCATGTATCTAGGCTCATAATTATCCACCAAGAATCAAGTGAATAAAGTACCAAGTAAGGTATTTGAAACTCAATGCATACACAACCACTATTTTAATTCCCTGATGTAGCTCCAAAACCTCCTAGATAAGAACTGAATACAAGGAGGGGTAGTACTTCTTGTTGAAAAACTACTGGATGTCAGTCCATGAGAGTGTCGACTCATCATTCATCTGCATAAAAAAGGTCCACCAGTTCCCAACATTACTTTTAAAAAGTCTAGCTACCATTATAACTAACTAATCTATAGTTTTCCAAATGATCTTAATGATAGCCACCGCTAACTCTATCATATCCTCTTCTATCTGAGGACTTGGATCATTGTGGAACCCCAAAGTCCTCTTACGCTAAAACTCATGGAGGGAACTAATCAGACAAGGATATGTAGAATTTCCTATAAGAATAATCTTCTTCTTGATAATTGTTGTTTCTACTACCTACCAACAAGAATGAAGTGGTTCACTAGACAGACCATGTACTGAGGCCTCATTGTTCATTGGATTGTCATCATGATTCTAAAATGGTATCCTCCATGATTTTTGTTGTTAAGGAATCTAGATATATATCAAGATGTAGCACGATAACATGAGAATATATATATATATAACAGTGGGGTGCTTTCTCGAGAAGTAAAACCAATGATTAAATACAATATGATTTGTGTACCATTGGTATTTTAATCTAATGTCTCATATTCTAGGTTGAGAATAAGGTTTTCATGGTTATGTTTAATGGATGTGTTGGCTACCTCAAACACTAATGTATTCCCTACCTAAGTGCCACACTCGAGACAAATTGAAAATATTTCCAAAAACCCCAAAAAATCCTCTTAAGGGGATTGGTATGTCAAATTTCCCAATGAATGAACTTTTTATGATACCAATCTATCATGAAATGACCCAATATACTTCTTGAGAAACAACTACACCAATCCCACCTCCATTGTACAAGGGGTGGAGATAAGAATTGAAGGAATAAAAAATATAGGGAGGTCATTTCTTATGTATATGTATGAACAAAAACATTCATCTCGATGCATAATTACAGAGGTGTAAAAGACTAAGGGAACCACTATGCATGAAAAACATCAACATAGTATAAGAGTGCTATAGTAAAAACTGAAATTTAATGGGTTGAAATTCATGGATAACCACAAATAGTTCCCAAAATGGCTAAAATGGATAAGTAATATATTGGGAGAGCCCAAATCCTGAATACCAAGTTGTGATTACCATATGTGGTCAAAAGTACCAGGTATCCATAAACTCCACTAAAGTTACTACCGACTTGTTTGTTATCCATGTAAGACATGACACATGGGGGAAAATTCTATTAATGGGTGATTATAAACATACCCATTAGTATGGTATAGATTAGGATATGAGATAATTAAGAGATACAATAGATATAAAAAGATTATTTATGCATGATAAAATATTTAATAATAGATCATCACAAACCAAGTGTAACTGTAACCACATCCAAACACAATAGTCTGAAAACAGTGAGAGGATAGACTAATGATCGACTCTTTTCTTTATATAGTATGAGAGTGTACTCATACAACCATGATAAGATGAAAACATAAAGCATGTGTCCTATCACACATGTCCAATCATCCCATGGAATGAGAGTACCTATATCCAAGTTCAGAATATAGAATAATATATATATATACAAATTATTAGTTAATGAATAAAAAATGATAGAGTATGTGGATATCCATCTCTTAGATAATTCCATGAAGAGGAGTATCCATTAATTCTAAAAGTCTATCAATAATGCACACCATCTCTTGTGTTTTCCTAGAAGTAACCATGAAAGAATTTTTCACCATGTCAATGTTCCAAATAGTTGAAGGGCCACAAAATTGAATTATAGGACCTTCACCATAGTACATTAAGGGTTTCAAATCATTTTTTATCATTGGAGGATCCACATAGTAGTGTGTCAGGGGGTTCCACTCTAGTAGTTTTCAATGAGACACTGCTATGCTCAACAGGAGGTTACCACTTGGAAATCATTGAGGACCCCATAACCCAATTCTAATGGAGGGTAAAATCGATAGTAATTAAGGACTCCACTACCAACACTTCTAGTGGTTCAACTCTATACTAATCAAGGATTCCACATTCTATCTATACTAGATATTCGTCCCAGTAGTGAGGACACCATTTTCCAGATCTATAAGAGGGTCAACTCGGTAGTCCTTAAGCACTCCACTGCCCATCTATACCGGAGGATGAACTCAGTATTAATTGAGGACTCCATATCCCATATCTACTAGAGGGTCAAATGAATATTTATCAGGTACTCTACTACCCACTATTACTATAGGTTCAAATTAGTAGTATCTGGGGATAATGTTTGATCATTTTTTTCATTGAGTATTGGTTTACCAAGAATCATTCCCATAATATTCAACATTGTATATCGAAATCCACAACTGAATAAATCATCACATTATACTTGGTAAAAAAACCAGGATAGGCTACTCATTTGAAAATATCCATGTTCCACTAATAAACAAATATATCCTTATTATTTCATAAAAATGAATAATGGGGTACACGACATGGGAGGGACCCACTCTATGGGTGATACCACTCCACTTTCTAGTCATGTGATTGGATGGAACATGACTCCAATCCTGGTAGAATTGAACACCACATAGTTAAAATAAATGAAGTTTCCAAACAACCTGGGACATGGTATTTTCCATTCAGTCATATCTATATATTGTCCCCTTGACAGTATACTATGGTACAGGTTGTGTTGATTCACACAAGGTGTCCCCATGTGTTATAGCTATGTCTGTTTACTTGGGTACATGGTTGTGCACCTAGCTGTATGCTCCTACACATTGCACTAACCATGTGACCCCCCCACAAGGATCATCCTCCTAAGATGAGGTATATAACGTATGAGAGAGAGATAAATCTTCTCCTATATATAAATATCCCAAACCCTTACCTCCATATATAAGGGGATACACACCAGGTGTTCATCATTTTAGATGGTGTGTAGTGAGGGTATTTCCATAAGTGTAAATCTAATATTTTCACCTCAAATAAATCCTCAACATTTGAGATCCGACCATATCTCCATCCAAAAATAGTGGATCCAATCATTGATCTAGACTTTCAACCATCATTTATTGTAAATCAGATCATGTGGTTCTTTAAGGGATTTTAAATCATCTTGTACACCAACAATGCTTCCATATTTGACTGACAAATGGCATATCATTATAATGATCACACATTCCTTTCAATGATCCCATATTTAACCTCACTTCATTGATCCATGACTCATTCTTCATTATATAATGATTTCAAGGGTGTGATCGATTTTGGTACCAATCGACAATGTTGAACTAGGACCATATATTCAAAAGGCTGAAGAACGCGATGGAAACAAGGGAGAAACTGATACCTAACAATGTTTTAACCATCATTTCCATGATTTCTTGTACCCTAATTAGGACGAATGAAATTATTATTATATATTAAATAAAAATAGTGTAAAACTAGTATGTAGATGCATGATTAATGGGTACATATCACTAGAAGATATCAATATAATCTATCAATTTAATCAATGGGGGTGAAATACACAAATTGAAAATTCATATCTGGAGATTGGACTATTAATTATTGAAAAAATATTAACAATGCCTATAGGATGTTTTTTCATTTTCTAAATCCTAATATACTCTGATCTAGTGTTTCCTTATCATCTAAGATGATTATCAAATGAATGTGTAAGGGGATTCTCTAAAATTCTCCCATGATATATGTGTCTAACCATGGAAAATTCACCTTGGAATTATTCTTTTATAAAATTTCATGGAATAAATAAGAAATAATTAATTAATTTAATAAATAATTAACTCACTAGACACACCACCAATGAGTGATGAGTCCAAACACCCCACTTCGACCCATTTTATGTTATGACTAGGGGAAATACTGCATTCTGAACTCAAAAATATTGTCCCATTTTTTTTTAATTTTATCATCCATTTAATTATTATTCCATTTTTATTTTGTAATTTTTCATAAAAAGTATAAAATATATTTAATATTTTTATAAAATTGATTTTAGGAACACCATTCTTCATAATCATCATCATTTTAGCACATATCATATAGTCCATTATAGGAATTACGCTATGTTTCAAAAGATCACCCCATGGCTAGTATTTATGTAGATGTAGATACCCTTGTAAAATTTCTAAATTACCTAATTTTAACATAATAGATGCGAAATTCCCTTTTTAGTGCTAATATGATGTAAATTTAAACAAGTACTATCATTTACAAAACACAAAGATAAGGAACAACATTGTCTTATTCTAAACATCACATGAGAATACAATTAGTGATATTAAGGTTTTGTCATAACCTATGATTTTTACACCAATGTCTAAATAGTTTCCATGAACCGATGTATTAGGACTCCACACCTTTTGTCCACCATGACTCATGATTTATTCATTTGAAAAATTTTAATATTTTTATTTATTATGGTTGAATAAAATATTTATTTTCAAAAAAATTATATTACGCATGAGACCCAGAATGGACTGAATTATTTTCCATTTGATTATAAATATTGATTTTTAATAAAGAATATGGTGAGTCTCATTTAGTTTTACCATTATTTTTTGATAATTTGAAATTCATTTTTTAAAAATAATAATTTAATATATTTCATGAAAATTGTGGATCATAATTTTGTTTAGAAAATTTATAAAATTTAGAAATTAAATAATTATTTTTGTCTCATAAATTTTTGGAATAAGAAATTACATTACTAGTTTCTGATCATTTAATGTTTGTTTTATAGTTAGAAATAAATATTATATATCAAAAGAATCTTTTGATCATATGATGATCATTTCATGTTTCAATTGTATATATATTTTTTTGGAAAATAAAAAATATATTATCTTTATTAAATTTTTTTTAAAAATAGTTAATTGGATATATTTTATCATTTTGAAATACTTCATTAATGTTTTAATTATGATAAAAGATAAATAATTTTGAGGACTATAACCATTTACATGATTAGATTTTTGTTCATAAAAACTAAAATAATTGATTCTCATTTTTATAAATTTCAATGTAAAAATGAGTTTGATTGACCACTTTTAATTATTTGAGATATGAATAAAACATTTGAATTATGAAAAGTTTGAAAAGGATAAATTAATTTTTTTGAGAAAATATAAATTTAAATTGATACATGATATGTTTATAATTGGATAAAGTAAGTTAAATTTTCATTAATATTTAAAAAACTAATATTCATTGTCAGTTTTTTAATGTTTTACCATTTTTTAAAAAATTAGTATTATTAAAAAGATACTTTGAATTTCTTCCAATACAACATTAATTGATTTTATGTGTAATATTTTCTATAATTGAAAAATTATTTAATTACTATTTTTTCTAAAAATTCATGTTAAAATAATTTTTTTTGATAATAGGATACTATTAAACAAATAAAAAATTAATTTTAACACTTGAAATTAAATTTTTTCATTATAAACTCCTAGAACATAATATTTTTGTGTAATTCAGTCTTTTATTTTGTTTATTGATCAATCATCACAAAAATAATTTTTATTTTCATATTGATCCCAAGTGTGTAATTATAAACATAATCAATTAACTTAAATTTTGTTTCAATTTAAAGTAAATATACATTTATTATTAGTGATATCACCAACCATCATGTTAATGTGTCATTTTTTTCTTATTATTGAATTATTATTCAAATTTTCTCCCAAGCATTTCATGTAATGATATGTTTTCAATTCGTTTGAATATTTCACTTGAAATAATCAATTTGGGAATATGTTTTACTATATGAATAAATATTAAACTATTTTTAGAATATTCAACATTCAATTGAAGCAAGAATTATTACGCAGAAAAAATTTCATTCTTATTATTTTCCAAAATTTTCTAGAAAGCCTATGATCATTTTTTTCATATTTTATATGCTTTAAAAAGAGTTTTAGTTCTTTGAATGAATGTTTGAACCATTTTAATAACATATATCATTATAGTTTTGAAGGGTTTAGTACTATAATAAATAAAATTCAAGAAATATTAGATTTTTAACATGATTTCACCCATTTAATGCATGTCTAATCATTAAAAGGATTTTTATCTCTAAAATAATAGTTTTTTTATTTGAAAAATATTTAATGTTTTATTATGCTTGTGATTATTTTTATAGGTTATAAATTATCTTTTTAAAATATTTTTTATGGGAAATTAATTGAATTTGGATATTTTTATCAATTTTAAAATATTTTAAATGAGTTTTTATTCTATTAAATAAAATTTTAATAATTCAATGACCATAAATAATTTGATTGATGTTTTTTTGGGAATAGTTTGAAACATCATTCATCAATCATGTTACTAATATTTAATAAAAAATATGACATATTTTATTTTTTCTGAATGATATTCCCTTGCTTGTATATTTGGAAAAACATTGGTCTCAAAAATATAATAATGATCATCCAAAGGAATCCTGATATGAATTTTATAGGGTCCTATTCCAATAAAATTCCATAATAACTAGTATATATTTTTTTAAAGAAATAATAAAACTATAAATTCTTTTATAATTATACTTTCATAATAAGCATGCAAAAATTTCAGAAAACACCCTATTATACTTAATTAAAAAATTTCAGTTATCTCTATGGATAATAGATAAAATATATACTATTAAATTATCATTTAATATCTTTGGTTCTTCTTTAGGTACACTAGTAGTTTTTTACAAATAATGAAACTAATCAAATATCATATCATGCAATCCATAATTATTATATTTCTCTATATAAACATGTTAGTGAAATATTCCAATTTTATGTTTCCATAAATCAGAAATATTATTACAATATAATATTATGACATAATAAAACACTACATAAAGGGTAAAAAATTATTTGGTATTAATATTTTAATATGTAAATAAAATATATTCTCTTTATAAAATAATAATCAAAATAATAATTTAAATGTAATTTATAGCTATTTTAAAACAATTTCAACAAACATATAAGAAAATGTATTGAATTTAAATAAATTATTAAATAATAAAAATAATAATTTGAAAAATAATTTTAAAATTTCTTCATGTGAACTATGATTTGAAACAAAATAGTTAATAAAAATATTTAAAAATAAATTTTGGGTGAGAAATAATAATTTTATTGAATATTTATGGTAACAAGGTAAGGTGTTATTAAAGTAAATCTTGTATTATATTAATATAAGGTAATGAATTTTGAAAAATAGTAAATTATTGATAATGCATTAACAAATAAAAATGAAAATTAGAAGTCCATTTTTTAAAAATATTTTTTAACAATCATTTTTTTACTTTGGACATATTCTGATTATTTGTTATTAATTAAAAATATTATATTTATATATTATGATAAATTTAATATAATTTGTTTTCTTTAATAATTATGTATGGAACTTATTAGTTTTTCTTTTAATCACAGTTTCATTTATTGATTATTATTGTTACTATAATAGTGTAAATTGGTTAAAACATTGAACATATACTTCCTTATATTCATTCCTTTAAATCCCTACAAGTGTAGGGATCCTCCTCTACCCCCATATATTTTTTATCATTTATATTGTTTTTTGGATTCCAAGTGAATGTTAGAGTCATTTTAAAAACCCCCTATAACAAAATTATTTTTATTTTAAACAATCATTTCATATGTTAGGGTCCAACCAATGTTAGTATAAATAAAAAATATAAATAGATATATTTTATATTTGTAATTTGGTATCCAAAATAAGGCAGATAGAAAATATTTGAAGCAAAGTATTCATTTTGTGTCTCAATAGTGTCTCTAGGACCAAGTATGACATAGCATGTATAATTGATGTTTTAATTTAATAAATTACTTATTTATTTTTTAACTGGAATTAGTGATAAAAATAAAAATGGAGAGGCTAAATTAATTTTAATGGAAATAATTGTGGTAGATGTTTTTATGTGCATTATACTTATTCATGATAAAATATTTATCTTTAATTACAATCATAATCATAATTTTATTTACTATTATTTAAAATATTTAATGTAGTTTACGAGAGATGTTGTTTAAACTTTTTTTATATTTCATTTAATCAAATATCATACTTATTTTCTTGGTGTAGTGTGTCTTATTTGGATCTAAATATATTCAATTGGAAATATTAAATATTAATTGGGTTGTTATTTTTATATGTCTTAGTCCCAAATATAGTTTTCAAAAACCTTATATTGGGTTATAAATTAAATTAATGTTTTTTGTTTTTTTAATGGAATTAATTAATATGAATAATTGTGAAAATGATTTTCTGATTTTATTTCCCAAATAAAAATTATTTAATTTTTATTAAATATCTACTGGTGTTTTACCAATCACATTGGGCCAACATTAGTGAGGTTTTTTACATATTCTAATAAACTAATTAATATATTTATAACTACGGTAAAAGTTATTTTCTATATAATTAATCAATTTTAACTACAACTATAAATAGATAATTATATTCCAATATATATTAATACATGTTTTATCACTTTAATTTAAATCTTTAATGTTCATTTAGTAGAAAAAATGAAGAATTTGGGAGGATACCATTTCTTGATTCTTGTGTACTTCATGATTCTTGTTCAATGTTACTTACACATGCATTGACTATGGAATTACACATATCATTTACTAGTGGTGGGGAGTGGTTAATATGAACATTTAATAAGTATATCATCATCAATTTTTATGTGAATGTGACTATATTTTGGTTTTTTGTAATAGAATATATAAAATGGAGTAATATATGTTCACTACTGAGATAAAATAATATATTTAATTCTTTAAATCTTTATTATTTTCCCATTTAGTGAAAAATAAATTTTTTAATAGATGTATATAATTAAATTTTAGAATAAGTTAATAATTATTATCAATACATAATTATATATTCGTTTTCAACTAATAACATTGTAATGATTTATAATACTACACTTGATTTTAAATAAGTACATTCACATATATCGAATCACACCAGCTTATGATAATATGAATTTATGTAGAAATATTTTGGGGGATTCATATTTTATTTGTGAAATACTCACCCATAGTAAGTGAAAATTATGGCCCATGCATAACTATGTATTTTTGATGTATGTGATCATATTATCTATATAGAATATGATATGAGTGAAAACTAATAGTAGTGTAAGATATAGAGGAATTAAATGTCTTTTATAATTCCATTTCATATAATGTTTCATTTTTTATAAATTTTAAATTTTTTCCCTGTATGCATTAGTGAAATATGTTTGTAAAATATTTTTTTTATTTTATACACAATAATTTAATAGTTTACTTATTTAGTTGAATTTTTATTTTATAATTTTATTATACTTCATCCCAAATTTTTAATTAATTATTTATAAATATATATATATAAATATTAATATGGTATGACATTTCCCAATAAATTTTTAAATATCATGGACACTATTTTGCAGTCTGTGAATGTGAAGAAATGTATTGTAGTTTTTTTACGAGAATAAGATGATTAGATGAATTGGATAATTATTAGAGAAAGAAGCTTCATGATGATATTTTTCAATTCTAGATTTGTGATTTTTACAATTATGACATGGTAATTTAGGCCTTAAACATGCTCTATTGTCTGGAGTACTATCATTAACACCACTTTATCATTTATTATGGTACCATGAAAGCTTTAAAATTAATTAAAATATATGGATTTTTTATTCAGAATACTTATTTCTATGATTTTTAGTAAATTCTAGGATATTTTTTCATAAAACATTCCCATGTATGAGATTCTATCTTGTCAGATTTCATATATAACTAAAAATAATAAATACTTTCTATGATTAAAAATCTAATCACATTTAAGGATTTTTTTATATAATGGATATTTCAGGTGGTGTTTTTTAGTATTATGTTCATGTATCACACAATAAAATTGGGAAGTTATTTAGTGACTAAAGTTTTGAGGACATGGAATAATAGAATAGAATTGTGATGTGAACCTGTGAAACTTTAGCAATGTACTATGAAAAAGAGTTCAAGGAAATCACATCACAATTCTTTCTCTTATTCTCTAAAGGTGTGGTTTATGAATTAATTAATATGTCATGAGAACTATATAAAATAATATAATACTAATTTAATGTCTCCATGATATATATATTATTATCACACTGTAATAATTATTCAACATATGTGAATTAGTAAAAAGTATATTCCTCAATGAACACTATCACATAATATTTAATGAGAATTTTTTAATATTTTCAGTGATATAGTATTAGTATTACAGATAAGATTGTCACACCACAATCAAGGTTATTTTTATATAATATTTATAAATTCTATATACATATAGTGATTCGGTTGGAAAATTACTAATTATTATTTTAAAAAATATTTTAGATAATCAACAGCTCATTATTGGCATCATTAAAAGGATATTTTGGCTAGGAATGAAGTGATGTAGAATGTATCACATGTAATCTAAATTTTTGAGGGACATGAAGTAGGAATGTTGAGACTGATTGACATGTTGACTCCAAAAATTATTTTTAATACATTAAGAATAAGACAATATAATTTCTCTATTGATTGGTTGTCTATTAATAATATTAGAATAATCATCATGGTCTAACAACCATTTTACACAAAGGATTATTTGATCAAATTTTTTTTATTGAATGTTGTGAAAAAATTGATTTCTTGTGTGTTATTTCTTTAACATTCTCAAGTCATCGCAATGTTTATTTCATTTTTCTCTATCCATATGTAGGGGAGGGGAAATGATTTTTGGTGATTGCGTTTAAGAAACTACTAATTTTTTTCACATTAATTGGTTGTATACTTTAATATTCCCCTGGTCACATTCACCATTCTATCCATTGGTGTGCTAAAAAGATATCCATCAAATCAGTGGAATTTTATGACTTGTTTCATGTGACAATCAATTAATTAGTTTTATATTCATATCGATGTTGTATTTATTGAAACAATAGTCATAGACGAGTTTGAGTCTATTAATATTTGGGATGGAATACATAGGAATTTGTTTTATATGTATCAGTAAATAATGATATGAAGTGATCTATTTTGTCATAAAGAGAAATTTTCAATGAATATATTTCAATTGTAATGATAAATCACACTAAGTCATATAATTGTTTTTTATCAATGATAATACTAAGATATTATTGGGAAATATTTGTTTTGTGAAAATATTTTATGATATTTTGCTAGTTCTGAAACAATGAATGTTGAATGAAATTACATAATAAGTTAGTTGAAGCCCTTAGTATAGAGATTCCATTACCTAATTTCATGGATATTGTAACATTACATTACGTATTCTACATATACAAGAAGATATAATTTCCATGAAATAATTAACATTGTATGACCAAAATAATTATAAAAAAATTATGAATATATTGAGATATTTAAGTTGGGTATCTAATATCCTAATATAAATCCATAACAATTATTTTCTAATCAGAATGAATATAAATTCTATCAGTATTTAGTAAATTTAATTGAGAAATTGTAATAATAAGTGTCAAAAAAGGGGATAAATAACCACCCTTTAATAGTATTATTCCAATGTGATTGTGGATAAGATTACAATGATGAATAAGGGATTACATTATATTTAAATTTCCAAGTAACTTGAAGATGTGGAGAAAATATTGTTGTTATGGTTCGTAAAGAAAATATTATTTTGGTATTTTTTCTTAGTGATAATAATATAAGATTGTGCAATAGAGTATCATTCCCATTGTTTAAAATTGATTAAAACTCATTAAAAAAGATGAGTAAGACTTGAAAAAACATGTTGGTATGAGAAAGTTTTATATTATCACTTTAATGACATTATTTTATTTGAGATATATACAAACTAACAGGTCAAAGAAAAATGAATATATGTAATATAGTTTTTGTAATACCATTCACAATTGTGGTGTACTCTTACATAGCACAACAAAATTTCATTACCACTTACAATCAATGATTATTATCATGATATATATTCAATAAGTAATTTCAATTTTTTTCACACTACACAAGAAAAATATCTATACATAAAAAAATAAATATTGACCGTAATTATATTGATTCATTTTAATTATAAAAATATATTTATATAAAAAAAATCATATGTAGATATATTATTTTTTATATATAAATAATCAATAAACTCTTAACATATATATATGTGATGTTTTTAAAATGATAGTTATACGTTAATGTATGAAATGTAATATCATTATCATATTATGCTGACTATAATTACAATAATATTGAAAAGAAAAAAAGTTATATAATATTAAAATCATAAAATATGAATTTCAAAATATATTTTGTTCTTTAGTGAATGGTTTTTAAATAATAAATGTATGTCATTGAAAACTTGTAATATGAATTAAATCTATAATAACAACATTAAAAAATAACACCCTTTAATTTTTTCTGTTGTTATTATTTTCTATTACAATAATTAAAATTACAACTAATGTATATAATTCAACAAATTAAACATATTGAGTAATTCAAATCCAATAAAATATAAAAAAAATATAATTATAAAATCCATAATGTTCATTTTAAAATTTTCAATAGCATTGTTACATTATACATAATATTTTAAACCATGGTGATGGAGTATTTAAAGTAAAAAAATTATAGTATAGTAATATCAAAATAATTACAATAAATAAATAAATTATATTAAGATAATATTTTATTCAGATTATAATACTTATAGTAGTTTTCTTTGTGAAATAAAAAATAAAACGTAAGGTAGGTAAATGAACACATATTATTCTAAAAATTATAATTAGACTCATTATTTATTGATATATAAAATAATATCAACATAATTTCATTATATAAAATGATGATAAATATTAGATATGAATTAAATTTATGAAGGCACAAGTGATTTATTAAATTAATAAAATTTCATTATAATTTATAAAAACAATATTAAAAATATAATTTTTAAATATTAATAAAGCAATAATTTTAAAAATTAAATGATTAATATTTTTTAGCTATTGTTGAATATATCATTCACGGTGAAAAAACGTGAAATTTTTCATATATATTAAAAGTTAATTTCATCCTTATATCTTTTTAACGTATAATTAGACTGGGATGACTTTTGTCGTAATATAATTGGTATTAGACTATTTTTGGGGCCTATTTGATGTTTTTCAGTTTTAGCAGGGGTTCCCCAAACCATGTTGATCCTCTATGAAATCATATATAACTTGGAAGGGACATTAGGGGTGGCCCATGGTTGTGGCACATTGTTTTTCAAAATAGGATACATCTATAGAAAAATGGGGTGATAGGATCATGTGGCCGACATCATGGATGAAGAATGGTTAGAAAAAATATGTGACCAAATTATAAGACTGCCTATGAGAAGAGATATGCCTAGTATGGTTGGAGTAAAATATTCAAACCTTTAAAAAAGACCATGTGATTGCTAAATAATTACACAAAAATCCTTTTTAACAGCTATTAATGATAATTTTTAATTTATCTTCCACATAATATTGACTTTATCCAACCTTGAGACTCCACAAATAATCCCTAATGATTTAATCTCCTAAAAAACTCAAATATGGCTCATTTAAGGGTGATTGTGATATACAATTAACGTATTTGATCGATGAAACATAGTTTATAGCATTTCATGTATATATATATATATCAATTTTTCATTTAGTTGAACAATATATATATCATGCTGTTTTATAATAATTAGTTTTGGTTTCTAAATAATGTTGAATTCATATATATTTTTAATAATGATGATGTATACATCAAATTGACAATTTCTACTTTACCAGAGAATGATCCTTTCATGAATAGTGGTCGGATCTCTGAATGTTATCATAGATCAATCACTATGAGTCTATCTTCTTTAATATCATATTGGAACTAAGATATGATGATGTATTGATACTGGATGGTGGTTTTCTACTATACCCAATTTCATATTCACGATTTGATAATGATTTCATGAACTATTTTAAAATAAAATTTATATGGTGAAACTAAATCCTCTTTGTTGAAATATATTGGATGTAGTTCTGATGATGGGAACCAAGAGGTATGGGATTCTATAAATATTTTTATTATGTACTTTTCTTAAACTTATTATTTGATTAAATGGATACTGATATATCAGTCTTTGATCTTAGAACATGTTTTCCATTACTACAGCACATGATTTTGGCACTAATGATTTGATGAATGTCAGATTAATTCATTAACAATATTATGGTAGGATGATCCTTAAAATTTGGGGTAGTTTTATACAATCTATTCCATTATGTGATACTGGTGTTGGTATTTATTATTTTACTATTCTTGATTATGATTCAATGGGTTTCAGTGTTTATCCAATGAGACCTACATAAAATATTTGATTCCATTAGCATGATTATGTTTCCGAATAGCCCATGTTTTGATTATATCCAATGAAATTTCATATTAATACTAATTAAAATGATTAGATTCTATGTTATATATTTATATTTTTACCATGTTATATGTAAATTATAAATATTTGGAGGTGTTTCATTGCATCACAAAATAGGTGGTCCATTATTCCATGGTTTTCCAATAGAGGGGGAATGTGAATGGCATGTGATGATAGTCTTGATTGACCTAAACATAGGGTTGGATAATAATTGATTTATGGGACATCCCATATTTGAATTATCAGTGGTATTATGATATTATATAATTAATCCTATTTATATAAGATATAATTATCTTCAGTCATGATCTATGACTATTAAATCCTTTGACATTCTTTAGGCCTCACTCATGAGACATCTAATACATGACGTCATTGTGGCATGATTTAACTATATTATTTTTTATGGTCAAGAAATATCTTAACCATACTTTTGTATATATAAGTTTTACTCTCAAATCCATTAGAACTATAATTTTACAATTATGTATGGATGATTCTTATGGTTTCATGGTTAACATGTGTTCTAGAAATATGATTTCTTTATTCATACTGGAGAATTTACAGAAATCAAGTAATACACATGTTACACCCACACACACATGATAAAAAGAAATTTACATTATACTACTAGTTTTCAGTAATCACACCATATATGGGAACCTCAATTCACATATATACTTCATGATTCGATATCTAGTTAAAGGGGTGGGGGTTGTGGATGATAGCTACGAAGTGAAGTTTGGTAGCGGTAGTGTTACCAAGATTGACTTATAAGGATTCAGTAGTGGTTCTTTATTGGTTTTAATACAATTTATATAATCATATTATTCTGACCACATTTGAAGCCTATTTCTATTATATATACTCCATAATTGTTGTTTTATTAAATTTTGTTGCATAGTCTATTTCTTGATATTTTGACAGTTTTTTTTAAATTTTTGATGTACTACTATGATTACATTGTATATCGTCTATCCATTGATGGACAATGCTCCCATTACTATAGTGAGCTATCTCTTGAATATATTGAGACAATAATTATTTTATGCAACCCTATAGTTCATTCATTGTTTGTTGGGTTGGTGCATTTAAAAATTATATGATTGGTGGGAATAATTTCTCATATTTTATTCACTAATATGGTTTAAAAAATATGGGATTTGTGGAACATATGAATCATATTTTCACTTTTCCCTTCCAAAAAATGTGTAATAGACAAATGAGTGACTATTGAGATTTTTAGTATTACTATTTTAAGGTATTTTCAAGAATTTAAGAATCATGTAAAGGAATAAAGAATCACCTATCATATATATTCCTATTACACACAGTATATATGTTTTTTAATTTAATTCCATTGTTTGTGAAACCTTTTGGTAAAAAGCATGAATTAATTGTAGGCAGATATATCAGTGTTCTTCTTTTATAGGTATTTTAATTTTGAACTAATTTGTTTTATGTGATAAATAATTTTTATTATATTTCAATATTATACTTGACTAACATGTTGGTTTGGATGATTAGTAAGGATCCTTGGGTAGAACTCGGGGTATACAACATGATTGGGTTTCTCTAAAGATAAGTATTATATATGTAATCCATTAACTGTACCTTATAAATTCTATGGTTTTTTAATAATGTTTCTTTGATGTTTTGATATTTTTATGGATTTTCATAAAATGATACCATATAGATACCTGAATTCAACAACTATGGAGGATGTAACACCTTGAGTTTTTTGTGAACCTTTTTTTTGAATAAAATAAAATCCTTTGATTTCATGTGTTTAATGATACGCAACATAAAAAATTCATTATACACCGCACTAAGATAATATTTCTTTCCATGAAACACCGAACTGGCTTACGGTAGACGCAACACCAAGTATCTACAACACATCATTTTATTATTATAATTATAAAAATGATATAGTAAAAATCTAGAAGTAAAATACGGAAACACGAAAAGTATTATTTGATTTTAAAATATCATTAATAATTTTTTTAAATAAGTAAAACATATTGATAATAAAACATTTGATATTGACAAAATCTTTATTTGTTTGAAATTAATATTTTCTTAAAAGAAATGGTTTTTATAAACTTCTATAAAAATAAAAAAAATTAAATCATAGAATTTTAGTAATTTAATATTATGAAATAAACATAATTTATTAATACATAATTTTAAAACAATTCCTTGTGTAAATTATTTATTTTTTATAAGAATCATATCTTTTGGATAAATAGAGAAAAATATTAAATTTTATTTTGAAACTAATTTTTTGAAAATTATATTTCTATTTTTGAATTAAATTTTACACTGGATTTAAAATCATAAAATATATAGATTCTTAAAATATTAATAAAATTTATGTTTTTGGAAACAATGTTACGAATTTATATATAAACTATTACTGAACATTTGAACATTTTCACTTTGAAAAACCACATTCTCACTATATCTATGAGATTTGAATGAAACAAAAATTTTGCATTTATTTGAATTGAAATAAAAAAAAGAATTTTTAAAATTTGTTTAATAATTATAGTCTAATATGATCAACATAATTTTTTCCTAAAAGGATTTGTGATAGGCATTAAAATTAATTACAATGATTAAGGTAAAATTAAGCTTAATAAGGGACTAAACCTTACTCTTCAGAGCCAAAATGACCTAGATACATTTGGAAAACCAATTTTATGGTCAAATTTATTCCATAATACTTACATTCATGAGTTAATTTTTTTACTACTTTTGTTCTATAAAAAACTAGGGTACACATAACTTGTATTAAAAAATGAAAAATATGTCTCCTCCCTCCCTTATATAAGGCCACCTTATATACTCTATCTTTTCACCTCTAAAAAAAATTAATTTTAGACATTATCTACCTATTTCAATTCCCAAAATATCTCTCCTCCTCATTTAAACCTTCCTTTTTGAATAAATACAACAATGGTGTCCCTTTGGTGTAAACTAAATAGAGTTTCTCAACGAAGTGGTAACATCATTCCTCACGATAGATACTTTTTTAATTTCACCACCATCCAAATAATATTATTCACATAAAATATAACAAAAAATTATCCAAAATATATGTTGGTTTTGTAATTCAATGTTTTTTACCTTCACTTATAGACACTTCTATCTAATGGGTAACAAACTTATGGTTATTTTGTATGACGAACTACCACATCTAGAAACAAGGTTGGTTGTTTTAACATTACCACCTCTTATTATTGGTAACTATGATAGAAACTAGGTTTATATATATATATATATGATATTTATGATTTATTTATAGTTATTTAGTTATTACATAAATACTACCTTAATGATTTACATTTTGGAAAATATGATAACTTCATTTATGGATGTGTGGACTACCGCCTCCTTAAAGTGATGTGATTAATTGACATTTTACATGGAATTTAATAAATATTAGATTTTTAAAATTATATGATATAAATTGAATAATAATTCTAATGTAATTATATAATATATGGATATACATATATTTCATTTACATTCATTCTTTCAATAGAAAAAATAAATACCACATCCACACATAAGTACAACCTACTGTCTCTATGAACGATGTCAATTTTATAATATTATGTTATTTTAAATGTTAAAAATTTATATATATATAATTAATATTTTTCAAATATAAACGAGGTTTAATATTTTGTAAAAAATATAGTCTATATCTAATTAAGACATTCATGAATAACAAGTGAAGACATACACAATAATGTAAGTGGTTATTAGTCAAAACATTACTTTAACATTGAATAGGTAATAAACTAGAAATATAATGTCAACATTTAATCATACAAGGTATTATATAGAATAATATGGTTATAATTCATATTTAGAATAACATTTCACACATTATACAAGAGGGTTGAACACGTATATTAAAATTCATGACTTAAGGTAACATGATTTCTTATCTCACTTTTTATTATTATTTAGATACATGCTATGTTCACTACTTGTTTCATTGGTGCGAGGTATATAATTCCTATGAATGTATTCTTAGATACATTAATATAAATTCTTGGGTATTTACATATCCATTTTATGGTCTCTATTTAACGGGTTTTTTTTTGTTTCAAATGTTACCAAATTTGTAATGTAGTTTTGTCCCAATTTTCCTTATTTTAAACAAAAATGGTGTCATGAACATATATTTTTCAATGTGGTGTATATAATACCTTTGAAATGTTATATAATGAACATTTTCATTTTCAACATATTTTTTGTTTTAATTATTGAAATTCATTACAATTTATTATAATTCAAAGAAGCCAAAGAGAAAATAGTCTTTTTAAATAATCTTATCATTTATGAAGATTGTTTATGATTATTCTTCCATTGATATAATATTATAATCCATCTCTCAAAAATTGTCATTAATTTTCTTATCTTATTTTTATTCATGATATCTCCACATATTGGTACAAATTTTATACTCTTTAGTATGTATGATAATCAAGTATATGTTTTTAAGAAATTATGACATTTCCTTTATGTTTCGTCAAAAATATGTATTCTTTCAAAATGATGTTTTTAAAAATGATTTATTAAAATTTTCTACAATTATCCTATCATATTTAAAATAAATATTTATCTATGTTTTACCTTTTAAAAAATAGTTTTTTATAAAAAAAATCTCTATGTAGTTTCTTGGTCATGGAACATTTATAATCATTTTATGGTGAAAAGGGGATTCTCAACCAATACAGATTTACCCCCCTTCATGAGCTTCATTCTATTAATTCTTATTTACAAATTGAAGAGTTATTTTTTAAAAGAAAATTTATTCCAAATATTTTTGGAATTTTATTTAAATTTATTTTCAATGAAAGGTGTTTATAAAATCTTCTCAATCATATTTTATATATTTTCAATGGAGAATGTTTTCAAATATGTTTTTAGGATAATTTATATGTTTTTAATCAAATATTCTCCCAAATGTTTTCAATTTTACTTTATATTTTTTCCATGAAAAATATTTTAAATTTTTTTAATGATTAATTTATAGGTTTTAAATGGAAATGGTTTTTTAAAAAGGGTTCTAAGTAATTTAAATGTTTAAAAGGAAATATTTTTCAAAAGGTTTTCATGATAATTTTTTTTTCAAGGGAATACCTTTTCAAAATAATTTGAAGACTTTTTTCAATGTTTTCAAATTATTTTTGAAATTAAAAGGGTATACACATGTTCTCAAAAATATTTTATATATTTTTGAGGGAAATTTTTTTAAATTTATTTCCTGATTTTTTTTGTGTTTTCATAATATTTACAAAGAAAATGGATTTAAACTGTATTTATGTATTACAAATAATATTTCAAAGAAGAAATGTAATTTTCATAATGAAATGTTTATAAGGATCATTCCATGTTATTTTTCTGTCGAATATGTAATAAATTAGTGTTAAAAATTACTTCCTAAAAAATTATCAAAAGGTTCCATTTATATTATTTCACTGAATGGTCTATGTTTTGATAGAATGATGTTTATAAAATCCATATATTTTTCACGAGTTATATATTTATGAATCAAAATCATCTTCCGTGGGTGGTAATATTATGAAACCAACTTCTTTTCATGGGTTATGATTTTATAAAATGATTATTAATCCTATAGTTTTTCATAGTTTAAAATATTATTATATTTTTATGACACCCATTTCATATAAAGGGTTATAATATGATGTATATAAAACCCATCATTATTTATGGGTCAAGATATGATGACTATTTTTTATCTTGTTGAACATGTATTTATTATTTAATTATTAGATTAATGGGATCTATATCTCACTCTAATGAATTTGGTAATGATGGATGAATCATAATTTTGTATATTAGGCATGAATATGATAACATTTTTAGAATGGTGTGTTTCAGCTCAATTATATTTTCAATGTGTTTTCCATGAACCTAGTTTCGTGTCCATAGGCTTATGAATGAAACTAATTACATGTTTACAATGTTTTTAGTGAACCTTATTATGTGTCCAAAATGTTATGTCAGAACCTGATTACATGTTCAATATGATATGTATGAACCTGGTTTCATATCCATAAGTTTATGTGTGAGCCCGATTACATGTTCATAATTCTATTCAAGAACAAAATTACATGTTCACAATGTTATTCATGGACATGGTTGCATGTCTATTAGTTTATAGAGGTACTTATTTCATGTCCTTAACATGATGAGTTATCCTGTTTGTTCTTATACATGTTCAAAATGTTATAAGATTTTTTTATGCGCCAAATAATCTGTCTTATTTTATAATTATTCTTTCAAGGCTTATTCTCTTGATACTATTATGATTCACATCTTATTAACTACTAATATTTATTCAATGAATCATGTATATTAGCTTCTATATAAGGGGTATTCTTTTCTAACAATATGACCAGGTTATCATAACCTTATGTTAGTGATTATGGTTATTAATATCTATTGATTCCCTTATTGATTATTTGAGATCACCCCTTTTTATGTTTCATTCCCCAATGTTATGAATATATATATATATATATAATGTATGATATGTCTAATAGGGGATCCTATTTTAGAGAACCTAATGGGATATAATATAGCACAATCTTGTGTTATCATTACGTATTAATGTTTCTAGTGGTAGTAAACCAACACAATCCTTAGGTGCCTTTTTTTAATGTATTATATACTTTGAAAAAATAATGTAATGTATATGTACATTAATAATGGTTTCATATAGTTGGTATTAGAGTTATGTTTTAATCATCCTTTTGATAATAGGATGATAAATCATCAATGGGATCCTGAGGGATATTAGTATGGATATGTCTATGGATATATATATGAAAATGATTATTAATGAGGAATAATGTAAAGAAATGTCTTGGTGTTTCTGATAAAGGATATAGAAATTGTTTTCCATGAAATAAATCCACATCTGGACTAAATAATTTTGTGTGGTTTTTTCAATGATGTTCCTAGGAGTTACAATTCTAACAAGGTGTGTCCATCCTGACTAGAGGATAACCGGGTACATAAAAATGAGGCTTACTATGCATCCCATTTAAAATTATTGGGGGATATGAATTTAGAATTAAAAAACCCATTGTGAACCAACATGAAGTATTTAAATAGAATATTAATATTAATATACCATTATATACATAAGGTTTCATTAATAAAAAAATATGGTGTCATGATTTAGACATCTTTTAAGTTATTTTTTCGTGATTATATGGATTTCAATAATGATAAGTGTTTCTCAAACAATTATTTCTAGTTTTTGTCAGTAAAGGGATCCATAAAGAAGTGGGTTAAAATTGATTGTAATGGATAATTTTTTTACTGTTATAAAAGAACTTATCTATTTATTGAAGATAAAAAAATTAAAAAAATTCCAAATTATCTATCACAGAATATGAATAAAAACATGAAAATTAATGATATTAATAACAAAAAGAATAAGTAGATAATGAACATTTAAAAATGTTATATTGGTAAGGATAATATGTTAAAATAGACTAGTATTTATTTTTGACAAGAATATGGGAAAAGAACCTTTTCTAAAACCTATAATTGAGGTTGAGATGATATTTGGGAAGTAAAATGATTATAGAGTAATGAATTTTCATGGAATTCAATGCCTTGTCTGTGGAGAAAATAGGCATTACCCAACTCCATTCCCTAAAAAAATAATTTACTTCTAAACCAAAGAATTCCCTATTACAAGAAAATAAATAAACATATTTTATAGATGTTTTTTTTGTATTTGGGTTCATTATGTATGAATGTTGAATTATATATGAATTGTTTAGTTTAGGTTTTTCCCTAAGATTTTCATTTTTTTGTTGAATGTTCTCAATAGACTAGGTAATTAATTTAACAGAAAGATGATATTCATTTGAAACACATGATTAAGAGATTTTTATCCCTTAATATGGTCATAATTTTAGGATAATTATATTATATTCCAATAATTGAATTAGATGGTATAGATTACTATAGAACTGATAATGGATTTATAGAAAAATTAGTCTCTGTTATCATAAATGAAGTTCAAAAAATATTTGATTCAAGTAATTTATTCAATGATTATTGGAATATGTAATAATGTATTGTTTCAAAAATAATTTATTTTACTTTAAGTTACTACTATGTATTAATAGAATATAGTATGAGGGTATTCACATGATTGAACTGTGAAAACCGAGAAAAAAATAACCATATATGGGGAACCATTATTAAGATGATATCATTAAATTATTTATAATGTTTTTTATTTTCATATTTCAAAAGGATTATGTTGTTAAGCATTTATAAATATATTACATTAAAAATTAGATGAAGTTTGTGAAATTAATGTATTATCTCAAAACATGATTATTTATGAATATTGATAACCTATTCTAACTATATTTTCTTCATGGTATTTGATTATAGATGAGATGTATTATCATGGATCTTAGTATATACTTGTGCTTTATTAATGAAAAAAATAATCACCTTGATTTTTGGAGAATGTGTAGAAGTGTAAATTGATCAAGGCCCAAAAATGGGTGATATTTTACATAATCATATTGGTATATATTCTCTTGAAAAAATTTCAACTCTAGGTGAATGATCAGGAAACCGAAATGGTTACCACTGTACATTATTTTTCTATGAATTAAATTACCCCATATATCATTATATATTTTTTCTATGTGGATATTATCATTCCCCTACTTTTTTATCACTCTCCATCAGGATATGATGGTCATATTTCTCCAATATGTCCAGTTTTGGACATCCCACATATGATATCTTATGTGAAAACCTAGTTATGAGTCACTTTGGTTAACTGTTATTGTTCCAAATTATATTTTTAAAATTATGTTTAGTATTAAAATATTTGATGTGTGTTTTTATTAATAGATATTACTTGTATTAATCCAATGAGAGGACAAATGAAATTTTGGAGAGAAATTCATTTGAAGGGGGGTAGAATGGAATACCCATAGTTTTTTGTGACCATTTTTTCATTTAAATTAATTTTATTTGATTCCATGAATTGAATGATATAGATTGTCAAACATTAATTATAATCTTCATTATGATAATCTTGTGTTACTTTAATCCCCGACTTTGCTTGTTTTACACGATTCAACGAGTTTTTACAAATCACCATATTATTATTATAATTATTTAAATGACATAGTCATAACATAGTAGATAATCATAGTACTATTAATAGTAATAACTAAATTTTAAATATTATTTATAATGGTTTTATATAAATAAAACATATTGATAAAAAATCAGGTAATATTGGTAATATCCTTACATGATTGAAAATACTATTTTCTCGAATGATTATATTTTTATATCATTATATGAATGGTAAAAAACTAATTTTAGAAACTATTAGAAATATAATTTCTTAAAATAATCAATAATTTATTACTTTTGATTTTAAAATATTCATATTGGGTGAATTTTTGTGATTTTTCTTAGAAATATCATTTTTAGATGAATAGGGAAAAATAGTAAATATTAATTCAAACCATTTTTTTATTGTTACTTATTTCTGTAGATAAAATATATCTTTTATTGGTTTTAATTTCTTTGAATATCTATAAACAATCTTTTAATCCAAATAATTTCAATGAAATTAATTTATATTGAATTTACGTATAAAATCATAATGAACAATTGGATATTCTCACATTAATGACCTGTTTTATCACCATGTCTATGGGATTAGAATAAAAAATTATTTTACCACTAATATGAGTTGATTTAAAAAAAAGACATGAATGGCTTTATTAATTTTAATATTTATAGACTCATTAAATAAAAATATAATTTACAAAAAATTTAGTCAAAGTGAATAAAATAAATTACAGCGATTAATGTACAATTTGGCCAAAAAATAGACTAAGCCTTAATCTAAAAAGAATAATGGCCTATAAACTATTCCAAAAAATTATTTCCACATATCATCCATAAATATTATATTTTTTATGTTTTTCTTTTTATGAATTTTATTAGGTAAAAATGTCGGTGCACCTAAATTGTTTTAAACAATGCCATGTGTTTACCCTCCCTCCATTATAAAATACCATCACATATCCCTATTTTTATACCATAAAAAAACCTATTTTAGGCTATGATATACAAAATACACTTCTAAAATCCCTCAATTCCTTCTTTAATCCTCAATTTGGGAATAAATATAATTATGGAATCCCTTTTGTGCAAACCAAAAGTGTAACCTAGATAAGAGGCCACATCCTTCCTCAAGATCCATTATTTCATTTTATTTATCAACCACCTTAATTATTCTTATTCCATGCTCGTATAATGAAAAAATTATCATTTTTATTCTGATATTTAATAAATATATGTGTTTAACCATAACTTACACAATCATCTATGTAATATGTAACTAACCCACCGTTCTTATATATGGTTAATTACTCTATCATGAAACAATATTGATAATTTTACCATTAAAACATTTTATGGTTTTTTATTAATATGTATATATATATATATTTATAATATATATTATTTTTATGATTAATTTATTTTTATTTATTTCTTATATAAATTATACCTTCCTGCTTTTTAAAAAATATATGATAACACTGTTTGTGGAAGTGTGTATTACATCCCCCGGAAAGTGATTTGATTTTTTTACACTTTACATGAAAAGTATTAAAGTTAAGTATAGTAAAATTATAAGATATAAATGAAAAATTATGTATTCTATAATGTTATTATATATTAATAAAAATATATGTCATTGACTTTCTTTCATTCAATAGAATAATAAAATAGGATCTTTCATGTGTACATACGACCAACTGTCCCCAAGAATGATTTATTAAGTTTAATATTTACAAAATTTATATATTAATATAAATATTTATGTACGTAAAATTTATGATATATAAATAATCTTTACATTAATTAAATAAGTAAAACGTTATTTATATAATACGATCAAGAGTAATAATAAAAAAACAAATAATAATCAAATCATTTATTATCCAAAACATTTATTTAACATTTCATTGATAATAAAATGTTAACAAAAATACATAAGGGGTTCATATATTGTATTAGATTTAATTATATAGTTCTTTTATATATTTATAATAATAATATATTTATTATTCAGGAGGTCTGGTCATGTATAATGATATTAATGACTTAGGTTATTTGAATTCTCATCTCACATTTTCTTATCCATTGGATACATGCAATGTTCACCACTTGATTCTTTTCTGTGGTGTATATAATTCCCATGAAATTATGAAATGTAGAATAAAAATAAATTTATGGGTTCTTATAGCTTTATTTTATGATCTATCTTTCAGGGGGTTTATTTTTCAAAAGATACCAAATAGATGCATTTCTTTTTTCTCAATTTTCCTTTTTTGAGACACAAGCCCTATTATGAACATTTATTTTTATACGTGCAATATATAATTAGGTTGACATGTTATGTCATAAGTATCCTTATTTTCAAGATAATTTATTCCTTATGTATGATTATTATTTCTATTTTATTATTATTATATGTCACCAATGTGGTAATAGTTTAATGAAATAATCTCATCATTTATATAGATTGTTTACAAATATGCTTCCACTAAAGAAATATTATAGTCCATATCTCAAGAACTCTCATGAAATGTCATACTATCAAGTTATTCATGATATATTCATGTATTGTAATTATTTTTACACTCTTCGGTATATAAGTTGATAATGATATTGTTTTTAAGGAAGTATAACTTTAGCTCTATATTCAATAAGAAAATTGTGTTCCTTCAAAAAAACGATTCCTAAAAAATATTACAAAAAATATTATACTTTTCACCTATGATAATTAGAATTCATTTTATCCATGGTTTACCATATAATTTTTTTAAAAGAATAATATTTTTTGTTTCCACTCGAGGAACTTTTCTAAAATTTCTATGGTGAAAAATGATTGTTCATCATGTATATATTTTCTGGCCATCATATCCATCATTCACGTATTGATTTTTTCATAAAATTCTTAATTTATTTAAAAATAATACTTTTATATTATTATGGAAATTTTTTTTGGAATAAGTTTTGAATGAATTTTATTTATAAAAAAACTTATTTTTTATTCTCTTAAAGGAAATGGTTTTCAAAATGATTTTGGGATTATTTTAAAATTGTCATTAAGGAATGCTGTTTTAAAAAAAAATCATGATTCTTTTATAATTTTTCAAACGAAACATTTTGAAATTATTATTTTTTGATTATTTTATAAATTTTCAAGGGAACATGTTTTCAATATTTTTTCAATCACATTTTAAAGGGTTTCTAAGGGAATAATTTTTTAAATTGTTTTCTATAACATTTAATTTTTTTAAGGGAAATGGTTTTTGAAAATTATATGAATCCTCATTTCTGTTTATTAGAATTATTTTCAAACAAAACTTTTTTGAATATTTTATCATGATTATTTTATATATTTTCAATGGAAAATATATTCAAAACGATTTCAATACTTCATTCTATTTCATATGTTTTTTCAAAGAAAATGGATTTCAAAATGACATATGTTTTAAAATTATTTTCACACTAAAGAAAGTATATCTTCATTAAGATAATGTCTTGAGGATATTTTAAAATTATTATTAATCTATAATGAAAATAATTATTTTTACTCATTCATTTCTGAGTAATGATCCACAGTTTCCATTATATTCATTCCCTGAACTGTATATGTTTTAATGGAATGGTGTTTATGAAACCTATTTATCATATACAGATTATATGTTTATGAACGCCATTCCTCTACCACATGTTTTAATCTTATGAAACCCAATTATTTTATAGGTTATTATTTGATAAAATTATTATGAAACTTGTATTTCTCAACAAGATATGATATGAATAAATATATATGAAACCAATTCAATTTCATGGGTTTTAATAGAATATTAATGAATCACTTCTTTTTTTATGGGTCATGATATGGTGAATTTTTTATTATCATGGGGAGAGTGTATATATTCTTTTATTAGGATACATGTGGAACCTATATCTCCGTCCAATTAATTGGTTAATAATGGATGACTCATGATTATTTATGTTATTTGTAAAAATGATTACATGTTCACAATGATATGTGAGAAATTGATTACATGTTCACAATGTTATGCATAGACCTGGTTTCCTTTCCATATACTTATGTGTGATACTAATTAAATTTATTCAATGTTATGGGTGAACCTTATTATATTTTCGAAATGTTGTGTGTGAATCTAACTACTAGTTTATAATGTTATGAATGAACATGGATGTTTGTCCCCAATTTTATGTGATATTCAGATTTCATGTGAACAATTCTATGTGTAATCTGAGTCACATTTTCACAATGTTACACGTGGACCTGATTTCATCTCGTGAAATTTATGTGTGAATCTTATTTTATGTCCTTAACATAATGAGTAAACTAGTTTATACATATACATGTTCACAATGTTATAATCTCATCTGTATAACGTAAATTATAGGTCATATGTCTCAGTTTGGATTCACGGAAAATTCCCTTGATTTCCTTATGAATCATGTATTATGAACACACAAAATTTAATCTATGAATCAAGTATATGATCTTTTAAATATAGTTTACATTCATCTAATGATATTCTAATTTTATCATACCGTTATGTTCAGGATTATGATTACGTATCTCCCTTATAACCCTTATTGAGCATCTGAGGTCACCCCTTTTTAGGTGTCCTTTCCCCAAGTTATAATAATTTGTATTATGAAAGATATGTATAAGAGGGGTGATATTATTTGAGAACCTAGTGGGGGATTATTTATCTCACTCATGTATCATCATTTATCATTCCAAATTTCAAAAGGCACTAAAATAAAATGGTTTTGGGTGTTTTTTATTTTAATGTTAAAAGTATTCAAAAAAATGATGTAATTTCTATGCATATTAAGGTTGGTTAGTTATATTGGAAGAACTATATCTACTATTGGTTTTATAAAATGATCAACCTGATCTTTCTCCCACAGAAACTATAGTGGTTTTAGAGTTGGTCCCACTAAAAATAGGAGACTTTTGGATTGTACCATCCCACAATAGAGGAGCACATATGACCATAGTTTATTACACCTGTGAAATTTTTTCTCCTATATCTACAAGTCATCTAGGGAACTACATGACCAAAAGATACCAAGGATTTTATAGACATCATTTACGGAATAATCTAAATGGGTGACACACTAGAGGACTGATTGGTCCTAATACATACATTTCTTCTTTAGGGTCCCATTAGGTCATAATAGGGTTTCCTAGAACAATGTGTTATATGTAAGTTTATTTCATTAGAGGATATTAAGAAAATATTATTTATTATATTATTTCAATAGATGTTGAAGCTATATCATTTGTAGGATTTCATTGGTGATAGGCTAGGACTCAAGATCACATTCTCATACATTTCTCAATTTACAAGAAACTAATATTTTTCCCCCACATGGTTGACAATAAGGCACATAATGTCTAAAAGTCCCATTTTGATATTTATCATTATATCATATTATTGGTCATGAGTTTTAACCTAAAAATTTATCAAAATGTTTTATATAGGTCCATAACTATTTTTGTGGTCTTAGAACAGTTTTCTAGTTTTCAACCTTAAATCCATTAGTAATTTAGTTTATGGATCTCATATTGTTACGGTGAGAGTAATTTCGATTTTCTGGAATAGGAATATTGAGGGTGTATTATGGTTTAGTGGTAAGAAGATGTATAATAGTACATAATCATCATCAAATTTAATTGGTGTTCCCTATTGAATCAACTGTGTAACAGCCAAAAATTATCACATATCACACATAGAATGTAACATCCCTTTACTGATATGATTTTTATGCCTTTAACCTTGTAGCAGAATTTCATTTTCAATGAATGGGTATGGTTGAGAATCTATTTGGAGGATACCTATAATGGTTATGAGAGATAATTTTTTGTCTCTCAACTTTTACTGGCATTCTCTACTAGTTTCCAGAGGGTTACGTTCCATGTAACGAGGTTATATGTTGTGTACTAGTTTTTGGAGTCTTCTCATGAAGGGGTTCACAATGTGAAGGTTACAATTTTTGACAAGCCTTTACACATCATGATTTCTTAAATGAATGTTTTCAATTTAATAATATTTTTTTGATCAATCACGAAACATAAAAATTTATTGTTGTGAAAGGGTATTACAGGTCATGTAATAGCCTCATTTTGGGTTTCAAATTGGAATAATAGATGAAATATAAATTCTCCTCTACTAAAGATTATTTTACCTCAACCTAAGTCCTTCCCCAAGTGGTCTTTATGCTCTTCAACCCTTATGCATCCATTCGTTTGGAATTCGATCATCATTGCGTTTGTAGAGTGATTCATTGGTATTATTTCACCCTCATTCTTTGACTATATATATTTCCCTAATTTTGGGATTTTAAGAGATCTTCCTAAAAAGGATGGACCTATGTACCATTCTATTAGATTTCCCTTTTAGATCGTGCTTCTATTTCTTCAAAACCTTCATTCTCATTGATGAGTGTCATTGTGAGTGTTTAGTTTTGGGAAATGGTAAGTGATTCCATCATGTTTATCCAAATTGATTAACGATAAATTTTGTGTTTATTTCAAATATTTCATTAAAATAAATTTCTAAAAAATTCATTCAATTAATGTAATAAAAATTGAATTCATGTGAATTGGGAGATTTGAAATTGTTTTATTATGAGAATTGGGAAACCCCTAATTCCACTATATTGAGGTGTGTTTTGGGAATTTGGATGATTTAAATTTTATAAATTAAATTGGATTTTATATTTTATTGTTTCCAATTAAAATATTATATTTAATTGTGGAAATTAATTATGAAATTGGTGAAATTGGTTTTAAGTGGATTTCAAACTTGTGAAAATTTCATTAATATGTTTGATAGAATACAAGTGGTTTTATCTTATAAAAGAGGATTTTATTTATTTAAAACCTATTTTGTTTTTAAATATAAAATTGGAATTGAAATTGATCAATGGGATTTAGTTTTATTTTAAGAAGTCCTAAAATAAGATTCCAACCATTTGTTGTGTAACATAACATGTAAGCATTAAGTAGTTTTTATGATATTTGGACAAATAGTACACCATTACAACATTCTAAAACATACTTATATCTAGTTAGATCAATGATGGGATGGTGACGAGTTGCATTTGGGAACTATATTAGAGTTTTTTGTATACACATATTGTTGAAATCACATAAGGAGTACATATTCCTATACCCTAGAACATATGTACCTTCTGGAAGATCACTATATTGCTCTCTTGTTATATATTAGAGATATAAATATATTCAAATGTTTTTTGGAATTATTTAAATTCCTTATGAATTTTTATAAAATATTTTTTATTTTTTATTTAATCCACTGTTTTGGAAATATCCCATTAATTTTAAGTCCATTTCTTAATGTTTCTTCCATCATTTGGATTGTATTGCATGATTTTTTTAAATATTCTTTGAAAAATACAAAACATTTTATTTTCATTTTGAAAAATTCACTTTGGTTAATCTATTGTTTGCATCAATTATTGAATCATTGGTGTGACCCTACTGGGGTTTTATCTCACACCATAATTGTTCCTTTAGTTGTTTTTATATTGTCTTCTTCCATGTTTGGGAAAGGGGAAATGATCTATTTTAGGTAGATCCAGCGACTGAACCTTTTATGTGGTGATTTGTGTCCTTAGGGACACATGTTGTTTTCCCCTATTTTGTTATTGGGTTACAGAATATTGAGATTGTTTATGCCTTATTGTACATTGGTAATTTACACCAAGTGAAGTTTTTTTGATATGCAAACTGACCAATCCCTTTTCACTTCTGCAATGATTATTGAAAATCTATTCCCACATTAAATTATTTGATTCTAGGTTCTAGTCACTGACCCATGGGGATCAATAATTATATTTAGTCAATGTTAGGGTCGGCTATGTTTCTAGGTTTGTAGGGTACCAAGGTTGTTTCATGATAGAATAGTATTATAGGAGGCTGTTGAGATATTGTCTAAAAGTTAGTATGTAGATGAAATATTTTTGGCACATATGAGGTAGTTTTGATTGACTTCATAGACATCTCTCACTACAATGAACCTTATTTCACCATGGGTGGTTTTGGATTGAAATCATGTGGATTGATTATAGTCATTTCCCTATTGTGATTTGGAAGGAGTGAATTCTTAACCTCATTGTTCCATGTGTTGGTAATAATATCCTTTGTTTCTCAGTATCAATGTAATTATGATGAATTCCTTGTTGTTTACTTATTTTATGAAGCATCACACCTCCAATAAGACATGAAAATAAGATCTAGGAGGAAGATTCTACTAAAATATAATGTGAAAATACTCCAACAGACCCAAATCTAGTTTATGAGATTGTGTTCACAGTCCAAGCACTAGGATATGAACCAACTCTAGTGTCCATACATCTTTTTAATGTAGTCTTTCAAATATTTTCTTCCTCACTTTTAATTGGTGATATCCCGACTGAAGGTCCTCCTTATAGAAATAACTAAACCCATGTAACTGATTGAACATGTCATATATCTATGGAGGAGGATAATTGATATTTGTCATTATTTTTTGACCAAAAAATAATTAATATATTGGTATATTGATCCATTCATCTCCCTGATGAAGCGAACTATCACACCGCATGGGGAAGAACATAGGAATTCCAACGCCTTATCCTGGTTCTCATGTAACTGCTTATTCAGTACATCGAGCTCAATGATGTTTATTCTATAACATCTCTTTGATATAGGTATTGATCAAGGAATAATTTCAAATGATAATTCAACCAATCGGTCAAGATGAAGACCATTTAATTATTCAAGGAACACATAAGTGTAGTCCCTAACAATATACATGACTTTAAATATAATTATATATTTTTCGAAATCATTTAAGTTAGATGTTCTTTATCATAAAGAATTAATATCAATAATTGATAATATTATCCTTATGGAGATTCATCCTCATATTTATACTTGTACAGATTTGGAGAATTCCTTGGGATGTGATGAGTTTTATTCCATTACTAATAGATAATGTGGGATATATGTATATATTTCCAATACATACCAAATAAAGAATCAAAATCTACCAAAGGAAGTTTGAAAATATTTACTTGTACATTCGGCCCACAAATATTAACTAGGGAGGTGTTATATACTTTGGACACACAAATTTCCTAATTTTTTTTTGTGATAGATAATTAAACCTCCATATATTGAGGTGGTGTTGGAATGGTTCTACTAAAAATTCATAGTATGAAAGAAGGCATAGAACAATAATTAGATAGTATGTTATCTACTCTTGAATGAATAACCATCACACCTTCTACCGCATCATTATTAGGTTTTACTTGAGTAGTACTGATAACATACACCCTTCCATACTTCGGTAGAGGTTTTTTTTGTTGATTTCCTCCAGAAACCATTGTCTTAGAGAAATATCGTTCATAATACCAATGTTTCTTTCAGTTGAAACACATCACTATCGGAGTGTTGATATGATAATTCATTTCTTTTTCTACATTAGTTGGATTATTCATATCCCTTGGAAAGTTATTAGCCATATTCCCATATAATACACATTTGAAGAATTTATTGGTTCATATAAATAATGTTCTAGTATTGTTCTTCCAAAATGTTTGAAATGTGGGATATTGTGTCTTATTTTCATCATGGGATTTACCTATCGATACACTCATATTTACAACATTTTCTTATTTTTTTTCACCCGACCAATTAGATTTCTGAGATTCTATGACCTACATTTCAACAATAAGGTTATAATAGAGAATATTCTCATAAATTCCAAAGAATAGAATTTTTAATGCTTTTAACACACTATTCTTAAGTATGCTGAAGAATTGAATCACCTTACATTTAGTGTTCATGATAAGTCAAGAGGCATATCATTAAATCAATGTGATGCATTCCCTATATGCACTAATAAAATATTATTCCTTTTTCTTCATTTGAAGGAACATTATTTACATCTTAATATGGAGGGTTCAGGAATAATATTTACTGAAAAATATTTTATTAAAATATTCAAATTCCATGTAATTCAACTTTGGAATTTGTTTTTTTATTATTTTCACCAATTAATCAGCTTCCCCTTCAAAATGATAGACCTAAAACAAAAAAATCTCTTCTTCTGATCACTGGAGGGCATAAAATAATTCTCAATTTTTTAATCAATTTTTATACAAGGATGGGCTCAAAAGATCCACAAAACATAGGTGGCCATTTTTCTATGAAGTATTCATCCAAAAATTGATCTTTCTTTGGGGGAGTAGTGTGTTCCAAATTATTCATGTTATTACTCATAACATGATCCAGTTTAGCATGAACTTTCATGTAGTTTTGGGAACCCATTCCCATCTTATTTGTCCTATCATTAGGGAAATCGTCACATTACAAATAACATTTATTTTTTTCACATGATCTTATATTTAAGGCCACTAAAATTGTATATGTAAGTAAAATCAGGGGGATTGAATAAAAAGTCAATAAGAATATAAAAATAAATCATTTAACATACACGGATAATCTATTAAAATATAATTATAACCTAACTTATGATACCCTATGTTTTAAACTAGGGGATCCATTGTGATAGAAAAATCCCTAGGGTTATTACTAATGTTATCATGTGCTAATTTTTGAAAATAACTACAACGTGACTCTGATAATTAATATAGAATCACAATCATTCTACATATATTATATCTTGATTTTAAGCAGAATTAACCATCACATGCAACAAAGGATAATTTTGAATAGTGTCATTGAAATATTAGGTATATAATTTGGAAATATGAAAACATTATAAAAACTTCTTTTAATTAATCTCCATAATGATATAATAACTTACATTGACCTCTTACATATCTATAGGATAACATGGGTAATTCATGAAAAAAGGTATGAGAAAAAAAATCGACTTATGGGTATAAGAATAGGAATAAACATAGTACTTGGGATAGAAGAAATATCATGATAACATAAAATCCATGGAACATGAATAAAAAAAGGACGTATAAAATGTATAACATGTAAACATATAATCATGGAATCATAGGAATGTTGAAACATAATATGACATGTTTTAACATGATTCGTTTCTAACTGCAAAGACTATATCACATTGTAGAAAAAGACCCAAAAAGGTACAATGTTCACTCCTTGTCCCAACATGACAACTCATGAGACTAAAAATTAATCAATGAATTCAAGTTCTATTTGGGAACACCCATAATTCCATATTCATAAATATGTGTTCCACATACCATTTAATACATAATTAATCCAAGATAAATAAAATAGTTACCCTTTAAATAATTGGGTATCGTAATCGTGAAAAAGGAATATAAAAAGGGAATATCACATTGGTATACATGATATAATGGATTTAAATAATACAAGGACACTGATATATAGAAGTATTCATAGATACTGATAAATTATGTCAAACTAATTTTAAAATAGTTAAAAATAGTATCTAATAATCTTTAGAAATGAAAAATTTTAGTATAGTTTTAAGAAAATATTAAAGACCATTTAAAGGTGAGGAGGGATAATATTTTATATAAAACCTAAAATGAAAAGTGATATATTTTCAAGAAAAAATTATTTATTTTTATGGAATAATGGGGTATTAAAATATATTATGTATTATAAATTAAAATAGGTAATAAATTGTGGTGTTCACTATAATTAGGATTTCATATCGGTAGTAATTTAAATGTAATTTTATAAAAACTGTATTTCCCCATTAAAGAAAGAAGAATTTGTATAAAAAAAATGATTGGAACATTCGTAAAAAACATATGATGAGTACATATGAATATTTAGGAATTATGTTACGGTTAATAGACTGTTAGCGTAACTTGAATGAGAAATAATTGTTTATGGAGAATCACTTACCATTTGTCTAAAGGTGTTCTACACTTGATCTTATTGTCCTAGACGGTGAAATTAAAACCATTAATTAATTAATTAATTTAGAAATAATTAAAAAATTATTACATTTAGTATATATTTTATTCTAATTTATGTCCCTTTTTATGTGTAATGTGATTCAATTTTTCCATTTGGTAGCATGGTTCTCTTTCTTTTCATGATCGGTTTACTTGTATACGGGTACACGAATTTGTTTCAAATGAGAACAAATTTCTAGAAATAATGTTATATGTTATTAATTAACATAAATATTATGAAATTGATTTATGATTAATTTTATAAATTTGGGGTTGGATGAATCATTTAATAAAAAATTAGTGATAAAAATTTAAACTATTTTGTTTGGTTTTCGATCATCACAAAAGTTTTTATTTTATTAATGAAAATTATGTATACAAAATGGTTCAATAGAATTATATAGCCCATAATAAATATAATATTTTATATTTTTTCCAAAAAATGTTTTTATGATCCTTCATTGATGAGGTAATGGATGTTTAAATATTTATCATTCTTTAATGTGATTAATTAACACATCTTGAATGATGTTTTCATTTTTAGTACAAAAGGAGTGCAGAAGTGAAATGATAGTTAATTATTCCATTAACATGATATAATTCAATTCTATTTGATAATGGAGTTCTCATGTCACTTGGATAATTCTAGGCATTTATAGAATAAGAATAGAAAGAAATTTGAACTTAAATTAAAATAAAATGAATGAGGAATTTACCTCTTGAATTAATCCTCATCGAGAACTTCTTTAGGGAAAAGGTTTCCATCTTATGTGGTGACCAGGGGATCCTATAAATCAGAGAGTCACTCGGTTAAGAATTGGGTATAATTTTGATAGAGATAAAATCTTTAAATATGTGATGATATGGTGTGGTATTTATCAGAGAGGAGAGGGGTGTTTTCTAATTATTTTATTCCTTAGTTTATTATTTTAACTCAAGACTGTGAATAATTTGAGAATTATGAGAAAATATATTATAATTATTATAAATAGTTTGGTATTTTGTTCTTACATCACCCATAAATTATCTATGAAACAATAATTAATGTATTTAGTCATTATTGTAAACTATCATATTTTACAATTATCTAAATATACAAATATTTTAAGAAAATCAAAAAAATTGAACCTAAGAATTTTTTAACATGTAAAATTAAATAATGAACTAAAATTGATGAAAAATATTTCCTATATATGAGAAATATAACTTTTATTTAAAATCATAATTTACTTGTAAAATAAAAATTTCAAAATTGTTACTAAGTTTATCATACATTGAAAAATTAATCAAGGTCTCATAAAATAATCTTGTAATCATAAGAAGATTTTATATTAATTTATGAATCTATATTTTGAAAATACATTTTATTTTAAATTGTTATATTAATCATAATTTTTTAAATAAACATTTATGTTGAACAAAAAAACCAAAACATAATTTTTCATTTCTAAAAGCCTTATTTACATAAACAATGGTATAATTATGTCATATATTAATTTTAAAAATGCCTATTTTTTCATATATATTCCTTGGTTTGTTTACTATTCTATTGGTTGGTTTTTTATTTATAAGTGTCGTATTACTATTCTAATGTTGAAGTTACTATTTCTTCTCTATAGGTTTCGTAACTTCTAGAAATAACTAGGATTTGATTCATTCCTTGTTTATAATGTTTAGTTGTGTTATCCATGTGATTTTTGTGATTTATACTATATAGTATAAATATTGGAGGGGAATTTCCATTGATAGAATTTTGGGTTGATAAATTTCATTTGTAAAAAAATGATTCCCTTTTTGGATGCATCCCTATATATAAGAAATCCTTACCCATTGGTGGGATATTTGAGCAAATGTGAATTGATTTGTCTCTTATTTAACCATTTATACATATTATCACATTTATCATTGTAGACAAACTTTAACCCCTTCCTTTTTATATTGGATTATAGGATTATAAATCATGATAATTTTCCCAAAATTCAATGATAATACCCAGCTAGTCTATGGAAACTACAGATATCTATCAATGATATTTTGTGGGGTCCTATAAGAGCCTAATATTCTATATCACATTTCATAATAAATTAAATTTCTTTGATGTATTGTGTTATATTCCACACTATTTTAGCTTGCGTAAAACACATCCTCAGCTTAGCCTATGTTACATGAAATACATAGTTTCTATGAAATATATTTTTATTATATAAATTTTTTAAACAATAAAATTATAACTTATATATTTGAATTGCAGATATGAAAAGTATTAACTGAATGATGGGTTTTTACACATGTAAAACCCTTAAAAAAGAGAAAATAGTTTTACTAAAAACCAGTTTAACGTTCAAATGATTGTTTTATTCCAATAAAAAATAAATGATACATTTTGGTTATAATAATGATATATATAAAAATATAATATATTAAATACAATGTTTAAAATTCATATTATGTTTTTTCTTAGACATTATATAAGCTCAAATCTAAATTTTCTCATTATGGATGTATTTTTTAAAAAATGAATATTTGATCCCTTTTGAAGGCGTACTTTTTTTAAATAACGTTTTTGAAAGATTTATAAATATTATTTAAAATTGAAATTTTTATTTAAAATAATAGTATCATAATATACATTGGATGTACTTTTAATATTTGTTTTAAGAAGTTTTATGTTTGGATGAATAGTAAAAAATAAAAAACATTAATTGATAACTATTTTTCTCATCTAATTTATTTATATGGCTAAAATAATCTTGAGATATTTTTTAATAAATAATTTGATTGTAATTTTATAATTAAATTCAATTAATTTCACTAGAATCAAATTTACATGGAATTTGGATATAAAATCATATATATATTTTGGATCTTTTATATTAAAACCTCATTTTATCGATCTTACAACATGATGAATGTTAAAATAATTGTTGAAAACTATGTGATTAAAATTTTTAAAAATATATTTCATATATTTAATCAGATGGTACAAATTTATTAAATAAGATTTTTTTGGACTATAGGAATATTTACATTATTAAATTTTATTACCATAGTTATGTGTGAATTTTTAAATATTGGGTAAAATTAATATTATAAATATTATAAAAATACCCTAACCCTTTCTAAATTTTTTATTAATGAATTTAATTATAACATTATCAAATAAGGATTTAAATTGAATAATTAAAAAGACATGTGGCCCTAAAAAAGACATGGATATATTTAAAATCAATGATAGTGATAAAACGTCACACATTTACTTTTAATAGCTATAATATTTTAAATATGTTTGAAAAAGGAAGATATGAAAGACTATAAAAATAATTCTAAAATATAATATGTTAACCACGTAATAGATTTTAATTTTAATTTTTAGTGATTGAAAAATTATCATAAATAATTACACAATGATCTAGTTTTAATTATTCAATTAATTAAAAAATCAATTAAATTATATTGGAAATATTAAAATAAATACAACATGAACTAATAAAAGTTCTCAAAAAAAATGTTCTAGTTGAAAATGAAAAATTACGAGTGTATTGAATTATTTGATTTGGATGTTGTTAAGATGAATTTATTTTTTTAATGTTAATATAAATAATAGTGTCAAAATTGACAGTAATGATATTTTATGAAATAAAAAATTAATTAATTATTCATAAATAAGGAAAATTATATATAAGGAAAAATGGGAGAAATTGTTTTTCCAAATTATCATAAATTAACCATTAATTGAAAAATATACACATTATATGTAAAAATATCCTCATTTTAATGTTGAATATTTTTCAGTGTTGTTAAAAATAAAAAGGTTAACAAAGGTTTAATGAAACTGATAATGTTAAAAAGTATACGAAAACATTTCTAAACTATATTACATGATGTTAATAAAACCCTATATCATTATATTTTAATAAAATTCATTTTTTAGTTATTTTATTTGATATATAATTTATTATAAATTAATATTTTGGGTATTCCAATGGTGCCCCTCACATTTATTATAAACATACACATTATCCTTAATCTCATTTATGCACATTGAATATTATATATTAAAAAATAAAATTTGAAAATATATTATAAACATCCCTATGAATATTACATAGGTTATTTTATTCCATATAGACCAACTCTAGTGTCCTTTAGAGGAGATCTGAGGGATACAACTCGAAGAAGACGTAGTCACCCTAACAAATCACTCCCTTTTTATACACTTCAATTCCTCCACCAAATCATTGTTATATATAATATAATAATAAGATCCTCATTCTAAATATTCTAAAATGTTATTATGATTCAGAACACACCATTATACAACCCCATTACCATCAAACATGAAATTAAAGTATCCATCATTCTTACGTATGTCTTACCATATCCAAAAACCTATACAATCCATTTTACATCGCCATATTTAATAATTGGAAATTATTATGGGTCTAATGTTACTAAATGTTATTTAGAAAATCATTAAATTTCTGGAATGATATTATCATATAAACATTTTTACCAGATAAATTTTTGGGAAATGATAATGTCGCTCGTGCGTACCTATGGATTTCAATCTCCATGGAGAATTGTGATTCATTCTTCATCTATAATTTTCATATATGGTAATAATTATTACATTTACCAATATATATTATATATATAAAATAAAAATTATTCTATAATCATCTCATCTCATAATATTTTCTTATCATTAATCCTACCAGAATATGAAAAATCATCCATACATATGTATGGCCTACCATCTCCATGAATGGTGTATTTAATATTATATTTATAGATTATTATAAATAATAATATAAATAATAAATATAAAATTTTTATATATTTTTTATCACTCTAGATATAATTAAATAATTAAATAATTAATATTATAAAATATAATAAATCAAAACACATGTAAAAAACTAAGCAATTATTAGCCCAAACACAATTTTAACATAAAATTATTATTAAATATGATATAAAATGCAATAAGTAAATAGTATATGGTAACAAATAATGGAATATGGTTATATAATATTAGGGAAATAAATTTGTATTTATTTTACATGAGGTTTTCAAGGGTACTGTGAGATTCAACACATAAGGTAAGTTATTTTGTATCATAATTTTTTTATGTTGGATGCATTCCTTATACACTATTATTTATTATAAATGGTGTATTTAGTACCCATGAATGTAATTTATGAGACTTATTTATAATATTATGTTATTTTCACATCTATATAATTTTTATTTTTTTATAGTGCATTTTTTTTCTACTGATTATAATGTTATAAGTGTTTATTTCACAATACCATAAACATTTATGATTTTTTTTAATATATCTTAGGGAATATTTATTATCCACATACATGTTAAAAAAGGATTTTAAAATGTTTTTAATATTATAACATGATTATTTGAATATATATTTTCCCATGTTTGTCATTTTACTCAATGGTTTGAAAGGAAATTATTTTCATTATTTTCCAAATGATGTACTTAGTTAGTATTTTTGAAAATGTATTAGATGAATGATATTTTAACTTATAAATCATCAAAAAAAATTTACCATCACATAACCTTATTTATTTTAATCTTCACACACAAGATTATTACATTATTTTGACAGAATTTTCTTTTATTTAAATGTTTTTGATATAAAGAAAATGAATTCAGAATGGAACATATATATTATTCAAGAATTAGTTTCAAAAATCATTCAAAACCATTTTACTTGTAATAAAACATCATTTTATGTTGTATTTCATAAATGGGAATACGACTATGGGGTATCATTCTTATTCATTCTATTTATGTTTTATGATTTTTATGGCATGATATTTATGAAATATATTCCCTTTACATTACATATGTCGTGAAGAAGTATTTATGAAACCCATTTCATTACATGTCTTCTAATATGGTGAATGATTTGTTGTTTTTTGGAACTGATATGTATATTTTTCATTAATTTATGTATGTTGCCTTTATCTCACTCAAATTAATTTGGTAATGATTTATATATCATAATAGAGTTAAGGGAAACAATTATATGTTCTTGATTTGTGATGGGAAACAAGTCAATGTGCTTGATCTATTTATTGAAGTAGTTGATAAGGCCTATTCAGAGAGTCTTGATAGTTTTCCATGATATATGACTTTTGTTTCTACACATATGATGATTAAATACACAATTAGAGTTAAACATGTGGTTCAAGAATGTGTTATGATAATGATTCATTCATATTGTTCATGTTAATGTTTTCATCGCTAACATGGGTTTAAGATCCTTGATAGTTTGGAAAAAATCATTTTATGGAATGTTAATGATCAAATAACTATATATAATATCACAAGATTTCATAATATCATAAATTGATATCTTACATGTTTACAATTATTGGGAATATGAGAACACCATTTTCTTATGTTTCCTTTACAAAGGTTATATTGAATGGTTTTAAGTAGGAATATTAAAGGGGATAATCATTATAAGTGATGATGAAGATCTTTTACCAAATTGAAAAAATGAGTTACAGATTCTCAAAGACATTAATATATTTTGGTCCTTGGTATTGTGTTTTTTTAATGTAATGAGTATTCATTTAATAATATTTAATGTCAATGTTTGTTGATCCCGTGTAGTTATAGTTAGTTTTAGATAAAAGTTTTAGTTATCCTTTGGAAAAAAAGAAGAAATAAATTTAGTGAGATACCTGGAGATACTTGTAAGGAAGTCTCTATTGATATATAAATGTATATGTCTAAGTACAAGTTACAATACGAGAGATTTCATAATAATCATGAACAACCTGATATTAAAGATACAGTTTCATGGATTGAAATATTTGAAGTAATTTAAAACGATTATATGGTTCTTACACTTTGATTTGTGTTTCTCAATAAAAAATTTATTATTTTAGTCAATGGATAGAACCCTAATGAATCATGTTATTAATTAATGTGATAGGAAATGTAATGATATTACTTTTGAGAAATCAGATGTTATGGGGACAATAATAAAAAATATGGTTGTTATGCTCACAAAAAATTACCATGATATGAATAATTATGGCCTAAAAATTATGAAAATGAGGTAATTACATAATTTTGAGTCCTTCATGTGGTAGCCTCTACCTTCTTTCAGTGGGTTTTCTGATCGTGAAGAGGTTTAGTAATTGATCAGTTGTAGAAAAAATATATTTTTAGTAATATAATTTTTTATCATGAGAATTTATTTTTAGTTTTATATAATTTTTAAGGTGGAGAAAATAAATGGTGGAATATTATCATGAATATACAGAAATGAGAGGAAATTGACTCCATTGAATGATATGAGTTCGAGAACATATTTTTTACAATGTAATTTCCTCATATTCTTCATCTAAAAATGAAGATGGAATTCCTTGAGGAAAAGAAAAGGAATGATGAATTTGTTGGAACCTATGAATAAAAGTTTACATAACATATGAGGTACAATTCTGGAATTATTATCCAACCTAATAGTAAGATTGATCGATTATTTGGTATATTAAAACAATTCCTCTATGGGCATTATCCATAATATAATTTTTTAGCTATGAATAAATTTTTCAATTTGATATTATAATGGGTTTCGAAAATAGAGATAGCCACAATTAATATGTGTTTGACACAAAAATAAAGATCCCATCTCTTGAAAACTCGGAAAAATGACATGGTAGAAAAATGTTCAAGCCATATACAATCCGAAAATGAAGGGAGGAACATAATGGGAAGTGGTTAAATTGAATTATAAGGTAATATAAATTTGAAAACTATTTCTATAAAGACTATGATTGTAGTAATGAAATGAAAATTATTATTAATTCATTGTTGGGAAAAAATTACATCTTATACACAACCCACACTCAAATTATTTATATTCAAGGAGTATGGACATTAAGCTAGTTAATACTCAAATATAATGGTTAATAATGATAATTTATGTCCTCAACCTCTAAAATACAATGACAAATAGGAATACCATGAAGTCACTATTTGAAATGTACAACCTGACAATGTGGTTGATGTATATATATATATATATATATATATTGTTCCACTATAGTTCCTATATAAATATTTAAGTGAATATTATGACTTGTACAAGAATCCTTAAAATCATATTAATGTGGTTCAATGATAGTTTTGGAAAACACATGATTAAGGGAAGGATAACCCTAATATGCACATAATGTTGGGATAATGATCTAAAAATATGATTTATTGTAAAAAAATAATTGGAATGGTATTGATTAAATTGGGAATAATAAAATGAGAAGATGGTTTATGTTATCATGGATTGAGTTTATTGATTGTTTAGATTTATGGTAGGAGGAAATAGTTATTTTTGGAAATAATTCATGTTTTTACAACATTATTATTGTAATTCAGGTTATTTACATGTATAAATATAATACATGATAATGGTATTCACATTTTTGGAAATTGAAAACCTTTAGAAAATTTATGAAAATATGGGGATCAATGTTAATAATTTTTTTGACAAATTTAGTGACTATATTTATAATGTTTTGAACATTCATCTTTTATAAGGGTTACAAGATTAACAATTTATGAAATGAATTGTGTTAAAATTATTATTATAATTTAGAGATTAATCTATTATATTTACCTAAAAATATTTACACGTGTTAGATAAAATTTGATAATATTTTTATGTGATGTAACTAATTATAGATGTAATGTACCATCATTATACTTAATAATCTCATGATATTATAATGATTAATGAATGAATATTTCACTGTCATTTCATTGAATAAGTGATAAAGGGGAAATTGATCAAGGAACAATGAAAGGATGAGATTGTACTTATGAAATGTAATCTAGAATATAATTATTCACAAATAATTTCATCAATGGTAGGTAAATGATATTGAAACGGAAAATATTATTTCGATAATTTCTTTTTTGAAGAATCAAATGACCCTTTAAATCATTAATAATATATTCCTTTGTTATTTTTATCTATATCCTAACCTTGTTATCTATCATTCACCATTGAAAAATTATAATTAAATTTATCCTCCATTTAAATTTATAAACTTGCCACATATTTTTTCCTTTGTAGAAGTCATATTAATTGTTACATTAGGTATCCATTATGTTTCTATCAATTATTATTTAAATGGATTTTTAGATATCAGTTTTTTTGAAATGGGTTTCTAGGAAAAGTACATTCATGTATTAAACCATTGATAACCACGAATAATTTTAATGGAGAAATTATCTTTAAGGGGTATATAATGTAACACCGATATTTTTATAGAAATTGTTTTGAATTAATTAAATTTTTGGGTTGTCTTGTGTTATACTCTACACTATTGTATTCTTGTGCAATGTGCAACACTGATATAACATGATTTACACTCAACACTGTGTCAATATGAATCAAAATTTTATTATTCTAATAATTAAAATATGAAAATTGTATCATAGATCCAGGAATGTAATATTTGAATATGATTATAATAATTATGAATTTTTAGATTATACATATAAAACCCTAATAAAAAAGAAATTCTTTTCTGAAAAAAATTAAATTTTCATAGGTGTGTCTTATACTAATAAATAAATAAGTCACAATTATTTAATTATAGTAATGGTTTACATATAATGTTTAGTGTAATTTTTTAAATTAATATTATGTATTTTTAGACCTAATATAAGAACAAAATAAATTTTTCATATAAAATAATTTTTTTTCTTCAAAAAAGTAGGATTCTCCACATTTTTATGGAACAATGGATATAAATATAGTTTATGATAGTTTTATAATTTTTATTTGAAAACATTAAATTAATAATTCAATAAATATAAAAAAATTTACTCAGGGTGAACTTTTATTTATTTTTCTATCAAGATTCATGTATTAATGAATAATGAAAAAAATGAATTTTAATTAATTTTTTTTGTGAAAATTATTTTATGGAAAATTTAATTTTGGATTATTTTTAAAGAATAATAAAATAACATTTTTCATTTAATCAAATTAATATCACTATAATCAATTTTACATTGAATTTGGATATAAAAACATATTAATCCTTGGGATGTTTTTATATTAAAAACTAGTTTTCTATAACCTTCAATGATATAATTTTTTTTAATTAATTCTAATTATTTGTTTTGAATTTGAATAATAGATTTATTATATTAAATGAAATGTTAAAAACATATTAACTACAAACCATTTTTTAGAACATGTATTGTATCTTCATTAAAACAAATTTCCATTATTAATGGTAAATCAGGTAAATTGAGAGTAAAAATAATATTATAAATATTTTAAAAAATTTTGAATAATTTTCCAAATTTTTTATGAATTTAATTCTATCCCTAAATTATTAGGATATAAATTGAATAAATCACTGGAATCTTGGCCTAGATAATGACTTGGATATTATTAAAATCGAAGAGAGTGACAAAATGTCTCACTCTTTCTTTTAATAACTATAAAATTCTTAATATGGGGTTTAATATAAGATATTATAAACTAAATACATCTTTATGAAACTAAATTGGTTTTTCTAAGTCATTTAATTTCGTATTTTATTTTAAGTGAAGGAAAAATTATCATGAAGAATTACAACATGATAATAGAGTAATTATTCTATTAATGAAACAATACATTAAAAGATATTATAATTATAAAAATAAATATAATATGAATTTATATAGATGATACATTACTTTTCAAGGTTAATATAAAATATTAGGTCCATATTAAAGTAATATTTTAATGTTAAACATGCTTTATTGATTTCTATAAATTAAATTAATTGAATAGTGTAAAAATTGTCACTAATTATATTTTATGAGAATAATATTTTATTAAATTCATCAAAAATTATAAAAAATAATAAATAAATAAAATGGGACAAATTTTGGTCTAAAATATCATAAATTTACAATTTATGGTCCAATTAACCTATTATATGTAAATATATACTCATTTTAATATTGACGACGTTGTAACCAATGTGAAAATTAAAATTGGTTTACCAAGGGTTATCAAATTGATATGGTTAAAAATAATTCCTAAAAATGTATACAATATAATAGTTAATAATATTAAAACTATATCTCATTTTATCTTCAAAAAAAATTCCTTTTCGAGACATTTAATTTGATACTGAATTTAATATAAGTTAATCTTTTTTGATATTCCAAAAGTACCCCTCAACATCACTACAAATGGACACATCCTATGTCATCTAGTTTCACCAAATTGAATCTTAATGTTGGAAAAACTCTATAAATTTATATTCTCCACATCCCTATGAAATTTAGAATGGTATTGGTCGTCTAAATTAAACAACTCTAGAGTCCTTTATAGGAGATCTATAAGATCCATTGTGAAGAAGAGGTAATTGTTCAAACCGATCACTCTATTTTTCTAATCTTCTATGAACCCTCTAAATCAATGAAATATGTCATAAAATAACATATTAAGCATAGAAATTACTATTATATGTTATTATGATTATGAAAACAACATTCCATTTCCCATTAAATAGGAAATTAATGTATCACTCGTGCATACATACTGTTTCCCATTTCCACATAAATATTCAATTCATTTTCCATCAGCATATTTTATGACTGTGAACTATGATGGATTCATGGGTTCGATATTATATTTATGGAATAATCATAGAAATTTAATTAAAATATCATATCTATCTTTTTACCTCCTAATCTTTTGAAAACATAAAATGTCACTGACGGTTACATATGGATAACCATCTCTCTGAGGCGATGTGATTCGTTTTTCATCAATATCACAAATTAATGGTAATAAGGGTGGTTTTTAATAATATATAAGATATATATATAACATTAATGTTATTTTATAAGTAGAAAATATCATATAATTTAATTTTTTTGATATTAAAAGAACATAAAAAATGTTTATGCATAAGTTGTTCATACCGTCACAATGAATAATTTATTTCATTAATATGTTTTACATATTTTTATAAATACTAATGTACAGAATATATATAATATTATTTTCATACTTATCATTCATTTTATTATTAAATAACGACATAATTATGTTGTAAAATATATTAAAAATCAATCAAATTTGAAAAAACAAAACTGATATTACCTAAAACGTATCATTAAAATGAAATTATTAATAAATGGGAAATAAAAGACCTTAAGTAAATCATATTTGGTATTATTAAATAGAATAAAATTCTATAATATATTTATAATAAACCTATATTTTTTATTTAGGAGGTTCATATAAGTTTGATGAGTTTCAGGATAAAAGGTAAGGTATTTTTGCTTAACATTTTTATGCTATATATACCTTATACACAAATTATTTATTCGGTAAGGATTATATACTACCCATTTGTGAATTCTATGAGTTTTTTTATAATAAATATGATATTTTCATGTACATATAATTTTTTTTTCATTCATGGGACATAGTATTATTCTGATTGTATCATTATTAGGTTTTATTTCACAATGTCACCAACATTAGAGAGTGTTTCGTTTTAAATATATGATGTGGAATATTTATCTTCCCATATATTTATTCCAAAAAATGATTCCAAAATCTATTTAACGATATCCTATGATTAATTGAATTTTTTTCTCATATATTACTATTTAATAAATGTATTGAAAGGATTATTGTTTCTCATTTTCCAAACTAATAAATTTATGGATTCTCCAACAAAAGCACGAGATAAATTGTTTTTAAATTATATAGAATGAATTCGATTTTCTATTATGATTAATCCTTAATGATCTAGAGCTTACAATTCAAAAAATAATAATTTTTTTTTGAAGAGAAATGTTACTTTTAAAATTTCACAGCTCTTTAAAACAAAATATTTTATAAAGGATGGGGTGTTTTCTTCAATAATTATTCAAATTAATATTTAAAAAACCAATATTCATCAAAAAAAACTTTATTTTATTTTATTTATTCTATAATACGTATGACCCAAGTATAATATTATTATTCTTTAACTCAATGACTTATGATTAATAATTCATGTTATTTATGAAATCTACTTCTTTTTCATGAGTAATGTAATGATGAAGTGTTTATGAATCACATTTATTTACATGAATTTAGAGATATTGAATGATTTTTGGTTTTATGAAACACATACATATTTTTCATTAACTAATGTATGGGATCTATATCTCCATATAATTCATTTAAAGATGAATTATATATAGTGACATTGTTATGGTAACCAACTCAGTGTGCTTTATTTGTGATTGGAAAATAATTGATATTCATGATCCATTAAGGGAAACATGTAATAAGGCCTCATACAAGAGTCTTGGTAGTCAAACAAGACATATGAAATTTTTTATTATACATATAATGATGCAATATAAATTTATGACATAATGAAATGGTTCAATTATGAGTTATGATGATGATTAATTTTAATGGTTTGTGTGATTGTATTATTTCAAAACTCATGTTTATGGTACATGATATATTGGGTATTAATAGTTTATATTATTATTATGATCCAATAAAAATATTTCTTATCATATTATTTCATAGGATAATAAATAGATATCTTCCATATACACCCTTATTCCAAAACAAAGCTACAATTTTCTGTTGTTTCATTTCCACATGTTATATAGAATGTTTTTACGTATATATACAAAAAGGGAATATCTTTATGGGATATGTTTAATATCATTAACCAAATTATAATAATGTGGTCAAATATTTCAAATGAAATAAACTATTATGGTCCTTAGGCTCATGTCTGTGTACTTTCATGAATATTTGTCTAAAAAGTTTTAATGTGAATGTATGACAAGCATGGGTTGTTATAGGTCCATCCATCAATGACCTCTACATTTGAATGATCTACATATATCCTTTTGTCAGTGATAAAATTCCAAAAAAGGGATAATTTCTATATAAAAATTTAGTATTTCATGTACGTTTCATATATCTTTTCCATTATGAGCTGATCATTATATAATCAAATGATTCCTATAATCCTCATTTCATTTTGATAATATCATTATTAAATTTATAAAGACTACAATTTTTTTTTCAATTTAATCACTAAATAATATATTCATTATTTCCATGATGAAAGTGGGATCCTTTTTAAAACTAAATAAGATCACTAAAAACTCATAGTGTATGCAACATGTTAAAAAAATTCTTGTGGATATCCTCATTCATCGCCATCACACGATAATATCACTAGAAATTTTAAAATACTAAAAGTAATGGGATCATTCTGTGTTATAGAAAAATATATTAATTAATTTAAATGCAAAATTATTATTTATCAAGAGTTTTTTTTGATTTCATGATAATCAGTTCATAGTGACATTGATTCATCGATATTTATAGTGAAAAGTACTAGTGCACCCCATAATGAAGCACAAGTGTTTATAAACCCTATATATTTATATTATCATGTAGTTTCTTCTTTTTAAGTTCCGAAAATACACTAGATATTTAATATATAGAATTGTATATTGGAAAATCTCTAGGTATACTATCACTCAAGAACAAAATTTCCATGCATGGATGAAGAAAATTAATTTCATCGGGAAAGAAATTAATATATTCCCTTAAAATGGGCTAGTCAACATGTAAAATCTATTACATAGTCCAAATTATTTATTCAATATACAAATTCTCATAAGTCAATAATATCCATGCTTTGAGAGATAATATCATTTTACAATTATCATCCATAAAGAACCGTAGTATAATCAATTAACATTTCATGATATATATGTTAATTTACATCTACCTTCTCTTTTAAATTTACCTAAATAATGAATCCAAAAATACACCTCTAATTTTATATTAATATTATTAAGGGATTATACAATGGTTTTTATTATGTTAAACCTAAAAATAGGGTAATGAGATATTTTTTATACATGATATGAAGTAATTACCCAATCTCGTAATTTTTGTAGGAAACTCAATATTAATGTTACTAGGAGGGTTTTGTATTATTCTAGTAAGGATTCATTATATTAACAAATCCATATAACCAAAATCTAATATTACATTTTATTTTGTATAATGAATAACTAGTATACCAATAAAAACGTGATGGTCAGGATCTATCATGGTTGTTGTGACAGAATAATTTTACCCATTGTTACTAGACCATCGAGGTAAATAGTATTCATTAACATTGATAACCATTATCTTAGTGTAGAAATATTCTCGTTAATATGTTCATTTAAATTGAAATATTAGAGAATAGGATGAGGCTTGACAAGATAATTAATTTCTTCCATCACATTTGTTGGTTCCCACCATCATCATTTGATATTTAAGAGCCCTTCCACCCCAAACCCATTGAATTTCATTACCCCTTTAGTAAATTTCTATGATTCAACTTCACCAAATTTTGAAAAGGGAGATTTTTGGAATTCATAATATAGTTGGATTTCCCAATCCCTCTACAAGAATTAAAATGCATTTTACAATTCATATCACCAACACCATGAGACCCATGAGACACACATATTTCTATGCCACCATTAGGGTAAAATATGATTATTTTATCATAGTATTAGATGTCTCGAATCACTAATTATTTTTAGATACTTTTTATTATCCCACTAATGAAGATATCAACATCAATTTTTTGTGCTATAAAATATCAAGAGTTGAATCATGTGTTACTTTTGATATTATCCTAATATTCCCCATTGGATACAACATATGTCTACTTCAGGCCAAATAAATCACTTCAAATTTTATCTAAAGAGTGTTAGGAAAATAGTTACTATAAATTTATTTTCTAGAATCCATTCCACTCCATTATATCGGTCTCTTCCATGTGATTTGTACTTTTGATGAATAACCACCATTGAAATACATAACTCTCCATATAATAGAGTTAAAGTGTGGGGATAATAATTTAATTATATTTTATCCATAATTCCATTAGTATGGGATCAAGGTATCTAGTGAATTTTAGAGTCCATTTCTCAATGGATGCTTGAATAAAAAATTTTAATTTTTTAATGTGGAATTTGGTTTACAATGGAATTAAGTGTATAATAAGATGTTTTGTTAATTTTGTGAATGTTTTAATGATATTCATGATTTTAGCACATTTTGAGTGTATAATATATTTAGGCATTTCATTATGTTTCCCAACACATTGGATATTGACATGGTTCCTCCTACATCAAACCACTGACTAAAATATAGAAATCAATTATGAGGGTAATTATTAAAATAATTAAAAAATAAATTGAAAAATATTAACATTGAATGGGTAACTCAAAAATGAAATATATTTTTAAATTTATGAATTTCTAGGATTCAATCTTTGATATCCATGGTTTATTTCCTATTATTTAATTTTTTTTGTAATTTTTGTTCCCTTTAAAATGGATTTTAGTGAGCTTATGAATTTAAAAAGCATATCCCCAGGAATTTCATTATAGGTGTACAAAAGTCCTCATTTTCCTGAACATGTATAATATTTTACACATTCATAATTAAAAATAATTGTTTTTATTATATTTATATACAATTATTATAGTGATGTATCTTATTCTAGTATCTAGTTAAGGATTTTGTTTCTTAGAAACAAAATTTTTTTATTATTTACCAAAATTTAGCAATGTTTTCCTTTGTTTTGCATTATCATTAACACTTTAATTATGGGTTTCTAAAAAAAATTCATCAAAATAACTATTTTTTATACCAACTATGAAATTCCATATAATTTATAAATGATTATTGATGACTTATTACACAATTAGATGATTAATTCATCCTCATTGTATCGAGAGGCCTTGTGTCAATATGAAATTAGGTACATATTATATTAACTTGACTCATGATAAAAATATATTATTAAATACTTCATAAAATTCCCTTAAAATCCTTTTATATTCTAATACTACATGGGATAACATATGGATTTCTGTAAGAAATTATATATCTAGAACCCCCTTTAAGGGAATATTCAAAGAATAATTTGATTAAAGTATTACTTATGAGTTAGGAGGAAGTCATGGTGACCTAAATGTGGTGAGAATCACTGAGATAATCATTGAGGATTGATATTATATGATAACGTTGAGAAAACATAGTAATGTCAAAAAAACATAAAATTAGACATCATTAGAAAAAGTAATGTCTAAATTACAATACATCCCAAAATAGTTTTCTTGGGATTATTTATTAGGATTTATACATGGTATAACATGTAGATAAAATTTTACACAATTCATTGGTGGGATGTATAATACCATTCCCACCCATCAAATTAATATCACGTATAATACTTTTTGTTCTATAGATATCATACAACATAAGAATTACATTAACATCATTTAACATTAATATTATGGTGTTTAGCTTGTATAAATTGAAATACCAAATTAATGAATAATAGGTATAAAAATTTGTATACACTTTAGTTTATATGCATATGGTTATTCAGTACAAAAATGATTGGCCTGAAAAACTACATGACAATTTTTACAGCATAATTGATTTACATAACATTCTATGGATGGGCTGAATGAATGTAAATTTTAATATCATTTAATGCGATTTATAAGGGTCACAAATGGATAAAAAATTTCTACGTGAATAATATAAAATAAAAATGGCTTGGTACAAGGAATTTACATAAAATAAAAAGAAAATGATATTGTCCTTACCTTGAGAGGGTGCATCTGAGAGCATAGTGGGAGATTTCTAGAACCATGGAAACACCATGGTATGGATTGACAGAGGAAGAGGAAGAAAATTTAATTCACAAAGGGTTTTTTTGATGTGTTGTGGTATTTTTCGTGGGTATTTGTTGTGAAAGATAAGTCAATTCCTTTGTAATTTCAAGGCATTGGTTGTAGAGTCTATAAGAAAAATTAATTAATACCATAAAAATTTAAATTTATTTTACACATGGTATTTAAAAATTTTTAGACTCATTAAATAATTTAAATATCTATTAATTAATAATTTTAATATATCACTATTGTAGATGTAGATTTTAGTCATCCTTATAAGGAATTTATTTTAAAACCATAGAATATAATATAAATATTTTTGGTGTCATTATGTGTTTATAAAATTAAAAAAATAATAGAGAATATTTTATTTATAAGGAAAAATTATTTATTTATTTTTGGATTAATTTTATGTAATTTATTACATCATTTTTGGGACATTATTATTCCATAATACAAACTATATATTTGTTCCATATTTAAATTTCTTTACAAAATTTGAGAATTTTAAAAAAATTATGAAAAATTTTTTTTTCACTAATTTCAATGTTATGATTTAAAAAATAATATTTATTATATGAAAATAGATTATGCAATTTTTATAATTTTCAATTTTAAATATAAGAACAATTTATTGGAAAATATTAGTTTTTTTTATATTATTCACTTTTTCCCTTATAAAAATTATATCAAGGTTCATTAAATTATATTACGATTCATATTAAAATAAATATTATTTAATAATATTATTTATATAAATTAACACATGTTTAAAAATTCATGAATTTTTCATATTGAGTGTCATAAATATTTATATTTTCCCATGAATACATTTTTAATTAATTTACATAAAAATTTATTTTTTATAAAACTTATTGGTCATTTATAAAGTAATAATAAAGAGGGATAAAATAATAATTATTTATTTTTAATAAAAAATACAAAAATTCAATGTTCTATGATCTATATACAAACCCATTTATTAAAAAATTATACAACCTAGTGGTAAGGTGTGTGGTACTAACACCTTTTTTGGGTCATTTGGTGAACATAGTTTGTGTTGTTATCTTAAAAATCATGAAAACCTATTATAAATTATTTGGATTGTGTTTTAGTTGTTTGATCATAGCTGATGCTTGGTCAAGGGAAATTACAACTAATGTTATCTAAATCAGAATATCCAATGGTCTTACATTTCAATTCCATATACACATTCATCAAAGTCAGTTAGGATTTATCATAACCTTTAATATACACTAATGTTAATGGTCACTGTATAATGCCAATAATATCAGTGGTTGTGATTCAAAATGGTCTATTAAATCTAAAATTATATGAAATTCCATGATAAATAATTTATTGAATGTGTTTTCTATATCAACATTACTTATTATATAAATTATTCAGTCAGAATTGAAATATGATTTATAAAATTTGGGGTTGCATATATATTTTTTATTTGGTGGGTGGATTGTTATTTAAATTAAACATCTAATCCCATGATATATATTCACTAATAAATATCAAAAATATAAACAATGGTTTTGTATTTATTTTCTATATACATTTTACTATGACAAAATCAATACAATGGAGAAAGAAAATGATATAAAAGATCCTCTTATTAGAAAGATTCTATAGATGCAAGAGCATGATGAGATGACATCAGCATATGAATGAATTCATATGATTTTGATGGAGTAATTGAATGTGTATTCCAATAAGGATCATATAGTCATGATATTTTCACACATTCCATAGCAAAAGTTTTAATTAGAATCATTTTGACCTAAAAAGCATTTGATATTGATTGTGTGGTGATATGGGATTGACTGGATGGTTGTGACCATATTTCAATATGGTATGTATCCAGGGAAGACATGATAATCATTAATTGTTGGATTTTAGTACCAAATTCCATGAGTGTGTACCTCATAATATAATCTCTATCGTAAAAATGTGATGTGTATATGTGGTGGAAAAAATATACGATGATATATGACAACATTTTTGCTAGAAGGGTATAAAGAAAGACATCACATGTTTTAATGAATGGGGCATTACCAACCAAAGGATAGTGTTTGGGATCTATTTTTTTTATTGTCACCTCATATACACATATGGATGTGTGAGGATATAATAATCAGAACATTTAAGGGGTTACCTAACACTAAAAGTATTTATGACGTTATTTTGGTGAAATTTGATTGGATCGTTAAGGTGTCCTATTTCTTACAAATAAAAAAAGACTTTTCCATGGATAAGTAGGGAAATCTTTATAAACTAGATATTTTTATGTACATTTACATCCATTATTAACATTATATAAACAATATTCATGTTTTATGTCAATTATTTGGATAGGCATACAAAAAGTATTTGGAACTTAGTTGAGATTGAGAAAAATATATCATTCCTAGATAAGATGGTCATCTGGAGATAATTATTTAAATATTAAAAGATATGAAATGGGACTAGGTGTTGTTTTTGGAGGAGTTATAGTTTGTTACATTGAACTGGATTAGTTTATATAATTTATTTTGATATCTATTTGATTCATATGGAACATTTTAAGGCTCTTGGTTGAAGGCCATGCCATTTTTGAATTTGTTTCTGTGTTGCAAGTAAATTAGCATTTTGGGGGCCCAATATGACACATGATACCAATAATAGTGTGAATATGATTCAAAAAAGGTTGATCATATATTAGAGATGTTAGTGATAATATACCTACTAGATGATATGACAATCATGGTGGGTTTTTTAGAATGTAGGTTCATAACATATGATAGTTTTTTGAATTCATGTGCAAATAATTTTTTAATTGAAGGAAATTTTTATAAATATAAAAAATGTTATGATCACATTGGTGGATTATTATTGTGATTTATTACTTTCACCCTATAGAATAATCTAAATTGACCAAGAAACATCATAATTTTAAATCTTGTAATGGGTATGGTGCCCATGGAAGATAACAGATTCATTGACCAAGGAGAAAATAGGTGTACTGTTATGGAATCTAGATAATTATATAGTAATATTCATCTTTTTTCCTACAAATTATTTAAATTTACATGTAATGAGACATAGTAATCCTATGTATTTTATTTGTGTGGAATTGGTATCATGTGTTACTACATTATATCACTTGGTATTCCAATTGATATTCTAATTATTAGATTTTTTTTTGTGAAATCTATGACTATGATTGATGAGGGAATAGTCTCCCCAATAAAGATGATTATACCCTAACTACTATATGTGAACCTAATAGATATGGGGAGGTACACAAAATAATATTTCACTCTCTCGGTCAGAGAATGTGGTTTGGGAGAGATAATACATAGTCAGATTAAATATCTTATTTCAGAAGTACATATGGGAGAATTAAAGTTATATAAAATATAATTATAAAAAGGTGGATATACATCTAATATAGTACCTCATTCTATGATATGGTTTGAATTACCTAACTATGAGGATTTTAAAATTATTAATATATAAATTGCATATTTTATTTTTTATTAAAAATTATTCATATTTTTTAATAATGTTTGATAACAATAATAAATTTATATACTATGAGGAATTCATTGAGGAATTATTAGTAGATTTATTGAAGAGTGTGAATTAAATTATAGAAATATGTAATGTGGGAATGAAAAACATTATTTGGCCCAAAAAACAATTGTTTAGTTATATCATGACCTTGGAGATCAATATATATATTAGTATTTTTTTCTATTTTCAATTAAAATATCTATTATAATTGATTCAAGATATAATTCAACAGTGAGATACTTCAATACCCTTAAATTATGTGAAATAAAAATATTATTTCATGTGGATGTATGTGTGTTTGGAATTAAAAATAAAACATGAGACCCCATAAGTACTGAATAGTTCCCCTAATAGAAGGACAATATTAGAACAACCACATCGCTTATAAATTATAGTACAAAATTGTTTATTATAGTAGATGGAATGTGTGTGGATGAGTTATTGAATTTTAATTTTAATAAGGTAATGAAAGTAGAAAATATAAAACTAATGTTCATCAGTTTTTCAAATGATAAAGATATTAATTTATAATCTTAATACATATTTGTAAATTGAGTATGTGTAATGAAAATTGAATTTATCAAGGTTATCCAATCTTGTTTAATGATATTGAATGAAGAATCTTGAAACATAAATGAAAGTGAAATAAAAACTTGATAATGTGTTCCAATATAATTTGGTATGATCCCCATTATCTCGACCCATGAAGTTAAAAAACAGTATGTTATTAAAGTTTCAAATGATCTAATCTCAACTTAGAAGGGGGGGTTGAATCAATTGATCACATTATATATGTTTCAAAACTTCTAGAAAATTTACCAGTGAGTCCTATTATGATTTATTTCCCTTTAAAATTTTCTTAAATAATCATTCATGGAAAAGTATGAAATAATGTTAAGAACACATTATTAATATGGTTTGACATTAGTTTAAGAAACTATATACATTTCACTGCCACCCTGTGTGTCTATGGAAATCCCATATTATTAATAAGTGGATACAAATTGTGAAATATCATATTATACACCTTCTATATCTTAATTTTGATGATTATATTGACACCCATTAGTTTATAATTTTTTTATAAAATAATTGAGACAATATAGAAGAAAAAATACTTTTTTTAAACTTCTCCATAATTGCCCAGTCTGAATCCTCAGTCAGATTTGACAATATTTCTTTTTGTAAATATGATGAGTCATGATATGATTATCTCAAAATGATGAGTCTAGATCATATTATCTTAATACGATATTCCTAATATGATGAACCTGTTATCAATGTTCAAAAACTCACACTCTGCCCAAATTCTCAATACGATCGTTCTCATTCTGAATGACTCAATACAATATTCCCAATTTTATTAACATAGTGTGATCATGATCAATATGATAAATAAACATTCACCTATTGGATCCACCTTAAGAGATATATGGATGGAAATGAATCTCACTTTATTTCATCAGCAGCCTTTTGTGATTGCATGAATGTTATGAATTTACTAATGATTTGAGAATGAATTTATAGGTGACTTAGAAATAAATGGAGGGATGTGATATTCATAAGTTTATAATTGATGTGATCTATTTCACCTGTAAAAAATTATAAATTATTATTTTTAATGTTATAATCATATATATAATTTCCCTTTGGTTTAAAATGGAACACCTATTAAATAATGGAAACCATATCAATGCACATAATCTATATAGGGACTTCCATCTAATGGAAGATAATGATTATGGGGATATATTTGAGGACATAGATAAAAATGTTATAAATACATTGGGGAATCTAAATATGGTTGTGAATAATAATCCTACTCAAATAGATCATACATTTGACCAATCACATTGTCTAATAATGTTAGAAATATTCTTGGAAAATAACCCATATCACTCAACTAAAAAATCTAACTGCTTCTAAAAATGGTTAATTTTTTTTAGAAATGATATTTCCAAATTTAGAATATTGTGAAACCATGGTTGTATTCTTGGAAATTTATCATCCCTCATGGAATGAGGTTCAATGGTGGTTAATGTTTGAGAAAACTTTGAGTATGGTGGAAATAATGGTCATTGAGTGGATGTATTTTATCGACAATTAATTGTAAAAATACTCCCCTCGCTAGAAACAAGATGAAATGGAGACATATTTCATGAGTCTATGATACCTATAAGTGGATAATGTGGCTAATATTGAATCAATATTTATAGGGATAAAATGTCTTATTTAATACTATCTACTATATCTAAACACTTTTATTTATCATTCCCATGATGACCAAGATCCAATCCCTTGATGGGAAAAAGTCTCATAGTCATTCTCATTATATAAGGATATAATATCATGTGATATCAAGAAAAATAAAAATATTCCTCATACCCTATTAATTCAAATAAAAAAAATAGATGATTAGCATGACATGTAAAATTATTATGATAGAATATATAAGGGAAAAATGAGAAGGGGTAATTTTGAACAAGAGGTTATTGTGAAATAAAAATAATAGTTCCTGCTAAAATGAAGAAAAATTTTATACAATTAAAGAGATACTGGACATGATTCTCATAAATTTAATTGTATGGGAGAATCCATCAATGTGTAATAATATAACTGTAAAGGGATGGGAAACTATGAAAACCAATTCTTATGATGTCAGGTGATTATATCCAAGAAGAGGGAAATGATAAATGACCATATATATATTTATGTAATTATTATTTCCAAAATATATGATCAATATATTTTTTGGAAGTTAAACATATCAATAACATTAAGATTGAATATGTGTAATTTCATTTTTTTTCTAAAAACTATTTTATATATTAAAAAATTCCTAGGGGTATCACTTCACCACTTCAGGGATTATAAAATTAATTAGTAGTGAAAACTATTAAGGTCTTTATGAACACATATCATGTCTATTTCTCCGTATTAATTTTTTTTGAATATCATTCCTTTAAATATTTATAATCTTCATATAGTTTAATTTTATGAAATTATGTACATGGAATTTATTTATTAGTATAAATCCCATGTAAGGTTTCATGGAAGGGAAGTAACATTCTATATTATATATTAACCTACAATCATATTATAATTGTTAGATAGACATAAACATACAATAGAAATTTATATCATCGCATGGGTTTTACAACCTCTTCATTAGTGGTATTTATCCAAAATTGTTTAGGAGAAAATCATCAATGGAAAGTTTCTAATTGGTAAGGAATATAATGATGTATCTCTAGATGAACTTTTTACTATACCACAAAATAATAATTTTTAGTTTTCAATAGATCACATATTTTTTACTAATCTAATTTTTGATATTCCATATAGAATTAATTCCACTGTGTTGTAATATTTGAATAAGAATCACTCTGATAATATTCATTATGGATTCATATAGTTTAGTTCTTCAAAATTGGGTAAACCTATATTTTATTAAGTATAGAATTCGGGATATGTGTATTTGAATTCTGTATTGGGGACTGAAGAAGAAAAAATTTAATAATTAATATAGCATATCCTATATTAGTGATCAGTTTGATCTATTACAAGGATATTTTTATTGTTCCATGGTTGATCTTTGATATGTCTATCTACATCTAATGTTCAAGTAGAAGTATATACCTTGGTGAATATTACATTATACGTGTGGTCATTATGAATTTATATCAACTCTATTTTTTTACTTTTATAACCACATGATATCTTCCTTGATTTAATGAATAGATTCAATAGATATTAACTTGATCGGTTTTTTCTTGTATTTAAAGATAATATACATATATATTCTAATTAATAAGAAGATCATGATGAAATATTGAAGATCATGATAAAGTCCATGAGGAGGTATAAGATATATAAAAATATAACATGATTTAATTTTTTATAAATAATATATAATTATTTAGTGATATTATTTCATATTACAGTATATTAATGGATCCATAAAACTGGGATGATATTGAATAATATCCCATACCATCAATAGTGAATGATATTTATAGTTTATTTTATGGTTAGTTGTATAACACCAATATATTGGAAAAAAATTATCATTAATATCAAACCGACTATCCAGGGTAAATCATAGGAGGGACATGATATTGTGGACATATGAATATGATGAGACATGTAATGTTCTAAATAGAACATTGGTTAAACAACCAGTTCCTACATTACCCTATAATAGAGAAGGGTTTGTTGATATATATATATATAATAGTGTATTGAAGAATTTATAGGGATGAATATTCATAATGAATGATACATTTTTCGCTATTGGCCCATTCCAAATTATTATTAATTAGAAAAATTACTAGAAACATGATTTCTATAGAGTTGTAGTATTTTTATCATAATTTATAATGAGGCATTATCTATATAGTGAATGGTGTGATATATATAATAATAAAATATTTTTCTATATAATTATATTGATACAATTAAATAGGTGATATCAAATAGAGTTGGTGTTTGTCAATGATTATGATAGTTTAATACCATTCCACACTAGGATATTGATCAAGTCCTTTAATTATTTTTCTCAAAATGACCATTCCAGTTTTACTATGACAAGAATTTAAAGAGATATATAAATTTTGGATTTTCAGAAATTTGATATTGAAATATTGAGGAAATGGTGAATATTATAAAAATATTTGATGAATAATGAATTTTCCATCCATTTGATGATTAAAGACAAATATATAAAGCATATGGAATTATAGAAAATAGATATAAGTGTCCCCTTGTCCATAAATTATTATTTTTTGATATTTTAATTTTTTGGAATGGATTACTTGTCCCATCAACAACATACTTAGTGAAGGAGCTATTAGATTAAGATAATAATTCACCATTCTCAACTCATATTTCATCAATAATGTTTTATAGAGATATAGAAGTGTAATTATTTTAGAAAAAATTGATATAGATCTTATAGAGTTTATTATTATATTCCTGGAATTTTAAAAATATATTAATGATATAAAAATATATACGAGAAAGTTATAACAAATTCCCATAATAGTATTAAATGAAGAAAAAATTACTTTGGATTTCACTATTAGACTCTAACAAAAATATAGAGGGAATACGTTTTTTGGGTTGTATTAAATCATATTAAAAATAAACACATTTATATTATTAGATAATATTTACCTCTTGGATCAAATAATATAACAATATATTAAATTAGAAGTGATATTTGAGGGAGTTCTATATATAATTGTATATGATTGGGATATTTGGTGTAGCATAATGTTTTTTAGAATTCATCAGATGGAATGTGATATAGTATTGGGTTTTATTATAATATATCATGCTAGTATATATCTTCATTTTTATAGGACTATTCAAAAACAAGAAGACAAGTTTAATTATTTTTTATTGAATTTCAATTTTTTTTGTGATTAACACCTTCCTTTGGTGCATGTTTTTCCAAAAAATGATTTCACATGAGCATTAATATGCCTTCTTATAATAGCTTTTATGTAATGAAGTGAAAAAATTATAAAATATGGGATAAATAAGGACATAAAAATATTAGGGTTTCTCTAAATTGATGAAAATGGTCTTCACACTACCATGAGTGAGACATAGAGTTAAACTTTAGTTATAAGGTATATATGTTAATATTTTATTGGATGATGATTATAAGGTATATAAAAAGTATTACACATTTAAGAAAATAGATATTGGTCACTATGAAATTAATGATCAAATATGGATGTTCTCTTATTTCTTTGTTCTTCCACTGAATCTCAATCAATGTCACATTGTTTTCTATGTATATATTCTGAATAAGTACAATAATGACCCTAAAAATTTAATAAAATCATCTATCAGAACATATGTTAATTATCTCTCTTGATAGCATAAAATAGTAGTTATTATTTGTCATTTAGAGAATGAGTTATTAGATAATACATCTAACTTGGTCAATGGATTCCGAAAAAACCATAAATTTATGGAAGCTCCACGGTACCATGAGGATGGGATGAGGAATAATTACACTTATGTTATAATCAATGTGATAAAATTTACAATGAGTAATCATTATAAATGTGGTATAATGTAACACACCAATAATTTATTCAATATATCCCTTTAAATAAATTCATTTTAATTTATATTTTTCTATAAAAAAAGATGAGTTTAACCAAAACTTGATATACTGTTAAAATATAAGTATTCATTGTGATAGGTTTCACCTAGAAAATGAATTTCAATGTATCAATAGGACTAAATATATTATAAATAATTATTTCTAAATATCTATAGAATTAATTAATTGGTTATAATTTTTTAAAATGAAAATAATAAAAATTTTAGGTAAATATAGACTTTTTTTTAAACTGTTTTTTTGAACATTGTGTATTTTTCATCATAAAATTTACTACACCTTATTGATGAATTATTTCCACGAATTTATTAGATTATATATTAAAAAAAATATATTCATCAATTATATTTTACTATGCAGAGAACAAGAATAAATATAGTTTTTTATTAAGATATCTATTTTATAAAAAATTCATTATATATGTCATAATTGTTTTAAAATTATTTTTACCACTTCTGGAAATTAAATTCAATGAAATGTATTCCATATTTTGTTTCAAGAAATACAAATATGGTTTAAGAAAATTTTATATTTTTTCTGAATTAATAATAATCATGTTACATATTGTTCACCTCTATATGGGTAAATTGAAAAATTAAGTATAAAAATAATGCAATAAGGCTTGAAAAATAAATATAACACTATGTATATTTATATTGGATGAGTTTTTTATTACAGCAACAAACTATTATTTTATGATATAGAAACTTGTGTCTATTTTTTGATAATCACATACATATTATTTTATGTTACTAATAAATCCATGATATAATTTCCTTTGTTTTAACAAATTTATTTTTTTATCATAGGGACCAAAAAAGTATATATTCATTTATAAATTTTTAATTTAAAGATTATATAATTATTTTCAATCATGGTAATTTATATTTTACTTTTAGTGATGGAATAATTATATGAAATACTTACTCATCTACATTATAGTGATCATTCATGAATTAGATAAATAAATTAAATAAAATTTTGAATTTTGAATTTTTCGAAATTTGGATGAGTTATTGTGATCTAAATAAAAATTAGGGTGATAAAAAATAAAAGATAAGTGTTATGAGAAAAAAAATTAAAATTTCATTTTTATAATTTTAAATTTTAATTAAAATTATATAAATTATCCAACTATGAAATTATTGTTATCTTATGATACATAATATATTATTAAATAACTTATAATTCATAAAATTATTATATATATCCATGTTAATTTGATATGGTCTTGAAAATAATAAATTATCCCCTTATAGTTTATTTTTCTTTTTATATTTTATATCTTAACAAATATAGATAAAAAAATTTATTTGTAATTTTTTTTGAAAATGATTAATGAGGGGGATGGATTGTGGTTCATGGTGTCTATAAACACAATATTCGAGTTAAAACCAGAAAATATTATTTTAAAAATATATTAATTGTTTTTATTAACAAAAATATAATATTATAAATATATCAGTCTGGTTCAACACTAATTTTCATAAAACATTAAATTAATTTAATACAATTTTTAATTCCAGGGGTGACTCTCCCACACATAGAAAAAAGATTATACTATTCTCACTTATAAATAATGATTGAAACTCAGTGATAATAAAATATCTAAAATAATACCTTCCTATATTCAATAAAATCATTCTAGAGCACCTGTTTTTCTCCTAGGACTGATCATCCAAGGCTTAATGTTGATTCCTAATGGGTTATCTTAATGTCGATATATTCATCTTTACCATCTATTTCATGTTTATTTAAAAGTCTACATTTGAAAAATCTATTGTACCCATACAAAATAATTAATATAGTGAACTAAATAACCATAGATAATGTTATGATTTTTTTAAAATCATTTCATGTGTATTTAACATCTTATGGATTTGGAAAACATCACTTTTCCATATATAGGAATTATAGTCTCCATGCCTCGATAAAATATTATTTATCACCATTTTACATAAATGGTTATAATGGTTGATATAATGAATATATATTAAATATATATTATAATTATTATTTTGGAGATATATGATATCATGTACCTTCATAACCTTCCCCCTTTAAAAATTATAATGGTGCTCGTACTTATGTTTAGACTACCACATACATGAAGAAATGCTATTAATTTTTCATGTTTTCCCGTAATGGATGATTCTAAATATTTTTTATTGTTATATATTATATTTATATCATTAAAATATTAATGATACAATTTCTCCGTGTGAAATATTTATAGATTGCAACTACTAAAGGGAAACATATATAAAAATCTAAATAGTTTAGACATTCAAAAGAGGATTCTAATAATGAATTGTTATCAAATAAGTTTTCAAATATTACAGGTTGGTAATGTATGATACTTTTATTATGTATATACATTTTTTGTAGAAGTGTATTAATGTTTAATTTATTACATTTTAGGTTAAAATAACTTTTTTAAAAATTTAGTCAAGGGGTTTGTGGATATTTTACAATCTCAGCATTATTCAAGATTAATTTTTTTCATATTTATATTCAATGATTTAAATAATATTTTTATCTTATTCATTATTTATTTTTATAATACTATAGTTACCACTATATAATTATTTTTTCCATTTTTTTCTCCTAATGTAATATAATGGTTTAAATAATGTTTTTTTTAAAAGAGACTTTGTTTTTAATGCAGATAATAATATTTTCCCCCATTTTCATATTTTTATTATAATTTCATCAATTTTTTTTTATTATTTTAGAGTTATAGATTGAATTTAATTTTTATCTAGTTAAACGTTTTAATAAAAGTTTTTTAATTAATAATCTTTTTGTTTCAAACAATAATCACATTTTACCGATAGTTTAAAATGAGTCATTATTTTATTAAACCTTGTTTGAATATATTTTACAATTGTGATGTCTATTATTTCCTTTTAATATTACTATAAATGTAACATCATACCTTTCCAATGAAATTGATTTCTATATTATTGTGGATGTGTAGGTTTTATAACCTGATATTTCTAAATGAAAAAACTAATTCTCTAAATATATCATCTAGTGACAGTTTAAATGAATATTCTAACATTTGAACATCTTTTTATGAATAATATTATTTATTGATGATATATCCCAATGATAACATAAAACATATTTATATGGATTGATTATTATCATTTAAAATGGGGAATGTATTGAAATTTTTATGATTGTTCATCCAAAGAGAAGAGTAATTATTCATTTATAAAATTTGATTTAGTTTTATTTTTTATAAATTTAAATAATGTGTAGGACATGTTGATTTAAATATGGGAATAAAATTTAATAGAATATATATCTATATATAGGTATAATGAAATAAAATATGTAGTTTATTAAGAAAATAACATATCCCTTTTTTAAGAGGTCTTGGGAAGAGGCCTTGATGTAGGATTAATATTTTTATTATTATGAATTCAATTATAATGAAGTCAGTAATTCATGTAAAAATTATTATTTGAATTATCCTAATATCCCTTTCTTTCATTAAAGATGATATGATTACTTATATTGTAAAATTTTACCATCATTTTTTCCTTCCATATTATTAATTAATTGTTTTTTCTCTAATAGCATCCGTAGAATTCAATGATCGAATGAGGATCTATGCTAACACATTTATTCTATATCCCTTACCCAGTTTGTATTAATAATACTATGATTCTTATGAATGGATATACTTGAGATAATAATTATCCTATGATTAAAATTTATGTGTTGTGTTTTATTTTTTCAAATGATATGTGAGATTAAATAATGTATATAATTTAATAATATAACTAAAATAATTGAAGCTTTAAGATGTGATTGATTCTATCTTGTAACAATATAATGATGTATCCATATGATATGGGATAATAGGGATAGGTAATCTATATTGTCTAATAATTTTATGGAATGATATTCCATTGATGAATGATGTGAGAAGATAATGTTTTTCAATTTTCAATCCCATTATAATATACTACAAATACCTTGATAGTATGATTATATAGAAAGGGATAGATATTAGATGATGATATTTGGAGAAATTCCATGGAAAAGGGTGAAAAATTTGATACTACCCTCTTATTTTTTGAGTGTAAATGACAATGTTTCATCATTGGAGCATCAAACAAGAATCAAGAATCTAAGAGATGTTTTTTATTTCAAATGGGTCCTCTAAGATGTCATAAATGATATTTTACAACCACCAAAAGGGTGGAGAAGAATCTGGAATTACTATGTTCTATTTAAATTAAATAATAACAAAAATTATTTTTTACCATAATAGTAGAAAACGTAGACTACATTATTTGACATAACTAGAAAACTAATATCTTCTACTTGGTTTCTGGGAGGCCTCTTGGGGATCACTATTTTTGGAATTCCCAACACTATAGAAAAATATCCTCCACCAGTTGATTGATTTCAATATTTTATCATGAGGTAGGTAAAACATTCAGGATTTTCTTGTTAGTGGGTCGTATTTGGAGTTGTTGGAAAAAAAGGAAAAGTGAGTTGGTACGTCCTTCACTTCTTCATATCATCTATTCCCACATTCAAATTATTTTACAAAATTTAAATTATCTAAAGACATGAATCATTTATATTGGAATAAAAAATAAGAAATGACTAATAATTAAAAAGTAATATTATATTTCATTCATTTTTATATAAGATAATCATTAAATAAATTAATTACATGATTCAATGTCAAACTAATGATTTTAAAAATCAAATAAATAGAAACAATAGATATAAAAAAATGTTTTTTGATCATGAAAACACCATTTATGGGAGAGGATCAATAGAAATTTGGAGCAAATATTTAATGAATAGATACAGAATTACTTACACTAATTTGTATTATGATAAATTTATATTGAAATTGATTTAAGGAAAATATAAAATTAAAATTAAATAATGAGAAGTATTATGGGTCAAATAGGTTATGAATTTCCATCTGTTGAATATTCTATATTATAAAAGATACATATATAATGATTGGGTAAAAAATTCATAATTAATTAGTACGAGAAATGGGTTATTATTTTGTTTAATTACTTAAATTTATATGTATATCAAATGATATTTTATATTCTATAATTTTTGATTACTTAATTTGAGATTATTAAAAAAATTGAAATTAAGAAATTATGATTTTTTATTATAATCTGAGACTTAATACGATTTTATAAAATATACATGATAATATTTTAATCATTTACTAAGAATAAGAGGTAGCTAACCAGGTTGTGATATTTATTTATATAGGGTACATTAAGGTAAAACATAACTCCAGATCTATGGGTTATTTGATGTTACTGATGATATAATATATGACATATATGATCATTTTGATGAAATAGAATATAATTAGACTCATCATGAATCTTATCACTGTAATCAGATGGTTTCTCAACATGTTTTTTCTACATTGTTTTAGAATAATATCCATACGTATATGAATTTTAACACATGGATCCATATAAATTCAATTTATATCATATTACGATTCTTGGAATAACTGTTGGAGATATATAAATAGGTTTTGAAGTCACATACTAAATGTACACCATAATTGAAAATGAATAAGTTTTATCTAATATAACATATTAGTATAGAGACCTAATTTTAAATGGTTGAGGAAGGATATAAAATTGTAGAAAAATAATATAGATTGGGGTTATTTTTAAAAACATTATCAGTTAGATCTAGTGAACAATATGTTTTCATTCATTTCTGATTATCAATTTCTACACATTAATAAATAGTTTTATCTTATTAATTTCATTTGTATGGACTTCATTCAAATAGATTTTTATAATATTGTAATAATATGATTTTTTTATGGATGGACTCCAAGTGATATCTATCATATAAATTTTTTTTTTCATTTATCTAATTATTGATATATTATTTCTCCATATTTTTTTATGTTTGTTTTAATATTGACAGAAGAATTATTAAATGTGAAGAATATATTAAAAGGTTTTATAGGTGAGAATTATCCTAAAAATGTTTCAACAAAATCAACAAAATCTAATTTATGCCACATGTTATATCTATTTAATTAAGCATAAATTTATATGTTAAAACACATTACTTTTTCTCAATGAGTTCACTATTTCCAAGATCTCATAATTGATCAATAAAAGGGTTTCTTTGAATTTTCCAAAAAAACAATCTACCAAGGCTTTCAATGTGCTATGTGAATCTACCAATAATTTGTAAGGAATCACTTTTGTCAAATAATTTATTGATCTAATAGATGATGTAGTAAATGGAAATTATATTTATGGATATTTAGAGACACAACAATTCATTAATATGAATCATGGATAAGTCCCTATATCATGATCATATCTTTCTTTTAGTGGTTTCCTGAATAGTCCCTAAGGCCCCATCCATTTTACAAACATTTGGTAATAAATACATGATGACATGTAGTTTATTTCTCCATGACCATTCATGATTAAATTTTAATAATGAACTCATTCATGTAAAATAAATAAAAATAAATTGAATATAATTTTATATAGACCTATATTTATTGTGATTTTCGAAAATAATTAATGGCTATTATGTTTTGCTTCATCAAATTATTCCTAAATCTCATATAGAATAAACTGGTGTACTAACACTTAGTACATTGTCAATTATACTAGAAGCATATATATTGTTTTTTAAACCACCACATCATGTTTTTTTGATTATAATATATATAAAATTATCATCTTCCTAAAACGAGGCCTTACAGACTTACACAGCTTTCACCATAAGACATAATGTATACCAATTTGTTAAAACTAAATAAATACATTTATGATAACACTCTAAACAATTTTCTATTGAAAATAAAATTCTCTACAACCATATTGTCACATTATATGAATCAATATTTTTAAAATATTTCAGAAATATATTTTTGATACCCTAAAACCCCTTTTTAGGACACATTTAATGTTTGGAAAAAATAGTATGAAATAATGTTTTTATTTGCAAAACTTCTATGTATTACCCCATATTCCCTTATATTATTGAAGTAAAATAAACTTTTTCTCATTACCAAAATTATGATAATAGTATCTATATAAGAACGCAACCATAAAAGTAACATAATCTAGAATTATATGAATAAACCACATTTTGGATATTTTCAAGTTTATAATATTAGTGAATTAGGCCATATGTATAACATTACATCTCAAAAATTACATTTTAGACACTTCTACTCAGAATAATTTTTTTTCATAAAATAAAAACTCTTGAAAAAAGGTTTATGTATAGTCCCATGTTTTAGATAGCATAAAGTTTGCTTAATCCCATCCTTGACCCTATTTATCTTTAAGTCCTATGAAAAACATTTCAAAACATGGGATGGGCATAAAAAGCTCAGTATGGGTTATAAAACAAATAAAGGAAACATTAGTTCATCAATACATATATAACATAAAATCTTTAACATACCTCATGAATCCATTTGATGTCATCATAAACAGAAATAATAAAGGTAGCTTGCGACATCCATAACATAATTATGTTTTAGCTTTCACATCTACGTAGGGAGTTACATTTAGAATACCCATCACAATATATTCCCTAAATATCATAGGAGAAACATTCGTGTTTACCTCCGTCACATTACCCAATTCATTCAATAACTATCTTTGGCTCACCCACCATAGGTTTATCATAGAACCACCTATATTTGTAACAATTTCAATGAACCATATCATGTTCATAACACATAAAAAAATATAATGAAATGATAACATTTCCACATTTCAATCACAATATTTCCTTTAAATATATTGACATTAAAAATATATTATCAAAACCATTTTCCATAACAAAATACATAACGTGGTATAAGGTATTTATTTTCCCTTTAAAAACATTAGGGCTTGTTTTGGAAGCCAAAAGAACAAATAATACATGTGGCGGAGGAAAAGGTAATTGTCACCGCTAATGTTAAAAGAAACATTCTTTTTTGTTATTTTTTAAAATTACACATCGAAAAAGATTCCCATTGAATGAAATGAAATGTCAATAATGTTTATAAAGAGTATAATAGAAATACATGTATAAAAAAAATATACCTCAATGAAATGAGATTGAGACGAAGTCCCTTACCTCATGTCTAAGTTGACCAGTTCGTTCTTTAATCTTATAAATAAAAAAATAAAGTTAATTTATACTTTCTTATGAAACATTTTCTAGTTTATCATTATTTTTAAACCACTTATTGTAACATCCCAGGTAAATAAAGAATAAATAATTTTCATATTTATTAATATTTACTAATTAAATATTAATTTTAATTAAAAGGGTTTTCTACGTTCGATAGCGTACTCGATACGCAACGATGAGTTTCTTTGAAAACTTATGTGGCACACTAGTAATAAAATAATATTATTTTAAATGTTAGTTAACACGTAGTCGTTGTACTGGCGGGAATGGATAGAAATAACTAAAATATTATTATATATGTTTTTAAATGTTTTTACATTTATCCAATAAAAGATAAAGGCTTAAAATACGGAAAGAATTCAATTTTAGGCATTTATACCCTAATTTTCACTAAGGGTTCACTTATCACCTTTTGACGGTGAACCGTCATTAAATATAGTTTTGATCAATCTTATAAATTCTATTGGACCAAATATAACTCTTCTTTAGAATCGGGACATCAAAATTTACTTTGTGTAAATTTTTGGTATCTTTCCGATAAAGTTCATTTTTTAAAGAATAGTGTAAAATGTTGTATTTTAATTCAAAACCACTTTTTAATATAATTTATTTATATGATTAGATTATCATTTTAATTGGTTTTAAAGTGAAATTAGAAAATATTTTTACCATTAAATCCAATAGTGGTCTTTGGAATTAATTTCACTTTGAAATCGGACTTAAACTAGTGTCAATCTTTTGATACTTATTGTTTCATAAAAACACGCAATTTGTTCTGAAAGCGGGAATTAATTATTAAATTAATTAATGCAACTTATATGTTGTGAATTTTGTAAAATGGACTTCATTTTTGAATTCAGAATATCAAATATAGATTAGGGTGAATTTTTGGTATTTTTCTGAAAAACTTCAATTTTTGATGAATAGTGAAACCACTAAGTGGTACTTATAAAAACTGATTTTTCGTTGAAATGAAATTTTACCACTTCTGTGTTTTGAATTTCAAAAATCCGACATACATGGTTGTCATTAAGAAGTAAAATGTGGTTCAATGAGATTAAAATAATTTTTTGGTGAATAGTAACTTATTAAGTTTTTAATCGCGATTAGAGGTAATTAGTGTAGTTTAAGGTAAAAATAATGTTTTAATAAAATGATATGAGCTTGAAACATGTCCTACCCTTATTGGATGTGTCATGGAAGACCAAGACAAGCCATGGGTCAACTTGGGGACTCCATGGATCCACTTTGGTTGGGAAATGACATAAATAACGTTTTATTTAATGTTAAAGTAAAAATGACACACACATGAGATGTTTTACTAAAACAATTTTTACATGGGGTTATACAAGTCATATGTTTGACTATAAATAATAATTGTAAATATAAAAATATTTCCTAAATCATAGTATTTTTTTTATAATTTTTAGACATTAAATAAATTAAATTATTTATGACATCATGATGATGCAACGATGACCTCATTATTTAACGATTTAAATAAAATGGAAAGATAATGTAATATCTAAGACCTACACATGTCCACAAACTATTGGATGAGTGGATTTATAACTCTTATCACCTTATCCTCGAAATACATCAATGTGGGACCTCTTAAATTCGAATACCATTTTAAAATAAAGTGACTTTTCTTTACTTTCCAAGAGTGCCTCTCCTCTCCTCTTATAAAAGGCCCCCACCTCTACCTCCTTACCCACACTCCCAAAGCCTTTGGCTCAGACACACCCTGCCCATTTTGGCTTTCCACATCCCTCTCTTACTCCTTGAATCCTCAATTTGGTCAGAAGTCTTCCCAAGGAAGCCTTTGAGCTCAAACCAAGGGGAGTTACCCGATTTTAAGGTAATGTCTTCTTTTGAGTCCTTTTGTATTATTTTTCTTCTCCAACCCCCTAAACTCTTTTTATTATTTTCTTTTGTAACAACTCCAGTATCCTAAATATTCTAGGATGTTTTTATAAGAAGTATTCGAGCTACACTTACACACACCTACATCTAATGGTTAAAGAACATACTGTTTCCGTGGATGGAGAATTTCTGCCTCTCGAAACGATGATTGTTCAACATTCTTTTAACACCTTAAAAGGTGGCCATTAAGATGAAACTATAATTATATATGATATATAATATGTTTATGTTTTCCTTAAGCTTCTGTATTTTTCATTTTTGGCATACCTTTATGGTTTCCATTATGGGTAAACATGATATCTTCATTTAAGGAAGTGCGGACTACCGCCCCCTCAAAGTGATGTGATTCGTTAATGCCATATGTGGGACGTGTAAAGGATGGATTTAAAGTTATTATATATGATGTTATAATGGAATTATAATATACCTCTATATCATTATTATTTCTTTCCATTAAAGTATGATATAGAAATGAAAGTAGCGTTTATGCGTACGTACGACTTACCGTCTCCATGAACGGTGCATTTCATTTCTTATCCCCAAATGTAATGTACTATTAAAAGTACATTTATATAATGGATATATATAATGAATGATATATATAAATGATGAATATAATTCTGTAATTAAAATATACATACCTCTCATTTAGTTTTAATTCCATTAATATGACAAAGAAATGAAAGTAGCGTTCATGCGTACGTACGGCTTACCGTCTCCATGAACGGTGCATTTCATTTCTTACCTCTAAATGATTATGTAATATTATAAATACATGTATATGCTGGATATATATGATATATATGATATCCAAATCAGGAATGTCATTCTGGATATAAAGAACCTTTGACCACACGAACAACATGTAATTGTAAGAAGTCCACTTTCGACTTAAGAACCAAATATCGAAAAAACAAACATTATTAACTTAAATGGTTACATAATGTTTATAACATGGCAATAAGTGATATAAAAGGAATAATGAACTTTAAAAGGGTTCTTAATCAAGTAGAAATTAACTCAAGTTTATTATTCAGGACGTTAAAGAACGATCGAGTCAAGTCGGACCCGAGGTAAGGGACTTCGTCTCAATCTCCTTTCATTGAGGAATATTTCGTTTTATACAAAACTTTCCTTTATACGGTGTATAAACCCCTTTGAATTTTACTTTTATAAAAAAGTAATCTTTTTCTACGAAGCGTTTTACTAAATGACAAAAAGGAATGTTTTTTTATGTACGCGGTGACAATGACCTTTTCCGCCGCCGCGAGTATTATTTGGTCTTTGGCTTCCTCAACAAGCCGTAATGTTTTTAAAATAAAATAAATACCATATACTCTTTTATGTATTTTGGTATTGAAAATGGTTTTGATAAAGGATTCTAGTATGATATATTGTGATTGAAATGTGGAAATGTTATCATTACTTTATATTGGTTTTATGTTTTATGATTTTATATTGGTACTTGGACATTTGATGGGTGGTTACGTGATAAACCATATGACGGGTGGTGCCATGAATACCAGGATGGGTGGTTACGTTATATCCTCCAATGCATTGGGTATGGAAGTCGACCGTATGGCTATTCCATTAAGTATGTATGGAAATTGGCCGTATGGATATTCAATTAAGTGATATGTGTGGAAGTCAACCGTATGATTATTCCACTTAAGTATGTTTATGTCTCAAGTTACCTTTATATATGTTATGTGTTCTTTATATGGGTTTTATGGTAATCCTTTGGTTACAAAAACGTATGTAATGATACTTTATTTAGTGAAGTGTTTTTACTACTTCATGAAGGTGATGGTATTACTTTGATAGAGTATACATGGTTTACTTGATTTTTGAAAAACTAACAGTTTTCATTCTTTTTGTATCCCTTACTGAGCTTTTTATGCTCACCCCAAGTTTTTTTAAAATGTTTTTCACAGGAATTAATGTGGAATAAGGTCAAGGATGAGATCAAGGGAATGTCATGCTATATAAAACATGGAACTAGACATGTTTCTTTTTAATAGTTTTTTTATTATGGAAACTTAGTAGAAGTGTCTACTTTGTAATCTTTTGAGATGTAATAGTTATGTTCTAATTCTCTAAAACTCTAAACCTGAAAATATCCTCAATGTGAATTATTCATTTAATTAAATATTAAGTAAGGTTTAAGGCCGGGGCCTTATAGTTGGTATTAGAGGTCGGTTTAGACAACTTTAGGAGTTAGAAAATTGTTAAATTATAAGTTAATTTATAATATGATTGAAATGATATAGCATTTACGGATTACCATGTTGCTTCTCCTACGATATTTCTGGGTTAAGAATGGTTTTTCATAGAGGAAACAGAACAACTTTTCTGGGAAGGCATATAGAGGGAAATGAACTTTGAAATCAATATCCGGAGATGGTCAGAATCAGAACTAAACAGTTTATTGCAGTGATGGCTCAGTTGACTTAGGTGAAAAATGTTGGTTGTTTTTATTGATGAAATTTGGTGTTTTCTAAAAGTAAAGAGGAGCATGAAAGTCATTTAAGGGTTATCTTTCAAGCCTTAAAAGAAAAGAAACTATATGGAAAATTCAGAAAGTGTGAGTTTTGGTTACAATAAATTTCTTTCCTGGGTCACATTGTTTCAAAAGATGGCATAACTGTTGATCCTACTAAAACAAAAGTTGTTGAAGAATGGCCAAGACCCCCAAATGTAACCGAGATCCGTAGTTTCCTTGGTTTGGCAGGTTACTACCGAAGGTTTGTTGAAAATTTTTCACGGTTATCAAGTCCAATGACTAAGCTAACTCGTAAGGGTGTTAAGTTCATCTGGACAAAAGAATGTGATGATTGTTTTCAGGAGTTGAAAAGAAGATTGGTGAATGCTCCAGTTTTGGCACTACCTTCTAGGAATGGTGAGTTTGTTATATACAGTGATGCTTCATTGAAAGGACATGGTTGCGTCCTAATGCAGAATGATCAGGTAATTGCTTATGCTTCACGACATTTGAAAACTCATTAGGTAAATTACCCTACACATGATTTGGAATTAGCTGCTGTTATTTTTTCATTAAAAATTTGGAGGCATCATTTTTATAGAGTAAAGTGTGAAATATATACCGATCACAAAAGTTTAAAGTATATATTCACTCAGAAAGATTTGAACATGAGACAAAGGAGATGGATAGAATTAATCAAGGATTATGATTGTACAATTCACTACCATCTGGGAAAAGCAAATAAAGTGGCTGATGCTTTGAGTCGAAAAAATAATGCTTCATTAGCAATGATGCGTTTGGAACGAGATCCTTTGGTTTTTGATTTGATGAACTTTGGAATAGAAGTTGTTGGTGCAGGAAGTCCTTCTGTTTTGTTTCAGGTATCAATGAAATCTTCTCTATCAGACAGAATCAAGCAAGCACAGAAGCAAGACAGCGAGTTGCAGAAAAAGGTAGAGCTGGTTCAGAAAGGTAAGTTTCATGAATTCAACATTGATAATGATTGTGTTTTGAGGTTTGGGAAGAGATTATGTGTGCCTTGTGATTCACAGTTGAAGAATGAGTTGTTATTTGAGGCTCATAGTTCTCCGTTTTCAGTTCATCCTGGCAGTACTAAGATATACAGAGATCTGCGGGAGTATTACTGGTGGGATGGAATGAAAAGAGATATTGCTGATTTTACTGTGAAGTGTTTGACTTGTCATCAGGTTAAAGCAGAGCGGCAGTTACCTAAAGGGATGCTTCAGCCTTTACAAGTGCCAGAGTGGAAATGGGAAAACATATCCATGGACTTTGTTGTGGGATTACTGAGGACATCTCGAGGTAATAATGCAATCTGGGTTATTGTTGATCGCTTGACTAAATCTGCTCATTTCCTTTCTATACGAGATACTTTTTCCCTACATCAACTTTCCCGTTTGTATCTTAAAGAGATAGTCAGGTTACATGGAGTTCCTCTCTCCATTGTATCTGACCGTGATCCCAGGTTTACTTCTAACTTTTGGAAAGGCCTTCAGAAGTCGTTGGGTACTGAATTAAATTTTAGTACAACTTTTCATCCTCAATCAGATGGGCAGTCAGAACGAACAATTCAGACCTTGGAGGATATGCTACGAGCTTGTTCGATGGATTATCAGGGAAGTCGGGACCAACATCTTTCTTTGGTTGAGTTTTCTTATAATAACAGTTTTCATTCCAGTATACAGATGGCACCATTTGAGGCATTATATGGGAAGCGGTGTCGAACTCCAGCATTTTGGGATGAAGTGGTTGAAAGGAATCTGATGGGACCAGAATTGGTAGAAGATATGTCAGAAAAAGTTCAGTTGATTCAGAAGCACATGAGAACAGCTCAGAGCAGGCAGAAGAGTTATGCGGATAACCGGAGGAAGGATCTATCTTTCGAAGTAGGTGATCATGTTTTTTCCAAGGTTTCTCCTTGGAAAAGTGTGATGAGATTTGGTAAGAAAGGAAAGATGAGTCCAAGGTTTATTGGACCATATGAAATTATGGAGAAAGTTGTATCAGTTTCTTACCGAGTAGCTTTACCTCCGAGTTTATCTCAGGTACACAATGTTTTTCATGTTTCGATGTTGAAGAAGTATATGCCAGATCCATCTCATGTTTTGAGTCCAGAGGTAGTTCAGCTGGAGGAGAAACTATCTTATGAAGAACAACCAGTCCAGATTTTTGACCATAGGGAGCAGGTGTTACGGAATAAGGTGATTCATCAGGTAAAGGTTTTGTGAAAAAACCATGTGATTGAAGAGGCAACGTGGGAATCTGAAAATGCTATGAGGGATAAATACCCCCACTTATTTTGATAAGTGAATAAAATTGCGAGGACGCAATTCCCAAAAGGGGGAAGCATGTAACATCCCAGGTAAATAAAGAATAAAGAATTTTCATATTTATTAATATTTACGAATTAAATATTAATTTTAATTAAAAGGGGTTTCTACGTTCGATAACGTACTCGATACGCAACGATGAGTTTCTTTGAAAACTTACGTTGCACACTAGTAATAAAATAATATTATTTTAAATGTTAGTTAACACGTAGCTGTTGTACTGGCGGGAATGGATAGAAATAACTAAAATATGATTATATATGTTTTTAAATGTTTTTACATTTATCCAATAAAAGATAAAGGCTTAAAGTACGGAAAGAATTCAATTTTAGGCATTTATACCCTAATTCTCACTAAGGGTTCACTTATCACCTTTTGACGGAGAACCGTCATTAAATATAGTTTTGATCAATCTTATAAATTCTATTGGACCAAATATAACTCTTCTTTAGAATCAGGACATCAAAATTTACTTTGTTTAAATTTTTGTTATCTTTCCGATAAAGTTCATTTTTTAATGAATAGTGTAAAATGTTGTATTTTAATTCAAAACCTCTTTTTAATATAATTTATTTATATTATTATATTATCATTTGAATTGGTTTTAAAGTGAAATTAGAAAATATTTTTACCCTTAAATCCAATAGTGGTCGTTGGAATTAATTTCACTTTGAAATCGGACTTAAACTAGTGTCAATCTTTTTATACTTATTGTTTCATAAAAACACGCTATTTGCTCTGACAGCGGGAATTAATTATTAAATTAATTAATGAAACTTATATGTTGTGAATTTTGTAAAATGGACTTCATTTTTGAATTAGGAATATCAAATATATCTTAGGGTGAATTTTTGGTATTTTTCTGAAAAACTTCAATTCTTGATGAATAGTGAAACCACTAAGTGGTACTTATAAAAACTGATTTTTTGTTTAAATGAAATTTTACCACTTATGTGTTTTGAATTTCAAAAATCCGACATACATGGTTGTCATTAAGAATTAAAATGTGGTTCAATGAGATTAAAATAATTTTTTGGTGAATAGTAATTTATTAAGTTTTTAATCGCGATTAGAGGTAATTAGTGTCGTTTAAGGTAAAAATAATGTTTTAATAACATGAGATGAGATTGAAACATGTCCTACCCTTATTGGATGTGTCATGGCCGACCAAGACAAGACATGGGTCAACTAGGGGACTCCATGGAGCCACTTTGGTTGGGAAATGACATAAATAACGTTTTATTTAATGTTAAAGTAAAAATGACACACACATGAAGTGTTTTACTAAAACAATTTTTACATGGGGTTATACAAGTCATATTTTTGACTATAAATAGTAATTGGAAAGATAAAAAAATTTCCTACATCATAGTATTTTTTTATAATTTTTAGACATTAAATAAATTAAATTATTTATGACATCATGATGATGTAGCGATGACCTCATTATTTAACGATTTAAATAAAATGGAAAGATAATGTAATATCTAAGACCTACATATGTCCAAAACCTATTGGATGAGTGGATTTCTAACACTTATCACCTTATCCTAGAAATACATCAATGTGGGACCTCTTAAATCCGAATACCATTTTAAAATAAAGTGACTTTTCTTTACTTTCCAAGAGTACCCCTCCTCTCCACTTATAAAAGGCCCCCACCTCTACCTCCTTACCCACACTCCCAAAGCCTTTGGGTCAGCCAAACCCCTGCCCATTTTGGCTCTCCACATCCCTCTATTACTTCTTGAAGCCTCAATTTGGGCAGAAGTCTTCCCAAGGAAGCCTTTGAGCTCAAACCAAAGGGAGTTACCCGATTTTACGGTAATGTCTTCTTTTGAGTCCTTTTGTTTTATTTTGCTTCTCCAACCCCCTAAACTCTTTTTATTATTTTCTTTTGTAACAAATCCAGTATCCTAAATATGCTATGATGTTGTTATAAGAATTATTCGAGATACACTTACACACACCTACATCGAATGGCTAAAGAACATACTGTTTCTGTGGATGGCGAATTTCTGCCTCCCGAAACGATGATTGTTCAACATTCTTTTAACACCTTAAAAGGTGGCCATTAATATGACACTATATTTATATATGATATATAATATGTTTATGCTTTCCTTAAGCTTCTGTATTTTTCATTTTTGACATACCATTATGGTTTCCATTATGGGTAAACACGATATCTTCATTTAAGGAAGTGCGGACTACCGCCCCCTCAAAGTGATGTGATTCGTTAATGCCATATGTGGGACGTGTAAAGGATGGATTTAAAGGTATTATATATGATGTTATACTGGAATTATAATATACCTCTGTATCATTATTATTTCATTCCATTAAAGTATGAGATAGAAATGAAAGTAGCGTTCATGCGTACGTACGGATTACCGTCTCCATGAACGGTGCATTTCATTTCTTGTCCCCAAAGGTAATGTACTATTAAAAGTACATTTATATAATGGATATATATAATTGATGATATATCTAAATGATGAATATAATTCTGGAATTAAAATATACATACCCATCATTTAGTTTTAATTCCATTAATATGACAAAGAAATGAAAGTAGCGTTCATGCGTACGTACGGCTTACCGTCTCCATGAACGGTGCATTTCATTTCTTACCTCTAAATGATTATGTAATATTATAAATACATGTATATGCTGGATATATATGATATATATGATATACAAATCAGGAATGTCATTCTGGATATAAAGAACCTTTGACCACACAAACAACATGTAATTGTAAGAAGTCCACTTTCGACTTAAGAACCAAATATCAAGAAAACAATCATTATTAACATAAATGGTTACATAATGTTTATAACATGGCAATAAGGGATATAAAAGGAATAATGAACTTTAAAATGGTTCTTAATAAAGTAGAAATTAACTCACGTTTATTATTCAGGACGTTAAAGAACGATCGAGTCAAGTCAGACCCGAGGTAAGGGACTTCGTCTCAATCTCCTTTCATTGAGGCATATTTCGTTTTATACACAACTTTCTTTTATACGGTGTATAAACCCCTTTGACTTTTACTTTGATATAAAAGGAATATTTTTCTACCAATCATTTTACTAAACGACAAAAAGGAATGTTTTTTTATGTACGCGGTGACAATGACATTTTCCGCCGCTGTGAGTATTATTTGGTCTTTGGCTTCCTCAACAAGCCGTAATGTTTTTAAAATAAAATAAATACCATATACTCTTTTATGTATTTTGGTATTGAAAATGGTTTTGATAAAGTATTCTATTATGATATATTGTGATTGAAATGTGGAAATGTTATCATTCCTTTATATTGGTTTTATGTTTTATGATTTTATATTGGTACTTGGACATTTGACGGGTGGTTACGTGATAAACCATATGACGGGTGGTGCCATGAATACCAGGACGGGTAGTTACGTTATAACCTCCAATGCATTGGGTATGGAAGTCAGCCGTATGGATATTCCATTAAGTATGTATGGAAATTGGCCGTATGGATATTCCATTAAGTGATATGTGTGGAAGTCGACCGTATGGTTTTTCCACTTAAGTATGTTTATGTCCCAAGTTACCTTTATATATGTTATGTGTTCTTTACATGGGTTTTATGGTAATCCTTTGGTTACAAAAAGGTAAGTAATGATACTTTATTAAGTGAAGAGTTTTTACTAATTCATGAAGGTGAAGGTATTACTTTGATAGAGTATACATGGTTTACTTGATGTTTGAAAAACTAACAGTTTTCATTCTTTGTGTATCCCTAACTGAGCTTTTTATGCTCACCCCAAGTTTTTTTGAAATGTTTTTCACAGGACTTAATGTGGAATAAGGTCAAGGATGGGATTAAGGGAATGTCATGCTATATAAAACATGGAACTAGACATGTTTCTTTTCAAGAGTTTTTTATTATGGAAACTTAGTAGAAGTGTCTACTTTGTAATCTTTTGAGATGTAATAGTTATGTTCTAATTCTCTAAAACTCTAAACCTGAAAAGATCCTCAATGTGAATTATTCATTTAATTCAATATTAAGTAAGGTTTTTGGCCGTGTCACGACCCACCCTCGGGGCCCGTGCCGTGACTACCCTAAGCCCGCCTTCCATAGGCCAGGGGATGGCGACTAGCACCAAGGCGTAATTCCCAGTAAAAAGGGGAGGCATTGCCTTTGAAAAGTAAACAAACACCACAGAGTAAGCAAGAGGAAAAGTAAACACTAAGTAAAAACAGAGTACAACTGAAAGTGCGGAAAAGTAAATGGGCCAGTATACAAACCCAAACTGAAAATAAAGTACAACTCGAAAGGGAAAACAACAACTGTAAAGTAAAAGCTGCTACACCGAGCTGTCCACTGGAAATCCCACCTGAAGGGTGGGTACAGATAGCTCCACTGCTCCACGGGTCCCACCGTCCGCTCCGAGTACGTCCTGCCCAGTGGTCCACCTCCAGGTACCGTCCTGCTCTGCAAGCCTCAACCACGATCAACGCTGTCCGTCGTCTGCAACCAACACAACGTAGTGGGGGCAAAGCCCGTGCAGGGGTGAGTATAAGCTACTCAGTAGGGACCCCGAGACCCCTGAAGGTCTCCCAAAATCCACAAAGGATAAACCAAAAAGGAAGGATACAATCACAAAGTAACAACCGACACTGCTTAGGTATATGCCCATACATATACCTAAGCCATCAATTCCAATACGCTCCAACATTCGAGCACAAGTACAACTCAGTCCACACAGGAAAGTATACGTATTCCACACAGGAAAGCAAAACGAAATCCACACAGGATAGCACAACACAATCCACACAGGAAAGTAACAGGATTCAGCTCACGCAGGTATACTTCATCGAAAGATGATAAAGATGATCTATAATCCATCTAAGTCGTCGGACCCACGAAGGATCGATAGGTAACTAACCCCCGCAAAGACCAACACAGGATCGGGCCCACACAGGACCTGTAGGTGCTGGTTCACAAAGGACCGTTGAGCGCAATGACCCACAAAGGATCGGACCCACAAAGGATTGGTCCCACACAGGACCTATAGCACTGATCCACGTAGGATCGCTGAGTGCTGTAGTCGTCGTCGAATCCACCAAGGATCTCTGTACTGTCGTCGTCGCAGTCACAGTAGTAGTAGCAGTAGCAGTAGCAGTCACAGTCGCAGCCAGCACTAGGGTCCCCGCACACAACAAGCTCGTTCGGGAGTGTCCGCTCCACGAGCCGAGAGGCTGATACATCAACTGTCACAAAGTCCAGAGTTGATGTATCCAAAAGTTCCGTATCGTCAACAGGAACTCAACGCAATAGACGGCGCGTCAATCGGACGCCCGGTCTGAGAGTTATTGGCTTTTTCGTCCGAGGGGCCCGGTTGGTTTTTAAGGAAAAACCAACCCGACCGTACTCCACATGCATCCAAACCTCGGGTGGAGTATGCCAAAAGATCCGTCTCACTAAGAGGAACTCAACAAAACTGACGGCACGTCAATCGGACGTCCGTAGTTCATGGTATGAACGTTTCTGCTCTGAAGGCCCAGTTGGTTTGGTGTACGAACCAACCCGGCCGAACTCAAAGTATTCCGAAACTTTGAGTGCGATATACCGAATCGATCGTCTCAATCCAAGGATCGCATCTCCACTGACGGTTCGTCAAACAGAGGTCCGTAACTCAAGTTATGAGCAAAAGACCGAAGTCGATTCGAAAACGGGGTCGGCCCAGCCGGCGGCGCGGCCCGGCACGGCGACGCGGTATGGCGCGGCGGCGCGGCTGGGGCGCCGCTCGGGTGCCACGCACGCGGGGGGGGGGGGGGGGGGGGGGGGGGGGCAAAGCCCCCGCTTTCCTTCAGCTGGCGGCGCGGCTGGATGCCGCGCCTTGGAGAAAACGCCCCCCTTCACGTGGGAGCCTTCCTTTGAGAAAAACGGGGGGGGGGGGGCGCTGCCCCCCTTGGTTTAACCGCGGCCCCCCCATTATGGGGGGCCAGTTTTGGGCAGCCGGGGGAATTAATTCCCCCGGTTCTACTCCTTTCCGGCCGGCCCGACCTGGCCAGCCGGTCCTTCCTCAACGGGACCGGCAAGGCCGGTCCCCTTTCCAGCTTCCGACATTGGTGGCCCGGCTAGCCACCGGTCTTCTCGTTCCGCCGCGGCCCGGAACCGGCCGCGGCCTTCATAGTCCGGTGCGGTGCGACGACACCGCGCCCCTCCACCGCGGCGCCTTTGGTTTCCCTCGACGCGGCGCGACGGCGTTGCGTTCATGATAATCTTTCCACGGCGCGGCGCGACGGCACCGCGCAATATTTTCCGTGTGATTCCCGCGTGGTGCGACGGTACTACGCCATCTCGTTCATCCACAAGAAAATAATAATATTCAAGAACAAAGGAGGGGGGATTCGTCCGTGTTTGTGCGGTCCGGCCCCCCTCTCGTTAGACGATAACACTTAAATATTTATCCACAAGATTGTCATGCTAGAACCAAGAACGAGAGTAAATAAATAATCAACAACAAACCCCTACCTCGGTTTCAAGAACGATGTTCCTCAACGACCCATGGAAGACGAGCGTCGCGGTGGTCGGCGTCACGGAAGAAGGACGTCGATGTTGTGAAGCGAGGATTCGAAGTTCTTTGACGATGATTTCGTCGCGGGAAATCGTCGCGGAAGAGATGACGCAGAAGAAGATGTCGTCGGTGTCGCGGGTATGGCGTCGCGGAAGATGATTCCCGAGAACGTGGCGTTCTTCGTCGATGTTCGAAGGTTCTTCGCATTCTTCGTCAAAGCTTGAATAAGAAGAAGAAGAAGGCTCCAAATTCTCTCAAGATGGCTAGGGAATTCTAACCAAATAAAATAAGCTAAAGTCTTATTTTATTTACTCAACCAAAACATTTTGAAATTCAAAGATTTGAAATAAAACAACTCCACCCATTTAATAACCCAACTTGTCAAGTTAATTAAAGAGGGGTTATTGGGAGTTTTAAAAGAGAAGATGAAGAGTTATGCTTCGTGTGGGCCCCACCACACTTAATCCTCCCAAGGGAGGTTAAGTGGATGTGGGTCCCACCTCTAACTCCCTTTGGGAGAAGTTAACCAACAAGTTAAAATAAAAAATTTTATTCCACAATTTTTATTTAACTTATTCTAAATTCCCAAAAACTAACTCTCAACCCGCAATAAACGCAACCTCGGAAAAGGTCTCCTTAAGCAAATATCGGCACTGCGAGTTCATCGGTGCCCTCAGAATTTGATTCCGGGCACCGGTTCAAAAGTTAGAAATTCCCTCTCGTTCGTTCACTGAACGTACCCGAGCCAAACTTCAGAAATTGATTCCAGGAACTCCGGGCCTCAGAATCAGGTGTCGTAAGAAACCGCGTTCTTGTAAAATTCCAAAGAAAATTAAGAAAAAATTTCACTTGAATTTTACGGGTCTTTACATTACTCCCACCTCAGGGCTTTACGTCCCCGTAAAGATACATAAAAAACTATGGAAACAAATGAGGGTACTGAGCACGCATCTGAGCCTCCCGCTCCCATGTGCTCTCCTAGAGGTTCCCATGCTACCATCTAATGCGTACAAGAGGAATCGATCGCCCATGTAGGACCCGCTCCTGTCGATCCTCTATCTCCACCGGGACCTCCGTAAATGTCGCCCCATCATCAACGTCAAGCTCCCCATGGTCAATGATGTGCGTCGGGTCGTGCACGTATCTCCTTAGCTGAGATACGTGGATGACGTCGTGCACCCGGTGCAACTGAGGTGGTAGAGCTAGGCGATAAGCCACCTCGCCTATCCTGCTGAGGACCTGGAAGGGTCCGATGAAGCGTGGAGATAACTTGCCGCCTCGGCCAAATCTCCGAATACCACGTCGAGGTGAGACACGCAAGAAGACGTGGTCGCCATCCTCGAAATCTAGTGGCCCCCACCTCCTGTCAGCGTATGAATTCTGCCAGCTCTGAGCTGTCCTCATCTGCTCCTGGATGACCTGGACCTTCTCTGTCGTGGCCTGGACCATCTCCGGTCCCACAGGTGCTGACTCCCCAGGGTCTGTCCAGCACAAAGGAGATCTACAAGGTCGGTCGTACAACGCCTCGTACGGTGCCATCCCGATGGTGGAGTGGTAGCTGTTGTTGTACGCAAACTCCACCAAGGGTAGGTGGTCCTCCCAGCTACGACCAAAGTTGAGGACACATGCGCGGAGCATGTCCTCGAGATTCTGGATGGTCCTCTCCGTCTGACCATCCGTTTGAGGGTGAAAGGTTGTGCTCAGACGTAGCTGCATCCCGAACGCCTCCTGTAACCCCTTCCAAAGTCGGGAAGTAAAGCGAGCATCTCGATCGGAGACGATCGATGATGGAACGCCGTGGATCCGCACAATCTCCTGAACGTAGAGACATCCCAAGATCTCCACTGATCCCTGCTCTCTGATTGGTAAGAAGTGTGCCGACTTGGTGAGTCGGTCAACAATCACCCAGATCGAGTCGTGACCTCTGGAAGTGCGTGGAAGTCCAGTCACGAAGTCCATAGATATCCCGTCCCACATCCACTCCGGGACCGCCAAGGGTTGTACCAAGCTTGCTTACACCTGATGCTCTGCCTTCACCTGCTGGCAGGTGTGGCATCGAGAAACGAACTCTGCTACAGCCTTCTTCATGCCCGGCCACCAGTGCTGTCGTCTGACATCCTGGTACATCTTCGCCACTCCAGGATGTACCACCAAAGGAGAAGTGTGAAACTCTCTCAGCACCTCCTCTCGCAAAGCGACTGGTACCATGGTACATCCTCTGAAAAGGATTTCGTGCTCTGCTCCAAGGGAGAAACCATCAGGTTCCTGTCCCAAGGATATCTGTGCACGCGGTGTCTCACAGTCAGCGTCCTCACGTTGTGCCACTCTGACCCGCTGCAGTAGTGGAGGGGTGACTGTGAGAGAATGAAGGAAGGATGCTCCATCTCTATCCACGAAGGATATCTGCAAAGAGTATAGCTACTCCGTCGCCTCCTCAAGTAGCTGAATGCCCGTCCTCCTGCTGAGGCCATCGGCTACTACGTTCCCCTTCCCAGGAGTATAGACTATCTCAAAGTCATAGTCCTGGAGGAACTCGAGTCATCGCCACTGTATCAGGTTCAGGTCCTTCTGCGAGAAGATATACCTGAGACTCTGATGATCAGAAAAGACTGTAAAATGATCGCCCATCAGGTAATGCCGCCATGTCTTCAGAGCGAAGACCACTGCTGCTAAATCCAGGTCATGGGTAGCGTAGTTCTGCTCATGCAGCCTCAACTGTCGTGATCCATAGGCGATCACTGCCCGCTCCTGCATTAGGACGCAACCAAGTCCGGCCCCTGATGCATCGCAGTAAACTACATACCCTACTCCCTCCTCAGGCAACCTCAATATAGGTGCGCTAGTCAATCTCTGTCTCAGCTCCTGGAAGCTCTGCTGACATTTTTCTGACCACACGAAGGGTTTCCCCTTCTTCGTCCAAGCTGTGAGTGGTGCCGCAACTCTAGAGAAGTCTGGCACGAATATCTTATAGTATCCAGCTAGTCCCAAGAAACTACGAACCTCAGTCACGCTCCTGGGTGGCTCCCATGCTAACACAGCCTCGATCTTCGCAGGATCCACTACAACTCCCGCCTTAGAGATAACGTGTCCCAAGAAGTGGACCTCACGTATCCAGAACTGGCACTTCAAGAGCTTACCATAAATCTAGTGCTCTCGGAGTGTGTCTAGTACAACTCGCAAGTGATAGGCATGCTCCTCCTCAATCGTAGAGTAAATCAGAATGTCGTCGATGAAGACCACGACAAACCGATCAAGGTATGGCTGAAAGATCCTGTTCATGAGGGCCATGAACACTACTGGAGCATTGGTTACGCCGAAAGGCATAACCAAGAACTCATAGTGGCCATACCGACATCTGAAGGCCATCTTCTGCATGTCCTCGTCTCTGACTCTGAGCTGACGATAGCCTGACCTGAGGTCTATCTTCGAGAACCACCGTTCTCCCTTGAGCTGATCAAAGAGGTCATCAATCCTCGGTAGCGGATACTTGTTCCTCACTGTCACCTGGTTCAGGAGACGATAGTCAAAAAAAAGTCGCAAGCTTCCGTCCGCCTTCTTGGCGAACAATATCGGGGAAGCCCAGGGTGAAACACTGGGTCGGATGAACCCCTTGCCATGCAAGTCCTCCAATTGTACCCGTAGCTCTCGAAGCTCGGCGGGGGCCATCCGATATGCTGGAGTGGATATCGGGGCTGTCCTGGGGTACAGGTCAATATTAAAGTCTACCTCTCTACGAGGAGGTAGCCCTGGAACGTCGTCGGGAAAAACGTCTGCAAACTGATCCACCACTGCAGGAAAACCAGGACTCCGCACGTCAACTTCTCCAAGGATGAGGCTAGCCAACTGATGAGTGATGGGCTGTCCTCTCCTCCGCGGAAGTCCATCCTGTGCTGTAAAGGCTCCCTTCTCACCGGTGAAGGTGAACCTGCTCCCGTCGGTGCGTACACATCGCACCTTCCGCCTAAAACAGTCAATCTACGCATGGACCGTAGATAGCCAATCCATGCCCAAGATGACGTCATAAGGCCTCGAGGCTGCTACAAGAAGATCCCACCCGAAGCTCTCGCCTCCTAGAGTAAGCTCACACTGCCGGCACCAGTGCGTAATCGTCGAGTCTGCTCCCGTAAGAGTCTCTAGCCGTAAGGATCGAGCCAACGGCTCTGTAGGAATCTCCGAGCTCCGAACAAGGGCAGCGGCTATGAAAGAGTGACTCGTTCCTGTGTCTATAAGTACTGCAGAAAGGGTGGAATAGACACAGATAGTACCTCGAATCATCTCGGGTGCACCGTGGTCATAGGCCTCTGCTGCCTGGAGCTGTGCCTGTCTCTGCCCGCCTGCTCCCTATGGTCGGGGTGGACCTCCTGGTGGTGGTGGTGACAGAGCCTCAAAGCGTCGCCCACCACCTGCTGCTCGGCCAGCTCCTCTGCCTCGTCCGCCTCCTCCCTGCGGACTGCCACGGTTGACCCTCTGCCTCTTCCTCGGTGGTCCCTCAACCGTCTGCTGCTCCTTGGCACGGCGGGTCAGGCAGTCACGAGCCATGTGGCCCTGCCCGCCGCACGAGTAGCACTGTCTGCCTCTCGAAAGACTGGATCCTCGCTGTGTGCCCCGCACTGCTGAGCCAGTGTCCTGAGGTCGTCTTCCTGAAGGTCGGGTCTGCCTGAACCCCTGAGTCATCCGTCGACTGCCTGCTGCAGATGACTCTGCCATGTGCCGCCCTGCGGTGGGTCTCGGCGCTGGTGTAGACTCCGCAAAGAAGCTCTCGATCAAAAGGGCCCGCTCCAGTACTTCTGTCTGAGTCGGTATGCTGAGGGAGATCAGCGATGCCCTGATCTCATGTCTCAAACCCTGCTCGAAGGTCCGGGCCCGGAAGAATGGGTCCCGTACCATGTCGGTCGAGTAGCGCGAGAGATCAGTAAATCTCACCGAGTACTGAGCGACCGTCATGCTGCCCTGCTGCAGCTGAAGAAGTTCCTGGATACGCACCGCACGAAGGGTGGCTGGGACGAACTCCGAGCGGAAGAGGCTCTCAAAGTCCGTCCAAATAAGAGATGCCTCATCGTGCACCTGGAGCATCATGCTCCCCCATCGTCCTACTGCTACGTGCAGTAGGCTCGCAGCGAGGATCACCATGAGGTCTGCAGGTGTCCTCACTAGCCTAAAAACTCGTACCACTGCCTCCATCCAGTCCTCTACTGCCTGGGAGTCCGTCTCCCCATGGAACCTAGGCGGTCGCTGGTGCTGGAACTCGTGTAGAGCTCCAAGGCGACGTGCATCGTCAGCAGCTGGTGCTGGAAGCATTGGTGGCTCGACGGGTAGAGCTACCGCCGGTGCCACTACTGACAAATGGCCCTGCACCGAGTCCTCGTCGCTCGGTGGGTTGTCGTCATTCTCAACTCTCGGAACCCTAGCTGGCTGCCGTCGTGGGGCCATCCTGAAAAGGAAACAGGTGCGCCACGGTCAGAACAGTATACCTGGTGACCTGATATAAAGTAATCACAAAGAAAACTATGAAACACACACGCAATCAATGTTTTCGTGCATTAAGTCGGAAATCAGAAGTCAGGGTCCTGGTGTACGGATACGTCGGCCGCCGCACCAACACTCGACTCCCTGGACTGATAACCACACTCAATATGCTAAACATTATTGCTTCACATAGAAAAGATCAGAGTTCGCGGTAGAAACGAACTCCTCTGATACCAATTTGTCACGACCCACCCTCGGGGCCCGTGCCGTGACTACCCCAAGCCCGCCTTCCATAGGCCAGGGGATGGCGACTAGCACCAAGGCGTAATTCCCCGTAAAAAGGGAAGGCATTTCCTTTGAAAAGTAAACAAACACCACAGAGTAAGAAAGTGGAAAAGTAAATAGTAAGTAAAAACAGAGTACAACTGAAAGTGCGGAAAAGCAAATGGGCTAGTATACAAACCCAAACTGAAAGTAAAGTACAACTCGAAAGGGAAAACAACAACTGTAAAGTAAAATCCGCTACACCGAGCTGTCCACTGGAAATCCCACCTGAAGGGTGGGTACAGATAGCTCCACTGCTCCACGGGTCCCACCGTCTGCTCCGAGTACGTCCCGCCCAGTGGTCCACCTCAAGGTACCGTCCTGCTCTGCAAGCCTCAACCACGATCAACGTTGTCCGTCGTTTGCAACCAACATAATGTAGTGCAGACATATCCCGTGCAGGGGTGATTATAAGCTACTCAGTAGGGACCCCGAGACCCCTGAAGGTCTCCAAAAATCCAAAAAGGATAAACCACAAAGTAAGGATACAATCACTAAGTAACAACTGACACTACTTAGGTATATGCCCATACATATACCTAAGTCATCAATTCCAATACGCTCCAACCTTCGATCCCAAGTACCACTCAGTCCACACAAGAAATTATACGTATTCCACACAGGAAAGCAAAACGAAATCCACACAGGATAGCACAACACAATCCCCACAGGAAAGTAACAGGATTCAGCTCACACAGGTATACTTCATCGAAAGACGATAAAGATGATCTCTGATCCATCTAAGTCGTCGGACCCACGAAGGATCGATAGGTAACCAACCCCCGCACAGACCCACACAGGATCGGGCCCACATAGGACCTGTAGGCGCTGGTTCACACAGGACCGCTGAGCGCAATGACCCACACAGGATCAGACCCACACAGGATCGGGCCCACACAGGACCTGTAGCACTGATCCACGTAGGATCACTGGGTGCTGTAGTCGCCGTCGAATCCACCAAGAATCTCTGTACTGTCGTCGTCCCAGTCACAGTAGTAGTAGCAGTAGCAGTAGCAGTCACAGTCGCATCCAGCACTAGGGTTCCCGCACACAGCAAGCTCGTTCGGGAGGGTCCACTGCACGAGCCGAGAGGCTGATACATCAACTGTCACAAAGTCCAGAGTTGATGTATCCAAAAGTTCCGTATCGTCAACAGGAACTCAACGCAACAGACGGCGCGTCAATCGGACGCCCGGTCTGAGAGTTATTGGCCTTTTCGTCCCAGGGGCCCGGTTGGTTTTTAAGGAAAAACCAAATCGACCGTACTCCACCTGCGTCCAAACCTCGGGCAAAGTATGCCAAAAGATCCGTCTCACTAAGAGGAACTCAAAAAAACTAACGGCACGTCAATCGGACGTCCGTAGTTCAAGATATGAGCGTTTCCGCTCCGAAGGCCCGGTTGGTTTCGTGTACGAACCAACCCGGCCGAACTCAAAGTATTCCGAAACTTTGAGTGCGATATACTGAATCGATCGTCTTGATCCAAGGATCGCATCGCCGTTGACGGTTCGTCAAACGGAGGTCCGTAACTCAAGTTATGAGCAAAATACCGAAGTCGATTCGAAAACGGGGGGTCCGGGTCCGGGCCGACCCGACCTGGGTCCGACCCGGCCCGGCCGGCGGCACGGCCCGACACGGCGGCGTGGTCCGGCGCGGCGGCACGGTCCGGCACGGCGGCACGGCCGGGGCGCCGCAAGGGTGCCACGCGCGGGGGGGCAAAGCCCCCGCTTTCCTTCAGCTGGCGGCGCGGCTGGATGCCGCGCCTTGGAGAAACCGGCCCCCCCTTCACGTGGGGGCCTTCCTTTGAGAAAAACGGGGGGGTGCTACCCCCCCCCCCTTGGTGTAACCACGGCCCCCCCATTATGGGGGGCCGGTTTTGGCCAGCCGGGGGAATTAATTCCCCCGGTTCTACTCCCTTCCGGCCGGCCCGACCTGGCCGGCCGGTCCTTCCTCAACGGGACCCGCAAGGTCGGTCCCCTTTCAGGCTTCCGACACCGGCGGCCCGGCTAGCCTCCGGTCTTCTCGTTCCGCCGCGGCCCGGAACTGGCCGCGACCTTCGTCAACCGGCGCGGTGCGACGGCACCACGCCCCTCCGCCGCGGCCCCGCTCTGGCCGCGGCGCCTTTGGTTTCCTTCGACGCGGCGTGACGGCATCACGTTCATGATAATCTTTCCACGGCGCGGCGTGACGGCGGCGCACAATATTTGCCGTGTGATTCCCGCGTGGTGCGACGACACTACGCCATCTCGTTCATCCACAAGAAAATAATAATATTCAAGAACAAAGGAGGGGGGATTCGGCCGTGTTTGTGCGGTCCGGCCCCCCTCTCGTTAGATGATAACAGTTAAATATTTATCCACAAGATTGTCATGCTAGAACCAAGAACGAGAGTAAATAAATGATCAACAACAAACCCCTACCTCGGTTTGAAGAACGATGTTCGTCAACGACCCGCGGAAGACGAGCGTCGCGGTGGTCGGCGTCACGGAAGAAGGACGTCGATGTCGTAAAGCGAGGATTCGAAGTTCTTTGACGACGATTTCATCGCGGGAAATTGTCGTGGAAGAGATGACGCGGAAGAAGATGTCGTCGGTGTCACGGGTATGGCGTCGCGGAAGACGATTCCCGAGAATGTGCCGTTCTTCGTCGATGAGCGAAGGTTCTTCGCGTTCTTCTTCAAAGCTTGAAGAAGAAGAAGAAGAAGGTTCCAAATTCTCTCAAGATGGCTAGAGAATTCTAACCAAATAAAATAAGCTAAAGTCTTATTTTATTTACTCAACCAAAACATTTTGAAATTCAATGATTTGAAATAAAACAACTCCACCCATTTAATAACCCAACTTGTCAAGTTAATTAAAGAGGGGTTATTGGGAGTTTTAAAAGATAAGATGAAGAGTTATGCTTCGTATGGGCCCCACCACACTTAATCCTCCCAAGGGAGGTTAAGTGGATGTGGGTCCCACCTCTAACTCCCTTTTGGATAAGTTAACCAACAAGTTAAAATAAAAATTTGTATTCCACAATTTTTATTTAACTTATTCTAAATTCCCAAAAACTAACTCTCAACCCGCAATAAATGCAACCTCAGAAAAGGTCTCCTTAAGCGAATATTGGAGTTGCGATATCATCAGTGCCCTCGGAATTTGATTCTGGGCACCGGTTCAAAAGTTAGAAATTCCCGCTCGTTCGTTCACTGAACGTACCCAAGCCAAACTTCGGAAATTGATTCTGGGCACTCCGGGCCTCGGAATCAGGTGCCGTCAGAAACCGCGTTCTTGTAAAATTTCAAATAAAATTAAGAAAAAATTTCCCTTGAATTTTATGAGTCTTTATAGGCCGGGGCCTTATAGTTATTACATTGATATAAGAATTATGTAATCATTTAAGTTAATAATGGTATTTTGGTTGATATTTGGTAATTGAGTCAAAAATTGACTTCTTATAATTACTAGTTCTTCATGTGGTCAATATTTCAATATATCCAGAATTATATTCATGATTTAGATATCATATATATCATATATATTATGTATATTCATGTATTTATAATAGTACATAACATTTGGAGGTATGAAATGAAATGAACCGTTCATGGAGACGGTGAACTGTATGTACGCATGAAAACTACATTTATTTCTATTTTTTATTTTAATGGAATTAAAACATAATGACAGATAAGTATTTTATAATTCCAGTATAATATCATAAATTATATGATGAATTCCATCCTTTATACATCTAACATATGGCATTAACGATTCATATCAATTTGAGGGGGCGGTAGTCCGCACTCCCTTAAATAATGTTATCACATTTACCCATATTAGAAACCATAATGTTATGATATAAATGAAAAATATAGAAGAATAAAGGAAAAAAATATATATTTATCATATATAAATATAGTTTTATCTTAATTTCCTCCATGAGTGACGGTAGGAGATAATTTAACAATCATCGTTTCTTGAGGCATTAGTTTTCCTTCCACAGAAACAATATGTTCTTTACCCATTAGATCAAGGTGTGTATAAGTTTGGTTTGAAAACATGTCATAAAAATAAACTATAATATTAAGTATACTAGTTTTGTTATAAAAAAATTAATAAAAATAGTTTAGGGGTTGGAGAAGTACGATAAAAGAAAATTATTTAAGAGAAAATGTTACCTTTAATTCGGGAAACTCCTTTCTGTTTGAACCAAAATGACATCTTGATGTTCCTTCTGCATAAGTTAAGGCTTCTAGGATGAAGAGAGGTATTGTGAGAGATTATTTGGGTAGGTTTTGGTCGAGTCAAGGGGATTTAGATGTGTGAGTAATGCGATAGAGGTGAGGGCTTTTTATAAGGGGGGAGGGTCTCTTTATGAAAGTGTGAAAATAATATTTTATTATATAATGATTTTAGGGTTTTAAAGGTCCAAATTTAATTACAGTCGAAGATAATATGACTCATGGTCGAAATAAAATCATAAAATTAGAATTGGATAGGTTTTGGATATTGTTTTAATATTTATAATAATATTTATTTAAATTATTTATTAACAAGGTAAACACTACATCACTATTGTGTCATAAATAATTTCATTTATATGATGTAAAAAAATTATAAAAAAATATCATGATGTAGGAAAGATTTTTATCTTTCTAAATAATATTTATAGTCGAATAGATAACTTATATAACCCTATGTAAAAATTAAGTTACTATAAGATATTTTTTATGTCATTTGTGCCTTTACTTTATGATAATTAAAATAAAGTGTCATTATTATTCTTAAGTGGCTCCATGGGGTCCCAAAATGGACCTAAGGATGCTAATGGTCGTCCATGACTCATCCAATAAAGTTAAGATAGGTTTTATTGTAATTTTTAGTATTATGATATTCGTTTTACCTCAAATTACCCTATTTTCTTATAACCAGGGTAAATAGAAGTCAGAAGTTTCTATTCACCAAAAAAAATCCATTTTATTGGACTAAATTTATTTACTAATAACAGCCATGCAGGTCGGATTTTTGAAATTTAATTCACAGAAGTGGTAAAATTTCATATAAATGAAAATGCTAGTTTTTAACTTTTACATAGCGGTTTCACTATTCATCAAAAATTGATGTTTTTCATAAAAAATAAAAAAAATTAGCCTAAGCCATATTTGATATTTTGAATTAAAAATTGATTTCTATTTTACCAAATATAAAATATATTTGATGGATTAATTAATTTAAAAATAATTCCCATTGTCAATACAAAAATCATGTTTTTAAGAAATATTAAATATCAAAAGATTGACACATGATTTTGACCACTTTCAAAGTGACATTAACTCCAATGACCAAAAATGGATTAAATGGTAAAAATATAATCTAATTACACTTTAAAACCAATTAAAAATATTATATAACCATATAAATAAATTATATTAAAAGGCGGTCTTGAATTAAAATCCAGTATTTTCTACTATTCATCAAAAATTGAATTTTATCAGAAAAATAACAAAATTTTACCCAGAGTGAATTTTGATATCCCGATTCTAAATTAAAATTTTATTTGGTCATATAAAACATATATAAGTTACCAAAACTATATTTAAGTTGGGTTCTCCATTGAAAGGTGGTAAATCAACCATTTAAAGTAAATTTTGCTTAAAATTAGATTCATTCTCATTTGAAGCCTCTAAATTTTATTGGATAAATGTAAAAACATTTAACAAACATGTATAATCATTTTGTAGTAAGTTTTGTTCATTCTTCCAATACAACGACTAGGTATTAACTACCATTTAAAATAATCATATTATATTATTATTGTGCATTGTAAGATTTAAAAGAAACTCGTTGTTGCGTATCCGATATGCCATTGAACAAAGAAACCCCTTTAAAGTAAAATTAATATTCAATTCACAAAATATTAATTAAAATGAAAATTTATTATTTATTTATTTACCTAGGATGTTACATCCTTCCCCCTTTTAGAAATTGTTTCCTCACAATTTTTATTCCTTAATAAAATAAATGGGGGTGTTTATCCCTCATAGAAGTTTCCTATTACCATGTTGCCTCTTCCACGATATGGTTTTCCACAAACCCATTACCTGATTAAATACCTTATTCAGTGACACTTTATCTCCACAGTCATGAATTAGGACTGGTTGTTCCCCATAACAGAGATTCTCTTCCAACAGAACTACCTCTGGACTTAAAACATGAGATGGATATGGCATATACTTTTTCAATATTGAAACATGAAAAACATTGTGTACCTGGAAAAAACATGGAGGTAAATCCACTCTTTACGCAACTCATTCAACTTTCTCTATGATTTTATAAGGTCTAATGAACCTCAGACTCGTGTTTCCCTTCTTACCAAAACACATCACACTTTTCCATGGAGAATCATTGAGAAAGACATGATCACTTACATCAAAAGAAATATCCTTCCTCTAATTATCTTCATAAAGTTTCTACATGCTCTTAACTATTTCCAGGTTCTTCTAAATCAACTGAACCTTTTCTTCCATCTCATATACTAATTACAGTCCCCTTAGCTTCCTTTCACCTACTTCATTCCAAAAATCTAGAGTTCGACCATGCGTTCTATATAATTCCTCAAATGGATCCATCTGTATACTGGAATGAAAAGTATAATTATAAGAAAATTAAAACAAATAATTATGTTATTCCCAAAATCTCTGGTAATCTAGTGAACATGAACATAGCATATCCTCCAATGTCTGAATAGTTCATTCTGACTGCCCATCTGATTGCGGATGAAAAGTTGTACTAAAATTTAATTTAGTACCCAACTACTTCTGAGTCCCTTTCCAAAAGATAGAAGTAAACTAGGATCATGATCAGATATAATAGAGAGGTGAACTCCATGTAACCTTAGTATCTATTTACCATACAACCATGAAAGTTGATCTAGGGAAAAATTATATCGAATAGGATGTAAATGAGCAGATTTAGTCAACTGATCAACAATAACCCAGATCGCATTATTACCTTGAGATGTCTACGATAATCCCACAATGAAGTCTGTGGATATATTTTCCCATTTCCATTCTAATACCAGTAATGACTGAACCACCCCTTTCGGTAACTGCCACTCTTCTTTAACCAGTTGACATGTCAAACACTTCACAGTAAAGTAACCCGTATCTATTTTCATTCCATCCCACCATTAATACTCTCAAAGATATCTGTACATATTAGTACTACCTGGATGAACAGAAAATATAGAACTATGAGCTTCACATAACAACTAATTTTTCAACTGTGAATTAGAATGTATACATAACCACTTCCCAAATCCCAAAACACAGTAATTATCAAAGTTAAAATCAAGAAACTTACCCTTCTAAACCAACTTTACCTTTTTTGCAACTCACTTTCTTCCTTTTACACTTTCTTAATTCTATCTGATAGAGATTATTTCACTGACACCTAAAACAAAAGAGAATAATTTCCTACACCAACATCATCTATGACCATGTTCATAAAATCAAAAACTAAAATTTCTCATTCCAAACATAGCATGGTTAATGATGAATTACTTTTTCGACTCCAAGCATCATCCACTTTTTTCCTGAATGTTAAATGATCGTTCAATAACTATCCTTGATTAATTATGTCCATCTCCCCTTTATCATGATCAATTCCTTCTGAGTGAATATATACTTCATAATTTTTTTGTTAGTATATATTTCACATTTTACTTCATATAAATGATGCCTCTGAAATTTTGAAGCTGAAACAACAACTGCTAATTTCAAATCATGTGTCAGGTAATTTAACTAATAAGGTTTCAACTGACTAGAATCATAAGCAATTACCTAATCATTTTTTATATTGACACAGTGAAGTACTTTCAACGAAGAATCACTGTAGACAAAAAACTCACTATTTCTGGAAGGTAGTTCCAAAATAGTAACATTTACCAATCATCTTTTCAATTCCTGAAAACAATCATCAAAATCTTTTGTACAAACTACCTCAACACCTTTTAGAGTTAACATAGTCAGTGGGATAGACAACCATGAAAAATTATCAACAATCCTCCTGTAATAACCCACCAAACCATGAAAAGTACGAATCTCGGTTATATTTTTTGGTCTTGGAAATTTTCAACAACTTTTTTTAGAAAGATAAACATTTATTTCTTCTTTAGAAACAATGTTACCTAGGAAAGACATTTTCTGTTACCAAAATATACACTTTCTAAATTACAAAAATAGTTTCTTTCCTTTTATGTTTTGAAAGACAACTCATAAATGACTTTCAGGCTCCTATTTACTTTTAGAATAAACCAAAATATCATCAATGAACAAAACCACAATCTAATCCATGAACTCACAGAATATTTTATTCGTAAGATCCATTTATATAGTATGAGAATTCATTAAACAAAAATGCATAACTACAAATTCATAATGGAAATATCTAGTAGGAAACATAGTCTTTGGAATATCTTCTTCCTTTACTATCAAATGATGGTACCCCAACCTCAACTCAATCTTCGAAAAATACCCAACTCCCTCGAGCTGATCAAACAATTCATGTATATAAGGAAAAGGTTACTTGTTCTTAACATTTATGTTATTCATTGATCTATAATTAATGTAATTTCTCATTGAACCATCATTCTTTTTAACAAAAAAGATAGGAACACCTCATGGTGATGTGCTAGGTTGAATAAAACCTTTATCTAATAACTCTTTCAATTGCTTCTTTAGCTATATAATTTAAATTTGATCCATTTGATAAGGGGGTCTGGAAATTGTCTTAGAATCAGAAACTATATAATATGTAAATTCAACTTCCCAATCAGGTATAATACTAGGGAACTCATCAGGAATAACATAAAGATACACATTTACCACTAGCGCATCATTAATCTGAATAATTCCTTTATTTTAAACAATATGTGTAAGGTGACATTCATATCCTTCATTTACTAGTTTTTCAGCTTCCTGATATGTTATCAAAAGTAAGGATTCATCCTTTTACCAAAAATTAAAATAATTCTAAAAAGATACCTCTTTAGCACTGTAGTCAGTCATAGAATGATAAACAGAAATCCAATCCATACCCATAATAACATCAAACTCAACTAGAGGAAAATCAATAAGGATTACAAGTATATTCTATCTACGCACAAGGATAAGAAGGCTCTTATAATTTCTTTTTGTCTCAAAATTCCCCCTAGTGTTTTTACCATAACTATAGGATTTATATTATGAGATAGAATTCCCAATTTTCAAGAAAACTTCTCAGAAATGAATGAATGTGTAGGCCCCGAATCAAAAAACACATTGGAATAATCTAAACAAAAAAACAGTGTACCTGACAGTACTTTATTTGATAGACCAACATCTATTAAATTATTTTCAAAAGATTTCACCACCCTTTTCTGGTAGTAGTCTAGATGATTTCCCTTAGTAGTGTTTTTTGTTGGACACTCATTTTCATAATTACCCATTTCATTGCACTTAAAACATTTTACTGACTGTAAATCAGATTTTTGTCTTACCATTACCCTGATATTTTTCATTTTAATTACAAGCTTTATGTCCCCTTTTACTATATCAGTAGTAGTTAACATAATTCAAATGAAATTCCCCAACAATCTTTTTACAACAATTTTCAGAAACTATAAACTTATGATTTTTACCATCAGACTTTTTTGAAGAGGTATTCCCTTTTTTCTTCCACCTCAACCTCTTATTTTGTTGTTTCTCAATGATGACCTAACCATCAGAAAACTCCATTCCCACCTTCTCCACATATAGAACATATTTTTCCTAATAGTTGAACTCATGAGAAGCTAAAAAACTTTGATACTTTGGATTTAATCCTTAGTAATAATGTTGATTTTACTATTAAGATATCGTACAAAATTGGATTCATATCCTACCAGTCGAGTGAATTTTTCTTCAGAAGCAGCCATTGAGTCATCCACATGCCTCAATTCCTAGAATTTTTTTCCCATCGTAAGAAGAACCACCTTAGGAAAATATTTCTCAAGAAACATACCTTTGAATTTATCAAAATAAAAATCATCAATCTCTTTACTATCCCTGATATTTTTCACCATCAACCACTAATGATCAGCTTCACCTTCAAAACGGTAAAAAATGAGACTATCCTTTCGATTTCTTGAACAACCCATAACATAAAAAATCATCCCAAGTGATTTAATCCACCATTATTCTAGCACAGGGTTAGTTGATTCTCTAAATTATGGGGGATGTTGCCTCATGAAATGCTCCACTACGGACATGCTCCTCTGTGGTTGATCTATCTGATCTCGTGCATGGATACCGCTGCCATTTATAACCTGATTCAAAAATTCCATCAATACAACAAACTATTCTGTTTCGATTTCGACCATATGAGGTTGCTGATTTGGAATGTTGCCTTCCTCTTTATGTTGTCCCAACATAGATGCCTTGTTTCCTTTGTGGAAAACCATTCTGAACACAGAGATAGCATAGGTTAATAAACATGGTAATATGTAAATACTATCATTTCAATATTAACATAAATTAATTTAGCGATATTAAAATTAACAATAACCTAACTCCTAAAGTTATTTAAACCAACCTCTGATACCAACTATAAGGACTCTTCCTTAAACATTATATAATCTTGAATTAAATGAAAAATTAATATTGAGGATATTTTCAGGTTTATAGTTTTAGAGAATTTGTCCATAACTATTAATTTACATCTCAAAGATTACAATGTAGACATTTCTACATAGTTTCCATTTTTTTCATAAAATAAAAACTCATGAATAAAGGGTCATGTCTAGTCCTATGTTTTAGATAGCATGAAATTTCCTTAACCCGATCCTTGATCCTATTAATCTTTATGTCATGTGTAAAACATTTCAAAAGTTATGATGATCATAAAAATCCCAGGAGGGACTATAAAACAAAGAAAAAAACATTAGTTCCTCAATACAAACATAACATAAGCATTTTAACATACCTCATGAAATTATAATATTTACATCATAAACACAATTAAAAAAGGTAACTTGTGGCACCCATAACATACTTACATTATAGATTTCATAGCTACGTATGAAGTTACATTTGGAATACCCATCACAGAATATTATCTAAATATCTTTAGGGAAATATTCATGTTTACCTCTGTCACATTACCCAATGCATTTGAGAGTTATCTCAGGCTCACCCGCCCGATGTTTATCATGGGACCACCTATATACATAACAATTCCAAAGAACCATAACACATTCATAACACATAAAACATATATAAAGGAAAGATAAAATTTGCACATTTCAATCACAATATACCATTTAAATATATTGACTTAACAAATGGATTATCAAAACCATTTTCAATACAAAAATACATAACATAGTATATTGTATTTATTTTCCTTTTAAAAACATTACATCTTGTTAAGGAAGCCAAAAGATCAAATAATACTCGTGGCGGCATAAAAGTTCATTATCACCACTTACATTAAATGAAACATTCTTCTCTGTCATTTAGTAAAACACCGCATAGAAAAAGATTCCCTATGAATGAAATGAATTGTAAAAGGTTTTTATATGACGTATAAAAGAAATTCATGTATAAAAATATATGCCTCAATGAATGTATATTGAGAAAAAGTCCCTTACCTCATGTCTGACTTGACCCATTCATTATTTAATCTCCTGAATAATAATCTGATGTTAACTTATACTTACTTAGAACCATTTTCAATTGTATCATTATTTTTAAATCACTTATTACCATGTTATAAACATTATGTAATCATTGGTGTTAATAATGGTCTTTTTGTCGATATTTGTTACTTGAGTCAAAATGGACTTTTTATAATTACATGTTGTTCATGTGGTCAAAAGTTCATTATATCCAAAATGATATTAATGATTTATATATCATATACATCATATATATATACATATTTCTTATATACAAGTATTTATAATATTACATAACATTTGGATGTAAGAAATGAAATGCACTGTCCATGGAGATGGTAAGCCGTGTGTATGCATGAATGCTACTTTCATTTCTATTTCTTGTTTTTATGCAATTAAAACATAATCATACATCATTATATTATCATTCCAGTACAATATCATATATAATATCATGAAATCCATCCTTTATACATCCCAAAATGGAATTAACGTGTCATATCACTTTGTGGGGCGGTAGTCCCCAATTCCTAAATTGAAATTATCACATTTACACATAATGGAAACCATAAAGGTATGATATAAATGAAAAATATAGAAGAATAAAAAAAATTAACATAATATGTATCATATATAAATACAGTTCCATCACAATGGAAACCATGAGATGTGGTAGGAGGTAATTTAACCATCACTTTTTCGTGATGTGATAGTTTTCCATCCATAGAAACAATATATTCTTTACCCATTATATTGATGTGTGTGTAAGTGTAGTTCAAATAATTCTCATAAAAACATCTGAGTATATTAAGAATGATGGATTTCTTATAAAAAATGTAATAAAATGTTATTAGGGTTTGGAAAAGTAAAATCAATGAAATGAATTTAAGATAAACTGTTACCTTTAATTCTTGCAACTCCCATTGGTTTAAACCAAAAGTACTACTTGAAGTGCCTTCTACCTATGTTAAGGTTTCTACGTGGAAGAGAGTGATCATTATATCTTATTTGGGTAGGGGTTGGATGAGCCAAGGGGCCGTAGAAGTGTGAGTAATGGGTTGGAGTGAAGGGCTTTTTATAAGGGGGAGGAGGGGCTCTTTAAGAAAGTGTGAAATTATTATTTTTATTATATAATGATTTTAGGTTTATAAAGGTTCAAAACTAGTTAAATGAAAAGATAAGACGACTCGTGGTAGAAATAAAATCATCCAATAATAATTGGACAGGTATTTGATATTGTGTTGAACTTTATAATATTATTTATTTAAATCATTTATTAATGAGGTAAACACTCTAACATATTGTGTCATTAAATAATTTTACTTATTTGATGTATAAAATTTATAAAAAAAATTATATGATGTAGAAAATATTTTTAGCTTTCCAAATAATATTCATATTTGAAATGATATGTCATGAACTGTCCCCTGGGGCATGTACCGTGACTACCCCAAGTCCGCCTTCTATAGGCCAGGGGTTAACAACTAGCACTAAAGGCATAAATCTATAAAACTGAGAAGGCATTGCCTTTAAAACCTTAAAGCACACACAATAGAGTACATGTTGGAATCAACACACTAAGTAAAACTGTATAAAAAAGAGTGCTAAAAATTAAAAGGGGACAGAAATACAAGCCTAACTATAAACTACAAGAAACTGAATGCACGAGTACTGGAAAAGGGAAGATAGATCCAGGATCATCCATTGGGAAATCCTACCTGAAGGGTAGGTACAGATAGACTCTGAAGCACTTCACATCTGTCTGTCTCTTCTGTGTACCGTCACACCATGTGATCCACCTCTGGGTACCGTCTAGTCCTGGTGCTCTCAGTCTTAGTCAGTGCTTTCCATCATCTGCATCCAACACAATGAGGTGCGAGGATAGACCATGTAGGGGTGAGTATAATGATACTCAGTAGGTAACTCGAGACCCTCAAGGTATCACAAAAACCAAAAAGATAAACACCAAGTTTTAAATCAATGTATAACCCCACTTAGGTATATTCCAATTCATATACCTATGTTATCAAGTAATCTGTCTCAATCATGAGGAAAACACAAAACTTACTGACTCAGGTCACACAAGTATACAACTCATGTAGAGTGTTAGAGATGATTATATGCAGCCACTAAATCATATATTTTGTCGAACCCCCACAGGGTCCAAGAACTGTAGGAAATGAGGTCGAACCCACATAGGATCCCAGAACTATAGTCAGAGCTATCGAACCCATGTAGGAACCAGGAACAGTAGTCGGAGCTATCAAACCCACAAAGGATCCAGGAACAGTAGTCGGAGCATAGCCAGCCACAGGGTTCTGCAAAAAGAACACTTTATTCTGGGAGGGCCTTCTCTTCAAGCCAAGTGTTGATACATCAACATTCACTAGGTCCCAATTTTATGTATCTAGAATATATGTCCAGCCATAAGATACCCAATGAGATAGACAGTGCATCAATCGAACTCCCGGTCTGAGAGTTATTGGCATTTTTGTTTTGAGGGCTCGATTGGATTTACGTTCAATCCAAGCTAGCCGTACCCCAAACATATCCAATCATTGAGTGGGGTATACCTAAGGAACCATATTCCCCCAAGGTTTCTATATCCACAGAAGGTTCATTAATTGGACACTTTTTTCTCATGTTATGTACAAAGGAGTTGATAATGGGTCAAATAGGTTCGGGTCTGGTGCGGCCTAGTCGGACCGACCCGGCCCGACTCGGGTCGGACTAGGGTCCGACCTAGTCCGTAGGTCCGACATCACAGGAGGGGTGGCCCGGCCCACACAGGGTCCATCCTGCGTTGGCTCCGGCCCCCGCTGGGCTTGGCCCACGCTCGGCCCGCAGGTGGCGGCCTATGGGGTCTTCCCTAGTTGATTCCAGGGGAGAGGTCGTGCCCCCTAGATTCCTGAACAGCTTATCCATTTAGGGGGGGGGGGTGATGTTCAAAACCAGCTCCATGTGGTCTTGGTCCTTGTCACGCGGGACCCACACGATGGGTCCCGCTACTCCCGGCAGTCCGAGCAGCCAACCACCTCCCACGCGGCGCAGTTTCACCGCACCTCCTCTTATGACCGGTGGCTCGAGCCATCAGTCCTTCTCATGGTCTGATTTACGCCGACCGCCGCTGCACCTCTTTGTGTAAGAGCTGCTGCCCCTTTTTGTTCCACCACGTGGTGTGGTTACGTCGCGCCTTCCACGGCAACCCGATGGCTCGAGCCCCCAGTTTTCTTTGTGGCCAGGCTTGCGCCGGCCGCCATGGCCCTTCGGCCGTGGTCTTCTCCTCCAGCAGCTTAATTTCACCCCCTTCATCCACGCAGTGACGTTTGTCAGTTCCATCTACCGGAAAAATTTCCGCGGGTCACCGGATGAGTTCTGGTGGCCCAATTCTCATTCCGGAAATTTCCACGCACTCTTCAGGATGTCACCTTCAATCTGCAACCATTGTTGACAAGTATTGCTCATCCCGGTCTAATGACATGTTTAGCATCAAATTCCATAATGAATGCGGAGGATCTGGGCCGTGTTCATTTGCCCCACACCTTCCTCGTTAGGGTGATGTCATGTAGCATCGAATAATAATCCTCGATGGAAAATGAATGACAAGAAACAAAACAAATTTAGAACCCCTAATTTATTTGATTCGTCGATGGAGGTCATGAGGAAAGAGATGACGTCATTGGGAAAAGAAAAATGTCAATTGAAGACGTCCTGCATTAGTTTCCTCTACAAGGTGCTTCTGATCCTGGCTCAGGGTCAGCTTCCTCATTCTTCGATCTCCGGTGGTCATTCTTTGTTGGGAGGAGCATTCTTCGTTGGAGAGAATAAGTTTCACCAAGTGTTATTCCAACCCCTCACACAACAATGGAATGTCCAATATAAATTATTATTTTTTATTAATTTAATTTAAATTGCACCATTAATTCAAGAGGTGTTGGCATAATAAATTAAAAAGGGGGGTGGCACCATTAAAGTGGGGAGTTCAAGAGGTTTTAAACTCAGGTGGTCCCCACCATAATAAACAAAAAGATGAGTTTTAGACCTCAGGTGGGCCCCACCTCCATAACCACGCATGGGAGGTTATGTTGTGGTTATCCCCACCTCCAACCTCCTCATTGAGGTTTTAACCAACTAATAAAAATAATTTTTCACAACATTATTTTTATTTAATTCATTCACTAAAATCCCAAAAACTATTTTCTATTCTCGACCAACTGACGTCGAGGTGAAAGTATTCTTAAGTGAATACCAGTGCTACGAGTTCAACGGTGTCCTTAGATTTCAATTCCGAGCACCAGTTCAAAAGTTATAAAAACCCGCTTGTACATTTACTGAACATACCCAAAAAACATCAAAAATTTATTTCGGGCACACCGGGCCTCGGAATAATGCAACATCAATTTTATGTAGACTCGAAAAGTTACCATGTATTTATGAAAAAAAATTCCATGGAAATTATAGGTCATTACATTCTCCCCACCTCAGGGATTTACGTCCCCATAAGATACATCTCGAACTGAGGGAACATGTGGGGGTACTGAGCACGCATCTGAGCCTCCCGCTCCATTGTGCTCTCCTGGAGGTCCCCATTTTTCCAGGGAATGCTCACCAGAGGTATTGACCATCCATGTAGGACCCACTCCTATCGAGCCTCAATATCCCATGGAACTTCCGTAAATGTTGCCACATCGTCGACGTCTAGCTCTCCATGGTCAATGATGTATGAAGGGTCTTGCACGTATCTCCTCAACTGATATACGTGGAAGACTTTATGCACCCTGTGAAACTGAGGTGGAAGAGCTATGCTGTATGGCACCTCTCCTACTCTGTTGAGGACCTGTAAAGTTCCGATTAATATCAGAGATAACTTGCTGCCTCTTCCAAATATTTGTAGAGCTTGTCAGGGTGAGACCCGTAAAAAGACATGGTCACCGTCCTCGAACTCCATAGGTCTCTGTCTACTATTGGAATACGACTTATTCCTACTCTGTGCAGTCTTCATCTGATCCTGGATGATCTGCACCTTTTCCGTGGAAGCTCGTACCATCTCTGGTCCCAGTAGTGTTGTCTCCCCTGGGTCAGTTTAGCATAAAGGTGATCTGCAAGGTCGCCCGTACAACGCATCGTAAAGTACCATACCTATAGTGGAGTGATAGTTGTTATTGTAGGGAAACTTCACCAAAGGTATGTGGCCCTACCAGATACGACCAAAGTCAAGGACACAAGCACGTAGCATGTCCTCGAGGGTCTGAATGGTCCGCTCAGTCTGGCCATCCGTCTGAGGATGCAAGGTGGTACTCAGTTGAAGATGCATCCCGAAATACTTATACAACTCATTCCATAGCCTGTACGTAAAACATGAATCTCGATCAGAGACAATATTCATAGATTCTCCATGTAGCCACACAATCTCCAGCTTGTAGAGGAGTCCCATGATCTCTACTGAACCCTACTCTCTGATCGGTAGGAAGTGGGCCGACATGTTGAGTCAGTCAACAATCACCCAAATATATTCATGACTCTTGTATGTATGTGGAAGACTCTTCACTATTTCCGTGGATATCGTATCCCACTTCCACTATGGGACCTTTAAAGGATGAACCAAGCCTATTGGTACCTAGTGCTCTGCCTTCACTTTCTGTCATGTGAGGTACCAAGAGAAAAACTCTGAAACTGCCTTCTTCATACCTGGCCACCTATGCTATCATCTAAGGTCCTAACACATATTCTCCACTTCTGGATGTACCGATAGATAGGAATTGTGGGAATACCTCAACACATCCTCTTGAAGGTCCACTGCTACCACGATACGTACTCTGAAAAGGACGACATGCTCCCCACAATCAGAAAATCCATTAGGTGCCTTCCCTTGGATATCTGAGCACGTTGTTTCTCGCAGTCAGCATCCACATGATGCGCCTCCCTGACTCGCTGATGGAGTGAGGGTGTGACTGTGAGAGACTATAGGAAAGATGCTCCATCATTATCCACAAAGGATATCTGCAAAGTGGCTAGATGCTTTGTCTCTTCGCCTAATAGTTGTATACCAGACCTCCTACTGATTGCATCTGCGACAAAGTTCCCCTTCGTCGGAGTATATACTATCTCGATGTCATAGTCCTTGAGGAACTCAATCCAACGTCGATATCTCAGGTGAAGTTCCTTCTGAGAGAAGATATACCTTAGACATTTGTGATAAGAGTACACAGTAAAATGCTCGCCCATCAGATAGTGTCGCCATATCTTCAAGGCGAAGACCACTGCTGCTAACTAGAGGTCATGGGTAGCGTAGGTCCGCTCATGATGTCTTAGATGATGAGAACCATAAGCGATCACGGCTTACTCATGCATCAGAACACATTTGAGTCCATTCCCTTATGCGTCACAGTAAACTACATACCCTACACCCTCCTATGTGAGCCTCAAAATGGGGCAGTAATAAACCTCTTCCTTAACTCCTGAAAGCTCTGTTGGAATCTCTCCAACCACACAAAGGGTTTCCCCTTCTTCATCAAGGCTGATAGTGGTGCAGCAAATATGGAGAAGTCCGAAACAAACCTCCGGTAATATCAAGCCAAACCCAGGATACTTCGAACCTCCGTCACACTCCTAGGTGGATCCAAAGAATGTACCACCTCTATCTTCGCTGGATCCACTACAACTCCAGCCTCCAAGATGACATGTCCTAAAATGTAAACCTCTCGGATCCATAACTGGCACTACGAGAGCTTATCATAAAGCTGGTGCACTTGGAGTCTGTCCAGTACTACCCGCAAATGATAGGAATGATCCTCCTCAGTAGTCGAGTAGATCAGAATGTCGTTGATGAAGAATACAACAAAGCAATTGAGGTATGGTAGGAAAACTCTGTTCATGATTACCATGAACACCACAGTAGCATTGGATATGCCGAAAGTCATAACCAAGAACTTGTAGTGGTTGTACTGACATCTGATGGCTGTCTTCTGCACATCCTCATCTCGAACTCCGAGCTGCTAATAGCATGATCTGAGGTATATCTTTGAGAACCACTGTGCTCCCTTCAACTGATCAAATAGGTCATCGATCCTTGGGAGTGGGTACTTGTTCCTCATGGTCACCTGGTTCAGGCGACTGTATTTGACACAAAACCTCAAGCTCCCATCCACCTTTTTTGAGAACCGAATCAGGGCTACCCTTGGAGAAACACTAGGATAGATGAATACATTCCCCTGCAAGTCCTAGATCTGTACCCACAGCTCACGAAGCATAGTGGAAGCCATCCAATATGATATTGTAGATATTGGTGTCGTCCTGAGGTACATGTCGATGTAAAAGTCTACCCCTCTATGAGGTGGTAGTCCTGGGAAATCATCCGGGAAAACATATGTGTACTGTTCTGCCACTACATGATAGCTCAGACTATCAACATCAACTGCGCCGTGTGGGAGGCGGCTAGCCCCTCGGCTAATCCTCAGCTACCTTCGAGGCCGTCTCACCCCTGATCCTGGGCAACCTCTGGTGCTGGAACTCGTGAAATGCGCTCAGGAAGTGAGAACTCTCTACTGCTGGGTCTGGTGGCATTGGGGGACCAATGGGTAGTGGTACTACTCGTTCCTCTACTGTGATAAGGCCCTATACTGAGGCCTCGTCACTCGGTGGGCTGCCATCTCATACAAATACTGGAACCCTGGAAGGCTATCTCCATGGGGGAATCCTTAAAAGAAATAGGTGTGGCACGGTCAAAAAGTTCTACCTAGTAAGATGACTCAAAGAGATCACAAAAACTCTTGAAACACACACGCAATCAGTGTTTTCGTTCACTCAGTCAAAAACTTGAAGTCAGGGTCTTGGTGTATTGATACGTCGGCCGTCGCACCAACACTGGACTCCCTAAACTGAAAACCACACTCAATACCCTTAACACTATTGTTTCACAGAAAATATCGGAGTCCTATGTTCTGTGGTTTACTGACTCATCTGATACCAATTTGTCACGACTCGTCCCTGGGGGCCCGTACCAGGACTACCCCAAGTCCGCCTTCCACTGGACAGGGGCTGATGACTAGCACCAAAGGCATAAATCCCTAAAAAAGGGAAGACATTTCCTTTATAACCTAAAAGTGCACACAACATAGTACAAGATGTAAGAAAAACACTAAGTAAAACTGTATAAAAAAAGAGTGATGAAAAGTAAAAGTGGTCGTAAATACAAGCCCAACTATAAAGCACAAGAAACTAAAAGCACAAGTACTGGAAAAAGAGAAAACGTCTCCTAGATTGTCCACCGCAAAATCCAACCTAATGGGTAGGTACAGATAGCCTCGAAAGCACTCCACATTAGTATGTATCCTCCGTGTACCATCAAACTATGTGGTCCACCTCCGGGTACTATCCAGTACGAGTGCTCTCAGCCTCAGTCAGCGTTTTACATCATCTGCATCCAACAAAACGAGGTGAGGGAATAGCCTGTTCATAGGTGAGTATAACGATACTCAGTAGGGACCCCGAGACCCTCAAGGTCTCACAAAAACCAACAAGGATAAACACTAATTATGAAATCAACTGATAACCCCAACATAATTATATACCCATATATTTCTTAAGTTACCAAGTAATCAGTCTCAATCATGAGGAAAACAAAAAAGTTACTGACTGATCTCACATAGGTGTAAAACTGACGTATATTGTTAGAGATGAATAGATTTATCCACTAAATCATCTATTCTGTCGAACCCACATAGTATCCGTGAATAGAAATCAGAACTGTTGAAACTACACTAGATCCAGGAATAGTAATCAGAGCTGTTGAACCAACACAAGATCTAGGAATAGTAGACAAAGCTGTCGAACCCACACAAGATCCTGGAACAGTAGTCAGAGCTGTAGAAACCACGTAGGATCCAGGAATAGTAGTCAGAGCTGTCGAACCCACGTAGGATCTAGGAACAGTAGTGGGAGTGTAGCAAGCCACATGGTTCTGCACAAAGAATGCTTGATTACAGGAGGGTCCGCTTCTCAATCCATGTTTCGACACAACGTAGGATCTGGGAATAGTAGTCGGGGCAGTCGAACCAAGGTAGGATCCAGGAATAGTATTCGGAGCGCAACCAGCCACAGGGTTCCGCACAAAGCACACTTTATTATAGGAGGGTCCTCTTCTCATTCCATGTATCGATACATGAACTTCCACAAAGTCCCATGTTAATGTATCCAAAAGATCCATCCAGCAATAAGATACCCAACGTGACAGACAGCGCGTCAATCAGACACCCGGTCTTAGAGTTATTGGCATTTTCATTCCAAGGTCCTGGTTGGATTTACGTTCGATCAAAGAAAGTTGTTCCCCAACTATATAAAAACCTCATGTGGGGTATACCAAAATAATCAGCTTCCTCCAAGGTTTCTATCGCCATAGATAGTTCGCCAATCGGGTGCCCGTATCTCAATTTACGAGCAAAAGAGTGGATAATGGGTCAAAATTGTCCGGGTTCGGTCCGGCCTAGTCGGACTGACCAGGTCCGCGGTCCGACCCAGCCCATCGGGGCGGCCCAGCTCGCACTAGGTCTGGCCCGTACTAAGGTTGGCCCACGCGAGGCCCATGGAAGGCGGCCCGTGGGGTCCGCCCTAGCCTTATATAGGGGGCGGTAGCACCCCCTAGATTATTGAACGGATTATCCATTCAGTGGGTGTTCAAAACCGGTGCCAAAAGGCACTAGTCTGTGTCATGCGGGATACACGTGACGGGTCCCACTCCTCCCATCTTGCTGAGTGGCCAGCTGCATCCCGTGCAGTGCATTTGTGCTGCACCTCCTCTGGTGACTCGGTGGCTTGGGTCGCCGGTCATTCTCGCGGCTGGCCTTGCGGTGGCTGCTGCGGCACCACCACATTTAGGGGCGATGACCCCTATTTCTTCCACCACAGAGCGCGGTTGCGTCGCGCCTTCCCCAGAAACCCGATGGATAGAACCACATGTTTTCTTATCAGTCGGGCTTGTGTAGGCCAACGCTGCACCGCTACGGCCCGTCAGCCGCGGGCTACTCCTTCGGCGGCGCAGTTGCGCCGTCGCCTTCCACGTGGTGACGTTTTTCACTTCCATCCATCGACAAACATTCCACAGGTCACCGTACAAGTTCTAGTGGACCCATTATCATTCCGAAAGTAGCTGCGCACTCTTTGGGACATTTCCTTTGATCAAAAACCATTTTTTATGAGTATTTCTCATTCGGGACTCATGCCGCATTTAGCATCAAATTCCACAATGAAGTCTGAGGAGTCGGGCCGTGTTCGTTCGGCCCGCACCTTCGGTGTTAGGGTTATAGCATGCAGCTACAAATAATACTCCTCGATGGAAAACGAAGGATGAGAAACCAAACAATGTTCGAACCCCTAACTTATTTGATTCTTTGATGGAGGACATGAGGAAAGAGACGACATCGTTGGGGATAGAAGGACGTCGATTGATGTCGTCCTACATTAGTTGCCTCTGTATGGTTCTTCTGATCCTGTATCGGGGTAGGATTCCTTGTTTTTCGATCTCCGGTGGTTGTTCTTCATTGGGAGGAGCTTTCTTCATTGGAGAGAATAAGTTTCTACAACTATTCTTCCAGCCCCTCCCCCAACAATGGAATGGCCAATATAAATTAAAATATGTTTTATTAATTTAATATTAATTGAACCATTAATTCAAGAGGTGTTGGCATAATAAATTAAAAATGGGGGTGGCACCATTAAAGTGGGAGTTCAAGAGGTTTTAACCTCGGGTGGTCCCCACCATAATAAAAAAATAGGAGGTGAATACCTCGGGTGGGACCCACCTCCATAACCACTCATTTAATTTTAATATGTGGTGGTCCCCACATCCAACATCTTCATAAAGGTTTCAACATACTAATAAAAATAAGTTTACACAACCATATTTTTATTTAATTCAGTCATTAAAATCCCAAAAAATAACATTTATTCTCGACCAACTGTCGTCGAGATGAAAGTCTTCTTAAGCGAATACCAGTGATGAGAGTTCAATGGTGCCCTCAGATTTCAGTTCCGAGCACCTGTTCAAAAATTATAAAATCTCCCTGGTATTTTTACTAAACGTACCCAAACAATACATAAAAAATTGATTTTGGGCACACCGGGCCTCAGAATCATGCGCTGTCAATTTTTTATGATTCGTCAAATTCCCATGTATTTAGGAAAATAATTCCATGGAAATTCTAGGTCTTTACATTCTCCCCACCTCAAGGCTTTACATCCCTATAAGCTAAAAATTGAGCTAGGTGAACAAGTGGGGGTACTGAGCATGAATTCGAGCCTCCTACTCCAATGTGCTCTCTTTTAGGTTCCCATGCTGCCAGTTAACGCACACCAGAGGTATCGACCATCCACATAGGTCCTACTCATGTCGATCCTCAATCTCCACTAGATCCTCCATAAAATTCAACCCATCGTTGACATCCTACTCTCCATGGTCGATGATGTGAGAAGGTTCATGCAGGTATCTCCTCAGCTGGGTTACATGGAAGAAGTCATGCACCCAGTGCAACTGAGGTGGAAGAGATAAGTGGTATGCCACCTCTCCAACTCTACTGAGTACCTAGAAATTTTCGATGAATCTCGTAGATAACTTGTCGCCTTGGACAAATATCCGTAGACCTCATCGAGGTGAGACTTGTAAAAATATGTGGTCTCCATCCTTGAACTTTAGAGGTCTCCGTCTCCTGTCGGCATACGACTTATGCTTGCTATGTGCAGACTTAATCTAATCATGGATGATCTTCACCTTCTCCGTGGTAGCCCGTACCATCTCTGGTCCCACTAGTGCTGACTCCCCTGGGTCAGTCCAGCATAGATGTGATCTGCAAGGTCACCCATACAATTCCTCAATAGGTGTCATCCATATGGTGATGTGATAACTATTGTTGTAAGAAAACTCCACCTAAGGTAACTGGTCCTCCCAGCTGCGACTGTCACGACCCGTTCTCGGGGCCCGTGCCGTGACTACCCCAAGCCCGCCTTCCATAGGCCAGGGGCTGGCGACTAGCACCAAGGTGTAAATCCCAACAAAAAGGGAAGGCATTGCCTTTGAAAAAGTAAACAAGCACCACAGAGTAAGCAAGTGGAAAAGTAAACACTAAGTAAAACTGTACAAGCTGTGCTGAAAGTAAAAAGGGGCCGGAAATACAAGCCCAACTGTAAAGTACAACTGAAAGGAAAAACAGCAACTGAAAAGGGAAAACTACAGCGTCGAGCCATCCAATAGAAGTCCCACCTGAAGGGTGGGTACAGATAGCCTCCACTGCTCCTCAGGTCCACCTAACCGCTCCGAGTACGTCCCGCCCAGTGGTCCACCTCCAGGTACTGTCCTGCTCCGCACGCCTCCTCCACGATCAGCGATGTCCGTCGTCTGCAACCAACACCACGAAGTGCGGGCATAGCCCGTGCAGGGGTGAGTATAAGCTACTCAGTAGGGACCCCGAGACCCCCGAAGGTCTCCCGAAATCCACAAAGGATATATCACGAAGAAGAGGTACAATCACGAAGTAACATCTGACACGGCATAGGTATATGCCCATACATATACCTAAGTCTGCAATTCCCCGATCGGCTCCAACGTCCGAGCCCAAGAACAACCCAGTCCACACAGGAAAGCAAAACGCATACCCACGCAGGATAGAACAACACAATCCACAAAGGAGAGTAAATAGTAAATCCACACAGGATAGCTCAACACAATCCACAAAGGAGAGTAACACAAGATTCAGCTCACACAGGTATACTTCTTCGGATGAGGATAAAGATGATCATTGAACCATCTAAGTCGTCGGACCCACGAAGGATCGATAGGTACTAACCTTGCAGTGACCCACACAGGATCGGGCCCACACATGACCTGTAGGAGTTGGCTCACACAGAACCGCTGAGAGATGACCCACACAGGATCGGACCCACACAGGATCGGGCCCACACAGGACCGGGCCCACGCAGGACCTGTAGGCGCTGACTCACACAGAACCGCTGAGCGCTGACCCACGCAGGATCGGACCCACACAGGATCGGGCCCACACAGGACCGGAAGCACTGATCCACGTAGGATCGCTGAGTGCAGTAGTCGTCGCAGTCCGCTGAGGACCTCTGCACAGTCGTCGCCGCAGTCCACTGAGGATCTCTGCACGGTCGTCGCTGTCGAAGTAGCAGTCGCAGCCAGCACTAGGGTTCCCGCACACAGCAAGCTCGTTCGGGAGGGTCCGCTCCACGTGCCGAGAGGCTGATGCATCAACTGACACGAAGTCCGAAGTTGATGTATCCAAAAGTTCCGTATCGCCAACAGGAACTCAACGTCGCAGACGGCGCGTCAATCGGACGCCCGGTCTGAGAGATATTGGCATTTTCGTCCCAGGGGCCCGGTTGGTTTTTAAGGAAAAACCAACCCGACCGCACTCCACCCGCGTCCAAACCTCGGGCGGAGTATGCCAAAAGATCCGCCTCACTTAGAGGAATTCAACAAAGCTGACGGCACGTCAATCGGACGTCTGTAGCTCAAGATATGAGCGTTTCCGCTCCGAGGGCCCGGTTGGTCTCGTGTATGAACCAACCCGGCCGAACTCAAAGTATTCCGAAACCTTGAGTGCGATATACCGAAACGACCGTCTCGATCCAAGGATCGCGTTGCCGCTGACGGCGAGTCGTTTGAAGGCACGAAGCTCAAGTTACGGGCGTTTGAACAAAAACGTCCGAAGAAGGGGGGTACGGGCCCGGGCCGACTCGGCCCGACCCCCCCTGGGTCAGCCCGAACCGGGTCGGCTCGACCCGGTTGGCCCGGCCCGGCCCAGCCAGGGCCGGTCCGGCTCGGCCGAGCGGCGCGGGTGGAAGCCGCGGGCGCCGACCCGCGGCCTGAGGAAGAACCGCGACCCGCGTGCGGGCCGCGCTGGCGAACCTTGGACGCGGCTGAGCCGCGTCCCGCCTGGACGAACCGGACCCGCGCGGCCGCGGGTCCGTTGGCCGCCGCCGCCGCGGCTTCAGCCGCGACGGACTCGTCCGGCGGCGCACCAGGGCGCCGCCGCCTCCTGCAACTTCCGCGGGCCGCCGGCGTCGCTCCGGTGGCCCGTTTTCCTTCCCGTCTGCGCCGTTGCTCCTCCCGGGATCTGTTCTTTACTGCGGGATCGTCAAACACCCGTTGCAGCATGTTCCGTCATCGTCCGTCAAAACCGCACAAAACGAAGAACGACGGAGGGTTGTCGGGCCGTGTTCGTTTGGCCCGAACACTCCGCGTTAGAGATAAACAACTGGGAGAATTTTATTCCACACAAGAAACAACAATTTTAATAAGATTTAAAATTGTTCACAAAAACGGTTCTTTAATTTCTTTAAAGAAACATTGACGGGATTTAATTAAAAAGGGGGTAAATCCCATAATATAAAATTCCTACCTTGATGATCGTCGCGCGCGGGCGTTCTTCGCGGATAAGATCGTCGCGGAAGAGAGGGATCGTCGCGTCGTCGCGGGGAGGCGTCGGGTCGTCGCGGATTCCGGCGTTGAGTCGGCGAGCTCAACGAACCAAGAACAACAGATTTAAATTATAATTAATTAAATCTGTGTTTAAACCCAAAGAAAAGAACCTTGAGCGGAAATCCGAAATCACTCACCTCAAATGGTCGGTGATCGGAGATCGGAGATCGGAGATCGGAAGAACATCTCGGACGAAGGCGTCGTCGATTTCCGGGTTCGGCGTTCTTCCTGTTCTTCGCGTTCTTCGCGTTCTTCGTGAGGGAGAAGAAGTTACGAGGGTTCTCTCAAATCTTCTCAAGCGCAAATAACCAGAGGTTGAGCGTTGGCCTTACTTTATTATTACGCCAACGAATTTGAAAAACTGGTTAAGAAACGATCCATCAATTCGTTGAATTAATTCAACGAAAGAAACGACCCATTTAATTCACGAAAGAAATAGCCCATTTAATTCACGAAATAAACCGCCCAATTAAATGGTCTGTTAAGAATTTAGAAAACGAGTCAGTTGACTTTCATTAATACGGGTTTTCACGGGTGCGTTTCTTAGCGGAAAGAAACGGCGGGGCTCGTGCGGGCCCCACCTCACAAATATCCTACCAAGGGGGTAGGATATTTCCGGATAGCATCCTATCCAGTTCAACTCAGTTCAAGCCTCCTTTAAGTGGCTTCAAGTGGCTTCCAAGTGGCTGAAGTGAAATAAAATAAAGTTGTCGCAAAATTATTTTATTTCTTAACTTTAAGCCCGAAAATTAAAAACCACACCCGAGCAAACGCAACTCCGGAAGAGGCGTTTCTAAGCGAATATCGGCGCTGCGATTTCATCAGTGCCCTCAGAATTCGATTCCGGGCACCGGTTCAAAAGTTAGAAAAACCCGCTCGTCCGTTCACTGAATGTACCCGAGCCAAACTTCAGAAAATGATTCCGGGCACACCGGGCCTCGGAATCAGGCGCCGTCAGAAACTGCGTTCTTGTAAAATTACTGAGAAAATTAAGAAAAAAAATTTCCTTGAAATTTACGGGTCTTTACATTACTCCCACCTCAGGACTTTACGTCCCCGTAAAGATACATAAAAAACTAGGGAAACAAATGTGGGTACTGAGCACGCATCTGAGCCTCCCGCTCCCAAGTGCTCTCCTGGAGGTTCCCGTGCTGCCATCTGATGCGCACAGGAGGAATCGATCGCCCACGTAGGACCCGCTCCTGCTGATCCTCTATCTCCACTGGGACCTCCGCAAAAGTCGCTCCATCATCCACGTCTAGCTCCCCATAGTCAATGATGTGCGTCGGGTCATGCACGTATCTCCTCAGCTGGGATACGTGGAAGACGTCGTGCACCCAGTGCAACTGAGGTGGCAGAGCCAGACGATAAGCCACCTCGCCAACCCTGCTGAGGACCTGGAAGGGTCCGATGAAGCGTGGAGACAACTTGCCGCCTCGGCCAAATCTCCTCAAACCACGTTGAGGTGAGACCCGCAAGAAGACGTGGTCGCCATCCTCGAACTCTAGTGGCCTCCGCCTCCTGTCAGCATATGACTTCTGTCGGCTCTGTGTTGTCCTCATCCGCTCCTGGATGACCTGGACCTTCTCTGTCGTGGCCCGGACCATCTCTGGTCCCACAAGTGCTGACTCCCCTGGGTCTGTCCAGCACAAAGGAGATCTGCAAGGCCTGCCGTACAACGCCTCGTAGGGTGCCATCCCGATGGTGGAGTGGTAGCTGTTGTTGTACGCAAACTCTACCAAGGGTAGGTGGTCCTCCCAGCTGCGACCAAAGTCGAGGACACATGCGCGGAGCATGTCCTCGAGAGTCTGAATGGTCCTCTCCGTCTGACCATCCGTATGAGGGTGAAAGGAGGTGCTCAGACGTAGTCGCGTCCTAAACGCCTCCTGCAACCCCTTCCAAATCCGGGAAGTAAAACGAGCGTCCCGATCGGAGACGATAGTCGATGGCACACCGTGAAGTCGTACAATCTTCGGAACATAGAGACGCCCCAAGCTCTCCACTGAGCCCTGCTCTCGGATGGGTAAGAAGTGTGCCGACTTGGTGAGTCGGTCAACAATCACCCAAATGGAGTCGTGACCTCTGGAAGTTCGTGGAAGTCCAGTCATGAAGTCCATAGATATCCCGTCCCACTTCCACTCCGGGACCTCCAAGGGCTGTACCAAACCTGCTGGTACCTGATGCTCTGCCTTCACCTGCTGGCAGGTGAGGCACCATGAAACAAACTCTGCCACAGTCTTCTTCATGCCCGGCCACCAGTGCTGTCGTCTGAGATCCTGGTACATCTTTGCCACTCCAGGATGTACCACCAAAGGAGAAGTGTGAAACTCTCTCAGCACCTCCTCTCATAAGGCGACTGGTACCAAGGTACGTCCTCTGAAAAGGACATCGTGCTCTGCTCCAAGGGAGAAACCATCAGGTGCCTATCCCGAGGATATCTGTGCACTCCGTGTCTCACAGTCAACGTCCCCACGCTGTGCCTCTCTGACCCGCTGAAGAAGTGGAGGAGAGACTGTGAGAGACTGAAGGAAGGCTGCTCCGTCTCTATCCACGAAGGATATCTGCAAAGCGGCTAGCTGCTCTGTCGCCTCCTCAAGTATCTGGATGCCCGTCCTCCTGCTGAGGGCATCAGCCACTACGTTCCCCTTCCCAGGAGTATAGACTATCTCAAAGTCATAGTCCTGGAGGAACTCGAGCCATCGCCACTGTCTCAGGTTCAGGTCCTTCTGAGAGAAGATGTAACTGAGACTCTGGTGGTCAGAAAAGACTGTGAAGCGCTCGCCCATCAGATAGTGTCGCCATGTCTTCAGGGCAAAGACCACGGCTGCCAAATCCATGTCATGGGTAGCGTAGTTCTGCTCATGAGGCCTCAACTGACGTGATCTGTAGGAAATCACGGCCCGCTCCTGCATTAGGACACACCCGATTCGGGTCCCTGATGCATCGCAGTAGACTACGTATCCAACTCCCTCCTCAGGCAACCTCAAGATAGGTGCGCTGGTCAACCTATTCCTCAGCTCCTGGAAGCTCTGCTGACATCTGTCTGACCACACGAAGGGTTTCCCCTTCTTCGTCAACGCTGAGAGTGGGGCCGCAACTCTGGAGAAGTACGGCACAAATCTCCGATAGTATCCGGCTAGGCCCAAGAAACTCCGCACCTCTGTCACGCTCTTGGGTGGCTCCCAAGCTAGCACTGCCTCGATCTTCGCGGGATCCACTGCAACTCTTTCCTCAGAAATGACATGCCCCAAGAAGTGGACCACACGTAACCAGAACTGACACTTCGAGAGCTTGCCATAAAGCTGGTGCTCTCGGAGTGTGTCTAGTACAACACGCAGGTGGTAGGCGTGTTCCTCCTCCATCGTCGAGTACACCAAAATGTCATCGATGAAGACCACGACAAAACGATCGAGGTATGGCTGGAAGATCCTGTTCATGAGGCTCATGAACACTGCTGGAGTGTTGGTCATGCCGAAAGGCATAACCAAGAACTCATAGTGGCCATACCGACACCTGAAGGTCGTCTTCTGCACATCCTCATCTCGAACTCTGAGCTGATGATAGCCTGACCTGATGTCTATCTTCGAGAACCACCGTGCTCCCTTGAGCTGGTCGAAGAGGTCATCAATCCTGGGTAGCGGATACTTGTTCCTCACTTTCACCTGATTCAGGCGACGATAATCGACACACAGTCGCAAGCTCCCGTCCGCCTTCTTGGCGAACAAAATCGGGGAAGCCCAGGGCGAAACACTGGGTCAGATGAAACCCTTGCCCTGCAAGTCCTCCAACTGTACCCGCAGCTCTCGAAGCTCAGCGGGGGCCATCCGATATGCTGGAGTGGATATCGGGGCTGTCCCGGGGTACAGGTCAATATAAAAGTCTACCTCTCTGTGAGGAGGTAGTCCTGGAACGTCGTCGGGAAAGATGTCCGCGTACTGATCCACCACTGCAGGAAAACTGGGACTCCGCACGTCAACTGCTCCCAGGATGAGGCTAGCCAACTGATGAGTGATGGGCTGACCTCTCCTCTGCGTGAGTCCATCCTGTACTGCTAAGGCTCCCTTCTCGCCGGTGAAGGTGAACCTGCTCCCGTCGGTGTGCACACATCGCACCTTGCGCCTAATGCAGTCAATCTGAGCATGGACCGTAGATAACCAATCCATGCCCAAGATGACGTCGTAAGGCCTCGACGCTGCTACTAGAAGATCCCAGCCGAAGCTCTCGCCTCCTAGAGTAAGCTTACACTGCCGGCACCAGTGCGTAATCGTCGAGTCTACTCCCGTAGGAGTCTCTAGCCGTAAGGATCGAGCCAACGGCTCCGTCGGAATCTCCGAGCTCCGAACAAGGGCAGTGGCTATGAAAGAGTGACTCGCTCCTGTGTCTATCAGAACTACAGAAAGGGTGGAATAGACACAGATCATACCTCGAATCATCTCTGACGCGCCGTGGTCATAGGCCTTCGCTGCCTGGAGCTGAGCCTGTCTCTGCCCGCCAGCTCCCTGTGGTCGGGGCGGGCCTCCTGGTGGTGGTGGTGGCAGAGCCTCAAAGCGTCGCCCACCACCTGCTGCTCGGCCAGCTCCTCTGCCTCGTCCGCCTCCTCCCTGCGGACCACCACTGTCGACCCTCTGCCTCTGCCTGGGTGGTCCCTCCACCGTCTGATGCCCCTCGGTACGACGGGTCAGGCAGTCACGAGCCATGTGGCCCTGCCCGCAGCACTCGTAGCACTGTCTGCCTCTCGGAAGGCTGGCTCCAGGCCGGGTTCCCTGCACTGCTGAGCCAGTGTCCTAAGGTCGCCTGCCGGAAGGTCTGGTCCGCCTGGAACCCTGAGTCATCCGTCGGCTACCAGCTGCCGAAGACTCCGCTACCTGCCGCCCTGCGGTAGGTCTCGCTGTGGACTCAGCCAGGAAGCTCTTGATCAGGAGGGCTCGCTCCAGTACTCCTGCCTGGGTCGGGATACTGAGGGAGATCAGCGATGCCCTGATCTCGTGTCTCAATCCCTGCTCGAAGGTCCGGGCCCGGAAGAAGGGGTCCCGTACCATGTCTGTCGAGTATCGAGATAGGTCGGTGAACCTCGCCGCGTACTGAGCGACCGTCAAGCTGCCCTGCCGCAGCTGAAGAAGCTCCTGGATGCGCACCGCACGGAGGGTGGCCGGGACGAACTCTGAGCGGAAGAGGATCTCGAAGTCCGTCTAGATGAGGGTGGCCTCATCGTGTACCTGGAGCATCAGGCTCCACCAGCGTCCGGCTGCTGCGTGCAGTAGGCTCACCGCGAGGATCACCATGAGGTCTGCTGGTGTCCTCACTAGCCTGAAAACTCGGACGACCGCCTCCAGCCAGTCCTCGGCTGCCTGGGGGTCCGACTCCCCACGGAACCTGGGTGGTCGCTGGCACTGGAACTCGTGCAGAGCTCCGAGGCGTCGTGCGTCGTCAGCTGCCAGTGCTGGAAGCATCGGGGGCTCGGCGGGTAAAGGTACCACCGGTGCCTCTGCTGTCAACGGGCCCTGTACCGAGGCCTCGTCGCTCGGCGGGCTGTCGTCGCGCCCTACTCTGGGAACCCTAGCTGGCTGCTGTCGTCATGCCATCCTGAAAAGGAAACAAGTATGCCACGGTTAGAATAGTATACCTGGTGAGCTGACTCAAGTAATCACAAAGAAAACTTGAAACACACATGCAATCAATATTTTCGTGCATTAAGTCAGAAATCAGAAGTCAGGGTCCTGGTGTATGGATACGTCGGCCGCCGCACCAACACTGGACTCCCTGGACTGATAACCACACTCAATATGCTAAACACTATTGCTTCACATAGAAGAAAGATCAGAGTCTGCGGTAGAACCGACCACCTCTGATACCAATTTGTCACGAACCGTCCTCGGGGCCCGTGCCGTGACTACCCCAAGCCCGCCTTCCATAGGCCAGGGGCTGGCGACTAGCACCAAGGCGTAAATCCCAACAAAAAGGGAAGGCATTGCCTTTGAAAAAGTAAACAAGCACCACAGAGTAAGCAAGCGGAAAAGTAAACACTAAGTAAAACTGTACAAGCTGTGCTGAAAGTAAAAAGGGGCCGGAAATACAAGCCCAACTGTAAAGTACAACTGAAAGGAAAAACAGCAACTGAAAAGGGAAAACTGCAGCGTCGAGCCGTCCACTGGAAGTCCCACCTGAAGGGTGGGTACAGATAGCCTCCACTGCTCCTCGGGTCCACCTAACCGCTCCGAGTACGTCCCGCCCAGTGGTCCACCTCCAGGTACTGTCCTGCTCCGCACGCCTCCTCCACGATCAGTGCTGTCCGTCGTCTGCAACCAACACCACGAAGTGCGGGCATAGCCCGTGCAGGGGTGAGTATAAGCTACTCAGTAGGGACCCCGAGACCCCCGAAGGTCTCCCGAAATCCACAAAGGATATATCACGAAGAAGAGGTACAATCATGAAGTAACATTTGACACGGCTTAGGTATATGCCCATACATATACCTAAGTCTGCAATTCCCCGATCGGCTCCAACGTCCGAGCCCAAGCACAACCCAGTCCACATAGGAAAGCAAAACGCATACCCACACAGGATAGAACAACACAATCCACAAAGGAGAGTAAAAAGTAAATCCACACAGGATAGCTCAACACAATCCACAAAGGAGAGTAACACAAGATTCAGCTCACACAGGTATACATCTTCGGATGAGGATAAAGATGATCATTGAACCATCTAAGTCATCGGACCCACGAAGGATCGATAGGTACTAACCTTGCAGTGACCCACACAGGATCGGGCCCACGCAAGACCTGTAGGAGTTGGCTCACACAGAACCGCTGAGAGATGACCCACACAGGATCAGACCCACACAGGATCGGGCCCACACAGGACCGGGCCCACGCAGGACCTGTAGGCGCTGGCTCACACAGAACCGCTGAGCGCTGACCCACGCAGGATCAGACCCACACAGGATCGGGCCCACACAGGACCGGAAGCACTGATCCACGTAGGATCGCTGAGTGCAGTAGTCGTCGCAGTCCGCTGAGGATCTCTGCACAGTCGTCGCCGCAGTCCACTGAGGATCTCTGCACGGTCGTCGTCGGAGTCCACGGAGGACCTCTGCACAGTCATCGCCGCAGTCCACTGAGGATCTCTGCACGGTCGTCGCTGTCGAAGTAGCAGTCGCAGCCAGCACTAGGGTTCCCGCACACAGCAAGCTCGTTCGGGAGGGTCCGCTCCACGAGCCGAGAGGCTGATACATCAACTGACACGAAGTTCGAAGTTGATGTATCCAAAAGTTCCGTATCGCCAACAGGAACTCAACGTCGCAGACGGCGCGTCAATCGGACGCCCGGTCTGAGAGATATTGGCATTTTCGTCCCAGGGGCCCGGTTGGCTTTTAAGGCAAAACCAACCCGACCGCACTCCACCTGCGTCCAAACCTCGGGCGGAGTATGCCAAAAGATCCGCCTCACTTAGAGGAATTCAGCAAAGCTGGCGGCACGTCAATCGGACGTCCGTAGCTCAAGATATGAGCGTTTCCGCTCCGAGGGCCCGGTTGGTCTCGTGTATGAACCAACCCGACCAAACTCAAAGTATTCCTAAACCTTGAGTGCGATATACCGAAACGACCGTCTCGATTCAAGGATCGTGTTGCCGCTGATAGCGAGTCGTTTGGAGGCACGAAGCTCAAGTTACGGGCGTTTGAACGAAAATGTCCGAAGAAGGGGGGTACGGGCCCGGGCCGACCCGGCCCGACCCCCCCTGGGTCGGCCCGAACCGGGTCGGCCCGACCCGGGTCCGACCCGGTTGTCCCGGCCCGGCCCAGCCAGGGCCGGTCTGGCGCGGCCGGCTCGGCTCGGCCGAGCGGCGAGGGTGGAAGCCGCGGGCGCCGACCCGCGGCTTGAGGAAGAACCGTGGCCCGCGTGCGGGCCGCGCTGGCGAACCGCGGACGCGGCTGAGCCGCGTCCCGCCTGGACGAACTGAACCCGCGCGGCCGCGGGTCCGTTGGCCGCCGCCGCCGCAGCTGAAGCCGCGGCGGACTTGTCCGTCGTCGCTCCGATGGCCCGTTTTCCTTCCCATCTGCGCCGTTGCTCCTCCCGGGATCTGTTCTTTACTGCGGGATCGTCAAACAGCCGTTGCAGCATGTTCCGTCGTCGTCCGTCAAAACCGCACAAAACGAAGAATGACGGAGGGTTGTCGGGCCGTGTTCGTTTGGCCCGAACCCTCCGCGTTAGAGATAAACAACCGGGAGAATTTTATTCCACACAGGAAACAACAATTTTAATAATATTTAAAATTGTTCACAAAAACGGTTCTTTAATTTCTTTAAAGAAACATTGATGGGATTTAATTAAAAGGGGGTAAATCCCATAATATAAAATCCCTACCTTGATGATCATCGCGCGCGGGCGTTCTTCGCGGATAAGATCGTCGCGGAAGAGAGGGATCGTCGCGTCGTCGCGGGGAGGCGTCGCGTCGTCGCGAATTCCGGCGTTGAGTCGGCGAGCTCAACGAACCAAGAACAGCAGATTTAAATTATAATTAATTAAATCTGTGTTTAATCCCAAAGAAAATAACCTTGAGCGGAAATCCGAAATCACTCACCTCAAATGGTCGGTGATCAGAGATCGGAGATCAGAGATCGGAAGAACGTCTTGGACGAAGGCGTCGTCGATTTCCGGGTTCGGCGTTCTTCGCGTTCTTCGCGTTCTTCGCATTCTTCACGAGGGAGAAGAAGTTACGAGGGTTCTCTTAAATCTTCTCAAGCGCAAATAACCAGAGGTTGAACGTTGGCCTTACTTTATTATTACGCCAACGAATTTGAAAAACTGGTTATGAAACGATCCATCAATTCGTTGAATTAATTCAACGAAAGAAACGACCCATTTAATTCATGAAAGAAACAGCCCATTTAATTCACGAAATAAACCGACCAATTAAATGGTCTGTTAAGAATTTAGAAAACGTGTCAGTTGACTTTCATTAAGATGGGTTTTCACAGGTGCGTTTCTTAGTGGAAAGAAACGGCGGGGCTCATGCGGGCCCCACCTCACAAATATCCTACCAAGGGGGTAGGATATTTCCGGATAGCATCCTATCCAGTTCAACTCAGTTCAAGCCGCCTTTAAGTGGCTTCAAGTGGCTTCCAAGTGGCTTAAGTGAAATAAAATAAAGTTGTCGCAAAATTATTTTATTTCTTAACTTTAAGCCCGAAAATTAAAAACCACACCCGAGAAAACGCAACTCCGGAAGAGGCGTTTCTAAGCGAATACCGGCGCTGCGATTTCATCGGTGCCCTCAGAATTCGATTCCGGGCACCGGTTCAAAAGTTAGAAAAACCCGCTCGTCCGTTCACTGAACGTACCCGAGCCAAACTTCGGAAAATGATTCCGGGCACACCGGGCCTCGGAATCAGGCGCCGTCAGAAACTACGTTCTTGTAAAATTCCAAAGAAAATTAAGAAAAAAAATTTCCTTGAAATTTGTGGGTCTTTACAGCGACCGCATTCGAGGACACAAGCACAAAGCATGTCCTTGAGGGTCTCAATGGTCTGCTCAGTCTGGCCATCCGTCTGACGATACAAGGTGGTTCTCCGTCAAAGATGCGTCCCAAAATCCACCTACTTCCCCTTCCATAGCCGATAATTAAAACATACATCTCAATCGGAGACAATCTTCGTAGGTACACCATGTATATGCACAATCTCCTACACGTAGAGGTGTCCCAAGCTCTCTAGTGATTCCTGCTCTCCGATCGGTAGGAAGTGGGCCGACTTGGTGAGTTGGTCAAAAATATCCCAAATAGAGTCATGACTCTTGGATGTATTTGGAATACCCATCAAAAAGTCCATGAATATCCCATCCCACTTCCACTCTGGTACCTCTAAAGGATGAACCAAGCCTGCTGGTACCTGCTGCTCTGCCTTCACTTGCTTACAAGTGTTGCACAGAGAGACAAACTCTGCAACTTCCTTATTTATACCTGGCCACCAGTGATATATTCTGAGGTCCTGATACATCTTTACCACTCCCGGATGTACCGCTAGAGGGGATATGTGGAACTCCCTCAACACTTCCTCCTGATGTGCCACTAGTACCAAGGTACATCCTCTAAAGAGTATGACATGCTACCCACCTTCAGAAAATCCATCAGGTGCCTTCACTGTGTATATTTGAGCACGTCATGTCTCGTAGTCAACATCCGCACGTCGAGACTCCCTGACTCAATAATGGAGTTAGGGTGTGACTATGAGTGACAATAGGAAAGTTTCTCCATCTCTATCCAAAAAGTATATCTATGAAGTGGCTAGCTTCTTTGTCGCTTCCCCTAATAGCTGTACACCAGACCTCCAGCTGAGTGCATCAGCAAAAATTTTCCCTTTCACAGGAGTATAGACTATCTCGAAGTCATAGTCCTAGAGCAACTCATTCCAACGTCACTATCTCAGGTTCAGGTCTTTCTGACAGAAGAAATACCCTAAACTCTTGTGGTCAGAGTACACGATAAAACTCTCTCCCATCAGATAGTGTCGCCACATATTCAAGGCAACGACCACTGCTGCTAACCCCAGTACATGGGTAGCGTAGTTCTGCTCATGTTTTCTCAGCTGACAAGAACTATAAGCGATCACTTCTCGCTCCATCATCAGAACACATATGAGTCTAGACCATAATGTGTCGTAGTAAACTACGTACCCTATGCCCTCCTCTGGAAGCATCAAGATGGTGGCACTAGTCAGCCTCTGCCTCAGCTCTTGAAAGCTCTGGTGGCATCTCTCCGACCCCACGAAGGGTTTCCCTTTTTCATCAAGGATATTAGTGGTTCTGCAACTCTGGAGATGTATGGAACGAGCCTATGGTAATATCCAGCAAAACCTAGGAAACTTCGTACCTCCATCACACTCCTGGGTGGCTCCCAACCAAGAACCACCTCAAAATTTGTTAAATCCATTGCAACTCTATCCTCTGAGATGACTTGTCCAGAAGCTGAACCTCTCATATCCAGAACTGGAACTTCGAGATCTTACCATAAATATGGTGCTCTTAGAGTGTGTCTATTACTACCCTAAAATGATAGGCATGCTCCTCCTAAGTAGTTGAGTAAATCACAATGTCTTCGATGAAGACAACGACAAAGAGATCGAGGTATGGCTGGAAAATCATGTTCATGAGTCCCATGAACACTACAGGAGCATTGGTTACGCTGAAAGGCATAAACAAGAATTTGTAGTGGTCATACCGACATCTGAAGGTAATCTTCTTCATATCCTTTTCTCGAAATCTAAGCTGGTTATAGACATATCTGAGAACTATCTTTTAGAACCATTGTGCACCCTTCAACTGATCAAACAGCTTGTCAATCCTTGGGAGTGGGTACTTGTTCTCCACGGTCACTAGGTTTAGGTGGTGGTAGTCGACACATTTCCTCAACATCCCATCTACCTTCATGGAGAACAGAATCGGGGCTTCCCAAGTAGAAACATTAGGTCGAATGAATCCCATCCCAGAGAGTCCTCCAACGGTACTCGCAACTCACGAAGCTCAGCAGGAGCCATCTGATATGCTGGTGTAGATATCAGTGCCGTCCTAGGGTACAAGTCAATGTAAAACTCCACCTCTATATTAGGTGGTATTCCTGGGACATCATCAGGGAAAACATCTATGTATTAGTACTCAACTACAGGATAGCTCAGACTCTCCACATCAAGTGCGCCACACGGGAGGCGGGTGGCCGATCGGCCAATCCTCAGCTGCCTGTGGGTCCGTATCACCCTTGAACCTGGGAGGCCTCTGGCACTGTAACTCATGCAACATGCTCAGGTAGTGTGCACTCTCTACTATAGGGGATGGTGGCATCATTGTCCCAATGAGTAGTGGTACTGATGGTGCCTCCAGTGTGATAGGGCCCTGCACTAAGGCCTCGTTGCTTGGTGGGATGTCGTCTCATACAAATCCTGGAACCCTGGCTGGCTGGCTGTGTGCGGACATCCTAAAAAGAAACAGGTCCTCCACTGTTAAAAAGTTATACCTAGTGAGTAGACTCAAATACATCACAAAAAATCTTGAAACACACACACAATTAGTGTTTTCATGCAATGAGCTAGAAACCATAAGTTAGGGTCCTGGTGTATGGATACATCGGCCACCGCACCAACACTGGACTCCCTGAACTGAAAACCACACTCAGTAACCTTAACACTACTTCTTCACAGAAAATATCATCTGCTGTAGAAACTAATCCTATGATACCAATTTGTCACAATCCTTCCTCAGGGGCCCATACCGTGACTACCCCAAGCCCGCCTTCCATAGGCCAGGGGCTGACGACTATCCCCAAAGGCATAAATTCCTTAAACTGGGAAGGAATTTCTTTTATAACCTAATAGTTCACACAATGGAGTACAATAATGAAGAAAAATAGTAATTAAAACTGTATAACAAAAGAGTAATGAAAAGTAAAAGGAGAAGGAAATACAAGCCCAGTAGTAATGTACAAAAAATTGAAAGAGAATGTTCTAGAAAAAGGGAAAATAGCTCTTGGATCGTCTATCGGGAAATCCTACCTGAAGTGTAGGTATATATAGCCTCCAATGCACTCCACATTCATCTATCTCCCATGTGTACCGTCACACCGTGTGGTCGACCTCCGAGTACCGTCCAGTCCTGGTGATCTCAGCCTCTGTCAGTGTTGTCCTTTTTCTGCATCCAACACAACGAGGTGTGGGCATAGACCGTGCAGGTGTGAGTATAACGATACTCAGTAGGAACCCTGAGACCCTCAAGGTCTCACAAAAACCAACAAGGATAAACACCAAGTATGAAATCAAAATATAAACCCCACTTAAGTATATGCCCATACATATACCAATGTTATCAAGTAATCCTTCTCAATCATGAAGAAAAAAAGTTACTGGCTCGGCTCACACAGGTATACAACTCACATAGATTGTTAGTGATGATTAGATGTAGCCACTAAATCATTTATTCAGTCGAACCCACATAGGATCCAGGAGCAGAAATCAGAACTGACGTACCCACATAGGATCCAAGAACAGTAATCAGAGCGGTCAAACCCACACAATATCCCAGATTAGTAGAAAAAGCATTCGAATCCAAACAGGATCTAGGAACGGTAGTCAAAGCTATCGAACCCATGTAGCATCCAGGAACAGTAGTCAGAGCTGTCGAACCCACGTAGGATCTAGGGACAATAGTCGGAGCGTAGCCAGCCATAGGGTTCCGCACAAAGAATGCTTGATTCCAGGAGGGTCTACACCTCAATCCAAGTTTCGATATATCAACTTCCACTAAGTCCCATGTTTATTTATCCAAATGATCTGTCTAGCCATAAGATAACCAACGTGAAAGATGGATCGTCAATCGGACGCTCGGTATGAGAGTTATTGGCATTTTCGTTCGGAGGTCCTGGTTGGATTTACGTTCCATCCATGCTGGCCATACCCCAATAGTATCTAAACTTCTAGTTTGATAAACCAAAACAATTGTCTTCCTCCAAGGCTTCTGTCACCGCAGACAGTTCGTCAATCAGACCCCCGTAGATCAGGCTATGATTAAAAGAGTTGATAATGGGTCAAATGGGTCTAGGTCCTGTCCGGCCTCAGCGTACCGACCCGACCCGACCCGGGTCTTACTGGGGTCCAACCCGGCCCGCGCTGGGCTCGGCCTGCGTGAGGCCTGCGGCTGGCGGCCTTTGGGGTCCTCCCTAGCGGCGTCTAGGGGGGAGTCTGTATCCCCTAGATTCCCAAACGGCATAGTCGTTCGGGGGGGGGGGGGGGGGGGGGTCAAAACCGACACCACGTGGTGTCGGTCCATGTCATGCGGAACCCCCATGATGGGTCCTTCTCCTCCCAGAAGGCTGAGCGGCCAGCTTCCTCCTGCGCAGTGCAGTTGTGTCACCCCTCCTCCGGTGACCCAGCAGCTTGAGCCGCCGGTCCTCCTCGGGCTGGCTTGGCACTGGCCAACTCTGCACCGCCGCAGCTAGGGTTCGTGGCCCCTTTTTGTTCCACCGTGCGGCGCAGTTCCGCCTCGCCTTCCCCGGAAACCCGGCAGCTAGAGCCGCAGGTTTTCTTCATGGCTGGGCTTGCACTGGTGGCCGCTGAATTGTCGTGGACCATCGGCCGCAACCTACTCCTCCAGCGGCGCAGTTGCACTGCCACCTTCCACATGGTGATGTTTGTGGGTTCCATCTGCTGACAAACATTCTGCGGGTCATTGGACGAGTTCTGGTGGCCTGATTATCATTCGGTAAGTAGCCGCACACTCTTTGGGATGTTTCCTTCGATTCACAACCATTTTTTACGTGTATTGATCATCTGGGACTCATGTCGCATTTAGCATCAAATTCCACAAAGAAGGCGGAGGAGTCAAACTGTGTTCATTCAGCATGTGCCTTCTGTGTTAGGGTGATAGCATGTGTCTTCGAATAATAATCCTCGATGGAAACGAAGGATGAGAAACAAAACAATGTTCAAGCCTCTACCTTATCTGATTCATCAAAGGAGGTCACGAGGAAGGAGACGATGTCGTTGGGTATAGACAGACGTCTATTGAAGACGTCCTACGTTTGTTGCCTCCACAAGGTGCTTACGATCCAAGCTCAGGGTCGACTACCTCGTCCTTTGATCTCCGATGGCCGTTCTTCTTTGGGAGCAGTGTCTTCATTGGAGAGAATATGTTTCTCCAAGTGCTCTTCCAAACCCTCCCCCAACAATGGAATGGCCAATATAATTTAAATTATGTTTTATAAATTTAATTTGAATTGCACCATTAATTCAAGAGGTGTTGGCATAATAAATTAAATAGGGGGTAGCACCATTAAAGTGGGGAGTTCAAGAGGTTTTAACCTTGGGTGGTCCCCACCACAACAAACAAAAAAAGGAGGTTTAGACCTCGGGTGGGCCCCACCACCATAACCTTTCATGGGAGGTTAAAGTGTGGTGGTCCCTACCTCTATCCTCCTCACGGAGGTTTTAACTAACTGATAAAAATAAGATTACACAACCTTATTTATATTTAATTCATTCACTAAAATCCCAAAAACTAACTTTTATTCTCAACTAACTGTCATTTAGGTAAAAGTCTTCTTAAGAGAATACCAGCGCTATGAGTTCAACAGTGCTCTCAGATTTCAATTCCAAGCACCGGTTCAAGAGTTATAAAAACCCACTCGTACGTTTACTGAACTTACCCAAAAATAACATCAAAAATTGATTCCGGGCACAATAGGCCTCGTAATCAAGCGCCATCAATTTTCAAGAACTTGTAAAATTCCCATGTATTTAAGAAAAAACATTTCCACAGAAATTCCATATCTTTATATGATAACATATATAACCCAATGTAAAATTAAATTTCCAAAATAATATTTTTTTTTCATTTTTGTCATTATGTTAAGTTAATTAAAATAAAGTGTCATTATCACTCATATGTGGCTCCATGGGGTCCCAAAATAGACCCAAGGATGCCCTTGGTCAGACACAACTCATCCAATAATATTAGGACATGTTTTAAGGTAATTTTTAATTATTATGATATTCTTTTTACCATGAATTACCCTATTTACCTTTAATTGTGGTAAATAAAAGTCAAAAGTTACTATCCACCAAAAATTATTTTCATTATATTGAACCAAATTGTACATAATAATTAACACCATGTATGTTGGATTTTCAAAAATCAATTCATAGAAGTGGTAAATTATTATTTATATGAAAATGTCAGTTTTTAACTACTATATATTGCGTTCACTATTCATCAAAAATTGATGTTTTTCATAAAAATACCAAAAAATAAGCTTAAGCTATATTTGATATTTCTGAATTCAAAAATGTTTTCTGTTTTACCATATTAAAAACATAGATGTTGGATTAATTAATCTAACATAACTTCCCATTGTCAAAACAACAAGTGTGTTTTTATGAAATATTAACTATCAAAATATTAACACTTGTTTATCTCCAATTTCAAAGTGAAATTAATTCATATGACCAACATTGGATTAAATAGTGAAAATATAATCTAATTACACTTTAAAACCAATTAAAAATATATCTAACCATATAAATAAATTTTATTAAAATGTGAGTTTGAATTAAAATATAGTATTTTCCACTATTTATCAAAAATAATATTTTATCAGAAAAATAACAAAATATTACCCAAAGTGAGTTTTTATGTCCCTATTCGAAATAATATTTTTATTTGGTCAAATATAACATATAGAAGTGATCAAAAATTGATTTAACGAGGGTTCGACATCAAAAGGAGGTAAATCAACCTTTTAATGTAAATTATACTTTAAATTAGATTCATTCACATTTTAATCCACTAAATTCTATTGGATAAATGTAAAAACATTTAACAAACATGTGTAATCATATTTTAGTTTGTTCGCTTCATTACCGCCAATACAATGGCTATATATTAACTACCATTTCAAATAATATTATTATATTATTATTGTGCAATGTAAGATTTAAAAGAAACCCGTTATTGCATATCTGGTATGCCATCGAACAAAGAAACCTCATTAAATTAAATTTAATATTTAATTCAAAAAATATAAATTAAAATGAAAATGTATTGTTTCTTTATTTATCAAGGATGTTATAATCTAAATGAAATTAATTAATGATAACCATAACATAAATGGATATAACATGATCTTTATAAAACACAAGTGTCATTATATTCATGTCCAAAAAATATATCATATACTAGTAATCATAATCATATAATCTCTTTATCTAAAATATAGAATTAAAATGAGACATAGAGTTTGTAATTACTATTTAGGATGTATATATCTTCAAATCTATATATTTATATACTAATCAGATATAAACAAATCATATGTTATTCACCTAGTTATATGATCACATTATATTTCCTTAACCTAAAAATATAATCACATCACTTTAAATGTATCTCATAATATATATATGTATATATATAAATATGTAATTTTCTATCTCTTATATGGGATGATATATCGTACTCATCATTCTAGAGGAAAAATAACATCATTTATAAACCTCAACCAATTTGATAATCAACCATATACGTTGATGAATTCTTATTATATATCCCTTATGAATTTGAATGATTGGAAACAATGTATAAATATTCTCAATGTATGTATTTTCTCACAGAAATATTTACGAATTAAATATTAATCATATAATTTGGTGATAATTAAAACACAACGAATTAAAAAAAATATATTTTTTTGTAGTGTGTCATATATAATGCACCAGTATTTTCTAACCACATGAATTAATATCACATATCTTAAAGAAACTCAACCCCAACTAATATTTTCCATTTAATAATACCAATAAAATTCAATGAAAACCATCAATTATGGTTAAATCCAAGTTTTATATTGAGATATGAATTATAATTAAAAATTATTTATTTGTGAAAATATCCTAGTGCAATGGTAATAAAAAGATATATATTTTAATAATAAGATCTATTTTATAATATTAATTAAAAATATAAATTCTAACAAAACAATACACATGATTCATTATAAATATTTATCATAGGGAAATAATCCATAATGGGTTCAAGTTTTCTTCACATGTAGGTAATGGTTAAAATCATTATATTGATATTAAATTTCGTCAACATAACTATGAGAACATATGATAAACTTGCCCATTATGCACCTTTATGTATCTATGAATAATATCATGTAGATTATTTTAGGATACATATCATAATATTCATGTTCAAATAATTGAATCTAAAATCCAAATAAATTTATATAAAAATTATTCTATTAGAATGATAATACATTAAGTTGACTATTTTTTGATATTTATATATTAATCCTCACTAACAATATATTTTTTACATAAAAATATTTAATTGAGATAAATTGTGGAAAAATGTATATATAACATTTTATAATAACATCATTCAAATGAACACACCCTAAACTCATATAGAATATATATTGACATTCATATTTTGTTAAAACAGTGTAATCCTTTATTTTTACCCTTTAATCAGCCTTATGAACAATATTACTACTATTAAAAAATAAAAAAATTATTTTCTCCAAAATATAATTTTTTGATACCAAATCATGTGGTATAAAAATTAAATATAATCCAAATTTCATAGAATATTTAACAAATAATATAATTTTATTACATTATATATAATTATCAATATATTAAAGGATAATTTTTGAAAATATTTTATCAATTATAAAAATTTACATTTAAGTGTGTCGTGATTTATTTGAAAAAAATTAATAGCATATATCCTATAAAAAGTATTTTATCCTTGATAAAACTCCTTTTACCCTAATATAATATCCAACCATGTTAATGAATATGATAAATCATTAACCATTATCTCAAATACATATTCTCTAATTGTTTATAATAATTCTATCTTTATACAAAACGTATCATATCATCAAAGAGAATGTAAGAGGAATAATAAACTTCATTCATTTAAATTTACATGATCATGAATTATTCATTTATATGAAAATACATTTTTAGAGGTCATTATCTTCATTACGTGGATTCAATATATATTATTCATCAATCTATTCATAAATCACATGCTCTAGTATGTTGTTAATAATTCCAAAAACATATTTAAAAAAAATCAAAATGGATGAATTGGTTATATAACACCAATACCTTACATAAATCATCGATGTAGTTTCCAATAACATTTCGGATAATTTGTTAAATCTTATAAAACCCATTATTTTCAGTGAATATAGATAATAAATTATTTGTTTCTCGAATAAAAAAATATGGCTTCCTCTTCCTTCCTAAAGAACGCACCTCACGCGCCCGGTGACTTTCGAATTTTGCCACCCGTTGTTCCCTTGGCATCTCGCTCCTCACCGGTGCCCCTATCCCCGGTGACGTTCGATCCGTGATTTGCGTTTTTGGCTGGTGGTTTTCCTTCCAATAGGGAGTCTTCGGGTCTCTCCTCCAGAGAAGGGTGTCCACCTACTTCTTTCAAGGAACTGCTGTGCAGGAAGGCTCTGGGTGCTTCAGATCCGTGTTTCCCGGTGATCGCTCTGTTTTCACATTTAGTGGTGAGGGATGGGTCACGCCTTTCGTTGTCTTCCCATATCTCAGTGTTCAATGAGGTAGTTTCTGGCTTGAAGAGAATGTTTGTGGCGCATTTTGGTTCAGAGAAACCATCCCTTTCTGGTTCCAAGCGTTTTGTAGATTCTTGGGGCTTGAAGGACGGGGTTCAGATATCAGTGTTACACCGGTTCTCCTCCTGTTTGGTGCTTTCATCATTGGAGGATTTTGTTAAGGCTTGGTGTGTCACTCCACGTGTAATGGGCTGATGGTATTTCAATCTCTCCCATTGGTATATGGAGGCTCATAAGGGGAATGAATGTCCTCAGGCTACAGTTTGGGTGAGCCTTCCAGGGCTCCCGCTCCCTTTCCAGAGTGGTACATTTCTCAAACTAATTGGGGATTTGTTTGGGGGCTTTCCATGTATGGATGCACGCACTCGAAGCAGGGAGGAGTCATTGATGCCTCAGATTTGTGTCGAGATGGATCTATCTCTTCCAATACTGGAGACGTTATTTATTGAAGTGCAGGGATCAGTGGGATGGCTTTAGGATATCGTGTTCCACATGTTTCCAAGTTATTTCTCATCCTACCTCTATCAAGGGAACTCAGTTAAAATATGCAGAAGAAGGCGCGAAGTGGTTTGTCCGCATTTTTTCTGTCATTCCAAGTCCATAATTCCGGACCCTCTCAGTGGAGGATCAGAGTTGACCTTGTTTTCTTCCACGAATAAATATGTGGCCTCCTTCTCAGGGGTATGTGATGCTTCCAGGTCTCTCCTTGGTTACAAGGTTTCATCTGCCCCCCCCCCCCTAGCGAGTTCTGAACCTCCTCCCTCCAAGGCTGTAGTTTCTTGTTTTTCTGGTTCTAGTGCTGTGGAGATTTTTGGTAGCTCAAGTTCTTCTTCCCTCGTATTCTCCCTAGGATAATTGGAGGGGTTTTTTCTGTCATTTATGCCAACAATGTCGGTGTTTGAATCATGAGATTTTCTTCTATTGCCTTTTTATCCACGCAAAGTGAAGGTGAGGGTTCTCAATTTGAAGGATGTACAGGGGGTTTGTCCCAATGGGATAGAAGAGGTTTCTTTTGAGGCTCTCGAAGGAGGGTCAGGTCCTGCTAAGGCGGTGGATCTATCAAGTTTGTCCTATTATTCTTCATCACCTATGTCTCCTTTTATTGTAATGAAGGGGACGTCCAACTCCTCTGAACTACCTGTATCCCCTATTGCCTCTGCCAAAAGCCTAGGGGTATGCAACCAGGCACAGATGAGACTTTTGAGGGAAAACACTTTTCCCATTAGAAACAAAGACCAATGAGATTGGGGCCAAAGGTGGGCTACCAGTTTTTTAATGTTATCTCTCCTCATTTGGAATGCTCACAACCTAGGTGCTCGGGTGAAGTCTCACCTCATCGCCTCAGAAGCTAAGAAAAATAAGGCAAGTCTTGTGGCTGTCCTTGAGAATAAATATAAGTCGAGAAAGATCAAATCCTTCAGTCACAAAGTTCTTATGCATGGCTCTTTGCATGCTGATCTGGTCAAAAATCATATTTGGATTTTTTGGAACAAAGAGATTTCATTGGATGTGATTGAGGCAGGATATCAATTCATTACCACGAGAGTCACGAAGGGAGTTTCATCTTCTCTATTGTTAATTGAAGCTATGAGTTTTAGGAGCGTAAAAGGATGTGGCAATGTCTTGGGGCCTCTGATCCACAGGATCTACCGTGGTTAATTGTGGGGGATTTCAACACCATTCTCAACCCGGAGGAGAAGAAGGGAAGAGGTGTTTTTCCCCACATGGCCAGTCAGGACTTCTGTCAGGTTATGGCTGACAGGGGTCTTCTTGACATGGGATATTAAGGGGATCACTTTACTTGGTGAAACAACCAATCCAGAGAAAGATGATGTTGGAGTAGGATATACCAGTCCCTGGCTGATACTAATGCGATAAAAAAAATTTCCGGATGCCAATATCAAACACCTAGCCCGAGGTATATCAGATCACGCCCCTTTACTGGTTTCTCTGGTTCCCAAGCAAAATTACCTAGAGTCATTCAGATTCAATCAAAAGTGGTCTTGGTTTCAACATTATCAGTTTATTTTAAGGGAGTTGTGCGCAAAATCTACTCAAGGTCATATGTGGGTAGCTCTTCATAACAAACTGTGGCCGCTGAAATCGGGGCTGAAGGTTTGGGCCAGGGATCTTCCTCCATTTGATCATAACATGGAGCTTCTTAAAAAAAGTATTGAATATTGGGAGTCTAACCTGGAAGTGGAATGGAATGACTTAGTGGTTGATGATCTAATGGGAAAAAAGGTGTGCTGGGTAGAGATGCTTCTAAAGCAGGAGCGTTTGGCCTGGGACCGCTCCCAGGTGAGGTGGTTGCAAGAGGGAGAACAAAACACTGCTTATTTCCATGCATGTATTAGAGAAATAAGGAATTCACTTTCTCCTAATCTTTTTCTTGAAGATGGATCTTACACTAAGGATTGTGATATAGTGGGGGTAATGTAGTTTTCCTTCTTTAAGGATCTTCTAGCTGGTCCTAATCTGGGGATGATCGGGGGATATATTAATAGGAAAGGGGAACTATGGGAGGGGATTCCTAAGCTAGTATCTCTACTGGACAATGAGGGCCTCATGGAGATTCCTTGTGAGGAAGAAATTCACTTGGCCATGAAGAAACTCAACTCAGATAGTGCTCCTAGGACAAATAGTTTTCCAAGATTTATTACAGAGGGGTGTGGGATGTGGTTCAGACAGACATAATAAAAGTTGTTCATGACTATTTTCATGGTGGGACTCTACCTATAGTTGCAAGTGCTATTAAACTGGTTCTCATCCCAATGGTTTAGAATCCTTCCTCTCTATCTCACTATAGACCAGTGAGATTATGTAACATCCCTACAAAATACTGGCTTCTGTTATTAATTAGAGGTTATCTAAATTCCTCCCTAACTGGACATGACCTGAGCAACATGGGTTCATGAAAGGACGCTCAATTCAAGGAGCTATAGCTCTAGACTAAGAGATGATAAGGGACATCAATGTAAAAACTCATGGTTCCAATTTGGATATCAAAGTGTACAAGAACAAGGCATATGAATGAATTTAATAGAGCTTCATTAATAGATTCCTCTTGAGCATGGGCTTCTCGGCCAGAGTAGTGGACCTCATCTTCAGGAGCTTCAGCTCCTTGTGGCTGGTGGTATCCTTTATGTGAAAGTTTTATGGTTTCTTCAAGGAACCAAGAGGGCTTCGACATAAAGATCCCCTATCTGCCAACAATTTTATTCTGGCACAAGATAATCATAGTAGACTAATTAACCGAGGCCTACACCAAGGTGTGATAAAACCTTTCAAGAGGAGGATGAACATCCTCCCAATCTCTTATCTAATGTTTTCTTATGATACCATTATATTTTTGAAAGGTGGTAAGGATTCTTTTAGAGGGATCAATAGAATTATAGAGGAATATTGTCACTGGAGTGGGAAAGTCATCAGTTCAACAAAGATCAGTTTTTTCATCTCTAATAAGAGCACCCACTGTCAAGTATCCTCCCTTGGCATCCACTGGGATATGCAATGAGGTGTTCTTCCAATGGAGTACTTAGGCACGCCAATATCCTCTGGTAGACTCTGGTTCCATGATTTTGATCTCGTTGTGAGTAGGATAACTAGCCGAGAGCTTAACTGGAAAAAAAATTTCCTTTTGTTTGGGGGCCACATTTCTTTAGTAAATAGTGTCCTATTGGCCATCCCCATTCATGTGATGGCTTCCTCAAATGTTCCTAAAGGAGTGATCAAAAATGTGGAAAAGATTTTATGTTACTTTGTATGGGATGCTAAATCAGATGTTAAAAGGCATTGGGCTTCATGAGGAAAGATGGAAAGGCCAGTCCTTGACAGGGAGATCATTGTAAGGAGTCTCCAGAGTATGATTCACTTCATTCATGACAAGTTGTCTTGGGAAATTCTGTATGAGTGTATGTTATGGGGAAGATCCATGTCAAAAATTTACGGGGGAAGTGCAAAGGTTGTCTATAGCTACTGTTCCACCCTTTGGAAAAAGATTTATCCACTGGTCTAGTTTCTTCTGCCGAGCTCTTGATGGATTGTTGGATCTGGAGACTTACTCTTTTGGCACAAAAACTGGGCTGGTTCTATTCTCGCCTTCTCGTGATGACCTGACACTACAATGTCAGTGAAGGAGGCGCGTATCCATCCCAGGTTCACCAAGGCCATGTTTAACATGGATTAAAATTATCTTCTTGAGCCTATTGAGATCACTACTAGACATTATTCATGTGTGTTTACTCATTCATCTTCAGGAGTTCTTTCCACCAGAGAGTACCATAAACTAATTTCAGAGAAGATTCAACATGATGGGTGGAATGGTGTGGTGTGGTTCCATATGCTCCCAAAAAAGTTCAATTTCCTTATATGGTACATTAGTTATTCTTCTGTAGGTATAGATGAAAATATCTAAAAGGTGGGTATTAACTTGGCCTCGTCATGCCACTATTGTGATATCAGGAGGGAGGAGAGTATGCATCACTTGTTCTTTGAAGGGGAGTGGGATTCTGCGGTGTGGTCCTATATCAGAGGATATATTTTTAACTCCACTCTTCATTGGGATACTTCATCATTCCTGGGAAGTTGGTTTCAATGCTCATCATGATTGGACAAGGATCAGATATCTCGATCAGGAATATTGAGTGCTGGTTGCGGGTGCTTGTGCCAAGCCAGAAACCAGTCGAGATATGAAGGCTCCTCTCCTACGTCAAGATCCCTCGTCGCCAGGACGCACTTCCTATTGATGGATTTTGTTTCACTCTCCCCGGACTGGCGAGAAGCCCCTTCTCTCAGATGCATCTAGGTCAGTACCCCCGTGCCCATTTCTCACCCAATAAAGGCGTAGGGACAATGGGTGTGCACACATCACCCTGGTTCCGGTTTCAAGATGAACATGGATGGGTCTTGCTCTTAGGGAATCATGAAAAGAGTAGGAGTGGTTCGTGAATCTTAGGGGAATGTCAAGTTGGCATTTAAATTTTGTTTTGGGATGGGAAATCCCCATTTGGCCAAGGCCAAGTCAATGCTCACCGGTCTCTCTCTTGTCATCCAGCAACAGGTGATATTATCACACGTGGAGAAGGATTCCTTGATTCTGCATGACTTCGTGACGGGTAAAGGCGGTACTCCATGGTCCATATCCTACGTCATTAGGAATTTCATATCCTTAATTCGGGATACCATCCAAGTGTCCCACACCTGGTGCGAGGGCAATAAGGTAGCATACTATTTGGATTCCTTAATGAAGTAGGGCTCCATTCAAACTAATCTTATTTTTTCTAATTGCTTGAAACCAGATGTTGTTAATTTAATTAGAAGGGATGCCCTTGGCCTGCACTACTTCATACCTCCATAAGCATGGGGCCTTCTGGTTCCTTGCGCCTTTTTGATGAATAAAAATTTGTTTTGGATGGATGGATATAATAAATTAATTAATTTAAAAAACAACTTATAATGAATAATATTACAATACTTTTTGATAAATAATTATAATGAATGTTAATCATTACTACATTATCGAAAATAATTTTTCATTATAATTATGAAAATTTTTAGAGGAATCTGTCAAAAAATAAGTTGACATATCACAAAGGAGAAATATTAATTAGCATCGTTTCCAAAAAATTATTTCCCACTAATTATAACTAGGGAAAGACTGAGGAAAAATTATAAATTTACTTGTCATTTACTTAGAAAAATAAATGAATTTTAAGAATGAATTATGGTTAAGAATATAATTTCATATATATGAATGTAATATAAAATTTATATAGATATATGTTTTAATTATTTTCGTTGTTATATGGATGCTGGAAATTTGTTTATTGAGTATACATGTATTCAGTTTGTATGAGAGTGTATTTAAAATAGTAATATATAAGCATAAAATTTGTAAAAATAATTTTTTATTTAATTTAAAATTAAATATAACATATTAATTTGTAAAATATAGTTTAGGTTAATTAAATTAGGTTTTCAATAATTTTTTTAAAAAATTAATAACATTAAACAATTACATTAATAAAATGGATTGAAACGATTTTTTTATGATCATATAGAAATAGAATTTATGAAATACTATTGATTGTGAATTTAATGATTCATGATGAATGTAAATAATTAGTTTAGAACATTTAGTTTAATTTATATTATTTATTTTTTTGTATAAATTAATTATATCGAATTCCAAATATGAGTTTTTTTTTTACGTTTAGATCATAAAAATAAATATATGTATAACATATCATTGATATAATAAATTTTCCTTGTTAATGAATAATAATAAAATAATTATTTTTCTTCAAATATAATTTTCAAAAAATTATCCTTTATGTGTAATATATTTTTTAGCATAAAAAACATATCAATCTTTGTGGATTACTACAATAATATATAGCGTTTATGTTTATTAAAAATAGTTTTACACTCATTTGATGACTTATAAATATTATGGAGTAAGAATAATAACATTTAATGTTCAAAAATATTTTTCCTATTATTTTTTAGAATATATTATTGTTTTATTTTAATAGTTAAATATAATGTAATTTTAATATCAATTCATTGAATGAATTCTGTGTTTGTAGTCAAAAATATAAAATTATGTAATATGACTCATATAAAATATCATTTAAAAAAATTAACTATGTTAGGAAATTATATAATATAAAATATGGTAAACTCACATGATAGAAAATTATTATATTATAAATGGAATTTAAAAAATATTGAGTTACATTTTATGTAATTGATTCAATCCTAAAATTATAACCCACATTTAAAAACATAAATCGAACAACTAAGATGTGGTTCTATATTTTCAACTCATATAACCAAAATTTCTAAAGAATTTTTCATCCCTTTCACCGATAAACAGAACATACCACAAACTTGTCCCATCGAATTTTATCATCAAGTTTTATATATAATTATAGTATAAAATTACAATAATAAATTCTAATACTATGTTATATAGCTATCTCAATACCTTCTATATACCCTTTTATCATGATACTCAAGCCGACTCAAACATAGGCCAAAGGGTGTTCTCGACTCCCTGGTATTGGTTACAAGCACCTGGCATTTCAAAATAATAAATATGGATTTGTTCTTATAATATAATGCAAGATAAGAAGTTAATTTTTGGAATATCACCAGTTCTATTTGAGAAAGTAGTATAAGAGAAACTGGAAAAACAGAACCCAAGTTGATTGATATACATCACAATGGAATCTATAACCCAATATACTAAAAAAAAGACACACAAAACCCTATGTAATAACTGTACAACAACTACACTAGTTACCATCACCACACTATGGTCTAAAGGATCATGAAAATATACCTCAACCAAGTAGTGCATTCCCATTTCCAATGGCTGGAATAAGAAAATCTAAAAACACCCAATGGAAAATGTAGGGAATGAGCTAGAAATCCCTGTATAGTCTCACAAAATTTTCCATAATAGATTCTATATAAATAAACAAAAACCTGAGATAGATTTAAATAATATGGAAAAATATAATATACAATTTTCATAATTAATATAAAAATATCTTTCTTTTTAGTAGATGAAAACCATTTTAAAAATCGTTTAAATATACATTTTATGCAAAAATAATTTATTTAAATAATTATTTTTTAGTAAAATAGTTTATAATAAATGGAATACATATTAAAACAAACATAATAAGAATAGTATTTATATTCGATGAATTATATTATTTTTAGAATATATGATCCTCACACTTATACAATTAGTGATAACTACTAATCAAGTGTGCACACATCTCTCATGATCATGTTTGATAGAACTACTAAACATACCATCTTCCTTATCCATGAAAACCAAGGTTTATATTAGAGTTTTCATCATTAATAAATTTACAAGGGATCATGATCCCAGTTTTCTTATTCCAAAAAACACTACCACAACCAAGGTTCTCATGTGCTCAATAAATCACAAAAAAATAGTAAAATCTTTTAATTTCAAACCAATCATCAATTATAATTCAATTTACCAATTTTCATTTTTAATCATCCAATTAAATTTCAAAACCAAAACATTTTTTTTAATAATTTTTTCCCTTTTCAATCCAAATATAGTCATACATTTTCATCATTTCAATATCAAATATTAATTTAAAAAAATTCACAGATCATTTCATTGATTCCATTATTTTCAAAATTAAATCCAAAATTCCAATTCCAATGTCATTTTTGGGTTTTTTCAGAAGCCACAATATTTAAAATTCCAATTTAATATCATATCATGTTGGGTTATTAAAAATCAATTGGATCAAATTTGAATCAAATCAATAAATACAATGTTTCTAATATGCAAAAATCTGAAATGGAACCACATATCATTAAATCATGGAATCAAACTATCGACACCCCATATAGATACCCCAATTAAAATGGGTGGAGTTTAATATCTATAAACATTCACTAAAATAAAGATCTAATAAAATAGTTTATATATCTATATTTAATAATATTATCTTTCAAACACTATATATTATTGAAATAGATGTAGGATGAAAACACACGAGAGGTTATTATTTTACCCGATGTAGATAAATAAATATTAACTCCATATTTATTGACCTAAGAATGGGTTTGGGGGAGTGAAAACTTCTTCTTAAGAGCCTTCAAAAAAAATTTAATCATATTAGTTATTAGTTGTTTGGTAAGTTACATAAATTGGGGGATGAGTATATTTGAAATTAATTTTAGAGCCTTAAAAACTGACCCATATTTTTCTAGTGTGAACAACTTAAGGGAAACCATATTCCATCCATGCACCCCTACTTTTTTTGGTATTTTGGTTTCCCTTATGAGTGAATTTATTTTTTGAAACCATGCACAAACTATTTATTACCCAATATCTAGTAGGATAAAAATTTCACCATGGGGGGACCATGCCGAAATCTTGAACTAACCAACATGATCCCATGAAATTAAAAAATCTCATTGAATGACATAAGTACAAGTCCTAATTAAATGAAGATAAACAGTGTCATGGAATAAATGAAAGAAGGTAAGAGGTTGAAAAAACCTCACCACCATAAAATACCACCCCCCAGAAATCCTATCATGAAGTTTCCTTATCAAATAGAAGAGTACAATACACTATTACCGGTTCCTTAGGATCCCATGTACCAGGAAAATCAGAACCATTGTGAAATATGAAATAGAATAATATTTTTTACTCCCCTAAGTACATTTTTATCTGAATAAAAAATCTTAAATGGATACTCATTTTTGTATAAATAAGATTGACCATCATGGTCCTCCCAGCTCAGAACATGATATAGATAAAGAATATACATTCAAAATAGTGATACATCAAACACTTTATATACATATAGAAAATTTTATGGAAGTGACAAGTTGTAAGACCCTTTCCCCACCTTCTAAACAACAGCAATAGTTCCACTAAAGAAATAAACAAAGATCACTGTCCTCCAAACACATTGATGAAAAATCTAAGGGAAAACTCTCAAGGATACCTCACCACCAACAAAGAACTCAAACTATCTAGTATGATGGTCATAATAGGATATATAACACACTATTCTGAAAACATTTTATGAATAATCAACCGAAAATTTAAATTTTTTATTACACATTGATTAGTTCAACCACCAAACATTCACCAATCTCCAACAAATATAGTTGAGATTTAAATGATCATCCATAAAAGAACATAAATGGAGCCATATGAAATATGGTCAATTTTTTTTATATGAAAAGTGAACCAATCCCATGTGGACATTCCAAGATCAACTGAAATTCAGGAAGTAGGAAAAAATCCTATCCTCATGAATCATTATAGAACTCTTTTTCTCACAACTATATGTATATTATATTGCATACTCAAAGAAACCTATTGTCCACTCCCCACCTGAAGTCCATAAAAAAATTAATGTGGGGATTCCAATCAAAGTATATTTCTTATGGAACACTATAAAATCAAAAAAGATCATTGATAGAGATCTTTCATATATCATTAAAATTGGATGTGTAATGAATGGGATGTATGTGAGATGATTTAGACCGAAGAGTGATCACAACCCATATCACATTATTATTTATAGTGTTATGTGACAACAACAAAAATGACCATTGAGACATCCTTCCAGATACATGTTTGAACTGGAAGTGGATAATGTAAAATCAATGGATTAATGTGAATCACCTTAACATGTAGGAATGTAAAAAAAAATACAAAAAATATCCTTAATATCTTGTATTATACATGGAAAAAAATCATCATGGTGTGTCATAAATATTCTATTTGGTACCATGGTGGACTTCAAACTTGGGGTTATGGAAATTTTTCATAACATGATTCACATGGGAAATGGAATAATATACCAGTTTAAAAAACAGAAGCTTTTATTCATAGAAAACAACAACTCAATAATGGTATACAAAAAAAGGGAGTCCATAAGGACGAAATATTAATCATAAATATTTAATTCTTGATGAACCATATTGATAAGATAGGTGGTCAATTGATTATTTTCCATGAAACCAATGACCTATTATTCTTGGTAACCAAAATGTATCTGTGTAAAATGGGCAACTAAATTCGACTCTTCTGATTATTATTTCAGGACATAGGTCATAATTCTTTCACCCAATGCATCTATAATTATATTGTACTTTCTCTACCTATAGAAAATTTTGATTGAAATGGATTTTAGAAACTCCATTGAATTCATGTGGTAGTGATTATCATATTTTTAATAGAACATATAAATCAAGATCTTACAGTTAGAATAAATAGATATAATTTCTCCAATAAATAAATGCCACTAACTCTTATGAACACACATAAAATCTAATATTGTGTTGTCATTGGAAATATAGTTTGTCTTGTGATGCCTATGATCCTGAGAACTATATGCTACCACATTATCATACATTATGAGATCATGACCCAAACATTATGTAAAAACATCATAGAAGGAAACGAATCCCTTCCAAGCATTTGGATGATTCAACACATCCATAATCATGAAAATAAATTTATTCTCAACAAAAGTCCTCTAACATATATTATTTCATGAGATATTTACTCCATTCTATGTGATAGTGGTCAATGGGGAATCTAAATTCGTTAAATCATTAAAAAATTGTTGATGATATGCTGCAAAACCACTAGTTCACAGAATCTCAAATACACATAACAGTTTATAACATTTCCTTACTAATTTATCCTTATTAGTATCCACTATGATACTATGTTCAGTGTAAGAATGTCTCAATAACCCCACATATCGAATCTATAAACATCATTTAAAATTTATTTCCTAAATTAGATAAACAAAAATGATTTCCAAGAATGTCTATGGACAACACTCATCATCCTCCTCATATTGGGAGTAATACCAAATTTAGTCCATAAATAATACAATTTATACATTAGTAAAGTAAATGTTGATTATTTTTATCAATGTTGAGGATTCGACAGTAGCATTGGTTACAACTAATTGCATTACATGGTTCTCATAATGGACACTCCTTATATACAAGGTTGTATAATGAATGCTAGATAATTTTACTCTAAACTTTTGATAACTAGAATGAAGATATGTCTTTGAGAACTAAATTTTCCATTTAATTATTCAATAATATCATAATACATGTTAATTGTTAATTTTTTGTTCGTAAATATATTTAGATTATGTAAATAAATACAGGGGTGAAGTTTCCCATTAACATTCATTAAAAAAATTGCAGGCACTTCCCAGGATGACACACATAGCCACATAAATCATTTCTCTTAAAAATAATCCAAATGAATATTCAACAATCTATGTTTAGTTGACGCCATGTGGTGATATTTAAAAGATACCTTCTCATTACTTGGTATTACAACAATTAAAAACATTAACTCTCTTACTAGAATAAGATCTTATAAATAAATAGTATTTTCAATGGGAAATGTGATGATAGATGGAGGGAGATCATCAGTCAAAGATTCATTAATCAGATCAAAATAAAACAATAAAATTACATTACCAATCTCTAGAAAAACATTCCATTATTTACATGACCTTGGGTCCCATTATCCCGGAAGTACAAGGACCACCCTACTAGAAATGGTAAATGAGACACTCTATAAATTGTTTTTAATTTTGGCCTAATTATCAATGAGACAAACAATCCCAATGTTGATATACAGATGTTTATTTTTATGATCCATAAATTCCCAAGTATGCTTAACCAATGATAAATAGAAGATAGAAGTATTAATATGTTGACATATAATACCTTTATTCCTAGGAGAATAATAATAACCATCTCCTAAGAAAAATCTCTATAAAAGTATTTATAATGTATATAACAATATTCAATAGAAAAAAATGAGAAACACCAATAAGAAATAAATAAGTAAAATGAAATGAAGCTATAGTGATGGTGCCTCTCATGGTAACCAGACCTATTTGTACCTCTTCTAGAAACTCTTACCCTATGTGAAAAAGCTTCATTATAGAATTCTATGGTTGGACCCTCTTTTTTTAAGAAGCTACTGAATTGAAAAAAATAATATTATGTGATTATGGTCTCATTCACCAACATGGGGAGGAATAGATATAACAGAACTTCTGATGTAACTTGAGTGTCAGTAAGAAATGAAGATCTTTTGTGAATCTGTGAATACTCATCATGAATTTTCGTCCTTTACCTATTGAAATCTAGTCATGGGGAATATTAAAGGAACTACAAGAGGTATATTGGATTCCTACTATTTAGAGCCACCACTATAATCTTCATGATTACACATTCATTTAATGTAACTCACCTAACTACAATTGGAAGAAGAATTATAGATGAACTGATTTTATTACATTAAATTTACATCATTTTAATGATAAAACCAAAAAAAATTAAGCAAAAAGGAACCAAAGTTTTAGTGTCTTTGGTAAACTAGGACCACAAGTAACTATTACCTCATAAATCATTGAAATTTATTTATTTCCCTATTTTATAGCTTCTTATTTCTCCTTTTTTTCTTCTTATTAAAAGTATCCAACTGAGGTTATAAATCCAAATGTGTCAGATAATTGTTTTGTAAGTGGTTATATGATAACATGAAACAATATAACATTGTGTTAGAATAATTATAACATAATCATCATAATCGTGAGAGTAATCATTGGAAAATAGAATGGAATGTGGCAATGCACTAAAATGAAAATCATGTCTTAGTGGTCTACTACCACACATAGTTGTGAAAAATATTATAATCATGTTCCTAAATATTTCACATTACTCATGAGGTTATTCACAATACCCAATGTATTTGAGTGATATATTAATTTTTTGTGAACTCAACACATCATAAAATTTTCGTTGCGCTATATAATTCTGGTGCACCCATCAGATCATAACATTTACATTATCATGAAAGCCACAAAGAGAATATATCAATAATTAAACAACATTGGGAATGAAAATTGGTTTCACTAAATAAGTCATTCATTAATTAACAAGGGGTTACCAAATGAAATAGGCAATAAAACACTTTATACAAGCACCATTAACCTTGAGTGGGATGTAAAATCTGTGTTTTTGAATGAAATATTATTTTAGAAAACATTGTGTTTGCATAAAATACAGTGGAAAACGTGAATATCCCATAAAAGGTAATATAATGTTGAATAAATTATATTTATGAAATAAACATAACTAAAATGGAGTGAAGTTGGGAAAACCTAATGAAAGAATGGTATGTTCATGAATTACCCTTACCTTGTATCAAAACACTTTCATCACATTAATGTCATATATATAGACATTGGATTCATTAATTAAAAACAAATGAATATTTTATACAAACATTTTTAACATTATTGTTTCATTATGTTCTTTTATGGTCTTTTGGAAGAGTTATATTGTTTAAATTAATTATTTATGAGTGTTCATTTTAGTAGTTTTCATGAATAGTTCACTTATACACATGAATGGATATCTGTGTAGAAGATAGATAAACATACATCATTTATATTAAATGTTATTCATGATATTCCAATAGTTTAGGTGATATTATAATATAGTTTTTTATATACCACGAGGATTGTTCATTACATAAAATTGAATGATGATCAGTTATGTTTAATTTGGTCAGTTTTTGGATCGAGATGAACATTATTAGTTTTTTTATTTAGTATGATGTATAAAGGTTTTTCCTATAAAATAAAAGGGATTAAATCATAAATATTACAATATTTTTCATCCATTTAATGTTTTTATTTACATACTTGAATTTGTTTATATAAAATGAATGTTTATTGCCCTCGATCATTTTTAAAAAAAAGTGTGAGAGGGAGGAGTTTAATAAATAACATTAAATTAAAAATTATTCAAACCATTATATAAATAATACTAGAGTTATCATGAAATTTGGATAAGATATGTCAAGGATATGAGAAGAAAATAAATGAAAATTGAAAAGAAATTGAATGAAATTAGATAGAGGATTTACCTCTTGTATTCACCTCTTGAGATCCTCCTTAAGGAACATAGGATTGGTATTTTGATGAGGCCAATATCTCCTAGAAGTAGAGGATGATATAGGGAAGTGTTTTGGAAAGAACATGGACATGTATTTATGCTTTAGAGTTGTGAGGAATGGTGGTTGTGAGGGTTGGTATTTATAGTGGAGGGGAGTGGTGTTTTCTCAATACTTAATTCATTTGTTTTTAATTTCATTCATGATAAGAAATAAAGATGATTCCATGAATAAATATAGAAAATAGTTCACGTGAGTTCTATCCAATTTCCATTTATAACACCCATGACTAAATCATGATGTGAATATTCAATTATTTAGAATATTTTGTAAATTATCGAATTTCACTATTCTCCAAATATTAAACTATTTTAGAAAAATATAAAAAATTTAAAGTAATGATTTTTTGTTGTGTAGTATTAAAAAATTAACACCAATTTTATGAAAATAAATTTTAAAATATGAGTAATTTAATTTTTTATTAAAGTCATAATTTACATGAAAATATCAACTTTAAAATTAAATGTTCATTTTCTACCACATTGAAAAAATGATTACGGTCTCATAAAATTATCATATAATTATAAGACATAAAAATAATTTAATATGAATACATTTTTTGAAAATTCATTTTCTTTTATATTTTACAATTAATCATATAATATTCATGACATACAAACATACTAATAAAATAATATAATTATATCATATTTCCACTTATACGATCAATTAATTTTATTTATAATATCATTGGTAAGGTTCATGTTCACATGGCCAATTTACTATTCATAAGGGTAATATTAATATTCAGAATGTTTATGTCACTATTCATAATGGTATGTTATTATTCACCAAAATAATATTTGTCTTATTGAACTCCAAACATCTTTCTTATCAAAACTGTGTATGTCATATTTTTGAAATTCCAATCTCAAAAGTTAAAAAATTATGTTTATAGGTCACATTGAATTTAGTAGTTAATTTAAGAATGAAATGGCATTGTTTTTCCTCATGTGAGTTTATATGATTATAGTATATGATATTACAATAATAAGTGATAAATTTCCTTGATAAATGTTTGGGTCGTTTCATTTTTCTACACATTCAATGTTTCTCACATGAAATTTAATTTTAAATAATCACATGAGGGTATTTATCCTTCATCACGTCCTCCAGTTCACAAATTGAAACATCATACTTATGATTCCTCGACAAAACATTAAAAATGTGGGTTTACTTTTTGTGTATAACATTATCCCTATGATCCCGAATTTTAACTAGCTTCTCCTTATAAGAGAGATCATCTTCCTTCTTAATCATTTATGATTTTAGTATATGTGAGGGATCTGGTATAAGAACCTGGCCATATAAATTACATAATCATGAATTAAATGAATAATTCACATTTATGATCTATTCAAGTTTAGAGGTTTAGAGTATTAGGCCATAATTATTACATTATATCTCAAAAATTACAAGGTAGACACTTCTACTCAGTTTCTATTTTTTTTCATAAAATAAAAAATCTTGAAATAAAAGAGTCATGTCTAGTCCCATGTGTTAGACAACATGACTTTTCCTTAATCCCATCCTTGACCCTATTCGTCGTTAAGTCCTCTTAAAAACATTACAAAACATGGGATGAGCCTAAAAATATCAGAAAGGGTTATAAAACAAAGAAAGAAAACATTAGTTCATAAATACATAAATAACATAGTATCTTTTACATACCTCCTAAAATCATAAGATTTATATAGTAAACACTAATCATAATGGTAACTTGTGGAATCCATAACACAATTACATTGTAGCAATCACTGCTACGTAGGGAGTTACATTTGGAATACCCATCACAGTACATTCCCTAAATATCATTGGATAAACATTTATGTTTACCTCCGTCACATTACCCAATGCATTGGAGAGAAATCTCGGGCTCACCCACTTATGGTTAATCACAAAACCACCTAAATACGTAATAATTCCCACGATCCATAAGGTATTCATATCATATAAAACAAATATAAAAAGAAAGATACCATTTAAAAATTTCAATAACAACATATCATTTAAATATATTGACAAAACAAAACAATTATCAAAACCATTTTCAATACCAAAATATGTAACAAAGTATATGGTATTTATTTTCCTTTTAACAAACATTACGTCTTATTATGGAAACTAGAAGATCAAATAATACTCATGGCTGTAAAAAAGGTCATTATCACCGCATACTTTAAAAGATTTTTTCTTCATTTAGTAAAATTCCTTTTATAAAACAATAAACTTTAAATGTAATGAAATTTCAATGGTTTTTAGACAGCATATAAAAAAAGTCATGAATAAAACAAAATATGACTCAATAAAAGGAGATTCAGATGATGTCTCTTACCTCCTATCCGACATGACCCGTTCATTCTTCAATCTCTTGAATAATAAATTAAATTAAATTTCTACTTGATTAAGAACCCTTTTCAGGTTTATAATTCATTTTAAATCACTTAATACCTTGTTATAAAAATTATTTAATCATTTAAGTAAATAATGGTCATTTTGTCGATATTTTGTAAATGAGTCAAAAATATTACTCTTATAATTACAAGTTGTTCATGTGGTCAAAATTTAATTATATCCAGAATTATGCTAATTATTTAGATAACATATATATCATATATATGTTGTATATACATGTATTTGTAATAGTACTTAACATTTGGTGGTAAGAAACGAAATTCACCGTTCATGGATACAGAAAGTCGTAAGTACGCATGCACGCTAATTCATTACTATTTCATATTTTAATTTAATTAAAACATAATTATACATAGATATATTATAATTACAGTTTAATATCATATATAATATTATTAAATCCTTCTTTTATACTTCCCACAGAAGGCATTAACGAGTCATACCACTTTGAGGGGGCGATAGTCTGAAAATCCTTAAATAAAATTATCATGTTTACCCGTAATGGAAACCATAAATATATTCTATAAATTGAAAAGGCAGAAGCATAAAAGACTTAAAAATAATATATATCATATTTAAATATAGTGTCATCATAACTTCACTCATAAGAGGTGGTAGGATAATATTGAACAATCATCATTTCGTGAGGTGTTAGATTGTTGTCCACAGAAAAGTACGTTCGTTACCCATTAGATGGAGGTGTGTGTAATTGAAGATTGAATCCTTCTCATTAAAACAACCTAGTATATTGAAAATACTGTTGTTGTTATAAAATAAAGTAATAAAAATATTTTAGGATATTGGAGATGTAAAATAAAATAAAATAACTTAAGAAAAGACCTTACCTTTAAATCAGGTAACTCCCTTAGAATTGAATCAAAAGGGTTTCTTGAAGTGCCTTATGCCTAAGGTAAGACTTCTAGAAGGAAGATATGGATATTGAGTGATTATTTGGGTAGAGTTTGGATGATCCAAGAGGATTGAGAAGTGCGTGGAATGGGATAGAGGTGAGTGATTTTTATAAGAGGAGGAGGTGCCTTTTATGAAACTATGAAAATATTATATTATTATATAATCATTTTCGGTTTATAAAAGTCAAAAAATAATAAAAGTAGAAGATAAGTTTACTAATTTTCTAAATAAAATCATCCAATAATAATAGGATGGGTTTTGGATATTGTTTTAATCATTATAATATTATTTATTTAAATCATTTATTAAGGAGGTAACACTGCATCATTATCGTGTCATAAATAATTTTATTAATTTGATGTCTAAAATTTATAAAAAAAATATTGTGATGTAGGAAATAGTTTTATATTTCTAAATAGTATTTATATTCAAAAATATAACTTATATGACCCTATATATAAATTAATTTAGTAAACGATATTTGTTCATGCCATTGTTTCCTTTACATTAAGTCTATTTAAATAAAGATTCATTATCATTCTTATGAGGATCCATGGGGTCCCAAAATAGACCCAAGTATTCCCATGGTAGTCCATGACTCATAAAACAAGGCTAGTACAAGTTTTAATGTAATTTTGTATTATTTTGATATAATTTTTACCTTGAATTACCCTATTTACCTTTAACCGCGGTAAATAAAAGTCAAAAGTTACAATTCACCAAAAATAATTTTACTCTTATTGAACCAAATTTTACTTAATAATAACAATAAATCATGTAGGATTTCCAAAATTCAATTCAATGAAGTGGAAAATTTTTATTTAAATGAAAAAGTCAATTTTTGACAACTACTAATTGGTTTCACAATTCATCAAAAATTAATGTTTTTCAGAAAAATACAAAAACTTAAGCCAAAGTTATATTTGATATTCCTAATTAAATAATTATTTATATTTTAAAAAAGTATATACATATAATTTTCATTAATTTATTTGAAATTAATTCTCATTGTCAAAATAAAAAGTGTGTTTTTAAGAAATAATAACTATCAAAAGATTTACACCTGTTTTTGTGCAATTTCAAAGTGAAATTAATTCTAATGACCATCATTGGATTAAATGGTAAATATATAATCTAATAATACTTTAAAACCAATTAAATAGATAATATAACCGTAGAAATTTATTATATTAAAATGAAGTTTTGGATTAAAATACAATATTTTCTAATATTCATCAAAATTTGAATTTTATCAAAATAATACCAAAATTTTACCCAATGTGAATTTTGATATCCCGATTATAAAGAATAATTTTATATGGTCAAATAGAACTTATTAAAGCATCCATGACTAAATTTGTGGATGTTTCTCCATCAAAAGGTGATAAATCAACTTTTTAAAGTAAATTATTCTTAACATTAGATTCAATCACATTTTAAGCCTCAACCATTTGTTAGATAAATGTAAAAACATTTAAAAACATGTATATTCATATTATAGTTAGATTTATTAATTTTCATCTATATAATTGCTAGGTGTAAACTACTATTTAAATAATAATATTATATTATTATTTTTTTAATATGGTTCATCCTTGTGTGCAACATAATATTTCAAAGAAACCAGTTGTTCCTTATTGTATAGACCATCGAACATAGCATCTCCTTTAAAATAAAATTAATTTTTAAATAAAAATTATTAATAATATTGGAAATATATTGTTCTTTATTTACCTGAGATGTTACACCCATCCCCCGTATTAGAAATTGGGTCCTCACAATTATTATTTACTTATCAAATAAGTTGGGGTATTTATCCCTCATAGAATTTTCAGATTTACACATTGCCTCTTCAACCATGTGGTTTTTCCACAAAACCATTAACTAGTGAATTACGTTATTCCATAACACTTTATCTCTTCCATTAAGATTCTAAAGTGGTTGTTCCTTATAAGAGAGATTCTCTTAAAACTGAAATATCTCTTGGAATATAACATGAGATTGATCTAGCATATACATTCTCAAAATCGAAACATGAAAAACATTATGTAACTAGGATAAACTTTGAGGTAAATCCACTCTGTACGCAACTAATCCAACTTTATTAAGAATTTCCTAAGGTCCAATGCACCTCAGACTCAACTTTACCTTATTACCAAAACACATCACACTCTTCCATGGAGAAACATTGAGAAAGACATGATCACCTATCTCAAAATAAAGATCCGTCCTCTAGTTATTTGCATAACTATTCTGGCTACTCTGAGAAGTTCTCAGGTTCTTTTGAATCAACTAAACTTTTTCTTCCATCTCTTCTACCAATTCTGGTCCCATAAACGTCCTTTCACATGCACAATCCTAAAAAGAAGGAGTTCGACACCACTTCCCATATAATTCCTCAAATAGAGCCATATGCATACTAGATTGAAAAATGTTATTATAAGAAAATTAAACCAATGAAATATATTAGTCCCAACATCCCTGGTAATCCAGTGACAAGCATGTAGCATATCCTCCATGGTCTGATTTATTCGTTCTGACTGCCTGTCTGATTGAGGATGAAAATATGTTGTAAAATTTAATTCAGTACCCAATGACTTATGAAGGACTTTCAAAAAGATAGAAGTAATCCTGGTATCACGATCCGATACAATGGAAATGAGAACACCGGGATACCTGATTGTCTCTTTAAAATACCACTAAGAAAGTTGATCTTGAGATAATGTATCTCGAATAGGAAGTAAATGGGAAGATTTAGTCAATCGATCAACAATAACCTAGATTGCATTATTATCTCAATATGTGTTCGGTAATCCTACAATGAACTCCATGGATATATTTTCCCATTTCCACTCTAGAACCAGTCAAGACTGAAGTATCCCTTTCAGTAATGGATGATCTACTTTAACCAGCTAATAAGTGATACACTTCACATTAAAATTAGCAATATCTATTTTCATTCCATCCCACCAGAAATACTTACTAAAACATCTATACATCTTATTAATACCGGGATGAAGTGAAAACGGGGAACTATGAGCTTCACATAACAACTCATTATTCAATTGTGAATCACAAGGAACACATAAACTCTTCCCAAATCAAAAAACACGATCATTATCAATTTTAAATTCAGGAAACTTTCCCTTCTAAAACAACTCTACCTTTTTCCGCAACTTAGTGTATTCCTTCTGAACTTTCATTATTCTTTCTGATAGAGATGAATTCACTGACATCTAAAAAAAAACAAAAGAATATCATGTTCCAAAAATATATATTCCATTGTTCATCAAATAAAAAACAAAAGGATCTCATTCTAATTGTTTCATGGTTAATGAAGCATTAATTTTTAAACTCAATGCATCAGCCAGTTTATTTTCTTTTCCTGGATGGAAATGGATCGTGAAATCATAATCCTTAATTAATTCTAACCATATCCTTTGTCTCATGTTTAATTCTTTCTGAGTAAATATATACATAAAACTTTTGTGTAACGTATATATTTCGTATTTTACTCCATACAAATGATGCCTCTCAATTTTTAATGCCAAAAAAACAATAGCTAATTACAAATCATGTGTAGGGTAATTTAACTCATGAGGTTTCAACTAAAGTGAAGCATATTCAATTACATGATCATTATGCATAAGGACACAACCAAGTCCTTTCTTTGAAGAATGATTGTGGATAAAAAACACACCATTTCTGGAAGGTAGATCGAAAACTAGAGCATTCCCTAATATTTTTTTCAATTCATTAAAACAATCATCACATTATATTGTTAAAATGAACATAAAATATTTTCGAGTTAACATAGTCAGTGGGATTGATAACAATGAAAAATTCTCTACATACCTCTATTAATAACCTGTCAAACCATGAAAACTATGAATCTATTTTATATTTGTGGGTCTTTTCCATTCTTCAACAACTTTTTTTTTCAGGATCAACACTTACACCATTTTTTTAGACAATGTGACCATGGAATGAAATTTGGTGTAACCCAAACTCACACATGCAGAATTTCCCATACAATTTATTTTCTTTTATGGTTTTCAAGACAACCCTTAAATGAATTTCATGATACTCATTAGTTTATGAATATACCAAAATATTATCAATTAACAGAACCCAAAACTTATCAAAGAACTCACGAAAAATTCTATTCATAAGATCCATTAATACATCAGGTACATTGGTTAAACTATAAGGTAAAACTAAAAATTCATTACAGTCATATCTAGTATAAAATTCAGTCTTTGGATTGTCTTCTTCCATTAATTTCAACTGATGGTACCCCAACCTCAAATCAATCTTTGAAAATATAGAGCTCCTTGGACCTGATCAAACAAATCATCGATATGAGGAAATGTATACTTTTTCTTAAATGTGATTTTATTAAATTCTCAATAATAAATTAAAAGTATCATTGAAACATATTTATTTTTAAAAAATATGACAGGATCACCCCATAGTGATATTATAGGTCAAATGAAACCAATATATAATAACTTCTGTATTTCTTCTTTAACTCTAAAAGTTCAATTTGGGTCACTCGAAAAGGGGGTTTTGAAATTGAATTAGAATCAAGAACTAAGTAAACAGTAAATTCATCTTCCAGATCAGGTATTATAACTAGAAACACATTATAAAAAACATGAAGATACTCATTTATCACTGGCACATCATTAATCTGAACAGTTCATTTTTTCAACAATATGTGAAAGGTAACATTAATTTGCATCTTTTACTAGTTTCCCAACTTCAAGATATGTTGTCAAAAGTAAGGGTTCATTCTTGTACATGAACTGAAATTCTTTCTGAAAAGAAACATCCTTTGCTCTGAAGTCAATCTTAGCTTGATAAACAGAAATCCAATCCATACACAAAATAACATTAAACTCTATAAGAGGAAAACAATAATGTTTATAGGTTTATTCTTTCCACACACAAGGATATGATGGTTTTTATAATTTCTTTTTGTCTCAACATTTCACACAATGTTTTTACCATAGTTATGGGATTCATATCTTGAGATGGAATTCCCAATTTAATAGAAAATGGTTTGGAAATTAATGAATGTTGTGACCCCGAATCAAACAACACATTTGCAACATATGAATGAACAAACAATTTACCTAATAATACATCATTTGATGGACCATAATCTAATAAATTAGTTTCAATGGACTTCACCACACATCCTATATGTTCATTGGTCACTTTACCTTAGTTGAGTTATTCATTTGACACTCATTTCCAAAATCAATCATTTCATTTCACTTAAAACATTTAACTGATTCTTAATCCGATTTTTCCTTACCATTACCTATATATTTTTAGTGTAATTACAAGCATTATGTCCCATTTTACCACGTCGGTAACACTTACTAGAATTTAAAAGGCATTCCTAGGATGATTTTTACCTCAATTTTAACAAACTATAAACTGACGTTTCATACCATCAGACTTTTTTTGAAGAGTTCTTCCCTTTCGTATGCCACCTCAAACTCTTATTATATTTTTTTTTCAAAGAATACCTGATCATCATCAAACTCAATTTCCACCTTCTCCGCACATCCAACATGTTTTTCATAACATTGGAACTCATGAGAATCTAAATCCCTTAAATACATTGTCTTTAATATAGAGTAAGAAGGGTTGAATTTACTATCAAGATCACATATGAAATTTGGGGCATACCTTTCCAGTCGAGTGAATTTTGATTCATAAGATTCCACTGAGTCATCCTCCTGCCTCAATTCTATGAATTGTTTTTCTATCTTAAGAGGAACCGCCTTAAGAAAATATTTCACAAGAAACATACCTTTGAATTCATCCCAATCAAGAGCATCAATATCCTCACTATCCTTGATATTTTTCACCATCGACCACCATGAATCATGTTCACCTTCTAAAATGGTAAACAACAATACTTTCCTTTTGATGTTATGAACAACCAATGACATCAAAAATTTCCTCCAGTTCTTTAATCCACCATACTGCTAGTACATGGTTAGATGATACTCTGAATGATGGTGGATGTTGCTTCATTGAATGACTCACTACTAACACATTCCTCTGTGGTTAATCTGGCTGATCTACAGCATGGATACCCCCACCATTTATAGCTTGAGTCAACTATTCCATAACTGCAACTAAATATTCAGTTCCGATTCCGACCATATCAGGTTGCTAATTTGGAAGGTTGTATTCCCCTTGATGCCATCCCAACATAGCTTCCATGTTTCCTCAGCAGATAACTATTCTGAACACAACGATATCATAGGTGAAGCAAAATGGTAATATGTAAATGCTATCATTTCAATATTAACAGAAATTATTTTATGGATATTAATATAATAATACCCTAACTCTTAAAGTTATATAAACTGAATTATTATACCAATTTTAAATACATGGCCTTAAACATTACATAATCATGAATTAAATGAATAATTCAAATTCAATAAATTTTCATGTTTATATTTCTAGTGAATTAGGCCATAACTATTACATTATATCTCAAAAATTAAAAGGTATACACTTATACTCAGTTTCCATTTTTTCATAAAATAATAACTGCTGAAATAAAAGAGTCATGTCTAGTCCCATGTTCTAGACAACATGAATTTTCCATGATCCCATCCTTGACACTATTCATCATTATGTCCTGTGAAAAACATTTCAAAACATAGGATGAGAATAATAAGCTCAGTAAGGGTTATAAAATAAATTAATAAAACATTAGTCCATAAAAAAAAATAACATAATCTCTTTAACATACCTCATAAAATCATAATATTTCTATAGTAAACACAAATCATAAATTTAACTTGTGGCATCCATAACATACTAACATTGTATCTTTCATAGCTACATAGGGAGTTACATTTGGAATACCCATCATAGTATATTCCCTAAATCTCTTAGGAAAAAAACTCATGTTTACCTCTATCACATTTCCAAATGCATTGGAGATCTATCTTGGGCACACCCTCCCTTGGTTTATCACAGAACCAACCGTATAAGTTAAAATTCCCAATAACTATAACATGGTCTCAACACATAAAACAAATATTAAATAAACATAACATTTCAAAATTTCAATCACAATTTATTATTTAACTATATTGTCTTAACAAATCAACTATCAAAACCATTTTCAATACAAAAATATGCAACTGAGTATATGATATTTATTTTCCTTTTTAAAATATTACGGCTTGTTAAAGAAGCCGAAATATTAAACAATACTTGTGGTGGTGAAAAAGGAAGTTGTCACTGCTTAAGTTAAAAGAATTTTTTTTTCTCAATTTGTAAAATTCCTCACAATAAAAGACTCCCTTTTAATTAAATGAAATTTAAAAGGTTTTTAGATATCATATAAAATAATCTCGTGTATAAAACAAAATTTTCCTCAATGAAAGGATATTGAGAGGACGTCCCTTACCTCATGTCCGACATGACCCGTTCATTATTTAGTCTCATAAATATTAAGCTAAAGTTTATTTCTAATTTATTAAGAACATTTTTCAAGTTTATAATTCATTTTAAACCACTTATTACCATGTTATATACATTATTTAATCATTTATGTTAATAATGGTTATTTTGTTGATATTTGGTAGATGAGTAAAAAATGGACTCCTTATAATTAAATGTTGTTCATATTGTCCATGGTTCATTATATCCAGAATGATATTCATGATTTATATATAATATATATATAGTATATACATGTATTTATAATAATACATAACATTTTGAGGTTAGAAATGAAATACATCGTTCATGGAGACGGTAAACCGTATGTACGCATGATCGCTACTTATATTTATATTTCATATTTTAATAGAGTTAAAACATAATGAAAGATATGTATATTATAATTCTAGTATGATATCATATATAATATCATTAACTCCATCCTTTATATGTCCCACATATGGAATTAAAGAGTCATTACTCATTGAGGGGGTGGTAGTCCACACTTCCTCAAATGAAATTATAGTGTTTACCCATAATGGAAACCATGACGGAATGCTATAAATGGAAAATAAAAAAGCATAAAGAAAACACCGATATAATATATATCATATATAAATACATTTCCATCATAATGGCCACCATAAGAGGTGGTAGGAGAAGATTTAACAATCATCGTTTCGTGAGGCGTTGGTTTTCCGTCCACAGAAACAATTTGTTTTTTAGCCATTATATAGAGGTGTGTGTAAGTGTAGTTCGAATAAATATCGTAAAAACAACATAGTATAGTTAAGATACTGGTTTTTTTATAAAATAATTGAATAAAATGAGATTACGGGGTTGGAGAAATAAAATAAAACAAAAGAACTCAAGAGAATACATTACCTCTAAATCAGGTAACTTCCTTTGGTTTGAACCAAAAGGGTTTCTTAAAGTTTCTTCTGCCTATGGTAAGGCTTCTAAGAGGAAGATAAGGATCCTGATAGATTATTTGAGAAGAGTTTGGATTATCCAAGGGGCTTGATATGGGTGAGGAATGAGTTAGAGTTGAGGGATTTTTATAAAGGGTAGGAGGGGCTCTTTAGGAAAGTGTGAAAATATTATTTTATTATATAATGATATTCGGCATCAAAAGGTCCAAAACTAATTAAAGTCAAATATTAGACGACTAATGATAGAAATAAAATAATACAATAATAATTGGGAAGGTTTTGGATATTTTTTTTAATATTTATAATATGATTTATTTTAATCATTTATTAGTAAGGTAAACACAACATCATTATTGTGTCATAAATAAATTTATTTATATGATGTCTAAAAATTAAAAAAAATATACCATAATTTAAAATATATTTTTATATTTCCCAATAATATTTATATTAAAAAATATAACATATATAACCCTATGTTAAATTTAATTTACTAATAGATAATGGTCTATGTCTTTTTTTCCTTTACATTAAGTTAATTAAAATATAGTGTAATTATCACTATTAAGTGGATCCATGGGTTCCCAAAACGGACCCAAAGATACCCATGGTCGTACATGACTCATCTGATAAGGTTAGGACAAGTCTTATGTTAATTTTTTGTTATTATGATATTCATTTTACCTTAATTGTTTCCATTTACCTTTAACTACGGTAAATAAAAGTCCAAAGATACCATTAACCAAAAACTATTATCATCTTATTGAATCAAATTTTACATAATAATAAAAACCATTTATGTGATATTTATTTAATTCAATTCACAAAATTGGTAAATTTTCATTTAAATGAAAAATTCAGTTTTTAACTATCACTTGTTGGTTTCACTATTCATAAAAAATTGATATTTTTCAGAAAAATACCAGAAATTCAGCCTAAGATATGTATGATAATCTAAATTCAAAAAAAATTCTATTTTACCAAATTCAATACATATAATATTCAATAATAAATTTAAAATTAATATCCCCTATCAAAAAAGCGTGTTATTAAGAAATAATAACTATCAATTGATTGACCCTTCCTTATATCCAATTTCAAAGTGAAATTAATTACAATGAACAACATTGAATTAAATGGTAAAAATATAATATAATTACACTTTAAAAACATTAAAAAAGATAATATATCCATATAAATAAATTATTTTAAAAGGTACTTTCGAATTAAAATATAGTATTTTCCACTATTTACCAAAATTTCAATTTTATGAGAAATTTTGTTTTCACCCAAAGTGAATTTAGATGTCCCGATTAGAAAGAATAATTTTATTTGATAAAATAGAACATATAATAGTGAAAAAATATATTTAATGAGGGTTCTCCATCAAAATGTGGTAAGTCAACCTTTTAATGAAAATTATGCATAAAAATAGATTCATTCACATTTTAATCCTCTATCATTTATTGGATAAATGTTAAAACATTTAACAAACCTTTATATTCATATTTTAGTTAGTTTTATTAATTCCATCCAAAACAATGGAAAAGTTTTAACTACCATTTAAAATAATAATATTATATTTTTTTATGGCTCAGCCTTGTGTGGAATGTATGATTTCAAAGAAACTCGTTGTTGCGTATTGGGTATGCCATCGAACATAATAACCCCTTTAAAGTAAAATAAATATTTAATTCAAAAATATTAATAATTATTAAAATGAATTATTAGTTATTTACCTGTGATGTTACATATGGCATGTAGCCAATCAAGAGTGATATATGAAACACCTCATGAACAGGAGCCATATTCAGTGGAAGTGCAAGTTGATAGGCCACAGATCCTATGTGCTCAAGGATCTAAAAGGGGTCAATGTAACATGGTCTTATATTCCTATTCTTTTAAAACTACATGACTCTCTTCGATGGTGATATTTGAAGGATGAATTTTTCTCCAAAATCAAACTACAATACCCTTCAACTGTTTTCATCATAGCTCTTTTACAGAATCTATGAATTTTAGATATATTGTTGGATGTATTGAGCCTTCTTAGTCATTTCTTGTACTAGTTTAGGCCCATGTGTCTTTATTTATCCAAAGTTATCCTACTAATTTGGAGTTCTATATCACCTTCCAAACGTAACTTCATACGGATCCATTTGAATACTCAGGTGAAAGCTATATTGTATGTGAACTGAACTAATGGGAGATGCTTATCCCATACACCTTTGAATTCTGATGAGTATGCTCTTAGAATTTCTTAAATTTTATAAATAGTCCATTCAAATTGGACATCAATTTAGGGGTGATAGGTCTTTCTAAAATTTAATTCAGTACTCAAGGCATTTTGAATACTACTCCATAATTTTGATGTGAACCTAGTATCATAATTAGATATAATTGAGAGTGAAACCCCATGCAGTCTCACCATATCCTTCACATATATCTTTGCATGTTGTTCAAATAATAGATCTTCTTGAATAGTGATAAAGTGGTTAGTCTTGATGAGTCATTCCACCACAACCCATATTGAATTATTTACACTGGATCTCTGTGGGAGACCCATGAAAAAGTATATAGTGATATTCTCCCAATTGCAATTGGTATAAGCAATGGTTGAATCGGCCCTTTAGACTGTTGTCACACTACTTTAACTTCTAAACATATCAAGAACCATGAGATATATTTGGAAATCTTCTTCTTAATGTTGTCCACCAGAAGTGTTCTTGGAGATCATATTACATCATGTTGCTTCCAGGATAGATAGTGAATTGTGAGCTATGTGCATTGTACAATATCTCATTATTTATCCACGGTGATGAATGAACAAAAATCCTTGTTCCAAACTGAATCACACCATTATCTTCTATATGGAACACTTGTACCTTCCATTCCTTTATGTAATTCCCATTCATTTGTATCTCTAGATCATCTCTTTATGCCTCAATAGTATTTCCATGGATATATGGTTGGGAAATCATTTGATCATGGTAGGATTTGTTACGTATCATTATTATTTCAAAATACATCCTTTTCATATCCATTAATACAAGGTCTTTCAATTTTTTTTATCATGGATAGATTAGAATGTTGTTTTCTACTGAGAGTATCAGATACAATATTCTCCATTCGAAGATGATATTGAATAGATAAATCATAGTCATTGATTAGCTCTAACATTATAATTTGATGCATGATGATCTAATTTTGTGTTAACATATAACTTTAGGTTCTTCTGATCGGTTTATATGTAACACTTCTCACCATAGAAGCAGTGCGTCATGATTTTCAATGAAAAAATAGCTACTAAGTCCAGATCATGTTTCAAATAGTTCTTCTCATAGATATTTGACTTTCATGAGGCACATTCTATCACATTATCATTTTTCATAAGTACACACTGAAGCATTTTTTGAAGTGTCACTGTATATCACAAAAAATTATCTATTTTCAGTAATGTGACTTCAAGTGATGTAATCATCATTCTATTTATATTTTTAATGCTTTCCTCGCATTCCTCTTTCCATACATTCATTACCCCTTTCCTTGTGAACATAGATAGCAGCTTGATCATCATGAGAAATTTCTCTCAAAATGTCAGTAGTCTCTAGCTAATCCATGAAAATAATGAATATATTTGACAGTAGAGGGTCTAGTAAATTCCTCAATCACCTTTTTTAAGGGACCATATAAATTCCCTCACTTATGATCACATGTCCCAAGAATTCTACTTGCTTCATCCAAAAGCCGCACTTGTTGAATGTGGTGTACCACATCTCCATTCTCAATGTCCCCAACACGTTCCTTATATTTTCATTAGGTTCCTCCATTCTCTCAGAGTGGATTATAATATCCCAGATAAAAACTAAATTAAATTTAAAATGTTAATGTATAGATACACTATTTATCAATTCCCCGAAAATTGCAGGGGAATTAGTAAGTATGAAAAAAATCATCGAAAACCCATACTGCCCATACCTTGATTTGAATGAAGTCTTCTTAATATATTCCATCTTCACCTTTAACTAATTATATAGAGATCAATTATCCACCTTTGAGAAGTATTGGTCTCCTTGAAACTGATCAAACAAGTCAACTATCCTTGGAATATGATTGATGTTCTTTATGGTGATCTTGTTGAGTTACTGTTAATAGATACACCGCCGCATTGATCCATCATTCTTCATTAAAAAGAGTATTGGTGCACCACAAGGTGATGCACTATGGTGTATGAACCCTTTGTGAAATTTCTCTGGTAGATACCTCTTTAACCCCTCTAATTTAATAGGATCCATAATATAGGGACACATTGATATAGGAGTAGTTCACTGTATGTGTTTTATTATGTATTGTACCCCATGATCCAGGTGTAGTACGAGTAACTCATCAGGAAATACATCAATTTAATACCTCATGATTTTAATTTCCACTAGGTTTATACCATTATTTTACCCAGCCATTTGAGCGGGGTATGATTCTTCATAATAAACCAACACCAACACCGTAGAAGGTTCTTTATTAGGAGATTCATGATCTTCCTTGAATTTGTAGAGGATCATGGGATGGTTAAAAATATGAAATGACATCTCCTTTTCCCAAAATTTTATGTGATCTCTATATAACGAGATCCAATCCATCTCAATTATTTCTTCGAATTATACCATAGAATGTATTACATGATTTTTCGGAAGAATCTTCCCACATACGCCAACACAAGAAGAGTCCAACACTTGGGTTTCAATGATTTAACCTCTAGTAATTTTTATAAATATTTGTACATAAGGGTTTTAAGGAATATTTTTAATAGTTATAGAAAACAAGTGGGGTATAAAGTAATGCAATGAAATAGAATAAAATAATACATTTTTCATTCTCGAGTGAATAAGAAGTGTACCTTGTACGTCTTCATTTTCATGCTCCACATCCACATTAGTGATGACATAATCCTTACCCTGTTTCATGGTATTTAGTGTCTTCTAAAACTAATTTCCCTTAAGGGATCGAGGATTAGTACAAAAGCTTTCATAGGGACCTTCCACCCTATAATGGTAGCGTCAGACCATGGGTGGTGGTCTCCATTCCCCTCCCCTTGTTCTATGACCTTATCATGTATTTTTTGAATTCAAGATCTTAGTGGCCTTATTTCCCAGAAATGAATAATTAAACTGACCCATTGAGTCAATTAACATGATTCTTCTTCCCATGTTTCGGACATGTGGGTGTTTAATTTTTCTATCCACATTTTTTATTAGATACATCGACATGAAACTCCATATTTTAGTTCTAATCATCATATCCATGAGACCAATATCCAAACTCAATTTCCACCTCATGATCACATCAAGTGGCTTCTTTATAACTCCAAATGTCTCTAATTTCAAGATCCATTTGATGGTGTGGTTTTAATCCTCCGAAGAATCTGTCAATTTATTTTTAATGAAAAATCTCAAAGCATACCTTGTTTACATTGTGAAATTATCCTCACAGGTCGAGATAGATTCTTCATATGTTTTCTTTAACTCTGTGAATTATCTCTAGATATTTATAAAATGAGTTGGAGGGAAATACATGATAAGAAAAATTATTTTAATGTCATCCCACTCACTCTCTTAAATTTTTTCCCTTGGAATGGTGTTCTTAATTAATTCCCACCATTGGTCTACATCACCATATAGATGATAAACATCTAGAGTCACATTCTCTATCTCAGAATAGTGAAGCACAAAAAAATATATTATCCATGGAGTTGATACACATTTCTGCAACTAGTGGATCAGAATACCCACTAAACATCGGTGGCTGCTGCCAAATTAAATAATTGATAAGATATTTCTCCCTCTTAGGTGAGGGTGGATGTTCCAAATTTTTGATATAATTGTTAATAACCTAATATAGTTGAGTAAAAAACACCACGATGTTACAGAATTAACCTAAAAAATAATCGGTAATTTCCTTCACGTGATAGTTGCATTGTCCGTCGCATGGGTTTTTTGGAATGGTTTCTCCTAGTTGCCCAAATTTTCAAAAATAAAAAAGGTTATAAGAAAACAAAAGTCATAATGTCGTGAATAAATAATTTATTCATTTTTTTTAATTAACACTTTAAGAATATTATATATGATACAAATTTTTATAAAATCTTCTTTTGTGATTACATATATATAGTCTCTTATTAGGGTCTCATTGTGGTTTTCTAATCATAAATCCAAAATTAAATAAATTTTTCATCTAATACAAACTATAGGGACCCTAATTTTTTTAAATTACATTTACATCCATTTAATAAAAAAAATAAAAAAATTAATTATAATATGTGGATCCAATGGTTTAGGCTCTTTAGATAACTAGCACAATACATAAAATTGACAACATAAAACATATACATTTATTTATTTCATTCTTGCCTAGCATCTTATTTCCCTTTATGTTCTACTTAGTACAAGTATTGACCTGAGGATAACCATAGAAAAGGGGTGAGATAAAATATATATAAGAGGTTATATAATAACATGATATAATATAACATGTGGTGAGAATAATCACAACATCATAATTATAATCTTGGGAGAAAGCATTATATAATTGTATGGAGTGTGCCCATGAATAAAAATGAAACATCATGTCATAGTGGTCTACTACCACATGTAGATGTCCAAAAATATAGCATCATGTTCATTCATATTTCACTTTACATGTGAGATTATTCAAAATACGCAATGCATTGGAGAACTTTATAATTTCAGTCATACAAATTAGATCATAACATTTTCATTGTTTTATATAATTTCTGGAGCACAGATCTCATGATAATATTTACATTATCATGAATTGCACATGGAAAATATATCAATAATAAATCATCCCAAGAAAAGGATTGGGTCTCACATCATAATGCATACATTTATAATCTTTTTGTTCCCACATGAATGTGGGAATAACATTCCGGATACCTGCACCGTAAACATTGAGTGTGATGTAAAAGGTGTGTTTTTGAAAGAAGAGTTATTTTGGGAAACATTATGTTTGATATAAACTCTTGGGAAAACATTTATATCATATTAAAGTAATGATAATTACGATGAAATTATTTTTTTGGAATAATCATACTGAAAATTTAATGAAAGAGGGAATACCCGAAGAATGAATGTTAAGTTCAAGAATTCCCCTAACATTGTATCTGGATGATTTCTTCCCTTTAATGACCTATATATTGAAATTAGATTCATTAATAAACAATTAAAGAACCTTTTATCCATGAATATGGTTCATTATTTTTTCATTATGTTCTATTATGGGCCTTATTATGAGTTATAGAGTATAAATTCATTGTTTGGGAATGTTCATTATCTTAGTTATCATGAACAGTCACCTATACACATGAATAGATGTTCCGTAAAAAAAGGATAAATATCCCAAATTGATATTACATGTTATTAGTAATAAAAAAATAGATTAAATGATCATTCAATGAAGCTGGTTATATACCATGAGGAAGTATCATTCGATAAATTTTAATGATGACCGTTTCATTTTAATTGGGGAGGTTTTTTTTATCACAACGAACATGTTTCTTTTTATCATTTAGTTTTATGTGTAAAAATTGATTCAAAACATAAAAGGTGTAAAAAATACAAAATAAAATCCTTTTCAACCATTTTATTGTTTTTATTGACATCCATGATGGTTATGAAGGAAAATGAAGGTCCTTGGCCAACAATGATTGTAAATTAACACATCACGCAAAATGATTTCATTTTAAAAAAAAGGGACACATGAAGGGGATTAATGAATAATATTAAATTTATATGATATCATACCAGTAAATCAATCAAATTTGAGTTATCATGTTATTTAGATAAGGTAATTTTAGGATAATAGAAGAAAATAAATGAAATATGAAAGGGAATTAAAAGAAAATAGAGAGAGGAATTACCTATTTCATTCTCCTCTTGAGATCCTCCTCGAGGCACATAGGATTGATATTTTGATATATCCAATAGATCCTTGGAATGGGGTGGAGCTATGGAAGTAGTTTGGGAAGAATTTGGACAATCCTTTAATCTTGAGAGGTGTGAGGAAATGGGGTTTTGGGCGGTGGAATTTAGAGTGGAGGGGAGGGGTGTTTTCTCAATATTAAATTAAAAATTTTATTAATTTCCCATAGGACAAGATATAATGTTGATTACATAAATAAATAAAGTAAATAGGGCATGTTAATAAGTAAAAATGGACATTTACACCATCCATGACTCATGTATGATGTAACAATTTATTTATTTTTCATATTATGTAAATTATTGAATTCCACTATTCACAAAAAATCAATGCATTTCCGAAAAATCCAAAAAATTATCCCTAGACAATTTTCGACATGTAGAAATAAAAATGATCTTCATTTCATAAAAATAATTTTCTAAATATGACTGATTTTTATTAAAATACTAATTTTCCTAAAAAATATAAATTTTAAAATTAAAACTAGTTTTTCTAACACATTGAAAAATTTAAAAATGTATCCTAAAATTATCATATAATAAAAATATATATAAATTATTGTTTTTGATTAATTTTTATGAAAATAAATTTTCATTTATATTATTAATTTAATCATTAAATATTTCATGACATACAAAAATACCAACACTATTATATATATATATATCATATTGTAATATATAGGTCGGATAAATTTTATTTATTCTATCATTGGTAAGGTACATTTTCTCTAGTATAATTTAATATTCATAAGACTCATTTATTATTTATAATGGTAAGATTAATATCCATAAGAGTATTTATATCATTCAACAATTATTTTCTTTGTCCTATCGGACTCAAAACATCTTACTTATCATAACCGTGTTTGTCATATTTTCAAAATTAAACTAACAAAAGTGGAAATATTTTTTTATAGGTCACATAATATTTATTAGTTAATTTTAAAAAAATGTAGATTTTTTTTCCTATTGTGATTTTATATGATTATACTATATGACGTTAATATAATAAGGTATAAATTGAATTGATAAAATTTTGGGTCATTTCAAAAAGTAACTCCCATCAACCTGGACTTACTAGCCCATTTTAGTCTGTCTTCCAACACTATATCAATTACATCAGCATAATAATTCATCTTTATCATGAATAACTTGGTTCAAATATCATATTTAAATACTATAAAAAATCTCTAGTCCTTCATCTTCTCATTCTTCACAATCATCAGACCACAATCTCAATAAACCAATTCTCATATTATGTCCTAAAATTTCCTGAATTATAATGATTAATAAACTCCATATACATTCCTAAAACCTCAGATTCTAGATAGACTCATCGATAAAATGGATGTTGACTAATTTATGATCTAAGAATTCATGCTTCATCGACATCACCAAAGAATCCCCTAATCTCTTACTAGGACCCCACATGAATGAATGTTTATTGAGATCATCAATCTAATAGAATTTAGTGTTTTCTATAAAAGAATGAGAAATTCAATTAATTTAATATAATCCTAAACCTCCAGAAAATAATGTCAGTATTTGAATTCAAGTGTCTTATTGCAAATGTACTCTTGAGATTTATATATATTGTCGTCTCAGTGATATTAAAAAACCAGAGCATGAACATGATTGTGTGTGTAGTATTGCTCCAAGAATTACATAACAATAAAAATGGAATATTTTTTCCAAAAAATGGAAATATAACAAGATACAAGTACTCATATCAACACACCTTAGTAATGATAGATCAAAATAATAACACGGAAAAAATCTCTATAATATAAATTATCATCACCATGGAATATACAACCCAAAATTCAAGACAAAAACAACATAAATCCCTATTTAGTATGTGGAAAATAACTAAAATGGTCATCATCTCATTTTAATAGCTAAAATTATAAGAAACATCTACCGATTTTATGTGGCACATTCTCTTTAATTGAACCAAGAATAATATTGTCTACAATATCTTAAATGAAAGGGTGGTGAATAACTTATAAATCCCAGTCGGGTCTAACCAATTACCCCATAATACTATAAATAATAATAATCCAAATTATTCTAGTAATTTAAAGAAAGTGCTTCGTGGAAAAATTTATCAATTGTATTGTTTTAAAAATTAATTATTTCTATTCAACAGATGGAAGACCTTTCCATCCGTGTTTAATTTTTTTTATAAAAGTCATTTATATAAAATTCTAGGTATGTGAAAGACTATTATATAATCAATTTAATATATAATAAATTATACACAATGATAACAATCGTCATCTTCTCTTATGTATGTCATTTTTTGGCCATATGATCCATAAGCTTTTCAAAACAATGATCATATCCAAACATGTGTGCATAGGTCCCTCATTCAGAGGTCCAATTGCACTCATCAACATTCCATCAGGAAAAATCATGATGAAATTTGTTTTTCTTTTTGTTTTTATCATCAATTCATATATAGGGGATCATGTTCCATGCATTATTATCTTAAATAACCCACTTATTACATAGTTTTAAAAGTACTCAACCAAATCATCTCATTTAAAATCAATCATCATATACAAATCCATTGACCTATTTTAAATTTAAATATTGAAATTAAATTTAAAAACACACATTATTATTTCATCATTTGATTATATTTCAATCCAAAAATCATTCATTTTTTAATTAATTAATTTTATTAATTTTTTGTTAAAAAAATTATTAAAACAATTCATCAATTAATTTATTTTAAAAAAACTATCAACAATTCGAATTACATTGGAATTGGGGATTTTTATAAAATAAATTAATTTTTAAATTTAAAATAATTGTAATATAAAACATGGGTTTTAATAATCAATTTAAATTAAAATCAACCAAATCATGCAATTTATTGATTCTGGTTTACTAGAAATATCAAACAGAAATGCCTACCATTAAATCACGAAATCAAATTACCAACACCTATGAATGGGACTCTAATAAAGATCAATTGAGTAGAAGACCATGGTTTACAATGAATTCTAAATATATAATAAAAAATAATTTATATCAAAAAAAATGAAAGTATTCATTACTCTATGTTTTATAGAGAGAGAGATTGTAGTAAAACACATTAGATGAGATTCACATACCTAGGGTAGAATAATCTAGATCAATATAACTTTGATTCCCCATGGAAAGGTTATGGAGGAGACAAAACCACTTAATGAGAGACTTCACAACCCTCGAAATCATACTTGGGTTGAATAGGCTGATTAGGTATTAAAATTGCTGGTTTGAGATTTGTGAAATAAATTTTAGAGCTTTAGAATTCTATATACAAAAATAAGTGGAGGGGATACATGATAATTAAATTACAAGAACCATCCTTTCCCACCAACAACTTTTCTTGATTTACCTTATGTAGTTGCATAGTTTAATACACTATTCTCCAACCAAGAAATCTTCCCTATCTAGGGGTACATGGTTTTCACTGGGGGGAATTGTTTGGAAAAAATTCAGGGTAATAATGAACATCTCAATATACTACCAAAAAATTTCATTATATCTTTTAATAACTCTATCAAAATGAATATTTTTTATGAGGATCAATAAAACGTTCATGTAATACCCAATGTAAAGTATTTAGATGTTATATTTTCCTTTAGTTACATGAAATATGGATAAGCCCTTAATTTATAAATGAAGTTAGAACACAAAGGATTGACTAAATCAAAAAAAATGTAATGAACTATTTTTTATATTATTCATGTATTGTCACTTCTAAGATATTATTAAATAAGTTTCACTAATATAAATATTTATTTTCATTGATTAACTTATGGTTTGATTTAAATTTTTTTTTTCTTATTATTGTTTTTCTATGAATGGTTTTGTATTTTAGGTATAGAAAAAAATCGTGGTTGTAATATAATATTGAAGAAGGCTGGTGATAGTGATTATTTTATAATATATTAAATATTATATAATAATATAAGTATTTTTGTGTATATTTAATGATCATTGATAGAATCGATACCATTAGGACCAAATGTGTTAGAATATGAGTTAGTTGACACATTTTCGGATGATGATTTAGTTACTCATTATTATTATTAGGATGTGATATAATCTGTTATGTTCATTTTAAATAGTTTTATCTTGAGTGAATATTGTTTAGTGTAATTTATGTAAATTCTTGAGAAATTAGATCCATCAGAATTATAGAATCAGAATAATGGTTAATAGATAGAAGATAGAAAAGAATTTTTAAAAGTAATGTTGAAATAGAATTAGTACTTTCATGTATAAAAACAAGAATTAATTATTATTTTCTATAATCAATGATTATATTTGAGACCATAATAATATTAGAATAAATTTAAATTTAAAATTATATTTTTTATTAGAGGAACTTTTACTAGATGGTTCTTGATGAAATTTTAATTTTAAAAAAGTAATTTCAATTCTGACTATTATAAGATAGATGATATGTGTTCAATATTAATGAATTTTTTTTCATGATTATATCTAGGATTTTAGGAAGAATTGAAATGATTTATTAACACGGTATTTTGAAAAATTTTAATTTTACTCTAGGTTTTTAGGAGACTTTTAATATAATCGACCAGATTTAAGAATGTATGATTTTTGTGGAGATTAAAATCAATGTATAAATTACCTTATAATTTTAAGAATGAGTATATAAAGATAAATGTTATTCTAGCATAAATTGATAATTTGGTTGACTAAAAAGTGATTAAATAATTAAGATGAGGTCCAAAAACATTATTCAAAAAACGAGGATGCTCAAATAATGTATTTTTTAATATTATTGGTTGAAATAATGTTTAATATATTAGACATGTTAATGGATTTGAGGATGTAATTATAACTTATAGTAAAATAAGAACCAAAATTTTGTTTGGATATAATATAAAATGATAAAAATTTTAATGTTCCAATATGACATTGGCTCAAAAGGAAGGTAAAATCATGTAATTGTATGGAACCTATAATATTAAATTTTAGGAAAAAAATTTTATTTCTTTGATTTTTCTAATTTATATTCAATTATATTGTATAATATATATATATATAGGTCAATAGGATTATAAATAATAGAGACTAGGTACCCAAATTTTCAATAATCCTTGTAAATAAATTTAATTTTTTATTTTTCTCTTTATAATTGCATGTGATATGAGGTGGAGTTATAATGTGAATAGGATCAAATCATTCAAATGTTGGAGCATTTAATTTAATGTAAGAAAATATAAATGATCAACACTGATTCAACCCCCAATTCCAAGTTTTATTTATATTCCATGTAACCTCATTAAAAATATTTTTTCGATTAAAATGATATTTAAAAATATAAATTCATATTAATAGTCTTAGATTAATTATAATGAGATCATATTTATACAAGTTATACTATCGGAAATAGTGGTCATATAAAAAATAATTCATTATGGGTAAATAAATCCTTATTTATTTATATTTGAATTAATAATTATTAAATTCTCTAAAATTCATATTATTGAAAAATATATTGGTAATTTCTCAAATAAAATGTGTTCTTCTTGATTTTCTATCTCAAAAAGAAAATTTACACCTTTATTTAAGAAAAACATATGATTCTTCCATGAAATAATATAGTAACTATATAAACCTTCCAAATAAATATATATAAATTTGATGAATGTTTTTTTCATAATGAATACATGAGCTATGAAAATGAAAAAAAACCATCGAACCCAACTTAATATGGATTGAATGGATCAAATAACTCTTGATTATTAAATTTAAGAATGAATTAGTAAAAAATGAGTCCTAATAAATTAAAAATTTATTGAATTATTTAATATAATATAAATAATGTTTTAAAAAATATGAATAATAATTTGAAAATTAGTTACATATGGTTTTAATGTACATATAAGAAAGGTAGAATAAAATGTAAGGGTTTTTTGTCTGAATTTCCATTTACTATGTCATATTCACAATTAAATACATATTATTCTTATAAATTGTATACATACTATCCCATGAAATTTTATTATAAAAATTTGAATTTGATTTATGTTATATACTGGTTTATCTACTAATTTCATTGTAGGATTTTTTTATTTATATATTACCAATAGTTTATGTTTTTATCTCAATATCATTATTATCTAGCCATTCCATTTCATCATTTAAAATTCATCTATAGAATTGATATAGAATATTAATATTATATATAGTAATATATATTCACTTGATTTCATAGGGAAAAAATTATATTCCAAATTAAATTTTTAATTACTGATGTCATTATAAAAATATTAAATTTTAAAGGAGAATATTATATCAATGTTTAGATTTTTTTCCAGTTATTCCCATATACCTTCTTACAAAAAAAATAATTTACAATTTTTTCCAAATATTTATTCTCTTTTATGTATTCATTTTTATTTTTATCCCTTTTGAAAATAAAATTATATTAAATTTTACAAATTTGGGTTTCATTTAAAAATTTAAAAATGTTTAAAATTTCATCTCCTTAAACATCCATAAATTTTTTATCATATACTAAATTTTTATTCCACATTAACCAATAAATATTTTATTAATTATTTATTTTTATGAAATTTAATTTTAAACTAATTTTTTTGAAAACCTTATTTTTAACATTTGGTATGTGATTTTGAATGTGATATAAAAAAATTTGTATGAAATTTAAAAAACATTATTATAAATATTTTTATAAATTTGATTACATTTTCATTCACACATATATATATATAATGATCAATAATATGTGGAATTATTATTTATCTATCACCCTTAAATTCATATTATTATGTCTATTTTTTGTGATTTTAATTTTGTAAACATCTAGTTCATTTTAGAATTTAATTTTATGTGATTTACTATAAAAATTATATAATTAAAATTTTCATCCACAAGATACTAAAAAAATGACGTGTGAATGATTTCATGTGGGTTAAATTATTACGGGTTATCATTACATGATGGGTGTGCTAGATATTATTTATCCCTAAAATGAATTAGGTAAGGCTTTATATATTGTGAGATTATTTTATAATGTTTTGAAATGATTACAGTTAGATATTATCTTAATTTTAATGCATGGACATGGTTGCGGTAAGGTATATTTGTAACATTATACATATACATTAGTATTTTTACTTATGATTATTATTATATTAGTGTACATTATTATGATTAACTATGTTTGAAATATTATTATTTCCATTGATTATATTTGTGTCACATGCTCATGCTATGTTTACAAAGATAAAAAAATTATAATTTTTTTTTTCTAATTCCAAAATTTTATATATGTGGTGTTTCAATGAATATCACTTATTTGGTTCTTTTTTTCAATGATATGGAAAATATTATTCTAACCCACTTTTTCAAATATTAAGAATCCTTGTTATCTTGAAAATTAAATTTCTCTAATGGGTATGTTTTCTCTCATGTCTGTGGCCTAATCTTGTATGACTCATTGATATGTTTCTCCCTTAGCGTGCATCTCATATCGTAAATTATTAAGATTTCCATTCCCCAAAATATTGAAAGAAATTTATTCCATGGGAGATATGTTATGTGGAAAATTTTTAATGGGTGTGTTCATTTATTATTATTTTTATGAATATGTATATATAGACTATAAACATGATAATAAATAAATGATTCATAGTGATTATGTTTATTTATGAGATGAAATTATGAATCATATCATATATGTGAGATATATGAATTTCATGATTGTGACATGGAATTACATCTCTAATATAATCACCACAACTACATTCGAACACATCCTAGAGGTTTCATCATCCCAACTAAGAAAGTAATCTATATAATCAACTTATTCAAACATAATCATTTTTATTTTAATACATTTAATGTAGCTTCCCAGACTGAATATCATAAATTATTCATATCCACCATCAATAAATAAATGATAATAGATAAAATTAAAATAAATTAATCCACATTATTGAATATTTTTTCAATTTATTATAGATTAGTTTTATCGATAGATAAATCTATAATAGAGTCCAATGTCTCTCCATATCATATATGTGCCTAATTATATAGATTAAATGAGTGAATAATATTGTTCTGTTAGATATATTTTATCTAAATAGTTCTATTGAATCAAAATATCATATCAATTTATAATTCATAGAGTAATATAAATAATCTTATTAATTAATATAAATATTAAATTATCAGTAAAGTGTTTCAAAAATTATAACCTTTCACGTTTCTTAAGAAAAATTATGTGGTTTTAATTGAAGTCTTAGTAGATACCTTGATAAATCTTTTATTACAAGGGTAATGATTGTTCATCCATTTTTGATGACGATGGTACATTGTTTTATATAGAAAATTATTTTAATATTTCAGTATCACAATTATCAATTAATTATAAAAAATGTTATTAATTATGACCCCTAATGTTAACATACTATAAAAAACATTAGCTAAATTAATGGAAAAAGATCTATATTTCAAATTTTTTAAAAATTACTGTTCAATTATTTAAGAATTTATTTTTTTAATACATAATTTCAATAATATAAAATATTACATTTATTTTCTTAACAAAATCCATCATATCGATTATCTATGAACCATTACTCTTGATCCATAACCATTTTGTTTCCAAGATACATGTATCTAAAATATAATAAATTTTTTTAACATAATCAAAATTGGGTTACTAGTAACATTAATTTTATATAAATTACAATCCATAGGAAATTTGATTCGACATGAACATAACTCATCTAGTCAACAAGGTCCTACTCAGTGGTACATTGGAATGAATTTAACACATTGTATTTTTATGATGTTATAAGATATTTATATTTTAACTCACTTACAATATATTGTTATGTATTTTTGGAGTTATAATTTTTCAAAAATAATATACTTTTAAATAAATTTAATATTTTTAAATTATAATATTTATAAATACTTATTAAACTATTGATTTTTGTTACTTACACAAAACTAAAATCAAATTATATTAAAAAAAATTCATTAATTAAATTCACAACATTAATTGAACTCAATCATGTAAATGAATATATTTAATCAAAGAAATACCACAATGGAAATATTTACATTAGATACTGAAAACCTCCCCTTTTCAAGAAATGGATTTATCCTCTAGGTTAGTGGAAAATCTGACCCCATGTAACATTATCCATGGATCACTAAACAATAATGATATCATCTATAATATTACCATAACACCTAATATGTATATATCATAACATACCCATACATCCATTTTTATAATCCACTGAAAAATATATAGCAATTTAGAAACTTATTCTAATGTCTCACCATGCATAGAGATCCTCATTTATATTATATGAAATTTATAGTATATAATTTGACAGTTTTAGTGGAAGAATATATTTAATAAAAATAATATGTCATATTCATGAGTAATAAATTGATAAATATACCACATAAAGGTAAAATTAATTTTATTTAAAAATGGGATAATGAATTAAAAAAAATATATAAATAAATTTATTAATGCTGAATAATTTAGATATGCGCCTATAGGGATTTGAAAAAATTAATTTATTTTTTCTGTTTTTATTTATTAAAATGTATTCAACATAATATTTAGAGTTTACATGGAATGAAATAAGAAATACATTTTTTTAAAATAATTTTATTTTTATGAATTAATCTATAATCTTATATAATTTTCATAGCTCATGCCTTTTTAATGAAGTAAATATAATTTTTTTTAAAATAAAATGAAAAATTTTTTGTAATGGTTTTTATACAAATACAATGAGTATATCAATTATTATTTATATTTAATATACTTGTTTACAAATTTTTAAAAATAAATATAAAAATATTTAATTTATCCATTTTGTATTTTTATAAAAATTTAGTAAAATTTTGAACAATTAAAATTTACTTGAAATCAATATTAAATAAATGATAATGGGGTTCGTAGGATTTAAATAATGAGCAGTATCATAATAGGATTTAGAATAATAAAACCATGTTTATTTTTGATATAAACAGTAATGTTTTTTTAAATGACTAATATTTCATAGAGAAATAATAACTATTTTCGTTATAAAAAGTAAATTTAGTAGGAACATATTGACCTCATAATTCTATATCCATAGCTTGTTTTCACCAGTTCTTTATATTGTATTTATTAAATAAATTTTAATTTTATACTAACCACAACCATTTAAATTGTGATCCATGCTGTTATATAATTTTCTAACAATGAATTTTATTTCATAAACCTTTTCCAATAAAATTTATTAGAAACAATGAAATTATATTACAACCATAATAAAACCATATCAATTTTCATTGAGGAAATTATATTTTTTTGAAAAAACTATGAATGAAAACAAATTTTTCTAAAAATATATTCTTGATATAAAAAAATTATACTTTATACTTTAATTAATTACTAAAAAATATAAAAGTTATTGATGTAATACAGAGAGAACTGGTGGGATTTAAATGGGACCCAATTATTTATTTTTTTTAATAAAAATCAAACGAACTAAAATTATTCCCTCAGATATATATATTTAATTTCTTTTGAATACATTTTTGATTAATTGTAAGTTTATCCTTGCTAATTTAAAATACACAATATCATATATATGAGAACAATAATAATTATTCCTAATTAGCTAATTGAATCTTTTATTGTAGTGTTCTTATGTGATGTCTAAATTTCCAAATATATTGGAAGAACCATCTACTATCTATGATGGGATTGAAACATATGATCAATAGATATTATGAACTGATATCAAAAGAAATATTATATATTATATATTTAATTAAAGGAATAACATAATTCTCCCCATCACAATATTGTGATAACAATTTCAATGAATTGAGGAAAATTTGACCGCCCATATTTTTTAGAAATGTTTGATAATAATTTTAATAAATTTTAAATATTTTTAACACAATGGGAAATCATGATGAAATGTTATACCCTTTTAACTTATATATAATATCATCAAAACAATTTGGAATATAATCTAATTATATTTTAAACTGAATATAGAAAATGATATTGAGTCCACGGAAGACATTATCCAATATCATGTGAAGATCAATGTATAATACTATAGTGTATTGAAACTCCATACATTTTGGTCTATGCTAGACCAAACCAATTATCATGTTGTTGTGGCAAAAAACATTAGCTAAATTTTAAAATAATATATAATATTGAGAATACCATAAGTTAAATTTTAGTGATTTTTAAACAAATTTAGTGTGATGATTATACATGTAAGGAAAGGAAACTAAAAGAGTAGGGTGTTTTAAAAATATTAATAAGTAAAATGTTGAAATAAAAACTATTTTACTTTAACATATTTATTTTGAAAAAAAAATCTATGAGAGTCAATAAAAATTTTTAAATGAGGTGATAATAAGCCTTATAAAATTATTTTAACTTAATTTTTCTTCAAATATTAATGGGGGGGGTTTTCAATTAATTTATTTTTGTTTACATTAATACTGATTATTGTTAAGATAATTTAAAAATAAACAATTATAAGTATTCTATATAAAAACAATCAAATTCCTTATATACCTAATTTAATGTGAGGTTTAGGTATTAATAAAATTACATAATATTTTTTTATGGGAATATATTGTACCGCTTATAATTTTGATTTACTTAAGACAGCCTTCCCTACCCATTATACAAAAACAATTATTAAGAATATTAGATGCATTTAATTCATTGTTTCTAAACCTAATTCATTGAATAAAAATTATATTTTAATTATATACCCTGTAATTTTAAAAACTAATATTATATAAAATGAAATCAATTTGGACAGGTAACTTAAAATAAATAATTATATATCCCAAAAAATGATAAACCAATGCATTGGTCTCGATCATGTTGAGGAAAAATTGTGTGGGGATCTTATAATTAATTATTTATATCTCAACGAGGATAATGATTTCACGAAAATCAATTTTAATTCACCTAGGCCATGTTATAACCCATAATTATATAGGTTCTGTCCAAGGATTGATTTTCCAAATGAGGCAACTAGTATAACAATTCATATACATCTTGGGATGTGATTTTTCAATAATATTTCTCTTAATACAACAATAAATTTAAATTTTATAAAGGATGAAGTATTGTATCACATTTCGAAAATAAAATAAAAACATAATTCAATAGACTATTTAATTATTACCTATATTTTTTTTAGAAATTTAATATAATTAATTAATGATATTGAGAATATACTAAACTATATTATTGTGGGTAAATTATTTTTCATTCAATAATGACTCTAAATTATGGGTAGTCAAATAATAGATATTATTTTATATATTTGAAAATTATTAGTAGAAAAAATATTTAGGGATACACTGACAAATATTTACCATAATTGGAAAAACATATCTCAAGACAACCAAGGTTTAACCTATTAAAATTTTATAACATGTGGAAAATTATTTATCCATTCCACAAATTTCACCAAAATATCTAAAAAATGGCGATATCTATAATAAGGACATAAATATAAGTGAAATTTATAGCATTATACTTACATAAAATACATTCCATAGATAAACTCATATTTTTAGTTAATAATTATTTACATAAATTATAAAGTAAAAGAAGTTAGAAGAAATTATATAAGAGAGGAAAAATAAATATGGATAATGGTATTTTCCCAAACCCACTTCAATGAATTTATCCTATTTGAAATAAATATGTTATAGAAAATAATTATTCATGAAGATATTAATTTTTTTTAAACAATTTCACATCTAATGGAAATATCATTGATGGTTAAAATGTGAGGGAAGATAAATTATAAAATTATCTTTGTATGTGTTGAAATAAGTGTCTCATATCTGATAATTGTTTTAGGATATCCATTATAGTAGTCATAAAATGAAAATTCAATAGAATATTAAAACACATGTGCATGTTATACATTCATTTCATGATCATCTATTAAAATTCAATTAAATAAATTATGTTACATAAGGAAGTTTTTTATTCTTATATCTTTTGAATAAAAATTCTCTCAACATTTTAAATGAAATTTTAAAACCAACTCATATAAGTATTTCTAGAATTTTTATATTTTACTAATGTACTTTTCTTAATATATATTAATGAATGTTAATATAATTTCTTATAATAATTTTCTAAAACAAAATAATATTTCAACATTTCATCAACCATTTTAAATTTTGAAATTAATTTTTTATGAAACAAATATATAAAAAAATTATTCAATGCCAAATGGACATGGTCTCTAATTTTGTGGAATTATTACTATGGAATAAATGGTCCCAATATTAAATTCTTTCTTAAATATTCATAGATATTAGATCATGTAGGCATTATAATATTTTTCTGGGATTCTCTATCTTTATATTATTATAACTATATTTTGGAAAATATAGTGTGTGTATGAATTTTTTACTCAATGTTTTATTTCATTGAACTTGAATTAAAATCATTTATAGAGTCACATAACTATTTATAAAGGGTATTATATAATAAATGAATCAAATTTATAAAATTTACATTATTTTTTTAGAATAAATTTAATTTATTCTATGGCTTTTGATACACAAAACACTGAGTTTTAACAAACTACAATATTCTATTAAAATAAAATTTGAACATGAGAATCATTATGATGAAATTAAGTTAGTGGTTATGATTATAAATAAAAAATTAAAAAATATATATATTTTATACAAATTAATTTTATATTTATTGATTATAAAAAATAAGAATCATTTAAATGAATAAAAACCATTTTTTGAAAAAACTATATTATATCAAAATGTCGCATTAGTTCTGCTTCAAAAAAAAGTAAAATTAATTTTTACAAATTTTTTAAAATTTACATTGTAAAGTTAACATAATTATTTGAATAATCATATAAAAAATTTTGTAGAGTGATTTATTGGGTTATTTCTGAAATGCTTCATTTTTCGACCAACAGTGATAAATAATGAATTTTTAATGAAAACATCCATTTTTGTTGAACAATTTGAAGAGTTAGAAATTTTTTTAATTATTATATTTATAATTAAAAAAATTATATGCATATTAATAAAATTTATTTAATTTTATACACTTTAATGTTTATTTTTTATAAAATTTTATTTAGACAATTGATAATGTACTATTTGGTAACATAATTTCTCATCGCGAATGTTAGATTATTTTTAATCTATAATTATCCAATTATATGAATGGAATTTTGATAAATTAATTCCATATTTTTATTTAGAATAATTTATATTAAATAATATGTTAAATATAATTAATAACTATAATGTCCAGTGAAAAATGTAAAAATAATTTATCACATTAATGTAAAAATGTGTTTACTTGGGCCATAAACCAAACATATTTGTGTTTTATTGACCTATAGTCTTGTATATAAAATAAGGGTGGAATTATTTAAACCCTATAATGTATAATTATCAATAATTTTCAATTTTGAGAACCTTTTTTCTATGTGAAAAACATATTTACAACTTTTTCCTTTCTAAAATTCATTGTGTTACACTATGATCACTCATAAGAGGCTACCACTATAATATTATATTCAACCCATCATACCATTGAAATTCATAAAATCCTAGACCAAATAACATCCCAAAATCACATATATCATCTAAAAATTTTATTTTTTGTCATAAATACACCCTTGTAAGGTATTTTCGGATATCCTAAGGATGTTACCTGAGGAGGATGTAATGTTCTCCATCGATCATTTTAATTTTATTTCATCCCCCTCATCCTCCTATTTATATTAATTTTTTTTGATATAATATCCTATATATTTTTAACATAATTTGATATTTTTATGATAATTTAATGACTAAAACCATACCCACATCCCCCAAATGGGTTATTAAATCAAGAATCATGTGTATGGATGTCTACTACCCTATGAGATATGTCTTTCAATTCTCCATTACCAACCCTAATGGTAGGGTGTTATATAGAATTAAATTGTATAAATTTAATTTATTACATAATTAAAACTCTAGAGTCATAATATCATGCATAAATTTTTAAAATTCTATTCCATGTGGGATATGATAACATTGCTTGTGTCTACTGCTGACAACCATTAAACAATAGTTGTGATTAATTTATCAATAACTATTTACATGAAATATAAAAATGAAAAGGTTAAAAAATATATTTTCAATGAATAAAATAATTATTACATTGATTAAATATTTGTTACATTAATTAAATATTTATTATCTAGAAACCATTTTATAACATTTTCTTCGACACATTTTCACTCAATAGAAGATGATAACAATGTTCTTGCACGTGCGGACTGTCGCCTTCACGATGCGATGAAACTATCTTTTCATCCCCACACCCCCATGGATTATATATATAAGTATATTAAAGAAATAATATAGTATTTATGATACCATTTTACATCTGGAATGATTAAATAATAATTAAAACCTTTCTATAATAGTCTTAGAAAATTGGAAATGTTACCTATGTGCATGTGCTTCCTACAATCTCCCTCAACATAACATAATTGATTAATCAGAAAAATATTTCCTAATTGGTCTTAAAATTATATATGACGTATAAATATAATAACCTTTTCATTATTAATTTTCTAGATATGATTTAACAATATAATATGTGCCAGAAATTGATCCTTGTTGACAAAATAGGCACAAGAAATGAAGGAAAATCACACTCGAAACAATGACAATAATTATGAAAAGATACCATACTAGAGATAAGTTGTTATTGGAGGATAATAAATGATATTAAAAATATTAATATAGTTATGTAATAAATTAATAACATACCTAAAATAATTAAATAGGATTTTAAAGAACATTTCGCTAAATGTAAGCAGATGGTAAGGGGTTCATATTAATTTCTCTTCATTGAGGTATATTCATAAGTAATATATCTAAATTCATTTATATGGGGTGTATAGTTCCTTATTTATATGTAATATCATGATTCCTAATTAAATTATTGTATTTTGTGATTCAATGTTAATTATTTCAAAAAAAGGGATTTGACATGAATGTTTCCACGGGGTAAATAATTTTATAACAAAATTTCTTTTGATTGGGTTATATTAATTATTTTCCTAAAATTGATGTTTTATGATTATTTTTTGTGTTCAGTATAAATTATATTATGTTTTATTTAAAAATTTTCATTTTAGATTTATATTATATAAACATTATTTATTCATTGATTACTTATCACATCAATATGTTGTTCATTGTAAGGTATTCCATCACAATTTATCTTTATTAGGGAATATTGAAATGTTATACATATATTTTTTTATATGTTGTGAAAACTGAACCATGGACATGTAGTTCCATGATTATTTAATAATTAATGATAATTTATGTTTAAATTTAAATAATTCTATCAATGGGTATTTCAATTGAAAATCAGCATGTGGTAAAATATATATTATAATTTCACATTCATTTGATAGTGAAATGTTTCTCGAAACAATCTCATTCAAAAAGTCATTTTTCCTTGATAATAAAATTTATCATATATATATATATAATTTGGGTATATTATTAACTTTGAAACTTTATTACATGTTAAAATATGTTTTTTACTTTGAATTTAATGTTAGTAAATGGTGAAATATTTAAGAATTTGATTCCATTAATGAATTTTTTATTTTATGAGAAGGATTACTAATTCATAAATTAAATATATTATAAGAAAAATGTGGAATTATTTGGAATTATAGATATAGGTAGGGCCTATTTATAGATATCCCCTTGATGCTTTGACATTCTTATGAGATTAATCAAATGGTTATCCTTCATTAAAATGGTTTTTGGTGTATATTTAACTATAGGTTTTAAACCTCCTTGAGGAAACATCATGATAGTAGATGTTTCATGATTACTGAGATCATGATATCCCATAATTAAGAATCCCATTTATTTATAATTCAGTTATTATAATCCATGATAAAATATAAAATATATTATTTTTGGTTTCATTATATTCTCAGTTTATTGATTAAATTGTGTGTGTTTTCAGTTTTTGGAATTTCTATATTAATTATTTATTATCATATTAACCATTATATTTTCAAAATGGTATTATTTATTGATGGATTTACTTAATTAGTCATTTATTTTTGGGAGTGTTTTTTCATTTTTTATCTCTGCATATTGATTATGCCTTATCTTATTATCCATGAGATTTTCACATTGAAAATATCACTAGATATATTTCATTTTGAGTTTATTGATTAAATGGAAAGTTATTTCCATTATTTAGATTTCTATTCCAATTTTCCCTTATGTTATCATGATATTGAATTTGTTTATATTGAATTTGTGTTCATTTATTTACAATTACATCTTGATTATTATTTTCATATCATGATAGAAATGTTATTTTCATGGGATGTGTCATTAGTTATTTTTTGTTCCCAGTAATTTATGATTATTTAACTATGATACCATACACTATACATAACTATTAATGAGGATTTCAGGTCACCATTTATTTTTTTTCATTTTTTAGGAATCATGGAAGTTAATAAGAATGATATGCAAGGATACGATAATGTTAATAAGGTTATTCTCTGTAAAAATTATTTTTTAAGTTGTACTTTTAAATGTTTTTCATGATTCATGTATATATCAAGATAACTATGAAAAATAAACTATTTTTTTATTTTATGATGAGACTCATTATATTTTATTGAAATATGATAATATATACATTAGTTCAAGGTTTAGGGAGTCAGGTTTTCTACGGTTCGTATCAAGGTTTTTTAGAAAAACCTTAGAGAAATTGTTTTAGGGAAAAATAGATTAGCATTCATAACCTGATAATAGAAAATCAATTAAATTATTTGAAGAAATTATAATATTTTGGTAGGATAAATATATTTTTTCTCAGAGATACATCCCTATCTAGATATTATACATGTACATGGTTCTTGAACAGATGTTCCTAGGGGTAATAAAATTGAAAATGGGAAATTGGGTTTAAAGACCCGGATTTCCCGTGAATTTTTTTTAAATACATGGAAATTTTACCAGTTCTCAGTTTCTGACGATGCTTGATTCTGAGGTCCGGTGTGTTCAGAATCAATTTCTGATGTTTTGTTTGGGTACGTTCAGTAAACGTACGAGCAGGATTTTATAACTTTTGAACCTGTCATCGGAACTGAAATCTGAGAGCACGGTTGAAATCGTAGTGTCGGTAATTGATTAGTTAGACCTTCACCGTAGTTGCGTTCTAACGTGATTGGAAGTTAAATATTGAGGATTTTAATTAAATTGAATAAAAATAAAGTATTAACATTATTTTTATTTTGGTGGTTGAAACCTCCAAGGGGAGGTTGGAGGTGGGGGCCACCACACCCCAACCTCCCATGGTAGGTTATGGTGGTAGGGCCCACCCAATTGTAACCTCCCTTGGGAGAATGTTATTAGTTGGGGCCCACCTGAGCTCTTTAACTCCTCTGACCCCCTTTAACCCCTTGGAAAACCCAATTATGTGGGGGAGCCTCTTCACATTCCCGCATTAATTTTTTTGAGCCTCCGACCTCATTAATTAAAGGGGTTTTCACTTTTCATTAATATCAACATATTGTATTCATTATGCCAACACTATAATAAGATGTGTTATATTATTATTTTGGGGGTAGGCATAAACATTGGTTGGGAGAATTAAGGAGAGGAATATCTTTTCGAGAACTCTATAGTGAAGAACGTGAAGAATGCGAAGAACGTGAAGAACGCCATCTTTGATTTTTTCACCTCTGAACACATCCAGATGCACAAGCTTGAGAATTTGGAGTGTGTGAAAAATGTAGTGAATGACGAATTGATGCCCACCTCTTCCCGCTACTTCTTCTACAAATGACAAACGAGGTAGGGGTTGAATTGTTTTTGTACTCATTCTTCTTCATTCAATGTTATGGTATGAGAATCGCCAATATCTATCACCGTAACAAGGAGGGATCAGGCCGCACAAACACGGTCCGACCCTCCCCTTTTCTTGTTCATGGTTGATGAAGACGGAAGTGGTACACACGACGATGACAATGAAGATGGCGAAAAAAAGGCAGCGCTACCCGCGGCCTCTACGAACCATGCCGATCCCGCAGTGCCCCGGCGTGCTACCCTCACCCTGGCGCTCTACCCCGGCGCACTGCCGATGCCCCCACCGGCTTGCCTGGCCCCTGCCAGTGAACTGCCCGGCCCCTGCCAGCGGCCTGCCTGGTGCCCCCGCGCCACCGGCGGCTGCCCGGCCCCTGCTGCTATATGCCCGATGCCCTAGCGCATTGCCCGCGCCCCAACCTGCTGCCTCGACGCGTTGCCTGGTGCCCTGCCCGGTGCACCCACATCCTTCCCAGTGTCCAGCCGTAGTGCCCACGCCCTGCGCGGCCTGATGCTAACCTCCCGGTGGCCGTCCTCTGGAATTGTGCCCCTCGCACCGCCGGCCGAACTGACCCCCCGAGCATCCTGCGTGGCAGCATCCGGGCCGAACCACCCTCGTAGTCCGCTGGGCCTCTGGGCCTGACATAGCGTGATGACCCACCCAACAGGCCAGGTCGGACCCATTGGGTCTGTTCGGGTTGACCCAGAGCAGGTCGGCTCAGACTTGGTGGGGCCGAGTCGGCCCGACTGGGTCGGAACAGACCCGAGCCCACTACGGACCCTTTTCTTCCTTTGGCCATATCTTTGGAACCGGACATCATTTTGATGAACCATCAGCGGAACTAGTAATCTCGATGAGATATGGTCCCTTTGAGAATACCCCACTAGAGTTCAGGGTATATTTGAGATAATGTTGGGTTGGTTCGTACACGAATCAAACCAGGCCCCCAAGACTAAAAGGATAATAACTAACAGAAAGGGAGAATGAATGACATGCCATCTGTTGCGTTTAGATCCGATTGACAAGACAGACCATTTAGATACTTATATGTGAGACTTTGTGATAGTTGGAGTTTTTCCCAGTAGCTAGGGGAGTGGATCATTCCAGTGATGAGGAGACTGTGTGCAGAGACATATTAGATGACAGATCTGACGACTTCTTGACCGATTCGACTAGCCCAGTGGGGAGCGCCTGGTAGTTGGTGGAAAACCCATGGCGTAGGAGCACCTGATAGTTGGTGGAAGACCCACAGTAACCGAAAAGATAAGTACCTCTATAGGCTATTAGGGGGAGCTCCTGGTAGTTGGCTGCAGACCCACAATAGAGGAGCGCCTGGTTGTTGGTATCAGACCCGCGATACCCTACAGGAGGAGTACCTCAGCATTCCAAGGTTAGTGAGAAGTTCATTAGTGTCGCGACAAGACCACTGTTCTTGACATAGGAGGCGTTCTCTAGAAGCCGTGGATTCGATAATGAAAATCATAGTTTTAGCTGAGTCAATGAATTTGGTGTTTCCTCATGATTGAGATGGGTTACTAGATAAGTCAGGTATATGAATGGGCATATACCTAAGTATGGGTTATCCATTGAATCCTTTACTTTGTCATTTATCCTTTGTGGATATTGTGTGACCTTGAGGGTATCAGGTTCCCTACTATATACTGTTATACTCATCCCTTCACGGGCTATGCTCGGACCTCGTTGTGTTGGATTTAGACGACGGACAACATTGACGGAGGCTGAGAGAGCCATGACTAGACGATACCCGGAGGTCGAACATTCGATGAGTCGGTACATAGAGGAGTCTGACAGAAATGGAGTGATGAGGTGGCCATCTGTACCTACCCTTCATGTAAGAACCCCGAAGGATGATCTAGGAGATGTGCTTTACATTTCGGCCGTTTCTCCCTTTTTCAGTTGTACTTGCTTTTAGTTGTACATGTACTTTACTATTGGGCTTGTATTTCTGGCCCCTTTTACATTCGAGCACCTATTCTTCATTCAGTATTTTTTAGTGTTTTTCTTCCAGTTATGTATTCTGATTGTTTGTGTTTACTTTTTATAAAGGCAATGCCTTCCCACCTTAGGGAATTACATGTTTGGTGCTAATCGCTAGCCCCTGGTTTTTTGATGTAGGGTTTGGGGTAGTCATGGCACGAGCCCCGATGACGTGTCATGACAAATTAGTATTAGAGGTGTCGGTTCTATAGCAGAACATAGGACTCTGATATTTCTTTTCTACGAAATAATAGTGTTAATGGTACCGAGTGTGGTTTTCAGTTCAGGGAGTCCAGTGTTGGTGTGACGACCGACATATCTGTAAACCAGGACCCAGACTACTGATTTCCGACTTAGTGAAAGAAAAAAATGATTGCGTGTGTGTTTAAATGTTTTTTTCTTATGTTTTCTCTACCAGGTGAGCTCACCATATATAATTTTTTGACCCTGTCACATCTATTCCTTTCAGGATGCCTCCCCGCGGATGACCAGTTAGAGGCCTGAGAGTTGTACGCACTGACAACCCACCGAGCGATGAGACCTTAGTGTAGGGCCCCTTTCCAGCAGAGGCACATGTGGTGCCACCACCCATTGGGCCACCGATTCCACCAGCCCTCACATCAGACGATGCACGCGGCTTAAGAACATTGCATGAGTTACAGCGCCAGAGGCCACCATGCTCTGGGGAGAGATGGACCTAGAGGAAGCTGAGGATTGGTTGGAAACTATGGTGAGAGTCTTCAGGCTAGTAGGGACACTAGGAGAATACATTGTGATCCTTGCTGCCAGCCTCATTTATGCAGCAGCAGGTAGATGGTGGAGCCTGATGCTCCTGGTCCATGATGAGGCAGCTCTACTCCGGATAGACTTCGAGAGCCTGTTCTGGGCGATGTTTGTTCTAGTGACCCTACGAGTGGTGTAGATACATGAGCTACTTCATCTGCATTAGGGTAGCATGACTGTAGCGCAGTACTCAGTGAGGTTCACTGAACTCTCACTCTACTCCACAGATATGGTACGAGACCCATTCTTCAGGGCCCAGACCTTCGAGTAGGGATTGAGCCAAGAGATTATAGTCTCGATGATCTCCCTCAGCATCCCGATGCAGGCGGAGGTGTTAGAGAGAGCCCTCATAGTAGAGAGTTTCCTTGCTGAGCAGTCACTAGCAGCGAGACCTACTACTAGTCGACATGCAGTGGAATCTTCTGTAGCTGGCAGTAAACAGTCTTCGTAGAGGTCCAAGAGAACTAGACCTCCGGGTGGACGATCGCACGACTCATGATCGATTGTTCGGGGCACCCGAAGTGTATACAGAGCCAGCCATTCCAGGATCAGATATTGTTACTCATGCGGCGGGCTTAGTCACATGGCTCATGACTGTCAGACCCGCCGTTCTGACGATCAACATATAGTTGAGTGAACTCCCAGATAGAGGCATAGGTTCGATCAAGGTGGTCTTCAGGGATAGGAGGATGTGGTAGAGGAGCTGGTCGAATAGCTAGAGGTGGTCGATGTTACGAGGTTCTATCAGTACCAACACCAAGAGGTCCACCCCGAACATAGGGAGTGGTTGTACAGTGGATATTTCAGCTTCAAGAAGATGAGGCATACGACCATGGTGCTCCGGAGAAAATTCAAGGTATGATTTGTGTCTATTCCACCTTAGCTGCATTTCTTATAGACACAGGTTCCAATCATTCTTTCATTTACACCACCCTCATTCGGAGCTTGGAGATTCTGTCTGAGCCGTTGGCTCGATCCTTACAGCTAGAGACTCCTACGAGAGAAGATTTGATGATTACTCACTAGTTACGGTAGTGTTAGCTTACTCTAGGAGGCGAGATCTTTGGCTAGGATCTCCACATAGTGGCTTCGAGGCCTTACGATGTCATCTTGGGTATGTACTGGTTATCTACAGTCCATGCTTAGATCGACTATATTAGGTGAAATGTGCGGTGTGTCTGCATGGATGGGACCAGGTTTACCTTCACCGATGAGAAGGGATCCTTTGAAGTGCACAAAAAACATACTCGGAGGAGTGTACATCTGATCACTCACCAGTTGGCTTGACTTACCCTTGGAGTAGTTGATGTGGAGAGTCTGATTTATCCTTTAGTGGTGGACCAGTACGTGGATGTTTTCCCTTACAATGTTCCAGGACTACCTCCTCGTATAGTGGTGGACTTATACATTGACATGTAACCCGGGATGGAAACGATATCTACTCCAGCATATCTTATGGCTCTAGATGAGCTTTGTGAGCTGTGGGTATAGCTGGAGGACTTATAGGGGAAGGGATTCATCCGACCCAGTGTTTCTCCCTGGTCAGCCCCAATTCTGTTTTCCAAGAAGTCAGATTGGAGGTTGAGTCTTTTTGTTGACTGTCGTCTCCTGAACCAGGTTACCATAAAAAAAACTACCCACTCTTGTGGATTGAGGGACTCTTTGATCAGCTCAAGCTAGCATGATGGTTCTCGAAGTTAGTCCTCTGATCAGGCTATCACCATCTTAGAGTTCGAGATGAGGATGTACAGAAGACGTCTTTCAGGTGTCGGTACGACCTCTATGAGTTCTTAGTTATGACCTTTGATGTAACCAATGCTCCAGTAGTGTTCATGTGTCTCATGAACAGGATCATACAGCCTTACCTCGATCGCTTGGTCATATTCTCCAATGACGACATTCTGATCTACTCGACTACTAAGGAAGAGCATGCCTATGATTTGCATGTATTACCTAACACACTCTGAGAGCACCAGAATTATGGTAAGCACTTGATGATCCAGTTTTGGATTCGAGAGGTTCACTTTGGGGGGCACATCATCTCAGAGGATGGAGTTGCTGGGGATCTAGCAACTATTGAGGTCGTGCTTTCTTGGGAGCCACCCAGGAGTGTGATGGAGTTACGGAGCTTCATGGGATTGGCTGGATAATATTGGAGATTCGTTCCAAACTTCTACAGTGTTTCAACACCACAATCAGCCTTTATAAAGAAGGGGAAACCCTTTGTGTGGCCAGAGAGATGCCATCAGATCTTTTATAAGTTGAGGTAGAGGCTGACTAGTTCCCCCATTTTGAGGATTCTATAGGAAGTCTTAGGGTACGTAGTGTACTGCGAAAAAATAGGGACTAGACTTGGGTATGTCCTGATGCAGTAGCAAGCTATTATCATGTATGGTTCTCGGAAGTTCAGAATATAGGAGTAGAACTATGCTACCCATGACCTGGAGTTAGCAGTAGTGGTCTTCGCATTAAATATGTGGCAACACTATCTGATGGGAAAACGTTTTATCGTGTACTCTGATCACAAGAGTCTCAGGTATATCATCTCTCAGAAGGACCTGAACCTTTTACAGTGGCGTTGTCTTGAGTTCCTCCAGGACTATGACATTAAGATAGTCTATACTCCTGGGAAGGGGAACGTCGTTGTGGATTCTCTCAGTATAAGATCAGGCATTCATCTACTAGGTGAGGCGACAAAGTAGCTAGATTCCTTACAGATATCCTTTGTGGATAGGGATGGAGCAACCTATCTTTATTCTCTTACAGTCACTCCTCCACTTCTTCAGTGAGTCAGGGAGGCACAATGTGGAGACGCTGACTGTGAGACGTGACGAGTTCAGATATCCATAGGGCAGACACCTGATGGATTTTCAGAAGGTGGGGAGCACATCATCCTCTATAGATGACATACCATGGTACCAGTTGCACTTTAAGAGGATGTTTTGAGGGAGTTCCACACTTCCCCTCTAGCAGTACATCCAGGTTTGGTGAAGATGTACCAAGACCTTCGATGATTGCATTGGTGTCCAGGTATGAAGAAGTTGGTAGCAGAGTTTGTCTCACGATGCCTCAATTGTCAGCATGTGAAGGTAGAGCACCAGGTACTAGCAGGCTTGGTTCAGCTCTTACAGATCCCAGAGTGGAAGTGGGATGGGATATCCATGGACTTTGTGACAGGTCCTCCACATATATCCAGGAGTCACGATTCGATATGGGTGATCATTGACCAACTCACCTAGTCGGCCCACTTCCTAATGATCAGAGAGCAGGGATCAGTAGAGACCTTGGGACGCCTCTACATGTAAGAGACTGTGAATTTACATTGAGTACCTTCTTCTATTGTCTCCAACTGAGATGCACAGTTTACTTCCTGTCTATGGAAGGGGTTGTAGGAGGCTTTCGGGACAAAGCTACGTCTGAGCACCGCCTTCCATCCTTAGACAGATAGATAGCCTGAGAGGACCATTCAGACCCTAGAGTACATGCTCCATGTATGTGTCCTCGACTTCAGTTGCAGTTGGGAAAACAACTTACCTTTTGTGGAGTTTTCCTACAACAACAGCTATCACTCCACCATCAGTATGGAACCTTTTGAGGCCTTGTATGGTCGGACTTGTAGATCGCCACTGTGCTGGACAGATCAAGGGGGATTAGAACTAGTGGGACCAGAGATGGTATGAGCTACAACGGAGAAGGTGCAGATCATCCAGGAGTGAATGAAGACTACACAGAGCAGGCAGAAGTCATATTCTGACAGGAGACAGGGACCACTGTAGTTCGAGGATGGCGACCACGTCTTCTTACGGGTCTCACCTCGACGAGGTATGCAGAGATTTGGCTGATTTGGAAAGTTATCTCCATGATTCATTGAACCTTTATAGGTCCTCATAAGAGTAGGTGAGGTGGCTTACCGTCGGGATCTTCCACCTCGGCTGCATCGGGTGCACGAAGTCTTCCAAGTATCTAAGTTGAGGAGATACGTGAACGACCCATCCCACATCATCGACCATGTATAACTGGACATCGATGATGGGGAAACATTCACGGAGGTCCCAGTGGAGATCATAGATCGACAGGAATAGGTCCAGTCTGGACGGTCGATACCTCTGGTGTTCGTTCTATAGCAGCATAGGAACCTCTAGAAGAGCACATGGGAGTGGGAGTCTCAGATGTGTGCTTAGTACCCCCTTTTGTTCCCATAGTTCGAGTTGTTTCTTACGGGGGCGTAAATCCCTGAGGTGGGGAGAATGTAAAGACTCAGATTTCCAGTGGAATTTTTTTTAAATACATGGGAATTTTATGAGTTCACAGTTTCTGACGACGAATGATTATGAGGACCGATGTGTCCAGAATCAATTTCTGATGTTTTTTTTGGGTATGTTCAGTAAACCCATGAGCTAAATTTTGTAACTTTTGAACCGGTGCTCGGAACTGAAATTCGAGGGCACCGTTGAACTCACAACATCGATAATTTCTTAGTAATTCCATCACTGTAGATGCATTATAACATTATTGTAAGTTCAATATTGGGGTTTTTTATTAAATTAAATAAAAATAAATTATTATCTTTATTTTTATTTTGGTGGTTGAAACCTCCAAGTGGAGGTTGGACGTGGGGGCCACCACACCCAAACATCCCATGGGTGGTTATGGTGGTGGGTCCCACCCGAGCGTAACCTCCCATGGGAGGATGTATTAGGTGGGGCCCCCCTAAGCTCTTTAACTACTCTGACCCCCTTTAACCCCTTGGAACCCCCAATTAAGTGGGGGAGCCTCATAAAATTCCACCATTAATTTTTTGAGCCTCCACCCACATTAATTATATGGGTTATCACTTTTAATTAATCTCAACATTTTGAATTCATTATGCCAACACAATAATAATATGTGTTATAATATTATTGTGGGGGTTGGCATAAACATTGGTTGGGTGAATTAAAAAAAGGAGGAGCTTTTGGAGAACTCTGTAGCGAAGAACGCGAAGTACGCGAAGTACGTGAGGAACACGAAGAACTCCATCTTCGAATTCGTCACCTCTGAAAACTTCCGAACACACAAGCTTGATAATTGGGAGTGCATTATGAATGTGAAAAATGAAGAATCGATGCCCACCTCTTCCTGCGACGTCGTCTACGAACGTTAAACGAGCTAGAAGGTTTGAATTGTTTTTCTACTCATTCTTCTTCATTTAATGTTATGGTATGAGAATTGCCAATTTCTATCACTATAATGAGTAGGGATCGGGCCGTACGAACACGGTCTGATGCTCCCCTTTGCTTGTTCGTGGTTGATGATGACAGAGGCAGTAGAGGTAGAGATGGAAACGAAGACGGAGAACAAAGGACGCGCTACCCGTGGCCTCCGCGAACCACACCGCCCCCGTGGTGCCCCAAAGTGCTACTCGCACCCTCACCCACTGCCCCGATGCTCTGCCTGCGCCCCCTGACCGTGTGCCCTGCATGCTTCCCGGCTCCACCGCCAACCCTCAGCGCCCCGACGCACTGCCTGGCCCCTGCCGGCGGCCTGCCCGGCACCCGCGCGCACTATCGGCGGCCTGCCTGGTGCCCCCTCAACCCCGCGGCCTACCCGACCCTTGCCACGGTCTGCCCAGCACCCTGGACCACTCCTCGCACAACAGTGTACTTCCCCGTTGCATTTCTCAGCGCCCCGACGCCCAGATCGGTGTCAAGCCGGCCTGCCCGCTCCCCGCGCAGCCTACCACTGACCTCTCGACGACCGACCTCCCGAGCTGCACCCCTCACACCGCTGGTCTAACCGACCCCCTGAGCCGCATGTGTGGCGGCATCCGGGCTGAACCATCCTCGTAGTCCGCTGGGCCGGTCCCAGTGGACTGGGCCTGACTTAGAGGGCTGACCCGCCCAACGGGCCTGGTCAGACCCATCGGGTCTGTCAGGGTTGACCTAGAGCGGGTCGGCTCAGACTGGGTTGGGCCGAATCAATCCGACATGGTGGGACCGAACCTGAGCCTACTACCGACCCTTTTCTTACTTTGGCCATATATTTGGCACCGGATGGCCATTTGACGAACTGTCAGTGGAGCTAGTAATCTCGATGAGAGATGGTCCCATTGACAATACCCCACTGGAGTTCAAGGTATTATTGAGATATGGTCGGGTTGTTTTGTACACAAATACAACCGGTCCCCGGAGACTAAAAGGATAATAACTAGAAAACCGAGTGTAGAGACCCGAAGCTTGACATACATGTACATTACATTACTTTTTTCAGAATACTTAATACATAACAAAAACAGACACACAAGGACCGTAATAGTTTAGTGTCTTTGGAAACTTGGAATATAAACTTCTAATCATGTTGAAATATCTTTAAAAACTCCCATAATGATCTTCTCCTTTTTGTTTCCTTACCTAAAACCTTTCTTTATTTACTAGGGAAAATAAAACATAAAAAGGGTGAGCTCAAATGCTCAGTAGGGGAAAACACAGATAACATAAAACAATCCATAAACATTTGGAAGCAAAAACATGAACATAAAATTTAAACATTAAAATCTTGAGAAATGACATAAATCATGGAAGTACGTAAGGAATATATCATAACAGAACATCAAACATGATAAAATATAATGGGAATAAAACATGTAATTGTGGAAACTATTCAACACATGATATAATTTCCATAGTAGCCAAGGCATTGCTGCCAAAAAAATCTTAGTGGACAAAGTCCCTTTTGGAATCGAGTTCACTCCTCGTTTCAGTCTTGTAACACTGAACCAGATTAACTTACCATTCCATCCATGTTTATCTCATGAGATATAAAATCTTTACCTAAAGCATTGCAGGGAGATATAGGTCTCACCCATCTCATTATGAAATCATTCTTACTTTTACCACAAAATAAACTTAAAACATTCATTATAACCCAAAGAATAAAATGGGTTTCATAAACATCATCCCATCATAACATAATCCATATAAAAAAATGGATATAATTTCATCATAAGATAATTAAAACCATGTAAATCATTGAGACATGATACTTGAAACATACACATATGTAATAATGTCATCTTAGATGAAAAATGGTTTTGATAAAACACTTGAAATGAATTCTTGAGGAAAATATCCTTTCTTCTTCAAAATCATTTTCTTTTCACAAAATGTCATGCAATTTTAAAAGAAGGAGATTTTTTTGAAAATAGTCATGAAATATTTTAGAGGAAGCTTTATGAAAATAAGGATTTATAAAACCTTAAAAATACGTTCATTCCGTATAATTTAAAAAAACATTCTTCTCATACTTTTGCCGGAAAGGTCATAAAATGTACCTCGTAATGTAAACAAAAGAAATATTCCTTACATAACATGCAGTAAAAGTCAAAATGGGTAAAAAGGAGATTAAAAATACATAAAAACACTTTTATAAAACATGGAAATGGATGATAATAAGAACCCCATTAAATACTTACATATAAGCAATCTCGGATAAAAATGAGATTTGAACAATTATTCCTTACCTTAGGTCTGATATGCTTCGTACGTATCTGAACCTCCTGTATAATGATTTAAATAATGTCATAGAATTATTAAAGAGTCATATTTATGATATCATATATGGTTCACTTATGACTTTATATTACACGTTCTTTTGTAAGTTCCATGTTAAAGTAGCATTTTGGGTAAAATTGTTTTATTTATCGTACATGTTTGGACTTTTTGTTCTTGATATTATTACTTATAACCTGATTTAATTAATTAAAGAATGTAAAAAATGATTTATATGTAATATATATTCATAATATACATATATATATATATGATAGATCGATAATTGGAATGAAATACACTATTCATGGAGACGGTAGGCCGTACGTACGCATGAACGTTGTTTTCGTTTCCTTATTGAATTGAATGGAATTAATTTGATGACATACATATATATATACATAAATCCTGTATCATTATTATGTCATATATTTCATTATTACATATTATATATACTTTATAATCATTCAGGAATGGTTAATCATTGAGAATGAATCTCATCGCATCATGAAGACGGTAGTCCGTACGTACGCACGAGCGATGATATCCTTCCCATAATTATTGAATTGAATTGGAGAGGATGATAAAATATATCAGAATCAGAATGATGTTATAATAACTATGTATAGTTATTCTTTACAACATTATACCCATCAAAGTAAGGTGGTATTGGAAAAACAGATTACACCACGGCGTGGAGACGGTATTCCAAACGTACGCACGCGCAGTGATTTCGTTTTCCATATGATGGATAGATTGTGAAATAGGGTTGTTTCATACTTATAATAACATATAAGTATATGAGTGATACTCATTTTATTACTTCATGATGAAACAACTAAATAATAAGAAGTGGAAGAAGAAATAAAGTTGAAAGAATCAGTAACGGACATTACCTCTTCTGTGAAGTGCCTCTTTGAGACCTCCTTTTAGGGCACTAAAATTTGTCTTTTAAGAATAAAATGACCTCTAGGATGTTTCTAGGGAAGTGTAGAAGAGAATTTGGCAGGGTTTGGCCGAGCTTGAAGGCTCAAAGTTGTGTGAGGAAGAGAGGGAGGAGGTGCCCTTTTATAAGGGAGGAGAGGGGCACCTTTGGAAATCTTAAAAATATTAATTTATAATAAATCTAACCCCACTTAAAAACTTCTAAAAATGACTCATATTCGAATATTATATTATATAGGGTTGTAATCGCATCAACGAATAAAATTTAGACATGTTAGGAATTTATTTTAAACATTATCAACTTGATTTATCCTTATTTAATCTATTTTATTTTATTTATGGTAATAACATTCTAAATTTTAAATTATAACAAATAATTATATATTTGTTGTGAATTGTACATAATTGGATACTTTATAACATTTTAGACCATATAAATTTAAATTTATAATTTTTAAAAAAAATTGGGATTTTAAAACAATTTTATAATGTGTTATTTTTATAAAATAACAATAGTGTCAATTTTGAAACTATTCATTTATTTGAATTTAAATAAACAATATACAGAAGAAATTTTCTCAATAAAAGACTTAATAGATTCATAAAATGTCATAAGTATCTTAAAAATTAGTGGATCACATTAAATAGTTCATATAATATTTATTTTATTAATTTTAAAATAATTTATTTGGTTTATCTCTTAATAAAATAATTACTACAACATTTTTCTATAATTATTTAATATACTTATTTGTTGCATAAAAATTAAAAACAAAATCCTATGATGAAGATAAATCTATTAACTTTCACAATAATACTTTTACCTGAATTTATCATCTTAAAATCATAATATTTTAATTGTTATATTTATTAAATTATGAAGGTTACAACTTTGGTATCATTTAAAATAAAATAATATAAGTGTCATAATATCTTTTATAAGGCTCCAAATGATCAACTATTATACCATTGGATGGTTATGGTTTAAATTTACATGACCAATAAGTTTTGAACAGAGTTTTGTGCCTTTTATGATCACTATTAGTTTAATAAAAACTATATTCTTGATGTTTCACTAGATAAACAATTTCTGCATCACTATTGTGTCCCAATTAATGATAATTATTTAATCCCTAAAAATTATAAATAAATTCATATGATGTAGATAATTTTATTATATTTCTAGAGACTATTTATTTTCTAAGTTTCATTAATTTTATCACTAAATTAAAATTATTATACTTATAAGATATAAGAAAGTGACATGTCGTCACTTTCTTTGGTTTTAATAATAATGAAATTATTTTCATGGAAAAAAGTCTATTAAATGATTCTAATGCAACCCTTAGGTGATATGGGTCGCCTTTTAGTCATCCAATAGGATTTTTACAGGTGTTAGGGTAATTTTATAATCTTATATTTACCCTTAATTAACCGATTTACCTTTAACTATGATAAATAAAATTTACCATAGTTACTATTCATAATGCCCAAAAATAAAAAGTAGCTTATTAACATAATTTGTACCCAATGATTCCAAATATTGAATCCATTTTTCCAAATTCAATACACAAAAGTTTCAGAAATTAAATTAAATTTAATCCCGTTGTCGAAAGAAAATGGGTTTTTGTTTAAAACATTGCAAAAGATTGAATTGATTTAACCTACGAATTCAAGGTAAAATCATTCCTAATGACATAAATTATATTAAATGGTAAAACTATATTCTATTTATACTTTAAAACCAATCAGTATTATAATTTAACCATATAAACTAATACGATGAAAAACATTGTTTTTAATTAAAATATAGCGTGTTTTTACTATTCATTAAAATATGAAAGTTATCGGAAAAATATCAAAACTTTATCAAATGTAAATTTTTATATTATAGTTCAAAAGAAGAATTATATGTTGTCAAATTTAACTTATAAACATGTCAAAAAATAGATTTAATGTTGGTGCACCATTAAAAGGCGGCAAAACTGCATTTTTTTTAAAAATAATTATTTTACCCGAAAAATTTATTTTTTTCACATACCATGTTCTAGAAAATGTGTAAGATGAAATAATAATGCTATAACATGAAAAATTTAGTTAATACTATTCATAACGGCTAGTTCATAATAATATTATAATAATATATCGTTGTTTAGTAAAACCCGGTATTTCGTACAACACACGCTATCGAGGAAGGTCGCGATTGCGTGTAATGCAAGCCAAGTCAGGGTTGCGTGTAGTGCACGACTCCTTTGTTGCTGCGTATAAAAAAATACATTGAATATATATATATATATACACTCAATGTTGCATATAACAACTACTATCAAACAAACATGAAATTATGTGTAACACGATCCAAGATTAGTGTTGAGTATACTTTAAGCTAAAACGGTGTTGCGTATAGCGCAAGATAATCTTGGTGTAGCGAACACCAGAAGATATGAACGAAATTAAAAATAATATATCTTATAAAATATTGGGTTGTTACATTCTAACCCCTTTAAAATGAATTTCTCCCTCGAAATTCATTGGGGTTATAAATCGTTTACTATTCATAGAAACCCACATCGTAAAAAGGAAAACTAACACTTCATTTTAAAAAGTGAAGTATGAAACATATTGGTTACCCAAATTAACTCATCACTGGGTTTCCACGTAAGATAACATAGGTGAAAATATGGATATGGAAGAAAAATATAACCATCAAGTTCTAATGGAGAGTGGTAGAGAATATGGCTATGAAAAAGCCATCAATCACAAAGCCATAAATTAGTGATGATCTAAGGTACCATCTGATTCATCAGATATAAGATCACTAGGACAACATTTTTGTTTTTTAAGATCATTTCCCTAATGTTGATGAATTAAAAGAAATACTTACATGATTTTTGTACAATCTCACTGTTGTTTGTGAATTGAACAATTTCCACTTCATATCTTAAAGAAATGAAGTTCAATTTGTTATTCGTGAAGCATTAGCAGATCATGTGATAGAATGATGGCTCATTCCATCTGTTTCAAACAAAAGGTTAGAAAAAGTTATAAGTCCATCTTATGGTGAGATTAATCGTATATGGTTCCAAAAATGGATTTATACTTTATTTATCATACCGCTTAATAAAATAAAACTACTTTCCACTAACCAGGGACATCCTGTAGGCCAGTGGTAGGTGATAAAGGCCTGCCACACTTTAGTTGTGGGTTCGATTCCCACATCCTTGTCCGACGCGATGGGCTGTCGCCCATCCCGCAGGTTGTCCTTTTTCTAAAATAACATTACTATAACATCCCATCAATAATAACGAAAAAAGTTCTATCCTTAAACAATACTATCTTATGTCCAACAAATCCATTCCAATCTTTAGGCTTATATAAAATACTTTAGTCCAAGATCATATTATAAAAAAATGATTACATGAAATGTCACATAACAATCACCTGAATGCCATCATTTATCGCCCATATATCATAAGATATATCTTGTTGAAAAAATTACAAACATGTGAATACCTTAATGATGTATTCTCTTGAAGAATGAATACCCATTGAACCTTACTAAAAACATTAATGTAGTTAAAAGTTAACACTTTCCACATACCAAAATCCTCAAAAATATATATACTCAAACCATGATATCAATTAGTCCTTATATCAATCATGAGCTCATGAATGTTGTCAAACATTTCATTTTCTCCTTATCCCTTCATTATGCGCATATCATCATCTTTCCAAAAATATCTCAATCACTTTCCATGGTTACTGATGCCATATTCTTATGGAAAACCACAATGGACCAATATATAGGTATTCCAATATACCATAAAAGTACCTCAACAACATTATTTTTGAATACCAATACATAAACACTTAAAACCATCCTCTTCAATGATTATCATGGAATAAGTCCTTCCTCGATTTAGATGTAACCTCTTAGGTCAGGGCATTGAGTTGTGTAATTCCCATGTTCTCCACAAATAACACATTGAACTCCATAACAGTCTATCACTCTATGAACCTTTCCTCCACATAGATAACATCTGTCCCTCCATTTGAGGTATTCCTCAAGGTTCTTCTTCCCTTCTTTATAAATCTAAATCTTACTTTCTTTATACTCCTCACCATGAAAACATGCATAACATTACATCTTCCTATTATTTGATGACTTAGGAATACCACTAAATTTCACCTTGTTAATCATATATCGCAATGACTGATTCTGCATAATCACAATATCTTTCTTTCTAGGCATTACGTAATTTCATTTCTCATAGTCCCCAATTTGTCCATTAGATTAAATGTTAACCGAATTCCTTTTGGTTCCCTCCATTGACTAAAACATAAAAAGAATTCCGTGAGAGGGAAAAATCATTCTAGGGAAAAAACATAGTAAAGGGGGAGTACCCTCAATATCTATCATCATAGGTTAAATTCTAAGATTGTTACCATAGTTCTAGGACTATATCCTATACATATACTTATCCCTAGGGACATCCCTAGACAACCCTTAGAAATATCTCTAGGGATCTCACTAACGTTTTCTTATCCTAGTTTCCAAAGGTTGACTAAACCTTTTCTCTGATAACAACTGTAGAGACCCGATGCTTGACGTACATGGACATTACATTACTTTTGTGAAATACTTAATACATAACAAAAACAGACTCACAAGGACCGTAATAGTTTAGTGTCTTTGGAAACTAGGAATATAAACTTCTAATCATGTTGAAATATCTTTAACAACTATCATAATGATCTTCCCCTTTTTGTTTCCTTAACTAAAACCTTTTGTTATTTCTTGGGGAAAATAAAACATAAAAATGGTGAGTTCAAATGCTCAGAAATGTCAAACATAGATAACATAAAACAATCCATAAACATTTGGAAGCAAAAACTTAAACATGAAATTTAAACATCAAAATATTGAGCAAATACATAAATCATGGAAGTAAGTAAGGCATATATCATAACGGAACATCAACTGGGATAAAATAAAATGGGAATAAAACATTTAATTGTGGAAACCATTCAGCACATCATATGATTTCCATTGTAGCCAAGGCATTGCTTCCAAGACCATCTTAGTGGACAAAGTCCCTTTCTGAATTGAGTTCACTCCTCGTTTCAGTCCTGTAACACTGAACATGATTAAATTAATGTTCTAGCCATGTCTATCTCATGAGATATAAAATCCTTACCCAATGCATTAGAGGTATATATGGGTCCCACCCATATCATAATGAAATCATTCTTACTTGTGCCACAAAATAAACTTAAAACATTCATCATAACCCCATGAATAAAATGGGTTTCATAAACATCATCCCATCATAACATAATCCATATAAAACAAATGGATATAATTTCATCATAAGAGAATTAAAACAATGTAAATCATAGAGACATGATACTTGAAACATACACATACGAAATAATGTCATCTTAGATGATAAATGGTTTTGATAAAACACTTGAAATGAATTCTTGAGGAAAATATCATTTCTTCTTAAAAATCATTGTCTTTTCACAAAATGTCATGAAATTTTAAAAGAAATATAATTTTTTGAAAATAGTCATGGAATCTTTTAGAGTAAGCTTCATGAAAATAAGGCTTTATAAAACCGTAAAAATCCGTTCGTGCCGTATAAGTTAAAAAAACATTTTTCTCGTACTTTTTCCGAAAAAGTCAAAAAAGTACCTCATAACATAAACAAAAGAAATATTCCTTACATACCATGTAGTAAAAGTAAAAAATGGGTATAAAGGACATTAAAAATACTTAAAAACACTTTTATAAAACATGGACATGGATGATAACAATAACCCCAGTAAATACTTACATATAAGCAATCTCGAATAAAAATGAGATTTGAAAAATTATCCCTTACCTTAGGTTTGATATGCTTCGTACGTATCCGAACCTCCTGTATAATGATTTAAATAATTTCATTGACTTATTAAAGAATCATATTTATGATATCATATATGGTTCACTTATGACTTTATATTACCCGTTCTTTTGTAAGTTCCATGTTAAAGTAGCGTTTTGGGTAAAATCGTTTTATTTATCGTACATGTTTGGATTTGTTGTTCTTGAAATTATTACTTATAACCTGATATACTTAATTACAGAATGTAAAACATGATTTATATGTAATATATATTCAGCATATACATATATATATATATATGATAGATCGATAATTGGAATGAAATACACCGTTCATGGAGATGGTAGGCCGTACGTACGCATAAATGTTGTTTTAGTTTCCTTATTGAATTGAATGGAATTAATTGGATGACATAAATATATATATATATAAATAAATCAAGTATAATTATTATGTCATATATTTCATTATTACTTATTATGTATAATTTATAATCATTTATGAATGGTTAATCATTGAGAATGAATCTCATCGTGTCGTGGAGACAGTAGTCCGTACGTACGCACGAGCGATGATATCATTCCCATAATTATTGAATTGAAATAGAGAGGATGATAAAATATATAATAATAATAATTATGTTATAATAACAATTTATAGTTATTCTTTACACCATTATACCCATCCAAGTAAGGTGGTGTTGGAAAAACAGATTACACCACAGAGTGGAGACGGTATTCCGTACGTACACACGCGTGGTGATTTCGTTTTCCGTAGGAATGATAGATGGTGAAATAGGGTTGTTTCATATGTATAATTACTTATCAGTATATTAGTGATACTGATGTTATTACTTCATAATGAAACAACTAAAGAAGAAGAAGTGGAAGAAGAAATAAAGTTGAAAGAATCGGTAACGGACATTACCTCTTCTTTGAAGTGACTCTTTGAGACCTCCTTTTAGGGCACTAAAATTGGTCTTTCAAGAATACCAGGACCTCTAGGATGTTTCTATGGAAGTGGAGAAGAGAATTTGGAAGGGTTTTTCCGAGCTTTAATTCTCAAAGTGGTGTGAGGAAGAGAGGGAGGAGGTTCCCTTTTATAAGGGAGGAGAGGGGCACCTTTGGAAATCTTAAAAATATTAATTTATAATAAATCTAACCCCACTTAAAAACCTCCAAAAATTACTCATATTAGAATATTAGATGATATAGGGTTGTAATCACATCAAAAAATAAAATTTAGACATGTTAGGAATTTATTTTAAACATTATCAACTTGATTTATCCTTATTTAATCAATTTAATTTTTTTGTGGTAATAACATTCTAAATTTTAAATTATAAAAAATAATTACTTATTTGTTGTGAATTATCCATAATTGGATACTTTATAACATTTTAGACCATATAAATTTAAATTTATTTTGAAAATATTTTTGTGATTTTTAAACAATTTTATAATATGTAATTTTTATAAAATAACAATAGTGTCAATTTTGACACTATTCATTTATTTGAATTTAAATAAACAATAGACAAAAGATATGTTCGAACTAAAAGATTTAATAGATTAATAACATTTCATGTTTATCTAAAACATTAGCGGAGAACATTAAATAGTTCATATAATATTTATTTTATTATTTTTAAAATCACTTATTTGGTTTATCTCTTAATAAAATAATTACTACAACATTTTTGTATAATTATTTAATATACTTATTTGTTGAATAAAAATTCAAAATAAAATCCTATGATTAAGATACATATAATACCTTTCACAATAATAATTTTACTCAAATTTATCATCTTAAAATCACAATATTTAAATTGTTATATTTATTAAATTATGAAGGTGACAACTTTGGAATCATTTAAAATAAAATAAGATAAGTGTCATAATCGCTTTTATAAGGCTAAAAATGGTCAAATATTCAACCATTGGATGTTTATGGTTTAAATTTACATGACCAATAAGTTTTGGTCAGGGTTTTGTGCATTTTATGATCATTATTAATTTAATAAAATCTATATTCTTGATTTTTCACTAGATAAACAATTTCTGCATCACTAATGCGTCACAATTAATGATAATTATTTAATCCCTAAAAATTATAAATAAATTCGTATGATGTAGATAATTTTATTAGATTTCTGGAGACTATTCATGTTCTATGTTTCATGAAGTTTATCACTAAATGAAAATTATTATAATTATAAGATCTAAGAAAGTGACATGTTGTCACTTTCTTTGGTTTTAATAATAATTAAATTATTTTCATGGAAACAAGTCCATTAAATGATTCTAATCTTACCCTTAGGTGATATGGGTCGACTTTTAGTCATCAAATATGATTTTGACAGGTGTTATGGTAATTTTATAATCTCATATTTACCCTTAACTACCCGATTTACCTTTAACTATGGTAAATAAAATTTACTGTAGTTACTATTCATAATTCCAAAAAAAAATAGCATATTAACATAATTTGGACCCACGGATGCCAAATATGGAATCCATTTTTCTTAATTCAATACACAAAAGTTGCATAAAATAAATTAAAAACAATCCCGTTGTCGAAAGAAAATGGGTTTTTGTTTAAAACATTGCAAAAGATTGAATTGATTTAACCTACGAATTCAAGGTAAAATCAATGCCAATGACATACATTATATTAAATGATAAAAATATATTCTATTTATAATTTAAAACCATTAAATATGATAATTTAACCATATAAACCAACACTATGAAAAAAAGTTGATTTTAATCAAAATATAGCGTGTTTTTACTATTCATTAAAATGTGAAATTTATCGGAAAAATATCAAAACTTTATCCAATGTAAATTTTTATATCCTGATTCAAAAGAAGAATTTTATTTTATCAAATTGAATTTATAAACATTTCAAAACTAGATTTAATGTGGGTGCGCCATTAAAAGGCGGCAAAACTGTATTTTTTTAAAAATACTTATTTTACTTGAAAAATTTATTTTGTTCACATACCATGTTCTAGAAAATGTGTAAGATGAAATAATAATAGTATAACATTAAAAATTTAGTTAATAGTATTCATAACGGCTAGTTCATAATAATATTATAATAATATATCGTTGTTTAGTAAAACCCGATATTATGTACAACACACGCTATCGAGGAAGGTGACGATTGCGTGTAATGCAAGCCAAGTTAGGGTTGCGTGTAGTGGAAGACTCCTTTTTTGTTGCGTATAAAAAAATGCGTTGAATATATATATATATATATAATCAATGTTGTGTAGAATAACTACTATCAAACATACATGAAATTGTGTGTAACACGATCCAAGATTAGTGTTGCGTATACTGCAAGCTAAAACTGTGTTGCATATAGCGCAAGATAATCTTGGTGTAGCGTACACTAGAAGATATGAAATAAATTAAAAAGAATATATCTTATAAAATCTCAGGTTGTTACACCGAGCGACCGAATGATGCATCCTCTATTGCATTGAGATCCCATTGACTAGATGAACCTTTGAGAAACTTATACGTGAGACTTTGCGACAGATAGAGTTTTCCCCAGTAGATCGGGGAGCATATCCTTCGAGTGATGAACAGACAGAGTGCAGAGACCTATTAGCTGACAGACCTGATGACTGCTAGACTGATTCGACTAACCTTTTGGGGAGCTCCTGGTAGTTGGCGGAAGACCCATAGCGGTGGAGCACCTGGTAGTTGGTGGCAGACCCTCAGTACTCGACAGGAGGAGTACCTCTGCAGGCTATTCGGGAGAGTGCCTGGTAGTTGGCTGTAGACCCACAACGGAGGAGCGCCTGATAGTTGGCAGCAGACCCGCAGTACTCGACATGAGAAGTACCTCAACAGTCCAAGGTTAGTGAGAAGAGCCTTAGTGTCACGATAGGCCCCATGTTATCGATATAGGAGGAGTTCTACAACAGCCGTTGTTTCGAAAATGAAAATCCTGATTGGAGCTGAGTCAATTAATTTTGTGTTTCCTCAATATTGATATGGGTTACTAGATAACTTAGGTATATGTATGGACATATACCTAAGTATGGGTTATCCGTTGAATCCTTTACTTTTTGGTTTATCCTTGTTGGATATTGTGAGACCTTGAGAGTGTTAGGTTCCCTACTGAGTATTGTTATACTCACCCCTGCACGGTCTATGCCCAAACCTCGTTGTGTTGGATGAAGTTGACGGACAGTGCTAACGGATGCTGAGAGCACCAGGACTGGATGGTACCCGTAGGTGGAATTTTCGATGAGTCGGTACATAGAGGAGTTTGATGGACGTGGATTGTTGAGGTGGCCAATTGTACCTACAATTCAGGTAGGAACAGTTGAGGATGATCCAGGAGCTGCTCTATACTTTTCAGTCATTTGTACCTTTTTCAGTTTTACTTTCTTTCAGTTGTACTTGTACTTTACTGTTGGGCTTGTATTTCCAGCCGCTTTTACTTTCTAGCACCTCTTATTTATTAATTATTTCTTAGTGTTTTGCTTCCAGTTGCGTACTTTGATTGTGTGTATTTACTTTTTATAATGGAAATTCCTTCCCAACTTATGTAATTACGCCTTTGGTGCTAGTCGCCTGCCCCTGGCCAATGGAAGGCGGGCTTGGGGTAGTTACGGCACGTGCCCCGAGTACAGTTCGTGACATTTGTCTTGACCTAATTATCATCTAGTACATGAAAACTATAAGATATATTAATATTAAATAGGAATAATATGTTCTCTTGCATACAATATTTGTAATATAAGACATTATAAATCAATGAAGTCTTATTAATTAAATTTGAACATTATAATAATTTTGTTAATTTTCCTGATATAAATAATATTAATGGCATCATGAAATATATATTGGTCATACTCATTGCTAATGTCTCAATAAAGTATTTATTAATAATCACTAAAATACTTGTTGAAGGTATATAATTCTCCAAAAATAAATTTTTTTCAAAAAAAATCTTGTTCTAGGATTTAATGAGTATATATTGTAATAATTTTTTGGAAAAATTATAAATAAATTTCATAAAATTAACTAAATTTCTGAAATAATAATATTATGTTTTAATTTACCTAAAATTTGGTGAATTTTTAATATATTATCTTTTTTTAGTGAATTGTAGAAATTAATTTTTTTAAAATATTTCATATCAATTCATTAAAAAAATTTAAAATTACCATTTTTTAATTGAAGATTTATCTGGAACATATTTTAATGTAAAAAATGTGTCTCATTAATAAATTGATATAATACCTTATGGGGAATGTTTTAAATAAATTTTATATATAATATATCATTAAATATTAATTTTTTTCATAGAAATAATATTATTGTTCATATAGTTAATATAAAATAATCATTTCCTTGAAAAGTACATGTCTCAAAAATATAGTTTTTCATCACATGTGTGGATTTGGATTCTAATATTTTCAGTTCTGTGACTTTATTTTGGTAAAATTACTTCCATATTTGGTGTTTAAAATCCCAATTTAGTTTGTTATACCATTTTCATTTTTATTTACAAAATATTTACCCTGAAAAAAAAAATACTGTATGTAGACCCCGGAAAATGCGTCTCCAAAATTTTCCAAATGCTTCCATACATGATCCATGATTGTAGTCCATTTCGCAAGCTTCGATTTGGTAGGTCGCAGGGCCCAAACGGAGCTACGGAATAGGAGTTATGGACGTTTGAAGTTGGGCTGGAAATCTGGTTCGCGAAGCCCATTCGCGAAGCCCCCTCCGTGATCGCGGAGCGCCGCCGCGAAGCAATGAGGCGAGAGGCTCCATGAAACTGTTTGACGTTTGCAATGCGTCGCGAAGACCCCTCGAGAAGCACTAATGCGAAGCACCGATGCGAAGCACCCGTGCAGCACGGTCCCGCAAAGCTCTGGAGGCGGTAACTCTCCGCGAACGCATTTGACGTTTGCGAGCCCGCCGCGAAGCTCCAGAGGCGGTACCTCTCCGCGAACGAATTTGATGTTCACGAGCGCGCCGCGAAGCTCCTAAGGCGGCGCGGGAGTTCTGCTTCGCAGCGCCCTTGCCTATAAATACCCAGCTCACCCCCTTCTCCGGGAGAACGGCCACGGCCACTTCACCCCTTGGGCGGCCGAGCGGAGCTCCGCATTGCGGCTCCGCGAAGCCATACTCCGCGAGCAGCTTCCTTCGCGTTGCTGCTCCGCGAGACGAGACTCCATGAGTCCATGCTCCGCGAGCCTATGCTCCGCGATGCTGCTCCGCGAGACCAAGCTCCGCGAGAGCCCTTTGCTCCGTGATGTTGCTCCGTGATGCTGCTCCGCGGGACCAAGCTCCGTGAGACCCCTTTGCTCCGCGATGCTGCTCCGCGAGACCAAGCTCCATGAGACCCCTTTGCTCCGCGAGAGCCCATTGCTCCGCGAGGCCATGCTTCGCGAAGCTACTTCGCGAAGACCTATCCTCCGTGAGGATCCTACCTTCGCGCCCACTGGTCCATACCACGGGGGCTGTGCCCCCGCACCCCCGCTCGGGGTCAGTGCCGGGCTGCGGGACCGGCCCTCCGAGCCGGTCCCTTTGCTACCATCACATACCCCCATAAATAATGTAGAGTCGCACCGCGAACTTTTCGGGCCGGGATGCCGGGATTTTCCATTCCTCCCCTTATGCGCTCCCACCTTCCACCTATGGAATACCATGATTTGATACACTCCTCCGCACACCGTGGAACACCTAGAGTCGACATATTCCTCTGGGTTTCATTCCATGTCGTGAGTCGAGATTCTCATCATCAATTCCCCGAGTACCTTGAGTCAAACCATCCCTCAGGAAACTCCTCCAAACCAAATCACTTGGCTCCTATGCCAAGCTGAACCAGAAAGGGCCGCCTTTGCGAAAGTCCCAACACCAACCATTTCTAGGGACCTTCTGCCCAACAGTCCTTTCTACATGACTCTAAACTGTAGTAATCCTTATGTTCCAAACATAGGATGCCTCTTTCCCTACACAAGAGAAGCATGAGATGCTAACAGTCCTTTCTACATGACTCTAAACTGTAGTACACCCTATGTGCCAATCATAGGATGCCTCTTGCCCTACACGAGATATGCCTCATGCTCCTAGCATGAGATGCTAACAGTCCTTTCTACATGACTCTAAACTGTAGTACACCCTATTTTCCAATCATAGGATGCCTCTTGCCCTACACGAGAGATGCCTCATGCTCCTAGCATGAGATGCTAATAGTCCTTTCTACATGACTATAAACTATAGTACACCCTATGTGCCAATCATAGGATGCCTCCTGCCCTACACGAGAGATGCCTCATGCTCCTAGCATGAGATGCTAACAGTCCTTTCTACATGACTATAAACTATAGTACACCCTATCTAACAAATGATAGGATGCGTCTTTCTCCAAATAAGAGATGCCTTATGCTCCAAGCATGAGATGCCAATAGTCCTATCTACATGACTATAAACGGTAGTACACCCTATCTAACAAATGATAGGATGCCTCTTGCACTATACGAGAGATGCCTTATTCTCCTAGAATGATATTCCAACAGTCCTACCTACAAGACTATAAACTGTAGTATTCTCCCTATGTTCCTAATGTAGGATGCCTCTTGTTCAAAACATGAGATGCCTTTTGCTCCAAGCGTAAGATGCTCAATACCATGACTATAGTGGCATGATTACAATGCTCATTGGCATTATCCCTCTTGTGCACCAGTGCATAGGTAAATGCCTCAACCCACCAGTGAGTTGGGATGACCTCATGGCCAGACATGAGGAAGACATCGAGCAGCTTCCTAGCATAAGCCCCATTCACCAGTGCACCTCTTTAGCGGCACCCGGGAAGCTTCCTAGCGTAAGCCCCATTCACCAGTGCCACTCCTTGGTGGCACCCGGGAAGCTTCCTTGCGTAAGCCCCATTCACCATCTCCGCTCCTTAGCAGCACCCGAGCAGCTTCCTAGCGTAAGCCCCATTCACCAGTGCCCCTCTTTAGCGGCACCCGGGTAGCTTCCTAGCGTAAGCCCCATCCACTATTGTCACTCCTTTTCAGTGGTAAGCCGTTGAAATTCCAATGCAGCGGTAAGCCATTGACAACCCTATCCAGCGGTAAGCTGTTGTGATCCCATGCAGCGGTAAGCCGTTGACATTCCTATGCAGCGGTAAGCCGTTGACAACCCTATCCAGCGGTAAGCCTTTGTGATTCTATTCAGCGGTAAGCCGTTGACATCCTTATCCAGCGGTAAGCCGTTGTGATCCTATACAGCGGTTAGCCATTGACAACCCTATCCAGTGGTAAGCCGTTGTGATCCCATGCAGCGGTAAGCCGCTGACACCCAATCCAGCGGTAAGCCGTTGCGACCCCATTCAGCGGTAAGCCGTTGACATCCCTATCCAGCGGTAAGCCGTTGTGACCCAATCCAGCGGTAAGCCATTGCGACCCCATTCAGCAGTAAGCCGTTGACATCCCTATCCAGCGGTAAGCCGTTGTGACCCAATCCAGCGGTAAGCCGTTGCGACCCCATTCAGCGGTAAGCCATTGACATCCCTATCCAGCGGTAAGCCATTGTGACCCAATCCAGCGGTAAGCCGTTGCGACCCCATTCTGCGGTAAGCCGTTGACATCCCTATCCATCGGTAAGCCGTTGTGACCCAATCCAGCGGTAAGCCGTTGCGACCCCATTCAGCGGTAAGCCGTTGACATCCCTATCCAGCGGCAAGCCATTGTGACCCAATCCAGCGGTAAGCCGTGCAACCCCATTCAGCTGTAAGCCGTTGACATCCCTATCCAGTGGTAATCCGTTGTGACCCAATCCAGCGGTAAGCCGTTGCGACCCCATTCAGCGGTAAGCCGTTGACATCCCTATCCAGCGGTAATCCGTTGTGACCAAATCCAGCGGTAAGCCGTTGCGACCCCATTTATCGATAAGCCATTTTGGGCCTCCATCCTCGAGTAAGTCCCAACACCATGGGCCGCTCAACGCGTAACCCCTCTTCACTTCTCACGGATGCACCCTTCGCGACGTGATCGTCAGGTCCTTGCAACCTCTTGTTTCTCACACCGAGCATGACTCATGTGGGCTTAGAGTGAGCACCGACCCTGACCCCGAATAATCTCTTGAACTAAGAGGTCTTTGATCCATGTCAAGGCATGGTACGTAGGAAGCCTCTATGAGGTTCAAGCCCACCCGTCTTTCACATCGGGTTTCACCCTCGTCCAGCACGACGTTAAACTACACTCCAGTCCAGTGGTAAGCCATTGCGACCCAACCCATATTCCGAACTATGAGGAATTTGATCCATGTCAAGGCATGGTACGTAGGAAGCCTTCACGAGGTTCAAGCCCACCAATAGTGGACTCCCGGGTCTACTTTCATGTCGGTTCACCGACAAACACATCCCACTTGAACTGCGAGGTCTTTGATCCATGTCAAGGCATGGTACGTAGGAAGCCTCCATGAGGTTGAAGCCCACCCGTCATTTCACGTCAGGTACCATTCTGGTCCAGTGGTAAGCCATTGCGACCCATCCCATTTGAACTACGTGGTCTTTGATCCATGTCAAGGCATGGTACGTAGGAAGCCTCTATGAGGTTCAAGCCCACCCTTCATTTCACGTCGGGTCTCACCCCGGTCTAGCATGACGTTAAACTGCATTCTGGTCCAATGGTAAGCTGTTGCGACCCTTTCCCACCTGAACTACGAGGTCTTTGATCCATGTCAAGGCATGGTACGTAGGAAGCCTCTATGAGGTTCAAGCCATATTTCTCGGTCGTTCATTCACGTCAAGTTTCTCCCTCATCCAACATGACGTTAAACTGCATGCCTCCTTTTTTCCCGCATGACATTAAACTGTGCACCCAATTCTAGTCCGACGACAAGCCGTTGGGACTAACCCGAACTACGAGGTATTTGATCCATGTCAAGGCATGGTACGTAGGAAGCCTTCCCAAGGTTCAAGCCCACCCCCATCGGACTAAGGTCCCTCATTTACGTCGATTCGCCGACACCCACCGCCCGTCGTTTATTCACATCAGGGTTCACTATCGTCCCGCATGACGTTAAACAGTATTCCATCTATCCTTTGAACTACGAAGTCTTTGATCCATGTCAAGGCATGGTACGTAGGAAGCATCCCCGAGGTTCAAGACCATCTCTAATCAGACCAAGGTCCACCTTCACGTCGGTACGCCGACGATGCTCATCGGACCAAGGTCCACATTCACGTCGGTTCTCTAACCATCTCTCATCGGACCAAGGTCCACCTTCACGTCGGTACGCCGACGATGCTCATCGGACCAAGGTCCACATTCACGTCGGTTCACTGACCATCTCTCATCGGACCAAGGTCCACCTTCACGTCGGTACGCCAACGATGCTCATCGGACCAAGGTCCAGCTTCACATCGGTTCACTGATGATGCCCATCGGACCAAGGTCCACCTTCACGCCGGTTCACCGGCACCATCCCGAACTACGCGGACTTTGATTCCCTGCCACAGGGATACGTAGGAAGCCTCTTCAAGGCTCAAGCTCAACTTCACCGTCTCCCCTGCGATGGTCCCATTTCATTCCCCCTCCACTTCATTCATCCACCCATCACCCATCCTGATTCTCACCCGGGCCGCCACATCCCAGTGGAATCATGCAATCCACCTCCTCGCTGCTCCTAGCGGCGCATGGTCCGCTTTCCACGTGTAAGCCCCATCATATCTCCGGGTCGCTGTCCTCTGTGTACACCCTGATTCATCACCCTTTTCCCCTCTAGGGAGTGCACCACCTCAGATCCGTCCTCATTGGGCATTCTGATCCGTCTCTATGAGACGTTCTGATCACCCTCATTCTGTCTCCATAAGACGTTAAACTCATGGACTACCTCGTGATAAACATGAGATGCCTGAGGAAAACCTCGAACGAAATGCCTTTGGCGTAACCGTCTTCACAAGACGTTAAACATGCTACATACCCTGTATTAAACACGTGAAGCCGAGGAAAACCTTAGATACATGCCTCGGGTTATGCACCCTTGATATGCCCTCTCATGAGGAAGAATACAGGTTCCCCAATGTCCATGCACCCAGAGATGCCCTAACATGCCTGATGTTGCCGTCTACTCTGACCGAAGGTCGCTACCATGTCAAGACCCCATGGAATGTCTTGACGGAAGTAGTGTAATTAACCAGTGTCCATGATGATATGGCACCGGGAATCAGATTCACGAACAACGTATTAAATCTATGAGGGAGACCCGGACTAGGTGATGAGTTCCGAGGAGGAATCCACGGAAGGAAGAACCGACATCCCATCATCCCGTTTCGATCAAGGAGCAGACGTCCCTGAATAAGGAGCGGATGCCGCCTGCCTTTGGAAAGCGGGAATGCGGGGCAACAAGCCGCGCATCCTCCACAGACGGATGCGCGCGCCCTGGCGAAAGCGTCGGAAACACTGTAGTATACATAAAATGATGAAATAGGTTAATGGTAAAACATAAATGATTAAAATACCTATATAATAATATTTTAAATGGGTGATTGACCTGTATATTGATGATAAATAAAAATTTCAAAATTAAATATTAATCTAATTTGTTGTAGATAATTCCACCCAATAGTTATTGGCTCTAAATATAAAATAATCATTATTTAATCACATAAAACCACCCATCCTCAGTTATAGATAGCACTCCTCACCAACACCATTCTCAATTTGAAATCCATGAATCTCCATAAATATATACCAAATACTCTACCCTCCCCTATCCCAATTTCCCAGTGCTTCATTACTCATCTAAAGAAAAATTAAAAAGACATTAAAGAATCCATAAAATTGGTGATAAGGAGGGTTTACTTTCACCGACAACCTAATTTATTTTCATTTTTATCCTATTTTTTCCACCTCAATCCATTAAGAAATAATAACTCTTTTATCATTTATAAATAATAATTTTATTTTTCTAATGGTATATAATATATCCATACCTTATATTACCTCCACTAATTTAATGAAACGAAACCATTTTCCAAATTATGGAGGCTAATAATATTTGTGGATAATGGTTTTTCATTTTCCACTATGTCCCTCAAGGATAATCATTAAATTATTATTTAGGTTATGTCATATTTTCGTTTAAATATTATAACGTATTTCATATTTACTAAATATTATTTACAAAAAATATAAAATAAAAAAAAACTAGTTTATGATGGTCACAAAAACCACTAAATTTTACAATGAATTTATTATTAATGTTTTATCTAATGATCCCTCCTCCTATAAGAAAAAAATTGAAATACTAGACCCCAAAACTCGGAATGTGTAGGAATAACATTTAATTACCATTATTCTTTTTATTACAATCTGACTAGAAAATTCCATTATTATACATAGGGGAATCGACAATGAAACCACGAAACGAACAGACCTAAGACAATGAAAATCGACTAATATTAATAATATATTTGTTTGAAGATGAAATTAATGTATCATATAAGGCACTGTAAATATGAGAATTATTTTGTAAATAATTAACACCATTATTTAATCATTTATACAAGAGGATAATATATTAAAAAAATAAAGTGAAGAAAGAGGGCTAGGTTTTCTCATCTCACAATTTCTTCTATGATATATATGAATTATTCACCACTTATTTATTTTTTATGGTATGTACACTAACCTTGGATATGAAATATAATGAATCTAATTATCTTCATGTAATTCAATGACTCATTTTTTAATTATTACTTTTAAGGGGAATGAAATTTTACTAATTATAATGTTGTAATTGAATTATTAACCACTTTTTCATTCTTTCGGGTTAACATATACTTCATTGATCACGTCATACAAGTATTACTTTTGAAATAAATATGGAATATATTGTTTTTATTTAAATGTTTTTAGGTTAATTTTATTTAGATAATCATATTTGAATCATTTTCATAATTCTAACAAAAATTATATCTTATTTAAAAGGGACTTTCTTTGAAAATACTATTTTAATTTTCTCATAAAAATAATCCTTTTCCCTAATCCATGTTTTCTAAAATTTGATCGTTTTTCTATTATTTTATATATTTCTTAAATATTTTAAATCATTTATGAATTTTTACCAAATGGTTTGATTGGATTCATTTTTCATTTTCTAAATGACGATCTTTGAGTAATTTCTGAAAAAAATAATGAAGGATTATTTTTTAACTTATATGACAGGAGAAACATTTTACAACATCATGATACATTAATACATTGATGATTCCATTATAAGTATCCATTTTTATTTTCAATGAAAAAATTTTATTTATTATGTTCATACTATTTTGAATTTAAGATTTGATTAAAAAAAGGGTTTTTTGATGACCGAATGTGATTTTTTTACTACTTGAAAGGAGTTTCTCAAATATTTTATAATGATAATGTTAGAGAATATATAATTTATTCAAAATATTTTATTAATCATTATATAGTGGGGTAGGATAGATATTTCTATATGGGTCTATTATATCTTATATGATGGGGTGTTCATGATATAACCAGATGAGCCGGTTACAACTTAAATGATTCAATGGACATGATAAGACTAGGTGATCTCATTATATGTTAAATTATGCGGGGGAAAAATTATCCATGAGTGATACTATTATATATTTTGGTGTTCCAAGATAGAATTCTAATGAATTGGTTAATGATTATATTTGATGTCACCCATCTATAATTCTATTTAAAAGGGGTTTGAAAGGTTTTTATGACTGTGATGCTCCATGTTTTCTAAAATGGGTTTATTTTTATTTATATTCCATTTAAGGATTTTCTATGAATAATAATTATTTAAGTTTTCATATGAAAATGATTTATTTCAAAATCTCATTCAACATTGATATAATGTAAAATAATATTTAATATTCCCCCTCCACATGAGCATGATTTGAGGATTAATTTCTATTAATCCTTAAGTAGCATCACAATGATAGAAGAAGATGAAAATAAATTCCAAGGGATTAAATACAATTGTGGGATGATTTTCACTTTGAATGTACAAAAACAAAAAAAATTAAATAGATCTAAAAATCCACACACTATTCATGATAAAAATTGAATATAATTCAATGTTTAAAAAACCAAGACACAATATAGCACATCATCTAGACAAAACCAAGAAGAATATCATGATTCAATGCATAATACAAATCAATGAAGCTAAAAAACAGTAAAGACACAAACACCACATATACAAACATTCTCTAAGATCCAAATCCATAATTAATGCCCTGATACCATTCAAAAACACTATAGAAATTATATTCCTTTCCTTTACCTATTTTTTGAAAAACAATATATGTAAATGCACAAAATATTCCTTGAAAGGTGCGAGTAAAGTATCTCAAAAGGGTTTCCTAAAATTACTTACCTACTCATGAATCTATGATAAAATATATTATAAAATTTATATAAAATCATTATATTTAAAAATTTAATACATTTTAATTTTTCATATCAAAAAAATAATTTTCCCAATAATTAAATTTTCATGGAATTCCCACAATCAAATCATACAATTTCATAATTTTATTTGTAATAGACCATTAAAATCGACAAATAGACATATGAATTCCAAGGTGATATTTCAGTTCAATTTATTTTTATCTCATAAATCTACCATTTCACCATAATATAACAATATACTAGTTCCCCAATTGCACACTCCCCATCCAAAGGATCATGTTAATGTAAATGAACACACACCAAAAAATTATTACACAACAATGAAAACCTAATTATTCCAAACCAATTCAGTAAAATATTATTATTTTTTAAAACCATTCCAAAAAAATAATTTTACATGAATAAAACCAAAAAATAACATTTTAAAATCATCTTTTTAAAATCATTCAACAAATCAATTTTCACAGAAATTCATATATATATTAAAAATCATCACTAAAGGCTGTTTGTAAAAATAATTTCATAAAAAATTTACAATAAATTAAAATAAATTCATTATATTTTAATCAAATACATCATTTAAAAATAATATTAATCTAGAGTAATGTATCCTATATCATAAACAATGATGAATATGAACAGAAATCTGAATTATTCAAAAATAAAATCAGCTTGAAACTCCAAAACCCTCCATTGATATCATTTCCTAACATAAAAATAGAAAAATATAAAAATATAATCATTATTAGATTAAAATATCATATAAATATCAAAAATTTAGAACATATACATATACAAGTGAAGTAACATTAATACCTCTATAGAAAACTACCATGAACGAAGACTTACCAAGGAATCTAGGCTTCATTACACTAAACATTTCCAAAAGTTCACTCCCAAACCATGTAGAATAGTCTATATAGTATTTGGGATGATATAAATTATATATTGGATTGAAAAAGAGAAAATTTTCCCATTTAGGTTAAAAGTATCTAATAAAAAATCATCTATTTTTCTACTATGCATGGTTACGGTGCACAATTTGGAATATAGTGTGCTATCAATGAAAAATAAAATTTCTAAAAAATAAATAATTCACTTAAGAGTCCTCATGGTTTGAAAAAATCAATCACCTAACAATGCACTTACCAAGATACCCCAACTACCCATTTCATGGTTATCTATTGGAGATTCAATGTTTTTAATAATAGTGATCAAAATGTGAGCATTATGTAAAGCCCCCAAAACACTCCAAAAGTCCTCCAAACCAACATATGTTCACTCAAAAATTATATATTCATAAAATAAATAAATAAAGTCTAAAATAATTTAAAATAGAGGTGAATAATTCTCCAAAATATTTTTCTTTTTCTCCCTATAAATTCGAAGACCCCTAATACCCTGAAATTGTTTGGTCCATTTCTCGACCATTTCCTTCACTCATTCACATTATTCTTCCAGGATTTAAAATTTAAAAAAAACCATAGTCAACTGATTATTTTTATATGAAATAAATTATCCTTCCTACCCAAAAATATACTGACATATTATCCAATGAATCATCCAACAATAGGTCAGTGTGATCCCATATAATAACATGGAATGGATTAGAATAATATTTTTCCAACTGAGATACATGAAAAAAATTCGGTATTGAAAAAAACCATGGAATAGATATTAAAACTCAAATTATTCATGTGTCTCATAATGTCCTATGTATCAAAAAGTTAACATTCCCTACATTCCAAAAAAAATTATGTCCTAGAGAGATTATCAAGGAAACATGATCACTCATCTCAAATGACAAAAACCATCAACAATCACCCATATATGAATTCTGATCACACTGTACCTTTGCATCTATTTCTTGATAAACTAAATCATCTTGTTTGACTCTTAGACATGGTATGGTCCAACTAGTGCACTCTAACATGTTTCCACCGAATGAAGAGGCAAATGAAAATGACTCCCATAAAATTATTCAAAATGAGAAATATGTATCGAGTCCTATTAACTATTGTTATATTAGAAATCCACTAATCGTATATGATCCTCCCATGATCCACAAAATCCATTACACGTGATCAAATAATATCTTCCCATCATTGTAACTTCATTTTTTATTTTATAACCATCATATGTTGATATGTTTTACTCATAGTTAACTGTGTCCCTAGGGCTTACCTAAAGGATTTATAAAAGTGAAATGTAAACCTATAATATCTATCTAACATTATCAAAAATTGTATTCAAATCATTTTTAAAATTGCAGGGATATATATTTTATACAATTACCACACCATATGACATTCAATAATATGTAACAAATATGCTAACATTGTGAGTCGATCAACTATCACCCATATGTTGTCATGTTTCCAAACTATAATTGCAAGTCATATAACAAAATCCATGGACATACTCTAATAATTCCAAACATGAATAGGTAATGACATAAACATGCCACTTAGACACGAGTTATCTACCGTAACCTATAGATAGGTGAATCATCTTGAAGAAAAACTCAATGAACATCACCTTCACAATGACAGACAAAAATCATTTTTTCAATACTTTTTATATTTTATATATTATATTATTAACATAAGAATTTGAATGGGGGTGATGATGATGAATTTTTTATTGAAAAGCCTTAGGTATGGCAATCTGATTTCCAAACCACAAAAATAAAATCTTATCCAGTCTCTACCATTCAATGGTCTCCCTAACCATGAGTATTGAAAATATAAAAACATATTCTCAATAAAATGTTTATTGTTCTTTTACATATCATCAAAATCAAGGAACAAATAAAATAGAAATAAAACTTCTACAATACATCACTTTTCAGAATCCATGCTCATATTAGCAATCACAAACATCAACTGCCACTAATCTGAAGCCTCTTTTTTCTACTGAGTATATTAATTTCTTCGTAATTAAACATCCACAGAATTTCCACCACCCAATGTACAAATCTTGTTAATTTTAATGTTTTGGAGATACTCCATCCATCTTCATTTCTGATGATTCAAATCCCATTATGATAAAACATTTTTCAAGAAAACATGATCTGTGAAACCTATATATTTATCACAAAATAGGTAATGATAAAAATTATTCAAAGTATGGTCTACAATGGATAACTCAATTTCATGTGCTGATTAGTTATTCTTCTATATATGTATCTATTATGATACATAATCAATCACATGATCTCCCTACATGAGAACACAACCCAACCTGAATACTAAGACATCACAATAAACCATATACCATTTTATTAATTCTACAGAAATCAATATTGGTGTTTATGTATGGAGAATTATATTCTCATTAACAGTCTTAATAAATTTATCATTATATTGGAATGAAAACATTTTCCTCATAAAATTCTGCATAGGTGAAGCTAGTGAGTAAAAATCATGAACAAAGCATTATTAATTACCATATTAACTAAAGAAACTAAGTATGTAAAATATATTCTTTAGGGGTTTCCAAGAGATAACAACTTCTTTCTTTAATTGATCCATAGTAAAAAATCTTTTAGAGATTACATGGATAAGGAAACATAACTCTTGTAACCAAAAATCAAACATTGATAAATTTTCATAAAAATTTTGATCCCAGAAAATTCATACACCATCACAATGTTTTTTTCATACTCAACCATTTTCCATGAATGGACCAATAAGTCATCCAAAAACAACACCATAAAAGAATATTAATATATTTTAAATTTTAAATTCATCATTTCCATTAATACACCTAGTGCTTTGAAAATACTAAATGGTATAGACACAAAAATGTAAATGAAACATATACTCCTGAAATATGTTTTTGGAAAATCCACTTTCCATATTAGAAATTTGTGATATACAGATTGAATCAAAATCATTAATAACCATTGATATTTTCTCAAATTGTTGAATAGATCATCAATGTGCTGATGTAAATACCAATTATTTACAATAACATGTCTTTGCTTTTGGTAATACATATAGAGAATTACATTTATATCTAGATTTTTCACAAATAGTGATGGTTCTACCCATGAAGATGTGCTATAAAAAAAGAATTCTTTTCATTGAAGCTCCTCAAAATTGACTTTTGATTCCCTTAATTTTCTTGTTACCAGCCGAAAAGGAATAAATGAGATTAGAATAGTCCCCAAAATGAGATAAATCATATGTTCCTGCGCCCTTTTGGGTTAAAGCCTTGAGATGTTATCCAGATATACTTTTATAAACATATCAAGAACTATTGGAAAATAAATCTTATGAATCATGTATATCAATTCCAAATTTAATTCTTTCAATAAATATGATATCGATTTAACTTCTTGTTCTAACAAGCATGTTTTGCCTCTCTTTAAATTCATTTCTACTCAAAGGTTGATGTCATTATTACTCATAAAATTAACCATTCTATTATAATAATCAATGTGAGTGATGAAATATTTCATGCAATCCAAACAAAAGATTTTCTTATAGAAATTGGTATAATGTTTTGATAAATTCCATAATAACTCAAATCCATTATTTTTTTGTACATTATTTTAAAAAAAGGATCCAATTTTCATTTATCTAAGAGGAGTATCATGTTTTGAAAAAAAACACGCATTATCTCAACATTTAATCATTGAAAAGAAATACCCTATGATGTAAAAAATGGATTGGATTCACATATATCAAAAAAATATTTCATAAATTTGTAATAAAAATAATTGTACCTATCACTATCAATTGTACATATTGGACTTTCCCAAAATAATTCATTACTCCACATAAATTGTAACTCACTATATTTTTTCCATTTTCACCATATTTATATTTTCCTTGCTTAGGATTCAAGGGATTCAGGGAATAACCTTGCCTAGCTTTGATTTTCTAATGAGATTTATTCTGATTCATGTATCCCATCCATATATATGATCCCTATGACAAAATATATGTGTTATGAAAATCCAAAATCAGTTAACATAAAAAATAATAAGTAAGATTCTCACTCTAATTGAAATTGTGAAATTATATAGGTGGATTCATCCAATCTCACATATTCTGATCAGAAGATCAAAATTTGGATCTTCCTGCTTTAGTGTCAGGAATTTTCAAAAGATTCACCAATCAATATGTCTGATTCTATGTCATCCTAGTACCTTCAAAATAGGTTTCCATATTCAATTCAATATGATAACTAAGATCCCACATTTATCTTTATGTATGAACATGACAACTCTACCGATATCTCCTAATATGTACCATTATACCACTATCTCTCTATTGAAAAAATATATATAATCCAATATATAAAACATGTAAATTTTCATGAAAATATCTTCCCTCATCCGTTATTAAAAATTTATTCCCATCATGGAATATAATGCATGGATATCATGTGAAAATAATACCAAATTTATAAATTTATCAAAATAGTCTATCATAGATAGGCTCACATCATTCTTTGAAAAAATGTATTACATTATAACAATCCATAATGTGGAATGATGGATTTTTTGAGCAATTAAACAAAACACTTCCATGGAATTACATTATCTAATTTAGAATCAACTACAAAATATAACCAATATATTTCCTGATACTCCATCATATAGGTTACCAAATTTACTTTTATCTCAGTTTGTGTTCCTAGGAATTCTATTATTCAATTCATTCTTGTTAGCTACACCATTATATTCTATGGTTTCCCATCATATATGATGATTGGTGGATTATGATTCTGAAACTAAATGGAATTATCTAATTTTCATAGTTCATCCATCTAGATCCATATATCTATAACTAGAATGTTTTGGGATATACTTTGATGTTGCTGTTTTTCAATTGTGTCTCAAGTGCAACAACATTCCCAGCAACTTCCTCTAGTTGGTTTCATCAACGCCTTCAAGGTACCACTTCCTATAACAAAAAAATTCCTTATGTATCACTCTCATGAAACTGTAGTCTTAACTATTTCAAATAGACCACATCATAACAATCACCAAAATTATTTTTGAAAATATATATATTCCATGTTCAACCATTTTTATGGTTGTAGGATTATATTGAGAATAATACCAGTTTAAAAAACCATGATAATTCATTTTTAACATATCTCGTTTGTAAATAATTAAAATATTTTTCAAAAATAAACAGAGTTTTAAAAAATCATAAATCATTACTCAAATTGAAAAAAGAGTTATTAGAGGAATGTCATTTTGAAAAAACATGTCAGGCTCTTTCAATTAGATAAACCCATGAAAATGAGGCAACAATGCATGTTGGTGTCTAAAAACCAATATGAATTCAACTCCCTTGTAACATTAGTTTTATCATAAATAGGTTCTCTATGAATCTTTATGATCTACATTTCATATTCTGATAATCCTATTATTTTGGAACATCCCAACACAAGGGATAATTATGAATTATTTTCAACTCCAAGACTAACACAACTACTACCCAAGAACCGAACAAACTAATTCCACATTTCCAAAAAAAATTAACCAACTAAGACTGAAACCATTTGTAACATCATTTCCCTCCTCATTAGATTGAGTCAAGGAGCAATTACTACTCGACCAAAGGTCACAACCCCAAGAAATCAAGGATGTAAATAAATTACAAGGGAGTCAATACAATTGGTTGATGATTTTACATTAGAATAGAAAACAATAAATATAGGATAATAATAACCAATATCCACTACATGAAGAAAGATAGAAATGTAATATGGATAAATTTAAAACAAATAAAACCAAACTAAATTTGAGTATAAAGTAGAATCCCTGAAAAAAACCAGATACAATGAACAAGAATATAAAACAAAGATCCAAGACTATAAATACAACAACATTGACACTCCCATAAATCTCCATTCTAATCCTTGAAAATCAATTCCCAAGGTATTATGCAACATCACCAAAGAAAGTATATTCCTTTCCCTTACATCTGTCTCAATAAAAAATCTACAAATTCTCCAAAGTTTATAAGTAGGGGATGAGTAATGATACTCGGTAGGGTTTTCCATAATGACATCCATACTCATGACACTAGGATAGAACATGGTATTACATGATTATATAATAATTATATAAATAAATTAAAAAATATAAAAAATTTATATCAATTCCTTGAATTTTCAAAATAATTTTTTTTATTGATAGTATTAAAATGTACCTTCAAACAATTTCACAATATCATTTGGAATAACCCATTCTAATCAAATCATACACACATGTGTCACAGGGTGACTACTCCATAATCTTGATTGTTATCTTGTTGATCTACAATGTATGCATAAGGTAATCGTATTCCAGTTACCAAATCCCACACACCCCTTCTATAGGTTATTATTAATGAAAATGAACACCCACAAACCACTAATGACAAAACCAAGAAAAATAAATTGTTCTGAATATTTTCAATAGAAAAATATATTTACTGAAAACCTATCAATTATCCATTTTCCCATAAATCTAACCCAAAAAAATTTTAAGATCATTCACTAATGAAATATGAAATAAATTTCCATAATTTCAAAAAAATAGATTATCGATAAAATAAATAATGACATGAATTCTTAAAAAAAAATTGACGAATCTTCAAAACAATGACATAAATTGTGTTCCCTAACACCAAAATGACCAAATATCATCATTATTAGCACAAATTATCAATGATATATATCCAATGGAATATATATATGAATCTATGTGAGGGGATAATAATAGACATACAAAAAATGATAAAGAATAGATACTTTCAAAGGAATTTGAGGATCAACACACTCAAAATTGCAAATCAATAACTCCGAGATCAATAGGAATGGTCCCCATAGCCTTTGGACCGATATGAACTCATGCTAGGTTTGTCTTGAGGGAAGACAATCAATTAACATGAACAATCGAATCATATCCAATATTTTGGTATAATTATATAATTTGATTATTTTAGGAGAACAATTAATAAATCCATACAGTAACCATTAAAATGAATCTATCCCAGAAAAAAATGTTTCTTCTATGTAGAAACATAGTTTTTTCAATTAATTCACCGAATAATGCACCAACATAGAGGAAACACCCTCACATTATTTTTTTTATTTATATGAGTTTCCTAGTTTGATGAAACTATTCTCAAGATGTTGATTTTTTAAAAATCCCAAAAAAAACTTTTTAAAAATAATAAAACACACTCAAACATCACCCAAACACATAATAAAATTAAAATACATAATTAAATTGTTGTTTACATGAATCGTGTGAACTACATATTATAGATTCATTCTTCTTCAAAAGACTAGTGAGATTAATTATTTTTATCTCTTACATAGATTTTTTTCCCATGTTAGTTATTAAAAATGTTTTTATAGGATTAAATAAAATTTAGGGATGAGGAAGAGATCTATGGGAAATGTGTGAATATTTTTCATGAAGAGATTTCTTGATTTATGGAAAATGTTGATACTTTTTATAAGTTTCCATAGTTAATGTATTGGTTTAAAATATTTTCTCCAAATTATATAATTATATAAGCCGAAAATATATTTAGGATAACAATGTGATCTCTACATTTAAAAGAACAATAATATTTGTTGTGTATTTCCAGGTCCTCTCATTTTGTTTCAGAGTGGGGTTTTGACAACTTTGGAGATTATTATGTTACATGTACTGTCTTTTGACAAGTTATGGATATTAACACGAGTCTACAGGTTTTGGTATGATTATTTGATCCAAGTCATACACAACAATTTAGTAGTTTAATGAAAATGGTTTCTAGGAGATAATGACATTTTTGGAGAATTAATTTATAAGTGTTATCAATTTTGGTATAAAGGTTATGAATGTTCATATACCACAGAGTATCTATGGGTATTATCATTCAAAGAACCATTTTCATTTTAATATATTATAATTATATTAATTTTTTCAATGATATTAATCTCAATTGATTAAGCATAATTCATCTCTAGAGAATTAAAGTGATCTTTCAAAACCTTCTAATATCTTCTAGATGATTTTAATTTAAATGTTATTTTAAAATGATGTTCGAATAACGAAAACATCTTTCTAAGTATGAAATTCACCTAAAAGAAACTATTTTACTTATCTAACATGATTTATATTCTAAATTTTTTTAACAGTTCATGGTATACTTTTCATTTCATTTAAAAATCACAACATTACTAACTCTCTCAGGAATTTCCAAAATGGACATGACATTAAAATTCTAGAAGTTAAGCATCTCTTCAGATGATATAGGGGATATAAATTATATATTGATATTGAGATTTTTGGTATGAATTATTTTATTCTGTTCATAGTATGTAGTATTTTTGGGTTGAAATGTACGAATTGGAAGGACATAATTCACATAATTGATTATCATAATGAAGAACTTAATGGATAATATGATAAATCAGGGTTAATGGTTTACGGCTGGATATTGAATTATGGTTTTTTTACGTATTGAGTCTATAAATTTTTTATATAAATGGATTTTATAAGTATTTTTGGAATCCTGATGCCCCTAATGATTCTTCCAAGGGGTGTTTGGTTTTTGTTAATAAATAAATATAGGATGAATAGATATTTTTATATTTTTTGAACTTTTTGATTTATAGAAGTTGATTCTAATACTATAGGTATGAAAAAAATCATCTGAAATCATTATCATTTGGAGAAATGTTGATTATAAAATTTTACTTCTCGAGAATGTATATTTAATTATGTTCTTTACCAAACTATTATAACAATACCTCAAATTTTTGATATGAAATATGTAACAAAAGTTTTATCCATTTACGTTTTATATCGATTAATGAATTGGATTTTATCCCCTAAAAATATGGTTTTATGAAGGATAAAATTAGAATGACTATGTACACTATCACTCTCCATCATAAAATGATTATTTGAATTATCTTTCATTTCAATATTTTCTCATTCAACTAATTGGAATCCTAGTGTGGGGGTGGCCTTGGTATTGTCTATCACCTATTTTTATGTGGAATATTTATTGTCAATTTTACATTGTGAAATTTCAATAAAGGTTTATTGAAAAGTGAACCCAAAATTTTTCAACCACGAATTCAATTTTTGAGGGAAAATTTAATTAAATGATGGATAATGAAATATATATTTTTTTGGAATCATATAATATTATCGATTTCATATAAGTTACACAGTATTGATCATAAACAAACAACATAATATTATTATTTAAATATGACCTTTATAATGTAACCATTATGTTAGTGGGGATGAATAATATTATTTATATCTAGGCATATATAATACTCATAGTAATTTCAAAAATATTAATTAAATCTTTTTTTTAAAATCTGTCAAATATTTGGGGAAAAAAATTTATTATGAAAGAATACATTTTCAGCAATAAAAATTTCTTTCATAAATGTTTTGAGTGAATATTATAAAAAATCATTGGAAATTTTATTAAATAGATTTCATAAAAATAACATCATTTGTAGAAAAATTAAATTAAATTCTATTTTGGGTGATATTTTTAAATTTATTCAGAATTTAATTTGTTTTCAATGAATAGTGAAAGTATATATTTTTTAAAAATATCATTTCGGATCAATAAATTATAATATTTAAAATTACCATCATTTTTAGAATTTGTTTTTATATAATTTAATTTTAATTTGGTTATATTTTATCCACTTAATTTATTTTTAATCATCTATGTATTTTATTTTAGAATAAGTTTATTTTGTGTCTAAAAACATGTTTTTGTTAAAACTTTTTTAAAGTATATATTTTTTATCCTTTTTAAATAACTAAAATAATACCTAATGGGGAATGTTATAAAATTTGTATATATATATTATATCATTAATTATTAATTTATTTTTAATCAATGATTATCATTAGTCATATATTTAATGAGAAATCATCTTTTTACCTAAAAACAAATCTTTTAAAACTCACTATTTCATCACATCATTCGGTTTCATTTTAAATTTTTATAATACAATGAATAAAATTTTGTAAAAGGGATTCCAATTTAGAAATAATAAGGTCAAAATTAGATATTATGTCCTTTTCAAGTTTTATGTATAAAAATTTTACTATGGTAAAAAATTATTTACCGCACTACTGGTAAAATAATGAAAATTTTCAATGTTAAAATGTAATAGAATAGAATAATTAAAAACTTAAAAATTAAATTGGTAATTTATAAATTTAATTACAACAAAAATCATTTAAAAAATTAATTATAAAATTATTTATTCGTAATTAATTCCACCAAAATGTGGATGGATTTAAATATAATTAAATAATTACTTAGTAACTTAAACAACTCCACCTCATGTATAAATACAACTCATGTACACCACTATTCTCCTAAAAAACCATGAAATTACTAAAATATCTAACATAACATATCATCCCATTTCTCTCCAAATTCATTTTCTTCTTGTCTCACGCAAAGAACAATTCCATGGTCACTATAGGATCTTTTAAGGATGTGATATTCAAGGGGTAAGTTTCTCAGACAACCTCTATTAATTTAATTTATTTCTATGTGTTTTCTTATCCTCCATAGAGAGAAGAATAATAACTGAATTATCATTTAAATAATATAATTTGATGATTTCGATGGAATATAATATATAAAACCCTTCTATATTCTCATATTATTCATCAAAATAACTATTGTCTAAATTATTGCGGATAACCACCTATGTGGATAATGATTTTACATATTTCATTATCGCCTCCAAGGATATTAATAAAAGTAATATTATGGTTAATTAAGAATGAAATTTTAATGTTATAACTTAATTCATGTTCCGGAACTAGTATATAGATATAATATTAAAAAAAAATAAACTAGTTTATGATAGTGGGAAAATTGAAAAATTGAACGAAACATTTATCGTTTACATTTTACCAAATGATCCATCCTCAAGTAATAAATAAAATTTATATAAGGGAACATATTATAAATATTTTTGTATATTAATTCCATTTCATTTCCCTTTTTTTATTATTTTTAATTTAAAATTAAAACTCATAATTATACATGTCTAAACGGGCCACAAAACACTAAAACGAGCGTACCGAAGATAATTAAAATCATGATATAATTTTAATAAATTGGTTTTAAAATTATATAAAAATTTAATATATTGTATTATAAACATTATTCATGATATATAATAAATTAGAACATTATTTGGACTTTTATACATGATGTTAATGTATTAAAAACTAGAGGGATATTTGAGGAAATTGTTTCTGGTGTCACATTATCTTTGGTAAGTTGAGTCCTTATTCACCACTTAATTCAATTGTGAGGTGTTATATATCCCATTTATATTTTATATAGTGAATCTCAAAATATTAATGATATTAATTTTTTTATTTTATAACTATTTCTTTTATGGAGAATATGATTCGACTGATTAAAAAGTTGTAAATGAATTCACAATCAATGTTCAATTATTTTGTTTAAGCACCTACTTATTTGATTATTTCATAAAAGGATTATCGATGTACTGACTTGTGAATATATTATTATTTATATCCACTTTTGTTATATTTATTTATAGTGTATACAAATATTTTACAAATTTTATTACTTCTCACTTCAATGATATATAATATTGGTTTTTCTCCCTTATCAATTATTTATAATATTGATTCTAGAAATTTATTTTATATTATATAATTATTTATTTAAATTAATCTTCACTCATGTTTTAATCTTCATATAATATAATGAATGTAATTTTTTGTAGTTATCTTAATGTTATTCATCGTGAATATTCTCATAAAAATACGAATGGAATGTTTTTTAATCTTATATAGAATGATCTGAATTTTTATCAATCCAAAAAATATAATTATTTTATACTTTCTATTTAATTTTCCATTGTTATTTTCAATTAAAAATGATTATTAATAATACGTGTTTTGTCTCTATTTTAATTGTGGATTTTAAAATAAAATCATATATTTTGATATCCAAAAGTGATTTGTATTTTTACATGGAAAGTGATTATTTTATTAAAATATAAATATTATTTATTATTTATTCAACATATGGTACTATATAATTATATGATGGGTCGGCACATATAGAACTTGGTGAGCCCATTATAGCTTATACACATTGTTTGATCCCACTAATTCTTATAATATGGGGTGCATGAGATAGCATTGGCTGATCCCATTAAACCTTTGTATATAACCAGATAATCATATAATTTATTTCTAAATGATTATATTCGATGTCTGCCAAATGGTTATTCGATTTAATAGTGTTTGGAAATGGTTTTATGGATGTGATTCTCTAGGTTTTTGAAAAGTGTTTTTATTTTTCTACATATCATGTTTATTAATTTTGATTGTGATAAATTTTTGTGATTTTAATGTAAAAATTACTTATTTCAATATCTTAAGGAAAATTTATATAATCTAATATATTATATGGGTTTTAATATTTTTTATAAAAGTAATGATTTTTTAATTTATGTGAGTGGATGATATTTTTCTACACATCCCATGTTTTTCAAATGTATTTCAAATTATTTTATAAATAAAATGGAAAAGGATTAAAATTTGGGCGAATTGGGAATATTTTTCTGAAGATAATTCTTATTTTATTGAAATATGGATACTATGTATAAGTATTCACTTTTATTGTTTGGGTTCATTCGTTAAGAATTTATCATCATTATATAAAATTACAAACCGAAAATATATTTTTCAAATGAAATTGATTTCATGATTTAAAAGTACTAGAATTTATATTTTTTAGGTAGGTTCCTTATAAAAACAAGCCTTACAATGTACATTGTTTGAAAAAACGTGGTGGTATACGTAGGATAATTCAAATTCTTTTTACAAAAAAAATAATTTTACTAGATAATTAAAATTAATGAGCCAGGATAAATCTATCATGTCTTATGTTCAAAATAAGGTTCAATGATTTAATCATCCAATAAATGATTTTATATTTTTCCTACTATTAATATTATTTATCACATGATCATTTTTTTATTCTCTAGAGGGAGCCCAATAAAAAATATTTATATTGAATAAGAGGTAAAATGTGGAGACAATGAGAAACAAAATGGTAATATGCTAGTATTTAATGTTATTGTGATTATTCAATATTAGTGATCTGAAATTATTATTACCAACCTATACCTTAACCAAATATCGATTTCACCAAATAAGATAATTTTATTGTTCTCTAAGAGATCAAATGTTGGAGACCATAGTGGAAAAATCTCCTTATTTTCATAAATTGATAAATTTATAAAGATTCAATGAAGAATGTGCTTCAATTTAATTTGAAAATATATTATTTGGGGAAAATAAAAGTACAATTAAAATAACATTTGAGAATGAAATGAAGAGTATAATAGATGGAAATTAATCTCATCACAGTGATCCATTTATAGTTTTTTCCTCAAATGTGGATAACCTTTAAAATATCTGACCCAATTATATCCTATAAAGGGTAAACCCCATAACACATAAGGACCTATATCAATGTAAAATAGATTAATTATTTTTTATTGAGTTTAAAAAATTAAATTGTATAAGTATTTTATGAATGTTATTTGAGTATATGAAATAAGAAACGTATAAAAATTGTAAAAAATTTCAGAAGAATATATTTATTTATTACCATAATATTTATAGATACCACTATGGATTTATAATTTTTAGTTTTATAACATTTTCCATGTATTACATTTTTCTCTGATAATTAGTTTTTTGGGTATGTAACATTATTAAGGATATTTATACAAAATAATTATGTGAATACATCTCGTTAGGCTAGAATACAAAATATTATTTTGTATAAATCCATTTAAATATTGTGAAACCAAAAATAAGATTATTGAAACCTTTAAGGTTTATCATATATCCTATTTATTAATAGTTAAGGCTCATAAAATTTTTATATTGTTATAGGAATTGAATTAATATACATTTAGAAAAAGAAGATCGTAGATGTCAGGTGATTACAGATCACTTTCAGCATGGCCATGGTGATAGAACCCTTACCTAAAGGTCTCTAAGTTATTGACACTAACCAATGACCTATGATATTTCTTGGTCAAGTTTTTATTTTTTTAGTTATATGATTTGATGAATAAATATTAATGGTGATCATGTAGCGTTACTGTTCAAGATTATATATTAATGTATTATATTGAAGAACATGCCAAAAAATTGGATTCAGAAAATAGTTAAAGATATTAAAATATACACAATTTCATTTTATATATTATTTTTTAGTTAATAGTTAAATTTAGTTCTTCATGAACAAAAAAATTGGACATTCATTTCTTGGATTAAATGATGAACTGGACTCAGATCGAAGCACAACAAAAGGATAAAACTATTCATATGAAGTATAACATATCAAGTATATATATTATTTTATATTTATAAAATAGTAAAATCATTCATGAATATTATTATGGGTATTTTTAAACAAATATTATATTCTATTACATTCATATTAGATGAGTAAGATTCTCTTTTAAATCATTATATATTGATGTATTTGTGGTCCTTATCAATTTATTCATCATTCACATGATTATAATAAATGAGAAATTTCATTATGTATACATATTTATGAATTTAATAAATTTACATGTGAAAACATTCCAATAATGTCATCTAAAATAGAATAATTGTCTTGTAACCTTTGAACATACCTTTATCACATATTAAAAGGATGTTTTATTAACTCTTATTATGATGTCCGTTTCCAACAAAGGTATTATAAAATATAAAAACCTTGATAACAGGGATCATGTTTAATTATTAATTTTGAATTTAGTTTATGTGTTATAAATTTAAATCCCCCATAATTTAGAATTATTTCATTCTGAATAAATTCATTTTCTTCAAATGCTTTTAATGAATACAACACCAGGTCAAAGAGAAACTCGATACACTATTAAAATATTATTTAAACCCAAAATATGTATCATAGTAATTAAATTAAAGGGTATGAATTTATCTAAATACATTTTTAATAATATATGTAATATATTTTATCATTTGATATGATTTTTTAATAATAATAATAATAATTTAAAAGAAAAAATATATGAGCTCTGAAAAAACTATATTTCTTCATCAAGACAGTTTATGCGCACATCACATATATTATTTAAAATTTATTTTATCCAAATAAAAAAATATTTTATGAATAATAATTAAAATTTGACAAAATATTAACAAAATTATCTTTTTTTGAATGTTTTGTCTTTTTTAAAAAAATTCCATTTTTCTATGAATAGTGAGTAATAATTAATATTAATCAAAAACTAATTTTTTTAAATAATTTATTATGATAATTTATTTTTTAAATTATCTTTAATTTAAAATTACTTTAATAATAAATAATTTTATCCAATTTAATTCCTTAGAATCATTTTAATATTGAATATTTTTCATAAAAACATTGTAAACTTTTGAACATTTTCATAATGAAAACATTCTTTCTCACTATGGCTGTGGGATTATTTTTAAATTAAATAATTAAAATTATAAGATATGAATTTGAAAAAATGGATTCCATATATAAAATAATTATAATTATTAATATATAATATTAAAAAAAATTTATTTGAAAATAATTATTTACCAAAACACAAAAAATTATTTACGTCGGTTAAAGTAAATTGGGTTTACTAAGTGTTAAACTAATAAGAAATGAATTTAATTGATAGGAAAACTAGTATAAATTTCCTTCTATGGAAATAATTAGAGCCAATAGTGTCTAATTATTTATATTACTTCATTTTTGACAGATGCTTCTTTTTAAGAATGTGGTTTCACCTTTTTCGTCTTAAAAATCACAAGTGTGTCTCCCACCACACTTTTAAAAGTCCACCATCTCTCATATATTATTCAAATAATCAAAAAAAAATTGGTATGTAAATACCCTTAAAAACATTACAATTTCCTTAATTTCTTCATAGAAGAATTATATTTGAGATCAATTCATCATTGCATGTATTTTTTTGAACCCCTCTGTAGGATACTCGAGGAATACATAAAGAATAATCATTGACCATATTAAATTATTGTATCCTCTTACTACTTAAATTATCTTTAAAACATAATGATATGATAACCTCAGTCTCTTAAATATAATAATATGATTATATTTTATGATAATAATCTACAAAAATCCTCAATTCTCACAATCGGGTTATGAAATGACTATCTGTGTGTATAATTAACTTCAACATCACGAATTGATGTCATTATTTTTTCATTACCACCTATCACTGGTGGGAATTATTATATAAAATATATATTTATATGTTATTTAAAACATTATTATTCATATTTATTATCTATATCATATATAACAGTTTACTATCATTTCTATAGGTGATATGATATTATCCCTTATATGTAATGTGGAGTACTGCCTCACGAGGCGATATGATTCATTTTTTACTACGACTTTACATTGAAGGTAATAATGGTCATTTTAATTAATATATTTCATATTAATGACATAATTGTGATATTAATGAAATATTTATCATTATTAAAGGGTAGAAAATCATTTTTCTTACCTTTTCACTCATAGAAGATCATAACATTGTCCATGTACGTGTGGACTACTGAAATCACATTATGATGTGATACACTTTTCATCACCAAAAAACATGGAAAATATATATATATGTATTTTTTATGGAAATAATAAGTTATTTATGATATTATTTTCATTCTCAAAAAATTAAATATTACTTACCAAATTTCTATAATGGTTATTGAAATATTGAAACAGTACCAATGTTTATGTGTGGCATACCATGTCCATGATGGTAAAAAATAATTTATCAATAAAGAACATTAATAATTGTAATTAAATATAAAATTTGTGTATATATATAATAATAATTCTATGATTATTATTATTTAGTTTATTTAAAAATACAATATTTATAAGAACTAAATCGTTCATGATGAAAGACACTTGAGAAAATAAGGTAATTAAAACATGAAATAATGAATATAATGAATTATAATTAAAATAAGGGAGATAATATGTTATAACATATAATATATGATATTATAAATAAATTTATGGTTATAAAAGAATTTAATACCATTCATAAAATAATTATATTTGAATTCAATTTATAGCCAACTAGAAGGAAGTGTCTGGTATTGGTCATTGTATTAACATACCATAATTATGGAATATTGTAATTCTATGTACCAAATTTATTTTAAATGGGAGATATATATATATATATAACATTTAATTTACTATCATTATTTATCAACAATTAATTCTCCCTTTTGTTTCAATTCGAATAATTTAATCCATGGGTATTTCACATTAATTCTATGAGGGGGTAGGGAATTTTTTAAATCAGATTATATTCATTGGGTTATATAACTTCTTTGTTTTCCATTATTGTTGTAATATTTTATTTCTAATGACAAATGATCATATTATAATTAGATTTTAATTTTACTATTTGGATTTAAATTGGATACACATAATCTATTCCTTATTTAATTCTCGCATCGCTATTATGATCTTTGTAAGGCACTTCATCCCAATATATCCTCATTGTGAAATATTATATTTTTACTCACCTAAATTCATTTATATATAGTATAAACAACCACTTTGAGAAGTAAGATCATGAATACATAATAATTCATCGCATATTAATTTTCAAATTTAATTATACAAACCTGGTGGATTTGACATGGAAATTACAATATGGTAAAAAATATTGTATAATATCACACAATATTATTATTATTATGTTTCTATAGAAATAATCACTTTATTAATATATTTTCTCAATGGTAATTATATTATTCTAAAATATACATATTATTGATAGATTTAAAAGATTATTTACTAAATTGTATTCAATTTTTACAAGTGGTGTTTACTTTTAATGAAATTTGATTTTCTACGGAAATAATAATGAATCCATATCTATTAATCAATATTGTTAATTGATAAATAAGAATGTAAATTTATGAATTAAATCCATTATATTATATAAAATAAATTATTGTGATATAATTATATGGGTTGGTCCTAGTTATAGATATTCCCTCATTGCATCGATAGTTTTATGTGATGAATCATATGGTTGGCCATTACTAAATGGGATTCTACTGTATACAAAATATAAATTTTTAAAATTTGAAGAGAAACAATATTAAAGGAAGAGTTATAATGATATTAGAGATCATGATGTCCAATAATTATAAATATTCATCCTTTAGAATTCAGTTATTCTTATACATGAGATTGGTTGAATGATATTATATTTGGATTCATTTTAGTCACAGTTTATTGATTAAATGGAATGCGTTTTTAGTTGTTGACCATTCCATATTGATTATGAATTATCTTATTATCCATTATTTTTTCACAATGATATTATACCTTGATTGATTTAATTCTTTACTTATTGATTAATTGTCATGTTGTTTTTTTCATTTAACATTCTATATTTATTATTCCTTATCATATATTCGATAACATTTTGAAATGATATTATCTTTGGATCTATTTAATTATCGAATTATTCATTTAATGGATGCTATTTTTAGTTATTTATTTTCTATATATCTTACACCTTTTCATATCATGAATTTATGTGGTTTAAATTTAATTTTTATATAGTTAATTACATTTCCATATTTATTATTCCTTACATTACCATGATACTCATGTTATTTTTATAGAATGTTTGTTGAGTTATTTACCAATCCATTTTTTTGTGATTAATGTTTCCTGAAATATTCCATTATATGTATCCCATACTAATCCTTTAACAAAACATTTACTTTTTTTTCATTCCCAAGAATACAGTAAGTCAACTACAAATTATATTCATGTATACTTCAATTAGAATAAATATATTCACAAAATATATCTTGTATTTTGTGTTTTAAATTATTATAAAAGAGTCAAATATATATCTAGATTACCTACAATAGTAGACAATTAGGTATATAGTGATGTGATTCCTGGTATCATATTCTAATGTAATAAAGAATAAATTGGCCCCTACTTATAAGATTCTGGTTGCATCATTATGAGAGATTCTTTGAATTTTTTCCCTTAATCCGAGTGGAATGATACTATATGATTGATGTGTGAGAGAAAAACATCGATCCAAGAAAAATTGGTTCTATTTAATATTAAAGCATTTTTATTTAAATTAAATATATATTATTCTTCATTAAAAATAATATTAAATATGGTTAGGTGTATTATATAACCCTAATGGTTTTATGGTTCTTTGGATCATTGTTAATTTTGAGTCTAGTTCCTTATTTATTATACTGTTATAGATTTTCATGCACTAACTATGTGTTTTTAAATGGTTATCTACTTGAAAATTATTTAACTAGATATAAAAAAATTTTTTGGTTTTTTAATTTCCTCATGTCAACTCACTGGTTTGTCAATAACCTTATACAATCCTGTAAAATGAATATTTATAAATATATGTTCATTTTTCACACATGGGGAGAGAAAAATAAGTTATTTTATTTTGTAACATCCCACTTCCAAACAATGAGAGATAAAAAAGATATCTCAATTCTTATGAGTCTTTAATGAAAATGTAAAATTTTAAATGAGCTAATTACATAGACGTTTATTTAATTCATTTACGTCTATTTTAATTTTCCTTTTTGTACTTCTGGTATAATTTTTTGAGGTGTTCGATGGAAATATTTATTCTGCTAAAATATTAGGATAAACATGATAACTATATTTCAATGTTATGGTTTAGTTTATAAATATTAATAATCTATTAAAAAATATTTGGGTCTCAAAACATATTATTGATAAAATTTTAAGTATTCTATTTTCATTTATAATATTTAATTATAAGAAAATTAATATATTGAAAAATATTTGTGGTATTATTGATGTATGGTGTGTTTCTATAATTTAGAAATTTATCCATGATCATTCCACTATAATTTCTTGAAAACATATAACTCTAAGTCAATTTTGATTATTTGTTGTATTTTTTGTTGTTTGAAATAACTATTAACATTTGAAAGAAACTTTTTATTAATTCATGAATTTTAGATTTATTATTTATAGACGTTTTATTCAACTTATTAATAAATTAAGTGAGAATTTTGGTCAAAAAATTGATAAAAACGATTATTTTTTGTTGTATTGTAATGATTTAAACTATTTCATAATTTTAATAAATAAAAAATATTAAATATTTTCATGAAAATATGCCAAATAATTTATGGGTTTCTTTGTACTATAGTCCAATATTAATCACTTATCATTTTTCTAAATTATAATGTAAAGATAATTTTTTGATAAGTTATTTACATTTGACCCAATTATAACACATTTAAATAATTTTATTTAATGATTGTCAATTTAAATTGATCACATATGACTTCAGAATAATGAAATATATATTTGTAATGGTAAAAATGTATAATAATCATTTTCAGAAATATTTTTTGTAAACTAATATTGTTAATCATTTTTTTAATGACTCGAGACCCTTAAATAGTAATCTATCTGATGAAACCATTGTCCACTTATTAGAATTATGTGAGACCTATCCCAAAAATAGAAAAATAAATAAGTGAATATTTTTAGAAAAATTAATGAAAAAATATCCACATTAATTTGTTTTGAAAAATTAATTCTTCTTAAATAGATAGAAAATAATATTAACTATTTAATAATATTTTTATCATTCAAAACATATCTAATATCATATTAATATAAATATTATTTCTCTAGATAAAAATTTAATCAAGATACATTAACATAAATATTTAATATATATTGATCTCATAGAGTGGTTTATAAATATATTTGACTATTTAAAAAAAATTTATTTGTGAAAAAAATACAGTTAATATTTTGGGGATCAATAACCACCATATTGATGACCAATAAATTATTATTTGTTTTTATTCATTTCCAATACTTTTTTTAAAAAAACAAGATTTTTAGTTGTATTTAAATATATGAAATATATTTTTATCATAGAAAATTATTATATTATCAAAATCAATTTTGTATCATTTATAGAACAACCAACTTTTGATTGATGCGAAATTCATATTCATATTTCTTTGAAACATCACATTTAAATATATTTTGAGTAAAACTAATACTAAATATTTATATTTGAATATTTTACAATAATTTAAATTAATAATACTTTAAAAAAAATATTAATCATATAAAGAACATCAAACTTCATATATTTGTTTTTATAATCATATAATTTGAAAAAAAATTATGTATCATTTTTTATAATATTGTAATGATTATTGGGTCTTCTGTTGATATCTTGTTTTTGAATGTATAAATATTATATGAAAACAACATAAAAATTATATTAAGAAGTATGATTTCATACTCATAATACATTTAACAATAAAATTTTTATCATTAATTATTCTATCATATTTTTTAATAATTTTTATCATCATTGTATTGGATGTTTCTAGACATAAATTGAATAAATTAATGTAAATATTTAATTTGATGATGCTGAAAAATAATATTTTTATATATAATTATTTACTAATAGGGATTTATAAAATGAATCTGGATGAGAGAGTTATAATGGTCAACATGATCTAGTTAAAATGAATATAATATAGATTTTTAAGGATAAATCCAAAAATTATTGATGTTACAATTTTAGGATTGAAATGTATAGAGTCTATATAGAAACGATCATTAGATCTAGAATATTCCACCTATTGACCATAATGATTTGCATCATAAAAATATTTTTCATGTATTTTCTAGAGTAAACTAAACTAATTGGAATGACAAATTCATCTAGAGAAATATTTTATGTTATATAAATCAATGCAATCCATTAATATGTAATAAAGCATTATAAGACTTTGATGAAAATGAAATATGAGGTATCATAATAAAGAAAAATCCTATTAATTTTTACATAAAAAAGATATATGATTATCAATGAAGCACTAATGAAGAGACCCAAAAAAGGTAATTAAATAGATAATGTCTAATCATATATAACTGAGATGATTTAATATTGAATATTGGATAGATATTTTTTTTAGAGTACCAGTTAGAGGAAAACATGGAAATTCTATCATACCGAGACTAGAAAAATGTTAAATATTATTTTCTTGATCAATATTTATTTATATATTAAACTATTCATTATATTCTCATAAATATATCTAATTCATAACAATGACTTTTTGGAAATCAATTAATTTTTTTTAAAAAAAATTATGAAGAATGACTACACTATGGTTTTATATATTTTTAATGTGGGAAAAAAGTAGGGTACAATGAGAAAATTCAAACTGGTGCCTTTTATTCCTCCATGATTCTAAAATAATACTTAAAATATAAATTTTTTTATAGATGAGTAAGAGTTTCAAAGGATGTTATTAATAAATGAGTGAAAAGCTGGGTGACGTTAGGATTGAAGAAGTGTGAGTTCCCAGTCATGATATTTTTTAGTTGATGAAAAATATTCTAACATATCATACAAGATTGATGTGATGCAAAAAAACATTAAGGTGTACCTGACTGACATATAGAGAACTGTTGATCATTATATATAGGTTCACTTGACAGTGTTATATAACATAATGAGCGACCAAATAGATATTTTTGTAAATTTTTTATATGATGATTTCTTGTTTTTTATTAAAATGGATCGGAGGATAAAAACCATTATAACATTTGGGTTCAAATATATTTCATTATCAAGATATATAAGGTGATTGAGATAACTTATCTAGATTATATTCCTTTAATCATGTATTTTATTTTTAAGGACCGACAATTGTCAACATGAAAAGGACAAGGTTCCCTCATTGGGAATGAACCATTTTTTCACATGTGTTCCTATGTATTTCTTAATATTTTTATAAGAGTGAGGATGAGATTTAATGTTAAGGGTATTAAAAAATTAATAAGATAAAGGGTTACTTTTAGTGATAAGAATATCTAAATGATCCCCATTGATTTAACCCCTAATCAAAGTGTTGTGTACATTATGGGGAACTTCACGTGTATTTTAAAATTTAGTTTACATTTATAGTATCCCAATATTTCGTTTCATCAATAATAAAAAATAATTTAATATTATATTCACTCCTACCTTCAATATTGATAATTAATATGATATGGAAAAAAAGTATTCACTAACTTATGAATCATGTGCTAGAGGTGATTTACTCTATTAATATTATTTTTTTACCTGTAGAGAAAATATAACCTATCCCTTTTAGTATTAAATTGAACAACAATGTTAATGGAAGGTTTTAAAATTTCATTCTATTGGCCATGAAGTATAAGATTAAATGATTGTTATAGATCTAAAAATATCAAAGGAATCATGGTGAAATCTCAAAATAATAATTTATGGAAATATAAAATTTATGGAGGAAAAAATTTTAAATATAGAGATGTATGATAAAACATATCAAGATGGAAGAAGATTAATCAATTGATGACATTTTCCTATAATTATTCAAGTTGTCAGCAACAACCTTTGATTTAGGGATGTCTTTTAATAATAAACAATTATTTATAAAAATAATCAGAAGAATTCCATATATGATTGATCCTAATGTATTAATTTTATAAAATAATGTTTATTTTTAAAATGATGAAGTGCATAACATTATTGTTTCCAATGGAATAATGAACGAATCTGCAATCATAAATAATATTAAGGAGGAATTTGATTTTCACGCTATGAGAAAACATTCAATATTATAACTTCAACATGAGGTAATTGGCTAATGAAAATCACAATATAAGGTAATTTATAATTAATTTAATAATAAAATGATTTCAATATTCTATGAAAATAACATTAAATGAATATTTATATACCAATGAAAAATTACATGAATTTTTTTCAATAGTTATGAAATCATTAATTTTTTAATGAATATTCTCAGGATATCTCTAGGGACTGTGTGTATAATAATTCTGATGAATATTCTTATTGGAAGAATTATATCTTAACATCCATTCAAGATATGAAAGTTATTACTGGATAACAAAATAGTGTGTTAACTAAAATGGAAAAGTATGAAACTTTTCAAAAAAAATTCATTATAATATTAAAATATAGATATGTTTAGATCCATCATAGAACTTTTTGACTGAAAAAAAGTATAGTTAAAATAATGAATAATAAGAGGTTGAATAAATCTATTGTTAATATATTATATGATATAAAGTTATTTAATTTATTGACAAAAATAAAAATTCATTAATGGTGCTATAATATAAAATATGGAATGTAAGAATAAGAATTCATTAAATGAATAATTTCGCAAAATTAATGATATATACAATAATGAAAATTAGAATCTTAAGCCTAAATTTGAGGTATAATGGAGAATAATGAATTATCTAGATGAATTGTAAACTTATAAAAAATAATTATAATGTAAGACATAATAAATATGAATAGGTGATGAAAATACCATAACAAAAGGGAAATATAATTTCAACAATTGTTTTATAGAAGCAGTTTAAAAACATAATATTGTTGGAAGAACTCATCCCTTGAATCTAGTGATGTATATTCCCACAAAAAATAATATTCATTTACCTATACTAAACATGATTGTGAATGGATAAAAAATTTGAGATAATATGTTGTGAAAAGATATGAGTAACACATTAATTTAGTGCATCTAAAACACAAATAATAGAATAATGAGTCCATATGTTTTTGGAAATTAGATGATATTAATTATACATAATATAAAAAAGAATATCCATGTAAAGAATAAAAAATTAGTTGTAGATTTTGATTTAATAGATATTTTTGGTTCAATATAATATATATACATAAGATATATAATTTTTGAAACAATATGACTATCCTTAGTGATAGGCATGAACATAGGGGGATATACCAAAGAATAAAATGAGGTGCCTCTTAAAATTTATAATAAATTCAACAATATATTCATTAAAAGAAAAAAAATAACAGATTGAGAAAACAAAATATATTACACATAATAAAATTTTCAAATATGTGACCATCCTTGTAACTATGTAGAATATGTTTTGACAACACTTGTAGGATAATTTTCATATATTAGAAAAAAAATTGTACTTGGGAAAATTTTAATTGAAGACCAATATTTTATTACACAGACTACTCTAAAAGATAAAAAATGAATAAAACATTGATTCATTATAGTGGTTATTTCTCAGATATGATAGGTGATATAAAAATTGTGAATAATATTGATGAAAAATGGAGGTTAAAAATCTATTGAAAATTATAATTCCATAAAAAAATATGAACTAATGTAATTGAGATAGAATTTAAATTTAGAATATCAAAAGGAATTTTTTTTTGATTCAGAACACAAAACTATGTTTCAATAAAACATTTTATGATCATAATAAAGTAATGTTTAGAAAATTATAATGTATTATACAATATATGAATGATGTAAAAAAATTTATCATGTAAGAAATTACCAGTTAAAATATATTATAGATTCAAAATCCTAGTAATTCATGTTCTATTAGTATTGAGGATGAAATCAAGTTGGGGGAAAAATGACATAGTAATCAAAAATATAAGAGTATAACCGTAATATTTAACCAAGATATAGTGTTAAAATTACCATAAATAATGATTAAATATGATTCAAATTGTATACATACCTAAGTGGAAGGATTTTTGGTTGATGGAATATTAATCATGAAAAAAAATCCACCAGATTGTGCTCGTACACTATTGTCAATGTTGTTTGATGTGTCATAAATCGATATTGGAGGATTTTTAGTATAATATTTTTATTAAATATTTTTTATAAAAGAAAGACCTAAATATAAATAAGATTCATTTGTGTAGTTCATAATTTTTTTAGGGGTGATGAAAAAGGTATCAGTTTATATATACTAAATCATATAACATAAAATAAAAATGATTATATAAGTAAACATTTTCAGTTTTATCTAAATAAATAAGATATTATAGATAAATAAAATGACATATAAAATCTTTAAAAACGGTTCAGTGGAAAGAGAAAATTGATATTTTATTGATATTTGATGAATAATTCTTGTTGAATATATTATTTATGAATTAATCAAGAGATAATCATTATGTACAACTATGTATGTTCAAAATTGTTCTTTCCATGGACTAGAATTATAAATTAATCTCTATTATTTGTGGTATAAAAAATTGACTATAGTGAAAAAACTCAGGGTTATTGGGATCCCATTAATTGTAATGATAAAATATCTTGACCTACAAATGTTTATGGAAATGTAAACTAAGGTGATTTCATGATATATTAAATAAATAATAAAATTTCCAAGTGAAGTAATAAAAACCTAAATTAAATTTCCAACACCATTAATGTAAAAATCATTGAAAATAGATATATCCTAAAAAAAATAATTAATGGAGATAATGAGGTTTTAATCAGTGATTTCTTGATGATGATATAATCTTTTACTAATTAGAAATATGACTGTGTGACTAATATTTTTTAAAATTACTATTATTCGAATAGTGATGTATAAATCATGACTATAAGAAAACCATAATAAATTTTAACATTAAAAAGGAAATTTGATAATTTTAATTTCATTAGAGAATAGGAATTTCCCATTTATATGAGAGAAAATTCAACATGAAAATTCATACAAGGCATACCTCACATGTGGATCTATAATCAATTATGGATGAAGTTGAACATTATTAATAATTAAATGCGATGATTGAATTTATAGTTCAAAATGAGTTAAATTACACATGGTATTATGCTCCATGTTTCAATAGAATTAATTCAATAGAAATAAAATCAATATAAATAAATATTATCAACAAATAGGTATAATTTTTTATAAATATAGATAACATACATTTCAAAGGATATTAACATGAAGAATGCATTGATTTTCAAGGAAAAACATTTTCTTGATACAATGCATTATACTATTATAATTATGTTTCCATTTCTACAAATTGAAATTAATTTTTAAATCATATGGATATACTTCCATAATTACTGATTAGAGATATCAAATAAAATTCTTTCATTGTGAAAACTAGTGGTTTTTTAGTTGATAGTGGTGGAACCAAGATATGTACACTGATAAATTAATTGAATGGGATAAAACCCAACCCATATTGAAAATATTATAATCATGAATATTTCTTAAAGTAGTTGAGAAATACTAAATGAAATGTTTTTAAACACTTATATATAAAATACTTGAGTATAGGTAGATTTTTTTCTCTGTTCACATTGATGATATGATTTTCTTATGTGGAAATGATAAATCTTATGTATTATTTTGTGAAAAATGAATAATAACATTGAGATTTAAATAACTATGGAATATGGGAAAACTATAAATATGAAGGAAATTCTATTTTTGATTAGATTTTTAATGTATATTACTGCATGAATATGAGATATTATAAATTTTATCACATTGTGTGAATGAAAATAATGTGATACAAAGGAATCTCAGAATATAGAATTGAAAAATAATCCATCTGAATGCTAAAGGTTAATATAAATATGGATTATTGTATAAGTGATATAACTATTTAATCTTCCCTAAATTCAATAATTATTATTGGGAAGGATATTTGAATGATATAAAATCAACCACATTTGGATATTTCTTAAAAGCTGAATGTTGTGTGATAGGGAATAGTTACAAAACATGTTTTTACATTGAGTATATCTAATGAAGAATATGTTTCAGCAAACCTTGAATATTAAAAGTCAATGTGTATGAATGTAAATCTATAAAATTTTGTGAATAATATTGAAAACCAATTTTCAATTAATTATGATAATAAATGGTGCATTAATCTATCCCGAATCCTATAAAACAAACAAGATCAAAAGAAATTTTTATTAAATGAAATTCCATTAATGAAAAAGTAGTCAGTGGGAATGTAACGATTAGTTAAATTTCTATTTAACATCAAATAAATAACATTTTCTCTAATGACATTCTAAGGGGCAGATTTTTAGATTTAGGGTTGAAAAAACATGTTCATCCACCACCAATCACATTTGAATGATTCTAATTATTCACTCATGATTCATTATAATATACAGTATGTTTTGGAAAGGATATAGAACTTCTCACTCCATCATTTTTAATCTTAATATTTCTTTATCATAAAATTTGGGAGTGATTAAAATCTTTTGAAGTCACAATTGAAGACATTGAGGGTGATTTTATCAATTTCATGGCAACAAAATATGCTTGTAATTAGGTTTTCAAATTCTTTTAAAAAATGTATTAATCTCTTAGTGTGGTGTTATGAAAGGGAAATATAATGATTTGAAGGAATCTATGAAAAGTGTTATTGGGAATAATCCCAAAAATCCCTTATGGAGATATTGAATATTCCTTCATATTATTTTGTATAGGGTTTCTAATTTGTTTCCAGCATCTTATTTTTCGAATATTTTCTATTTTAGGAAGATGATCTACTTTATGTCAGAAGTTTTAAGACTTCATAATCAAACATCTTTTAATGAAAATGTGATAATTTTAAAATTTTACAATATGAATTTCACTAAAACTTTTACATTGTTCAAGCTAATGATTCTTTATAGAAATAGTTTTCATAAAATTATCTATAAAATGTGATAATGTTGCAGACTATAAAAAGATTAATGTATGATGATGTATTATACAAATTTTTAAAATGTACATAAAATATAGAGACTTATGATGATTAAAAATATCTGTTACAATGTGGGAGTTACAACTATACAAAAAATAATCCATGATGAAAACAATGAAAATGTTCAGATAGATATATGAAATGGCTATAGAAACAGGACTTCTAGACAAAGAGGATTCTTCTAATTCACTTGATATGTTATCATTATTGAAATATTTTTTTGTAGATTCTAGTTTAAATCAATATGATTAAGAATATAAGATGAGATTGATCAATATATAATGTTGAACTAAACAATAGAATCCATTTTCCATTGTCAATTTTTTATGACATTCAACATGGATTCCATACAGGGGATCACTAGATGAATGATCCTATGATTTTTTAATATACTGATGGATATGATGAATAAAAAATTTCAATAAACATACTTTAAAAAGATCAACATATATAAAAACCATGTGTTTACTACAAAAAGATGATCAGATGAAGAAGGTATAATAGTGAAGTGGTGTAAGTGTACCAGATAGGGGAGTTTTTTTCCAGAAAACTCATATACAGATATAATAATGAATATATAAAATATATATAATCAATAAATATGTTTATTATAATTTACTTCCACATTCATAAATTTTTTATATATTTAAAGATTATTTATTTGAGATGTTTAATCTTGATTTTTAATGAACATTTGATAATTTTTATAGACTTTGAATTTTATTTAGACATTAAGGAAGTCATATTAATGTAGAGTTGAGAAGGAAAATTCATATTCAAGATAGTTCTTCTGTCACGACCCGCCCGCGGGGCCCGTGCCGTGACTACCCCATGCCCGCCTTCCATAGGCCAGGGGCTGGCGACTAGCACCAAGGCGTAAATCCCAGTAAAAAGGGAAGGCATTGCCTTTGAAATGTAAACAAGCACTACAGAGTAAGAAAGCGGAAAAGTAAACACTAAGTAAAAACAGATTACAACTGAAGTGCGGAAAAGTAAATGGGCCAGTATACAATTCCAAATTGAAAGTAAAGTACAACTCGAAAGGGAAAATAACAACTGTAAAGTAAAAGCCGCCACACCGAGCTGTCCACTGGAAATCCCACCTGAAGGGTGGGTACAGATAGCTCCACTACTCCTCGGGTTCCGCCGTCCGCTCCGAGCACGACCCGCCCAGTGGTCCACCTCCAGGTACTGTCCTGCTCTGCAAGCCTCATCCATGATCAACGTTGTCCGTCGTCTGCAACCAACATAACGTAGTGCAGGCATAGCCCGTGCAGGGGTGAGTATAAGCTACTCAGTAGGGACCCCGAGACCCCTGAAGGTCTCCCAAAATCCACAATGGATAAACCACAATGGTGAGATACAAACATGAAGTAACAACCGACATTTCTTAGGTATATGCCCATACATATACCTAAGTCTTGAATTCCAATACGCTCTAACCTCTGAGCCCAAGTACAACTCAGTCCACACAGGAAAGCATACGTATTCCACACAGGAAAGAAAAATGAAATCCACACAGGATAGCACAACACAATCCACACAGGAAAGCAGCAGGATTCAGCTGACACAGGTATACATCATCGATAAGGTGAAAGAGATGATCAGACATAGATACTGAATCATCTAAGCTGGGACCCACATAGGATACAAGACCAATTGTCTTCATCGATTCATCTATACTGGGACCCACATAGGATACAAGACCAGTATTGAATCATCTATGCTGGGACCCACATAGGATACAAGACCAGTACAGCTAGGACCCACATAGGATACAAGACCAACTGTCTTCATCGATTCATCTATACTAGGACCCACATAGGATACAAGACCAGTATTGAATCATCTAAGTTGGGACCCACATAGGATACAAGACCAGCACAGCTAGGACCCACATAGGATACAAGACCAGCTGTCTTCATCGATTCATCTATACTGGGACCCACATAGGATACACGACCAGTATTGAATCATCTAAGCTGGGACCCACATAGGATACAAGACCAACACAGCTAGGACCCACATAGGATACAAGACCAGCTGTCTTCATCGATTCATCTATACTCGGACCCACATAGGATACAAGACCATTATTGAATCATCTAAGCTGGGACCCACATAGGATACAAGACCAGCACAGCTAGGACCCACATAGGATACAAGACCATCTGTCTTCATCGTCGTAGTCCACTGAGGATCCCTGCACAATCGTCGTCGTCATAGTAGCAGTCGCAGCCAGCACTAGGGTTCTCGCACACAGCAAGCTCGTTCGGGAGGGTCCACTCCACGAGCCGAGAGGCTGATACATCAACTGTCCCAAGTCCAGAGTTGATGTATCCAAAAGTTCTGTATCACCAACAGGAACTCAATGTAACAGACGGCGCGTTAATCGGACGTCCGGTCTGAGAGTTATTGGCTTTTTAATCCGAGGGGCCTGGTTGGTTTTTAAGGCAAAACCAACCCGACCATACTCCACCTGTGTCCAAATCTCGGTTGGAGTATGAAAAAAGATCCGTCTCACTAAGAGGACCTCAACAAAGCTGACGGCACGTCAATCGGACGTCCGTAGCTCAAGATATGAGTGTTTCCGCTCCGAGGGCCCGATTGGTTTCGTGTACGAACCAACCCGGCCGAACTCAAAGTATTTTGAAACCTTGAGTGCGATATACTGAAACCACTGTCTCGATCAAAGGATCTCATTACCACTGACGGTTCGTCAATCAGAGGTCCGTAGCTCAGGTTATGGGCAAAATACCGAAGTCGATTCGAAAACGGGGGGTCCGGGCCGACCCGACCCCCCTGGGTCGGCCCGAACCGGGTCGACCCGACCCGGCGCGGCGGCGCGGCCGGGGCGCCGCTCGGGTGCCACGCGTGGGGGGCAAGGCCCTCGCCCTCCTCTGGTGGCGGCGTGGCAAGCTGCCGCACCTTGGATTAAACGGCCCCCCTCACGTGGGGGCCTGCCTTTGAGAAAAACGGGGGGGGGGGGGGGGGCGCCTACCCCCCCTTTGTGAAACCGGCCCCCCTCATAATGGGGGGCCAATTAACCACCCGGGGGAATTTAATTCCACCGGTTTTGCACCATCCCGGCCGGCCCGACCTGGCTGGCCAGCTTCTTCTCAACAGGACCGGCATGGGCCGGTCCTCTTCCATCTTCCGGCACCGGCGGCCCGGCTGGCCGCCGGTCATCATGTCCCGCCGCGGCCCAGAACCGGCCGCGGCCTTCGTTGTCCGGCGCGGTGCAACGGCACAGCGCCCCTCCGCCGCGACCCCGCTCCGGCCACGGCGCCTTCGGTTTCCTTCGACGGGGCGTGACGGCGTCGCGTTCATGATAATCTTTCCACGACGCGGCGCGACGGCGCCGCGCAATAATTGTCGAATGATATCTACGTGGTGCGACGGCAGCACGCCATCACGTTTCATCCGCAAGAAACATTCAAGAACAAAGGAGGGGGGTTCAGCCGTGTTTGTGCGGTCCGGCCCCCCCTCTCGTTAGATGATAGCACATAATCATTTATTCTCAAGATTGTCATTCTAGAACCAAGAACGAGAATTAATAAATAAACAACAACAAACCCCAACTTCGGTTTCAAGAACGTTGTTCGTCAACGACCCGTGGAAGACGAGCGTCGCGGTGGTCGGCGTCGCGGAAAAAGGACGTCGATCTCGTGAAGCGAGGATTCGAAGCTCTTTGACGGAGATTTCTTCACGGGAAACTGTCATGGAAGAGATGACGCGGAAGGAGACGTCGTCGGTGTCGCGCGTATGGCGTCGCGAAAGATGGTTCCCGAGAACGTGGCGTTCTTCGTCGATGTACGAAAGTTCTTCGCGTTCTTCGTCAAAGTTTTAAGAAGAAGGAGGGAATTCTTCAAAACCTCTCAAGATGGCTAAGGAGTCCAACCAAAATAAAATAAGCTAAGGATTATTTTATTCACACAATTAACAATTTGAATTTCAAAGGTTTGAAATTCAAACAACTCAACTCCATTAATTAACCAAGTTGTCAAGTTCATTAAAAGTGGAGTTAAAGGGAGTTTTTTTTAAAAAAGAAGGTGAAGAGTTAGGGTTCGTGTGGGCCCCACCACACTTAATCCTCTCAAGGGAGGTTAAGTGGATGTGGGTCCCACCCCTAACTGCCTTTGGGAGAAGTTAACCAACAAGTTAAAAATAAAATGTGTTTCCACATTTTATTTAACTTCTTTTAATTTTTTACAAAACTAACTTTCATTCCGCATAAAACGCAACCTCGGAAAAGGTCTCCTTAAGCGAATATCGGCGCTGCGAGTTCGTTGGTGTCCTCGGATTTCAATTCCGAGCACCGGATCAAAAGTTAGAAATTCCTGCTCGTTCGTTCACTGAACGTACCCGATCCAAACTTCGGAAATTTATTCCGGGCACTCCGGGCCTCGGAATCAGGTGCCATCAGAAACCGCATTCTTGTAAAATTCCAAAGAAAATTAAGAAAAAATTTCCCTTGAATTTTACGGGTCTTTACATTACTCCCACATCAGGGATTTACGTCCCCGTAAAGATACATCAAAACTAGGGAAACAAATGAGGTTACTGAGCACACATCTGAGCCTCCCGCTCCAATGTGCTCTCTTGGAGGTTCCCGTGCTGTCATCTGATGCGCACAAGAGGAATCGATCGCCCACATAGGACCCGCTACTGTCGATCCTCTATCTCCACCGGGTCCTCCGTAAGAGTCACCCCATCATCAACGTCAAGCTCCCCATGTTCAATGATGTGCGTTGGGTCGTGCACGTATCTCCTAAGCTGAGACACGTGGAACACGTCGTGCACCCGGTGTAACTGAGGTGGTAGAGCTAGGCGATAAGCCACCTCGCCAATCCTACTGAGGACCTGGAAGGGTCCGATGAAGCGCGGAGATAACTTGCCGCCTCGGCCAAATCTCCGTATACTACGTCGAGGTGAGACCCGCAAGAAGACGTGGTCACCATCCTCGAACTCTAGTGGCCTCCGCCTCCTGTCAGCGTATGACTTCTGCCGGCTCTGAGCTATCCTCATCCACTCCTGGATGACCTGGGCCTTCTCTGTCGTGGCCTGGACCACCTCTGGTCCCACAAGAGCTGCTATGATTTCTTCTTTTCCGATTAAGAGAATTCCGGTCTCATCCCTTGGATGAACCACGTTCTTTGCCTAATACAGTCAATCCTGACATGGATGATACTAATCCATACCAAAGATGACATCATAAGGCCTCGACGCTACTACCAAGAGATCCAACCGTTACTCTTGCCTCCAAGGGTTGAGTCACACTGTCGGCTTCAGTGTGTGGTAACTGGGTCTCCTCCAATAGATGTCTCACAAGTCAGGGTCAAGTCAACAGTCAAAACTGGAACCTCTTAGTAACAACACAAAAGAGGACAGGAATGAAAACATCACAAAGGTATGCGTCTTTTATTAATGCAGCTCATAATACAAAGACGCTACACAATAGCAACAAGGAACTAAAAGTACAAAAGACGTATCCACTAGTTCTGCTCCTGTCCATTTGCTCCCAGAGATCCATGATCGAAGGCCTTAGCTGCCTGAAGCTGAGCTCTCCCATGTCCACCAACTCCCTGCGGTCGGGGCGGACCTCCTGGTGGTGGTGGTGGCTACACCACGAAGTGTCGCCCACCATCTGCTGCTCGTCCGACTCCTCTTCCTCATCCGCCTGCACTCTGCTGACCTCCATGGCTTAACCTCTGTCTGGGAGGTCCCTCTACCACCTGTTGCTCATCTGTTGGATGAGTCAGGCAGTCTCGAGCCATGTGACCTTGCCCACAGCATGTGTAGCAATGCCTGCCCCTCGTGTAGCTAGCTCTCCTTCGTGTGCCCCGCACAACCGAATCTTCATTCAGTGTCTGCCCATCTGATGGTCTGGCCCGTTTGGACCTCTGTGTCACCTGTCTACTGCCAACTGCAGAAGACCCTGCTATGGGCCATCCTGCGGAGGGCCCTGTCACTGGAGCCTGCTCGGCGAGAAAACTTTCCACTAGAAGGGCTCTCTCCAACACCTCTACCTGCGTCGGAATGTTGAGGGAGATCATCGAAGCCCTGATATCATGCCTCAGTCCCTTCTCGAAGGTCCGGGCCTGGAAGAACGGGTCCCGTACCATATCTGTGGAGTAGCGCGAGAGATCAGTAAATCTCGCCGAGTACTGGGCTACTGTCATGCTGCCCTGCCGCAGCTGAAGAAGCTCCTGGATACGCACCGCATGAAGGGTGGCTGGGACGAACTCTGAGCGGAAGAGGCTCTCGAAGTCCGTCCAAAGTAGAGACGCCTCATCGTGCACATGGAGCATCAAGCTCCACCATCAGCCCGCTGCTGCGTGCAGTAGGCTCACAGCGAGGATCACCATGAGGTCTGCAGGTGTCCTCAATAGCCTAAAAACTCGTACCACTGCCTCCAGCCAGTCCTCTACTGCCTGGGGGTCCATCTCCCCACAAGAACCTAGGCGGTCGATGGCGCTGGAAATCGTGCAGAGCTCCAAGGCGACGTGCATCGTCAGCGTCTTGTGATGGAAGCATCGGTGGCTTGGCGGGTAGAGCTACCGCCGGTGCCACTGCTGACAAAGGGCCCTGCACCGAGGCCTCGTCGCTCGGTGGGCTGTCGTCACACTCGACTCTCGGAACCCTAGCTGGCTGCCGTCGTGGGGCCATCCTGAAAAGGAAACAGGTGTGCCAAGGTCAGAACAATATACCTGGTGAGCTGATATAAAGTAATCACAAAGAAAACTTTGAAACACACACGCAATCAATGTTTTCGTGCATTAAGTCGAAAATCAGTAGTCAGGGTCCTGGTGTACAGATACGTCGGCCACCGCACCAACACTGGACTCCCTGGACTGATAACCAAACTCAGTACGCTAAACATTATTGCTTCACATAGAAAAGATCAGAGTTCACGATAGAAACGAACTCCTATGATACCAATTTGTCACGACCCGCCCTCGGGGCCCGTGCCGTGACTACCCCAATCCCGCCTTCCATAGGTCAGGGGCTGGCGACTAGCACCAAGACGTAAATCCCGGTAAAAAGGGAAGGCATTGCCTTTGAAAAGTAAACAAGCACTACAGAGTAAGCAAGTGGAAAAGTAAATACTAAGTAAAAATAGAGTACAACTGAAGTCCGGAAAAGTAAATGGGCCAGTATACAATCCCAAATTGAAAGTAAAGTACAACTCGAAAGGGAAAACAACAACTGTAAAGTAAACGCCGCTACACCGAGCTGTCCACTGGAAATCCCAGCTGAAGGGTGGGTACAGATAGCTCCACTACTCCTCGGGTTCCGCCGTCTGCTCCGAGCATGACCCGCCCAGTGGTCCACCTCCAGGTACTGTCCTGCTCTGCAATCCTCAACCATGATCAACGTTATCCATCATCTGCAACCAACACAACGTAGTGCGGGCATAGACCGTGCAGGGGTGAGTATAAGCTACTCAGTAGGGACCCAGAGACCCCTGAAGGTCTCCCAAAATCCCCAAAGGATAAACCACAAAGGTGAGATACAAACATGAAGTAACAACCGACACTGCTTAGGTATATGTCCATACATATACCTAAGTCTTGAATTCCAATATGCTCTAACCTCCGAGCCCAAGTACAACTCATTCCACACAGGAAAGCATACGTATTCCACACATGAAAGCAAAACGAAATCCACACAGGATAGCACAACACAATCCACACAGGAAAGAAACAGGATTCAGCTCACACAGGTATACATCATCGATAAGGTGAAAGAGATGATCAGACATAGATACTGAATCATCTAAGCTAGGACCCACATAGGATACAAGACCAACTGTCTTCATCGATTCATCTATACTGGGACCAACATAGGATACAAGACCAGTATTGAATCATCTAAGCTGGGACCCACATAGGATACAAGACCAGCACAGCTAAGACCCACATAGGATACAAGACCAACTGTCTTCATCGATTCATCTATACTGGGACCCACATAGGATACAAGACCAGTATTGAATCATCTAAGCTGGGACCCACATAGGATACAAGACCAGCACAGCTAGGACCCACATAGGATACAAGACCAGCCGTCTTCATCGATTCATCTATACTGGGACCCACATAGGATACAAGACCAGTATTGAATCATCTAACCTGGGACCCACATAGGATACAAGACCAGCACAGCTAGGACCCACGTAGGATAAAAGACCAGCACAACTAGGACCCACATAGGATACAAGACCGGCTGTCTTTATCGTCGCAGTCCACTGAGGATTCCTGCACAATCGTCGTCGTCACAGTAGCAGTCACAGCCAGCACTAGGGTTCCCGCACACAGAAAGCTCGTTCGGGAGGGTCCACTCCACGAGCCGAGAGGCTGATACATCAACTGTTACAAAGTCCAGAGTTGATGTATCCAAAAGTTCCGTATCGCCAACAGGAACTCAACGTAACAGACGGCGCGTCAATCGGACGTCCGGTCTGAGAGTTATTGGCTTTTTCGTCCGAGGGGCCCGGTTGGTTTTTAAGGAAAAAACAACCCGACCATACTCCACCTACGTCCAAACCTCGGGCGGAGTATGCGAAAAGATCTGTCTCACTAAGAGGAACTCAAAAAATCTGACGGCACGTCAATCGGACGTCCGTAGCTCAAGATATGAGTGTTTCCGCTCCGAGGGCCCGGTTGGTTTCGTGTACGAACCAACCCGGCCGAACTCAAAGTATTCCGAAACCGTGAGTGAAATATACCGACAAGACCGTCTCGATCCAAGGATCGCATTACCACTGACGGTTCGTCAATCGGAGGTCCGTAGCTCATGTTATGGGCAAAAGACCGAAGTCGATTTGAAACGGGGGGTCCGGGTCCGGGCCGACCCGGCCCGACCGGCGGCGCGGTCCGGCGCGGTGGCACGGACCGGCACGACAGCGCGGTCCGGCGTGGCGGCGTGGCCTGGGCGCTGCTCGGGTGCCACGCGCGGGGGGCAAGGCCCCCACCCTCCTCTGCTGGCGGTGCGGCAAGCTGCCGCGCCTTGGATTAAACGGCCCCCCTCACGTGGGGGCCTGCCTTTGAGAAAAACGGGGGGGCGCCTGCCCCCCCTTTGTGAAACCGGCCCCCCTCATAATGGGGGGCCAATTAACCACCTGGGGGAATTTAATTCCCCCGGTTTTGCACCATCCCAGCCGACCCGACCTGGCCGGCCGACTTCTTCTCAACAGGACCGGCATGGGCCGGTCCTCTTCCATCTTCCGGCACCGGTGGCCCGGATGGCCGCCGGTCATCACGTCCCGCCGCGGCCCGGAACCGTACGCGGCCTTCGTTGTCCGGCACGGTGCGACGGCACCGCACCCCTCCGCCACAGCCCTGCTCCGGCCGCGGCGCCTTCGGTTTCCTTCGACGTGGCGTGATGGCGTCGCGTTCATGATAATCTTTCCACGGCGTGGCGCGACGGCGCCGCACAATAATTGTCGAATGATATCTACGTGGTACGATGACACCACGCCATCACGTTTCATCCGCAAGAAACATTCAAGAACAAATGAGGGGGGTTCAACCGTGTTTGTGCGGTCCGGCCCCCCCTCTCGTTAGACGATAGCACATAATCATTTATTCTCAAGATTGTCATGCTAGAACCAAGAACGAGAATAAATATATAATCAACAACAAAACCCTACCTCGGTTTCAAGAACGTTGTTCGTCAACGACCCGAGGAAGACGAGCGTCGCGGTGGTCGGCGTCGCGGAAAAAGGATGTCGATGTCGTGAAGCGAGGATTCGAAGCTCTTTGACGGTGATTTCGTCGCGGGAAACCATCGCGAAAGAGATGACACGGAAGGAGACGTCATCGGTGTCGTGGGTATGGCGTCGCGGAAGACGGTTCCCGAGAACGTGGCGTTCTTCATCGATGTCCAAATGTTATTCACGTTCTTCGTCAAAGTTTGAAGAAGAAGGAGAGAATTCTTTAAAACCTCTCAAGATGGCTAAGGAGTCCAACCAAAATAAAATAAGCTAAGGCTTATTTTATTCACACAATTAACAATTTGAATTTCAATGGTTTGAAATTCAAACAACCCAACTCCATTAATTAACCAAGTTGTCACGTTCATTAAAAGAGGAGTTAAAGGGAGTTTTTTTTAAAAAAAGATGGTGAAGAGTTAGGGTTCGTGTGGGCCCCACCACACTTAATCCTCTCAAGGGAGGTTAAGTGGATGTGGGTCCCACCCCTAACTCCCTTTGGGAGAAGTTAACCAACAAGTTAAAAATAAAACGTGTTTCCACATTTTATTTAACTTCTTTTATTTTTTCCCAAAACTGACTTTCATTCCGCATAAAATGCAACCTCGGAAAAGGTCTCCTTAAGAGAATATTGGCGCTGCGAGTTCGTTGGTGTCCTCGGATTTCAATTCCGAGCAACGGATCAAAAGTTATAAATTCCCTCTCGTTCGTTCACTGAACGTACCCGAGCCAAACTTCGGAAATTTATTCCGGGCACTCCGGGCCTCGGAATCAGGTGCCGTCAGAAACCGCGTTCTTGTAAAATTTCAAAGAAAATTAAGAAAAAATTTCCCTTGAATTTTACGAGTCTTTACATCTTCCTCCTTAAAACCTTGATGATATATTCCAATAAAAATGGTTGAAGGCTTGTAGACTTGTATTGTTTTTTCAATAGAAAAATGAGATGAATTTCTTATTTTTTCTCATAAAATCAATGAGAATTATATATCAATAATTTAACTACTATAATAAATATATCATGACGGATAATATCAAATATTAGTATATAAAACATGTCTATCAAAGAGTGAATCCGATGAAACTGGTTTACAAAATAGATTTTTACATGACCGAGGGGCATATAATATAAGAGTACTAAATAGTGGAATACCTGATAGATAGGTACCAGACATATATTACAGAAAATTCATTATATGCCACATCTTTTTATTATATTTCATTATCTTCTTTGGATAATATATCATTTTGTATTATTTTATCTATTATAATTATTCATTAGTAGAATGATGTATCAGAATAAGATTTGGAACATTTATATTATCATGTATATTTATTAGAAATTTATGGATCGATTGGTGTAAAAAAAAGGTAACAAAAGTGGGATCATGCCTTGTAAAAAAAATTGTCTCCTTATATATTTTTATGGATTTTATTGGAGTAATGTTCTTCTTTATAGTTATGAGGATCAAGAGATTAATAATTCATAGCGGTTAATTTCAAGAGAATTAATATTCTGAAAGTCAAACTCTATTTAAAATCCCCCTTCTCATTATTCAACAAATTCCTAAAAAATTCAAAATATATAATATGTTCATAATAATTTCCTGAAAAACATCACTTTATCCCATATTTATTATCGTGTTATGAATATTTGACAATTAAAAACTTATAAAACAATGTATAAACTATTTATTCACTTCTTGATGATATGATGTCTCATTATGAGGATTTTTATTCCTATAAGTTATATTCATTCTAATACATTTTCTAGGTAAATAGATATTATTTTTTATAATTAATTAATTAAAACACTTTTAATATAGTTTTGCTTCTAATAATGATTTTTACAAGGATTATGAGAGCATTTTTTTATTAGATGGATATGAGATTTTACTATATTTTAAAAAATGAATCATAATTAATTTTATCATATTATATAGAAAACTGATAATATTTTTTTCTTTATAAATGGTTTTCCCATCATTTAAATTTAAAATATATTATTAATTCTAAAATTAATATTTTCATCATTTTTAGGATTTCATACATTAAATTAATTTGTGTCTTGTTCCTATAATACAATGATTAAATAGGTATGCCCAATTATTCAGGAAAATAACATGTAACTTCGTAATGCTTTATCAGGGAAATTAACTTCTTATATTAATGTCTTATATTATACCCATATTTGATTACATATAAATCATAATACAAACATTATAAAAGAAGAATGTTTTTAATAAAAGTTATGTCTAGACTAAAGAAATATATACCAATGAAATAGTAATTTGACTATTTAAATAGTGATGTCACCATTAAGAATAGAAATCTAAAAAAATGAATAGTAACCAAACTAATGATACTACATATAAAATTTTCCCATATTATAAGTGATAATAACTTATAAATATATCATTTTAAATGTAGTTAAATATTTTAAAACTTATTAATTAATTGTTGGTAATTTTTTAAATATTGTATATTTAATTAAAATTTAATGATTAATTTAATAATTTAATAAAAAATTATATTCACATAATGCTTCCATGAATAATTAGTTAGGATTATAAAATAATTTTATGAAACCTCAATTACATTTTTAATTTTTTAGAAAATAAACTTTAATTTTAAATTTTGTATTTTTCATGTAAATTATGACTATAATTAAAAATTAAGTTTATAATATTTAGACAATTAATAATGCAAAATTGAGCAAATTTTTTAATTCTACATGTTGACATATGGTTAGGGTTAATTTTTTGGTTTTTTTATAAAATACATTAATTTCTTATGAATAGTGAAATATAATAATTTTTGATAAGTGCTTAATACATGAATTGTGATATCATCGGATATTGTATGGCTGATGTAATGCCATTCTCTAGAACTCACATGACCACTATAAATTTGTGTATTCAAGAATCATTAATATTTCTTATCATTAGAGGAGAGAGGACGGTTTTAAATTTATTTTTCCCATCATGTAATGATATGTGTAAATATTTATGATCAAAATTATTGGTATTATATGGTGCTCTATTTATTTTTGGACAATAAACATATAGTACATTAGTAAGAACATTGGGGATGATAATAAGTATTGGAAAAAATCCATAAATTATGGTAATTACAAAGTAAGTTGTTTAGAAACCAAATACATCCACGTCCAGATACAAAAAAGTGGATGTGGCTCTGGCATAGATGTATCTAGGTGTAAAAACTGAAAACACCATATTGAGATAGACTCAAATGAGAACTGCTGAACAAAAATGGGCATTGTTGTAGTCCTAGTTTGACACTCTCAGGGAACATTATTTGGTAATCTCATACATTTCTTATGAACCATTATTAAGGAAAAAAAGAGACCATACAAATATAAGTTATAAAATAGATCTATGATAACCTAGTTTAAAACATAGGGAATTATAAGTTGTGATATAATTTCCCTTTTTCTATTTATCCTTTTAGGATAAAAGGTTATTTTTTTATGTTTAATATCTACATATTAAAATCCCCTAACTATATGTTTTTTCTTAGATAATGGTGTGATATAGAAGAACACGTGCCAATAATCAATGTGATAGGCCATGTGATGATTGAACTAATGATTTTGTTGATATTATGGGAACATGTTCTAAAAACATTATCAATGTAGTTGATCATATTTCTCATGTTATTAATAATTCCTTGAATTGTGTGGAACACCCTCCTCCTCCAAGTAAAGAGAATGTTACCATTGAATCCATCATGCGAGAAAGACATCCCATGTTTATTTGATCTTCATATCACTACCTTTCGGAACATCAGATTTACCCCATCTAAAATATATTCATTGTTATCCAGTGATTTTATTAATATAACATTGTGATGGAGGTCAATCATTTTGAAAGGGAAGATGATCATTATTGGACAATGATCAAGAATATTATGTTCCAGGAAGCAAATTGATTCCATATATTAGAAGGGAATCATGAAAATATTTTCCAACAAATATTTTCCTTGAACCCTCTGTCTCGTGATGGGAAAAGAGTTCCTTGGACTCATTTAGAAGAATGTTGAGTTGATCGGGGCATATAAAGAAAACATCCCAAGTCATGAAAGATACACCTCCATCTATTTCATGAACACTGAAAGAAATGTGTATCACTTCTTTAGAGGAATAATCGAGAGTCTACAAAAAGTGTTGGTAATTCAAGACAATGACACTTCTGAGCAGATTGTCTATTGTGACCTCATGGATGAAATAGGGATTATTGAATCTCAATGGTATCATAGGCACGGTGAAAAAAATCCATAATTAGAGTCTAATATGGGTGGTTCACCAAATATATCCCATGATGGAAAGAAGATATAAAATCCCATGCGTCTAAATTGTGGGAATAAGCTTCCTGGGAACTATCTATAGAGAACCATGAATTTCTTAAAATGTGGAAGAATGTGATATCTAGCTAAAATGTACTAAATGGATATAAATAATCACACTAAGGGGGATGATTAAATGAAGGTTTTGATCAACCCTCAGCCTATATTGTAGTGTTTAAACTTCATGAAACATGGGAATTATGTGAACAATTTACGCAATCCAAGGGTTTTCCGAGGTAATCAACAAAAACTTCCCAGAAAAAAAAAGGAACGGCTTATGCAATCACTACTATTCAGGTGGAGCCATAAATTGATTTGGTGACAGGTGAACTAGTTGTTTATTCATGAATAAAGAATGTACTAAATGATTCATGTTCTAATAATTCTTTCATATCATGGATGTTTAGTATAACTACTAAAACAACACCTCAAAATTTAGAGGTTATGTTATCTGTGAGAATAGAGAATGGGGAAATTATAGCATCCAAAGTATATAAATCCTCCCTATTTAATGTTTTTGGAATAGAACTACTTTAATATACAATCATAAATCATATAGTGGAGTTCAATGAAATATTGGGAATGGATTGGCTATCTTTATACAAAAATAACATAAACTGTCAGGAAGTGGAGATCACTCTTCCCATCATAATGCATCCTCCAATTCATTACAACTATAAAGAGGATGTTTAATATCTGTAGGAATCATTGTCTTCCTTTTTTATATTTCATCCTTATGAGAAAGAAAATCTAGCTCAATTTATGGAATTAATGGAGATTATACTACTTAAAGATATGCCCATGTTGAGGGATTACAAAAATGTATTCCCTATATAATTTCATGGCCTTCCTCTTGATCTAAAGTTTCTTATATCAATTGAAATTATTCTTGGATCCCAACCAATATCATAGACACCTCATGGAATGGCCACTGTTGAGATGGACAATCTGGAGAAGTAATTATTGGAAAATCTGTATGAGGGTTTTATATGATCAAGTGCTATACCATGGGGCATGATAGTCATGTTTTTTAAGAAAAAGGATAGATCAATGAACCTATGGGTTAATTATCATGTTCTTAACAAAATAAATATAAATAACATGTATCCACTACCTTAGATAGATGACTTGTTGGTTTATCTCCATAGGGCCTATTATTTCTCTAAGGTGGACCTTGGGTTTGGATGTCACAATTAAAGGTGAGGAATAAAGATATACCCAAAACATCATCTCACAGGAGGTTTGGACACTATGAGTTCATAGTGATGCCATTAAAACTTATTAATTCTCTAGAAATATTCATGGATTTAATTAATTGAGTATTTAATGATTATCTAGAAATATTTGTGGTAGTCTTGATTGTTGACATTCTTATTTACTCCAAGAGTAACGAGAAACACAAGAAGCATTAGAATAATTTGATTCTGTCTTTGTGATGTGATAAAATTAATGAAAAAAGTATTATAAATATGTGTTCTGGATTGAGGATGAATAATTCATGGGGAATTTTATCATTAGAAAAGAAATATCATTGGACCATTCCAAGACAATTACAATTAAATAATGGCTAAGGCCAACATCTGTAACAGAGATATACATAATTTTAGGTCTAGTCAAGTATTAATGATGGTTTTTGAAGATATTTTCACTCTATTCAAACATAATGACCAAGAATTCATAAAAGGCATGGATGTTCTTTGGAAATCAGGAATGTGAGGATTTCTTTAAAGATCTATAAAAGAGGCATATCACTATACCAATACTGAAACTCCCGATAAGTATGGAGAACATTGTGGTGTATAGTGATACCTAAAATAAGTTATTAGGATATGTATGGAATAAAAAATATAAAGTGATATCATATGCCTTAAGGTAGCTGAAAATCAATGAGCAAAACAATCCCACAATTGATTTGGAGTTGGAAGTTGTGATCATTGTATTTAAAATATGCCGACATTATCTTTATGGGGAGAATAGTGAGGTATATATTGATCAAAATAGTCTCTAATATATATTTACCTAGAAAGAGACTAATACAATCTAGTGAATATGGTTATATATCATCATGGATTATAACTACTCAATCCACTACCATCTAGGTAAGGCAAATAAGGAGGTAGATTAACTATTTAGAATGGACATTGTATCTTTATAAATTATGAGAGTTGAAAAGGATTCAATCATCATAGTATTTTATAATATAGACATGGTAATAGTTATGGGTGTAACATCCTCAATCATTTCTCAAATGGATACTCAACATTCCCTCATGATGAAAATAATGGATGCTTAAACAAATGATGGGGGGATTCAAAAAATTATGAAAGTTATAAGAAATGGGAAAACCTTTTAGTTCAAGATTGATGAGGAAGGAGTTGTAATATTTGAGTAATGGAAATGTGTACCATAAGATATAAATATAAAAACGGATCTTCTAAATGACATGCATAACTCATCATCCTATATTCACTCAAGGAGCACAAAGTTGTATCAGAATCTACGGTAGAACTTTTGGTGGGAAAATATAAAGAAAGATATTGTCAATATATATAAAAGAGCATGACATGTCAATAAGTGAAAGATGAAAGACAAAAGTTTAAGGGGATGATGAAAAAATATCCATACAAACATAGAAGTGGGAAAACATTATCATGTACTTTTTCACTGGACTTCCATGGAAATCCAAAAATAATAATGATATATAGGTCATTCTGGATCTCTTTAAAAATATATCTCACTTAATTTTAATTTGAGAGAAATTATAATTGGATAAACATTAGTTTTTATATATAATAAATATGTGTTAAGGATTCAAGGAGTACAAAAATCTGTTTTATATGATAGAGAATAATGTTTCACCTCGATGTTCTGGAAAAGTCTCTATAATGCTCTAAGAAAAAAATTAAACATCAGTACAACCTATTATCCTAAAACTGATTTCCAATTTTAGAAAACAATTTATGCACTAGAATACATGTTGAGAGGGTGTTCTATATGCTTTAAATTAGGGTGGGACCAACATCTTCCACTAGTCAAATTCTACTATAACAACTGTTTCCACTCCAACATCTGAATGGCACTATATTATGCCCTTTATGGGAAAAGTTGAAGAACACATTCATGTTGGGATGAAGGTAGTTCGCCTAATTTGTTAGGAAATTAAATGGTCGACGAAATTTTTTAGTAGGTGAAAACCATTCCACAACACATCATGTCAACCAATAGTTGATTTAAGAGTTACGCATGCAATTATCAATAGGACCACGAGAACAATGATGGAGACATGGTATTCCTCTACATATCTCTATAGAAGAAGGTAAAGATTTTGGAGAAAAAAAGAATACAAAGTCTTAGGTACATTGACCCCTTATAGATTATTGATCATGTTGGAGATGTGGCCAATTGACTATAACTTCCACCTACAATGTCTAAAGTACACAATGTCTTCCATGTATCACTCTCAAAGAATTTCATACCAGATCCTACACATGTACTATCTTTAGAGGTGTATCCATTAGAGAATGATATTTCTTATGAGGAGAATCCAGTGATGATCTTAGATATTTGAGATAATATTATATGCAACAAGACCACTAATATAGTCAATGTATTATGGAAGAACCATTAGTATTAAGAGGTAACATGGGAAACAGTGGAGGAAATGAAGGAATAGTACCCACACCTGTTTATGTCATAGAATGTAAAATGAAATTTCAAGGGAGAAATTTCATATGTGGGGAGGAATATAACTACCAAAAGTTTTACCAATAGAATTACATTCTTATAATTATATATTATATAATAATCATATATTATTAAATATAAAACATAATAGAAACCTTATAAATGAAGGTCGATTGAAACAGATGGTATATCAAAATGTTAATAATTGTATATCAATGAAACACCAACATGACCTTTGGAATAGTAAGGTCACCCTTATGAATAATAAACTAGCCAATTTAATAGTAACCTCACTAATGAGAGTATAAATAAAATTTATCCATATTATAAGTGACAACATGATATAAAAACACCATAGTATATAGAGGTAATGATTTTAAATATTATTAAATCTTTGTTTATATTTTTGTAAATCATGTTTATTTAATTACAATTTTATGATTAATTTAATAATATGAAAGAAAATATATTTTCCTAAAATGTATTCATGAATAATTTCCTTGATTTCATATTTTGATAAAATAAATTTAAGAGTCGTTAGTTAATTTTTCAATGTTTTTGAAAAGCAATTTTAATTTTAATATTTTTATTTTTCACATAAATTATGATTTTAATTAAAAATTATGTTTCTCATATTTGGAAAGTAATTTTTGAAAATTGGAGATTATTATTAATTTTTACTTTTTCAAAAATGGTTAGGATTAAATTTTTTATATTTTTCTTAAATACATTAATTTTTTTATGAATAATAAAATACGACAATTTTCTATAAAGTATAAAAACATGAATTATGATATCATTAGATAATATATGGATTATTTTATGCCATTATATAGAATTCACATGTAATTATTATTTTTATTAGAATGGAATAAATAATAATCATCCCTCATCCTGCACATTTTACCATAGAAATGAAAAAACCATCCAATATGTGTTAATTTATCACATTCATGGATGATTTGTTTACAATGCCTATTACCGTGTGAAATTATGGTCTTGAAACCATTTGAAGAGTTGAAAAAAATCATAAAAAATTTCAAATATCTAAATAAGGTTATGGAATATTGTTTTCACATGAAATTTATTTATTTTGTAAAATGAGTTCATTGTGATAAAAAGCCTCCAAATAACCCTAATAGTTATCATTAACATTTTATGTAATTATTGAACGTCACACCAAATAACCTAATTAATTTTTTTACCATGTAATTTAATTTATGTTCACTAATAACATACAACTTCATTTATTAATAACCCATCTTATCTTACATGATAAAATATATTTTTATATTGGTAAATTAATCATGTAAACAAAGGAAACAAGCGCTCCCAATAATGAAATTGAACCTCATATCCCATAAAAGAGAAATTAATGAACATAACAAGTCTATAATAAATGGATGAAATTATCAAACTATTTTAGACACACTAATTATTGAATTTAATTTTGTTAACCAAGAAATTATGTTCAGGTGACGAACATCATCGTACTTAATGTAATGTATTCTACCCCAACCACAATTTCGTCCTTCAGATTTCTCTATCATTTTTACCCAAAAATAGTTATTTGTAATTTTAATGTGAATTTTATAAATTATTATTAATTTCCATAAAATCATGTATCATGGTCTTTTATTCATTATTTCTTGGTTATTTACATGTTTTTAAGTGGTTCCCTCCTCAATACATCTTCATAGGAAAACATGATTAAGAGAACTTCTCAATTTTTATCCCAATTTAATGTACACTATATAATATGTTTTATGACTCCATTTTTTATTAAATCAGTCCTTTTATATTTAAAAAATTCTTTTATAACTTTAGGATTTATATAAAATTTAATTCCCATTTTTATTTTATGTTCTCTTTAGTTGTTACATTAAAACTACACTAAAATGTTTTAATGCTCAAATTTCATAAATACTCTTTACACATGTTATCACATATTTTTTAAATAAATTAACATGATATATGAATATTTTACCTTATAAAGTTCTATTTATGTTCTAATTTATTCTACTCTTAGACAATTTTATGATACACCAATTTATTTTTCTTTATGACATGATTATAAGGCAAATTTCCTTCTAGGGGTATCCTAATGGTTATGAACGATTGATTATATATGATTGTATATGTGAAAAGAATATTTATGAACATGTTATGAAGGTTTGACCCAGATATCTCTCCAATTAATTGGGTAATGTATATTCTCAATACATATTCTGTGTAACAGTCTTAGTGGTTATCCTTGACTCATTCTACCATGTGCAATGATCGATGTGGTTAACCTTGACTAGTGCTCCTCTATGATCAATGATCCAATACTCATTCTAAATTATTGATTTATGTTTCAACCACATTAATATGAATCTAGTTTTATATGATCCAATATTTATACATTATTATTCTATATGTACCATTCCTTTTTTATGTCATTATTTCATGACTTCTATTCCATGTGATATTTCTTTATTCTAATGATAATTCCGTACTAGGATTTTATGATCATCCATAAGTTCATGGTATCCATGGGATATCCTATGAACATATAAGAAAAAATGTAATTTATGAGGTATTTATGATGATTAAATATAGAATTTTTTATGTAGTCGGATGTTTTCATTTTTATATTAATAGTCTTCTATTACACTAGACTTTACGATAATTGGCTTCTAATGTGATTTTTTTATTATACATAAAATCATGTAATGAAATATGTAAATGTCTAGGGTTTATATATAATATCAATAAAATTTAATGTTTTAATATAATATAATAATAATGAATCTATACTATCATTAAACAATATATTATGTTATATAATAACTTATAGTTGAAATTTGTTATATTAGAAAAAATATATCATTGAATTTTCACTGATTGTTTTTTTATAATTTTAGAAAACTATAATTTTTATGAACATAAAAAATTGATCAAATATAATTTCTTTCCGAAAATATGTATCATGTTATTCCCTGTTAAATAGTTTTTTCAATTATTACATATTAGTATTGTATACTTCATAACTACAAATAATATAAACTCTATTGAGGATATGAGTCACTAAATAGTGAGTGAACTATGATTCAACACCATAATTATAATAAGGGGCCAAAATATGTTCTTCCTATATTGAATTGTTAAATGAAAAAAATAAATATTTATCAAATCAATCCTAGTTATTTTTTAACACTAAATAAATAACATCAGTCATATTTCAATGAATTTGGAAATAAAAAAGATAATAAATAAATATTTATTAAAAAAATCAACATATAAAACACTCCTATATAAATAATTTTAAAAATAACTTTTTTTAATGATTTTTTAGGAATAATTTTTAAAATGAAATTTAAAATTATATGATTTTTTTTCAGGATAATAAATCATGTATTATAGTCATTTAAGAAAAAGGATTTCGGAAAATAGTAAAATAATTGACAATGAAACATAATATAACCCTGAGCAGTAATAGAGAATACTTAAAAATTTACAAGGACTTTATTTTCTATTCTTTGAACATATTTGGATATTCTATACATATTAATTTTGTTTATATATTTTAGGATATGAGAATATAATTAAAAAATAAATTTTATTTAATAAATTCATATGTATGATATAATAGTTTTCCTATAAATATGAGTGAAATGTTTTATTTTACATTTAATGTTATAAAAAGTTTTGTTTTATTATTATTATTTTATTAATCGAGTGATCACCCACATCATCCACTAATTTCCTTTCAGTCAATACAAGAAGACGTTTCCACATATTCATCCCACTTAATATATTTCATCTCTATTGTTCTAGGGATTTCAGGTGTAATGACAGTTAATTTAACTCCACCATTATATCCCCCATTTTATAGTCCTTTTTAAAAATCAATAACAGCTTTATGACTTTTCTAAACAATTTATGTGGATACATAGGATTTTACAATTCTTTATGAAACCATCAGTTACTATATATATTTTCCTTTAGATCATAAGTGACTTCGATAGAGAGTTGTAAACATAATATTGATAGGATATTTTCATTTTATAGAACACTAAAAACTTTAATTACAAATTATTTGTAACCATTATAGTAGTTTTTTTGTTTTGTAACATTAAATATTTATGGTTATATAGGATGCATTGAGAGATATTACAATGGTGAGACCCCGAGAATGTTTCCAATCATTTTTTAGGTCATTTATTCTAAAAATTATTATCTATTCCCGATAAACATGTTGTGAATGAAATAAAATATTTAATATAATTTTATTTACCATTTCTAAAAATTATAAATTTTTTGTTTGTGAATTGTTTTGTTGAAATATGTTTCTATTAATATTATTAATTTCAAAAATATAATGTCTTAATTTATATTTTTGGATTATATGTATTATTTAATAAAATATTATTTTTTAACTATTGGAATTCCTGTTTTTCATGTTTTAGTTCAAAAAGTTTCAATGTATGGAAATATTGGGATTTTTTAATAAATTATATTTTAATCAATTTTTTGTATTTTTTTTATATTTATAAATGGTAAGATGATTTAAGAATATAATTTAATTGTTTTTTATAATACAAGAACTAATTTTTAATTGTTAAATAAATATTAATAATTATATTAATCCCTATTGAAAATATTTAGGATAATTCTAAAGAGGTTATTTAAGAATAATCTGATAAACTATTTTTGGAAAAAATATAATTATGGTAACGTGTCATTACAATATTAAAAATATACATTTCATACTATTTTAATTTGGATATATTGATAGTATTTTCAAAAATAAATGGTTGACTATTTTTATATGAAATTTGTTATGTTAAACTATAAATTTAATAGGATAGATTAAGAATACTCCATTTTACATTCCATGAGTATATCATAACCCATTAACATGGTGTCCTAGCTATGATTTGGCGGTGGAATACAACATATATATATATATTGGAGGGTCTATGGATAGATTAACCATGATATAATAGTATGATAATATATTTTAATTTCTTGGCAGTCTATATTATACTTTTTGTATGATGAAATAGATTTGATGGGGTTATATATTTTTACTAGTCATTTATGATCATATATTTTCTTTTTATTTGTTAATTAGTTCATCACTAGGTAAATTATTTTGTAATTTCATAAGATGATTAAAATAATATTTTGGAATATTGTACATAATAGGTTAAAACAATTATTTATCTACTGTAGAAAAATCATCACCATTGAAATTATTTCTTAATCATTACATAAACTAAATGCATTTCATTAATTTTATCTACACACAATTGATAAGTATTTAATAGAATTTATAATAACAATATTATGGAAGTACTTTTAGTATGAGATATCTTAACACTTAGGGATGCACGTCATGGTGCAGATGAATAAATATTTATTATACATTTATGAAAACATTTTGTCCATATAGATCTTGGAAGGACTGAAAAAATAATTCTATAATTTAAAAAGGTATAAATATAAGTAAAATTTGAATATATTTTCTTTTAATTTGTGATTTTCAAAATTTGAGTTATTTTAACTCTTTTATTTATTTATTAATGGAATTTATGTAAAATATGTGTTCTGAATACCTGAAATTAATTTTACTTGTCTAATTTTTTTGTAAGATTAAAAATTTAGTAAATATCTAAACTCTTATATAGATATTTATAAAATTTATGTTATCATGTTATTTTCATTAAAAGACGTAATGTAATTTCTCAACCATTTTTGGAAAATACATGAAATTTGATTCAAATTGATTATAATATAAAAATTTTATTTAGTTGTTTTTAATGGAAAATAGATTATTAGAGAAATATTAAGCTTATTTATATAGAAGATTTATCATTTAGATAATTTAAAAATTCGATTAAAAAATTAATAGTTAGTTTATTGTCATTAAAGAATTGATCTGACATCTAGGGTTGGATTACTATCGCAATTTCATTAAACACATTGGTGTTATACTTTGATAACATTATTATGGATGTAATTTTATGAATGTTTCATAAAAATAAATTTATTTTATGCATAATAGGTGTTTATATGTATTATTGTTTAATAAAATTCTAATAGATTATTTGGAGGCCATATTGATCAAATAATGAATGAAAATAATTAAAAATATATAAATTTATAAAAAAAAATCACAGGTAGGGATATGTTCTATATGGTATGGGACATAGCCTTAGAGTTTCTTAACTATTATGAAATGCATCATAATTAAATAGTTGAAAAACATTCCATGATGATGTTCTCATTAAGGTTAATAAATAAAATTACATTATGAAGAGACTATAAAATATTATGGTGCAGAATCAATGGCAGTTGGAGTAATTTACATCACTAGTTATTGACCATGCCATAGATGATGTATTAAACCATAATTATATGGATATGAAAACTCCATTAAACACTAAAATAAAACACAAAAAACCAATGCCACAAGTTTTATGATAATTCCAAACAAAAAATATATATTTATATGAATATATATGATTTAATTAACTTAATTAACCCAATGATTATAAAATAGTAGCGAGATTTTTATATAAAATTTATTAGATATAAAACATGAGTTTTGGAAATAATTACTATACAAAGATATTCTTGACATACATTGATATTTCATCACATTAGATAAATATTCTTCACATTAATATAATTCAAGCCTAAGGACCGTAATATATTAGTGTATTTGGAATAATATAACACATTCTTCTGGATTGGTGAAAGATCATAAAAATATTCTTTAAAAATATTTTTCTTTAATACTGCTATGTAAAACCTTTAATCATATATAGGGGAAAGGAATCACAATAAATGGGTGATCTCTAATGCTCAATATAGTAAATAGAGGAAATACATAAGATTAAAAAACATATTAGTATGAGAACATGAGAATAACATTTGAATGTCACAACCTTTATAAAATGAACATATGTATGTGAAATTAAATAAATAATGAGAGTTCATAAGACATGATTTTGTATGATAGTCATGAACATGAACAATGTGACCATATAAAAATCATATTATGTAGAATTTTTTTAATATATGTAATCAATTAACATCAATCCCAATAATTCATGTTGAATTTCTAACACTTTGTAGGGAACTTAATGGGGACATCACCTATGGGGGTTACACACCACCACTGCCATTCATGGAGATTTATTTTTAAAGGCTTTGGGTATAATATCTTCTCATATTAGATCATGTTTCCTTATATTCACATAGAGGATCTGGTTTCCCCATCTTCCAATAGTGGATTTGGTTTTTCGATCGTCATATAGTGGATCAAGACACACATGTTGCCCATTTTTTATTAGGATGATACAATTTCTAATTTTGGATCAGCACATCGACTTATTTCACATCATTATCATATGTTATATTAATCATTAACCAATTCAATGGGGGAACATATAGTTCCCACAAAAAAATTTCATGAAAAAATTATTCACAAGATAATAAAACATGCATCATATATTGACTGATAAAAAGAGACAGGTCTTATAAAAAACATATCAAAGACCATGAAATTAAATTTGTATCATTAACATTTAATTATATCATTAACTATGGAATGGATATATGTCACATAATAAATTAAAAAAATCATAACCCATAAATAAGAACATTATTCAATAGCGTATAAACCACAGAAAACAATAGGTGTCATAAACCAGATCCCATAATAAAAGTAACCATATATGAAATAATATAAATGTTATTCAAGGATAATATCCCCATTATAGTTTAAACCATAATATTATTTTTCATATTATATATAGAAAAATTTTCAAATATCACATGAAAAATATCTTTTCATTGAAAATAATTTTTATACACCCATTTCAATATATATTTCTTGTAAAGAAATACATCCAATTTTATTGTAAACAATTAATGAAGAGGTAAACTTTTTCTATAAGGGAAAAAATATTTTTGAAGTATTTTTTATTTAAAATATATTTAAGATTTCATAAAAAAATATTGAAAAAACTTTCAAAACTTTTTTCATTGAAATTACTTTGAGAACCTAAAAATTAGTATCAAAATAATTCTGAAAAAAATATAGAAAATAGCTATGAAAAATAATAAAAACTTATTGACAATATTGTAATCCTTTTTATTGGAAACAACCAATTGAGAACATATGAAGAATCTATAAAATTTATTTAGAACTCTTTCTAAACATAAAATATTTTTGAAAATATTTTTCTTTGAATTCCACATTAAATACAACATATTTACATAATTTTAGGAAAAAATTTCTGTAAAAATTTATCATTTAATCTTATAAAGAACCAATGAAATGATGGTCATGATTGTGGTTAAGTATGTAATTGATGAAAACCCCTTTTTCACCTGAAATGTTTTTAAAAGTACCTAGATTGGAAAATGAAAAGAATACTCCTAATAGTTTTTTGTTATAAAATGATAAAATGTCGCTGAAAATTTCAATTGAACCATAATAGATAACTATAAAACATTTTTTTAAACCCTTTTATGAAACACAGTTTATATTGAACCAAAATTTCCAACCAAAAGAATAATTAATGTCATATTATCATGAAAACATATTATTATTTATATTAAGTAATAATGAGTGTAAAAAATGGTACTAATAAAACATGATATAAAAGAAATCTAAAGGATAAGAAAATTCATTAGTGTTATTCATATATGGGTCTCAATATTTCATCAATGAGAGCATAATCATAAACAACCCTTAAAGATTATCTGATTATATTGATAATCTATTACCACTTTTTTATATTGAATCATAATACCCATTAAATAATAAAATAACAAGAATCATAAAATATCATTAAAATAATTATATTCATGATATAACATGTATATGGTTATTATCTACAACATAAAAAATATTGACTATTGAATATGACATCTATCTCATAAAAATAAAAAGTGAGTGGTTATTCCCTTACACGAAGTCTTGAATTTATTCATAAATGTTCAAATATCATGTATTATGAATATCAGTATATTATATATCAACCAATAAACTATATTATTCAGTATAATAACATATATGATTTGGTTAGGACTTTATATTACCTGTTTGTAAACAACTCAATGTTAATTTCATGTTTCTGATAATAAATGATTTGTTTTTTATAAATGATTTGTCTTCTTATTCCTCATCCTATTACATATATAATGATTTAATTATTAATTAAATATAATTAATTAAAAAATATCATATATATTCTGTATTTATGTATTTATTATAATCTATAAAAATATAGTAATATGAAATGGAATACACCGTTCCAGGAGACGTTTGTTTGTACGTACACTTGAATGGTGTATCTGATTAATTATTTTATTTAAAAAAAGAATATAAATGAAATATAAGTAGTTATATATAACATCTTAACAGATGAATTATTATGTTATATAAATAATTTAATTTCACTAAACCCATTCATAATTTACTCTATATAGAGTGTTAACGAATCTTATTACCTTCAAGAGGTGGCAGTCCAGAAATCCAGAAATGAAGTTATCATATTTACATAAAATGGAAATAATGAACATAAATTTAGTATAATAAATTATTAATAATAAATACATCATAAATATAATATTTATAATATAATATTACAAATACCACCATTAATTAATTTCACGTAGAAGGTGAATAAATCACAATACTTTGAGAAGGCAGTAGTCCAGAAATCCACAAATATAGTTATCATATTTACAAAATATGAAAATAATGACTGTATGTTTTATATAATAATCATAGAAGAATAAATATTCCACTTATATATAATATATATTTTATTTTCACTAAATATATACTTAATAAATTCTTTGTATAGTGTGAACAAATCACATAACTTCAAGGAGGTGGTAGTCTACACGTCCAAAAGTGAAGTTATTATGTTTACAAAAATGGAAATATTGATGTTATTTTTAATATAATAATTATATATGAATAAAGATATCATATATATAATATATATCATATAGAAAAATTTATTCCATCATAATTGAATACTATGATATGTGGTAATGGAAAATCGAACAATATCATTTCATGAGGTTTTAGTTCACCATAAACATGAACTATAAGCTCATTTATGATTAGATGAAAGTGTTTTAAGTGTTGTTTAAAACCATAGAATAAAAACATTTAAATATTTTTAATATACTTATGATATTATATAATAATGAAATAATAAGATTTGATGGGGTGGTTAATGGAAATAAAATAAAAGATTTTGAGGATGGTTGTTACGTATTTTTGGGATAATTCCTCTTAGATTGAATCAAAGGGTTTCATTGGTTGGATTTCATAAACAGGGCATACTTTATGATGATGAGAGGGATATTTGGAGATGATTTGATCATTTTTTTGTGACAATATGGAAATTATTTTTTTAATACGTGGAAGTCTTGAGTAACTTTTTATAGTGGTGGAGGGGTGGCATTCTAGAATTTTTTTTAAAATGTATTATAGAAACGTTTTTCTAATTAAAACAGTTTCCAAAAGTAGTATAATTTCATAAAAAGGAATAGTATAGTTGAAATATAGATATATAATATATTTTAAGCAAGTTAATAGGTCACATTATCCATAATGGTTATGGTTTAGTCGTTTGTTCTGTTAATTTTATCTTAATTTCATTAATTAATTTTAATCACTTTCATAAATATGTTTGTTAAAAAAAACTTTTGACCATATAATAAATTTAAAATTGAGCTATTTCAAAATGTGGAATCCTTTTTCCAAAATTTAAATAGATAATGTGGAATAAATAAACACCTATTTAATCATGCAGAAAGAATGAAAATGTAGGGGTTTTTAACTAAAAATGTTTAGAAGATGTGTTTTTTTATTTCTAATTTCAATGTGAAATTGATTAAAATGAAATAAATATGAACAATTGATTTATTATTGATCTTTTTTAACTATAAAACTAATAAAACATAATTCAATCTTGAAAATAAATAATTTAAAAATAATTTTTGAATTAAAATTATTTTTCTTCGCTATTCATGAAGAAAACAAGATTTATATAAAAATACCAAAAATTCAAATTATTCTAATTTTTATGTTCTTATATAAAAATGAAGTTTATTTTTCAAAAAAAAATATTAAATTTTAAAAATTCATATTTAATTTGGGTTCCCCATTAGAAGGAGGTAAAAATACCTTCTATAAAAATACATCTTTTTACTGATAAAATTGTACCTATTTCTATCTTATACCCATAAAATATATTTTCCATGTTTTAAAGAAAATGATTGAATATATAATATAAAATATTTAATAAAAAAAGTATCAAATATTTTTCTTATTCATTTCTATATAATCTACATCCAAAGGATTAATTTAATATACATGTGTAAATAATATGTTCATTGTTTATTAAATATTATGAATAAAATCCATTCATATGGATATATGGTAGTTATACTCACATTTTAATAATATTATTAAGAGCAGTGTGTCTTTTGGTAAAACTCGATCTGACATGTAATTAATGCTATCAAAGAGGCATCATATTGTGTGTAATACAATAAAAGTTTAGTGTTCAGGGATCCTTAAGCTACTCTATGTGTATTGTATAGTATATTAGGATTTTTTATTTTGTATTTTTCAATCCACAATTAACTATTTCATATAAAAAATATATATCCAAACTTGTATGAAATCTGAAATTTCAAAAAGAAAAAATTAATTCTAATTTTTTTTAACAATATCCTCTTGTGTAGAATTCTGAACACTTAAAATTAATTTCCCCCTAAAAATACATCTGGATAGTCAATTATTTAATACTTGAGTGTTCCATTCATACCAAATGACTTTGTAAAAATGAATACGAAAACATATGTTAATATAGATTGTTTTAATCATTATCGTTACCCATAGTAACACATAACTATGTAACCCACATTGGAGAACATAAGTGGGATGTGGCAACATGGACATAGAATAATATAGTAAATACTCATTGATATTTATAAATATCTTCATTCATAATAAATATGTTGATCTAGAGACATATTACAATGATAAAAATAAATTAAAGATTAATGAAATGTGAAATTGATATCACAAAAAAATTATAATAGGATATAACTTTATTTTAAGACTATTTTCCTGAAATTTATTTGTTTTCTCAGTATATAATATATATATACATTATTTAAATGACTTTCATAAGTAAAATATCAACCTTTAGTCTTGACATGGCCAACTTCCACATCACATCATTCGCTATAAAGGATGTTGAATTTTCATTATTGAAGAACAAATAGATCATGTGATCTATAAAAAGTCGTCAAATATTTATTTAGTTAACATCAACATAATGTGGTTATAACAGGTTATCCAAAATGAATAATCCATCATGTGGTGAGATATATTTATCTCAAAAACATCAATCAACGTTTAACTTAAACATTCCATAAATAGTTTACATTATACCTTGTAACATCCCAGTTAAATGAAGAATAAAAGATTTTCATATTTATTAATATTTTTGAATTAAATATTAATTTCACTTTAAATGGGTTTCTATGTTCGATAGCGTACCCGATACGCAACAACTGGTTTCTTTGAAATCTTACATTGCACACTAGTAATATAATATTATTATTTTAAATGGTAGTTAACACGTAGCAGTTGTATTGGCGGGAATGAATAGAAATAACTAAAATATGATTATATATGTTTTTAAATGTTTTTACAGTTATCCAATAAATGATAAAGGCTTAAAATAAGAAAAGAATTCAATTTTAGGCATAGATACTCTAATATTCACTAAAAGGTCGACTTAACACCTTTTGATGGAGAACCCTCTTTAAATAAAGTTGTTTTCACTCTCATACATTTTATTGGACCAAATAAAATTCTTCTTTAGAATCAGGACATCAGAATTTACTTTGTGTAAATTTTTGGTATTTTCCGATAAAGTTCATTTTTTAATGAATAGTGAAAAATGTTGTATTTTAATTCAAAACCACTTTTTAATCTAATTTATTTATATGATTAGATTATCTTTTGAATTTGTTTTAAATTGAAATTAGAATATATTTTTACCATTTAATCCAATAGTGGTCATTGGAATTAATTTCCTTTGAAATTGGACTTAAACTAGAGTCAATCTTTTGATATATATTGTTTCTTGAAAACATGCTATTTGTTTTGACAGTGGGAATTAATTATTAAATTAATTAATGAAACTTATATGTTTTTAATTTTGTAAAATATAATTCATTTTTGAATTCGGAATATCAAATATAGCTTAGGGTTATTTTTTGGTATTTTTTGGAAAAACTTCAATTTTTTGATGAATAGTGAAACCACTAAGTGGTAGTAAAAAAAAACGGATTTTTTCGTTTAAATGAAACATTACCACTTTTTTGAATTGAATTTGAAAAATACGACATACATGTTCGTCATTAGGATGTAACATTTGATTCAATGGGATTAAAATAATTTTTTTGGTGAATAGTAACTTCTATGTTTTATTAATCACGATTAAAGGTAACTAGTGTAATTTAAGGTAAAAATAATGTTATAATAATATTAAATTACCTTGAAAAATGTCCTACCATTATTGGATGTCTCATGGCTGATCCAAACAATCTATGGGTCAACATGGGGACCCCATGGAGCCACTTGGGTAAGAAAATGACTTTAATAACTTTTTATTTAAAGTTAAAATAAAAATGTCACAAACATGTATTTTTTTTCTAAAAAAAATTTACATGGGGTTATAAGACTCATATTTTTTACTATAAATATTCATTATAAATATAAAAATATTTCCTACATCATTATATTTTTTTATAATTTTTAGACATTAAATAAATTAAATTATTTATGACACCATGATGATGCAACGATTAACTCATTATTTAACGATTTAAGTAAAATGAAAAGATAATGTAAATTCTAAGACCTAAACTTGTAAAAAACATATTATATGGGTGTATTTCGAACCCTTATCACCTTATCCTAAAAATGTATAATTTTGGGACCTTTAATATCCAAAAATCATTTTTATAATAAGGTAACATTTTATAACATTACAAGAGTGCCCATCCTCTTCTCTTATAAAAGGCCACCACCTCTACCACCTTACCCACACCTCTCAAGCCTTTGGCTCAGCCAATATCAGCTCATTTTATCTCTCCAAATACCTCTCATAATACTATAAGCCTTACCTTAGGAAGAACGCTCTTCAAGAAACCCTTTTGGTTCAAACCCGAAGGAGTTACCCGATTTAACGGAAATGTCTTCACTTTTGTTCTTTTGTTTTATTTTGCTTCTCTATCCCGATAAACTCATTCTATTCCTTTATTTTGTAACAAAACCTTTATCCCAAATATACTAGGATGTTTTTATGATAATGATTTTATTTAAACTTACACACACCTCTGTCTAATGGTTAAAGGACATACTGTTTCTGTGGTTGGTGAATTTCTGTCTCACGAAACAATGATTGTTCAATATTATTTTAACACCTTTCATGGTGGCCATTAATATGTCACTAATTTTATATATGATATATATTATGTTTATGTTTTCCTTATGATTCTGTATTTTTCATTTATGTCATACCTTTATGGTTTCTATTATGGTTAAACACGATAATTTCATTTTAGGAAGTGCGGACTTCCACCCCCTCAAAGTGATTTGATTTGTTAATGCCATATGTGGGACGTATAAAGGATGGAGTTAATGATATTATATATGATATTATACTATAATTATAATATACCTTTATATCATTATGATTTCACTCCATTAAATATGAAATAGAAATGAATGTAGCGTTCATGCGTACGTATGGCTTACAGTCTCCATGAACGGTGCATTTAATTTCTTACCTCTAAATGTTATGTACTATTATAAATACATATATATTATGGATATATATGATATATATGATATCCAAATCAGGAATTTAACTCTGTATATAATGAACCTTTGACCACATGAACAACATGTAACTGTAAGAAGTCCATTTTTGACTTAAGTACCAAATATCTACAAAATGAGCATTATTAACTTAAATGATTACATAATGTTTATAACATGGTAATAAGTTATATAAAAGGAATAATAAACTTGAAAAAGGTTCTTAAGAAAGTGGAAATTATCTTTAGTTTATTATTCAGGTGATTAAAGAGCAATCGAGTCATGTTAGACACGAGGTAAGGGACTTCGTCTCAATTTACTTTCATTGAGGCATATTTTGTTCTAATACAAGACATTCTTTTATACACTATATAAAACACCTTTGACTTTTCATTTCATTCAAAGGGAATATTTTTCTACAATGTGTTTTACTAAATTACAAAAAGGAATTTTTATTTTAATGTACGTGGAGGCAATGACCTTTTTCACCACCGCGAGTATTATTTGGTCTTTGGCTTCCTCAATAAGCCGTAATGTTTTTAAAATGAAATAAATAACATATACTCCTTTATGTATTTTGGTATTGAAAATGGTTTTTATAATGGATTTTTTATGTCAATATATTTAAGTGATATATTGTGATTGAAATGTGGAAATGTTTTCTCTTCATTATATTTGTTATATGTCTTATGAATTTATAATGGTACTTGGACATTTGATGGGTGGTTACGTGATAAACCATATGACAGGTGGTGTCGTGAATACCAGGATGGGTGGTTACATTATAACCTCCAATTCATTGAGTATGGAAGTCGGTCATATGGCTATTCAATTAAGTGATATGTTTGGAAGTCGACCGTATGGTTATTCCATTTAAGAATGTTTATGTCCCAAGATACCTTTATATGTTATGTGTTCTTTATATGGGTTTTATGATAATATTTTGGTTACAAAAGGGTAAGTAATGATATTTTATTCAGTGATGAGTATTTACTAATACATAAAGGTGAAAAGTATTACTTTGGTAAAGTATTCATGGATTACTTGTTGTTTTGAAAAACTAACAGTTTTCCTTCTTTGTGTATCCCTTACTGAGAGTTTTACACTCATCCCATGTTTTTTTGAAATGTTTTTCATAGGAAATAATGTGGAATATGGTCAAGGATGGGATCAAGGAAAAGTAATTCTGTCTTAAACATGGCACTAGACATGACTCTCGCTTTTTTTAAGAGTTCATGTTTTGTAAAAAGAAGGAAACTCTGTAGAAGTGTCTACTATGTAATCTTTTGAGATGTAATAGTTATGATCTAATTCTCTAAAAATCTAAACTTGAAAATATCCTCAATGTGAATTATTCATTTAATTCAATATTAAGTAATGTTTAATGTCAGGGCCTTATAGTTGGTATCAAAGGTCAGTTTAGACAACTTTAGCAGTTAGAAAATTGTTAAAGTTATAAATTAATTTTTGGTATGATTTAAATGATATAGAATTTAAAGATTACCATATTGTTTCGCCTATGATATTTCTATGTTCAGATTGGTATTCCGCAGAGTAAACAAGGAAGCTATATTAGGACGATATCAGTAGGAAGACAACCATCCCAATCAGCAACCTGAGATGGTCAGAATTGGAACTGAACAATTTGTTACAGGGATGGCACAGTTGACTCAGGCTACAAATGGTGGTGGTATCCATGATCGAGATCAGCCAGATCAACCACAGAGGTACATGTCAATGGTAGACCATTTCATGAGGCAATATCCCCTATCATTTAGTGGGTCATCTGACCATGTTCTAGCTGAAGGGTGGATTAAAGCATTGGAGAATATTTTTGAAGTCATGGGGTGTTCAGAACATCAAAAGGTTAGTTTTGCAATTTACCGTTTTGAAGGTGAAGATGATCAATGGTGGTCGATGATGAAAAATATCAGGGATAGTGATGAGATTGATGATCTTCACTGGGACGAATTCAAAGTTATTTTTCTTGAGTAATATTTTCTTAAAGTGGTTCCTCTTAGGATGGAAAAACAATTCCTAGAATTGAGGCAGGAGGATGACTCAGTGGATTCTTATGAAGAAAAGTTCACTTGACTGGAAAGGTATGCTCAAAATTTCATACAAGATCTTGATAGTAAAATCAACCGTTTTTACTCAGGGTTAAAGCCAAGGTATCGAAGGGATTCAGCTTCCCGTGAGTTCAAAAGTTATGAAAAACTTTTTTGATGTGCGGAGAAGGTGTAAATGGAGTTTGTCGATGACCAGGTGTTCATTGAGAAACAAAATAATAAATGGTCCAGTTGGTAGGAAAAGGGGAAGAATTAATCAAAGAAGTAAGGAGGTAAGAAAACAAAATATCCATCCTGTGATAAGTGTGGTAAAATGTATCCTGGAGAATTTTTATCCAAGTCTGGAATGTGCTTTCGGTGTGGTAAGTCTGGTCACATTGCTCGTAACTGTAAAGCATATGATCAAGAATGAAATGAAAAGCCAGAGGTAAGATGTTCTAAGTGTAATGAAATGGGTAATTATGCAAATGAGTGTCTAACGAAGAACTCAACTGGGGGAAAGCAGCCAGACTACAAGCAGAAAGGGGTGGTGAAATCCTTTGCATCTACTTCAGCAGATGTTGGGCCATCGAATGAAGTTGTATCAGGTATAGTGTTTGTTTTTTCAGATTATGAAAATGTGTTGTTTGATTCGGGTTCTACACATTCTTTCATTTCTAAGATGTTTTCTAGTAAATTGATAATTCCATCTCAAGATATGAATCCTGAACTTATGGTAAAAACACCCGGAGGGAACATTGAGACAAAAAGAAATTATAAGAAGCTTCCTATCCTTTTGTGCGGAATTAATATACCTGAAAACCTTATTGTTTTACCTCTAGTAGAGTTTGATGTTATTTTGGGCATGGATTGGCTTTCTATTTATCATGCTAAGATTGACTACAGAGCTAAAGAGGTTTCTTTTCAGAAATATTTTCAGTTTGTGTACAAGAATGAACCCTTTCTTTTGATAACATATCAGGAAGTTGAGAAACTAGTAAAAGGTGGAAATGAATGTTACCTTGCACATATTGTTGATATAAAGGAACTGTTCAGATTAAGGATGTTCCAGTGGTAAATGATTATCTTGATGTTTTTGCTGATGAGTTTCCTGGTACTATTTATGGTCGGGAGGTTGAATTTACTATTGACTTTGTTCCTAATTTTATGCCAATTTCAAAACCCCCTTATCGAATGGATCAAGTTGAACTTTTAGAGATAAATAATAAATTGTAGGAGTTAATAGATAAAGGTTTCATTAGACCTAGCACATTACCATGGGGTGCTCCTGTATTGTTTGTTAAAAATAAATATGTTTCAATGAGACTTTGTATTGATTATAGATCCTTGAAAAATATCACTATTTAGAACAATTATCCTTTGCCTTATATCGATGATTTGTTTGATCATCTCCAGGGAGCTCTGTATTTTTCGAAGATTCACTTGAGGTCGGGGTACCATCAGTTTAAAGTAAAATAAGAATATGTTTTGAAGACTACGTTTCGTACTAGATATGGCCATTATGAATTTGTAGTTACGCCTTTTGGGTTAACCAATGCACCTGCTCTATTCATGGACCTTATGAATAGAATTTTCCATGATCTCTTGGATATGTTTGTGGTTTTTTCATTGATGATATTTTTGTTTTTTCAAAAAGTAAAGAGGAGCTTGAAAGTCATTTGAGGGTTATCTTAAAAACCTTAAAATAAAAGAAACTGTATGGAAAATTCTTCAAGTGTGAGTTTAGGTTACAAAAAATTTCGTTCCTTGGTTACATTGTTTCAAAAAATGGCATAACTGTTGATCCTGCTAAAACAAAAGTTATCGAAGAATGGCCAAGACCCACATATGAAACCGAGATCCGTAGTTTTCTTAGTTTGGCAGGTTATTACCGGAGGTTTGTTGAAAATTTTTCACGATTATTTAGTCCGATGACTAAGCTAACTTGGAAGGGTGTTAAGTGTATCTGGACAAAATAATGTGATGTTTGTTTTTAGGAGTTGAAAAAAAGATTGGTGAATGCTCCAGTTTTGGTAATTCCTTCCAGGAATGGGGAATTTGTTATCTACAATGATGCTTCATTGAAAGGACATGGTTGTGTCCTTATGCAGAATGATCAGGTAATTGCTTATGCTTCACGTCAGTTGAAAACTCATGAGGTAAATTACCCTACACATGATTTTGAATTAGCTTCCGATGTTTTTTCTCTAAAAATTTGGAGGCATCCTTTGTATGGATTAAAGTGTGAAATATATACTGGTCACAAAAGATGAAAGTATATATTCACTCAGAAATAATTTAACATGGGACAGAGAAGATGGCTGGAATTAATCAAGGATTATGATTTTTCAATTCATTACCATCCGGGAAAAGAAAATAAAGTGGTTGATGCTTTGAGTCAAAAAAGTAATGCTTCATTAACCATGCTACATTTTTAACGAGACCCTTTGGTTTTTTAATTGATGAACTTTGGCATAGAAGTTGTTGGTGCAGGAAGTTCTTCTGTTTTGTTTCAGGTGTTAGTGAGATCATCTCTATCAGACATAATTAAGAAAGCACAGAAGAAAGATAGTGGGTTATAGAAAAAGGTAGAGCTGGTTCAGAAGGCTTTGTTTTCTGAATTTAACATTGATAATGATTGTGTTTTGAGGTTTGGGAAGAGATTATGTGTGCCTTATGATTCACAGTTGAAGAATGAGTTGTTATGTGAGGCTCAGAGTTCCCCGTTTTCAGTTCAACCGGGTATTACTAAGATGTAAACAGGTCTGAGGGAGTATTATTGGTGGGATGGAATGAAAAGAGATATTTCTGATTTTACTGTGAAGTGTTTGACTTGTTAGCAGGTTAAAATAGAGTCGCAGTTACCGAAAGGGAAGATGCAGTCATTACCAGTGCCAGAGTGGAAATGGTAAAATATATCCATGGACTTGGTTGTGGGATTAACAAAGACATCTTGAGGTAATAATGCAATCTGGGTTATTGTTGATCGATTGACTAAATATGCTCATTTCCTTCCTATTCGAGATACTTTGTCTCTATATTAACTTTCTCAGTTGTATGTTAAAGAGATATTCATGTGGCATGGAGTTCCCCTCTCCATTGTATCTGATCATGATCCTAGGTTCACTTTTATCTTTTGTAAAGGCCTTCAGAAGTCGTTGGGTACTGAATTAAATTTTAGTACAGCTTTTCATCCTCAATCAGATGGGCAGTTAGAATGAACAATTTAGACCTCGGAGGATTTTCCATGTGCTTGCTCGATGGATTATCAAGGAAGTTGGGACCAACATCTTTCTTTGGTTGAATTTTAATATAATAATCGTTTTCAGTCCAGTATACAGATGGATCCATTTGAATCATTATATGGGAAGCGGTGTCAAAATCTAGCTTTTTGGGATGAAATAGGTGAAAGGAAGCAGATAGAACTAGAATTGGTGGAAGATATGGCAGAAAAAGGTCAGTTGATTTAGAAACACATGAGAACAGGTCAGAGCAAATAGAAACATTATGCAGACAACAGAAGGAAGGATCTCTCTTTTGAGGTTGGTGATCATGTTTTTCTCAAAGTTTCACCATGGAAAAATGTGATGCGATTAGGTAAGAAAGGAAAGCTGAGTCCAAGGTTCATTGGACCATATGAAATTCTGGAGAGAGTTGGATCAGTTGCTTACCGAGTGGCTTTACCTCTGAGTTTATCTCATATACACAATATTCTTCATGTTTCGATGTTGAGAAATTATATTCCAGATCCATCTCATGTTTTGAGCTCAGAAGTAGTTCAGTTGGAGGATAATCTCTCTTATGAAGAACAAACAGTCCAGACTCTTGACTGAAGAGAGAAAGTGTTGCGAAATAAGGTAATTCAATAGGTAATGGTTTTGTAATAAAACCATATGGTTGAAGATGCAACATGGGAATCTGAAAATACTATTAGGGATAAATACCCCCACTTAATTTGATAAGTGAATAAAATTGCGAGGACGCAATTCCCAAAAGGGGGGAAGGATGTAAAATCCTAGGTAAATAAAGAATAAAACATTTTCATATTTATTAAAATTTTAGAATTAAATAATAAATATTAATTTTACTTCAAAGGGGTTTCTATGTTCGATAGCGTACCCGATACGCAACAACTGGTTTCTTTGAAATCTTACGTTGCACACTAGTAATATAATAATATTATTTTAAATGGTAGTTAACACATAGCCATTGTATTGGAGGGAATGAATAGAAATAACTAATATATGATTATATATGTGTGTTAAATGTTTTTACATTTATCCAATAAAAGATAAAGGCTTAAAATAATAAAATAATACAATTTTAGGCATAGATACTCTAATATTCACTAAAAGGTCGACTTATCACCTTTTGATGGAGAAACCTCTTTAAATAATGTTTTTCTCACTATTATACATTTTATTGGACCAAATACAATTATTCTTTAAAATCGGGACATCAAAATTTACTTTGTTTAAATTTTTTGTATTTTTCCGATAAAGTTTATTTTTTTAATGAATAGTGAAAAATGTTTTATTTTAATTCAAAAACTATTTTTAATCTGATTTATTTTTATGATTAGATTATATTTTGAATTTGTTTTAAAGTTCAATAAGAATATATTTTTACCATTTAATCTAATAGTGGTCATTGGAAGTAATTTCACTTTGAAATTGGACTTAAACTAGTGTCAATCTTTTGATATATATTATTTCATAAAAACACGCTATTTGTTTTGACAGTGGGAATTAATTATTAAATTAATGAATGAAGCTTATATGTTTTGAATTTTGTAAAATAGACATCATTTTTGAATTTGGAATATCAAATATAGCTTAGGGTGAATTTTTGGTATTTTTCTGAAAAACATCAATTTTTTATGAATAGTGAAACCACTAAGTGGTAGTTAAAAAAACTGATTTTTCGTTTAAATGAAACTTTACCACTTTTTTGAATTGAATTTAAAAAATATTACATACATGGTTTTCATTATGATGTAAATTTTTGTTCAATAGAATTAAAATAATTTTTTGGCGAATAGTAACTTTTAAGTTTTATTAATCGCGATTAAAGGCAATTAGTGTAATTTAAGGTAAAAATAATGTTATAATAATATGAAATTACCTTGACACATGTCCTAACCTTATTGTATGTGTCATGGTCGACCAAAAAAATCCATGGGTCAACTTGGGGAACCCATGGAGCCACTTGGGTAAGAAAATGACATTAATAACTTTTTATTTAAAGTTAAAATAAAAATGTCACAATCATGTATTGTTTTGCTAAAACAATTTTTAGATGGGGATATACAAGTCATATTTTTTACTATAAATATTAATTACAAATATAAAAATATTTCCTAAATCATGATATATTTTTTATAATTTTTAGACATTAAATAAATTAAATTATTTATTACACCATGATGATGCAGCGATTACCTCATAATTTATCGATTTAAATAAATAGAAAAGATAATGTAAAATATAAGACCTAAACTTGTCTAAAACCTATTGTATGGGTGGATTTCGAACCCTTATCACCTTATACTCTAAATATATAATTTTTGGACCTTTAATATCCGAAAATAATTTTATAATAAAGTAACATTTTATAACATTCCAAGAGTGCCCCTCTACTTCTCTTATAAAAGGCCCTCACCTCTACCACCTTACCCACACCTCTCAAGCCTTTGCCTTGGCCACACACTGCTCATTTTATCTCTCCAAATACCTCTCCACATCCTATAATCCTTACTTTAGGCAGAAATATATTCAAGAAACCCTTTTGGTTCAAACCCAAGGGAGTTACCCGATTTAAAGGTAATCTCTTCACTTGTGTTTTTTGTTTTATTTTGCTTCTTCATCCCCCTAAACTCATTTTATTACTTTCTTTTGTAATAAAACCAGTATCATAAATATACTAGGATGTTTTTATGAGAATTATTTTATTTACACTTACACACACCTCCGTCTAATGGTTAAAGAACATACTGTTTCTGTGGTCGGCGAATTTCTTTCTCACAAAATGATGATTGTTCAATCTTATTTTAACACCTTTCATGGTGGCCATTAATATGTAAATATTTTTATATATGATATATATTATTTTTATGTTTCCCTTATTCTTCTTTGTTTTCATTTATGTCATACCTTTATGGTTTCCATTGTGGGTAAACATGATAATTTCATTTTAGGAAGTGCGGACTACCACCCCCTCAAAGTGATTTGATTCATTAATCCCATATGTGGGACGTAGAAAGGATGGAGTTAATTATATTATATATGAAATTATACTAGAATTATAATATACCTTTATATAATTTTGATTTCACTCCATTAAATATGAAATAAAAATGAAAGTAGCGTTCATGCGTACGTACGGCTTACCGTCTCCATGAACGGTGCATTTCATTTCATACATCTAAATGTTATGTACAATTATAAATACATGTATATGCTCAATATATATGATATATATGATATCCAAATCCAGAATATAACTCTTTATATAATGAACCTTTGAACATATGAACAACATGTAATTGTAAGAAGTCCATTTTTGACTTAAGTACCAAATATCGACAAAACGAACATTATTAACTTAAATGATTACATGATGATTATAAGATTGAAATAAGTTATATAAAAGGAATAATAAACTTGAAAAAGGTTTTTAAGCAAGTATAAATTGACTTTAGTTTATTATTTATGAGATTTAAGAGAAATCAAGTCACGTCGGACATGAGGTAAGGGACTTTGTCTCAATCTCCTTTCATTGAGGCATGTTTTGTTCTAATACAAGACTTTCTTTTATACACTTTACAAAACACCTTTGAATTTTCATTTCATTAAAAGGGAATCTTTTTATATAAAGCGTTTTACTAAACAAATAAAAAGGAATTTTTATTTTAACATATGCGGAGGCAATGATATTTTTCACCACCGTGAGTATTAGTTGGTCTTTGGCTTCCTCAACAAGATGTACTGTTTTTAAAAAGAAATAAATCCCATATACTGTTTTATATATTTAGGTATTGAAAATAGTTTTTATAATGGATTTTTTATGTCAATATATTTAAGTGATATATTTTGATTGAAATGTGGAAATGTTTTCTCTCCATTATATTTGTTTTATGTCTTATGATTTTATAATGGTACTTGGACATTTGACAGGTGGTTACGTGATAAACCATATGACGGGTAGTGCCATGAATACCATGATGGGTGGTTACATTATAACCTCCAATGAATTGGGTATGGAAGTCTTCCATGTGGATATTTAATTAATTGATATGTGTGGAAGTCGACCGTATGGTTATTCTATTTAAGTATGTTTATGTCCCATGTTACCTTTATATGTTATGTGTTATTTATATGTGTTTTATGGTAATATTTTGGTTATAAAAGGGTAATTAATGATCTTTTATTCAGTGAAGAGTATTTACTACTTCATAAAGGTGAAAATTATTACTTTGATAAAGTATTCATGTTTTAGTTGTTGTTTTGAAAAACTAACAGTTTTCCTTCTTTGTGTATCCCTTACTAAGCTTTTTATGCTCATCCCATGTTTTTTTGAAATGTTTTTCACATGAAATAATGTAGAATAGGGTCAAGGATGGGATCAAGGGAAATTTATTCTATCATAAACATGAAACTAGACATGACTCTCTCTTTTTTAAGAGTTCATGTTTTGTAAAAAAAGGAAATTCTGTAGAAGTTTCTACTGGGTAATATTTTGAGATGTAATATTTATGATCTAATTATCTAAAACTCTAAACTTGAAAAGATCCTCAATTTAAATTATTCATTTAATTCAATATTAAGTAATTTTTAAGGTCGGGGCCTTGTATACCATGTCTGATAGATGAAAACACAAATTGTTAGAAATAATATCATGAAATCAATTTAACATTGATCCCCTATGAATTGAAATGTGGACCATGTTTTTCACACTCAAAACATGTGAATAACCTCATTGTATATTTTCTTTTAAGATGGTAATAACATTAATTAACACAAATCCTTTTAGAAAACATGCATTCTTTTTTATTCCAAATATCATTGGATATATTCTTAAATGAAAGAAGTTTTAAAGGTCATCCAGGAGGACATATACTACATTATCAACAAACCAATAAACATTTTTAGGGTAATCAGCACTATCAGATATACAATATCCATATCAATCATCTCATTATACAATCTATAATATTTTTAGAAAAATCAGGGTTGCATTAAGTCTTACATTTCCATAATAAAAATATCAAATTTCTTTTAATCCTAATTTCTAGTACATTAGAACCATTCAATTTTTTTTTCAAAATACATAAACAAATAAATATTGTTCATTATTTTCATTATATAATTCTATAATTCATATAAAAACACACATTAATCATCTAACATCATTATTCAACCATTTACAAGACCTTATCATATATTTTGTTAAGACCTCTATCCTTGAATATGAAAAATGAGTCGTTTCAAAAGGTTCATCAACATCAATCCATACATGAATTTTACGTTTAATATAAATAATACAAGAATAATATCACATACCTTTAAACTATAATTAAAGCCCTATTTATCATCTTTAGTATAACCATTACATGTTGACCATCTTGATTCTATTCATGAAATTTCCACTTATGAAATTGATTTTCATCCTTCCCATTAATTCCATATTCTAAACATTCAATGTTAACCATTTTCATTCATGTTCATATTATCGAATAAATAAAAAAAACATATTGTGATAAAAATATATCATATCAGAAAACCATATAATCATGAAAAGTGTCCTATAGTAATTTAAAATAATGAAACATACATCTTTAATATATGACACCTTAGGTTTATCATTAGTTATTCATAGTCATCTTCTATTTAAATCCTTTATGATGGTTAAAAATGTTTTTTTAAAATTCGCAATGAATATCCCCCAAGGGTTACAATCTTGGTGGGAAGTAATGCCCATTTTCATGAACAAATTATTGGTCGTGTCTTGGAAAATAAAGTTATTCTAAGATCCTTACCCATTTGGGAATATATGCTAGAGAAGAATCCAATGGTATTATCTATAAAAATAGTATTTCTTGGAAACCACTCAGTCGATCTTTTTCAAAAATTCTATGACATTTTATTATAATTTAAATTATCATTAGAAATTCCCTTTGAGATGTCCCTTGACATATCCTTATAAATAACCCTATGGATCTCATTTATTTTTTTATCATAGTTTATAATGGTTAACTAAAAAATTATTTTTATACTAGCTATATAGACCTAATAATAGTGAAAATAGTTATTTCATCATTTTTTCATAATATTTAGGTCATTGAAAAAATACATGCATATGGAGCATAATTGTTTGCAATATATTGAAACATGGATTTTATTCTTCTTGTTTTGTGAATGATCTTCAAGATATTATTTAATTATCTTCACCTTTAGTAATCATATAAAATATCATTCTTCATAACATGGGGAAATGAAACCTAAGAAATGGGTCTTCTAAAATTCTTTGTAAGGGTAAATAATAGAAACACACATGAATAACATGAATATAAGGGTATAAGGACATTAGAATAACATTAGAATATCAATCTCTCTATAAAAATATCATATCCTTGAGACATGGAATAATTATTCTAAGTTCATAAGATATGAAATTTTATGATTATCATGAACATAAACCATGTCAGAATATCAATGGCCTAAAACATATAATTTTTTGAAGTCACATAATCAAGTAAAATAATTGTATATAAGTGATGGAACGTTGACATAATTTAGCATGGCTCTTCCTAGTGACTGAACCTCCTCAGTGGGACACCCAAAAATCCACAGTCTCATTATTTTCCTTATAATGGATTTTTTCCCCTAATTCCAAGAGTAAATTCTCTATCCATGTCTTCCCAAAGTGGATCTGGGCTTCCATATTCACATAGTGGATCAGGTTGCCCCATCAACCCATTGTGGATGAGGACACACATATTTCCCATTATGGATCATGATGCACATGTTTCCCATTTTGGATCAATCATATTTACTTGTTTAAAATCATTATCTAATGATATATAATGGGTTACCCATTTCCATTGGAGGTAGATAAATTTCCAACCAGTCACATTATAAATCATGAATACACGTTCAACAAGAAAACAAAACATTCCTCCTATCATGACCCATAAAAAGAGATGGTTTTCATAAACATTTTATCATCACACATGAAATTAAATGGGTATCATAATCATTTCATCATATCATTAACTATTTAATAGAGACAAGCCTCATAATCATTTCGTCAATGAATAACCTATTGAAGGGAATAGGTTTCGAGAGCCTTAAACCCATAGAGGATAAACCTGTTTCATGAACATAATCACATAAAAAACCATTCATGAAATAATATGAATGGTATTCTAGGATAATATCGAAATTATATTGTATACTATAACAAATTATTTCATCACAGATAGAGATGGGTTTTGAAAGCACACATAAAATGTCTCATAGGTAAAATATCATTTAGATAAAAATAATTTATATAAATTATTTTAAAAATCATTTTATTATAATTAAATGGTTAATTTTACATATAAAACATTCCTTAAGGAAATATATTTACCCCCATAAAAATAGTTTTTAAAACATATAACATGTGGAAATATTTTAATTTTAAAATAAATTTGAAACCTATATAGGAGGCCTGAAAGTATTTTGAGGCCCATTTTCCTTTAAAATTAATTGAATCTTCTAAAATAATTAATGAAATAATATGAAAATAAATTTATGAAAAATTAATATTAAAAAATATGAATACATATTTTAATCAAGGAAAACCTTTTCTTTGAAAATAAAATTTTGAAAAAATATAATGGATTCATTGAAAAAATTTAAAAACAATTTTGATTGGGAAAAAAATAATACTTTTTATTTGAAAACAACATTAAATTAAAAAAATATTTGGAATAGTATGAAAAAAATAAAATTAAAATGAAATGATAACATAAAAAGTAAACTCTATTAAAACGACAATCATTATGAAAGGTATGTACACACATGCGAAACATTCATTTTGAACCATTAATGTTTTTAAAATGTCATTGAATAGATATTGATATGAATATTGTGGTTAAACCCCACTTGTAAAAAGGTAAAAAAATGGGTAAATATTTCCTTCAAACATCATTAGATAATGGTAAATTATTTTTTAAAATATAGTCGGAAAACAATGTTTTGAATGAACACATATTTCGGAATGAAAGTGGAAATGAATTTTTATTTTTAAAAATAATATTAATAATAATATTTAATAATGAGTGGAATGTGGTACTGATTCCTGAATATATAATGTATAATTAGATGAGAAAAAAAATTATTGAGTTTTATTGAGATATTGTCATAATATTTCATTAATAGAAGCATTATCATAATCTACTCCAATAAATAATGTGATTTTAGTAATAAACTATTACCATATTGGTATGTTTAAATCACAATACCAAGTAAAGAATTAAAAAACATGAAACATAAAATATCAAGAAAATAATTATATTCATTATATAAAATGTTCATTTTTATCACATATATCCCACTAAATAATCGATTTGTTAATATGTAATGTATCTCATAGAAATAGAAAGTGAATGAAATTCCCACACTTTATGTCTTGACCGTATTAAAACCCATTCAAACCTAATGTATTTTAAATATTATGTTATTATATATCTTATATTGAACCATATTATTATATATAATACCATATATGATATTTTTATGAATTTTTATTAATATTTTATTAATTCATATATATTAATTATATGTTTCATGTAATATCTATATTTTTTGTATAATTTTAGTTTTTTTTATTGGTAATACTCTTACATAGATCATGATTTAATAATTACCTTAAATTAAATAATTAAATAAATATAATATATATTCTATATATATGTATTGATAATAATTTATAAAATATTTAAAAATAAAATGGAATAAATCTTTAATAGAGACACTAGGTCGTACGTACGTTTGAATGTTTCTACCATTTTATATTCGTATTGAAAAAATAAAATGTAATGATATATATATATATATATATAATATCATCCAATTATAATTATTATTTCATATATGTATCATATAATATCAGTAAACCAATCATTAATATATTACATGTATAGTGTGAACCAGGATCATCACTTTGAAGTGGAGACAGACTAAACATCAACTAATGAAGTTATCATATTTACAAAAAATGTAATGCATGAATGAATTTTTTATATAATAATTACATAAGATAAATAAATAATAAATATAATATTAAAGTTATAATTTCAATAAACTAATCCTAAATACATTCCATGTATATTCTGAACGAATCACATCACATTGAGGATGATGTAGTCTACACATCAAAAAATGAAGTTATTGTATTTAAAGAAAATGTAAAGAATGAATTCATGTTTTAAATAATAATTAAAATAGAATAAATATAGCATAATTTTCAAACATATATATATATATATATATATATTATATGTTCTCTAAAACCATCCTTATCAGATCTAATGTATATTGTGAATGAATCATATTGTTTTTAAGAGGCAGTAGTCCACTCATCCTTAAACGAAGTTATAATATTTCCCAAAAATCAGAACCATGACAGAATATTTTAAATAATATTTAAAAAATCATAATTGAGTCCTAAATATAAAATATATCATATAAAAATAGAGTTTCAACATAATTACCATCCATGATATTTGGTAAATGAAAAAATAACAACACCTTTTCACGAGGTTGTAGTTCACCATACACAAGAATGGTAAGTTCCTTAACAATTAGATGGATGTGTGTGTAGGTGTTGGTCGAACACATAGAATAAAATATTATCACTATAATTATGATACTTGGGATATTATATAAAAATATAATAAGAATATTTTATGTTGTGGAAAATGAAAATAAATCAAAGGAGCTTGAGTAATGAGGGTACCTCTTTTATGGATAACTCTTTTTTGGTTTACACAAAAGTGATTTCCTAGATCATTTTATAGAAAATTGGGGGACTATTGAATAAAATTAGATATTTTGGGTAATTATTTTATCATGATTTTTGTGAGATAAAAGTCTTGATATAAGATAATATGTGGGATGGGTGATTGCGTATTTATAGTGGAGGATGAGTGGTTTTATTTAAATTTTGGAAAAGAAACTTCCACCAATGTTTTTATAATGAATATTTTCTCCAAAAGTGGTAAATTTTATATCCATGAGATTATAGGATTTAAAAATTTCCATTAAATATATATTGGGAAATTATATTGGTCAGTATCTCCTTTATGATTAAGGTTAGTCATTTGTTAAACAAAACTTTCTCTTAATTGTGGTAATTAATTTTAATCACTCCTGCTAATATTTTTTGTAAAAAAATGAGTTCAAATTATTATTAATTATAGGTTATTCTTAATACAATTATGGAATACATTTTTCAAAATTATAACTATAGAAGTGATATAAAATAAATCAAATTTATCCCTGTAGATAAGATCAAAAATCACGTTTTTAATCTAAAAATCTTCAAATGTTTGGTAGCATTTTATATCCAATTTCAATGTGAAATTTATTGAAATGACATAAATAGGATTATTTTATCTATAATTTATATTATTTACTATTAAAACTTATAAAAATAATAATTTATCATTATAAATATTGTTTATGTAAAATAATATTTTATTAAAAATTCATTATTATTCATTATTTTTCAAAAAATGAAATTTCACAGTGATGTACAATAAATTCATTCTAATATAATTATTATGTTCGACATTTATAAAAATTATTCTCTAAAATAAATATTTTAATAGTTTCATATAATAAATTTAAAAATTATCCACCACAAAAATGTGGTGGAATTACATTTTCGAAGAACATGACTTCTTATTGATAAAACACGATTTAATATTATCTAATACCTATCAAATCAATTTTATGGGTATCAAAAATATTAATTGAATATATAATGTATAAATTTTATTGAAGATTTTAACCACCATTTTTATTATATTTATTGGGATAAAATTTTGTTTTCACCTATTAAAATTATGGTCATAGAAAAGTAATTTATTTTTCTCAAATTGCTCTTACATTATTTTTCTACTTAAGAAAATCATAATGATTCATTTTTATACATATGTAGATAATATCTTCATAATATAATTAATATTATTCACAATATCAATTCAATAAGATTAGATGTAACTATAATAAAATTATTATAATATTATTAATAGTATATCTTTGTTCGGTAAAAATCAACCTTGTGTGTAATGTAATCTAAAAAAGGGACTCAATATTTCATGTCTTACAAGTCAAAGATATTATTCCTTGCACTGAAATATCTTCTATGTGTTGCATGTAGAACTATATTGAATTTTTGTTTCACATAACACATTCTTATAATAGTGATTTTGTAAAATAGATGGTGTATTCAGTATTGTGTGAAATAAAAACTATCAAAAAGAATAAATTAATTCAACAGAAAACATTTCCCAAAATCTCATGTTTTTACAAAAAATGCATATCAATGAAGTGAGTTTCATAGTAGTTGATATAACATCGAAATATATACATTTACTTACATAAAATTATTTTGATGTTAATAATAAATATTTTTGAGATTTGAAGATACACATTCCTTGATTTACTTTGGTTTGATTTTGTTGGGATGGAGGATGAGAACAACCGAAAAAAATGATCCAAAGCCAATAGGGATGTTTGGATATATAGAAAATAAAATTATAACCATGTTTTATTTTCCTTCATTATTGAACATGGTTTTCAAAACCATATTACAATATCTCTACATATTCATTTTGATAATAATATATAAATATATAAGACATTATCGCTACAGTTTCTTGAAACAGATTAACCACAAAATAATGATTGTTATTGGAAATTATAAAACCCATTTTTCATTGTGTGAATATTTCACCCAATCTTTTTTATTTCCACATTTTATTTGATATATGGTCACACTAACCAATGAATGGAAAATGATTCTAAGATATTATGTTTTAGTAAATACTAATTCTCCCAACTCTCAATGTTGGTGTTCAAAATAACTCAAAATCACATAATTGGTCAAACTATTTAAGAATGAAGTCTACTATCTATAAGATGGTATTAAATTTCATTTAAATTTATTATAAATATTAATATTAAAAAAATTTACATGAAGATATAAAATGTTTTTAGTAATAGTATGTCCATTTTATTATGTAAAATTGTATCATAAAAAATTATCTTAGAAATTAAAAATTACAAATAAATATAATTATGGAATCCTAATCAATTAATAAATTTAATTTTTTTCAATTTAATAGATAATGTACTTGGTTAATTATTCAACATTCCTTATCACAGTAGTTTGAAAATAATTAATATAATAATAAAACATATAATCATAAATCAAAAAACTAAAAAATAGCATACTAATATAAAATAATATTTAAAAACTGAATTCTGTATTAAGGATTAGTTATAGAATAATAAATACATATTTTTAAACTATAATCTCTAAAAAAATTCAGGTATAATAGTAACATCAAAAAATTAAAACTCATTAATATTTTATGATATATTATTTTTTAAGAATAGCTATAGTGATTATAATAAATGAGTGTACTTAAATATCATTCATAGTCTTCTAAACCATGGTAGTTAATTGATCATATAAAATTGTATTATTATAGTAAAATACATTTTTTATTAACAGAAAATTTAATTCCATGAATTAATAGTTAAATTAGAAATATAATTTTAATAATTTTTTGAATTTTTTTTTAAAATATAATAGAATATATATAAAAAATTAAATGTTTAATTTTTATATTTATTTACCTAGTCATTATTTATTGAATTATAAAAATAAAAATTTGTTGAATAAAAATATATATTGATTATTCATTAATTTTCGGAGTACATAAATATTTTTATTAAATGATCAACATAACATGAGAAGTAAAAAACTATAAAAATGGAAACCCATATAAAAAAATAATATAATAATAATAATAAATATTTTAATATGTGTATAAATAAGTTTTTATTAAATCAATTAGGGAAATTGATGGAGTTATTTGGGAATTTCATTGGCGTGATCTATAAGAATATAACTTGCTATCTCAATTTGGAAAAATATATCTAAATAAACACCGTATTAAATGTTACTGTATTAAAGAATAGTTTAATATGGAAAATATATATATTTAATACAGAGTTTTTATCAATAAATAATTGATGGAATTAATGAAGTGTGATAGGATTAATTAATATATTTATTATGAAAAATACATAAAATTATCTTTAATATGGTTAATAATGTGGGACATAGATATTGAAGAAATTTTAATAATAGTGAAGATAACGAAAAAGTGTAAAAATAACCACTTTCTATAGAAATCCATCAGATAGTGATCCCCAACACATTATAATTTTAATAAATCCTGTGAATTAAGAATATTCTTTGATGTTAATTTCATCTATCAATAAGTATAAAATCATTCAACGATTCAAGGGTCACAACATATGATGTTTAATTATCTCAAAAATAATGAATACATTAAAAATAGTTGGGGTGTAGTGTTTATATGTTCATGTTAACAATATGAGTGAGAAATGAAGACAAAAACAAATCATAATAGGGAAAATGTGCTATTTTATTAATCATTCATAAATGAAATCCTATAATTGTATCACTGAAAAATATATTCTAATTAACAATCTATATTACTCTAATTTATCCTTATCCACATCCAAAATCATGTTGAAGATACTTATGTCTTGTTCCTAGGTTTTCACAAATATTGTTTTCCATGGGTGTTTGGTATTAAGTCACTAGTAATTTATAGATACATTTATCTCACTTTGCCACTTAGTCATATAATTTACAGTTTGAATAAATATAGATTAATACATATATACAGTTTCTAGGATACAATTATAGACCATTTACCCATCAACCAAATTTTTTTTGTACACAAGATGATTGGGAATGTGATTAGTTTAAGGAGGAAAATTATATATAATTAAATATTGTAATGTCCTGAAATTTATATATTTTTTTAATTATATGTAATTATTTTGAGAATGTGAAATCCGATGGCCTTTGATTCTGAGGTTCAGAGTTCCAAAATGATCTGTTAATGTTTTGTTAAGATTTAATAAGCACGCGTATGTACATTTCATGAAAAAGTGGAATAACTCTTAAATGGTTTCCCAGATTAGAAATACGATGGAACCATTGCATTCAAGATGGTGGGTTTACAATAAGCAAGACTTATGATTAGTTGGTGCGGGCCTCCTGTGAGAATACCCAAAAACGACATAACTGTAAATAAAAGATTTAAATAATATTATTTTATTTTTAAAATGATTATAACTCAACAACGGTAACTCGAATTGAATATCAGAGACCACCACTGAACTCGTGATGGTATTATTTTCTTAGGTTGAAACTAACATTGGACGGTGTCAGCCACCAGTGAATGTTTGGTTTTGGTCATAAATAAAATAATTAAGTGAAAGTTATTTTGTTGTAAAATCAATAACTTTTAAATGGTAACTAGGATTGAAAATATGAGGGTTCCATTGAGTTAGTTGGGGCGTGTTCTCCTAAGGAAGATCCTCACCTCGACCGACATGGGTCGAGGGTGAACATTATTAATATATTAATCTTTTTTTCAGATACGTTCAGTAAATGCGCGACCGACATTTTCTTACTTCTGAATCGGTACTCAGAATAAAAATCTTAGGGCACCGTTGAATCTGCAGCGTCGAGATTCACTTAATGGAGAATTGAATTTGACCAGAGTAGGTCTAGAGAATAATTTATGTTTTGATACATTTTTAATGAAATGATATAAAATAATTTTATTATTTTATTTTCTTCCATATTCTCTAACTAACAAGAGGTGTGTGGGTCCAGTGATGTGTCAAGCCAATAAATGGCCTAACCGGCCAACCCTAAGTAATGTTGTCGTTCATGAATTAGGAAGGTTCCTAATTTATGATCCCCCATTAATTTCAAATGTCGTTATTTACCCTCCCTCCCTCCTATATATATAGAGTTTTGGGAAGATACCGGTGTAGCTTCGCCAAGCAATGAATTGATGAAGAGAATCGTGACACCATACCCTTAGAGGACGAAGCCGATTCCAGAAGGAGGTGACGGGTGACACCGATCCATGAACAAAAGGGTGGCATAAGAGAGGCGTTGTTGGGAACCTAATGCGGGAATGAAGAACAAGTCCCACCTTCAAGAATGGATGTTCTCCAATGGGTTTACGAGGTATGGGGTTTATTCATTTAGGTATTTTGAATGATTTCTCATTCCCAGTTCATGAATAATATAAAAAACACAGTCCAACTGACTAACGGGTTGATCCGAGATTCATTAATTTTTGTGGGAGGTTGTTGTGGGGTATCTTTGTAGGGTTTTAATTGTTTTTTAATTCAATTGATTATTAATCATTTAATTCCACCTCATGTTTTTGAGATAACGCATTGGGAGTGGGCCCAATGAACTCTGCCTGAATCATCCACTATCGTGCTATACTTGCTCCTCCATAGAAGACTGCCAGCACGACAATACCGAACTACTATTTTGGGGATAGTGCATCGTTACACACCATATGAAGAGGCCATGATAGAAAGTCACAGCGGGCATCAAAACTGATGACACTAGCCAACATTGGAAGAGGCGCGACACACCGTCGTAGGCCACCGATGAACAAAGAGGTTCTCAGATCATCAGCCATAGAGACCAGAGGAAGGCGGTCTACACACTGGCTAGCCATGGGTGGCGGTGCGGCGCGCCGTCACGCAACATAGGAGTCGTCATTCGGCACGCCAGACGGCCACTACGGAACAGGTGGGACTGGCCCCAATGGGTCCTACGTGCCACCTTTCCACGCCACCTAGCACCTCCTCTACGATGAAAACCAAATTTCCTTCGACCATTCAGAAAAACCGGGGGTGGATACCCATGGTGGAGGATAGGGAGGCCCCCCATGCAGTTCACTCCCCATGTGGATGGTCTACTGCCCTAGCAGGCCACCACCCTCCCTGGTCACCGCCCTTGAAGGCTGCCACCCCCTTACAGGTCAGACTGCCCCATGAGGACTAGGACACCCCTTTGCGAGTCGTGATGGACCTATACCCAATGGGCCAAGCCTACCACGGACCAGCCCAGAATGGTTTGGGTCGGGTCATTCCAACTGGGTCAGACCAGATCTGCTACCCAACCGGCCCAGAAATAGTTAAAGAGACATATCTTGTGTACCAGACATTCGTTTGACAAAACATCTTTGAAATTGGGATCCTTTATATAATGAGGTACTTTTGATATAATCCATGAGAGTTTTAGAGAATGTTGGATTTTGGACGGGTTGGATCGTACCCGATTTCAACCGGGTCCTTGACACTAAAATGCCAATAACATACAAACCATACATTCTGTTGACCTTCCATCTATTACATTAGAACCCTAATTATGTGACAGATCATTGTGTTACTTCATTTTGGTGCTCCATGAATTACGACCAATTTCTTGAGGAGTAGTTCTCCCATGCGCACAACATATGGAACCATGCAGTTGGCTAAGACCTGAAGACTGCTTGCCAACCTCTATTTGTTTTGACTTTGTGTTACCCGATGACACAATGGGAAGTGCCTCCATAAGACACGACCAACTCATGGTGGAGATCACCATTGTGTGATGCGAAAGACCCACAGTACTCGATAGGAGGAGTACCTCATCAGGCCAGAGTGGGGAGCTCCTCTGTGTGACGTGGAAAACCCACGGTACTCGACAGGAGGAGTAACTTAGACATCCAAGGTTAGTAGGTAGTTCCTCTGTGTGACGTGGAAGGCCCACTATACTCTATAGAGGATGAGTTCTCCCGAAACTGAGGTGTTCGACATTTATGAATGACGATGCTATGGTTACTAAACTCGAATATTCCTAGTGTGAGTTTAGTCCTTTGTCTTCATGGTGATACATGAGTGGTTCTTTTACCTTCATGATGATATATTCGTGGTGATACCTGTGTGGTAAATTTACCTTCATGGTGTTACCTTTGTGATATTTTTCCTCACTTATTCGACATTTATATCTTGGTATCTTAGGTGTATGTATGTGCATATACCTAAGTAGATTTGATGACTACTTCTTGCTTTGGTGATTGAGGTCTTTCCTTAGTGGAACTTTGGGAGGCCCTCGGGGGTCTCGAGGTCCCTAGTTAGTATTTTTATACTCACTCATACATAGGCTTCGCCCACACCTTGTCGTGTCTTGTGCATACGACGAGAAGTTTGGATGAGACTTGGGGAAGCCAGGACCAGGTGGTACACAGAGGATACGAGCAGATGTGGTGTGTTGTGGAGACGATTGTATACCTACCCTTCATGTAGGATCCTCAGTGGATGATCCAAGAGTTGTTTTTTACTTTTCAGTTGTATTTGTACCTTTCAGTTGTACTTTTACTTTATATTCGGTCTTGTATTTATGGCCCCTTTACTTTCAACATTATTTTCGCTACAGTTGTAACTTTTTGGTTACAACCTTGTTGTGTTCTAGTCTATGTGGTTGCTTCTTGTTGTTCTCATAGACTATGTGTATGTACATGATAAAATGTCATTGCCTTCCCCTTTTAGGGATACGCCTTTCCAGTGTTAGTCGCTAGCCACTGGCCAATGGATGGAGGGCTTGGGGTAGTCACGACACGGGCCCCGCGGGACGAGTCGCGAAAAATATATTGAATAAGAAAGAGAAAAAATAATACCAACCCAAATTTTTTCACATTATTAAATATCCTAGTACAACTTAATACATTATAAAATATTAGGAAGTATTTTTGAAAACTCAAGAACTACATACATGTTCCCCCTAAGACAATCAAAATGAGTATATCCTTATATTGATAATGAATTGAGAAATACATAGAGTCAAATTATAGGAATCAAATGAAAATGTAAAAATAATAGGAAACTATAATATAATTTTCCTAGGTTGTTGTGATGTACGAATGATTAATCTCACAACCACTATTAATTTTTTTCAAAAATCAATTGATTCTTGTGATATGATCAAATCTATGATTACATGGAACCTTAAAATTTTATTCTTAAATGTGTGTAGTGAGTTCATTCATTGGTATTTATCAACCAGTAGTGATTATTTACTATGTTCTTATTCTCTCCGTCCATTTATCATTTACCACATGATTTTTTTGGTTTTATAATGTCCCAACATGGTTACGAATCTCAAAGAGGGATCCTAGATGTTCCCCTTAAATCATAAATGGATTAAACAATACCCTCCTCTACCTAAATAACCATGGAAGAAACATATTAGATTAGTATAATTATATGCCACATCTATTTCTAATGTATTGTGTGGTAGAACATGAACATGTATTATCTGATAGATATATAATGTATTGTGATCTTAGATAATGTTGGTATGTTGATTACTAGTGAATAATATTTCTATATCTCTATAGGTAGTCCATGAGGCTATATAAGTACTGAATAATAAAATTACAAAATTAAGTGTCTCACAGTATTGAGGGAATTAGTGGGATATTGTATCATTTATTTTGGACTCAAAATATGATGACAATGTGACTTATTCTCATCTATTCAATTTAGATTTTTTTATTAGATATATTTTACATCTCAAATGTGTGAAATGGTTATTATTGGAACATATTCGTATGGATTATTAAAATGATAGGTTGGCCCAATAATTCCCTATTACGATCTTCCACCATGTTATATTATAGATTAAAATAGTCCTTGAGAAGTAAAAAACTAAAATTTCAATGAGAATACCCTTAAAATTTATAAAGACACAATTATTTTGGTGGGGTTAAATATTATTATCATGATTCATACAATGACGTTTTCTCTTTATAATTTTTATCTTCTATGATAAATTTACATAATTTAATTGATATTATTTTCTTTTATTAATTATCTTCTTCTCATTGATTATTCGACATCAATAAATGTAATATTTTTATAATGAAATTATTTTCACAAAGTATTATTTTTTCCTGGAAACTGAAAACATTATCTTGACATTAATGATTAATAACCTAAATATTCTAAATATTGATTTCCATTTTATATTATAAAATATTTATATTTTGAACACATTAAATTGAACTGAAAAATAGTTTCAAACCTTTGTACGGGTTTAAAGTGCACATTCCCATATACAAGTGTTGTAACACCCTGACCCTAGTTACCGAAAATCAGTGCATTATTACATAAAATTGGAATTATATAGGGAATCGTGTCCTGATATATTGTTCAGTTTAGTAGCCTTGTATGTATTAGTTACATACATATGTTTTACATTACATCATAATATAAAAAAACAACATTGTGTCCCCTTTCAACAATCGTATATCACGAAGCCTATTCATGATGGTTAATCGTAATATACTTCTTTGAATCCTGCGAAAAATAAATCATAATAAAGGGGTGAGCTCAGATGCCCATTAAAAATATAAATATAGAGGAAACTGTCAAAAATAAGAACAAACATTTAAGGCAATGTATAAGACTAGAACACAAGAATTTTAAACTTAAACTTAAACATAAAATTTCAAAGATAAATAAAATAATGCAACTTACTTATTCACATGGATATTCTACTTATTGAATAATCACATGTAATATAAATAACTAGTTTCATAAGGATGGAATGCATAATTCCAAACATCATAACCACATAGTCAAGGCCTTGTGCCAAGACAAAAAATACGCTTTTTTCAAGGTCATCTACCAAGACACTAGTTTGTCTCATGAGACCTATTGATGCATCGAGTAGCTATAGTAGGATACACCCATCACTTACTAAGTCTATTTAATTCATCATATGAAAGTCTGAATCATAATCTAATCATTCGTATTAAAACTAGCATACGAAATGTCAATAATTTAACCGTAAACCATGAATGGTATAAAAATATCACATCCCCAGCCAAACATAACACATTCAATACAATATGGATAGTTGTATTTTAATAAATTAACCTCAACCAACTATAATGAAGTATATTGACATAGTTAAAAATAATTATCAAAACTATTTGAGAGAAATATCACCCTTTTCTTGAAATCATTTAAAAGTAAAACTATTTATCAAGAAGCTATTTTAAATAGATTTTTGAATCAAAGTTTCCCATACCACTTTGAAACATTTAAAAGGAATTTTAATTTTAGAACATTAATGTCTATATAAATAAATCCTTAAGAACATTTTTGGAACATGGACGTTAATGAGAATGAATTAAAAGAACAAAATTTTAATACATTTAAAATGATATTTTTGTTAGAGTTCTGAACGAAATGGTAGAAGCTTGAATAAAAATAATTGAATTAATGAAAACATAATAATATCATATGAATAAAAAGATTCATGATATATTATTTCAATGTACAATATATACACCAAATAAAAGTGAATTGGCACATAACAACAAATAAGTCTCAATAGAATGTATGTTGAGATGAAATCCCTTATGAAGACTGTATCCTTAGGTTAAGGATTAAACAATGACATAATTATGTGTGAAAAATATAAATACACTAAATCAGATTGGATATTCAGTGTAAAACAATCAGACAACATTCAGACATATTCTTTTAACCACAACACCAATTACTCGAATGTTTACCTCAATAAATGAAAATTCAATTAAGATTACTCTTATCAAGTTCATATCAAGGATTTGAGAACTTATAAATGGATTGATTATGTGAATAAAAATAATAAACACATATATGGTAGTGTAAATTACTATATAAATAAATAAATAGTGTTTTCACACATAATCTTGAACTAAATTAATCAATGGAGTTTGCATAAAACCCAATGAGTGGAAATCGAAATTAGAAATTCCCTTACCAATTTGGTGACTTACAAAACATAAAAACCATGAAATAAGGATCATAAAATGATGATTTAAATATACATAAATTGAATTATATTACATATGGAATACAATAATGGGTTGTACATACACCACACAAAAGGAAGTAGTGGCCATATAACATGAATGCCATGGAAATAAGATGTGAGATGAAAACCCCTTACTATGTTCTAATCAATTGATTAGTATGAAAAAAAATTAATAACCAAAAAATGAATCATAGAATACCATGAATATAAATATAATCTTGATAATATATACCATGTAGCAGTACAAAATAAATAACATGTAATAATTAAGTAGCGAACAATGGAAATCTCACAGAATTAAAAGTGAGATAAGAAACGCCTTACCTTGTACTTTTACATAGTATATGGTAGGTTAACCTATTTTATAATGGTTTAATAATTTTTATTAAATTATAAAAGAACCAAATACATAAATATGATATCATCTATAATCATCTCATATTTTTTTGATAATAATATTTCTGCAGTATCATCATTTTGGGTGTTAACTGATTAATTTTCATTTATATGCTTGGTTACATAAGACATGTTTTTTTTGGATATGATGTATTTAATTAATATATAGAATGATATTATGTTCATAAATGTTTTTTAATCCTAAAATGAATATTATTCTTCAATGATTATTATGGTGAAGTAATCTTATCTCGTTCATGGTGATGGTAATCTGTACGTACGCATGAGCGACAAAATAATTATATTGATGGTGAAATCATATGTAATTGGATGGTATATAATATATACATAATCTTTATCATGTTATATTTATTATTTACATTAGTTATACTTATTATTAAACACATCCAAATAATGAAGTGTTTGAATAACATACTACACCATGACGTGAGACAGTAAGCCATACGTACGCACGTATGGTTACATTGTCATTTATAGGATGGATATAAAAAAGAATATGGTTTTACCATAATTATAATAAAATCTCAGTATTTTTAAGGTTATGGAGTTATTATTTTGGTATGTAAACAAAAAAATTAAGAGGAAGTGGAAGAAAAAATTTATGTGAAAGAGGGTGGTGAAATTATTACCTCTTCCTTGGGTGTTTCCTTTTGAGTTTATCAAAAGTATCCTCATGTAAGATTTATGATCAAAGTAATGACTCTAGGTTCATTTGAGGGATTTATGGAGGATATTTGGTCTGCGTTTGTCCGATCCAAATGGCTTTGGAGGTGTAAAATTAATAGAAAGGGAAGAACCCTTTTATAGGAGACATGACAGTCACTTTAGGGAAACCTAGAAATATTATTTTATAATAAAATCTTTTTAGGTGTCTAATGGATTCAAAATGATATATTTCGATGTTAAGTTGGGTATGGGTCGAAAACCTCTCAACCAATAGGTTTTAAAGAAGTTTAGGTTACGATTTTTACCTTATCTTTTAGATTTAACTCATAGATAAATAGTTTTACTTTTACCATGTCTTCTTGTATTCGTACACTATATGGTTAATAAACATACAATAGAACCTATACTGGTTCATTAATTACATGTATAATATTATTTAATCCCTTTTATAGAACCATCGATATTTAGGAATACTATATCAACAAATAATATAGTATTGTTTTTTAAAAACTCATTTATGTCAATTTTGACATTATTTAGTATTTGGTTATTGTGAAAAACATAACATAATCATTAATTAGAAAAAGATTTATTTAATCGATCCAAACATGTCATATTAACATGGAATATTATTGGAATTCATAAAAACTCTCAGATTATATTTATTGGCATATTTATAATATCAAATATTATAATCTTTCATTAATAAGGTAATTATTATATCATCATTGTATCATAAATAAATTTAATTATTTATTGAATGAAAATTATAAATAAAATACGATTATGTAGTAAATAATTTTATCTTTCTAATGACTATTTATAGTCTAATTTATTTTATGGATTACCCTATATTAAAAAGGGTTTAATTATTAAACATTGAATTTAACTCTTTTAACTATTTTTTAAATAAAATAATAATAAATGTCCCAACCTATTCCATGTGGACCAAATATGATCTTATTTTATTCCAAAATATTTCTTTTTTCAAATTACACTTATCTATTAAAATTAGGTCATGTTTTAGGGTAATTATAATATCATTTTCACCCCTAATTACCCTAATTACTTTTAACCTTGGTAAATAAAAGTCAAAAGTTACTATTCACAAAAAATTATTTTTTAATCTTATCAAACCATATTTTACATACTATCAACCGTGTCTCTCAGATTTTTGAAAATTCAACTCACATAAGCGGTAAAAAAAAAGTTTACCCAAATTTTCAAATGTTGTTAGAAGGTGGGTAAAAGACGGTAAAAAGAATAATAAAATTTTATTCAACTAATTTGATTCTAAAATGACTTCAATGAATTCCATTATATATTTAGAGGTATTATATATATATATTTTGATTTAAAATAAATTTTAACAAAATAATTAATTATTTAAATAGAACATCGGTTTTAAAAAATAACACCGTGTTTTTCACTATTCATCAAAAATTCAATGTTTTCAGAAAAATACCAAAAATTCACTCTAAGATAATTTTGAAATTCCAAATTAAAAAATGAATTCAATATTACCAAATTAAAAGAATTTAAGTTTCATAAATTAATTTAAAATTAATTCCCGTTGTCGAAATCGAAAAGTGACTTTTTAACAAATAAAAACTACCAAAATATCGACATGTGTTTCTGTCAAATTTAAATGTGAAATTACTTATAATTAAATACATTGTATTAAATGATAAAAATATAATCTAATTATACATCCAAACCATTCAAATGCATAATCTACCCCTATTAATTATTTTGATAAAAAAATTGTTTTCAATTAAAATTTTCTTGTTTTTCAACATTCATCAAAATATGAATGTTCTCAGAAAAGTAAAAAAAATTTATTCAAAATAAATTTTTATGTCTCTATTCTAAAGAAGAATTTAATTTCCTTAAATTTAATATATAGAAGTTTCAAGTATTATTTTTAAAAAGGGCTTTCCATTAGAAGGTGGTATCCTTTAATTTTTTTAAAATGCTTCATTTATCTGAAAAATTGTATTTTTTCTTATATGATGTCTACGAAACACATAATAAGGATTATAAAATTATATAGAGTATATAAAATTCAATAATATGTTAATACTATTCCCAACCACTTTTAAATGACTAGTATCATAAGCCTTGGGGTGCTCAATCTCTGTGTTTTGTGTAGTGTAAACTATTGAACTACTTCAAAGAAAATAACTTACTATGAAATATTGGGGTGTTTCATTAATCTCCCTTTGGGAAATTACATCCTCGCAATTTTAAAATTGGGCTTGGGGAATTCATTGAAATTCCCACATTAGAAAAAAGATCCAATAAAAATATCACTTTAATAGAAAGAAAGAGAAGTACAATGGCCACTTGATATAACCCATAATAAGATTCCATGTAGGAAATAATGGATATGGAAGATAAACATTGTGTCATGTTCTGATAGAGAGTGATATAAAACATGATTAGGAGAAATTTAACAACCAAACAACCACATACTTGTGATGGGATAAATGGTCATTTGTTTCCCAGTAGGAAAAGTAAATAGATAATGTTTTTTTTAATTTTGATTTCATAAAGTTAAGGAATTTATTTATCATATTGAATAAGAAGATAAAAAGATAAACTTACTTTTTATGTAGAGTTTTATCCTTTAATAAATTTCTACCACTAAGTCATATTTTTTTTAATGATGAGTATTCAACATGAATTGTTCACAACTAAGAAACTAGAATCAACTTCTAGAGAATCTCATGATCCCCAAAGGATAAACTATATATTTACTTTGTCTTTAGAGATTAACCAAATCCAGAATGGTACATACAAAATAAGATGATCCCCAAACAGGATAATCCTTTAGAGAAAGAAATACTAATCTTAATTTCTAAAATTAAACCAACAATACCCAAAGTTCAATAAACACCATTCAATAAACAACTGTCCATAATATCCTTCAATATAATCCAATTTAATATTGACTCCCAAAACATAGAATAATTTGATTATTTATTCTTCCACGTTAAATTGTATCTCCAAATAACATCGACTACTCTTAAATTCAAAAACATAATATAATTAACCTAATCAAAAATTTTCTATGATAGGATAATTGTTTCCATAAACAACCCAAATATTTATAAATCGAAAATAAAAACATAGATAAAATCCACCATTACTCCTCAAATTAAATCTCATATTATTCGATTTTCCATATCATATATTTTTTCCAACAGAGAAAATGTCTTCCAAAATAACATTTATCAAATAATCACTAAATCATTTTCCTATACTAAGGATATCAATTTGATAAGACATAAGATCCTAAATCAACTAATTATTGATCAATAAAATCATTTTAACTAAAAATTACTAGTCACACTAATCAGGGACTTCACGTAGTCCAGTGGTAGGGGCTAAATCACAATCGCAGTCTGGTTGTGGGTTCGATTCCTGCTACTTTGTCTGATGCGATGATTTTTCACATGATCTGCATGTTGTCCTTTTTCAAAAACTATATTTTATAACTATTCCAAAATGAGAAAAATTTCCTCAAAATAACCATAACATAATTTCACCACAAATGGTATCTCATACCTCTCATTTTAATCTTAAAATTTAATAACATGTAATTTCATCAAATTCAAGGTTCATATAAACTCTAATGATCATTTCTAACAATAATAAAAAAAGGTAATAATTCCAAAAATAATATTTTCATATAACAAACAATAGGGTTACACATTAAAGGGAAATATCTTCAAATGTAATCCCATAAATAAAGAGCACAAATACTTTTAAATTTTTTTTCTTTCCCTTTATTTAAACATAGGTTCTTCCTTGACCTATTGGTTATCATAAAGAAAAGGGAATTCAATAGGGTAATGCCCATGTCCCCTACATTAACGAAAATTGATATAAATGGATTATTGGGGTCATTTTATTTTCATTCATAGTACCATCCTTTTTCCCCATCACTTTATTATTTTATGTCCTTCTTCCCCACTCATAAAGCATTTTTCTATTCCATTTATATATTTTCCTACTTGTCTCCTTGCATATTTCTTATAGGATGGAAATTGAGATTTCTTTTCTCCATGGTCTCCACTGCTGGAGCTCTTATCATTCCCCACCTATCTCTACTTTGTTGAGTCTAGGAGTTGTTAAAATATATGTTGTTGATCATATTTTTGGAAAACTGATATGGAATTAACACAATATGTTTTATACATATAAAAAATCCATTTAGTTTCTCATTTCCACCACCATGCCCATCGTGTACATCATGATCAATATTACTATGACTTCCATGGAATCCATCCATTGACTAACACAAGAAAGCATAATGTGAGTCATAAAATCATTTATATAATTTCATAACACTTTATTTTAAATCTAAAAAACCATAGGATTAACCAAGACTGTTAATTCTCATCATTTATTAAAATCCTTCAAATCGGTTTGTAAAGAAAATGTGAATTATCCTAAGCATTTCCCCTAGGAGTGTCGTAACAAAGAGTACAGAAAGTCCCATTTTCATATAGCAAGATACCCCAGGTCAAGCCCAAACCACCTTGTTATAGTTTTCACTCCTATGTACATCTGTGCCAGAGCCTTCTCTACATGCTCTTATCCAGACAGGAGTGTATTTCTTGGAAAAACCACACAATATTTATATTACAAAATTTTTTGAAGTTCTTCTATACTAATCCTCAATGTATATCTTGGGGATGTGTTTTATAATTTCAGTTTTTTTATAAATCTTGCTTCCAAGGTTTTTACTAAATGTCCTCTAATACCAACTGTAACGCCCCAACACCAGTAACCTATAATCATTTCATTATTAAAAAACATTGGCACGATACAAGGAATCATGCCTTGAATGATTGATTAGTTTAGTAACCTTGGAAGTACTAGATACATACATAAGTTTTACATTACATCATTAAATAAGAAAACAACATTGTGTCCCCTTTGAACACTATTAAATCCCTTAGATTATTCCTGTTAATCATAATATACTTATTGTTATCCTGGGAGAAATAAAATATAATAAAGGGGTGATCTCAGATGCTCAATAAGGATAAAAATATAGCAGAAATGTTCATAAATAAGAAGAAACATTTTAGGCAATGTATAAGACTAGAACACAAGCCTTTTAAACCTAAACTTCAATATAATATGGAAAATATAAATCAAATAATGCCATTTACTTATTAACATGTATATTATACTAGTCGAATAATCACATGTAATATAAATAGCTTATTTCATAATGATGGACTGCATAATCCCATACTTCATAACCACATAGTCAAGGCCTTGTGCCAAGACTACAAATAAGATTTTGTCAAATCCTTGTGCCAAGACACTAGTTTGTCTCATGAGACATACCGATGCATTTAGGAGCTATTATAGGATCCACCCATCACATACTAATTACTATTAATTCTTCATATGAAAGGGTGAACCATAATCTAAATATTCATATTAAGACTAGAATACGAATGTCAATACATTAACCATAAACCATGAATGGTATAAAAATAGCACATCCACAATAAAACATAACACATTCAATACAATATGGAATATTGTATTATAATAAATTAAACCCAATAGAAAATAATGAAGTCTATTGACATAGATTAAAATAATCAACCAAACTATTTGAGAGAAATATCCCCCTTTTTCTTGAAGACATTTAAATGTATAACTATTAATCAATAATAAGTTTGAAATAGATTTATGAATCAAAGTTTCCCATGCCACTTGGAAAATTTTTAAAGAAATTTTAATTTTAAAACATTAATTTGAAAATAAATATATCCTTAAAACCATTTTTATAACATGCACAGTAATGAGAAATGTTTAAAAGAATAAATTTTTAAAACATTTATGATGATAATTTAGTTCGTGTTCCTAACCAAATGAGAGAAGTTTGATTAAAAATAATTGAGGTAATCAAAACATAATAATACCCTCATAATAAATGGATTCATGATATATTATGTAAAAGTGCAGTATATACACCAAATAAAAGTGATTTGGTGCAAAACAACAAAGAAGTCTCAATGGAATGTATGTTGAGATTAAATACCTTATAAAGACAGTGTCCTTAGGTTAAGGATAAATAAATGAAAAAATTATGTTTGAAAAATATAAATACACAAAATATTATTGGATATTCAGTGAAAAAATATCAGAGGAAATTCACCCATATTTTTGTAACTACAACACCATTGACTTAGATGTTTATCTCAATTAATGAAAACTGAGTTTGGATTACTCTTGTCAACTTCATGTAGATGACTTGAGAATTTATCAATGGAGTGATTATGTGTATCAAAAGAATAACCACACAAAGGGGAGTGTAAATTACTACATAAATAAATAAATAGTGATTTCACACATAATCATGGAGTAAAATAATCAATGAAGTTTATGTAAAACCCAATGTGTCGAAATCGAAAGTAGAAATTCCCTTACAGATTTGGTGACTTACGAAACATACACCCCATGAAAGGAGGATAAAAGGAAGATATAAATACCCATAAATTAATGTATATTAAAAAACGAATAAAATCATGGGTGGTATAATTTAATAACAAAAATGTCTTATATAGCCAAGCATATAAAGGAAAAGGAATCTGTTAACTCCTGAAATAATGAAGTGTTGGAATAACAAACTACACCACTACGTGAAGATAGTGAGCCGCACGTTCGCAAATTTGGTGACATTGTAATTTATAAGATAGATAGAATAAAGAATATGGTTGTACCATATTTATAACAATATCACATTACGTATAAGATACTGGAGTTATTATTTTGGTATGGAAACAAAAAAGAAAGAAAAGTTGAAGAAGAAAAGAACTTGAAAGAGGGTGGTAAAATTATTACCTATTCGTCGGGTGTTTTCTTTTGAGTTGATCAAAATTGTACCATTGGTTGGATTTATATTGAAATTAAGGACTCTAGGTTGATTTTAGGGATGTTTGAAGGTTATTTGGGCAGGGTTGCTGAGCCAAATGACTTTGGGTGTGTGAAATTTAGAGAAGGGTAAGTACCCTTTTATAAGAGAGGTGAGGGTCACTTTAGGAAAACCATGAAATATCATTTTATAATAAAATAATTTTCAGTTTATAATGGCTCCAAATTGATTTAGATTCTTGGTTATATAAGATATTTTTGTTATGGATATGATGTATTTGATTCATATACAAAATAATATTATGTTCAAAAATATTAATTTAATCCTAAAATGAAAATTATTATTGAATGATAATAAAGGGGAATGAATCTCATCACGATCGTGGAGACGACAATCCATATGTATGCACAAGTAACAATATCATTATATTGATGGTGAAATCGTATGTAATTGAGTGGTATTGTAACACCCCGAGCTTCCATGATACACCTCTCTTTCAATAATGCAATAGCTTGCATTGTACGCAAGTTCGAGTTCTAAAACACCACGACTAATCAAAGTAGCTGTTATGAATAGTAATAACCACCTTTTAAAATAATAGAAATTTTATATTTCAAAATGGACTTCATTTTTGTATTCGTAATATCGAAATTATCCTAAGTTGAATTTTTTGTAATTTTCTGAGAACTTCCAATTTTTTAAGAATAGTGAAAAATACTTAAAAACAACCTTATTAATGAAAATAATTTATAGTGAGAAATTATAATATTGAGTGGTTTAAAGGTATAATTATAATATATTTTTACCATTTTATCTAATGGTGTTCATTATAATTAATTTCACTTTGAAATTGGACATAAACAATTGTCAATATTTTGATATATATTGTTTCTTAAAAACACGCTATTTGTTGTGACAGCGGGAATTAATTATAAAATTAATTAATGCAAATTATATGTTTGGAATTTTTTAAAATAGACATCATTTTTGGATTCGGAATATCAATTAAATATTAGGGTGAAATTTTGGCATTGTTCTGAAAAACTTCAATTTTTGATGAATAGTGAAACCACTAAGTGGTAGTTAAAAAACTGATTTTTAGTTTAAATGAAACATTACCACTTCTGTGATTTGATTTTCAAAAATCCGACATAAATGGTTGTCATTAGGAAGTAAAATGTGGTTCAATGGGATTAAAATATTTTTTTGGTGAATAGTAACTTTTAAGTTTAATTAATCGTGATTAAAGGTAATTAGTTAAATTTAAGGTAGAAATAGTGTTATAAAAATATGAAATGACCTTTACACTTGTCCAACCACTATTGGATGTGTCATGGACGACCAAAAAAATCCATGGGTCAACTTGGGGACCCCATAAAGCCAATTTGGTAGGAAAAGGACATAAATAACTTTTTAGTTAATGTTAAAATAAAAAGGTCACAAACAAGAGTTTTTTTACTAAAACAATTTTTAAATGGGGTTATACAAGTCATATTTTTGACTATAACTATTCATTAGAAAGCTAATAATATTTCCTACATCATAATTGTTTTTTTATAATTTTTAGACATTAAATAAATTAAATTATTTATGACACCATTATGATGCAGCGATTACCTCATTAATTAATGATTTAAATAAAATGAAACGATAATGTAAAATATAAGACTTAAACTTGTCAAAAACCTATTGGATGAGTAGATTTCGAACCCTAATCACCTTATCCTCGAAATATATAAGTTTGGTACCTTTATAATCCGAAAAAGCATTTCATAATAAAGTAACATTTCATTACATTCCAAGAGTGCCCCTCCTCTCCTCTTATAAAAGGCCCCCACCTCTACCACCTCATTTACACCTTCAAGCCATTTGGCTCAGCCAAACTCTACCCAAATACACTCCCAACTTCCCTCACTTACTCCTAGAAGCCTCAATTTGGGCATAATTCTTCCCAAAGAAGCCTTTGGCTCAAATCAAAAGAGTTACACAATTTTAAGTTAATGTCTTCTCTTATGTTATTTTGTTTTATTTTTCTTCTCCAACCCCACAAACTCTTTTTATTAATTTCATTTGTAACAAAACCAGTATCCTAAATATAGTAGGATGTTTTTATAAGTATCATTAGAGCTACACTTACACACACCTACATCTAATGGTTAAAGAACATATTGTTTCTGTGGATGGAGAATTTATGCCTCACGAAACGATGATTGTTCAACACTCATATAAGACCTTCAAAGGTGGCCATTAATATGTAACTATATTTATATATATGATATATAATATGTTTATGTTTTACTTAAGGTTATTTATTTTTTCATTTATGACATACCTTTATTGTTTCCATTATGGGTAAACGAGATATTTTCATTTTAGGAAGTGCGGACTACCGCCCCCTCAAAGTGATTTGAATCGTTAATGCCATATGTGGGATGTGTAAAGGATGGATTAAATGATATTATATATGATATAATACTGTAATTATAATATACCTTTATATAATTATGATTTCATTCCATTAAATATGAAATAGAAATGAAAGTAGCGTTCATGCGTACGTACGGCTTACCGTCTCCATGAACAGTGCATTTCATTTCTTACCTCTAAATGTTATGTAATATTATGAATGAATGTATATAATGGATATATATGAGATATATGATATCTATATCGTGAATATAATTTGGGATATAATGGATATTTCACCACATGAACAACTTGTAATTATAAGAAGTCTATTTTTGACTCAAGTACCTAAGATCGACAAAACGACCGTTATAAACAAAAATAATTACATAATGTTAATGACATGATAATAAGTGATATAAATGGAATAATGAACATGAAAAAGGTTCTTAAGAAGGTATATATCAACTCTAGTTTATTATTCATGAGATCAAAGAATGGTTTAGTGAATTCAGACACGAGGTAAGGGAATTTCTTAACCCAATTTCCAATCTCTGGGTTAATCTCCTACATTCAAATTATGTCATGATATTATTATGTCCAATATTGTATTTTTACTTTCATTATGTGTACATATAGTGAATACACATAATAGATCTATTTTAATTTAAAAATGATATTTGTAAGGACTTCGTCTCAATATCCTTTCATTGAGGCATATTTTATTTTATACACAAATTTCTTTTATACGGTGTATAAACCCCTTTGACTTTTATGTTTATTCAAAAGGAATCTTTTTATACAAAGTGTTTTAATAAATGTAAAAAAGGATTGTTTTTCTTGTCGTACGTATGCGGCGACAATGACTTCTCCGCCGCCAAGGCCATTATTTGGGTTTCGGATTCCTCTACAAGCCTTACCATTTTTAAAAAATGAAAAATAAAAATCAAGTTTTAATTTTCATTTATATTGGTATTGAAAATGGTTTTGAAAGTCTTTTTATTATATCAATGTGTTGTATTTATATCTTGTGACTGAAATGTGGAAATTTTATGTTTCCTTTATGCATATTTTATGTGATATGATTATGTTATGGTTTATGATATGTTTAAACCTATTCATATGAGGAATGCATTGGACTTAATAAGTGACGGGTGGAGCCCGCTATAGCTCCTCGATGCATCGGTAGGTCTCATGAGACAAACTAGTGTCTTGGCACGAGGCCTTGAAAAAATATTATTTGTAGTCTTGGCACGAGGCCTTGGCTACGTGGTTATGATAGTCTGGAATTATGCATTCCATCATTATGAAAGTGGTTATTGATATTTCATGTGATTATTCGACCAGAAGAATATCCATGTGAGTATGTAAATGGCATTATTTCATTTTACTTTTTCCATATTATGCTAAAGTTTAAGTTTAAAAGGCCTTTGTTTTAGTTATACATTTCCTTAAATGTTAATGTTTTTTGTGAAAGCTTCCGCTATATTGTTATCCATAGTGAGCATCTAAGCTCACCCCTTTCAATGTTTAAATTTTTCCAGGATGTGAAGAAGTATATTATGAATGATTTGCAGGGATAATATAAGGGGATATGAAGAGAAGATGTTGTAGTTTTGTTTTACTTTATGATGTAATGTAAGACTTATGAATGTATCTAGTGTTTCCAAGGATACTAAACTAATCGGTCTTTCGAGACATGATCTTTTGTGATCTTGCCATTGTTACGAAGTAATGCACCGACTCTGGGTAGCTGGGGTTGGGGTGTTACAGTTGGTATCAGAGGCAGTTTAGTACTAACCTTGGAAGCTAGATTTAGATAAACTCTAATTAGAGCACATAGCCCAAAGATAGACATTAAGGATTAGTATAGAAGAACTTCCTAGAATTTTGGTAATATAGGGATATTGTGAGTTTTCTGAGCAATACATCCCTGTCTGGATACGAGCAGGTAGAGGAGGCTCTGGCATAGATGTACCTAGGGGTAAAACCCAAAAACACAACTTTGATTTAGACTCGAACGGGAACAGGTGCACGACAACGGGACTTGCTTCACTCTTGGTTACGACACTCCTGGGGGATATGCTTAGGATAATTCTCATTTTCTTTACAAACCAATATGAAGGGTTATGAGTATATAATTCATCAATGAAAACATTTTTATGGATTATATCCATAAATAGTTCAATTTATGTTAAGTATTTTACAAGTATGGAATTATGTATTTTGATTCATAAACTAATCTAGTTTATGCCATTGTTTAGAAATGGCGCCCATTGGAAGGAATGGAAACCGTATCAATGCACGCACTCCGTGTGGGGATTTCCCTCATGCTCAAGATAATTATTGTGGATCTGGAGATACAACTGGTGCTGATCAACTTATTACCATACTGGGACAACTCACTTAGGTTATGAATAATAACCATACTCGTATGGAGCAGCCTGATCTGCAACGTGGAGGATCAATGTTAGACCGCTTCATGAGGCAACAACCACCAACATTTAATGGGGGTACAAATCCATTAGAAGCTAAGAAATGGATAAACTCCTTAGAGAAAACATTCCACGCCTTGGGGAGTAGCGAAATGGAGATGGTTGTCATGGCAGTCTACCACCTCACTAGAGATACCGATCAATGGTGGTCGCTGATTCAAAATACAAGGGAAGATGAAGAAGTATCAAGTATGGAATGGAGAGAGTTCAATGATATTTTCTTAGAAAAATACATTCCTCATGACCATCGAGCAGATATGGAAAGGCAATTTTTGAGTCTGAGACAAAAGGAGGATGAGAATGTCGCAAAGTATGAAGCTAACTTTACAAGGTTAGCGAGGCATGCGACAGATTATATACGTAACCCAAGAAGTAAGATTGATCGTTTCTTTTATGGGTTAAAACTATTTCTCCGTTGAGCTTTAGTATCACAATCCTTCTCATCGTACGAAGATATTGTCTCATGTGCTATCAAGACAGAAAAGGAATTCTCTAAATCTTATGACAATAAAGTAAAACAAGAGAAGAAGAGAACGGTGGAATAAGAGACAGATAAAGGGAAAAATGGAAAGAAGTATTTTCCATTATGTGATAATTGTGGGAAGAATCACCCCTGTACTTGCCTAAAAGGAATGGGAGTTTGTTATAAATGTGGATAAAAAGGTCGCTAGGCTCGTGATTGCAAAGGAAAGAAAGAGGCTATCAATGTTGAATGCTACAATTGTAAGGAAATGGGGCATTATGAAAATGAATGTCCTAAGCGTCAGGGAAACTTACCTCAGAAAAGGACAAGGGATCAAGGCCAATCTTATGCTATTGCTACAGTTGAAGTGGAATAATTAATGTATTGGTGCTTTTGGACTCAAGGATTATATTCTGGTTATAAGAATAATGTGATATATATAAGGATTGTATTGCAGTACTTGTTTTTTCATTAAGGTTTTAATATGATGAAGGTAATCATATTTTAAGTATGTGACAATAAGAGAAACTTTACTTTGTTTGGGGAATCTGATTTTACAATTGATTTTGGAATTTAGAGACCTTTTAGAAAAAGTATGGACAGAGGTATTTTGGATAACTATATAGGTTGGAATGGATTAAGTTGAACCCTGGATAGTATTGTTTAAGGTTAAAACATTTATGAAGATTATTTTTGGAATATTATAATACTATAGTTTTAGAAAAAGGACAACCTGCAGGGTGGGGCATGACCCGTCGTTTCGGACAAAGCTGCAGGAATCGAACCCACAACCATAGTGCGACATGCCTTTATTACCTACCACTAGCCTACAGGAAGTCCCTGGTTATTACAAAATAGTTTTACTAATCTAAATGGTATGTGTTAATATTTGGAACCTTATAAAATTAGGATAAATAGAATATTTTTGAGTTCTATTACCTTTTAGAGTGAAAGATGGGTTTGTGGTAAAAATTTATTAAAGAATGAAAGTCTACATGACAAGTATGTTTATTCCCTTACGTTCTTAGTAAATCTCCGAAATAAATTTCTCGACTTTATAAAAGGTAACTTAAAACAAAAACGTTGCCAGTTAACTTTTCCAACTGGGGATTCAATGACCGTTTAACCAATCACAAGTTTGTGATTTTCTTATGGTTAAATTTATCCTAATCCAGTTTTCTACAACTCTCCATCAGACCTTGATGGTTTGTTTTTCTTCCATATCAATATTTTCATAGAATCCTAGCATGGGCTGTCTCGGGTGACCTATTTACTTTTATTTCATTCTTTTAATGTTTTATTATTATTAACCCTATTTCCGATGTGGGTTTCCCACAAAGTTATTTTCTATTTTCAACCTTTTATTTTCAATGAAAAATTTCAAATTGCGAGGACGCAATTTATTGAAGGAGTGGAGAATGTAACACCCAGATCTTCCACGATACACCTCTCTTTCAATAATGCAATAGCTTGCATTGTACGCAAGTTCGAGTTCTAAAACACCGCGACTAATCAAAGTAGCCGTTATGAATAGTAACAACCAATTTTTAAAATTATAGAAATTTTATATTTCAAAATGGACTTCATTTTTTTATTCGTAATTTCGAAATTATACTAAGTTGAATTTTTTGTAATTTTCTGAGAACTTCCAATTTTTTATGAATAGAGAAAAATACTTAAAAACAACCTTTTTAATCAAAATAATTTATAGTGATAAATTATACTATTGAGTGGTTTTAAGGTATAATTATAATATATTTTTACCATTTTATCTAATGGTGGTCATTATAATTAATTTCACTTTGAAATTGGACATAAACAATTATAAATCTTTTGATATATATTGTTTCTTAAAAACACGCTATTTGTTGTGACAGCGGGAATTAATTATAAAATTAATTAATGCAACTTATATGTTTGGAATTTTTTAAAATAGACATCATTTTTGGATTCGGAATATCAATTAAATCTTAGAGTGAAATTTTGGCATTGTTCTGAAAAACTTCAATTTTTGATGAATAGTGAAACCACTAAGTGATAGTTAAAAAACTGATTTTTAGTTTAAATGAAATATTACCACTTCTGTGATTTGATTTTCAAAAATCTGACATACATGGTTATCATTAGGAAGTAAAATGTGGTTCAATGGGATTAAAATAATTTTTTGGTGAATAGTAACTTTTAAGTTTAATTAATCGTGATTAAAGGTAATTAGTGAAATTTAAGGTAAAAATAGTATTATAAAAATATGGAATGACCTTTACACTTGTCCAAACACTATTGGATGTGTCATGGCCGACCAAGACAATCCATGGGTCAACTTGGGGACCCCATTAAGCCACTTTGGTAGGAAAAGGACATAAATAACTTTTTATTTAATGTTAAAATAAAAAGGTCACAAACAAGAGTTGTTTTACTAAAACAATTTTTAAATTGGGTTATACAAGTCATATTTTTGACTATAAATATTCATTAGAAATATAAAATTATTTCCTACATCAGGATATTTGTTTTATAATTTTTAAACATTAAATAAATTAAATTATGTATGACACCATTATGATACAGCGATTACCTCATTAATTAACGATTTATATAAAATGAAAAGATAATGTTAAATCTAAGACTTACACTTGTCAAAACCCTATTGGATGAGTAGATTTCGAACCCTTATCACCTTATCCTAGAAATTTATAAGTGAGGGACCTTTGGAATCCGAAAAATCATTTCATAATAAAGTAACATTTCTTTACATTCCAAGAGTGCCCCTCCTCTCCTCTTATAAAAGGCCCCCACCTCTACAACCTCATTCACACCTTCAAGCAATTTGGATCGGCCAAACTCTGCTCAAATACACTCCCAACTTCCCTCCCTTACTCCTAGAAGCCTCACTTTGGGCAGAATTATTACCAAGGAAGCCTTTGGCTCAAATCAAAAGAGTTACCTAATTTTAAGGTAATGTCTTCTCTTATGTTATTTTGTTTTATTTTTCTTCTCCAACCCCATAAACTCTTTTTATTAATTTCATTTGTAACAAAACCAGTATCCTCAATATACTAGGATGTTTTTATAAGAAGGATTAGAGCTACACTTACACACACCTACATCTAATGGTTAAAGAACTTACTGTTTCTGTGGATGGCGAATTTCTGCCTCACGAAATAATGATTGTTCAACACTCATATAATACCATCAAAGGTGGCCATTAATATGTCACTATATTTATATATATGATATATAATACTTTTATTTTTTACTTAAGGTTATTTATTTTTCATTTATGGCATACCTTTATTGTTTCCATTATGGTTAAACGCGATATTTGTATTTTAGGAAGTGCGGACTACCGCCCCCTCAAAGTGATTTGAATCGTTAATGCCATATGTGGGATGTATAAAGGATGGATTAAATGATATTATATTTGATATTATACTGGAATTATAATATAACTTTATATCATTATGATTTCATTCCATTAAATATGAAATAGAAATGAAAGTAGCGTTCATGCGTATGTACGGCTTACCGTCTCCATGAACGGTACATTTCATTTCGTACCTCTAAATGTTATGTAATATTATGAATGAATGTATATACTGGATATATATGAGATATATGATATAAATATCATTATTATAATTTGGGATATAATGGATATTTCACCACATGAACAACTTGTAATTATAAGAAGTCTATTTTTGACTCAAGTACCTAAGATCGACAAAATGACCGTTATAAACATAAATAATTACATAATGTTCATGACATTGTAATAAGTGATATAAACAGAATAATGAACATGAAAAAGGTTCTTAAGAATTTAGATATTAACTCTAGTTTATTATTCAGTAGTTCAAAGAACGATCGAGTGAATTCGGACACGAGGTAAGGGAATTTCTTAACCCAATTTCCAATCTCTGGGTTAATCTCCAACTTTCAAATTATCTCATGATATTATTATGTCCTATATTGTATTTGTACTTTCTTTATGTGTACATATACTGAATACACATAATATATCTATTTTATTTTAAAAATGATCTTTGTAAGGACTTCGTCTCAATCTCCTTTCATTGAGGCATATTTTGTTTTATACACAAATTTCTTTTATACGGTGTATAAACCCCTTTGACTTTTACGTTTATTAAAAAGGAATCTTTTTATACGAAGTGTTTTACTAAATGAAAAAAGGGACTGTTTTTCTTGTCGTACGTATGTGGAGACAATGACTTCTCCGCCACCAAGGCCATTATTTGGGTTTCAGCTTCCTCTACAAGCCTTACCATTTTTTAAAAATGAAAAATAAATATCAATTTTTAATTTTCTTTTATTTTGGTATTGAAAATGGTTTTGAAAGTCTTTTTATTATATCAATGTGTTGTATTTATATCTTGTGATTGAAATATGGTAATTTTATGTTTCCTTTATGCATATTTTATGTGATATGATTATGTTATGGTTTATGATATGTTTAAACCTATTCATATGAGGAATGCATTAGACTTAATAAGTGACGGGTGGAGCCCGATATAGCTCCTTGATGCATCGGTAGGTCTCATGAGACAAACTAGTGTCTTGGCACGAGGCCTTGACAAAATATTATTTGTAGTCTTGGCACGAGGCCTTGGCTACGTGGTTATGATAGTCTGGAATTATGCATTCCATCATTATGAAGGTGGTTATTGATATTTCATGTGATTATTCGACCAGAAGAATATCCATGTGAGTAAGTAAATGGCATTACTTCATTTTACTTTTTCCATATTATGCTAAAGTTCATGTTTAAAAGGATTTTGTTTTAGTTATTAATTGCCTTAAATGTTAATGTTTTTTATGAAAGCTTCCGCTATTTTGTTATCCTTACTGAGCATCTGAGCTCACCCCTTTCAATGTTTTAATTTTTCCAGGATGTGAAGACGTATATTATGAATGATCTGCAGGGATAATATAAGGGGATATAAAGAGAATATGTTGTAGTTTTGTTTTACTTTATGATGTAATGTAAGACTTATGAATGTATCTAGTGTTTCCAAGGCTACTAAACTAATCGGTCTTTCAAGACTTGATCTTTTGTGATCATGCCAATGTTACTAAGTAATGCACCGACTCTAGGTAGCTGGGGTTGAGGCGTTACCAATATATAATATATAAAGAATAATTATCATGTTATATATATTATTTAAATTTTTTATACTCATTATTAAACCCATCCAAATAACGAAGTGTTGGAATAACAATCTACACCATGACGTGGAGACTGTAAACTGTACGTACGCACATATGGGGACATTTTCATTTATAAGATAGATAGAATAAAGAATATGGTTGTACCATATTTATAATAACATCACATTATGTAGAAGATACAGGAGATATTATTTTGGTATGGAAACAAAAAATAAAGAGGAAGTGGAAGAAGAAAAGAACTTTAAAGAGGGTGGTAAAATTGTTACCTCTTCCATGGGTGTTTTCTTTTGAGTTGATAAAAATGGCTCCATTGGTTGGCTTTATGTTGAAATTAAGGACACTAGGTTGATTTTAGGGAAGTTTAGAGGTTATTTGGGCAGGGTTTTCTGATCCAAATGGCTTTGGGGGTGTGAAATTTAGAGAAGGGGAAGTACCCTTTAATATGAGAGGTGAGGGTCACTTTAGGAAAACCATAAAATATCAATTTATAATAATATCATTTTTGGATTATAATGGCTTCAAATTGTTTTATTTCAAGGATATGGTAAGTATGGGTTGAAAAACTCTCAATAAATAGGTTTTATAGAATTTTAAGTTACCATTTTAACCTTATCTTTTAGATTTAAATATTAGTTAAATAGTTTAACTTTTACCGTGTCTTCTTGTATTCTTAAACTATATGGTTAATAAACATACTCTAAATGTCCAAGAGGAAATAAAGTGGTTTATTAATGACATATATAATATTATTTAATCTATTTGGAAAAACCATAGATTTTTAGGAAAATTATATCAACCAAAAATGTAGTATTTGTTTTTAAGAACTCATTTATGTTAATTTTGACATTATTTAGTATTTGCTTTTGTGAAAATAATAATAGCATGATTACATCGAAAAAAATTATTTAATCGACCATAACATGTCATATTAACCTATAATATTATTTTAATTGATCAATATTCTAAATTACATTTATTTTGAAATTTAAAATATAAATTATTTTAATCATTCATTAATAAGATAATTATTGCATCATCATTCTATCATAAATATGTTTAATTATTTAATTTATAAAAACTATTAATAAAATACCATTCTGTATGAAATAATTTTATCTTTATAATGAATATTTATAGTCTAATTTATATTATGTATAAACCTATATTAAAAATGGATTAGTTATTAAACATTGAATTTAACTCTTTTAACTCTTTTTTAAATAAAATAATAATAAATTTCCTAATCTAATCCATGTGGGTCACAGAAGATCTTATTTTATTAAGAAGGATGTTTTTGGTCGAATTACACTTATCCAATAGAATTTGGACATGTTTTAGGGAAATTATAATATCATTTTTACCCTTAATTAGACTATTTACTTTTAACTGTGGTAAATTAATGTTAGAACTACTATCCACCAAAAATTATTTTTTTTTTATTATTAAACCACATTTCACTTACTGATGTCACCTGTTTCCCCCATATTTTTTAAATTTAACTCACATAAGTGGTAAAATTATGTTCTATGCAAATTTGCAAATGCTCCAAGAAGGTGGGTAAAAGACGGTATAATGTTAAGTAAAATTTTATTCATCGAATTTTACTATGAAATGACTCATATGAATTACATTGAACATATATATGTATTATATATATAATTTTGCTTATAATAAATTTAAATAAAAAAATCATTTAAATAAAATATCGGTTTTAAACTATAACATAATGTTTTTCACTATTAATCAAAAATTAAATGTTTTCAGAAAAGAACCAAAAATTCACCATAAGAAAATTTTAATATTCCAAATTTAAAAATTAAATATATTTTACCAAATTCAAAACAAATATGTTTCATTAATTAATTTAAAATCAATTCCAATTGTTGAAACCAAAAAGCTGATTTTTAAAAAGTAAAAACTATCAAAAGATGGACATGTGTTTATGTCAAATTTTAATTTGAAATTACTTATAATGAAATAAATTGTATTAAGTGATAAAAATATAATCTTATTATACTTCCAAAGAATTAAAATTAATAATCTAACCCTCTTAATTATTTTTATTAAAAGAGTTGTTTTCAATTAAAATTTGGTATTTTTCAATATTCATCAAAATAGGAAAGTTATCATAAAAATACCAAAAATTTATTAAAAATAAAATTATATGTCCCTATTATTAAGAATAATTTAATTCCATTAAATTGAATATATAAAAGTGTCAAATATTGGTTTCAAAAAGTGTTTTCCATTAGAAGTTGGTAGAATTGCATTTTCTGAAAAATACTTCTTTTATCTAAAAAAATGAATTTGTTCTTATATTATGTATATGAAACACATAATATTGATTCTAAAATTATATATAGTATATAATATTCAAAAATAAATTTATACTATACATAACTTATTTTGATTGTCTATTTTGGTAATTCGTGGTGCGCTCAAACTCGGTGTTGCATGTAGCACATCTATTGAATTACATTAAAGTGAATAACATTATATGAAATATTGGGGTGTTACAATTGTGATTAAATATCATCATGTAACTTCTCTAAATAAAATATTAACCCCTTTAATAGTTTCTAGAGTGGAATTGTTTTTCCCAACCTTCTCCTTTGTGTACGGGGAGGTTATATGTGTTTGAGAATAGAATAGAGGGGTGGAAATGATTTTGACCTAAATATTAATCAATTGAGGAGGATTAAAATATGGTTTTTCAATTGGGGGATAAGGCATAATATCTTGAACTATCACATCATGATGGGTTGATATAGTAGGAAATGTGTGATTTGGTTGTTTGGGGATATATTTTAGTAGATTGCTAGGCTTCTCCAGATGGAAAAGGGTATAGGTTTACATATAATAAATTATTTTGTTTTGGATATGTAGTAATGAATAGGTTTTCCATAATCCTACATCGAGTTTTATGGATATTGGAGGAGAGTTTTATGGTTTGGGACATAGATTTGGGATGGGTGGATCAGTTTCATCTGCATGAACCCTAACATCCCTTATTGTGTTATATATTGGGTAAAACTACTATAGACGGTCACATAGTCATATTGGTTGTGAAATATTATCATGTTTTAAAATTCATGTATAAAATGATCAGAACAATAAAATTCTCGTAATTTCATAATCCATCCATCAAACCCTAGGTTTCCTTGATTATTCTTTTAGATAGTATAATTCCACCTTTTCTACCGTTTATCCTGCAACTTCTATGGATTGATTTTTGGGTTTATTGGATGATATTTTATTTTTAATCAGTATTTTGATTCAATCAAAATCAATTTCATTCTAGGCTATGGAATTTACATTCATTTGGTTATTATAATATTTTTTTTTATTATGTTTGATCAATTTTTTTATCCCCATATGGATTCTGTGTATCAATAAAGATATATAGAATTGATTTTTTATTAACATTTTATTTCTCTGATAAAATTAAAATTCAAAACCTTGGTTAGTTAACAATTAAATTTTTTTAGAGAGTGTGAAATTATCATGCATTAATTTCATTGATTAATTTTAAAATCAATCTGAAAGAATATAATGAAAAGATACAAGAATAAATTTAAAATGCTTGTGGTCACATTTATTTATTCTATGTTGATGATTTCACTTGTTTCATACTAGATTTTGTGATATAATTTTTATTCAGATTATCATTGTTGATTTGAATTATTTATGTGAATGAAATTTGTAAAAAAAATATAGTAATAGAGACGAGAATAATGAAATAGACATTCATAATGATATTTATTCTTTTGATAAATCTATTTATCATGAATATATATCTTTAACAAATGATGTTGTAGATTTTTATGTTTTATTAGTTACAGTTGATAGATTAGTTATTACTACTACATATTCATAAGTATTATATTTTTTAAATATTGTAATTAATAGTTTCTTACTCAATATAATTGTTTTTCGTAGAGATACACCATTTTTTAGATTGTTTGATCAAAATTATGTATTATATTACCCATTGAAGTATTTTGTCCCCAATAAATTTTTTACATTATTTTTTTCTCTATAATGATACCTAATTAAAGTGATTGATGTTTTGAAATCAGAAAGGATGACATGTATGGTATATATTGAAGCTGATAATTCATTATTACTCATTTTCTAACATTAGTTTTATGGTGGGATATATGGAAATGATTAGCTTTTAGGATATCCAATTTTTCAGGATACTATCATAGGTTGGTTATATGGTTAATTTTTTCTGAATTACGGAATCACATTCATGATTTTCCTATTAAATACTACTTTTATGGCCAATATTCCTGATGGTTATACCTTTTTATTTTAAATAACCAGCTATATTAAGATTTAGGCAGGTTGAGTGAATCTCGATATGGTATCTTCAAATGTTTATTTAATTACATAGAATAATGGAATTGTAAATTAATTTTAAATGATCACATTTTATGATTTTCAATGATGTTTTTAATTATAATGATTAATTATGAAACTCGCGGTATTATTGAATAGAACGATTCCGTGAGGATGTGACATAATCATTCAAATTTTAATGGTAATGATAATTATAAAACCATTTTAGATAAAAAGTGAATGAAATAGATAAAAAATAATCTATAATTGGTTTTAACATATTGAAAGTAATTTTACAAATTAATATCTGTGAATGGTTAATTATTATTGATTCTTAATTATTATGTGGTTATATGAGATCATGTTTCTATGCCATAGTGGTGGAATTCTAGTTTCTTATATGATGATAGTGGTAGATATGTCTAGGCCTGTTATTTTTCATTATATTATTTCAACATTATATATTCTAAAAAATGTTCTAAATATATACACATTACTACACAATTAAAAACGAAAATTGAACAAAAGAATTTTGGGGGTATGGTATTCCCACAATCAATGTATTTGGTGAAACAATTTGATGACATATACTCCATATCTAATATCTATATTGAGATTAATAATTTATATGAATATCTTTTCTATGATGGATTGATATATTAGTTTCTAGTCTCCCCGAAATGTGAAGGCTCTTGATTCTGTTGTAACTCTAAGTTCATGTTTTCTTTTTTGAGGTTGTTTACAATACTAGTATTAAAGCTATATTGAATGTGGTTTTATATAGGTGTACCTATTTAGTTACTGATGGATTGAGTTATAATTCTGGTTCACGATTTGTAGTGACTTTTAGACTTACTATATTATTTGAAATGACATTGTGGGATATAGTGATAATGTAGATACCATGACTAATGAAAAGAATTAATTTTTGGATGTATAGAGGACATATAAATTTATGAATGATTAATGACTCCATCAGAGTAGACATGATATGTTGAATGGATGGTATAAAATGATTTTTATAACATGGGTGTGATAGTGATAAAAGCATGGGGAACTGAAAATGTGGTACCTAAATAACATATATATATATGATATGTGAATTTTTACATGTTTTCATTACTCTATGTGTGATCCTTTGGGATAAAGTGATATATTGTTTCCTATTTAACTAATTATTTGTTACCATTATTTATTCAGTAGTATTTAATATAAATTATTTCCATCTTTCAAATAATGTTCTTTATTGGATTAGATTTAGTATAGAAATATTATCTATATATATATAATAACTAATTCTACGTTTATAGTAGTTGGATGGTGATCTAGTTACATAGTAGAAGCTCGATTCGGTCATTCATAAGTTTTCATAGATTGTAGTCACTACCTATGATATTTTTATGAATTCATAAGTGCTTCTATTAAATATTAGATTAAATTCCTTAGTTATGATTAGTTATTTATTTTTTAATGTAGTTAGTCGGTGGCTTTCAACTTTTATCTTTTCTATTTATTTTATCATAAATTGAAGTACCTAAATTTTTTGATTACATACCCTTAGTGCTAGTCACAAAATCATTTCCTATTCTAGGAGGGAATTGAGGCACATCTCCCCCTCATTATTGTTGGACTCTGATGGATTTCAGTGGAGGGACTAGGGGTTATGATAGAGTATCATCATCGGTGATAATTGAGAAATACTATTGTGTTTATGTATATGAATTGGTAATTAATTTACAGGATTCTATGGAATTAATAAAAACTTAATATAGTAGATTTTATAAAAAAGTGAAAATATCACAACTATGGGTATATAGGGCCCCATGTGATCTTATCCAAGGATACTTATGTATACAAAATGTGTTAATAAAATTTATTTTTATTAAAGAGTAGATTCCATGGTAAGGATCATGAATCATTTTTTTCCTACCTATGTACTAATTAGATAGATTAGTTTAATTACATTCAAATTGAGTTTAGTAATTAATAATGAATATTACATAATTAGGATTTCATGTCTAGAATTTTTTTATTCCTGAAGTTGCATCTCGATATCTATATTCCTTTTTTTGGTGAAATTATTATTATTATGTTCTAGTGGACCACCATAGTATTAAGGTCAATAAATTCATCGCAAAGAGATGGAAGTTATGATTGTTTTAATTTCATTATCTACAGATGTTTTATTTCTCTATTTAATATTAGAAAACTGAGTCTTGTTTGGAAGATGTGAATATTTATTTTAGTTTAATTAATTTTTGAATAAATAATTGGGTTATATTAGATATTATGACTCTATTAGTGGTATCTCAACAAAAGTGGTTCTTATTCCACAGATATTATGTGGAGTCAATTGTTTTGTGTGAGATGCTGAGATATTATTTTTAATCTGTGTTTCATTCTTCTTTCACGAATATGAATTTCCTATCAGAGTCATTATTATTCACAATGGAAATTACATTCTCTGATAGATTAAAATCACTAATAAGAATGCATTAGGTTTTTATTCGAACCGTATACCATAAAATTATTATATATATATGTATTTTAAGGTTTATTTCTATATAGAGGTCCATTTTTAGATCACAAATTAATATATTGTCATATCTAGAAGATCTAGAAAGGGAAGAGGTTTTGGAGATGGTGATATAAAATACTATGTCATCATTGGATGAGAGTATCTATAATTATATATATGGAGTAGATAATTGGAAAAAAAATTCATAGTCAGTAGATGGTTCAATCATTCAGGAGTCTATTCAAACCCTCATCAACTACATTTTATGGGAATTACTACTCTCATACCTCTTCATGTTAACAATAAATTATTTTTTTCATGGTCACAGTTCCTATATTCTTGAGTTACCAACCTTATCAAGTAGTGAATGTGGAGCTCGAGTCCCTCTTTATAATCATTTATTGAAGTAGCATTCTATGATTTTATAATAACTTTATGGTGCTCCAATTGATGATATCTAGAAAAGGGAGGTGTTAAGAAAGTGGGTATTTATAATTATCATTTTCATAGGGATATCATGAAGATATTGGACATTGTCATTCTTAGCATCATGTCTTGAGAAGATATGGATAAAAAATGTAAATATTCAGGTTAGAGAGTTATATGAACTAGGAAATAAAATCATCTTATGAGGTATAATTTCCTTATATTCTACATGGTCATAAACGAGGTTTGATCCCATATCAACACATTCCCTCATTCCACCCAACCTTGTTTATGGATATGGGAATGATGTAGAAAGGCTTATGGTAACACTCTAATTTAATTATAATGGTAGTGTATGATCTATTCTTTTTTATGTGTATAATGGTGGGACATGATTATAGGTCACTATGACACATGACAAAATTTCAAATAATTTTGATTTAAACAATACATAATCGCGATTTTCATGGGATGGATATATTATTGGAATAGTATAATGCATTTCAAAAAATGGTGCATTGTATTGTATGTTTTTGATCTAGAGTAGGTATGTTTTTCTGGTCATACTCAACCTTAGATGGGATAGAGGCTTACCTATTCTATATAGTTTTTGATGATCAAGGTTATTTTGTGTTCATTGCAGGATTAGCTAGTGGCATGTGCTATGGTTGATGTAGTGTATTTTAATGTTTTCCCAAATATGATATTAATATAACCCCACTTTCATACATATGATGCCACCATTATGTAAAATATTTATGAATTGAATTATTAATAAATTTTTAAAATTTTTATTTCTTTTATAAATTTTGATGATTTTAGAAATATATTAGGTTTAATAATGTAATTAAATAGATAATTTTAACTATGAAACATCAATAAAAAATAACTTTTCAATTTTAAAGTATACATTCACCTAGATATTTCGTGGTATACTAGACCAAATGGGATAAACATGCATGTACCCAGGTGAAGGAATTTTCACATGCATGTTTTTTGGAAAATTCTGATAACCAGTCTTCTAATGAACATGGTATTCCAAGAACATTAAAATCGATAAACAACCAGGATTCTATCTTTTGAATTTAATACTTTTAGCCTAATTTTTCCCTCACTCGACCCAATATACTCCATCCATTTGATAATATCATCCCTATATAATCATAATTATCAATATATTGAGGAGTTTTGGTTGGATTCATGAATAGTTACTCTAGTTTGTCTCTTATATTCCTTTCAATATATGTTCCACGTAATTATCATGAGTTTCTATCAACCCTATTGACTTTGTGAATATGATATTTTTTAGGATGAATATTGTGTCTTGGGTGTTGATATTTTTTCATTGTTCATAATCCACTATAATAAATATTGACATCCTTAGTGGGTTTCCATTTTATGTGAAAGGATCAATTTGGATAAAGATATTTGTATTAATATTAAAATCTAGTATTCTGAAAAAAATAAACCAAATGAATATTTCCAAAGGGTGTTTTTTATTAAATAAATGTATATAATGGTTATTGGTTTTTGATTTTATACCTAGATATTATTTTAAATGTTTTACTATTTATTTGAGAAATAAAATGGTTTCAGTATAATATAATAATTTCTGTTAAAGAAATTTGATTAAGGATATTGATGCGATCTATTTTCAAATATAATGTGGAATTTTTTAAATGGGTGACGTATATATGAAACATGGTTATATATATGGGAAGAATAGTTTATAATATTCTATTATAATTACACCACATTAGAAAATAAATTATAACTTTTTAAATGTATTTCAGTCATAAATGAGTGAAAACCCACAACTTGGTGACAAAATACAGTCCCTAGCTATTAATTTGTTGTGGATTCACAGTATAGGAGACACCGTACAATGTGGACATAGTCAAACAACAAGAATGGTTTATGTACACACAGTTATTGACAATTAGTTCATATATTGGTATGAGAAACTTGAATTCCATGGACCTTAAAAAATATTACTCTCATGATGTGAATTATTAGGAGATAGTTACATCAATATCATCAGTTCCCATAATTAAATATAATAGTATAATTACCTAAATTATTTTTAGTAAATTTTATAGGTTTACCTTCATATTATTTATATCAAACATTCATTCTTATTGGAATAAAAAAGTATCATTCCTAGAACACTCGATGGGATCCTTCTTCAATTATGTTTCTCATAATATAAATTGACCTAATGAGTATATATATATGTATATATATATATTATAGATTTAGAGAAAGGATTTGGGTCATATGGTGGGGGTGGTAATATTAGTAGTTGATAATTTAATTTATGATGGTTATATTATGGGTAATTAGCCCACATATCACAAGGAGAGGGATATACTTTTATTTATTTTTCCAGAATTATGATGTATTTTATATACCCTATTTTAATTAAATCACATTTCCTTTTATAACCATGTATATTTGTCTGCTATTTTGATTATATTATTGTAAAAATAATGAATTATGTTTATATAATAGTATATTGTGTGTATAATGAATTTTTTCCATATGCTTGAATTATGATAACTTATTAGTCGCATTTATTATTATTGATGTCTAACATTCCATATTTTTGTATAGTCATGGTGGGTTCATTGTTTTAAAATATTTGAGGGTTTATTTTTGTGTTACTATTATTAATGAAATTTCATGAATTCCAATGATATTTTATAAAGACCATGAAGACTGAGTAGGTTCTTTATGCCTTTTCATGGGTCGAATCAGGATCCATATTTTAGGGTGGCCTAGGTGGGAATGTGACACCGTCAACATCATATCATTTCTATAGAAGAGTTATAGCCTAGTTTTTCTATGATATCGATTTATCGATAAATTATTCTCCCATAAATGTTTTCAATGCAGTTGATATAGATTAATGATATTTTTTAGGGATGGTACATTCAAAAAAAATTCAACATATGGTTAGCCATATCCATTTAAATAGAATTTATGTAGTGTATAATGGTTTTATATCGATTATAATCTAATTAATTAGACAAATATGAAAAAAGAAAAATAAATTTCTATGCGTTGATTAATTTTTTGATTATATACGGGGATATAGCTGGTTCATAGATATTAAATTTCAATCATAATATCACCATATATGAGTGAAGGATGAAGTCCTTATAAAGGATACATTCAGAAGACAATGTGGGAATAATAGATTAATTATTATACTATTTTGAGTGACTTATGATCCAATCATTAAAATTGAAATATTTAATGAGTTATTAGATATGTTTATGGTGGTTTTTATTGATGAATTTTTTTTTATTCGGTGTAAAATGAGGAACATCAAGTGTATTGGTAAGATATTTTGGGAATCTTTTATCTTTTGAATCTACTTGGGAGCTTTTAAACCGTTATTTCTCTACTAGTATTTTCTCTTTTTCTAGGAATATTTTGTACCATGGTACTATAGTAAGAAATCATATTAATATTGAGTCATTTTATTCTTGGTTTCCCCCAAAAATGTTGTTGATATTGATTTTTTCCTTAGCCAATATAATTATTATTAGATGTTCATGACCAAATTATCATAGATTACGACACCTATTAAAATTAAAATTAATTAATAACCTTTCATATTGGAAGATACGTGATATAATGATTTTTATTATTTTTAGGAGAAGCTAAAAATTTATCATATTCATAATTTTATATATGTGGTAATTGTGTTTAAAATTTATTTCAATGTTTCGTTACTTTTGATGTGCTGTGTTCTAAAAAAATAAAGATAAATCATATCATGTGGGTATTAGAGATTATATAATCATGAAGTTCGCTATTCCACCAAAGAAATATATATTATTGTTGTTGTGTTTCTATTTTTTTGGTGGAATTAACATATCATTGATATCATTTTTGTCTTTGTAGATCCGTAGTTTTCACTATAAATCATCTCTTAGAATGATGTGAATTTGATTAAATGAATTTGGATGAAATTTATATAGGATTATTAATTCAATATTCCTTATACAACTATAAAATTTAATGTTATAGATGATTCTTTTTTAAAGAAGGTATTTATTGGTTCCATATATGATTTTTTGTACTATAATAGAGTGATATATGTGAGAGATAAAATACACCATGACATGTAAGAATTTGATGGTAGTGGGTATCTATTTAAAGATAGGGAATTTACATAGTTGAGGAAGGTTGAGGGGTTCCATCTAATGGATAATATTGTTATTGTCTGGAGGGATCATATGGTTTGTGTTGGTTCAACAAAAGAATTGTCTAATTGTAACTGACATATGTTTTTCTTTCATGGGAATCACTGCATTCTTTCTGTTATGTGGGAAATGGTTCTTTTTTAATTCCAATGATCACCATTGAAGGTATATCCTGGGCGTATATGATATATCATTTTCTGTGATTTCTATTATTGTTTTTTGTTGTCATAAATTGTTTACTTTTTCTATAAATGTTTCGATTTCTTAAGGGTGAATGATGAAAAATAGGAATACGATGCACTGCTCTTACAGAAAAAAATTACTTCTATTAATGAGGGAACTTCTTAATTGAGATATGGATATATTTTAAATGTTAATAGAGAGGTTTTGGTTTTATAAGGGTGATCATGGGATACATGGAAATGTCACTCAATTCATACTGATTATGGAGTCTCTCAATAAAATAAGTTTTTATTGGGGAATTATAGAGAGGATTAGGTGACCAGTAATGGGTTTTTATAGTGGTTCATATATTTTCTTGATACTAGTTTCCATCAAGGTTTAGAATTTTTCTCCAATATGATATTGAATCATTGTTTTTAAAAATGACTTCATTTCATTTTTCAATAAACGTTCAGATATGGTGGACTATCTAGATGATAAGGGACATGTTCTATGTATGAATTATTGATTTTAGTGGTTTTCGGAAAATAAAATGAAATTTCAAGAGTTTAATTATAATATTTTATAACTATATAATTATTACCTACACCATTAAATGATATTAATGAAGAATTTCACAATATTAATTATGCTAGATTGATATTGTATATTGATCTATTATTAAGTAAGAATTTTTGGGGAGAATGATAAAAAAATTTGATATTCCATGATGAAATGAAGGTGGTGCATGATTATTTTATGTCTCAAAATGATGACTAGAGGATTCCACAAATGATCAATGTTATTGATTATGGGTTGTTTAAGTTAACTACTCAACATGGGAAATGAATATATTTTTTTGGGATAAACCTATCTACCTTATTTGTTATACCTCACATGGTGTTGGACCAAATTTGATATATGAAATATATTTTATAACATTATTTCAATATAATCTAGAATCATGGATTCTTCTATGTATTGGAGCTTCATCAATAAATTAATGTTTATTATCATTTCATTAATTATGTTGAATTAGGAGATGAATATCATAAAACATTATAATAGTATACTATTAAGAATTATGACCATTAGAAGAATATATTTGATGGTTGTGGTATTCTTTTTTCATTTAATTTTATAGCACATCATATTAATAGAATTACTTTATGAGAAAGAAAATAATATTCCCACTAAATAACATAATGTTATCTGGGTATTTACTTTTTTAAATTAAGGTGTTATGGTTTTAATTTTTTCAATTTGGAGATATATGATATCTTCTGTTTAGGAACCTTTTTATTAGGATTCAAATTTTCTATTCATAATTAAGTGATATCCTTATGATGTATATCAATGGATATTTCTTTAGTTTCCCCTTATTATTCCTCGATTGGGTTTAGAAATAAATTCTCCAGGAAAATAATTTTTTGATAGTTATTTGATATAAGGTTATGGTTTTTTAGATCCCTTAATTTAAATCATGATTTGATGGAGGTTCCTAGGAGAAGGATGGTGGGGTGGAAGTGGTTTTTGAAAACATTGTAGTTATAAGAGGAATATTAAATATAGTTACACTAGATTTGGATTAATTTTTCTTGATGGTGTATCAAAGAATCTATCATTTTATATTGTAAAATTATGGATTGAGATAGTATGTTTTTTTGTTATGTTGTTCGGGGGAATGTTTTTTTATTATGGTGTACTATGATATAAGGCTTATGGGATTTGATTCCCCATATATGTGAGTTTGGGGCCTCGTTATTCATAATAGATAAGCTCTTCTCAAGACCTAATACTAGTTGGTGTGACCTAGGGGATATATATATATATGAGTGGAATCTAGAGGGAATGATTGGAATTGAGGAATTACAATGTGGCCTACCAAATGATAGAATGGTTTTATAAAACCCCAATGATTTTAATGTGGTCAATGAGGTCATGAAATTGTATTTTGTTAAAGCTTATTGATATTAATTAATGATCCTTTTAAGACTCTATTTAATTTATTTACTCATTCAGTTCCTCAGTGAGTCGATTTACCCTTTAAAATAAACTACACCCCATTTCCTAAGATTCAACTCATGACTTCTAGTGATCAAACAGGTGAAGATCTAGGGATAAATTTTTCTTCTCCAGTGAATTGTTTATATACCTATCTCTCTATCATAGTGCTTCTATTGGTGTTTAATGGTGGGTCCACATTTTGCTGTCTATCATGATAATCAGTTTCATATGGTAATTATGATGAATAATTTGCATATTTTTATATATTCCATCTTGGAAAAAGTTATATGTGTTGCGGTTCCAGAATCAATACCTACATTTTTTTTAGTGTCATGGTATCGTTCATTTTTTCCCTTGGGTAATAATGGATTTAATCATAATGAATATAATTATAGATTTTTTTATTGTATTTTAACATTGTTTGACCACATATGCTATTTGATATATTTATGATGACTCTTGATACTTTATTGATAATATTATATTTATTTTTTAAATTATTATTCATTTTTTCTCTGATAGATATTCATTAAATTGGTAAAAATTATAAATTGGATATTGGTTATTTGATTAATGAAAATGACATGTAAATTGATTTACCCTATTGACTAAAATATATTATGTATGAAAGTGATGCATAAGTATGCTATGTAATACATTATTAATTATTTATAGTTAATAAATTTATTGATTCATTATAGATATATTTCATCATGAAAGTGATGCATGGGAATGCTATGTTGTTCATTATTAGCTATTTCTAGCTGCTATTGATAGGTTGGTTGTTCCTCAAATATATCAATAATGAATGAATCTATTCAATATGTTAATAATGTTATTTTATTTATAGAGATACAATTATATCGATGAGTGATCCATCCATTTTTGATAAAATCATGTATGATAGGAATGGTTGACATTAGTTTTCAATTATGGTTTTATAATAAAAATAAAATTTTTCCACATTTATGTGTGTTACATGATTTCATATACATGATGTTTTTGATGTGTGGGGACTATTTTTTCTAGGATAGATGGTTCATGTTGAAAGTGGGGCTCTCACATTAACTATTTTGCAGATATTTTGTCTAATATGACATTGATAAATTATGTTGAGATATTCAATTCCCTATTTCTTCTTTTTTTTATCATTGGTTGTTAATGTGATCATTTTTTAGGTTGAGATAAAATAGTTATAAATTTTTTTAATCATTGTATCATTGAATACTAATTCTTAGAATAGTTTTTTGGTTGATTCCCAATTTCCTACTATAGTTGGGATTATTTATTCTGAGTAGTTTTCATTATAATATCAAAGGATGAGTCCAAAACTACCTATAATTATTTAATAGAAAGTAAATTATAAATAAACCAATAATATAATTCTAATGGATGTTAAAAATGATAATTTTTTATAATGGAAACCAATGTATTTTTTTATTGGAGACTTTTTGAGAGATTTGATGGAAATATTGAAATTTCAATAACACTGTGAATTTTAATGCTTTCTAGATTATATTATAATTAGTTTACAAAACAAATTTTTGAAATCATGATTAAAAAGATATTCAGAATTCATTAAATTTAAATATGGGATTTTTTTCTTATTTAATTAATTTTTAATTCATTAAACATATATTTAATATTGATTTAAAACGAATAGTGGGGGAAGACAAGTGTTATGTGGGATCAAAGAACAAATGATTATATGTCTAGTAAGTTTCAATTAGTGTTCTTGAACTTGATTTATTTTTATATTTTCTATTTTTATATGATTCACCAGCAAATTCTGTAAGGTAACATATGGTGACCCATAAATTTCAGAAATAATAATCACATATTGATTTTGAATATTCAATAGATAACATTACAATTCATGAAAGAACTGTAAATCTTCAGTGTATTTGGAGACTGTATACACAATAATTGTATTTCATGCATAAACATCAACATCTCCCAAAAATATATTCCCATATAGTAATCTTATTAAACATACCCAATAAAAAATCATCATAACTCAGGGAATGGAAAATGAAGGAATATTGAAATATAATGCTTAGAATTTTTAAAATTTGAATATAAAAATGATAAGTCAATCAAAAAACAAGAATAAGGGTATCATAATAGGTAAATTACATTTTCAGTTCCATACCATGTATATAATAGATCATGATATTTGATTATTGAATAAATAATGTGTCATTATAAGATATGAATCATAATTAAATCAAAGGACATTAGTCATGAGATGATTACATTAGAATAAATAATATTTTTTTAATATATATAATCATAAAAAATCATTTCAATATTCAATGATCATTGGTAAAAATAACATATTTTATTGAGATCATTCCACATTCAATCATATTCATAATCATAGTTCCTTCCAAATATTATCATATTAAAAAATATCCCTTATTGAGTTATGTTAATTCGTTGTTGCTCTAGTATATATACTTTAATGATATATAAATTTTTTCCAAATTATTTAGAGAGATAAATACCACAATGAATTCATATCACATAATCATTATATATTATTATGTGTTCTATAATAACCTAAATCATTCATCATATATCATAACCCTTGAAATGGAAATGAGTAATAATTATTTCAACATTTCATCATAACATTACCCATGGAAGATTAATAGGATTCATATAAATCTCATAAACAATATCATAAACCACAAACATAAATAATAGGGACATAGCATTGGATAATATTCCTAGTAAATCAAAATTTATATAATTGGATGTTATCATAAATAAAAAATCATTAAAAATTAATCTTGGAATATTTCTTCAATGAAATAAAAATATCTCTTTAGAATCACTTATCTAAAATTTTAAAAAAACTAAAAATATTATGGAAGATATTTTTCATTAAAAATAATAAGTGAATATTTTTAAATTTAGTTTCAAATCATTCAGAACCAATGATTGTGGGAAATTCTATTCCTGGAGGGTAAGATAAAATAATGATTCTATTCACACATTTCGAAAAAAATCTATGAAAACTCATTTGGAAAATATCCAAATGAAAACTTTTGTACCATTTTATAAAAATAAAATGATTAAATATTCATTTAATAGTAGAAACATTTTCTTGAAAACATTTTATGTAAATCATTTCCATGGTAGAAGATGAATTTCCAAATAATTAGCGAAACACATTATATTTTCTTTAAAAAAGTCATTATATGTCTCTATTACATAAATCGAGGAATCTGAATGGAAAAAATAATTATCTATAGATAAAGGAGAATATATATTAATGTGATTTATCTGATAGAGCCCATATAATTTCCTCATTTGAAATTCGGGATACACATTCCCAATTAAAATGGGATTGGAGTATCCACTACATTATGTCTTGTACCGATTCACACAAATTTAAAACTGCAAATAATAAATATAGTTTTCTTATATATCTATCACAAATTAAAATATATATATATATATATCTATATATCATTAAATATATGATTCATATATTTTATTTCATTACCAATGTATTAATATTTTATTATCCACATTATTGTTCATGGTGATCACTACTTCATTTGTCATGCATATTATTGTTCCATAGTTGAATTCCATTTACAATGAACATAGTTAAATTATATCCTAAATTTTAAAATTTATATATATATATATATAATATATATTCATTATAAAAATATATATTTACATTTTTTCATAAATGGGAGAGATAGAAAAATGAATTACATAGTTCATTGTAATGGTATAACATATGCACGCATGAATTTTGTTTTTACTTTTAGATGGATAGAACCAAGAAGTAGAATATAATACTTATGCATTAGAGAATAATTTATATATAATATATATCCTATATATTTAATAAATATATCTTTATTACCATCAATTTTATATGTAAATTTAAAATGAATCACATCGCTTTGTAGTGGTTGTAGTACACACAAACACAATAGGGACATTTTAATTTTCCAATGGATTAGAAGAAAACTATATAAATACTATTTTATAAAAATATTAGATTAATTATATTTTAATATTCATATATATTAATTTAAAATAAAAAATAAAAACCTAATAATTTTAGTGATGAAAAAATATTTACATTGCTTCGTGGAAATGGCATGTCATTTGTACACAAGATCAATGATTTTTCTTTCCATAGACATGAATAAAGGTGAAAAATAGTTCAAATATAATTGTAACAAAAATAAATTAGATTAATTATAATTAATTTATTATTTTATATTGGATACCGTGGATGTAAATTAGATAGAAGTTCAAATTAAAATGAAAACACATTGTTAAGTGTTATACCACTCTATGTAGAATCATATTTTGGATTTACATCTTAAGAACTAAAATTATGAACTATTAAAAAAATAAATTCTACAGTATATGGTTAATGAATATATAAGGTATTATTTTAGTTATTTTTTAGATATTGGTTTCAAAATAAGAGGTAATTAAAGGATAATTGGTTCCCTTTTATAGGTGAATGGATAAGTGCTCATGGAATTACATAATTTATTTGATTGATATAAATAATTTTTTTACAATGAATTGACTAGAATTAGATATATTTTTAACATCATATTATTTTAATTTGAATCATTCTCATCAAATAATTTATATAATAGTTTATGTGATTTTTTACCCTTATTGTTTAGTGTGAACCCATATTTAATCCTTTGGACAATTACAACAATATAAAGGTTTTTATACTATTTGATGGTAATGAGTGGAAACATATAAGGAAAAGTGACAAATAAATATATTTAAGATGCTATTTTTAGCCATATCACACTCACTTTTTTTATTATATGATTTTTATGATGTTTAATTTGTTTGAGAAAATATTATTTATTATATAATAGAATATAAATTTTTTTGGAACTATTCATTTACATTGACATTAATATTATCAGTATAGTTAAAGAATTAAAATATAGACATTTATCATAACACTAGTATATATTTTTTAATAAATAAAATTATTGAAAAAAATAATTATTCAAAATTTTATTACTATTAAAAAATTTAAATTATTTATTTAAATTTTCTATTAATTGAATACAAAATGTTTGGATTTCATACCATATTAATTTGATTATTCAAGTACTAAAAATTAAAAAAATACCTAGAAAAATAAATTCATCATTACTATAAACATTTATAATAAAACATAAGTTGGTTGTATTCATGGGGAAAATATTTGAGATATTAAATTCAAGAGGATAATATTTTTGAATTTATCCTATTATAAAATTCATATAATTTTAATAATAAAATTATGATGGAACAATGTAGTCATATTTTTTGTAAATTGATAATAATTTACTAAATAAATTTCTAATATAGAATAAATGTAGGGTTTATATCAATTTTATTTCACTATCCCAATAACTTAATTGTGTTTTACCCATTTTACACTTACCAATATTATATATATATTTTAAGGTCACAATACATAATGACCAAATATAAATTCATAATATTTAACAAATGTTACCGTCCTAATTAAAAATATAGAAACATTATATTAATATTCAAATAATATAAGTGGAATTTATTCATTTGAAAATAAAATAACAATGCAAGATGAAATTATTTTTTTAAAATTAAATTTTACAAATAAAAATATATTTATTATTATCCCATAAATTTAATAGTATTAGATGATTTTTAAATCATTTTATTATAAATATAATATATTCATTTGATTAAAATAATTTACCTAGAAATAAAAAAATTTCAAGAAAAAAATCTATACTTTCATATTTTTTTTAACATAAAATTATCTATTTTAAAATGATTTTTATTATCATTTATAATCAATTAATTATCAATGAATACATTTCATACATTTTTTAAAAATAATTTTACATAATTAAGTTAGTCACATTAATACTATTAAATCCAAAACTATTTGATAAATGTCACATTATTTAATATAATTTTTTATATTTTTAAGTGATTTGTTAAAACTATGTTAGATCTCAGGATTTTGATGGACTAAATTTTTTGAATGGTTGTGAATTTTAATTTTTAAAGGTAGTGAAAATAATAAAACATGACTAGAAAGGAATATATGTGAGTTCTAAATAATTGTAATGTTTTTTTATGGTGTTTGAGGTAAGAGAAGTGTCTTTAAATCGTGGAAGAGATTCGGAGAATCATGATTCAAGAAATTAGTTTTGATAGAGGAACCCTAGACCGATAGTTGTATCATTATCTATAGAAAACAAGAATCTAAACCAAGTTTCCTATTATTTACAAGGATGAAATTATTTATTAGTTTTATGGGGTAATAGGGAATGATATGTTTTGGATTAGAGGTTGTGAGTAATCTAAATGGTTGGTGTATGATTCCCCCCAATTTGTGATGTAGTTCTGTGGGATGGATTCAAATATTATTGTATAACAACATAGTTTTGTAATCCATCAAAAGATATAATTTGGGATTTGGTTGATTAGGTTGTTAGGATCATCATGGTTTCGGCCCGATTTTCATAACCATGGGGCCTAACCATGAGCCTCATTAAATGTTGATAAATTAAAAATTTTCCCTACGAAGATAAATTTATTTCACCCCATTTCACTCCCCAAAAAAAGACATCTACTCTCCCCCATTCCTCTCATACCACTCTTCTTCAATGTGATGATTCAGCCTCATTATTTTTCTAATTTTTTGTCCATTAGATGTTATGGAATCCTAGAGGTGAGAGTGAAAATCATCTTTCCTCAATTATATATTTTCATATTTAGTATAAATTATATCATTAATCATTATAATATGAAAAAAGTAGAGTGGTCATTGGTTAAATATTTTTTATTAATTTTAACATTAAATAGAGGTTTATAGTTGATGAGTGAATCTTCATCAGCATGAGTTAGGTGGTTTATTGCCTTACAAAAAATGTCTCAAGAGATAATTAACTACTACCAAGGTGTTAAAATCCTAATTTATATGAATTTATTTTAAATTGTTTAATACATATAATTAACATTCAAAACTAGGATAGATACAACTCTTAGAATCATTAACATTTTATGTGGTTTATGAATGAAACCAGGATCACCCATTTGTGTGGGTCCTAACGTTTAGCCTCATGTTCCATTACATTTATTTCAAAAAAACTCCAAATAAGTTTTTTTGGTTTAATCCTATGAAGTGAATTTTTTTAGTAATAACTATTTTAATTATTTGAAATTCGGATTTTATAATTACATTTCCTTCATCACATGTGTGTGAAATTAATAATGATGTCATTTTATCACACTAACTGAATAGATTATACACCTTAGACCCTTATAATTACATGGTAGATCTATGAAATCAATTTTTGAATTGAACTGATAAATATAAGGGGTTATATTCATTAAAAATGATTTTTAATCAGATTTCACCATGATTAATTTCTATTTTGTTCATAAAATACCTTGTTTTTATCTTGAATTAATTGAAAAGATGTTTCTAGTTGATTATTCTGGAATGAATGGACATGATGAAACTTATAGTTATTTTGTAATTAGTAGACATGACTTTCCATACTATCTATGTTGAATTAATAAACATAGTGGTCCTTATTTATTAATTTAAATTAATGGAAATGAAGTTACATATTTTCTATGAAGAATGAATTGAAATTACGATACTTATTGTTTAATTGGAATTATTGGACATAATAGTCCTCATTATTTATTTTTAATTCATTAACATAATAAACCATATTGTTAATATGTAATTAATGGACACAATATTCCATATTTTTATGTGTAATTAATGATATGATGCACTTCATTATATATTTTTTTTGTGGTACTAGGCACTTTATGTCATTTATTGGGATTTTTTGACATGGAATTCCAAATCATTAGTTTGGACAGTTGTACTTGTGCCTATTTTTTAAAATGTAAGACAATTTTTATATAATTTTTTGACATGTTTCCCCGAGATTATCTTGAGAATGCACTCAGACTCAGTACCTATTATTTGATATGAATGTAATGGATTCACATCATAGTTTATATCAAACCCTAACAACAAATCATCTTTATTATTTTGAGATTACTTATCCTCATAAGGTGGTGGATTTCATGGTTTCACCTGGGGTCCACTATTCTTATTATACCTAATTAGAATGATTATTTCCATCATTTAAATTACCATATGATTAGGTCTTATATTTATAAACATCAATATTATGCAGATGTAGGTATATTTGGTTGGGAATCCATGAGGAACCTATGTCCAACATGGTACACTTAATTTATTTCATTTCACATCCTTATTATTATACCTCCACACTTATTCATTTTATATTCATATCTTGAATTTATTAGAAACCATTGATGGTGGCCAAATTAATTTTACAGAAAACCTATTTGGGATCCTATATATTACCATGATAGATCTCATTGATGTAGGTTATGATCATGGATTGGGATTCCTTCTATTACACTTTACAAACTAGGAATATTACCAAGGAAATTGAGAATGAGAAATTACTTATTATTCGTACATGTTTTGGGTCATTTTCATATTTATTATATTTTAAATATGTCAATATTTTATTTATTACATGTGGTTTGTTGACTACTTTTTAATGGTGGATTATCTTGATCATTATTTGTAGATTGATTAGAATTTTCAAGATTATCTGTTTATTAATACATGTTTTTGTTTTATTTTCATCTTATATTTTTATTCTATTACTTTTATTTAACTCTATTCTAGAATATATTCAAGTGTTTATAATATTCCAACCCCACAATCCTTGGAACCTCATTATTAATTAGTATCCTATATTATATAAGAGATTACCCTCTTGGACTTGTGTCCCCCATGGTATGTTACTTATGAGTGAATAAATACTTGTAATTCACAAAGTCTCATGAGATCATTTTTATGTGTTTCCATTCAATTTTGGAATGGTAAACATGATACTAGTAATCCTTTTGAACATGGTAAATAGCTCATGATTGATAATATCCAACCAACACATGTGGGTAAGATCAAGTTTATAAGGATGGGTATATTCTTCATGATGTTGTTGTAAAATGTGATTATCGTTACACCTTAAATGATTTCTTTATATTTTCACTAGTTAATGATTCATGGATTATATATTTTGGACTCGTATGGAAAGAGAGGAGGTAAAATCATACATCATTTTAAAAACATATTATTCATATATAACTAGTATTCTTATCTATATACCTTGTATCTATAAATGTTTTCTTGTATTCATATATATTATTATGATGTGATAACATTCTATTTATGGTTATGATATAGGATCATTAACATAATGTTTATGTTTCAACCCACATGGTGTTCTCCTGTATATATTTTTCATATAATATTGTATTACTAACCAAAAGTTTTCAATAAAATGTTATAGTTTTAATCTAGTTAATGAATTGATTTTAATGTCATCATCAAATGATCAGTGATACATGTCGGTTAAATTGTTTATCCACTAAAACAGATAAATTTTTATACCACTATAAAAAAGGAGAGAAGATTATTTTAACTGAGTCATATTATAAATGATTTGATCCATGTAGGTCATGTTATAAATTACATAGATATGAGATAACTATGTGGAGAGTATATTAAAAAATTATTGCGTATTTAATAGTAATGGGTTAGAAATAAGTGGGATTCCAATTGTAATTCTTACAGAGTTGACTTAGTAAATTTGGAATAGCATCCCATATAACATGAACCAGATAGTTAATATTGAAGTTTTTATGGTATTTTTTATTAAATCTACATTATTTTTTCTTAATCCCTTTTGGGTATGTTAATAAGAATTACATGATTACATAATAAGACTTAAAAAATAAATTCGGTGTTTTTAATATCTTAATTGTGTCATCATACACAACCAGTCATCCTTAAATTATGAAATTCTTTTTGTCTATTTAATTTCCCTAATGATATGTGGTGTGGTTAATTTAAATACAATATATAACATAAATTATATTTTCCTATATAGATTGTGAGTGAAATTTTCTTTAATAATGTTATATGTGAGAATTCATGGAAAAATAATTATTAAATGAGAATTATTAAATACTTTTTTCAGAAAGTTATTAGTCCATGGGAAAATAAAAATCCAATTATAGCTCATGAAAATTTTTATTAATTTAAGGTAAATGAAAATGCATATATAATGACATCCATAATGTTTATAGTAAATGTCACATTTTAAAATGGATTAATAAAAACCCTTTTTATGGTGATATTTTATTGGGCCCTCGAGTAGATTTCTGTTTAAATTTTATATCAAGTTTTTTCCTATAGTGAGAATATAGATGTTCTTAATAGGATTAAATAGCCTTAAACTATTCCATTAGACCTAAAGTACATTCATTAGAGCAATGTGATATTTTATTTGTGACATAGTTTCCAATTAAACACATTTGGTTAAAGTGAGGGGCTAGCTCATTTGTAATAACCCCATTTTAGATAAGAAGATAATAGAAATTTGAGGTTATTTTCAGGGCATGTTAAGTCTTTTTTCCATGAAATATTTAATTGGAACCTTTATCAAGGAGAGTAAACCCTATGGAGGTGGATGGTTGTCCAATATGTTAGAATATGATAGGGTATTGCCGTGTATGGTTACCTAGTGAGTCTCAAAATTATATCTTATACATTTATGTTATGCCCCAATAGAAAGTGATTACCTATGATGTTATTCCTAGTAGATTGGGTTATATAAGGGTGGTTCATGATATTTATAATTTTATTCTTATATTGACATATTTTTACCCGTTTATGTTGATTATAACTTTCAATGCCTTCAGTTTTTACTCTTTGGAGAGTCAACCCGGGTGTGTTTGATGTCTTGTAATAGAGACCCATAGAATTTTCATAGAACTTATTAGGTTATTAAAATTATTTTTGATTGATTTAAAACCCATTAGTGTGGTTTTACTAGGTTTATAGAAACATTATATGTGAAAATATTAGTTTTATTCTCTATTTTAGGTTTTGACATAGAAGGGGATTTAGTTTTACTAAATTGGAAAAGTGATACCTATGGTTTTTTAGGACACACATATAGTGATTGGGTATGGATACAAATTTGGAAGGGTAGGAAAATTTATGTTCTCATATATAAAAAATAGTGGTTGTGTGGATTACCCATTAAATAATGAGATGACATCGTGAGGAGTAGGTCATTCAATTAATCATTAAACTGGAATGGTTCCTTATTTTGAAGATGACTTGCAAGGGTGATCATGGAATGATACAACTGGACCGACATGTAACAGAGTCTTCATAGGCATATTAGTGGATGACTATTTGGAGCATGATTTAGGTCATTAACATAGGGGAATGAGATTGTACAGAAATTATTTATGGATGGAATAGTATATGCTGGTATTGCATCATAATTGGTTGAAATGGTATGTTGGTTGGAAGATAGGTGTAGGTCAAGGATTGTTGGTTTCATCTATGATAAATTTTGTCATAGAGAGAATTTTATATAGGTAAATCAATATATATACCATTGATTAGGGATATTAGAGATATAGATCTATTGTTGAGAGGTGTTTGACCTATCCATGGGATTGGGCGCACTCTTTCAGGAGACATGGCATCTTGGGTTTGATAAAGAATGTATTCCCTAGTTTGATGTGCGTTAGTATTTGGAGATAGATACCCATCAATAAATTAAATAATAATGTATTCTTTATTTTAAGATGATCATGGAAAATATCATGACATCTTCATGAGTTCACTAATATATAATCATGCATATGATGAGCTATCTAAATACATTTTCTGATCAAATGGAGGGACTCTATGTTAGTCATGCATGAGGAGCGATTTAAGGTAATCCATATTTTGGGGAGTATACCGATGTTTGTTTAATGGTTACAAACCATGTTGTTATATGATACATGGATTATTACATGGAAACTTTTATATGTAATAATGAGTAATGGGTGGAATTTTCGTTTCCACTCTGAAATGATTGTGATTATTTGGCATGAAATTCACAATATAGGGTATGTATAGAGATTAAGATGTGGTAACTAGAAAATTATTCCATTGGTTAAATGATATGGATGTTCCTAAGGTGGGGAGTGGGTTTTATTGACCAATTTAGGGCCATGGTTAAAAAGATATGTGGAATTTCAAGGCCAATAGTTGGAAAATGTTTTGGTTTTTGAAACCTATTAGATAAATGAAATAATATAAATAACTATTTCACAAAAACTCTATTTAATGTTTTGGATGTTGATAAGGGTTAGTTCAATGTCTGTTTTCTGGCTTGGACTATATTTAATGATCCATGGGTTCTATAAGACAGACTAATAGTTTTTATTTAGTATCCTTGAAATAAAAATTAACAAGTTATAGATTTTAATATATGACCCCAGATGTTTGGTATAGTATTTGGTGAGCATACTATAAATGATTACTATGTGAGGTGCAATAAAGGCATCATGATATTATTTTGAAAAAATTGGTTATTAAATTGAGTGTTTTCTATGATAGTTATCTTGAGGTGGTTTATATTATATTCCCTTTTGTTATAGGATGTGTTTTGTTTATATCTATAACAAGTGTTTCTTCGAATGAGGTGATTTTTTTTTTGCAAGGGTTGACAAATGATTTAATAGGGTAATTCAGCCCACAGTGTGGTCAATTCAAATTTGACCATTTCATCAAAATAATGGATCATGAGCTAATGTCCATTTTCTGATTTTGATTTTCATATTTTGAAGAAATCGACGAGGGCTATAAGGATTTTAAGGAAATGCTTCATTTTTTAAATCTAATTTTGGAAGAACCAAGTATTGGAATTATCCATGGAATGTAATAAAATATCAGGGGTAGAACCATATTTTAGTCAATGAAAGAGATGAATTCATGATCATATATCTTATTATATAGGCATGGGTATGTTCTGGTATGATGTTTCATTAGTAGTTTTCAGAATTTTCATGAGTATTAATAACTTATGAACCATGGGATTAATGTGGCTCTTAGAGTCATGTTTTTCATTTTAAAATAAAATGTTGTTGTTTAATTGGGAATTACAGACCCATGTAGGTGGGTAGTTCATTTTTTATCCACAAAGGGGTTTTTGGGATGATATTTTCTAATGTATGGTGGTTGAGAGATCCTACATTTCAAGAGGATTTATATTTCTTATGGATTTGGAATATTTGTTTTAGTGGGAAGACCAAATATCAAAATTATTATTAAAATGATATTCCATGAGTTAGATATCCATATAATATTATCATCAGATATATTATATATTTTTATTGGTTCCTTATAACCCTAGATGTGTTTATGGGGCCTCAGGCTTCAATATCGTAGTTTCAATGGAGACATTGTTTGGCACACAACCGGTGCATGGTTTTTACTATCCAAGCCTGAAAACCATATATCCTTTTTATAGTAACATGATTTCATTAAAAATTTTAGGTCTATTTTGAAGATCATGTAGTTTTATTTAGAGGTTTATAAGATTCCATACTGTTTACACATTGTATTACTAACCATGTAGATTGGGTGCACTTAGAAAAGTAGTACTGAACATTTGGTACAAGGTTTTGTAAATCATTCATGGATATCATACCAGGTGAGGGTGTTTGTGTATTAATTCTTGCATGGTTGGAATATGGTTTTCCAAACTAGTCAGACTAGCCGTACACTATTAATAGGGTAAAATTACAATTTTACCCCACTGACCATAAATTGGTTTACCCCATTTCTCTCCTCATTCATGTAAAAAAACACTCACACCATCCCCTTCAATATATCATCATTTATGGGATTATTATCCGTCATTAACAGATATATTTAATAACCATAAGATGTATTGAGTTCCTATAGGAATTTCTAAGAGTCCACATACATAATTTCTTTGTTATATTCATCTATAAAAATTTTATATTTATGCATGATAATATTCCTTATTTTTTTTAATGTTATTGGGTTTTACATATTCAATAATTTAATATAATATAAAATTACAATGATGGATAATTAATTCATTCTAAGAATGATTTTCGTGAGTATTTTAAAATTTAAAGTATCACAGGTTTATAAATTTTATCCATTATACTGTATTCCATACCACACATGAATTCCTCTTAAATTGTGTGACACATCTAGTAAATTGTATAAACCTTGACCAAGACCCTCTTGGGCTAGTTGAAAATGATAAAGGGATGTTATCTCAACATGGATTAATAGTATGGGTGGGTCCAATTGTTCATCCTCCTTAGCCATTGTATGTACTTGAATAAAACACCACTAAGGTTTATTTGGATGACCATTTAGATGTAAATTGATTAAATGGTAATTAAGGATTTGTTTTAATTGAAATAGAATGTTTATAATATAAATTTACTTTTATCACATGTGAGTGACATGATAATTGAAATGGATGTACTGTATAATTGTAAATTAATATAAACCTTTTATCCTTTATATTATTCATGACTTATATTAATTCAATTTATGAATTTAATTGATATAAGGATAACGTGAAATTCTTTATTTTAGATTTTAATATGTAATGGGCATGAATACATTATTCTTTATTTATGTATTGTTTATGATTATAATTATTTTTATTCTAAAAATAATTGACATTATGATACATATTGTTTATTTTCAATTAATAGACACCTATTAAATTCTTTTTATTCATAAATAAATTTAAATTAAATTCATTATTATTGATTGGAATTATTCAAAATGTAATTAATCTTTTTATATGTGTAATTAATGGATGTGATTATCCTTATAATTTTATTAAAAATGATGGAGATGATTATCCTTATTTTTATTGTGGAATTTATAGACCATATACCCCCTATTGTTTAATTGGAATTAATAAACAAGAATCTTATTATTGTTTATTTGGAATTACTTGACATGAATCTTCTTACTGGTCATTTGTAATTAATTGAAATGAAGTTTCATATTTTCTATGATTAATTAAAGGTGATAATATCGTCAAGGGAAATTTGGATGGTGGAGATGGAACATCAAATCATTGAATTTGGTTTTCTAACATGGATTACTATATCCCCATTATGGTTACATGGGATGATGCCCCATTTTTTAGAATTTCTGACCCATTTTAAATATTTCTCAAAATAGTTATCCAATGATGTATTAGATCATGAAATCAACTTCATTTAAAATAATTAGAATGTAATGAAATTTTTTTACCCATTTGTTTAGTCTCAAACCCATTGAGGAATAATTATGTTTTTTATGTGTTGGCACGAAATCTAAATGTGGAATGTAAATTGGATTTGCATTGGGTGCAATTTGTTTATTATACAGGATGAACATAACTATATCTTTTTTCCAAGATCATATTATCATGACTTATGTTTTGAGACAACCAGATTAGGATGAAGCAGGTATAGTTAGTTGAGAATTAATGTGGAACTCAATAATAAAATGGTTTAAAAATATTAATTTCATGAAAATTATTTATTATTATAGCTATATATATTTTCATTATGTATTCATAACATCATTTCATTAGGCACCATTGGTGTAGGCCTGCCTAGTTTTAATCAAAATCTATTTGGGATGTTGTTTGTTACATGAACAGATCTTAAGGGTGCATGATATGATAATAGATTGTGGTTCATATTGTTACTCTATATGGGCTCAAACTTGATATAAGAGTTTGGGACCAAGAATTTAATTTTTCTACTTAATATAGTCAGTTTACTTTTTAATTTATCTATATCTTACAATTGTTTTTGTTTCCCAGTGTCTATTGATTATATTTTTTTATAGATTATTAATTTCATTCATTAATGGATAACATTATTTTCTGGGATATATATTTATTATTATAAATTTCCATTTCATTATTAGTAAATTTTTTCATCTATTTCACATATTCCCAATGTGGTACACCTTAATCATGAGGTTATAGAGTCTCCAACGTGAATTAAATATACCCTTGTTGATAGTTAGCATCATTTGGTTTATGAGGAGTTTTTCATGAGGTCATCTGGCCTCTAGGTCAGGAAACCTATGAGTGAACTGGGTCTGGGACATCAAAACAAATCTGCTGCATAATATTAATCTATAGAAAATTGAAATATATTTATAGATAATTATAGTATAAATTTAAAAGGTGTTATATTATCCACCACATAAAATACATTTATTCATTCAAATTACATAATATTTTTACACAAAAAATGTTGCTATCTCGGTTTCATCCCATCCTCAGGTTCTATATAGCATCATTGAATTTTTGATTCTTTCAGATAACATTTAATAGATTTATAAAATTATGATATAACACATTATATATATGATCCAATATTTCTACCAATTATTTTTCATAGTAATGATCATGGAACAATAGAAAAAAATATAGGTTTAATGCATAATATGGATCAGATAAGTTGTAACAACCCGGACCCGAACAATACTAAACTGGTTAGGTGGTACTACCTTAAGCGCACCTCCACGGACGACAAAGGATACCGAATAGTAGCGAGGGACTTATCGGTAAAATGGGGTGGCTATACCCTCGTAGAGGATAATAATGGTGCTGGTATGAGTATAATAATAAATATTCCACAGAATAAATAACTCATCATACATCAACCAGTCTAGTAGAGAAGAAGCACATTCTATAAAGTTATACAGTGAAAGTAATAAATATAAACCACAATAGTAGAAATTAAACACAGCATCATGATGATCACTTGTAACTACTACTGAGCAACAAACATACATCCAAAAGAGGTCATAAATATCCATATGTAAAGGAACCAATGGATAACCAAATGTAGCTACAAAAAAAGTAAGCATGCTGATACAATAAAGAAAGAAAAACAATGTAAACACTAGCAAGTCAAGACCTCAAGGTCCATACCATATCCATGAAATGGATAATATAGTCTAGCTCATGAACTGGCCTCTTTCATACACATAAATCTGTAAGTCTGCACGCATCCTGAAGGGCCAGTGCAGGGTGTCAAACAAATCTCAATAGGATACCACCCAAAGGGGCATACCTAATATAAGTGTTTTAGAAGGAATGAAATTATAATGTAAACTGTAAATAGTATGATGCACACAAATAGCACATACTCCAATGGTACTCATTAGCCACCATGGTTTTTCACTGGCTTCGGCCAATGCAGGAATCTCAGTCATGTAACCCGACGCCATTTGCCCCCTAACACCGCCTGTCTCAAGTATCAACATCCCGAAGGCACGCCCAATAACTTGTATATCGTAGGAAAATCGATGTCTATCGTCAAATACATATCTAGAGGGACCGTGATGTATGTCCTCAAATAAAGTAACCAGAGGGACAATGATGTATGCCCTCAAATAATGTAACTGGAGTGATAACAATGTCTTCCCTCAAATAACGGAGACCCTCTACCCCCAACCCGATAACCTCAATGTTATCCCCTGAAGACACCTCCCCATCCATGTGGCTTCCTACGACAAGAACCCCCAAAACAATAATACCTAAACCATAACTAAGAGGGGCCTCTACCCACATGAGTAGTCAAAACCACCTCATCATGGAATGTCTCTATGTTCACACTTCTCTAAGTTCTAGGTGAGTGATAATCACCAAATTAAGTTCCCAAGACACAACCTATCCGACACCTCGTGCCCCTTCCACCTTGACTTTCAAGTCCGATGTCCTTGCCATCTATGTAACTCGGGCCATAGCCAAACATGACAATCATCCTTCCACAAGATGACATCCATGACTCCCATCCCATGGCCAGAACCACCCAATGTAACCCAGGACAAGCCCAACCTGTGATCAAAATCACTAAAGAATAATCGATCCACACCCAACACAACCACTATCGTTCCAACATTTGAAATTGCAAAATTTCATATAAAATTAAAGGAATCACTTTTGAACAAGATAAAACAACATAAGAAGTTGAAATTCACTATCCAAGTGTTGTCCCATACATGCACTGAGGTCTTTAATGTCTCCAAAAATTTATATCATGGTTCAATAAAGTAAACTCAATAGTTTAAAACAATACAATCCAATTATAACAATTTTGTAAACCCCCATCCAAAATGCCATGATGCGAAATGTCGAATCACCCGGCCCTGCTCAAGAATAATAGGTAATAATTAATACCAAATGGCATCCCATAGGTCAAATAACAATTAAACAGTAAATAATAGGTAAAATAGAATCACACCCAAAATACCCGACAACGCGCCAAATGGAGCACCACCAAAAATTTGGAAAAAACAAAAAAAATATGTATGATCCACCTACCTGAGACTCGTAGATGTAGAATCTTCTGATATAATACTCCAATTACATGCTGATCTTCGTAGATCTATGTTTTTTTCAAATCTCAACAATTCCACTTGAATGGAATCTGTGACCTGTGAGGCCAGGAATAAGGAACTGAACATGGTGTCTGGTTTTAACCTCGCTGTTTTGATCCCACAACCTCTGACAGATTGATGAAAGGACTCTGGATATAGATTTTAGGGTTATGGATGTTCTTCAGGACTTCGAAACAGGACTGTTCCGAAGATGGGGAAGAAGATCATGATTTTTGAAATAAGACGTGATGCTCTTTAATTTATGCAAAAAAGTACATCGTGTGTATTAAGGACTACATGATGTGTAGAGTCTTTTTCTGTACTTCGACTTAATCAGAGTTAGATACAAGGCGTGGACACACCACATGATTTGACACATGTCTAGAACTTAGCCGGTACACAGAATGGAGGTTACACTATGTGTTGAGAAACACTACATGCTGTGTAGTTTGAAATATTACAGGTTCATCACACAACATGTACTCAACGAGAAAATAGATGGTACATGCCTATACCATAAATGATGTGTACTTTAGATTACACGACGTGTAGTATGTATATTTCTAGAACTTCACTAATTTTCCCAGGTTTCTTAGAAACAAGTCAAAATTTCAAATAGGGTTGGGATTCTGACCTATTTTAAAAAACCGAGTTCGTACAATCTCCCCACCATAACATAGTTGGTCCCCAAGATATCAAATGAAACCTGGAGATGTCATCAAACATACCACCCCAATTAAAATAACATGGACTCCCCTGGTCATAATGATTCAGGCCACATTCTTCAAGGGGCTCCCCACCTTAGGAACTGCCTTACTCAGTCTCAAACCTATAAGACTAAACAAGGTAAGGGTTTACTAACCTGTTTCCGAACACATGGTCCTCTCGTGAGGCATCGTCAACCATGCACGTCATTGGTCCTCCTGTGTCGTTCTTGACACCCGAAACATATCATGCACTTCATCGGTGTCCACCTCTATGAGGTCCTACATCCCATGGATGCTCAAAATGAACATGGTGCCTAGCATCTCAGGTAACTCACAATATCAATGTCTTGATTCTCAAGGCACATCAATTAACCCACATCCTCGATGCTCAGATGCCCAAGGCACCTCAAATAACTCACATTCTCGATGCCCTGATGCCACACATCTCATTAATATATATAAATATATCACCTAACCAATATGGAGACAATCACACTAATAAGCATCTAGTTAGTCCACATAAATACTATGCTCCTCATGAACTTAAAATGGAAATGCCTCAATAGTTCATGCCACAAAGAAACAAGAAATTCATGACCACACTCGCGGTGTACCACTAACTGTCATCAGCTCACCTGCTTTCTCAGCCCCTAGAAGCTTCATGGTGTGCATCTGGCCAGATGTTTGACTACCTAATTCCTGACCTCCCAATGGTGCTTCTCCAGTCACCGGCCACTGACCCCTTAGTTAGTTCCCGCTATTCCTATCACATCCACCGCGTGCAGTTGAAACTCGGCTACCCTCACCTGGTACCAAACTTGATCCATCTCTAGATGCAATAGTGCGTCATAGTCTTTGACTGCCAGCTATCTGAGAAATCTTCCTATAAAATAATTCCTGATGACCGACCTATCCACATGCCTAGAACTCCTTTGGAGGCCTATCACACTGATTCCAAATATGTCCCGGCTACCCACACTAAAAGAAAATCACTATTGAACTACTACGAGGTTGTCTAGATGAGTCTTTAGCCTGACTACACTATTGTAACTCATCCTGTACTCACTTCTTGTTGTATGAAACATCACATGAAGCTCCCACCTGGCCAACATGGGGCATATCCATATGGTTACCCTCTTCTATAGGTGGCTAATTCACCGTCTCTGAGAATAAATCCATCTTGGAGATATTTTATAGATCCGAATGGTGTGTTGTAAGCCATCCTCGATGTGCCTCACCATTGCCACATCATCACATTCCATACCAGGTGCAATGCGATAGAACATAGTGAAAGTAGCTACATAGTCCATGACAGACATGTCTCCCTACTAAAGGCTCAAGATCTCCCGAGATCTCTCTCCCCTCAGTGTCTCTGGGAATAAGATCTTAAAAAAATGTCCTAAATGTCTTTCTATGCTATTACCTCACGCCTGCGAGCTTGAACCTGCATATCCCACCAGTGCTTTGTCGGTCTTTACTGCATGTACATCGCCAGATTGACCCTCCACCCTAGAGGTGCCTCGATCTGGTAAATGATCATCTGCATGCTCTCTATCCTATTCTCAGCCACCTAGGGACCAACCTCACCCTAAAAGAGTGGTGGGTCTTGGGACTGGATCTCCTACATCAGATGAGCCATATATTGATTTGTACACTACACAACTCTGTCAATCCCATGGAAGACACGTACCGGGATAGATCAGATTTTCTCATCGATCCATGGTTTGAATGCTAAAAAACCTTACTTTTGTCCTTCTTTCACTTGATCCTGGACCTGTTCGTTCCCCAAAGCCTGTACCTATTGCTCATGCTCTGCCTGCACTAGATCCTGAACCGAATCCTTCTCATGTAGCACTGTACCATCTCACACCAGACACTCCTTCTGAGTTGACTAAAAGGGACCCCCTTATTACCATAAATGGTCAGAAGGTCCATATATATATACGTACATATATATATATATATATGAAAATATATATTAAACACAGATAAAGAAAGCAATAAATAGGAAACATAAAACAACTACCCTTACTCTTCTCTATCACAACCCATTACCATGACATCCCGACCTCATGGCCTCCATACCCACCCTCAACAAATACAAATATCAAAAGTACATCGGGCCATGCCCATCCCGACAAACAACGTTGCCTCAAACCGGTGACCAAGCCGCCCAATCATGGTGATCAAAATCACCTCAACCATAGAACCTTCCAGCTCGTGCACGAGCCAGGGCCAAATACCCTCCCATATGCGATTCTAAAAATATATAAATCATGACATAAGACATTGTAATAAACAATAAATTTTATTAATAATTCCACTAATTCACATTTGGAAGGAATATAAGGAATTTCAATTGATATTATTCACATGGAATTTTCACTTCACAAGGAATACATGCAATTATGGAATTGAAATACCCTAAGAATGTGCCTATCAAAATCCCAGCACACAAGCCTTGCCATACAGAGTAAAGGTAAAATTATTTTTTAACACAATAGTTCATGGTTTACATATCACAATCATTAACATCACACACCAAGTGATCCACCGTCGTGGAAATCATATAAACTGTAATCTGATAATAAAAACTGTAATTCCAACCCATGGAAACTTGGTCTATTCCTCGTACCTGGGGCTGTAGGAACCCAAACACAAGATATAAACCCATTTCCAGTCACAACCTATCTCCATTCTAACATTTTCCAAATATTAAAACCAAGAGAAATAAAAATAGAATCCTAAATCTCAATAGTCGCCATCAAAACACTGCTACTAAATCCCTGTCAATAACTCCTCTTATACCAGTTTGTAACAACCTAGACCTGAATAGCCACTCGAACAGTGCTTAACAGGTCGGGTGGAACTACTTCTGGCACACCTTATCAAATGCCAAAGGATGCCAACTAGTAGTGAGGCTCTTATAGGTAGAGTGGAGAGGATATACCCTCTTGAAAGACAATAATGGAACTGGTCTGAGTATAATATTAAATACAGAGAAGAATAAACAACTCAGATGACTCAAACCAAACCTGTAGAGAAGAATAACATTCAATAAAAATAAAGAGTCAAATAAATAAATATAAACAACAACATCTGAATGTAAACACAACAATATGATGATCACTTATAAATACAACTGAATAACAAACGTACATCAAAATAAGGTCACACATATCCATCTATAATGGCTACAATGGATAACCAACTATAGCTACAAAAAAAGGAAGAATGAAGATACAAGAAAGAAATAAAAACAAAGTAAACTCCAGTTAGGAAAGACCTCAAGGTCCATACCATATCTGTGAAATAGCTAATTAAGTCTATCTCTTGAAGATCGCCACTTTCGGGCATGTAAATCCATTACTTATGCATGTGTCCTGAAGGTCCCATGTAGGGTGTGAGAAGAATATTAGTAGGATACCGCCCAACTATTCGTACCTTATATAAGTGTTTTAGAAGGAATAACATTGTAAGGAAAACTGTAAATTGTATGATCCACACTAACAGCACAAACTCCATAGGTGCTCAGTAGCACCCATGGAGTGTCACCTAGTTCGGCCAACGCCGGAATCTCAGTCTTGTAACCCGACACCAAGTGCCCCTAGATAACACATGTCTCAAGTACCAACATATCGAAGGCATGCCTAAGGAATAGTATCTCAGAGGAATAGTGATGCATGTCCTAAAATATTAAACTGGAGGGACAATGATGGCTGCCCACAAATAATGTAACCGGAGGGACAAGGATGTCTGTCCTCAAATAATGTAACAAGTGGGACAACAATGTCTTCCCTCAAATAATGGTGAGCCTCTTCCCCCAACCTTATAGCCTGATTTCTATCCCATGAAGGATCTGTACCATCCATGTGGCTTCATATAGAAACAACCCCAAAACCAATTGTTCCTAAACCACAACTAACGAGGGACTCCACCCACACGAGTGGTCAAAACCACCTCATCACTAAGTCTCTCAATGTGAACACTACTCAATGTTTTGGGGGAGTGGTAATCACCAATATTAATTCCCAAGAAACAAACTCTATGATTCCTCGTTCCCCTACAATGATGATCCTCAGGTATAATGGCCTTTCAATCCAAGTAACTTGTGCCATGCCGAACATTACAGTTTTCCCGCCTCAAGGTGATGTCCATGTCGCCCAATACCATGGCCAGAACCACCCAATGTTACCCATGCCAATCCCAACCTCTGATCAACATCACTCAAGAATATCTAAGCCATTCCCAACACAACCGTAATGCTTCTAGCATATGCAATTCCTCAATTACATATTAAACTAAATGATTCACTTTTGAACATGAAAAACAAAATAAATAGTTTAAATGCATCAAAAAAGTGATGTCCTCTTCCAGCACTAAGTTTATTAAAGTCTCCAAAAATTCATATCAAGGTTCAATAAATAAACTCAGTTGTTTACAACAACATAATTCAATTATAACCAATTTGGAATCCCCTAGAAAAAATTCCCTGATGATAAACGACCACTCGCTTGGCCTCGTACATGAAAAATATATAACAAGGCATACCAAAAGGCTTCACATAGATCAAATTATAATAAAACAGGAAATAAAAGGTAAAACATGGGTCAGACTAAAAATACCAGAAAATGCTCCAAGGGTCGCTCCACTCAAATGAGAGAGAAAACACAAAAATTTGTATGCACCACTTACCTGAGACTCATATATGTAGGCTGATCAGATACCGAGCACAAATTCGAAGCTAATATTCGAAGATATAAATTTCTCTCAAATCCCAACTATTCCACACAGAAGGAAACTGGGACATTTGAGGTAAGGAATCAAGAATGGAACAGTGTTCATGGATTTAGCCTTTCTGTTGTGATCCCGCTACCACTTATGGATTGAATAAAGGACTATAGATGAAGATTTAAGGGAAAGGGATGTTCTTCAGGTTTTCAGAACGGGACTGTTGTGATGTTGGGGAAGAGGAATATGATTTTCAAAATAAGACGTAATTCTCTTTCATTTAAGCGGAAAAAATAAATGTACACGGCATGTATAAAGGACTACACATTGTGTAGTGGCTTTTTACATACTCCAACATAAGAGGAGGTAACCACACGGCTTGGATGCACCACACGGGTTGACACACAACCAGAACTCATCCGGTATGCATAAAAGAGGATGCATTGTGTGTCAAGCAACACTACACGCCATGTAGTGGGAAATCTTACTTGGGAATCACATGGGATGTACTCGGTGAGGATACAGCTGGTACATGCCTATCCTATACACGTCCTATAAATTAGATTACATGTCTTTTAGTTAGGAAATTTCCAAAAAAAAATTCCTAAACTTTTAGATTTTTCTAGTTTTCTCATAAAGATGTCAAAATTTCCAACACAGTTGGGATATTGACCTGTTCTAAAAACCCGGTTTCATATATATATATATATACTTTATCTAGAGATATAAAATTGGTAAATTGTGAATATCATATTTATTAGTTGAATGTTACATGTTTTATAATACTATCCCAACCTGATCTTTATTAAATTTGGGTTTAATATAAATAGGGAAATAGTTTCATTATTTACAAATATTATAAAAATCATATATGGATATATTATTGATATACTATCCCTTAAATTTATTATTCTAGATTACATTTATGATTTTTAACATAGTTTTTTATCAACATTTTGATTCCTTGATATTATGCTAAGTGGTACTAACATTCCCTACCATTTTAACAGCTAGCTGGAATGCCAATAGATTTCATTCTACATCATTATTCTAGATCACTAAAATTTTACACTTCCTTCCAAATTGGATTTAATTATGATATATATGAAATCTGGGATGGAAGATATTTTAGTAAGAAAACATGTCCAAAAGAAGTTATTTATTATGATCACATTTGGAATCTATTGAACCAGATGTCAACATATCCCTTAATGTTTGAATGATTTCTTGGATTGACCATATGTTTGATAATTATAATATGTTCTTAAACACAATATAAAATCTATAAAATGTATACAAATTCACCATAACATCAAGGTAAATAGTATATCATTGACCATACAATATAATGTGGCACTCTTGGATACTATTCCAGTTCAAAAATGAATATTCTGGAAAAATATTTAGATTTAAATATTATCTGATGGGAATGATGTTTTATGTATTCATAAAGAAATCATCTAAAACTCAAATATAAATTTTTTTGTAATATTTTAATGGTAGTCTAATAATAAAATCAATGGTATTTTAACCCATTTACATTTAGGTATGGGTAGTTTTTATATCATCCAATTATACATATACCTCACATCATTAACACACTGAAAAACTATGTATCGAGATACATACCCTATAATATTCATTTTCCTGTCATCCCACAAAAAATAATCTTTTAGATCATAATATATATATATATATATATTATGAATATATAATGGTGAAGTAGGATTTTCCCCCAATATCTTCTTTTTCACATCAATCATTTATGGGGCACATAGATTGTTCCTTAACATTATCATTACAACGTAATAATGTTATAATAAAGGAATATTTTTCAACATCTTCTTTATATTTATATCATATATTCTTGAATATTTTAGTAAAATAATTATTAATTTTTGAAAATTAATTTGGGAAAGATATGATGTATTCCATTTGAAAAGGATTTTTACTTCCATTATCTAATAATCAATAAGAATTTGATCTTATTCTATCCAGAATATAGAGAAATGTGCATGGTTATTATAACTCAGATCATTAGAGATAATATTTCCCTTCATAAGGTGAAAATTAATTTTAAAATCGAAAACATTAATTAGATACAACCATTTTATATGGTACGTGGTAGTATATTTATTATTATATAAACAATTTGAACAATTATGATTAATATTTATTCAACACATTTATCCTAAAAGATTATTCATTCATATCCTTGATATAATGATTACAACAACTAACACCGAATGATATAATCAGTAATTTATCTTATAAAATAATTATTAGAGTGATAAATTAGTGAAAACTATATCATTATAAATAAAAAATAATCTAAATCCAGTCTTCAATACTTTACTATAAATAATAATCCCTTCCCAAATGTAAGGTACTGTAATAATAGGTTTATTTACTAACCTTCAATTCATGTTCATTGATATTTAATTCTCATTCATCTTTATAATGGATTTTATCTCTCGTATTAGGTAACATGGAGATTAGTTATCATTTCCATGTGAAATAATAAATGATCCATCGATAATATCCAAAAAACCAAGAAATTTTGAGATATGATTCATAGTGGTTTGTTGTGGCCATTCATCAATAACTTCTGAATTTAATTTATCCACCAATATATCATCTATTTAGATTAAATGAATGAAAAACAAAACATTGTGTTGAAAATTTTATCTCTTTGTAATTTTTTATACCAATTATCCATCCATAGATTATTTAATAAAATCATATAGTGGCCTTCATGAACCACCATTATCATTAAATATATAAAAATTTCATATATAAATACAACCAAAAACTGGTCATGGTATTCTATAAAGACATTATTCAGCAGAATAGAAAATCCTAGAAGAGGAATATATAAAACAAAATGAAATTATAAAATTCATAGTATCCATGCATCATACATAATGATGTCTTGGGATTATCCTCTTCTTTAATATCACTTGATTATATCTATAATGTATTTCAATCCAAGAAATATATTTATCTCAACACAAATGACCCCTAAAGTAATCAAAATAGGTTACATGATAATTTTTTTATATTTATCTTAATATATTCTTGAAAAGTTATGTAATGTCTCATAATTGAATCCTTCCTCGTAACTATAAAAGTAGGTTTCATATATAGTGAGACATTAGGAAAAATGAATCCCTTATAAAAATCCCCTAGATTTTCATCATCAATTATAGAAACCCAATCAGTGCCATAATATATAGAGTATTTGTAAAATATATGTATCATTTATGAGTATTAATGAAAACTAAACATCATTATTCGTAGTAATACTCGGAAAATATTATGTAAAAATAAAAACAAAACTCCCATAAAATAAGAATAATTCTATGTTGATTTTATCCCCTATGATTATAGATAAAAAAATTATCCAACATAAATAAATACCCAAAAAATGATTTGATTTCTATCATATATTTGAATTTATTATAAAACAAATAAATTATCCTACTTTGATATAAAAAACCAAACATGACTTCAATTAAATTAAAGTTGGCATGGGATTTATGTAATGAAATCTAATATATTCCTAATAAACCATTATTTATAACTATAAGGATAATCATGAGATTTCATGAAGCACATTTCCATACACATACATCAGTGAAGATTTATTGATGAGATTTTTATTAATCATACCATTTGGAGTTTTCACAGATTAATCAACATCTAATAATTAGTGTGAAATTTTCTACCATTTGTAAAAAAAAATTATTAAATGTTTAATATATCCAAAATAAAATTAAATATTTGTAGTTATAGAATGGATAATATGTGTAACATTTACCAATTCATTATCCACATCATCAATAATGATCATATGCTATTTCCCAATATCACTAGTCATATGTGGTTCCAAACATTAATAATCATCATTATTCATTATATATGATCATGAATCATTATAATTCCAATAATTAATTTTTTGAAACAATATAGTTTGGGTAGTGCATTTTGTGGTTTTTTTCTACATATTTGGATGAACTCTTCTTCCCATCACTTTTATATTCAATTTATGAATGAAAATAATTCCATTGAATAAAATAGATTCCAATTTAATATTGTTTCTCCAATATTATTTCTACACAATGAGAATCATAGAAATGTTATCCTATTGTCTCTACAACTCCCATAATTTCCTTTTAATTCCATCATTATGTTATTATCAAAATAAATATTTTGATGGGTAAATCCAACGTCAACCTACACCTTTATTACACATATAAAAACCTCTTCATATCCATTCAATCCTAGTATGGATAAATTTTTTAAGTGATATGGTTTTAAGATAATTTTTAGTATATCAATATTATGTTCACATTAGGTGGTAGTTCCCTTAACTTACAATTCATCTAAAATATTCATCATATATAAAAACATATTGATCATAATTCTGATTTAGATCAAGTAATCAATAATATTTTTTTTACAATTATGAAGTCAATATTTATCGAAAAAAGATCATAAACTCGTCCCACATGTTGTCAATTTTAACCCGTTGACACGTGTTCTTGATAACATTACAACATTAATTTTCTTCTACTTATACATTATAAAATTTACAATGAATATTTTCTTACCCTGAACACATGAAGATGGAAAATATATTTTTCCTTGTAATAATCATTTTATCATATACTAATATATCATTATACCCTCTAAAAGATTATGGGGGGTTTCCTCAATGAGGACCCAATAGAATTTCATTCCCTTCTTTTCTCATTTTTAATATCTACATGATTTATATCAATAGAATGTCTCATATACATAAAAATGATATATTCTTTCCACCTCTCATACTATTTGGTTTATTATGACGAAATCCTTTTCATTATCCATTACAATGTATATTAAAAGTATTCCACCCTTTTCAAACCATTGACTAAATTAAAAATCATTGTGTGGGAAATAAAAATCGTAGTGGAAAACAACATAATCATGAAAAACTATGATCACATATCATTGAAAAGGAATGTTATTTTTAATATATAGATCCTCATGATTAACCTAGTTATTACATGTTTGTTATCAAAACTATGTGATGTAATCCAATAAGTATAGATATTCCTTGATATTTCAATAAATTTAAATATTCCTAATATCTAAATATATATTATACCCTACTGTGATTCCAACATTGTTGTTCAATATTTTTCTTATAAAAATAAGAAAACAATTTACATGAATATTAAATAGATGAAATTTTTATCCACAAATAAATTAAAAAGGTTTAATTTCTATGAATATTGGATAAAAAATATTTTAATTTCATGAAATATCATTAATATATCTTGGAATGATCATCCCACAGAGTACTATTTTTATAAATACCCTAAATAAAACCATTCATCATAACATAAGAAATATAAGGATTAGTAATTGGGTCATTAAAATCACAATATGGTTATAAATGTGATATGTTAATGATTAATTAAACAAATTGTATTATAGTTGTATGATAACATGATATTAATACTTTTATATCCATAAACCACATATTATATATCAAAATATTAAATCATTACATAAATCATGTTATTTTATAAGGCATGAATCAAAAATAAATCAGAGAACTTGAGAGATGATAGAATAACTTTGTAATAAGACCGATGTTAATGGAATACACATAATTATAAAAAAAATCCATTATTCAAGGATCATGACCTTTAGTATCATAGTGTATTATATGCAGTCTCTAATTTATCACATTATAAATCAATATTCTCAATAAATACTATCATAATGGAAAAAGACTATTACTGATCTAGAATCACAAACCAAAACATTATTTGTTATCCTATGAGATATACATCTATATACAATGAATTGAAATTGAATATAATTATTTAACCACCAGCACATAATCATAATCCAATATTATTTATTAAAAAATATCATAAATCATTCATAATATAAAATATTTTGTGTAAAGGAAATGAGTTTAGTAATATCTTACATAATTCATACCAACAAAACCCATGTAATATAAAAGGGTTTTCTAAAAATTATATCATAATAATCATAATCAATCTATATATCGAAAAATTATGGTATCCTCAGATTATATTGTGATTAAATCATAATTAACATTAAAAAAATAATTATAAATGAAGAAGACTTTAAATAATCACATGGAATATTTCATGAGGAAATTAAAATTTTTATTTAGAAATTACATATTTAAAAGAATAAAATTTACCTTATATGATAGAAAATGTATTCATTGAAACAAAAAATGTGAAATATTAATGTATTCTTAAATGAAATTAACTATCATGAGGGTGGTAAATTATGTTCATGTCAAGTAAGATAATGAATGTTCCATTAGAATTTTCAAAAAAAAAGTATACTGCACCTAATTGTAATAATATAGAATATAATATATAGTTCACTGATAATATTTTTTCACCCATATAATAACAATTCATTATAAAAATCATTATTCCAGATGATAACTCTTTATTTTTTCATGCATATTTAGTTTTAGTAGTTAATGTACTTATACATTGATAATTTATCCATAATCACTAAAAAATTACTAATATTATAATTATTCTATAATATATATATATATATTAATATTCATCCTTAAATGTGGAGATATAATATTAAATACACCATACTAGGATGTGGGATCTCATACGTAGGCTTGTAGATTATTTTAATTTTTCAATGGATGGAAAAACGAAGTTTAAATAATAAAAATACACTAAATAATCAATATTATAAGATATATATCATATATAATAACTAAAATTCTCCATATAAGCAACCATTTAAATATTTAGTGGAAAAAATCAAAATGCTCTGTGGAGGTGGTAGTTTAAACATACCCACTAGTAATGTTATCGTATTCCAAAATATTTGAATAAATGAATGTATATGTGATATTATTAACATATAAAAATAATTAAAATATAAATATCATATATAAAATTTTAATGGAATTGTAATATCTATCAATGAAGGATTGTTTGGAAAACGAATTACTCAACTAAATGTAGTCGAAAAGTAATACGTCGAGACGCAAGATTTTTTTACATTCTATAGGATTTTTAATCAGGATGATAATAGTTGTTAAATCAATATTAAAGTAATTAGTATTATATAATATAATAATTATATAATTTTATAATTTAAACCATTGAAATAGATTAGATATAAGAGTAAATAATATTGAAACTGATTAGTTTAGAATTTCATCTCTCTACTGAGAATCCTCTATTGAAATACTACATAAGACATAAAGGGATTATATGTTGGTAGAAAGAGAATATATAGGATGTAGTGAAGGGATATTTTAAGGTATTATATCAAGTATTTTAAATATATATGGGTCAAATATTATGAGGAAGTTATGAGAAGAGGTGTCATTATATATGTCAAGGGATAGGCACTCTAAGAAATAATTAATGTATTAAATTAATATAAATTATTATTTATTAAATAATGTGGTTCCAAATTGAGAAATTTATAATATATTTTATGTATATATTAAATTTATCTCAATATTAATAATTAAATTTTTTTGTATTGTTTTAACCTCTATCATATTGTTTTGTCCCACATTATTCATTCTAAGAAATATAATAGTATTAAGTGTTTCATTAATTTATTTGTCAAAAATAAAACGATAAATGGAAAATTTATACATTAATATGTTTTCCAGATATTTAAAACCATATCAAATTCAAATTAATTATGTCATAAATATTATGAATTTTAAAACAATCAATATGTTAATGGTTGTTGTAAAATATAGTTAATTTCATTTTCAGAACGATTCATTTTCACTGACAATATTATTCTCTTTACTCAGGGGGACAAAAGAAATATGAGGAATATCAAGAGGGATCTTCTCCATTATGAGATGGTTTCTGGATAGGTTAGTTGGAATAAGTCGTTTGTTTATTTTGTAAGGAACATCTCTTCATCCAGGAAGAATGACATCATCATAGATATGGGGATTCGGGAGGGTTCTCTTCCTTTAATTTACTTAGGGGTGCCTCAATTTGGGGGAAGACTAAAAGATTTCTATTTCTCTACTATTATCAGTTCAATAAAAAGACAATTATCAACTTAGAAGGGAAAATTTTTATCCATGGAAGGAAGAGTGTGTCTTGTAAAATCTACCATTACTTCAAAATTTGTATACTGTTTTATGGTATACAAATGGCCGATTGCTTTACTGAAGAGTATCATTGTCTCTATCAAGAATTTTATCTGGATTGGTAGTGTCACGGAGAGGAGGCTTGCAACAATCTATTGGAACTTAGTATGTAAGCCTTATGATGAAGGGGGCTTGGGTATCAAGAATCTTGGATGCTTCAATGACTCCATGCAGGATGGTTTTATATGGAGGCTTAAGAATACAAATTCTGAGGCATTATCCTTTCTCAGGGCCAGGTTCTTGCAAAGTCTTATGATAGGGAATTTCAATTACTTCTCCTACTTTCATATTGATGTAATATTTATTTTTTAATAATAAAGGGATCCTGGTTTTCTAGGAAAGGTATTTATCATAAAAAAACAATCTATAGAAATTTATTATAAACCTTCCCCATATACCTAATTTGTTATATTGAAAAAAAAATTGTTTTCATCAATGTAATTCATGAAAATTTTGTTACATTTATCAATATTGATATTATTTATTTTTTTATATTAATTTATTAAATTAATTATCTTCATTAGATAAAAAAACAAAAATTATAAAATCATCAAAAAATAAAAAATAATTAAATGGTAGAAAATAGTTTTTTATTGAAATAAATATATTTATGTAAATTTAGAATCATTTTATACTTATAAAAACTGTTTTATTTATTATGGTTTAGAGTGTGAAACTTTTTAGGTACCCTTTTGATAAATTAATATAATGTATATAATTAATAGATAATTGAACCAAGTTGTTATGTTTTCAATACATAGAAATGTGTGGTCTAAATATACTAATCTGATTAGGAAGCATAATTTTTTTGGGAATTTTAAAGTTATATCCCACATATTTTTACTTCTTTAACCCATATTACTCAATGAAATCTGGTTTTTTACAATGTTACAATTTATGAAGTCCCAATATAAAATATCCCTATTTAAAAATATTATCCTCATAATTCAAAATATGGAATCCATTTTTCATGAATAAACTTGTATATTTTGGAAAAAATTAATTATTGAGAATGTTCGCAAAACTAAACAACAAATAAATTGTAGAAAAATGATTTTATAAGTAGAAAAATCTATTAATTATTATCTCATTACTAGTGAAAACATATTAGTTTTAAATGTTGTCATTAAATATATATGATGTAAATTTAATTAATATCATTTACCAATATTCATTAAATTAATTTAGTAATATTAAAATAATTTCACACCTACAAACATTTTTTTATCAAAAATATCTCTTTTATTTTTAAATTTTTTTATTTTAATTTATAGTCAGTTGGTACCCAATTTTTTTATTTTATAAAATTTTAAAAGAAAATTTTCATTATTTTGTTATTCATATTAATACCCTATAGTCCAATAGCTTTTCGATACATGAAAAAATAAATAATAATATATTAATCATCTATCAATATTATTTTATACTATAGGTTACATGTAAAGATATATATCCTCAAAATATAATTTATTAATAATCAACTATATCATAAAATAATATTGGGTAACAAAACTGACACCCAATCATTTTGGGGGTATTTTTATAATATTCAGCTTAGGGTGAAAACATCGGGTTGAATTATTATTCTCTCTTTCCATACTCTCATGGTTTTATGATTGGTAGGCATATCCTAGATTTTTGGGATTGTGGTATATGTTAAATGTTTTCATAGGTTGTGAAATGAAATAAGGATTCCAATTCATGGAAGTGATGGATTTATTAGAATAATGAAATTTAACATTTTTTTATTTGGGATTCAATGATTATAGTTTTCAATATGATAACCATCATGAATAGTACTTCCTGGAGGAATGATGTGGGTGTATAGGTTATAGTTGAATTTTTTACATACTACGTTGTTATGGATAGGTGGAAAAGAATGAGATATTGACATGGATATAAAGGATGATTCAAGTATGATATGTTTTTTATTAGTTGGGACTTATGTATGGTGGGATTTCACCCAACTCACAATAGAGATGAATTGATACATAGAATGTTGAATATAGAAATATTTCTGGAATTGGGTAGTGATAGTTATAACGAAACACGACATTATTTTAGAATATATTCCTCTTTAATAATTACAATCAATTAAGAAAACTTTTGATTAAAAAAACACCATTCATAATAGATTATTTATTTATTTAAATATAATATATAAAATATATTAGAAGAAAACTAAATGAAACCTAATTTTTTTAATTAATTAATTAATTATAAAATTTACTACGTTTTTATTCATTGTTAACCTATTTTTTCAATAATGAATTTTTATATATTATTATTTAAATGTCAATATAGATTATTTATATTATTTAAAATTAGTGAATTTTTTTAAACATGTAGAGAAGTAAATTGATATCATATAATGAATATCAAATGGTCAGAAATAATTTCACGGCAAAAGAGATAAAACAAATTCAAACCTTTTTTATTATGAATAAAATTATTTCATTATCACTAATTATATCGAACAGTATTGAAAAAAATATGAAAAAAATTCTATATAATAAAAAAATAAATTAAATTAAAATTCATTCAATGGAATTTAATAGAAATTGAATAATAATAATTTAATTTCATATATCAAAATTTTATTTTGTTGATGAAATGGATTTTTCGTAGTTGGTGCACATGAATTAAATTTAATTTATACAACCTATATAACATTAATATACTAAATTATATTTCTTATTTTTATATTAGTTTAATGCATATTATTCGAAATATTAATAAAAATTTGGCCAAAATTACTGAATTATTTGTTAAATTTTTTTCCCTCACAATAAGGGTTAAAAGATCTAATAATGGTTTTAAATTTTGACAAAATAAATCTAATATATCAACCACATATCAAAAAATTATTGTAATAGGGTATTATGAATTTTAATTATACTATATCATAATTTCCTTCCATTTGGTGTCACATGCTCATGAAAATGAATTTATTTTATTTTAATGAACTGTGTATTAACTGGGATTCCACTCCTATCATATATAAAGGGGAACATAAACATCTATCTTATGAACCAACACTATGCTATATTGAAAACAAGTATATATCCAAATTCCTTACAAAAAATGATAGAAACAATATATAGGTTTTTGAATTCCCAATAGACCCATTATAGAAGACTAAAGGTCTTTTCAATGTAATTTCTTTATATAAGAGGTATATGTTCTTAACCAATATTTTATTGTTTTATTATTCTTGAAGATAATAAAAATATTCTTAATCAATTTTAATATAAAGACATAATAAAATTTACTACACTAGTATGTATATATATATATATATAAATTATAGAATGAATTTCTATCATGTTTTAATCCAATCAAAAAGGATATCACCCCCTAGAGACATTCATTATAGAATATAAATTATCATTTACCTTCCATTTTTTCAAATTGTTGAAATGTTAATGTACTAAACTTTTTTACATTCAAAATACCACAATTCATTAAGTGTTGTAATTTATATTTTATAACCCCAAGACATTCATGGTTATACATGTGAATACAATTGATGAAAAATATATTTATTACATATTTAAAATTTTCAGATGATGAAACCACGAGATGATATTCCAAAATTTTAATAATCTCAATACAGTTGTACCTTATGGATGAGTTTATTTTTAATTTTTTTTATTATGGAAATCCCTATTTTGTTTCATAAAAATATGAAATTCCCTCATGTATCATTAATGATTATTGATGATTTCACACTCTTATAACTCACACAATTTGATATGAAAAATTTGATACTGTTAATCATGAATTATTATCTATAGATTATTAGCAATAAATTTATAATATTGTTATCATAGTCTCATAACCTACTACTTTTTTATTCTAATGTTTATTATCATTTGAATTCACCCATGTTAACCCTTATTATGTATCTGACCATTCTCTTTCATTATTTTTAGTTTCCCCAGGTTATAAAAGAAGATATTAAGTGGGATAATTATATCATAGGATCTATATGAGATGAAATTGTGGGAGATATTGATGATTTTTCATAAATATAGAGCATATTTATTTATTCTTCAAATACAATAATAAATTAAAATTTTTATAAATTCTTTTTTCTATGAATTATTGGATATTCATCTTAAATGACATATTATTTAGGTATGTGATTCATTAGTATAATGACTTGGTGGCATAAAATATTTTTGTTTAAGATTATATGATGATTAATTAGGGAATATAGTAATGAATAACCAATGGTAAAGCATTTATATGACGATCCTATAATATAATTAGTTGATAAAATAATGTTATAATTTTTAAAATTTAAGGAATAATTTTCACTATCAAATGATGTATTACTCTGAGTAATAATTTTTTGAGACTCACAGTAAACTTATTTGAGTAATTAAATGAGGATATCTATAATAAGGTAAAAAATGGTGTCATTTCAATGTCATATTATACATTTAATGTATTATATATGGTTCGTCTCTGTCATTTATGACATTGAATTTTATAAGAATATCACATTTGAAAGTAGAATGATTTGATATTGAACTATCATTGAATTTTCCCAATTGTCACTTTATCAAAAAAATGGTTTATTTATTTTATTTTATAGATGTTTTATGTTACTTTTATACATATAAATTTCATAATAATTCCTCTAATAAAATTTTTGTTCCATTTTGGAAAGTATTATCTCTCTCTATAAAATCACATATAGACATCAACAGATGGGAATTCATGTTTGATATTCTGAATCAACTGATGATCATAAATAATTTTATGGTTTAACTAGACATCCTAATGTAAAGTACATTAATAATATTTTAGATGATAGAATTTTATGTCAAGAATTTATCTCAAATGTTTGGGGATAATCTGAATATTAATGTTATGAATTTTGTTCAAGAATATGCCTATGCATTTCCTAATGAGCTTAAATCACTCACCGTGAACTATAATGTTGAGTGTTGAATATATATTATAAATTGGGACACACTTATTTTTTATAATACTTATTAAAATAACATAATTGAGAAACATTATTTGAATAATAATATATAGGATAATCTTGTCAAGGTATTCATATTCACCGTGCATCACCATGGGGAGATAGTATTATGGTATTAAAGAATATAGTTTTTCCATAAAACAATCTATTGTTTATGAGAACTCAACAAGAGAAATATAAATAACAAATATCATATACCTTGTACTAATTTAATTATTTATTAACTGAATTTAGTATAATATTATTCATTGATTGACATTCGATTTGAATATTTTTAGTTAAGGGAAAAAAATTTAATATACATAAAAATCATTCAATATGATTTATGAACATAATGAATTTATATTTATTTCATTTGGAAATATAAATTCTCACCCTACCATTATTATTATAATGAATATAATAGTTATATATATCATTGATTGGTTTATATTGGTATTACTAAAACACATTCCAATAATTTTTAAGAGTAATTAATGGCATAAATATCATTTGAGGATTTGTTTTAGACACCATGAAAAAGGATAAACTCAGAAAATATTTTTTAATATTTTAATTCTATATTTGGAAAGAAAATTCCATAAGTAATTTTATCACTAATAATTGTTTATTAATAGAACATAAAAATATAAATGATATTAAATTGTGTACAAGACCAACAATAATGATAGAGGTTCATTTTCCTCTTGAATTATCCAGATACTAAATACTTTTTTGATTAATTTCCCATTAGATATCATATCCAAAAAATTAGTTGATGTGAATGGGATCCAATATCCTTTGGATAGATGATTTCCAAGAAGATATCAAGGAAGGGAGGGGAAGGTTAATCATTTCACTTATTATTACACTACCATTTATAGGATAAGTGTACATTAGGTTCATTAACGTAAAAAAGGGTCTATGATTTTACCTCTTAAAAAATATCATGGGAGTAGATAATTCCTTATCATAATTGATAAATCATGAATAAAATTACTCGAATCATGATTTAATACTAGTAGTAGAAAAAAAATTCTTGAATATATGGATGAAATATTATCATGGAGAGAATATTGATATATATACTAATTATAAAATCAGGAATTATAAATTTAAAAAACATAATTAAATATACTTAAAATTTGATTGTTATTGTTATTTAATTATTATGATTTAACAATATATTACCACTCGAAAAATGTGAACAATGTGTTTTATTATTTGAATAATAATTTTCAAATCATATTGTCAATGTTAGGGATTAAAAAATATGTATTGATTATTTATTTTCAAAGGATAGATTATGAAATCCAAATATAAGAGATTCAATAATCTCTTTCATAAATATATTTTCCATGATCAATTCATGTGAAGATTAAGGATGAATAGATAAAAATGTTTTAGCTACAAAAGAATATATTTGTTGTTCTGATGGTCAACCATGATCACGATGTAATGATAATGTACAGTAACTAGATATGTGTACCATGAATAAATGAATGTAAGATGGTTCCAATGGATGAAGCACATAAATCATCATTATCCATTTTGTTTTGATGTAATAAAGATGTATGGAGATATTAAATATCATTTTAGTTGGAAAAATATAAAGATGATATTTTCGTGTCTGTATCTTGATGTTAAAAATGTTAGAATATTAACACTATTTTTTTTAAATCAATTATTGATGATTTAGTAATTACTCATATCTGTATAGGAATTTGAGAAATTCACCATGTATTTCATCATTTTACATCCAAGGTTATCTAAAAACCAAAATTTATTTGGCATATAATTGATCATCTTAAACAGTCAACATAATTCTTTATTTTAAGTGAATATTTCTCACATGATAATGTTTCCATGATATAGATTATGAAATATGTAATTTTTTATGTGGTACCATGGTATGTAAAATGTTATTGATATATTAGGCTAACATGGACCTTCTAGAGTAGTTTTATTTAAATATTTTATATAGAGTTATGATTTATCACTATATCTAATCCCCCAATGGATGGTTTTTATGAGAGATCCATTAATAGTATAGAAGATAAATAAAATACTTATTATATAGATTTAAATTATGATTGGGATACACTCCTCCCTCTAGTTTATTTTCCATTAAAAAAACAACATTCACATATGAATTTAGATGGATTATTAGAAATCTATTAATGGAATTAATTATTGATATATAACATGATAGGATGGATATGGATAACGAATTTTTTTGTACCTAATATATCTAAATAAATTATGGAAAGGGTTAAATCAATTCAGTAGAACATAGAGGTATCAAAAGGATGAAATATGAGTTATGATGACAAATGTTTTTTGGGAATATATAGTTCTATGACTATGATAAGGTATTCTTATGACTATATCTTTGTATGATGGATGTGGGATTTGGAATGAAAGGAATCTTGATCGCTAAAGATATCGGTCCTTATATGACTATTGATCAAGTATGTTTGATGGTTCATATCTTGTTTCAATCCATAAACATTTTTCATGTTCATGATTTGTTAAAATTATATAATTTATGGATGTACATATATGATCCTTCACATGTATTTAACTCATATGTCATTCCATAATAAAATGATCACAATTATGATTGAAAACCACTAAAAATCATGGATAATTGAGATTATTTTCTATAGAACATGACCACAAATTATGATATTGTTTTATGGAGGAATAATAAATTCATATAATAATTATAGGAACAACAGAATGTTTTGAATCCAAATTCTCCTTGTTTATTTCTATTAAACTAAATTATTTCCTTGATTAAATAATTTTATCAGTTTATACTATAACAACCTCTAATATATGAATATATTTGAATATAATAATTTAAATTTGATCAATATATTATAATGAAAACAACACAAAACATAAGGGAATGATTATTTATTACTAAACAAAATAAAATTAAATAGAAGGTAATGAAATGAAATATATAGAGAAATGAATCTGTTATGTAACTATATATACTATATTAATTTTTTCATGTTAAAAATGATTAATATAATTTTTTATTTTATAGTTTCATAATTAAAATTAAAATAATATTATTTTGAGTATAAAAATTATTGAAGATTATTGTTTTTATTTATAGTGAAATAAAAAATCCTGCTTACATTGAGTGTGATACGATCTGAAATATTGTTCAGGTAAAAATGATATTTAGCTGAAAAATTTTACTACGATACCCATTGTATTTTACCTTAATAAATTTTATTTATAAATAATAATTAATTAATTAAATATATTTTATGATAAAATATTGAATGAAAAAATAAAATGCATATAATTTTTTAATAGGAATATAATAAGAATAAATTAATCAATTCTATAAAATTGAATATTTTTATAAAATGTATTTACATAATTTTTATGTAGATATTGGAAATAATTTTCACCATATTAAGGAAATTAATCCTATAATATATATTTAAAACTTGTAAAAAATGTAGTTAATATTAGGTGACATGTTCATCATTAATTTTTTCCATACAGAATAGTTACGATGGTAAAAATTATTTGACCGTTGAAAGGTTAAATTGGTTCATTGGGCTGTTAAACTATGAGATAATGATTAAAATATCTAAAAAACATGATTTAATATTACCTTATATTGAACTTTACTATAATTTATTCAAAAAATTATTCATCTACTAATATGTTTTCATGAAAATTAAAATAGGTTATTTTCAAATTATAGGTATTTACAAGGGTTACAAATCCATAATGTATTAAAGGGAACTTCAAATTATAACTTATCAACATAACTTGAGAAATTTAAATCAACCAATATATATTTTGATACTATAACGTCATCCTTATACATGTACAACTTGTTTTAATATTCATATAAACAAACCTAATAATCCTTATAGGTGTTATCAATGGAGATTATCTATATAAGAAGTATATACACTTTAGAAAAATTTTATAGTTTCATTAATAAAAAACATCTTATAGATTTTAGGTAAACATATTAATGTAATTTAATCATTTTCTTTAATAAACTAAAAAAATTATATTGATTATTATCCATTTTATATCCCATATCCATCAAATGAAAAATAAATACATTATTTATTCATATGTGTGGGATACATCATCCAAAGAGTGATGTAATTAATTTTTACTTTCTATCTCTCATGGATAGATATATAAATATGCATAATTATTAATTAATATATTTATGATGAAATTATTACTTTTTATGTATAAATTATCAATTACATTAATTCCTACTAATTAATAGAAAAATAAAGGAATAGAATCTGTCTATTCTCTATATGAATTATTTTAAATAATTTTTATTAATCATCATACATATATGATTATACAAAATTCATAAATGAGTAAAAATAATACTTAAGAGTTTATTTGATTTTTGGATATGATTATAACATGGCCATAGTGCATGGTCTATATTTTCCAAACTGAAAAAATTTTGGGATATCAAAGATTTAACACTTGAATATTAATTTTATTAGAGTTTTTAGTAAATGGTTAATTAAAAAATATAATGGAAATTTGATATAGAAAAAATGTATTAACATAGATTTTTCATATATTTATAAAAAATAATAATTTATTATATAGTTTTATTGAGCATGTACAATGAAAATATAGACGTATGGTAAGTGTTTATTTTTCAATATCCATTTTATTCATGATTTTTTATGTTAAAATATCTATTTGGGGAATCATATAATCTCTCTTTCTCTATAATCCTATTTATTTTCATCTCTTAATGTTATTTATTTATATTTTCAAAGTTTTTCATTTCATTCCTTATATTTTATAATAAATAAAAAAACATACTTTAAAAAGATGTATATATTTGTTTTATGTGTTAAGATGTTTCATCCACATCCATATAAATAAAAATGTATCATGAATGTTCTTTAATTCACTCCAATGAATGTGTAAAATAATTTTGAACCATATTTTACAATATTTTTAATGGTTAGTAATTTAATTTTTATAATTCATTCATACCTATAATATTGGAATTTAACAATATTGTGAAAGGAGTCTTTTAATACAACTACGGATCGACCTTATTTTCCTACAATTAAAGACATTACTAATTATCAGTAATTCTCTGAAAGAATAGACTTATTTGTAATAAAATAATACTTCAATTATTCTTGGAATTTCATACTTTTTAAAATATAAAAAATTAATAGGATGCGACCACTTGTATTTAAAAAACATTTCAAATGCATTTAAAAATGTAATTCTAATATATGTTAATGACCATTAAAGAATATTATACATAAATTGGAATATTAATTTTCGATATCATCGACTATACTTCTATGGATTTCTTATCATGATGATGCTAATAAATATTTTCATAAAACACTCATCTTTTTGATGAGGTAACTAACAAATATTGACATTATGAATTCTTTATCGATCCAATAGAACAATTATGTAATGGATTTAATTGTCTGTTTAGTGGGGTAAAAATTATAAATCTCAATAATGATTTGGAAAAAAATTATATTTTAATACATAATATTAATGGTAATTCTATACGAACCCAATCACATATTGGACTCCTTAAAACATAAATGAATAAAGGGATATGAGATAAAACCTAATCCACTATAGGAAACTTATCTGAATGATATAATGGTCATTGAAGTGAATCCTAAAATATGATTTTTTTTAAAACTTTATCTGATTTTGACACAGTCCTATGAAATGTTTTTATACTTAAGATATTCACTAATAGATCATAACTTATTATTCCTGATTTTATATTCGTATCATACAACTTAATGCTATTGAATTTTTTTATGATATAACTAATGATTTTTTATTTACGGATGATTATGTAAGAATTTTTATGTTATAATATTTCTCTTATAAATTTATACAGATCATATTTCTATATATGATATGATATTTATATTTTCCATGTTAAAAACTTGTGAGTATTTGAAATTACTCTTCCATATGTTTCTATTTTACTATTCCATGAAAAAATGTCATTAGATGGAAATGTTTAAGATATGTATTATATGATATAAACATATGAGGGATTTTTATGAATAAAAATCAATATAATTATTTTTTAACTATTTTGTAATGACACAATACCATTTTGGTATTGGTATTTTAATTTTTGTTATGTGTATTTCATACTTATCTATAATAATGTAATATTTGGGATATTATTATCAGTTTTCCTCATACAAAAAAATTGGTATATCAATGAAGGGAACCATTATTACATAAATATATTTATTCGAATATGATAACATGTATATGTTTGTTGGTGAGTGATCTTGGTGAAGAAGATATGTAATTTTACCAATATATGTAATAAGTTAATTTTATTGTTTATTCACATGGATTTATTATCCATCATTCACATCCTGACATAGAAAACCTATGTTTATCCTACATACAATACATATATTCTCATCATTAATATATACACATGAATTTTTATATTTTTTGGATTATTTTTATGATCAGTTAGTGTATTAAAATCGTGAAATTTATGTTTTCAATGTTTTCAATATTAATAGCTACTGACTACGATTTGTTTTTCAATTTTTATTATTTTATATTTTTAATGAAAAATGAATTCATTTAATTGAATTTATTATTTATTTTAATATGGTTATTATTTGTGGAATTAAACATATTGTTCACACTTAAATATATTGAAATAGATTAATTTCACCAATTTTAGATTATATTTCCTCAATTATAGTCTACATTCCATGTCTAATTAGATGCAGAGTTTGATATTCATCTCATTATATTCATTTTCAACCCAATTGAGTTCTTATTTTATGTGGGTATCATTAATTTTTTAATGATTTTTCATTTTATATAAAATTTTTTGTTATGAGGAATTATTTGAATTTACTATAGAAAAACAACACCAATTCAAGTTACAATCTCTCAAGATCCTTGTATATTTTTTTAGAAATAATTAATATATCCTATGTAAGGGGTTTGACTTCATATACTGCTTCTTTATTTTTTTTAAATACATTTACCATAAATATCCATTGGTGAAAAATATTTTTCAGCCATTTATTTGATAAATATAATATTTATTTAGAATTGATAAACATATGATAAACTATCTCAAAATATTAAGAAACCATGATGAACTATTATTTCCAATCCATGTAAGAATTTTATGGAATGATTGCTCTCAAATTTCATAACATCATATTTTTTCATGAGCTGAAATATATTCCCTAGAACCTAGACAACCATGGAAACATTGAAATATCCCAATGTGAGTTTTAGATCCCCACACATTGGCGACTAGAAAATGGCATCATACACAATAAAACTGAGAATTATTGTTCCATATTAATTGTAGAAAAAATAACTACCAGTAATTATTCTCAAAATAAAATTCTATATAGACTACTAGTAAAATATTTTAATAAAGTCAAAAACCAAAATTGTAAGAACAATATAATAGAATATAGAAGATAATAATCAATTTACCAATGAATAAAACTATCCAAGACCAACAGATCAGTAATAATAACCACTTCCATGTGGTGATTTTCCCTTATTTTAAACTGGATGAATATAATATACAAACACCTGAATTCATATGTAGTGTGTGATCTAAAATCCCATTAATCTATTACCCTGGATTTTATTGGTATATTCCACAATTAATTACCCAAATAATGATTTCAAATTTAAATAAACAAGAATGGATGTTCGAAATCATATTTAAAACAATGAATGAATTATCTTTCAATTGTTGGAATGCATTTCTAAATAATGTCATTATAAAAAAATTATATAAAAAAATTATATAAATTAATAATTTATGGGTAAAAAAGTTTATAAAAATGAAATGTAAATCATATACTCACAAATGATAAATGGGTACACATACCAAGAGGTATAATATATCCATGTTATGGGATCCCTACACACTCGAATAGATGAACATAGAAATATGTGTTCACACATCACTCAGAAACTTGTCAAAGAGGGCTCATCACCATAAAATTATGTATGTGACTTATTTGTTGAATTTTTTGTTGGAGTTGAAATGTTTTAAAATATATATGTCCTGATTAACTCACAAATGACCTAGGATTTCATGTTCTCTAAAAATATTATATAATAAAAAATTTATTTCATGATGATTAGAAATAAAATTTAACCTGTTATTTCATTTCAATTAAACTATTTTTTATTAATACAGATAATGGGACCTAAATATATAAATAAATATTAATATTATGTCTATGAAGATCAATAATAGTTGATCATGGGGGAATCCTCTTAAACTAAATCCCTCCCTTCAGATGTAAAATCGCTCTTATTTGGAAAACACATAACTAACATGCCTGGGAATGACCTAGAGGTGTGAAAAATAGTTACATTATTACCCTCATGTCAAATATTATGGGATTAATTTTGATCAGTTTTAAGACTCATGCAACATTGTATATAATATGAAACAATCATAGGAATGATTTAGGATCTCGTAGACAGGTCTGCATGAACTCTAATTCTATCACTAGATCATCCTCTACAATATTGGCCTTATTAAATAGATCCAACTCTATGTGAATCTCTATCACCTAAACCTGTAAAGAATCTCTTTAACCAAAGTAGGTGTAAAATGAAAGTATCAAACTAAACATGTTATTCGGAACTACCCCACCTACCTGAATATTTTCCAAATAGTTTGATCCGTTAAACATAAGCTAAAATCCATAGCTATGAGGATTTTAGAGGATCAAGTGTCCTTGAAGGAAATACAAAATATAATAGGGTGGAGTGCCATTGTGCACGATGCTTATGAAAGATGAGAAACTACCCCATTCACTAGTGATATGGGATGTATCTAGTAACATGCTCTTTACCATGAATATGAGATCCAATGACATTTATGAGTTTCCCTCATACAGTCTCATGTTCCTCTATTTCTTGGGACACTAGTAAACCATCAAAAAAATTAGTACCCCCACCTTATACTTAGAGGATCTCTCCTTCATCCCATGTAACCAAAGGGACAAGGAAGGAGTATGTTTATATAACTAGGAGGAGAAACCAAATAAATTTACAATGGTAAGCCAAAAATTTTCAACCCCAATTGCTTTTGAGGAACATGTGATCTGGGGACTCATTATAGTGAGAGACGGAACAAAGACCCCATGATGATATTTATATTTAAATGTGTTTGATGTAATAATCTGTGGATAATGAATTATTTTTGAAGATCCAAATAAAAAAATTATTCTTTTCATGGATCACATTATAGTAGAGGGAAGAATCCAAAATATCCCACTTGATTAGAGGATATTGAATTTGATAAGGGTCCATCTATGAAAAAACTCCTGACATCGTTCAAAAAAAATGCAATTACCAATGTAATTATTCCCCATAATGATATCAAAGAGTTAGAGTTTCTCATTGTACATGACATCATGATAGAAATATAGGCATACATATGCATTACGTATATTTCCTTATAGGGTAGGAATGTTTCCGAAAACAAACCAAATTTGGTCAAAATTCAGTTTATATAAAATAATGTCACCTCATTCAACGTTCAACCGAGTGTAGAAATAGAATAAATAAATATTCTTTTGTATCAAGATCCAATGTAGGGAGGAATTTCTAATTTTATACATCATACTATCATCATAACATTTTAGAACGAGTCTTCCCAATAATTATTATCCCTCATAAAATTCTTATGCCAATTTAGAATACAGGCCATGCACCTCGCTAGACACAGTTCTAACAAAAATTTCCCCTCAAAAAGATCCCACACATCTTGGGCCCTGATTCCTAGTGATTTTAACATCTGAGTTTTCATCCTCTATGAAAGCCACCTGATTTTTCTCTATTTTATTGATATGTTCTTTAAGATCCTTTAGAATAAATAGGTAGTACATTGAAATTTATGTGACAACACAGTTTTCCAAAGTAATAGGGTCACTATGTAAATGAAAATTATTCATTTAATTGTTCATATGTACATTAATAATTTTAAATAAAATTTTTATATGATGGTTATGAACTCTATATGAAGATATTAGGTCACTAATATAGTCTATCATGAAGTTTTATTTATGCATACTCATATTTCTCTCTATGTACTGGTTGCGCCTCTCCAGACACTGAGACATGAGGTAGATACTTCTCTTCTACTAATTGATCATCTACCCTACCGATTTATTATACTCCTCATGAATATAGTTTATTTCATAGATATTGTATTTAATTATATTGACAAATAAGAAAATTTCATCTATATATATTAGGTGGGTGACTACACTGTGTTTATACTTACACTAAAAGGGAGAAACATTCCAACATTAATATTTGCCTTTATGTACCTACTAAGAGAATATTTAATTGGAAATGACATTCTAGGTGGCAGTTGATCCCCCTTCCATAAACCCTGGATAAATTTAATGAAGCAAAATTTCATTCTTGATAATGAAATACATATCCATGGATTGTTATAGCACTTGTATAAGAGGTGTGAGGCCCATATGGAGAAACCCATTCATGGAAGGACTTTAAGGATAATGTTTCATTGATGTTGGTCATAGAACTAATCCATGTCAAGGTTGATAAAAAAATTAGAGCCCATATACTTCAAGTTGATATCCTTGATTATCTCTTACTCCAAGCTAATCAACGGTTGTATCGACCTCCTGTTAATAAATACACATTGTTCATCAAAAACCCATGAAAGAAGTATCAATGAAATTATTAGATTAATTACATATTCCATGGACTTATAGAAGATGTTAAATATGCTTATGGGATGATAGTTCATTAGAGAGGATTTATATTTAATATTAAGTATCATCACTACATATTTGACATGGTCAATGTGTGGGATATGACCACCTAGGATGAATTCCTCAACCAAATCAATGAATTTCTTTTATTATGGGGTCCCTGAAAGCCACAATGAAGTATCTTGAGAAACTATTAGGTCCATGTGAACAATATATTATGTGACCCTTAACCAAAAAATAGATTTCCTATTTGTATGTAACAACATCAAAATTATGGTTTTCATCTAATGAAACCATGAAAGGTAAGAACTCAAAATGATCATAACATCCCTTAGGATATCCTCTATTCATGTGGTGGCCCAGGACATCTGGGAGAGAAAAGAAGTGATACATTTTTGTAATTCCAACGACATATTGGTTTTCAGAAAAGGATATTTCCTCCCACATGATGTTTGAACTAAAATGATACATCCATTCTTGAACACACACATTGATTTATGCAATCATATTTTCACCATTGGTGAGGCACCTCACCCTGGTTTTCTCTTGTAAAAGATGATCCTAAGTAAATATATTTTATTCTTGGATATTATTTTTTGTATTTTGGGTGATATAAACTTCCTTACCCTTCATGGAAATTAGGGATGACTATAGAACATCCACCTCGAGTGAGGTAAAATCTAGTGGATTGGTGTGGGTTGGTGATTACTTCTCCAAGCATTATGTTATTCCTATAGATTATTTATTTTCCTAAAACAAAATCCCAAAACATCCTTGTATTGTTCTATTAAATGATTAGTGCACCAACACATGATAATGTGGTGCATTGGTACAAGACATATAAAAGGGAAAGATATCACAACTATATACTTTTATAGATAGTGTAACCACAAGGACTGAGTGATTTGATAGAACAATAGGGAGGAGATAACCTTGGAATCATGGTAGGATGAGGTGGAAGATATTTTTCAAGGTAGCGATCAAGATGAAAATAAATTGGATTTGATACTTAATAATTATTGCATCATGTAATACAATATCCTAATAATAATATATCATTAAAACCCATGAGATACATAAAAACCTAAAATTAATGTATTTCACTAATATGATAGACACCGAGATTGTTCATTTTCGAGATTTCCATTATCATAGAGAAGTACCCTCCAATTATTAATAAATTAACACCCGTGTTAAAGAATCTGAAATTGGTCGATAGGTTCCCAAGTTTCAATATCTCTCACATTTCATAGATGAAGAAGAACAAAATTAACAAGAAACCATATTTACTTTATAGTGATGCACTAATTAGTGGAAGAAATCATCTCCACTATAATTTTAAAAATCCAAAATATCCACATATAATGATATTGGAGATTACCAAGTAGAAAATATCCATCACTAATTCAATTATAAAAGACCACTATCATGGAGTGGTGATGCATGGGCTCAAGAACTTCCTATATGGGATATTTGGTTAGGGTATTTATCTTGAAATATAGTTTATATTCACCTAAGAAATTATCCCTCAAGAATTTGATAGGATGGTGGAGATCATTGAAATAGATGTTTTTTGGATCTGGAACCATCTAAGGATCAAACTTGGGATTTATGACCAATCTTATATATGAATTATTTCATTTCTTGAGAACATGTTTGGAATCCATTATTATGAGGAGACATGCGACATTTATGATTCTGTACACTAGTCCCCAGGGAGGTCATTCTACAAAGGGGTTTCATCTTTAATGTGGACTGATGTGGGGAGAGATTATTTCCCATTGAGGGGATGGTTATAGGGTAGGTAGAGGAGGGTCCAATAACTAATATGGTTCCATAGGAGTCTTGGTGGATGAGAATCATGAAGTGATAAATAAACATGGAAATTAGTAGACCATCAGTTCCAAAATCGATGATGGTAACATTGGAAGAGGGGATTAAAGTAGAGGATATGGCTGTTGAAGCATGAGAGATAATGTTAGAGGCCTGAGGGGAGATAAAATTATATAAGACATATTTGGGTCATGTAGAAGAATTAAGGAAGGAGAAGAAGAATGAGTGTGATATTCATAGGAGAGTTTTGATGAGAATGAACCCCCAACGACCATCAGAATAGTTTAAACTACCAGGATACAATTGATATTTTACTCACGTACCAAGATTTAAATAATTCATATCGATACAAGAAGAAGATGTAACATAATTTATGGTTGAGTATGGAGTCTGAAACTGATGACTCTGAGTCCCATGATGCAACTACCTTTATATAACATGGAGTTGGTGGATGATATTGTCCATAATGTGCAACCATGCTCCACTGGAAGAAGGAAGAGGACAAAATGAAGAACAATTTTTTAATGTCCATAATCAACGAACCATGATAAACCATCAAGATGATAAGATCCAAGGGTAAATTTTTAAGTGGTGAAAAGGAGTCTCACACTGTCATAGGATCTCTAATGAGGACCTCTTTTAGAGATAAGGAAGGTAAGCCCCCATCAAGCCTAGGAATATTGAATGATAATCACAATAGGTAACTCCAACGACAAAAAATTAAAAATTATATCTAACAAAAAAATAAAAATTATATATATATATAATAGATAATATCCACCAATAATATAAATAACTTCCAAACTCCAATGAATAACAGGGATGAGGGTAGGAGATAAGTTATGGGGAGTGGAAACATATTGGGAATGGACTGAACAAATATCATATGGATTCAATCCACCATGGATGAGGTTTGGATAATACAAAATGGGTCCTTGAGAGTTCCAATGACATAGGAAAATGATCTAGGTCCAGTTAGGTTAGTTTGGGGATAAAAATGTGGGTTTGGAAATTTAAATTAATTTTTGGAAAAAAAGAAACAAGAATATTTTCCAAGATGGGGCCACATGGTTTGTTATACTGTGCACCCCTATAGGTGGGGATTAATGGTTTCCCTAATGTGGGAAAATGGTTTTCCAAAGAATGTTCCAACTATGAAAACCCCTACATCATGAGTTTTTAATTTTTTCACTCACAGGTTGCGTGGTGTGGGAATAAATTGTGCCAATAGTAAAAATATTAAAAGGTCCAATTATTTCCCAAAATATCTTCTGAGGAACCCTTAAATATGACCCAAATAAAGAGTGATAAAGTTATTCAATAAAGATTAATTGAAAATAGTACCAAGATGTATGAAAATCCACACTATAGAATCGTTTTTCCCTAAAAAAACTTATTTAGAATCTTCTATGTTAAACATATGAGGTCACTCCACTATCATCAGTGCCTCCCTCCCCCACATCTCATTTTTATCTTGAAAAAGCCACATATATCTCTATACAATGGTATCATACTCCTTTGTAGTACCTTAGTTTTATAAGAAAATATAAAAAATTGATTCTTTGTCACAGATACATCTGGAACCACATCCATATCACTATAGCTCAATTAAAGAGATGGATCTGGAAGATTCTATTGAAGATATAATCCATGAAGAAAATTATGCATCAATGATATCTATGATGGGAGTTTTAAATTGAAATCCACATTATCCACGAAATAAAAAACACAAAAAGGTGCAAAAACATGTGGAGAATGTTTTCCATTCATCCAAATCCATCAATGACCTAAAGGAGGTGAAACATTCTAGAACACCAAATTACCAACTGAGAATACCAATGGTCTATGATGATTATCACTAGAATATTTATACCAGATTTGTGTCTTAAATATCCTTTGATGAATCAAATGAACCTTTACAATCATCTCTTGAATCATGTATGGTCTAAAACCAGAATATTAGTGAAAAATATATTTCATCTAAACAAAATATTTATAACATTTTTTACAAAAATAAAAAATTAAACCCTTTTGAGATACGACAGTAAATAGAGAATACAATTTTTAGATTTCATTTATAAAATGGTTACAATACACAACTAATCCCAAGATGATTTAAATCTTGAAAGTAGTTCACACTGGTTGCGTTGTGATTACAGTATTTTCCTTCTCATGTTAAACTAGAATACAATGTTATGGAAAAAAATCCCCACGAACATCACTTATCGAATCCAGATTTCACATTTTGATATCTTGGAATAAATATTGGTATTTCTCAATAATTACATAACTCTCTAAGAAGATTCACATGATTATCCTTCGATATAGGTAAAATTTGGATTGCATCCTAAAAAACTAGAATTATTGTATCAATATACTCATTAAAAATCATATTCATTAAATCCATAAGGACTACAAGAGCAATGGTTATATCAAATTGAATAAATATATATTCATATTGATTTTACCTACTAATAAATGCACTTATATAAATGATATATTTTTTTATTCAAAATTGATGGTAACAATATAAAAGGTCAGTATATGATATAAACTTCACCAAATTTATCTTGTAAATATAATTATGAATCTATAGAATTGGATACTTGTTATTTTCCATAAATTGATTGAATTTTTGGTTATAAAGTTAAAGGAAAAGTGACAAATTATCTTTCTTAGTTTAGAAAACATGTGCTTCCTAAGTTGACACACATGGGAATATAAATAAAATTTATAAAAGATCATAAAATTATGTATGTTGCTCTTTCATTTCAACTAGATTCATGTCGAATGAAAGAGTATACACTATTCATGTTCTAGGCACTAAGAAAATGAAAAAAATCAACCCCTCTTGCTGATGTAAAACTATAAAATTATCATTGTAAATCATTGAGAAACTAGATGAAAACTGGAAGGAGATAAATGCTCAAATATTTTTAGTTCGGATCAAAAGATTAGTCAAATATTACATTCCCTCTATATGGATAAGATGGTCCGACTCAAATCATCCTTGGTTACTATTATCCATGACATATTAGCACATCCCACCAGGAGTAGTAAAGGAGATCCTTCGAAGATATTAATCCATTTGGAATTTATTGGTAATGAGCATGTTCATACCGAAAATGATATCAAGAAATTTCATGTCGAGAAATAATAAATCCCATAAAAGATTGATATATGATAATAAGAAAACAAAATTAGGACTATTGAGACCTATCTCTCTGTTTTTTAAGGGGCATGGTAATATCCATTTCATTAGATGAAATATCTATAGGAATATTAATTCGATTCACAATATGGGATGAAATAAATGAATGATATGAACCCGTATTAAATAAAAGGAATCTCTAATGATGAATATATAGTGATGGTACCTCCCATATTTTATGGATCCATATCTACTAACTATGAAGTCTTTTCCAATCCTTGAATAAGAATTATTCCAAATTCTAGTTGTTATAACCCCATTTTTGAAGTGAATCATCTAATAGAACCAGATATTTATTAAGCTCTGAGGATCTAGTTCTACTACAAAGATTGTAATATACAATGATTAAATTTATTAACTGATCTGAGAATCTACTAGAACCATATAACATGGAAGCCTCATTAAAACACATTTTTCATTCATTTGATTTCCTCACTAGTGACAATATAATTTGATCTCTACCTAGAACTACAAAAGATATGGTAATGAAAAATTAACTATTTCCACATATTGATGATATATTTGACCAGTTTAATCGAAATATGTTGTTCATGGCGATTAGTCTTAGATGATTTTAAAATTAGATGAGAATAAAATAAAATTATATACATAAAATTTCTTTATAGAGTACAAATGACCATTATGAGTACATTTTCATGACATTTGGTCTAACCAATGCTCCTGTAGTCATTTTGGAATTATTGTAAATGAATATAATTGAATATATAGAAACATTTATGGTAGAATTTTTTGGTGAAATCCTTGAATAATCTATAAATGATGGGGATCATGTGCGTCATATGATAAAATTAATGGAATTTTTTATTAAATGCAAACATTATTCCATGATATCAAAATATGATTTCTAGTATTAAGAAATTATTTTCAATTGAATTTTGGTGTTAGAAAATTGTGTTTAAATTGAAACTAGGATGGTAAAAGTTGTTATCATATGGGAAATATAGTAAAATAATTTCGAGAATCATAGCTTCTTGGGTATGGCTAGTATTATCACCAGTTTGTAACGAACTTCAAAACATTGGAATATCTAATTAATTAGTTATGTGAATGGAGTAATTTTTTACCGGAACTAGGAATGTCAGATTTATTTGGATAAGATTAGTCTTTTATTGACTACAGTGATCGTGTCGAAACTTCCAATGGTCGTGTAGATCTATGTGGTATTCTAGGATCCATCAGGTATTCATTTGGGATGTCTTCTTATGAAGGGTGGTCATGTCATTGCTTATGTATCTCAGAATATTAGGATAAATAAAAATAATTATGGGACCCATGACATTGTACTCATAGTTTGGAGGAATTATCTTAGTAGTTGGTGAAATTACCTTTTCAGATAAAGGTACTCTATGCATTCTGACCACAAAATCATTAGTTGTATTTTCTTGAAAAAATGATCTGAATCTCTATCGTAAGAATTAGGTAGACTACTTAAATTATATTTATGTTGACATAAACTATAAAATACATAAAACACGTGTCATAACAAATGATTTATGATGGATACTTATGACCTAGGCTGAGTGAAATAGTTAGAATAGTTGATCTTGATGTCTATTTTTCATAGTTTTATATTCAAGCCCATGAATTAGGGGATGAGTTATCCTTTGGTAGTTGTTAGATGAAATACTCTATTCTCATGTTTATTCTTTAGGACCAACATATTTATTATGAGTTCCATTGAACTATAAAAATACTTTATAATGGGAAGATCTTGCCCGAATGATCATTCTCCATGAAATTAATTCTTTGTTATCAAAATCGTTACAATTTCCTATTATCATTCAGGAAATAAATTATTAGGTATATCTATATTTCCATGTTTATAATACACTAGGGAACCAAAAATATGTTATATGTCATGGGGTAATCGATTATCATGTCCATGTATGAGAGGGGGCTCTTCTAAATTTTCCTCTTGTCTTTATATGTGAAAAGTAGTAAAGGCTGAGAACTAGAATCCTTCAGGTTTTATCCTACCACATCATGTCCCAACATGGAAGTGGGATGAGATATCTATTTATGTTGTGGTTGTGTATCCACATACCCTATTAATGAATAATGTTATATTGGTTGTGATTGATAGGATAAATAAATTAGATCACAACATAATAATTCATGATTAAACAATAGTTTAGGAGATAGTAAATATCTATGTATATGATATAATTTTGGATTCAGGTAGTTATATATACTAGAGTATATCATATAGATTCCTAGTTTACTTCTTTTTTTGGAGATTCCTTTAAGTGGCACTAGGATCTAAGGTTATATAGTGTATGGAAAACTATCTGCAGTTATATGGCCACATAGAAAGTGTAATACCAATTTATTATGAAATTATTTTCACATACTTTCTATAAATTTATGGATCCTGAGATGACCATTTTTGGTTGGTTGTGTCTTCATATAATAATATATACCATTCTACGATTAGAATGGAATCTTTCAAGGTCGTATATGGTTACCTTTTCAAATAGTTGTTTCGTTGGTATATGATCAATGATAGTTCCATGGATTGTATGAGTTTGATCATGATATGACATAAAAGGTTAATTTAATTTATTATATGGAGTTGAATGCATAGATATAGTATATGTATTATGATTAATCATCAAATATCGATGGAATTTTCAGTTGGTGATCTTGTGTTCTTAAATGTTTCACCTTGTCTGGGTAAATAAATGCTTGTATGGGAAGGAAAACATGCTCCAAATTTTTTGATACCTTTTAGTATATTTGAGATGCTGAGGAAGGTCACAAAATATTTAGAACTTCCACCACTAATGATGTTGATACATAACATGTTCCATGTATCAAAAATCTAAAATTATCTTTCTGGTCCATCTCATGTTCGGGGAAGGGGTGATCATATTGTGGATCCAGATTTATCTTCGACTAAGCATCCAATAAGGAATGTTGATTCTAAAACCAATGTAATTTGTGGTAGGTTGATACCTTTGGTTTTAGTACTATATATGAAAATTCATGACACTCATTAGATATGCGATATTGGGAAACTGATGAAGGAGAAAGGACATCAACAATATGACATGGATGATTCAGAATATGATTTATGGGGATACAAACATACTATGGTTGGTAGGATGTAACATAAGATTACAGTTTTGTGGTATATCTTATCCCTGATATTGATCCTTATTTTTTGGTTCTCAATTAGGGTTTCATTATGTAAAAACTTTCAAAAAAAATTGGATTTCTTGGCATCTTCATAGTTGGTTCTCGGTTTGAAAAAATTGTTCACAATTCTAGTAGAAACCATGAAAATCCAAGCAGTGGTGGTTTTCATGATTGGTGGATGGTTTTTAGGATTGTTTCCCCCTAGGATAATTTTTGCAACCTGACTAGTAGTAGTACAAGATTATTGAACCATGTTTGAATACACGTGTAGCCACATCCAAGAAAATGTTCCCGTAAAAAATTTTATTCAAAACATTTATTTTAAAAATTTCTAACCCTATCCCCTCACATGAATAATTCAACATCTAACATTTTACTCTATCATTGGGGCTCTCAATGACCCATTTTGGCACATCATAACCCCATATATCATGGTTAAAAGCGAAGAAATCCTCATTCTTTCCATTCCTATTATGTTTCCTTTCTCTATTCCTTATACCAAGATCTCTTAATCACTCTTCATAGGGGTGTGTTAGATATCTGTTTTTGGGAGGATATAATCTAATATGATTTATATTTTTTATCTAGGTTTTATTCCAATTTATCTTTTGTCGAAATTATTCTTTGGAATTTCTCATTACACCTGTTGTATTAATGATCTCACTATCTACGATAGGTGGTTCATTTTAAAAATTATTATATGAATATCCATAAAGTTATCTATTTTATTTCATAGATTTTGATTAAAAAATAATGAAAATTATATTTAATTGGAGATTTTAATTGTATTTTCCATGGAATTTTTATAAAAACAAAAATTCCAATATATCAGGGATTTTTCTGTTGAGTTAGATGGATTGGTGTGATAGGGTATTTCCTTAATTCTCAGTAAAAAGTGTCCCTAAGAGTTATAAATATGTATTATTACATAAATTTTTTATTTTAATGGTCATGTATGAGACAAGAAATTTTATAACTTGTGAATCATTATTACATGTTCCAATAGGTTAAGGATTATCCCCAAAAAACATCGAGTTTTCTAAAGACACTGACACTACCAACATAGAAGTGGTATGAGATATATATATACATTGGGGTCATATTTCCACATACCTTGAAAATGTAAATTGATATATGTGTTTTGGTGGATTTTCTTAACTAATCACCTAAATTATTACCAATTCATGATTCAACCAATGATAAAGAGTTAGGTAATCTCTAGGAAAAAATTATTATTTGGAATTAGGGATATAGATATCATATAGTTTAGTACGACAGACCTAGTTTACATCCAATTTATGGAGAGTCATTCATGAGGCACTAGGATATTATGTTTATTTGAGTATGTAATACCATCCATAATCAGATATATAGATGGAAAAGGATATATATATTCTTGGGGATATTTTATGTGATTTTATTATCAATTTTAGTGAATTTTGGGATGTCCATATAGGTAATTTTTAGATTTCATAAAACAATAGATACAATCCGATGATAAAAATGGATCATTGAAGGGCCTTGTATGGTTGGACATACAAATAAGTATTGTGTCTATCTGAGAACAGTGAATGTTCCATGGATGGAATAATCGTGTTTCAAGAGATGATATAAAATGTTCATTTAACTCAACAGAGGGTGTTGAAGGAATATATTTTGTATATGTGTTATGTTGATCATAAAAATAGATTATTTGAATTATTATTTGGGGATCATGTGTTGTTGTGTGTTACACCTTGTTTAGTTTATCGACGAATTGCAAGGTAAGGGAAACATCCTCTTCATTTTGTGCTGTCTTTTGAGGTTTTTGATCATGTGGGAATGATATCTTACCATTTTGAAAATACACTATAGACAACATTAAAATATAATGTGTTTCTTGTATCACTTCTCTTAAATAATCTTTCTGATCATTCTCATCTTCTAAGATGGAGTAATATACAGGAGGATCCTGATCTATCAAAGTTTTAGAATTCCATTGAGATAGTCAATTATGAATCCTAGGTAAATCCTAGGAGGATGATACCTTTAGTTATATTGATATGAAGGCATAGTCCTGAAACTCATAAGTCGTGGGAGAGGTAGGCACTAATGATGGATTAGTGGCCTCATCTTTTTTACATGTAATCAATATAGCATCATTCTTAGTGATAAAATATTCAGTGAGGAATTGTTTTTAACATCCTATTTCTATTTTGAAGTATTCCTTAACCCCTATTATTATCGTGATTTATTATTTTCTCATTTAGTTTTTCATTTGATGAAATGTTGGAGAAAAATAGAAGTTTTTGGGATATTCATTGTTGGCACATTATTTCCCCAAATAGTGCCCACATCTAGTTAAATGAATGAAAAAATGTGAAATTTTGGTATTCACAGTTGGCCCATTATTTGAAAAAAAATTCTCCACATTGGAAAACCCATGAAAACTCACTAGTAGTTGATTATGTATTGTGCATGTGGTTTGACAAACTATGTTTCTCCCTCGAGGATAATCTGTTACAAAATTTTTTTCTTTCAAGAATACATTTATAATTACAAAAAACTATTTTTTATCCCATTATTGGGCCTAACATGACCTTGAAATTTTTCATAGTTCATTTGATTACTTAATGTAATACCCCCTAATTTCGTAGTATGTTATCTCTTCAATGATATTCAATGACTTGTGTTACATGAAACACCGAGTTTGAGCACACCACGACTTTCCAAACATGTCGTTCAAAAAGAATTTATGAATAGTTTTAACTAAATGTTGAATTTAATATAATACAAATAATTTTAACATACATATTATGTTTTTTAGACATAATATAAAAACAAAATCAATTTTTCAGATATGAGAAGTATTTTCCAAAAAACTCAATTTTGCCACCTTTTAATCAAGAACCATTTTTAAATACAATATTTTACACATTTTTATATTAAATTTGACAAAATAAACATATTATTTAGAATCAGGACATAAAAATTTATTTTGGATAAAATTTCGGCGTTTTTCTATAAACTTGTATATTTTGACGCATAATGAAACATAATAAATTTTAATTAGAAAAAACATCTTTTGTCTATATAATTTATAACATTAAATTATAAATTTGAGTGGTTATAAAGTATCATTAGATTATATTTTTTATCATTTAATATACTTTATATAATTGGATATAATTTCACATTTAAACATGACATAATCAAGTGTTAATCTTTTGAACGTTATTATTTCATAAAAACATGCTTCTTGTTTTGACAACAAAAATTATTTTTAAATTAATTTCTGAAAATTGTTTGTTTTGAATTTCGAAAAATGGATTCCATATTTGGAAACAGGAGGTCCAAATTGTATAAATAGGTAACATTTATTTTTAGACATTATGAATATTTACTTCAGTAATTATTTTATTTACCATGGTTAATTGGTAAATCTAGTAAATAAGGGAAAATAAATATTATTATAATAATGTTAAATTACCCTAACATATGTCATATTCATATTTTTTGATACATTACCAACCATGTTCATCCTTGGAAATTTTTTGGGACAACATGGAGCCACTTGAGAGTGATAATGAAACTTTATATTAGTTAATTTAATGTAATGACAAAAATGACATAGACATATATCTTTTAGTAAAACAAATTTTACAAGGTGTTATATATGTTATAATATAGATTATAAATATTTAATATATATCTAAAAATTTTATATAAATAATGGTATTTGATTTATAATTTTTAGACATTAAATAATTAAATTTATTTATGAAATAATGATGATGTAGTAATAAACTTATTAATGAAAGAATAAAATAAATGGTATTATAAATATTAAAATAAATATAATTTCAAAGTTATTATGAAATCAAAGAATTTTATAAATTAATATGAAATTTTTTTATTGATTATATGTATCTTGTTTGAAGTAATCAAGTTGTGATGAATTTCTCAAAAACCAAATACTATGTAGTTTCAAAAATTAACATAAATGAGTTTTTTGTAAAAAAATATTATATTTTTAAATTATATAATATTCCTAAAAATATAAAGTTCGGAAAAAGGGCTTAAATAATATTTTATATGTCATTAATAAATCACTTGATATTATCTTAGAAGTTTAGAGTATGTTTATTAACCATATAGTGTAAGAATAGAAGAAGACACAGTAAAAGTTAAACTATTTAACTACGAGTTAAATCTAAATGTTAAGGTTAATATAGTGACCTAAACTTATATAAAACCTATTGGTTGATTGGTTTTTGAATCATCTAAACCTTATCGTAAAAATAAATCATGTTCATGCCATTAGAAACCGAAAATAATTTTATTATAAAATAATATTTCAAGCTTTTACTAAAGTGACCTCACCTCTCTTATAAAAGGGTACTTACCCTTCTCTCAAAATCACACCTACAATGATATTTTACTCATCCAAAACATTCCCAAATATCATTCCATCATTACCCACATCAAACTAGAGTCCTTAATCTAATCATAAATCCAACCTATGTATCCCTTTTGATCAACTCAAAATGAAACACCGAAAGAAGAGATAATAATTTCACCAACCTCTTTCATGTTCTTTTCTTCTTCCACTTCTTCTTTCTCTGTTGTTTCCATAGAAAAATAATAACCCAAGTACATCCCACATACTGTGATGTTATTATAAATATGTTTCAACCATATTCATTATTCTATCCATCCTATAAATGAAAAATTCACCAAACGTGAGTACGTAAGACTTACCGTCTCCCCGTTGTGGTGTAGGTTTTTATTTAAGCGCATCATTATTTGGATGGGTATAATAATGAGTATAAATGATGTAAATAATAAATATAACATGTTAATTTTTCTCTATATATAATATAAAATCTAATTACATATGAATTTACCATCACTTCAATAATATTTTCGCTCGTATGTACGTACGGATTACAGTCTCCACGACGAGATGAGATTCATTTCCACATTCACCATTAAATGATAATCATAAAAATATATATTATTAATAAGTATGTATTATATGAAATAATAATTATAATTAATATATATATATATTTAATTAGGTACATACATATATCTTATTCACTTCCTTCCATTTAATACAATATGAAAACAGAAACAACATTTATACGTACGTACGACCTATTGTCTCTATAGACGATGTTTTCCATTTCATATATCTATCTATCATTAATATTTATATTCTAAATATATATGATATATAAATAATGTTTTATATTCTTGAATTATGTAAATCATGATCTAAATTATATGATCAGTAATAACAAGTTAAAACACGTATGATAAAGAAAGCGATTATTACATGAAATGTTAATTTATCATTGAAATCATTATTAAATGGGTATTATAAAGTCATAAATGAGTAATGTATGATATAATAAATATGAATATGGTTCTCATACAATTTAATAACATAATATGTCCATTATACATGAGTTTAAACATACCCTCGACCAAAGTAATGTGCTTGGTAAGGGTTAATTTCACAATCGCATTATTATCAGAGGTTATTTTTACATAAGTATCTAATGGGACCTCTTTATCATCCACATCCATGTATCCTAAAAATTTATTTCAAAACATTGGTTTTACTATTTACTATAACATGTTTTAAATTTATTTATACCCTTGTATTACTTTTTATAAAATGATTTTAAAGGAATCATTCTGTCGTTTTCCAAACAAGGTACTTTATGACCTTTTCGACAAATCAAGGTAAGGATGTTTTTTCACATATATGATGGGTGTATTTATTCTCCATTATTATATCACCTTTTAAGCTTCAATAACAATATTATATTAATATTTTCAAAAAAAATGTTTTATATTATAATTAAGTGATTCTTAATTTATTTCCAAATAGAAAGAGATATTTCTCTCAAATAGTTATATTCATCTATGTCAACATCCTTTGATAAATATTACACTGGTTTGATGTTGATTTATTATGATACAAATATTAAATATTTTATTTAAGGTTTTTTGATATGTTTGACTATGGATGTGTTATTTTAATACCATTCATTTTTTATGGTTAATGTATTGGCATTTTGTATGCTAGTTTTAATATGAATGTTTATGTTATGTTTCAAAATTTTCATATAAGGAATGTATTGGACTTAGTAAGTGATGATTGGATCCTGATATTTCTCATCGATTAATTGGTAAGTCTCATGAGAAAACTAGACGTGAAATTGGCCAAGCAATCTTCCAATTTGATATATGGTTTTGGGAGAGGCCTTAATTATTTTTAGACGTCTTGGCCGAGGCATTGAAAAATGATTCAAAATGTCCAACATTATACATTCCGTCATTATGAAAATAATATTGATGGTTCATGGGGTAATTTGACTAGTAGAAGACCCATAATTATGTTTTATTATAGAATTATTTACTCGGATCATATTTCTTCCATAAAGTGTTCATGTTTATTATTTGTAAAGGCATGTTTTTTCAATTATTAATCATGCCTAATGATTATGTTATCTTCCACTATATTGCGTACTCTTACTGATCATTAGAGCCCACCCCTATCTTATGTTTCATTTTCCTAGGATATGAAGAAGTTAGTTATTAGTGACTTGTAGGAATAATCTTGGAGGCTTGAATGTTTCTAATAGAATAAATTGGTGTCTTATTTCATTTCATGTTGTAATGGTGAACTTATATATATATTCTTACCAACCCTACTAAACTAATCGGTCATTCGGGATTTGAACCCTTGTGATCATGAAAATGTTATGTAATAATTCACCAACTCTATATAACTGGTGTTGGGGCATTACTATTCATATCAGGGGATGTTTAGTACAACCCATGGAAACTAGATTTAGATAAACACTAATTATATAACATTACCATAAGATAAACATGTATAATTAGTATCGAAAATCATTCTATAATTTTGGTAATGTAGATATTTTTTGAATTTTCCAAGAAATACATCCCTGTCTGGATACGATCAGGTAGAGGCGGTTCTGGAGTAGATGTACATAAGAGTGGAAACTCCGACAAGGAGTTTCAAGCTTGACCCCTGGTATGTTGGTACATGACAATAGGACTTGATGCACTCTTGGTTATGACACTCCCATGAGATATGCTTAATATAATTCACATTTTCTTTACATTCCATTATAAAATATTTAGGAGTAAAAACATCCTTAAAGAAAAAATTTTATGATTATAGATTATATTCATAATATTTTCAATTTACGTTATGTATTTTTTAAGTTTTGAATTATGAAATGTGATTCATAAACTAACATGGTGTATGACATTGTTTAGAAATGGTGCGTCATATAAGGAATGATATTTCTAGCAATACTCAAGATCCAATGATTAAGATGGATCGTATCTTTCATTGTATTAAGCCAACATTTAAAAGGGGAATAGTCTCCCACGTATTCTCATCATATGAATAAATAGTATCAAGTGTTAATAAGATAAGTAAGGAATTCTATGAGTCCTATGGCATTGATGGGAAGCTTGAGAAGAATAGTATAGTAGAGAAAAATATGGATAAGGGGAAGAGGGAAAATAAAGATTTTCTCATATGTGATAACTATGGAAATAGTAACCCTGGTAAATGATTGAAGAGAATGGGAATCTATTATAATTGTGGAGTAAATGGACACCATGTACGTCATTGCAAGGGTAAGAAAAAGGTTCCAAATGTACAATGCTACATCTGCAAGGAGTTGGGACACTATACGAATCAATGTCCAAATCATCAAACTATGCCCAAATGATGCTATTGGAAAATAATCAGGATATGATACTACCCCAAATGAATTGGAATGACTATTGTTATTATGTTGTTAATAAATAATTATTTCATTTGTGTGTTGTATAAATGATGTACTAGTTATATAAATTATGGAAATAATTTTGGATTTTACTACAGTACTATTTAATTAAGGATTTGAGATTGTATGGTGCCAAGTAAAGTTACACAGTTTCAGGTTAACAATTTGGAAAATACATGGTTGAAGGAAAGGAAAACCATAATATGGTCTTGATACTAAAGTAGTGGTTTTGGAATAAGGGATGGTTGAATATGATAAATTATATTCGATATTCTAGACTATCTTGTAACTGATTAATGGTTTGTTTATTCCATCATTATTGGAATATTCAATTTTTTGGATATAAAGAAAATAACTAGTATTCTACAAGAAATAAGGGAGTATGAATGTAATCAATATGGTTTTATGGAAATTCAGGGTGTTACCATTTTTTAAAATAATATATTATGAAGGTATTCATATGTTATTATGTGGCAAAAGAGATATCCATTTTGTTTACATTCCTTATTAATTTTGTAAAGTGAGTTTTGAAAGAAGTATCTTGGATAAGTCAAAAAATGGAATGGATTAGGGTTGAAGTTGGATACTATTATTAAAATTTATTCATTTCATAAGATTATTTTTCAATTGTTATAAAAAGGACAACTCTAAGGTCGGGTGACAACATGTCACATCCGGCAAGGCCATGAGGCTTGATCCTACAATTGAAGGGAGACAAAGGTGGATCTACTACCACTAACATACATGATGTCTTGGTTTTTATAATGTAGGTTTTTAATATTCTGACAGATTAATTATAAATTCAATAATTTTGGAACCCTATATGATTAGGATAAGTATAATATTTTTAATTCTATCATCTTTTGGAGTGAAATATGAGTTTCTAGTAGGAATTATTTGAAGGGTGAAACTATACTTGTCAAGTATATATATATATTTCTCATATTCAATGAATAAATTAATTCTTATACTTTAGGGAAGAGATCTTGAAACCAAAAATGTGTTATCATAATACCACATGTTTTGTTAAACCGATGATATTTTACATCATCTTAGATTGATGGCTTTGAGGCCCTCAATTTTACACTTATTTCAGATTGATGACCTCAATAACTCCCTAAAAAAATTTACATTTTCCCAAAAATTATGTGTCTCTAATTTCCACCAATGTTCTCCTAATCAAGATCATAATTTGGTGGTGACTTTTCCATTTCTCTTTCCCTCTTATTAAGAATAAATTTTATTAACCCAATTTCTGATGTGGGTTTTCCACAAATTTTTTTTTCTATTTTTAACCATTTATTTTTGAAGAAAACTTTCTATTTTCAAGGAAATAATTTATTTATGGAGGGTATAATGTAACACCCCACAATTTCATAGTAAATTATCTCTTCGATGAATTTCAATGACTTGCGCTACATGCAACACCGAGTTCGAGTGCACCACGACTATCAAACCACTCGTTCAAAAAGAGGTTATAATCATATTAAATAGACATTTAATTTTATATACTATAAATAATATTAACATCCATATTATGTTTTTTAGACATAATATAATAACAAATACAATTTTCCAGATAAAAGAAGTATTTTTCAAAAAATTCAATTTTACCGCCTTTTAATGGTGAACCCTTTTTAAAAAAAACATTTGACTCTTTTTTATTTTCAATTTTAAAAAATAAACTTCTTATTTAGACTTAAGTCATAAAAAATTAGTTTGGATAAAATTTTAGTATTTTTCTGATAACTTTCATATTTTGATGAATAGTGATAAATAATAAATTTTAATTAAAGAACCTTTTTAATCGAAATAATTTATAGTGTAACATTATAAATTTGAGTGGTTTTAAATTATCATTAGATTTTATTTTTATCATTAAATATAATTTATGTCATTGGATGTAATTTTATAGTTAAACTGAACATAAAGAAGTGTTAATCTGTTGATATTTATTATTTCATAAAAACACGCTTTTTGTTTTGACAACGAGAATTAATTTAAAATTAATTTCTTCAAATTATGTGTTTCGAATTTGGAAAAATGTATTCCATATTTGGAATCAAGGGGTCCAAAATTGTGTAAATAGATAATTTTTATTTATAGAACTTATGAATATTTACTTCATTATATATTTTATTTAACTTGGTCAAAGGTAAATCTAATAAATAAGGGTAAATAAATATTGTTATAATAATATTAAATTATCCTAACATGTGTCCTATTCCTATTGGTTTATACTTTTCTGACCATGGGAATCCTTGGGTCATTTTAGGGACTACTTGAAGCCACTTTGTAGTGTTAATGACACTTTATGTTAATTAATTTAAAATGAAGACAAAAATGACTTAAACATATATCTTTTAATAAAACAATTTTTACTTGGGGTTATATAAGTTATCATTTTAACTATAAATAATTATTTTAAATATAATTATATTTCCTACATTATGTTTTTTTATTTATAATTTTTTGACATTAAATAATAAAATTTATTTATGGCATAATGATGATGCAGTAATTACATTATTAATGAAATAAAAAATAAATGGAATTATAAATATTTAAATAATTATAATTTGAAATTTTTTATGACATAAACTAATTTTATAGGTGAAAATTACATGTTATGATTGATTCAATGTATCTTTTTCGATGTACTAAAGTTGTGATTACTTTCACAAAAACCAAATACTAAATAGTCTCAAAATTGAGATAAATGGTTCTTTTAAAAAATATATTATATTATTAAATTATATAATTTTCCTAAAAATATAAAGTTCCACCGAAGGTATTAAATAATATTATATATGTAATTAATTAATCATTTTAGGTTCTCTTGAATGTTTAGTGTATGTCCATTAACCATATAGTGTATAAATACAAGAAGACACGGTAAAATTTAAACTATTTAACTAAGCATTAAATCTAAAAAATAAAGTTAATATGGAGACCTAAAACTATATAAAAACTACTGGTTGAGTATTTTTCGACCCATACTCACCTTATCCTAAAAATAAATCATTTTTGCGACAATATATATAGAAAATTATTTTATTATAAAATAATATTTCATGCTTTTTCTAAAGTGACCCTTATCTCTCTTATAAAAGTGCACTTCCCCATCTCTCAAAATATCACATCCAATGCCATTTGGATCATCCAACCCTTTCCCAAATATCTTTCTAACATTCCTAAAATTATCCTTGAGTCATTACTTTGATAATAAAGCAATCCTATGGAGCCCTTTCTATCAATTCAAAACCAAACACCCGAAAAAGAGGTAATAATTTCACCACCCTCTTTCATGTTCTTTTCTTCTTCCACACCCTCTTTCTTTGTTGTTTCCATAACAAAATAATAACTCCAGTACCTCCTAAATAATTTGATGTTATTATAAAATTGGTACAACCATAATTTCTATTCTATCCATCCTATAAATGAAAATGTCACAATAGGTGTGTCTGTACGGCTTATCGTCTCCACATCATGGTGAAATTTACTATTCAAGCACTTAATTATTTGGATGGGTATAATAATGAGTATAACTGATTTAAATAATAGATATAACACATTGATGATTATTTATATATGATATACCATAAAATTACATATTATTTCACAAACAATAAAATTATATTTCCGCACATGCGTACATATGGATTACCGTATCCACGACACACTGAGATTCATTTCCACATTCACCATTCACCGATGATTATAAAAATATATATAATTAGTAATTATGTAATATATGACATAAAAATTATTATTAATATATACTTAAATATATGTACTTATATATATCTTATTCACTTACTTCTATTCAATACCATATGAAAACAGAAATAGCGTTTATGCGTACATAAAACCTACCGTCTCCAAAAATGGTGTTTTCTATTTCATATATCTATCTATTATACATATTTATATTATAAATATAACTGATAAATAAATCATTTTTTATATTCTGGAAGTATTTAAATCATGATCTAAATGAGAGGATCATGAATAAAAAGTTAAAACATGTATGATAAAGAAAGCGATTATTACCCGAAATTATAATTTAACATGGAAATTATTGTTAAATTTGTAGTATAAAGTCATAAATGAATCATGTATGATATAATAAATATGGATATGGATATGGTATAATTTAATAACATACTATGGTAATAATAAATGAGGTTAAATTTACCCTCTACCAAAGGAGGGTTCTAGTTAAGGGTTAATTTCACAATCTCTTTATTATCTGAGGGTTTTTTACGTAAGTATCTTCTGTGACCTCTTTATCATCCACATCCATGTTTTGTAAAAATGAATTTCAAAACTTTTTTTTTACTATTGACAAGGCTATATTTTAATGTCATTTATACCATTTTTTGACATTATATAAAATGGTTTGAAAGGAATCTTTCCGTCGTTTTCCTAACAAGGTACTTTATGACCTTTTCGAAAATTTTTGGTAAGAATGTTTTTTTAACTTATATTGCAGGTGTGGTCATTCACTATGGTTATATCACATTTTAAGCATCCCTTAAAATCTTATAAGAGTATTTTCAGAATAAACGTTTTATTTTATAATTATGTTACTCTTAAATTATTTCAAAATAAAAAGTGATATTTCCCTCAAATAGTATTGATTTCATCTTTGCCAACAACCATGGATAAATTTTACACTTTTCTGAAGATGATTTATTATGATACAAATCTTCCATATTTTATTTATGTTTTTTTGATATGATTGACTATGGATGAGTTTTTTATACCATTAGTGGTTTATTTTTAATGTATTTACATTTTGTATGCTAGTTTTAATATGAATGTTTATGTTATGTTTCAACCTTTTCAAATGAGGAAAATATTGGACTTAGTAAGTGACTGGTGGAGCCTAATATAACTCATCATTTAATCGGTAGGTATCATGAGAGGATTAGAGGTGGAATTGACTAAGGCCTTTCCCAATTTGATATATGGTTTTTGCTGACGCCTTAATCATTTATAGACATCTTGGTCGAGGCCTTGACAATTTATTATTTACTCAGCTCATATAACTTCCATTAAGTGTTCTTGCTTTTTTTTTAAAGGCATGTGTTTTCAATTATTCAACATACCTAATGATTATGTTATGTTCATATATATTGGTTACTCTCACATGGGATTTGAGCTCACTCATATCATCTGTTTCATTTTCTTTGGATATGAAGAAGTTAGTTAAGAGTGACTTGTAGGCATAATCTAGAAGGATTGGTTGTTTCTAATGGAATAAAATAATGTTTTATTTTTTTCAAGTTGTAATGTTGAAATTATGTATATATATTGTTTCCATGGATACTTAACTTATCATTCTTTCCTTATTTGATCCCTTGTGATCATGACAATGATATTTAATAATGCCCTAACACTAGGTAACTGGGGTAAAGGTGTTACACTCATGGATCCATTTTTTTATCCTCCTAAACCCTTCCAAGTATGTTTATTTTAGTCCTTTCCTAGTATGTTTATCTCCCAATTCCCTCTATTACACTATTTTAATTATGTATTTTTATATCACTATTTTAATGGAGGATCAAATCTATGTAGTTTTAGATGTTGAATATATTATTGATTCTTGTAACTAATTTGTAATTTTTTCTAAAATTTCTAGTCATTGGAATTATTTTCTTGATCCCATGATCTATATTAATTTTCTTGGTTATGGTGTTTCATATGATAAAACCTAAATTGACTAATTGATGTCAATTTATCTGATGCAAATTAAAGTAAAGGATATAAATTTAATGCCTTCCAAATAGTTTTACCAAAACAAAATTATATTAATTTAGGGATATGAATTGATTGTGAGATAGATTTGTGGAAAACCCAAAATTCCAACGGATTAAGGTTTTTGGGTGAAATGTTTGTGTAATATTATTATATGGGGTTACCATAATTCCTAGTGAGAAGTCCCCCTAGAACTAAGAATTTATTCCATTACACGAATCATTTAATCTGGTTTCCATTTATGTGATGGGAAATTGATTAATTTGTATATCATTATAATGCATTCCAATATCTGGAGGTCAAGAACCATAATCCATCAGGTTTTATATCGCCCCCTTCAGTCCCAACATGGATGTGGGATGAGAAATATATGGAATTTTCCCTTTGGTTTCTATGCACCAAGAGAATGAAGAATGTGAGATGGGTTTTTTTGATAATATGACATAAATAGATCACATCATACCCATTTACAATTAAACTAATGTTTTAGAGATGGTAAATCTCTTTATATATGATATTATTTGGTTTCATGGATTAAAATTTATTACAGTTTCTAATAGATAACTCATCTTTACTTCTGTTTTTTAGAGATTCCATCATGATGAACATGGATCTCATTTTAATTTGAGTATGAGATACCATCCATAGTCAGATTTCCAGATATAATGATCCAAAAATATTCTTAAAGTTATTCATCCATCCTAGGTTCTCCACTTCAGTGGATCTTATGATGACCATTTGGGGATTCTTGGGTTTTCTTTTAACAATAGTAACCATTTTTTGGATTATATTACATCCTATCGAGGCCTTGTATGTTAATCCTTATAATTATTCATTGTGTTTGTTGATATTAGACTAATATTAGTAGTTTAGACCATGATTTGTTCAAGATATGATAGAAAATGAAAAACAGAATCATTAGAAGATGTTCATGTCCCAAATTTAGTATATGTATCATGATTATCTTTATTGTGGAATGTTGCAATTATCAGTTGGTGATAATGTGTTCTTTAATTTTCCCCAAGATGGGGTCATCAATAGCTTGGGATTTCATTTAATATTTTTCTTCTTTTTTGGAACCTTTTAATGTTTTTTATCTATTGGGGAGGGTGGAAAAAATTCTATAAATTAGTCACCAACTGACAGATATATATAACATTTTCCATGTATGACAACTCTAAAAGTATCATTCTGATATATCCATGTTTTTAGGTGGATTGATACTGAAGGAGAGCCCAATTTATCTCTGAATGAGCATCCATTTATGATTATTGATTCAGAATCAAAATTACCTCTTGGATGGATGATAAATTCTGTTATAGTTTTATGTCAACGTAGTCCAAATCCTCATGATACATGCGAGGGGTAGGCTCCGATAATGGAGTCATGTCCAATTATTTTATACATGGATTATTCTTAACTGAATTTCATGGGATATAAAGTTTCTATTGTTGGTAGGTTTTAAAATATTGTTAGTATTTTCAGGAACACCTTAAGAAGTCTATTTTTAATTCATTTTTTGGGTCATAAATAGTATTTATTTGAATTAAATAATGCAAAAAATTGGAGCTTTTTGGGAAAGGTATGGTTGATGGATGGTTTTCCCAAATCTTGCACCCTTCTAGTGTGATCTATGCTAACCCAGGAAGTGGGGGTTTGAACAGTTGGAGAATGGTTTTGAAAATAGTGTTACCACCGTGAATAATGTATGAAAACATGCCGGTAAGGGAATATAGTATGGGAAACGAGTTTCAAAAACTCCGCGGACACCTCCAAGAAACTATGTGTGAAATTACATTTTATTCTTAGAATTCATTTATAATTATTGATCCCCCAATTTTATCCCCCTCTATGGACTAAATCTAAATAAATCATTTTCTTATGTCATTCGATATCTCATGGATCTATTTTTTTCCTCGAAACCCCTTCCATGGTAGATCAATGATATTATATCTTCCTTCGATCCATTCCATAAATTTTTCCTCTCCACATTCATTGTATATCTCTCTCTTCATCTCTCTTCATTAGTAATTTTTTGGACTCTATGTTTCTGGATTGTCTAATCAATCATTTTTAGGATTTTAAATCTAGTTCTGATTCTATGAACTCATTTCCAATGTTCTCCATTAGAGTATCGCATTGTAGGTGTCGTTTCTATGTTTCATTGATCTATGGTAGGTTGTACTATTTTTGATATTCCATATTATTAACAGTAAATTGATTTATTTAAATTAATTTTGATCTTTTAAATATTATTTATTGATTTATATTTAATTTCTTTAAATTAATTCGATAAAAATAAATTCCATTGAATTGAGGATTTGGATTGGAATTAGCATAACATTTGGGAAACCCCCCAGTTCAGCCAAATTGGGGTGTGTTTGTGGAATTTTATGAAATGATGTGATGGGGGATTACCATAATTCCAAGAGGGAAGGTGCATGAAGGAACCACAACGACATTTTATGACATGAAGTGTCGATTTTGGTGGCATGGTATGATATGGGGATTGTTGATTTTTTCAAAAAACATTTGTGCCAATAAGTAAACGAAAACCACCTGATACATTTGTTCATACTATATCGACTTCCAATCCCAAATTGGAAGTGGGTTGAGATATCTACGGACTTTGGGTTTGGGATTCCGCATACCTATATAATGAAGAATACCATATGGGTTTAGGTTGATAGGCTGAATAAATCATCTCACTAGGTTTCCATTCTTGATTAATCCAATGTTAAGAATTAGAGAAATCAGTATATAAAATAAATTATTTGGTTCAATGGGTTTCCATTATTTATAGTTTTTGATAAATATCAATTGCTTCATAACTTATTTTGAAGAGGCCTTTTGAAGGCACTAAAATCTCTATGTTTTTTAGTATATCATAGAATCTACAGTCAGATGAACAGAAAAAAGGATCAATAAATAATCTAGATTATATTAATTATTTTTACATTCCTCTCTTTTGTGGAGCTTGGGATGATTATTTTGGGATTATGTAGTATTTTTATAATAATAGTTACTAGTTTGTGATTATAATGGACCCTAATAAGGCCTTAATTGTTTGGGCTTACAAAAATTCATTGTGTTGGTTGGAGAGCAGTAAAATTTCATTTTTGGACTGATCTTGGTTTAAGATACAACAACAATTGTTACGTTTATTCAACAAAGGAAGTTTACTGAATAGAGTTAGTATACCTCTTATGATGATCATCATTGTAGACTATTGTAATTATCATATGGTGATCATATGTTCATTGATGTATCACCTTTCTTGGGTAATCAACTGCTTTAGAGGCAATGGAAACATGCTCTACCTTTTATTTATCCTTTTGAGGCTTTTGAGAAGGTGGGGAAGGCGTATTAACATTTATAATATCCACTATAGCTGATGTTGATACCTAACGTATTACATGTATCACATCTCTGAAGTAATATTTCTTATCCGTCTCATATTACAATATTGAGTGATCTAGATGTGGAGCCTAATTTAACAGTGACTGATCATCAATCTTTAATAATTGATTCTAAAACCAAGGTACATAAAGGGTAGATTATAAATTTTATTTATGTTATATTATTTTATGGTCCTAATACTCATGAGTCTTGGGAGAGGGAGACACTGATTAGGGATCAGTTTCCTCATCTTTTTTAAAATTAATATTATTAATAGGCTTTCTCATGATAGAATGTTTCTATGATGGGGTGGGTGTGACATTCGGTTTCAATTTTCAGGTGCTCCTTAACCCCTCATTACATCATACTTTGGTTGGGTCTCATTAATGGGACCTTTGAGTGACATTTTAAAAGAAATGGGAATGTTTTGGCCTATGTTTGTATGGTGCATGGTTTCTACAAACCATTCCCACTCCTAGTGAAAACCATTCAAGCCTAGGGTGTAGTGGTCCTCATGGTTAGTTCTTGGTTTTTAAGACCATTCTCCCACCAAGAAAAAACAGTGTAACCCCACAATAATGGAAAAACATTTGGGCGCATGGTTTCAAAAACCATGAATCCCCCTCCAAGAAACTGTGCACAATGATTTTTTGTCAGGAAAATTAATTTAAAATTACCAAACCCCGCTTTTCATCCTCTGCTCAATCATAACTCTACCTAGAACATTTTCCCAGGTCAATAGAGTTCTCATGGAATCATTTTGGCTCCTTTAAACCTATTATATGATAAATCTAAGATATTTGATCTTTGTTTGGTTATTCCCCTGTTAGTATCCCTTCACTATTACTTATATCCCACTCTCTTCCACTCACTTCCATAGGGTATGTTTGATATCCATATTTTTTGTGGATATTATCTAAGATGATTTAAATCATTAACTAAGGATGGATCCTCTGATCTCATTTTTTTAATTTCATCATTAGAGTTTCATATTGTAAGCGTTCCTTTCTTGATATCGTGGTCTATGGTTGGTGGTTTTGTTTATGATTTTTTACACGATTCACACGAAATATATTTATTTATGTTCACTTGTATGATTTAAATTTAATTTCTATAAATTGGTTTCTTAATAACCCAATTCCTGTGAATTGGGGATTTGAATTGGATTTGGCAATAAATTTTCTGAAACCACCAATTTTATTGAATTAAGGTGTGTTTTCTTGAATTTGATGGAATATTGTGAAATTAAATTTTGGAATTTAAGTTGTGATTTTTTTGTTATATTTATATGTTTAATATATTTTATACTTCAATTTAAGAAAAATATTTTATTTTTTTATAAACCCATTGTTTTTACCATATAATAAGTTATTATTTGATTTAATCCCCCTTTTTGGTTTTAAATGGAAATTGTCACATTGAAATGGAAAATATGTTAAATTTTATTATGAACATTTTTGAAATAAATTCATAATTATTGACTGTTTTTAATCACTTTCAACCTAAGGTCGTTAGTTATTTATTCAGTAATACACTCTTTCGACACTTTAAAAATATAACAAAACATAAATTAGGTGGTCACATCCTTGATGGTATTGTGATAATTCCTCTTAGACCAATGTATATGGGATGTGTGTAGACATATTTACATTATCACATATTTGAGTGTGTGAGGGTCCCATAACATAGAACTATCATTCCACTTAGTAGATTGAATGGTTTCTCTATCGTGATGACATGATTTATATTCAATTTTCAACACTATTTTACAAATGCCTTATTAATTTATATAACATTTTTCAAAAAAGTGTTTAGTAATCCATTTTTTAGAAATTTTTTCCATATACTGAAATTTAAATAATTTTTTATTTTAATTATGACTTTAAACCACCATTCATATTTATTTATTATTTAAATCTCTACGTGGTTCATTAATTGTGGTATCTTTCAATGTAATCTTTAGAGAGACAATATTGTGTTTTTATCACACACCATAACTATGCCTTTAAATTTGTTTTGATTATCTTATTTCATGTTCAATAATGGGAAGAGAATAACATTGAGGTGGTTCTTGATGTTTATCCTTGGGTTTTGGATAATTGTGATCATTTGGATATCGTATTTCATCATGAATGTTTTGTACATTATGGTTTTACTTAGGATTCGATTACCTATTTTACTTATGTCACACGTACTCACTTTGGATTTTTATTTTTATGTAATAAATTGTATTTTATTCATCAACTATTTCTATGGAAGAACTATTATTTTTTTATATTATATGATTCCAGGTTATAATTTCCAAACTATGGGGATCGGGAATTCCCTTCGTGCTATGTCATGATTATTTTAGGCCTCATAGTACAAGGGTGTTAGGGTCAGTCCATGGAATATTTCTATTTCTCTTTCATTGATGTATATAAATATTAAATCACATAACCATTTCCTTTTTATCATAGGTATCATTTCCCAAAAATTCATTTTACTAATGTTTATATTACCTATAAAATTTATTTTATTGTTATATCCTTGAGGTATGCCCCTAAAAATCTTATGGTATACATAGTATTTGATATCGGGTATGACAAAAAACACCAATATTTTAAGGGAATATAAAATCCATGACATTTTAACATGTTTAATGTTTCAAATGAGATAATTATATAGATTACAATTCTCTCGATACGTAGATAACATCTGTTACACAGAACAATGAGTCTTGTCAATGACATGCCAACGGGAAAGACCGAGTTATACTAAACAACAATATATAATAAGAATACTAATTTAAGATATATAATATCCATTGAATTAGAGTTTATAAATAATATAGAATTAAACATAAAGATAAATTTTTAAAAATATTGAATTCATTGATTAGAAAATAGTTATAAATGATTAGAAGATCCAATTAAATATAATAGAAATAATTTTATTGAAAAACATCATTATTCTCACAACGTTGTTTTTTCCTAATAAATTAAATTAACTATTAATTGTGATTCATATTAATGTAATATTTAAATTATATATTCAATAATATATTTTCTATATTTATCACTTATATTAGATAATAAAAGGGTAAGGAAAAACCCAATATTACACATAATGACTAATATTTTTATAAAAGAACTTTTGTATCCTTTTAATGGATATCATATTATAAATCCAATTTTTGGAACTTTTATGAATACTATATTTAAAAATAAACTTCTAATTTTAATTAGGAACTTTAAAATTGTCTTAGGTTAATTTTTTTTATTTTCCTTTGATGTTTCAATTTTAAATGAATAGTGAAAATACTGAATTTTAATATAGAATATCATTTAATCAAATTTTTTGTGATGTAAAATTATATTATAAATTGTATTTAAAGTCACATTATATAAATTATTTATTAATTATCCTATTTTATTTCATTATAATAAATTTTAAATTGATATTATATATAAAAATATAGAAACTTTTGAACATTTTTACGTTAGAAACACACATTTTCATTATATCTGTCAAATTAATTTTAATATAATTTCTTCCACATATTGGATTCAAATTTGAAAAAATATATTCCACATTTTAAATAATCATAATTTATATTTTATAATAATTTCATGTTAGTTTATTGACAAAGGACATTAGTGAATGTAATTAAAATTAATTACAATGATTAATAGAAATGATTTCATAACAAAGGAATAATCCTTAATCATATGATCCAATAAGACCTATAAACCCATTAAAATTACATTTTATATTCATATTATCACCATATCCACCCTTTTATCTAAATATTTCCATTATTATGGACACATTATATTGTAAAAATGTATGTGCAATCCCCATTCCAAAAATTTACAACAGTGCCACTCCACCCAACTATTAAAAAAACTCACCCCACCCACTTCCTCAAACCTCTAAAGAAATTTTTTATTTAAAATAATATTAAAAATACATAATAAAAATACATAAACTCATAAAATATGCTTCACATTATTCCATACTCCATTAGAGGAATCCATTTGGTGCAAACCAAAAGGTGTTACCAGAATAAGAGGTAAAATATTTCCCCAAGATAATTAATTATATATTCATTATCAACCCCCGCCCCCACAAATTAAACTTAATGAATGAATAAATAATATAATATTTAAAATCAATATTCTAATATGTTTTACTATTAATGGTTCAACATGAACTAATTCAAACATCCATATAATGGGTAACGGACTTTCCATTTATTTGTAAGGTGAGATACTACGTCACAAAACAATGTAGTTCATTTTTTTCAATTAACACCTCTCATGGATTGGAATTATTATGGAAAGACTCTTTATATATGATATATTAAATAATTATAATTTATTTTCGATCCTATAATTAATTTATAAAATATATCAACACTACTTTTCTTACATGATTGTTAAATCATTTCCAAAATAAACAACATAAATGAATACACAACAAGTATCCAAAGGATTAGTATCATAAGAAAATTATTATCATATATAACTTGTACATAATAAAAAAAATAATGTATTTAGTTCATTATTCTTTAGATTATTATTTTCCCTATTATTCTCCTTAATAATATTATTCAATTGAGTATATACATCAAAAGAATAGGTGGGGTAAATTCCTAATAAATAGGGTAATATGAGACAATAAACATGGGTTACGTTATTCTTCATTATATCGTCATCATCATTATAATAATGAATATATTCTTTTGATAAAGGGATGAAATTTCTAAATTCATAATAATAGAACATCATTGCATAGTGGTAAAACACCACACTTATTTGTGAACAAATCTTGAATCTTATTCACAAATATTTCAAATTATCTAATGAGATAGATCACCTTACACAATGAATTAAAGTGATATATAATTATTGGTTCAAAAATCACATCAGAACATTTATATTCTCAATATTATTCAGGTTGCACCCATTACATCTCAACATTTATATAATTAGGCATGAAATACGGAATTTATTTAAATATTAGAAATAAAACAACTCATGGATATATATTGGAACTATTTCATTAAGAAAACATCCATGAAAAGAATTTACATGTTCTAAAAATAAAAAGAGAATATCATATATATAGGATAAATCATGGGTGATGTTGAAACAATCTCAAAAGAAGTAAATTCTGTGTTTCTAGAAAGAATATTTATTTTTTAAAACATTATTATTTTCATGAACTCATCTTTTAAACATATATAAACCATAAAAGGAAACTGATGAATAAATAAATTTAATTAATGATTATTTAATGAATATACATGCTGAAATTTGTATGAATGAGGCAATATCCAAGGAAATGGATTTTGGATTGAGAATCTTATAACCTAATCTCTAAATGAGTTAATCACTTTAATATACTGGATAATGAAGTTTGATTAATTAATTAAAAAATATTGAGCCACGTGTACTTATATTTCATTTATTATAACTTTTTAAATTTTGTTTATAGACATTATTATGTGTTATAGAGTTCCATTTAATCATTTGGGAGTGTTCATTTTCTTGTGTTTCCTAATCATTTCATTTTTATTCATTTATGAGATATCATGTAAACTAGGAATAATTATCTAGAATTTAAGTTATAATTTAAAAATAAAATTACATAATTTAAAACTATTATTTATATAATGCAGTTTTCTTTTATAACGATGAATCATTATATAAAAAATTAATGATGTTCCTTTAGATTAATTTGGTGGTTTTTCAATCATCACATTCTAAATTATTCTATTATAAAATATTATGTATGTATGTTGGTTCTATAATAATTAAATGGTTATAACCTTTAATTTACAATTCATATCAGCCATTATTTTTTTTATTATCTTCTTTGAAGGCTGTAATGTAAAATTAAATCTTGCCTTCTTTGAAGTTGATCCATCAAACCTCACATAAGATGCTTTAATTTTATGGTTAAAATGAAGAGGATAAGAGGATTTATAATGGTTATTCCATTAACATAGAAAATATAGTATATAAAATATAATAGATTTATTAGTCAACATTGATGAGGTGAAGTGAAGAGATAATAAGAAATGAAATTAAATTTTAAGGAAATTAAAAGAAAATAGAAATATAACTTTACCTCGTGAAATCAGCTCCTTGAGAACCTCTTTAGGAAATTGGGTTTGGTCTTTAGCTGAAACCAATGACTCATGGTTGTGGGGATGAGTATTGGGAAGTTTATCTGGTAGAATTTTGACATGATTCAGGGTTTTATAGGTGTGAGAAGATGGGGTGGTGAGGTGTGGTATTTATTGTGGATGAGAGGGGTGTTTTCACCTTATTTTATACATTATATTATTATTCAGTTTCATGGATATGAATATTATAAACATTTTCACTAATTATATAAAAATCGTGATGGATAGTTCATAATTATTGTCATACATCATCCGTACATAATATATATGACTCAATAATTCATTTATTTTCTATATATCATAAATTATCAAAATTCACTATTTACCAAAAAGTAATGTATTTGGTAAAAATACCAAAATTTATCCATAACTATTTGTCGACATTTGGAATTGAAAATTGATCTACATTTTATAGAAAAAAATTCATACTATGATATTTAGTTTATTAAATTCATTATTGACATAAAATACAATTATTTAAAATTTATAATTTATTATATAACACTTAGAAAAAATAATTAAGTTGTCATAAAAACATATAATAATCATAAGAAAAAAATGATAACTTAATAATCTATTTTATGAAAATAAACATTTTTTCAAATAACAATATAAATAATAACATTATAAATAATTATTAACAACTTATAAAAATACCAATAATTAATGTATCATTTTTAAAATATTTATTTACTTATTTCATGATATAAATATATTATATTTTTATTTATTAGATAGCCAAATATTTTTTATACATGAAAAAAAGAGGCTATTATTTTGTTTCCTAGATAACTATTCATAAGGGTGACATTACTATTCTAATGTTAAATTTTCTTTTCCATCATTTCAAGTTCTTTAATTTCTAGAAATTTGAATATTTAATTAGTTATTTATGAGACATTTTTTTATTGGGATGTTTATTTCATGTATGTGTTTTATTACATATAACATAATTATAAGAAGTTAAATAATCCGATTGTTAAATGTTTGGGTCCCTACATGAAACATACCTTTTGGATTTCCATTTTGTGTAAATAATAAAACAATATTTGTCGAAGTGTGGACTAATTCACTCTCAATGATATGTGATTCATTAACACTATACATAGAATGTAAAAAAGGATAGTTTTATTAAACCAATATTATATGGCCCCAACCTTAAACATTACATAATATTAAATGAAGTAAATAATTAAAATTGAGGATAATTTCTGGTTTACAATTTTTCAGAATTAGGTCATATCATAAACATAATAATTTCTATATTTTATGTATACACTTCTACTCAGCATCTATTTTTTCATAAAATAAAAAATCATAAATTAAAAGAAACATGTTTAGTTACACGTTTTAATCATCATGAAATTCCTTGATCCCATCCACAGCCTATTCCACATTATGTCTTGTCAAAAACATTTCAAAAACATGGGATGAGAATAAAACCATCTCAAAGGGATACACAATGAAGGAAAAATGTTACATTTTCAAAACAACAGGTAAACCAAGAATACTTTATCATAAGTAATTCCTTTCACCTTTATGAAATAGTTAATACTCTTCACTAAATAAAAGCTTCTTTCATACACAATTTTAACAAAAATATTACCATAAAACCCATAAAAACACACATAACATATAAAGGTAACATGGGACATAAACATACATAAACAGAATAACCATACCGTCGACCACTCTTGGAAATGTAGGATTTCACAACTGTTCTGAACCGTTGGGAAAGGCTGCAGAACCATTGGTATATATTATACCAATGGTTCTGAAAATCGTAGGGAAGTAAGCCATTGGGAAAGATTTTTCCAACAGTTTACACTGAACTGTTGGGATTGTTTTTTCCAATGGTTTGGCTTGAACCGTTGGGAAAGGATTTTTACCAATGGTTCTATGAACTGTTGGTAAATAAACTACTCATAGATTCTATGCCAATGGTTTCAAACCGTTGGAATAGCCTATGCTGTGAAAATTGCACAGTAGCCTACAATTTTCACAGCAGTGGCCCTCTCATTTTAGTGCAATTTTTACAGCACCCAGTCCATTCCCTCCCATTTTAAATAATTTCCAATTATTGTACCTACAATAAACTAACACATACATATACAATTATTGTACCTGTAATAACCAACTAACACACACAAATAGAGAAAAAATTCATACACATTTAACAAATAATGCATCCTGGAACCATACACATCCAGAATTAAATCAGGATTCATAACGTAATCGTAAACATATATAATTAATTTAGAATTAAATTTAAAATTCATATGAAAATTATATGTGAAATGTGGAATTAAATTCATAATTTGATCGGTTTTTTGTATACCATATGTTTTTACTGGAAATGATGTCCATTTTAAACAAAATACATAAACATGGAGTGATACAGGCCACACCGTTCCTTATATTGAGGCGAGCTTAACTCGTACACGTCAAAAATGACTCATGGATCATTTTCATAAAGTATCAACATATTCTGAAAGTGTTTAGTTGGTTTTCCGTATCTCAGTTGTTGTTTTCACTTAAAATGAAGTGCTTTTTAAATAAAAGGGAGACACATTCAGTGGTGTCGACCACACCGCGCCTCAGATTGATTCACGGTTGACTCATGCATGTCACAAATGACCCATGGATCGTTGTGAAAAAATATCAACACAATCAGAATCCATTTGGTCGGTTTTCCGTATATACATAAAATGTTGTTCATTTTAAACATAAGAGATACACTTTGGGTGGTTCTGGCCACACCACGGCTTGGATTAAGGTGCGGTTGACTCTTACAAGTAACATATGACCCATGTATCGTTGTCCTAATGTTTCAAAAGATTATGAATGCGTTTGGTCAGTTTTTCGTATGCCATTTGTTCCTATGACTTATAATCCTGTCCATTTTAAACAAAAGAGACATAGTTAGAGTGGTATCGGACACAATGCATCTCTGATTTAGATGGGATTGACTCATACACATCTCAAATGACCCATGGATCATTTCCCTAAAGTATCAACACAATCTGAATGCATTTGGTCAGTTTTCCGTTTGTCAGTTTATGTTTTCACTTAAAACGATATCCTTTTGAAACAAAAGACAGACACTTTGAGTGGTGTCGGCCACACTACGCCTTAGATTGAGGTGTTTTTATTCGTACAAATCACATATGAAAAATGGATCATTGTGCTAATGTATCAATACAATCAGAATCTGTTTGGTCAGTTTTCAGTATGTACTTAAAATGTTGTCAATTTTAAACAAAAGAAAGAAACATAGGGTGATACCGGCCACACCGCACCTTGGATTGAGGTAGGGTTGACTCATACACGTCATATATGACCCATGGATCGGTGTCCTAAAGCATCAACACATTTCTAATGCATTTGGTCGTTTTTTAGTATGTTAGTTGTTGTTTTCACTCAAAATGATGTCCATTTTAAACAAAAGAGAGGAACTATGAATGGTGCTGACCACACTGCACCTCATATTGAGGCAGGGTTGACTCATACACGTCACATATGACCCATGGACCATTGTACTAAAGAATCGACATAATCAGAATCTGTTTGGTCAGTTTTCCGTATACTAGTTGTTGTTTTCACTTAAAATGAAGTCCATTTTAAACAAAAGAGAGAATCATTTAGTGGTGTCGGCCACAACGCACCTCAGATTGAGGAGAGGTTGACTCGTAACCATCACAAATGACCCATAGATCATTATCCTAAAGTTTCAAGGGAAACCGAATGCGTTTGGTCGGTTTTCCGTATGTACTTAAAATGTTGTCAATTTTAAACAAATGTGAGACACATAGGGTGATCTCGGGCACACCGTGACTCGGATTGAGACCGGGTTGACTCTTACACATCACATATGACCCATGGATCATTGTGATAAATTATCAATAGAATAATAATGTGTTTGGTCATCTTTTCATATGCTAGTTGTTCTTTTAACTTATAATCATGTCCATTTTGTTTTAAAAAAAAAGACACAGTTATAGTGGTACCAGCCACACCACGCCTCAGATTTAGACGGGGGTGACTCGTACATGTCTCAAATGACCCATGGATAATTTTACTAAAGTATCAACATAATCCGAATGCGTTTGGTCGGTTTTCTGTATGCCAGTTGATGTTTTCACTTAAAATGTTGTCCCTTTTAAACAAAAGAGAGACACTTAGAGTGGTCTCGGCCACACCGTGCCTCGGATTGAGGCGGGGTTGACTCGTACACGTCACATATGACCCATAGATATTTTTCCTAATGCATCAACAGATTTCAAATGTGTTTGTTCAATTTTTCATATGTCAATTGTTGTTTTCACAAAAAATTACGTCTATTTTAAACAAAAGAGAGACACTATGAATGGTGTCGGCCACACCACACCTCAGATTGAGGCGGGTTGACTCGTACACATCACATAAGGCCCATGGATCATTGTGCTAAAGTTTCGATGCAATCAGAATCCGTTTGGTCAGTTTTTCGTATTCTAGTTTTTGTTTTCACTTAAAATGATGTCCATTTTAGACCAAAGAGATGCACTTTGAGTGGTGTCGGCCACAACGCTCCTTGGATTGAGGCGAGGTTGACTCGTACATGTGACGGATGACCCATGGATCGTTCTCCTAATGATTCAATGTAATCTAAATGTTTTTGGTCAGTTTTCCGTATGTACATAAAATGTTGTCCATTTTAAACAAATGAGAGCCACTTATTGAGATCTTGGCCACACCGCAACTTGTATTGAGCCCGGGTTGGCTTGTACATGTCACATATTACCCATGGATCATTGTGATAAATTATCAACAGAATCCAAATGCGTTTGGTCTGTTTTCTGTATGCCAGTTGTTCTTCGCACTTATAATCCTGTCCATTTTAAACAAAAGAAACACAGTTTGAGTGGTACCGGACACACCGTGCCTCAGATTTAGACGGGGTTGACTCGTACACGGCTAAAATATCCCATGGATCATTTTCTTAAAGTATCAACACAATCCAAATGCATTTGGTTAGTTTTCCGTATGCCAGTTTATGTTTTCAGTTAAAATGTTGTCCACTTTAAACAAAAGAGAGACACTTAGAATGGTCCCGGCCACACCGTGCCTCAGATTGAGGCGGGGATGACTCGTACATGTCACATATGATCCATGGATCGTTTTCCTAAAGCATCAACACATTTTAAATGTGTCTGGTCATTTCTTCGTATGTCAGTTGTTATTTTCACTTAAAATGATGTCCATTTTAATCAAAAGAGAGACACTATGAATGGTTCTGGCCACACCACACCTTGGATTGAGGTGGGGTTGACTCGTACACGTCACATATGACCCATGGACCATTGTACTAAGGTATTGACACAATTTGAATCCTTTTGGTCAGTTTTATGTATGCTAGTAGTTGTTTTCACTTAAAATGAAGTCCATTTTAGACAAAAGAGAGACACTTTGAGTGGTGTCATCCACACCGTGCCTCATATTGAGGTAAGGTTGACTCGTACACATCATAGATGAAAATGGATCTTTCTCCTAAAGTTTCAATGGAAACCGAATGCGTTTGGTCGGTCTTCCATATGTACTTAAAATGTTGTCTATTTTAAACAAATTAGAGACACATAGAGTGATCCCGGCCACACTGCGACTCGGATTGAGCCTGGGTTGGGTCGTAAACATCACATATGACAAATGGATCGTTGTGATAAATTATCAATAGAATCTGAATGCGTTTGGTCAGTTTTTCGTATGCCAGTTTCTCTTTCCACTTATAATCATGTACATTTTAAACAAAAGAGACACAATTAGAGTGGTATCGGCCACACCACACCTCGGATATAGACAAGGTTTACTCGTACACATCTCAAATGACACATGGATCATTTTACTAAAGTATCAACACAATCTGAAAGTGTTTGGTCGGTTTACTCCATGCCAGTTGATGTTTTCACTTAAAATGATATCCTTTTGAAACAAAAGAGAGACACTTAGAGTGGTCCCAGCCACACCGCGCCTCGGATTGAGGCGGGGTTGACTTGTAAATGTCACATATGACCCATGGATCGTTTTCCTAAAGCATAAAGACATTTAAAATGAGTTTGGTCATTTTTTCATATGTCAGTTGTGGTTTTCACTTAAAATGATGTCCATTTTAAACAAAAGAGAAACACTATGAATGGTTCTAGCCACACCACACCTCGTATTGAGGTGGGGTTGACTCGTAAAAATCACATATGAACCATGGAAAGTTGTGCTAAAGTATCGACACAATCAGAATCCGTTTGGTTGGTTTTCCGTATGCTAGATGTTGTTTTCACTTAAAATGAAGTCCATTTTAGACAAAATAGAGACACTTTGATTGGTGTCAGCCACACCACACCTCTGATTGAGGATAGGTTGACTCGTACACGTCCCAAACGACCAATGGATCGTTCTCCTAAAGTTTCAATGAAAACCAAATGTGTTTGGTCGGTTTTCCATATGTACTTAAAATGTTGTCCATTATAAACAAATGAGAGACACTTAGAGTGATCCCAGCCACACCGCAACTCGGATTGATCCCGGGTTGGCTTATACACATCACATATGACCCATGGATCATTGTGATAAATTATCAATAGAATCAGAATGAGTTTGGTCAGTTTTCCGTATGCTAGTTGTTCTAATCAATTATAATTCTATCCATTTTAAACTAAAGAGACACATTTAGAGTGGTACCGGCCACACCGCGCCTCAGATTTAAAAGGGGTTGACTCGTACACGTCTCAAATGACCCATGGATCATTTTCCTAAAGTATTAACACAATCCGAATGCATTTGGTCAGTTTTCCGTATGGTAGTTTATGTTTTCACTTAAAATGATATCCTTTTGAAACAAAAGAGAGACACTTAGAGTGGTCACGGCCACACCGCACCTCGTATTGAGGATGTGTTGACTCGTACACGTCACATATGACCCATGGATCGTTTTCCTAAAGGATCAACACATTTCAAATGCGTTTGGTCATTTTTTCGTATGTCAGGTGTTTTTTTCACTTAAAATGATGTCCATTTTAAATGAAAGAGAGACACTATGAATGGTTCTAGCCAAACCATGCCTCGAATTGTGGCAGTATTGACTCATAAACGTCACATATGACCCATGGATCATTGTCCTAAAGTATCGACACAATCAGAATCCATTTGGTCGGTTTTTCGTATGATAGTTTTTTTCACTTAAAATGGTGTCCATTTTAAAAAAAATAGAGAAACTTTGAGTGGTGTTGGCCACACTACGCCTCCAATTCAGGCGAGGTTAACTCGTACACGTCAAATATGACCCATGGATCGTTCTCCTAAAGTTTCAACAGAAACCGAATGCGTTTGTTCAGTTTTCCGTATGTTCTTAAAATGTTGTCCATTTTAAACAAATGAGAGACACATAGAGTGGTCCCGGCTACACCGCTACTCGGATTGAGCCCGGGTTGGCTCGTACACATCACATATGACCCATGAGTTGTTTTAATAAATTATCAATAGAATATTAAGGCTTTAGATGGGTTTTCCATATGCCAGTTGTTATTTTCACTTATAATCCTGTCCATTTTAAACAAAAGAGAAATAGTTAGAGTGGTATCGGCCACACTGCGCCTCAGACTTAGACGGGGTTGACTCGTACACGTCTCAAATGACCCATGGATCATTGTCCTAATGTATCAACAGAATCTGAATGTGTTTGGTTGGTTTTCCGTATTCCATTTTATGTTTTCACTTAAAATGTTGTCCATTTTATACAAAAGAGAGTCACTTAGAGTGGCCCCGACCACACCGCGCCTCGGATTGAGGTCGGGTTGACTTGTACACATCACATAAGTCAAATGGATCGTTTTCCTAAAGCATAAACACATTTAAAATGCGTTTGGTCAATTTTTTTATATGTTAGTTGTTGTTTTCACTTAAAATGATGTCCATTTTAAACAAAAGAGAGACACTATGAATGGTGTCGGCCACACCGCGCCTCGGATTGAGGTGGAATTGACTCATACACGTCACATATGACCCAATGACCATTGTGCTAAAGTATCGACACAATCAGAATATGTTTGGTTGGATTTCCCTATGCTAGTTATTATTTTCAATTAAAATGAAGTCCATTTCAAACAAGGCATAATTCACATAACATGGAGAATATACAACAATAAGTTGTATTCAAATTAAAGTATATCATCACATGAATTTGATGAGCATGAGATAATAAGCTTACCAAGACGTTTATATAATTCAAGACATAAAAAATGGAATAATCTTAAATAAAATTTCATGATCAAAGAAATAAAAATAAAGCATGTGAAATCAAGGAGGGTGGGGGCTGTCCGGGGGGGCTGTCCGGGGGGTGTTTGGGGGGCTGTCCGAGGACCAAGAAGGAGGGTTGGGGGGGCTATCTGAGGGGATATCCAAGGGGTGTTCGAGGGGTTGTCTGGGGTCCAAGGAGGAGTGTGGGGGGCTATCTAGGGGGCTGTCTGGGGGGCGGTCCGGGGGGCTCTCCGGGGGATCTCTGGGGGGATCTCCGGGGGGATCTTCGGGGTCCAAGGAGGATGGTGGGGGGTTGTCCAGGGTCCAGGAAGGAGGGGGGTCTCCAGGGAGTTCCCAAACACACAAAAATCTATAAACCTGCTCAAGATACACTGAAACCACTAAAATACAACAACATATATAAAAATAGACAATATATAAAAACAACTCAACTCCAATACTATACTACAGGTCTAGATAAAACCAACCACTAAAATAGATTAAACATAAAATTTCATTAATATTAGTCAAAAATGCAAGGGATCAATTTGTACCACATCACCATCACCATCATCACCCTCATCCTCTCCCTCCTCAGTGCCCTCATCCTCACCCTCTCCCTCCTCCTCACCCCCGCCATCCGCCTCTCCCTCCTCCTCTCCCTCCACTTTCGCATCAGACTCCTCGCCATCATCATCATCAAGCTGGAAATCATCTTTACCACCACTAGAACTGCCTCCTAGTGCACCATATATAGAAAGTATCGACGAAATATATTTATCAAAAGCTGGGCTGGCCTCTGGTCGAAGTGTTGGACGTAGAAAATCAATAAATTTTATAAATGCACTGTTTTCCATAGAAAACTGTTCTGCCATCTCTATGGCCCTTTTCCTAGTATGTTCTTCCTGTTCCCTAACTTGATGCAGCTCGGTGACACTACAACTCGTACTTGAGGAGGGAAAATACCTCGTTGGGGCTATCCTAGGTCAGCAGCGTACTCTTCCAGGATGCTCCTCTCCCAACACCTGATGTAAGTGATCAGTTGGCCCAAAATTGTCTAGTTCTTGGGCATCGAAGGCCTCTAAAGTAGCATGTTACAATTATAAATATATGATTAAGTTACAAAATAGATATTAAAATATAAAATCAACATATTAAAACATACAATCTTCTGCTGAGTCGCTTCATTGACTGCACTTCCATCATTTTTCCATCTACTCGAGCAAAACGGTTTTGCGCGAGGCACACGTCCTTCAATATTCTATATTTTCCTCTATAATGACATTGAAAACTAAAGTTATATGAAAAAATTAGCAAATTATTAAATAATTTAGGAAACAAAAGAAATTTTAAGTTATAAATAAAACATATAAACAATTGACATACCTGCTTCCTCTAATGATCTGGCATCGTATTGCGTCCTAGTGTGTGGAGGTATTTTTTTGCATCAATGTTTTTTTATTTTTTCGAGATGATTCCTAAATAAAATTCAATAAATCAAAGGATAATATTAATGAAAAACATGAATGTTATTATTTAAATACATCAAATTTAATTAATACCTTAAACTAGGTAGTCGTCCAATGAGTAATCATCTGACGATTGTGCTCTATAGGAAAATCATCCACGACTGGTACCACCTCTAACTCAGTTCCAACTCTAGAACACCATCCAATATACAACTCATGCTTGAAGTATATCCAAATCTCTCCTAAATCCTTTAGAGGTTCCGGTAGTGCACCCTCACCATCGGGAAAATTAAATCGAATCTGACATCAAAATATTAATTCATATAAATATAAAAATAATTCATGGAATTAAATACAACTGATTTTTTACCCATATCTCTACCCAAGTTCTATCCTTGACCTCATGTGGAAAATGGCTCCATGATAGCGGGATGACGGGAATAATGTCAGAGTATTTGGAAAGCGTCACCAAAAAACGCCGACATTGCTGCCCTATTTTCTCAACCATTTGGTTATCTTCATTGTAATCCACCATAACCTTTGTGATGTGGTTCCACATTGAACGCTTTCATGTATGCCCCGCCCCGCCTCCTGCCAGTAGATGTATCAGTCATGAAATAAAAACAAATATTTTATCAAAACATGTTATAATGAAAATAAATATTGCTATAAATTTTTTTTAGGGTTCTATAAATATACCTGCACCATTCTGATCACTGAGCACTGCTAGATCCACAAAAACTAATGGAATAACCTATGGTGGAATAGGAGTCGAAGACGATGGAATAAATAATCTTGAGAGATAGAAGTGGAAGGAAAATAATATGGGACAACTATATGACTGGATTCTGACTGGGGAATGGGAATCCTAATGGGATGTTAAAATGATGGGCCAGAAGATGCAAAAGGTGGTGAAAACATGGGAGGCCTAAATATCTCATGTGTTCCTAACGACACACCGGGATCAAAATGTGGGAAGGATGACATGTCAGTGGGAGTGGCAGGGTGTAGTCGGGTATGAAAAGCTGCTCATCCACCTCTGGTACGAACCCTCCTGGTACCACCGGCCTGAGTACTAGGACAAGTACTAGGCTCCTCCTCGAATAACTTTTGACGTATAGGTGGATGCTACAAAAATGTTTACAAAAAAATTAATCACATGACATTATATATTCTTTAAATATATATATTTGAAATAAAGTACTCATTGTAGGTACAAATGGTGGAACTCCCATATCCACCATTTGACAATTGTTTTCCATCATTTTTTTCCTTCGTCTTTCTTCAATTGGCTGCATTTCCTATTTTTGAAAACAAATATGTAATTAATTAGAAAAAGGAAACTAATGTGTAACCCAAAAAACTAAATATTTGAGGGAATAGGGGGATTAATTAGTAATTTAGATATCAATTGTTTTAGAAGAGATTGAATGGATTTATTAAATCATACAAGTTGTAATGTTCACCAAGTTATAAATATTGTTTGACTAGGATTGAATACAATTCAATTCCAAATTAGAAAATGCAATAAAAAATAAAACTGCTACCAATAAACATTGAAAATTCACATAATAGTCAATTCAGCTAAAACATATTTGTGATCAATACAAAATTAATTTCAATATTACCAACCTTAACAACACAACTCGAGGTAAACCAAAATAATTGAGAACATGGATGAATGATTCTATATATTTTTAACCACAACTTCAGGTTCACAATAAACTCTGACAATTGAGCTATTGGAGTCATCAAAAGAAATAAGTGGATTGGTTCCAATGGAACTAGGGACAGTGTCAATTCCATCATCACCATCATAAAAAATATGTCTTGGAATTACTTCATCTATGACACCAAATTCATGTCGAAGTTGGTTTTTGACATAAAAAACATGTTTAGACATTAATTCCAACACATATGGTTCTTCGGTAGTAAGAGTGCCAGTCATATTAATTAATCAAAATCCACTTTCATCAATAAATGTTACATATCTCCTCATCAAATCATTCATCATTGTGAATCGTCCATGAGAGTAATAATCTAATATTATTATTTTCTCAATGACTCCATAATAAACCACATTTTCAAATCGCAGTCTATTATCTGATGCACTAGCATAATAATCTGTTGTGGTAGTAACCATAACACCATCATGTTGTGTTCTCATGTTATTTTCTTGTTCAGTGACAATAAATTTGTACCCATTGATAAAAATTGATTTACAGTCATGAACCACGGTATTAGGACCAAAATCCAAATATTTTATTTCCTCAAAGATAGAGTCAGCAGAAAAAATCAATACCTACAATATAAATGACTATTAAACTTTATTAAATATTTATATAATTATTTTAAACAGTAATATTTTTACCTTCAATTTTAACCAAGAAAAAAACTCTTTGCTACACAAAGTCTATCTCCTTATCAAAGATACAGAACGATGCTTTATATTTATCATTTTTTTTATGTTCCCTGTAGATAAAAAATATGAATAGTTTAACAGATATATATGTAAGATATACATATTCAATTTAGTTACCTGATATAGTGATAAAACAAATCACAGTTGAACAAAACTGTGTGATGTGCCATCTCCCACTCTTCATGGATTAATGTCTTCAATGTATATGATCCAAGAATTCCTCCTATTTGAGAAAGTGATGGAAAACCATGTTCAATTTTCTCATACTGTTCTTCTTCATTTCATATTGGTCTGTTCATTCTTTTAGTAAGATCAGAAAAATACATTGAACAGAAATCCATACATTCTTGAGCCATGTAACCGTTCATGATTGAACCTTCGGGATGATTCTTATTTCGGACATAAGACTTTAATGTGTACATATTTCTTTTAGTTGGATACATCCAACGAAAAGAAATTGGTCCTCCGAGAAGTATTTTAGTAGGAATATGGATAGTCAGATGAAACATGTATGTGAAAAATGATGGAGGAAATATTTTCTCCAACTCACACAAAATTATTGGGGCATCTGTCAACATTTTTTGCAAGAAAGACTTGGAAAACTTCTTAGCCCAAAGCTCTCTATACAAATGAAACAACTAAATAATAGTCACCCTTACATTGTTGGAAAAAATATGAAGGATTTCTATTGGAAGCAACTCATGCAGTATAACGTGACAATCATGAGTCTTCAAAGATTATAGCTTCAACTCTCTTCTGTTGACCCATTTAGATATGTTTCTTGAATAGCCATCAGGAACTATAATAGTCTCTAATACTTCCATAAATTTCTTTTTTTCATAGGTGTCATCACATAAGAATCACATGAAAGTGGCCATTTATTTTCACTGATACGCACAAGATACAATTCTGGTCTGATGCCCCAATCCACTAAGTCACGCCGAGATTGTAAATCATCTTTTGTCTTCCCCTTGACATTTAGAAGAACTGAAAGCAACATTTCTAATATATTCTTTTCAATATACATTACGTCTAAGAAATGACATAAAAAATTTGTTGACCAATAAGGCAAATCAAAAAAGATACCCATCTTCCTCCAATTGTAAAAGGTTTCAGTGGAAACATTCTTTCTCTTACCATATTTCATTTGACCCTTCCCGAATGAAAAACTGAAATCTTTCAATTCATTAAGAACATTAGTTCCAGACATACACTGATGTGGATCATCGGTCTCTATGGAATTATCAAATCTTCGACGATTAATTCTATATAGATGATCATTTAGCAAGAATCGTCGATGTCTCAGAAAACTGAAACTACAATGATGTTTTAGTCATCTGGATCATGTATTATTCATAAAAACTAGGCATGACAGTTTTACCTTCGTGATCCATCCAGACATCATTACATAAGACGAAAAATCATTGATCGTCCACATAAGCACAACACGCATCTCAAATATGTCTTTCGAACATGCATCGTATGTGCACACACCCACATCCCAAATAAGTTTCAAATCATTTATTAAAGGTTGCATGTATACATCAATAACAATGCTAGGATCAGAAGGACCATATATGAGTATACTCATGAAAGTGAAAGTATTTTTCATACACAACCATGGGGGATAATTATAAATGTGTATAAAAACTGGCCATGTGTTGTACGAAGTAAGCATCTGCCCAAATGGATTAAAATCGTCGCATGAAAGACCTAGCCTCACAATACGCACATCAGCTGAAAAATTAGGATGTCGAGCATCAAATCCCTACCATGAAAATCCATCTGCAGGATGAACCAACTCATTATTAGTCTTCATTCTCTCGGTATCATGCCATCTCATTTTTATTGATCTGTCATCAGACATAAAATGATTCTGGAGTCTGGGGATCAATGGAAAGTGCTACATTACTTTCTGTGGAATGTGGGATGGTGTTCCATCAGATTTTGACTTCCAGCAAGATGTGCCACATTTTATACAATCATTTCGTTCAGTGGTTTTCTCTCATAATAAACTGCAATCTTTCGGGAAATCATGAATTTTGTTTCTTTCAAATCCATGTTCCACAACTAACTTCCATTCCATATAGTGGTTTGAGGGAATATCTACATCATCTGGAATTAAATCCTTCATGAGGGTAAGAATGTAATCGATTTCTATATTAGAAATCCCATACATAGTTTTCCCGTGAAACAATTAGATTAAAAATTCCAGCTTTTTCATTTTATCGCATTGTCGATATATTGGAGTCGTGGAAGCATCATTCAATTTTTTCACCTTATCAATATCATCACTTTCACTAAATTCATCAGTTTTCCTCATATTGAAGTCTTCTTGAGTTGAAATCCTTTCTTTTTCATGATGATGAATAAACGGAAACTGATCATCTAATAAATTCTCCATTCTAGTCCTTTCATTTCGATCATCACCAATTTGAGATTTCATTTTATCCCCATTGTGATACCACACAAAGTAGTTTTCTTGAAAACCATTTTTGTTTATATGGTAGCTGACTTCTTCACGACTCAACAAAGGTCTACCAACACAATTGGAACATGGACAGTGTATGTGACCACTATCATAAGCATTTTGAAATGTAAAATCTATAATGCTCTCCAAATTTTTTTGAAAATTGCTTGAGATCCGATCGGTTTTATATATCCAACTTATGTCCATTCTGTAAAAAGAATTTATATAAGTCATTTTGTCATAAACAATTTAATAGGATTGAACTTTAATAGAAAATACATTTAATTAAACAATAAAGGAAGAAGATTCTAGTCGATGTAGTGAACTATTAAAATAATGTAACGAACAAGTACTCATAAATTAAATTAAAATTTATTTATATTCATTTTCATTAGGTCTATAAGAGGCACATGACTCAAGTCCCATCATGTGTTATAGGCATCCCAAATCATTCACTCATGTTCAATAACTCATTATTGGCACTTCTATGGCTATACCTTTCATTACCCAATTACTTCCCCAAGTCAAGAGCACCCCATGGGTGAATACATTTTAGGCTTTTACACTAATAGGTTGTTCATGGATTGTAAAAAGATTTAATTTCATTAATTATAGAAAAAAAAATTTATTTTTAAATTTGTGATTAATAATAATGTATGCCAAAGATAACAACATTACTGAATTAAACTTGTGACTTATCTAACATTTTTATGGATATCTACGCATACCATCATGGGTAGTGAAAAGAACCCAACCCTCGTAAATGTGAGTATTGTCCAAGAAGGACACCTAATAAACAACGTACAATGAGAACCATATTTAATTGACCCAAAAGTTATATTAGTATAGTCATCTTGGGGGAAATGGAATATATGATCCTGGTTAACTGATGAATTCAAAAGATCGTATTCCATATATTGGACACTATCTAAGGTGAGAAATAATGTGAGGATGGGATCACATCATTCAATTTCATACATTCTATTGAGAATGAAGGATTGAATTAATGACTTGAGTTCACTAATTAAATGAGGGTAGAGGTTGCATGGGCTGTGTAAACAGAATGATTAACTAAGGGTAGAGGTTGCATACACCATGTATGGTGGGGGAGTCTTAGCCGATTTAGAAACTAAAATAAATTCCCATCATAGGAATCAATAAGAAACATCAGCATCAAAAGAAACTCCAAAAAAAGGACTAAAAACATCAAACACTTTTTATGTTATCCCACCAAAAAACGATCAAGAATTTCCCACTACATTTTCATACTCCCAAAATTTATAGAGAGTTTATAGTTATGAGATTCATCCATCCGCACACCCTCCCCACCCCACTTGGACAGCCCTACCCCCAGCCCACTTCGACAACCCAACCCCCCCCCCCCCCCCACACCACCTGGACACCCCTACCCCCCACACCCTAGTTGGAAAACCCAGCCCACCCCCACCCACCCCACCTGGATAGCCCTACCGTCACCCCACATAGACCTCATGTCAACCATTATACACACCATGTGAACCCTTATACCATATTGTCATTATTACAACCATTAATAACAACTTACTGAACACCATCCCTTGTCAAAGATAATAAAATTGAACATAAATCAATAATAATATTGGATATATCAAGTAAAATGATGTCATACTATCTTAAATCCTAAATGACCACCCACATCCATGATTAATGACAACAAAGATCCCCTTTCGGCCAAATTAAAAGTGAAAAAAGAACACATAGTTGTAGAAAACAACTTCATTTGTGTGAAGAATAATAATCCCGTGGTCCTCCTGATATTTGAACCACGTAGTCATGATTTTCGAGATGAACATGTATCCATGAAACCATATGAGAAACATGATTCAATACATGTGTTTTTCTTATTTTCTCAAGCATTTTGAGGAACCCCAAATCAGTGAAAATGGTCATTGTGTTTTAAAATGGTGATTGAATAACTGATGTATGATGTAGAAAGTAGAATTATTAATGGTTATATTAGGAAAACTAATATTCACTAATATTGTGAATTTGACATTCTGTGAATTAGTTTCATGAAGAAGGAAGAAGTATTAATTAGGGACCATATACTATTTTGCAAAGTTCAAGAAGATACTCCATATGTTCTATTGTGCAAAGGATAAGTGAATAGTGTGTCATTTTATATATATATAGATTATGATAGAAACTTGATACATACTTGTTATGTAATACACATAGTGTAAAAAAATTAAGATGAACAAGATCTTCATGTTTGACATGTTCTTAATGAAAGGAGTGATTTTCATGAAATAATATGAATAAATATTACAAACTATTTCTAATGTGTTCTTATATATGAAGGTGAAATAATTGAAGCATTGAGATTAAAAAAACTGTGAATCGTTAAAATTAGAACAAAATAAAGAGACACCATACCATTATAAATGTATATGTGTAATGAAAACATTAATTGGATAATGTGTACACCAATGTAGTTATTTGAGTACACAATTTGTGGAGTAGTAAATCATAAAATTTTCCAAAAACCTTAAAAATTGGGAATAACGAAGAGTATAAGGATATCCCTGAGAATATGTTGAAGGATATCCTTGAGAAAATGTTGAAGAAGTCTATCCTGGAAGTTGATCTGATGGAAGAGGTTCACCTGTGTTGGGGATTCAAATGTTCTTCTATGAGTCATAATCGCTTCTGGGAGAGCCGAGCACTGCTTCTGGAATCGTGGGGAGGGGGTTGCCTGGTTTAGGTGAATTTGGGGCATCTTTTTCCCAATGGTTTTTAAAAATGGTTGAGAGACCTCCATCTTTCCCAATGGTTTCGTTAAACCATTGGGAAAACTCATTTTTTACCATCTTTCCCAACAGTTTGTTGAAACCATTGGGAAAACTCATATTTTACCCATCTTTTCCAATAGTTTCATCAAACTGTTGGGGAAACTCAATTTTTACAGATCATTAACAATGGTTTATGCAGACCGTTGGTAAAGATCACCTATTCCAATGGTTCAAAAGAACCGTTGGTATACAAGTGTTGGAAAAAGTATGTTTTCCAGTAGTTGACTTCCCCAAATATCACTAAATAGAATAGCCAAGCATATGATATCCTTATACAATACATTGGAGGTTATAACATAACCAACCATCCTTAGTTTATCACAGAACCACTCGTCATTTGGTTTATCATGTATCCACTTATCAAATATCAATGTATCATTACATAAACATGATACATAAAATATTTCCAATATCATCATTTTAGTAATAAAATTTAATTTTCAATCACAAGATATCATTTCATGATATTGAAATAGATTATCTATTTCAAAAACCATTTTCAATTAAAAAAACCCTGTAACAGAATGAGGGGTTTATTTTTCATTTTAAAAACATTATGGAGTATAGAAGAAGCTAAATAATGATTATAGTGGTATATAGGTCATTGTCACTGCATTCGCTAAAAAAACATTCTATTTGTTAGTTAGAAAAACCCTTCATAGAAAAAATATTTCATTTGAACTAAAATAAAAGTCAAAGGGGTTTTTCATAGACTATATAAGAGATGGAGTTTTATATTATCAAAACATGCCTCAATGAAAGGAGATTGAGACAATGTTCCTTACATCATTTCCGACATGACTCATTCGTTCATTAATTTCCTGAATAATAAACATACATTAATTTCTTATTTATTTAGAACCTTTTTATTTTTTATTATTCCTTTTATATCACTTTTTACTTTTCTATAACAATTATTTAATTATTTGAGTTCATATCGAACATTTTATCATTGTTCGAAACATGCGTAAAAAATGAACTTTTTATAATAAAAAATTGTTTATGTGGTCAAAATTACATTAACTCCATAGTGATATTCATGCTTTAGATATAATACATATCATTTTTAACCAGTATATATGTATTTATAATATTCAATATTATTTGTATATAAGAAATTAAATGCACCATTCATGGTGACGGTAAGTCGAACGTACGCATGATCATTTTTTTCAATTGTTTTTCATATTAAATGAAATGAAACATAAATGATACATTAGTATATTATAATTCCTGTGTGATATCTATTTTATATATGGTATATATTTTCATTAGTTCCATTCTTTATACGTTCCATTTATATCATGAACGAGTAATATGACTTTGAGGGGGCGGTAGTCCGCACTTCCTCAAATTAAATTATCAAATATATACCACATGAAAAGAAAAATGTTTGGTTCTAAATGAGAATTATATAATCATATAGATAAATTAAATATAATAAGTATCATATATTATTTCAGTTCCATCATAATGGTCACCATAGGAGGTGTTAGAAGAATATTGAACAATCATCGTTTCATGAGTCAGTAGTCAGCCATCCACAAAAAACAGTATGTTCTATACCCATTAGATGGATGTGTGCGTAATTGTATTTTGAATAATTATTATAAAAACATCATAGTATATTGAGATATGGTTTTTGTATAAAATAATGGAAGAAATATAATTTAGGGGTTGGAGGAGGAAAATAAAAGAAAATAACTTGAGAGAAGATGTTACCTTTAAAACAAGTAACTCCCTTTGGTTTTAACCAAAACATTTTCTTGAATTTCCTTATTCATAGGGTAGGCTTCTTGGAGGAATATATTGATGTTTGTAGATTTTTTGAGAAGAGGTTTGACGAGCCAATGGGCTTGAGTAGTGTGAGTAATGGGATAGAGGTGTTGTTCTTTTATAAGAGGGATGATGAGCTCTTTAGTAATGTTTGAAAGTATTATTTTATTATAAAATTATTTTCGGTTTCAAAAGTTCCAAATCTAATTAAATTGAATGATAAGATTAATATAAGTTGAAATAATGTCATCCAATAATAATTGTACACATTTTGGATATTTATTAATACTTATTTTTTTTATTTCACCCTCTCTTAACTTATTTATCTTTCACCATGCCTTCTTATATATTCATACTATACGTTAAATATATTTACTATAAAATTACATGATATAGAAAAGGGATCATTAATGAAAATTTTAACATTATATATTTTATTTGGCCTAATTGTAGATTTTTTGGACTATTTTATCAATTAATAAAATATTAATTGATTTAAAAACCCATTTATGTAAATTTATATACTATTCATTGCATGAATTTTTAAAAAAACATAAAAACATGATTAATTCTAAAAAACTACATTAATTTGAAACTAAAAAATCATAATCATCCTTAAAATTATTGTATGTCATTAAAAGTTTTAAAATAAATATATTTTAATATTAATAATCTAATTTATTTAAAATAATCATTAATGAGGTAATCATTACATCATCATAGTGTCAAAAAAAATTTATTTAGTTAATGTATAAAAATTAAAAATAAAATATCATGATGTATGAAATATTTATTAGGTTTATAATAACTATTTATAGTAAAAAATATAAACTATATATCGCCACATTAAAATGGATTTGTCAAAATAATATGTGTTTATTATATTTTTATTTTTATATTAAATAAAAAGTTATTAATGAAATTATCTTACCCAAATGAATTCAAAAGGCCAAAGGTTTTACCCACGTATTGTATTGGTTGGAAAAGACTCATCCATTAAGGTTATGACATTTTTATGGATATTTTATATTATTTTAATATTAAATTTAACCTTAATTACCATATTTATATTTAACCGCAGGAAATAAAAATCAAGTTACTATTAAAAAAAATTATATTCATCATATTAAACTACATTTTACTTACTTATTATAACCATGTATGTCTAATTTTATAAATTCAATTCATTGAAGCTGTAAAATTTTATTTCAATGAAAAATTCAGGTTTTAACTACTATGTAGTGTTTTTCACTATTCATAAGAAATTGAACATTTTCCAAAAAACACCAAAAATAACCCCACAGATAATTTTCATATTCCAAATTCAAAAATTTTCTATATTTTAATAAATTATAAAAATATATGTTTTAAAAATTAACATAAAAATAGTTTTCGTTGTCAAAACTAGAAAACATGTTTGTAAAAAGTAAAAACAACAAAAAGATTGACATGTGTGTATGTCCAATTTCAAATTGAAATTACTTCCAATGAAAAAAATTGGATTAAATGATAAATATATAATAAAATTAAACATTAATAACATTTAAAAAGATAACTAGACATATAAATAAATCATTTGAAAAGACAGTTTGGACTTAAATTGATGCATTTTAAACTATTCAAAAAAATGAACTTTATTAGAAAAATAAAAAAATTTACCCAAAGATAAATTTATATCATTCTTCAAAAGAATAATTTTATTTTGTAAAATTAAACATATAAAATTAAAAAAAACTATATTTAGAAGGGTTTCATCATTAAAAGGTGGTAAAACTACTTTTTAATGATATTACAGTATCGTTGCTTGAAATTGGATTCACTCTTATTTTAAGGCACTAAAATTTATTGGGCAAATGTAAAAAAATGTAACTAACATGTTTAATCATAATATGGTTAGTTCTGTTGATTCTCGCAAATAAAACGATGAGGCATTATCTACCATTTAAAGTAAGTATGTTATTATTTTTTCATTACAACTCAGCATTGTGTGCAACATAAGACTTCAGAGAAACCCAATGTTGTGTGTCAGTTAAGCCATCTATCATTAAAATCCGGTTTATAGTAAAATTAGTATTTAATTCATAGTTATTAATAAATATTGAAATTTAATAATTTGTATTTACATGGGATGTTACAACCTTCACCCCTTTTTAAAATTGCTTCCTTCCAATTTTATTCACTTATCAAATAAGTTGGGGTATATATCCATCATAGCATTTTCATATTCCCATGTTTCCTCCTAAACCATAAGGTTTTTCCAAAAAAAAACTCTTACCTAATGTATTACCATATTATAAAACACCTGCTCTCTTCGGTCAAGAATCTAGACTACTTGTTCCTCATAAGGTAAATTGTCTTCCAACTGAACTACCTATGGAATCAAAAAATTATATAGATCTGGAATATAATTTCTCAACATTGAAATGTAAAAAACATTTTGTAACTGGTATAGACATGGAGTTATATCTAGTATATAAGAAACTGATCCAACTTTTTCTAAGATTTCATAGGGTCCATGGAATCTGGGACTCATCTTTCCCTTCATACAAAAACTAATCACAATTTTCCATGGAGAAACCTTTAGATAGACATGATCACATACCTAAAAAAAAATATCATTTCTTGGGTTATCTTCATAACATTTCTACCAAATCTATGTTTCCCTTATGTGTTTCAATATCAACTGAACTTTCTCTATCATCTCTTCTACCAATTACGGTCCCATTAGTTTCCTTTCACCTACTTCATCCAAAAAATATGGATTTCGACACAGATTCCCATATAATGACTCAAATGGAGCCATCTGTATACTGAAATTAAAATTTTTATTATAATAAAATTCCCCGAAAAAATATGTTGGTCCCAACATCCCATTTAATACATTGAACAAGAATGTATCATACCCTCCAAGGTCTGAATTGGTCATTCTTACTTCCCATATGTTTGTGGATGAAAATTATAATAAAATTTAATTTAGTAGCCAATGACTTCTGAAGGACTGTTCAAATGATAGAAGTGAACATTAGATCATTATTAGATATAATGGAGTGGGGAATTTAATTTAACATGACTATATATTTAATATAAAATAGAGAAAGTTGATTTAGAGACACATAATCTTGAATAGAAAGAAAATGAGCAGATTTAGTCAATTGATCAACAATAACCCAGATTGTATTGTTACCTCAATAAGTCTTTGGTAATACTACTGCGAAATCCATGGAAAATTTTTCCATTTCCACAGTGGCACAGGTAATGGACTAAGCATCTCTTTCGATAACTATCACTCTATATTAACCTGTTGAGAATTTGAACACATCATAGTAAAGTCAACAATATCTCTTTTCATTCCAACCCACCTGTAATACTCCCAATGATCTCGGTACATCTTATTACTTCAATTATAAATTGAAAATGGTTAACTATGATCTTCACATAACAAGTCTTTCTTTAACTATGAATCACAAGGCACACATAATATCTTCAAAAATATAAATATAAAATCATTATCAATGTTAGATTAAGGTATCTTACCCTTCTATACCAATTGTACCTTTTTCTGCTACTCACTATATTCCTTCTAAACTTGCTTTATTCTATATGAGAGCGATGATTTCCCTAACACCTAAAACAAAACAGAATAATTTTTTTCACCAAAAACCTTTATTCCAATGTTCATCAAATCATTAATCTAAGGATATTGTTCCAAACATAACATTGTTAATGTAGAATTACTTTTTTTACATATGGAATTATCCACATTATTTTCTTCTTCGGGATAGAAATGGATCATGAAATCATAATGCTTTATTAATTCAAGCCATCAACTCTGTCTCATTTTCAATTATTTATAATTGAATATATACTTCAATCAGTTTTTTAGTATATATTTCACACATTAGGCCATGCAAATGATGCCTCAATTTTTTTAAATAAAAAACCACATCAGCAAAATCCAAACCATGTTTAGGGTAATTTTTCTCATTTGTTTTTAACTGAAGTGAAGAATAAGAAATTACATGATAATTCACCATTAAGACCCAACCAATTCCTTTCATCGAAGAATTACAATAGATAAAAAACTCACCATTTCTAGAAGGTAATGCCAAAACTGGAGAATTCAGTAATCTTCTTTTCAATTCCAAAAAAAAATTATCACATTCATTTGTCCGGATAAATTTAACACCATATCATGTTAAATTATTTAGTGGAATAGATTGCCCTGCAAAATGATAAAAAAACATTAGGTAATAGCTTTCTAAACCATGAAAAATAATAATCTACATTATATTTTTATTTTTTGGTCATTCTTCCACAAATATTGTTTTAGTAGGATCAACGGTTATGCCATTTTATGAAACAACCCTTAAATGACATTCATGTTCCTTTATTATTTTGGAATATTTCAAAATGTAATCAATAAACACAAATACAAAAATATCAAAGAACTCAATAAAAAATATATTAATATGATCCATGAATATCATAGTTATATTGGTTAATCCAAAAGTCATAACTAAAAATTCATAATGGCCATATCTATTTTGAAACTCGATCATTAGAATGTCTACCCCCGTTACTTTCAACTTATGGTACTCTGACCTCATGTCAATCTTTGAAAATTATTGAGCTCCCCAGAGTTGATCAAATAAATCATAGATGTGAGGGAAATGATACTTTTTCATAATAGTGATATTATTCAAGGATCTATAATCAATGAAATGTCTCATTGAACTATATTTCTTTTTAACAAACAAGACCAGATCACCCCACGGTTATGTGCTAGGTCAAATGAAATATTTATCTAACAACTCATGCAATTGTTCCATTGACTCTAAAATTTCAATTTGAATCATTCATTAAGGGGGTTTTGAAATTTTCTTATAATCAAGAACCAAGTCAACAATGAAGTCAATATCTCGATCAGGTATAATACCAAAAAACTCATCAGGAAAAAAATCTATATAATCATTTACTATGGGAACATAATTAATCTAAACAGTTCCATTTTTTTCAACAATATGTAAATGGTAACATCCATTTCTTTCCTTTACAAGTTTCTCAGCTTTCTGATATGTTATAAGAGGTAAGTGTTCATTATAGTACACAAACTGACAGATTTTCAGAATAGATACCTCTTTTGTTCAACAGTCATTCAAATAATGGTAAAAACAAAAGACAATATATTCCCCAAATAACATAAAACTCTATTAGAGGAAAAAGAACAATTTTGTAGAAAAATTATTTCCATAAAAATTCTAGTAAGATTCTTGTAATTTTTTTTGGCCTTAACATTTCCCCATGTGTTTTTACAATAATTTTACGATTCATATCTTGAGATGTAGATCACAATTTAATAGAAAATTTCCTTGAAATGAATGAATGTGTAGAACCTGAATCCAAAAACACATTGGCATAATCTTAAAAAACAATAAATGTATCTGATAACACTTAATTTAATGGTCTCACATAAATTGTAGTAGTAGGAAAATATTTTCCCCCAACCTTCTTCTTTTGGTCTGTCTGGTTTCCACCCATGGTAATCAACTTTGGACACACATTGTAAAAATTCCCAAACTCATTGCAACTAAAACATCTTACTACTAGATTTTCATTGCTTTCCTGATCATCTTCCTTAAAATTATGAGAAATACGACAAGTCTTACCACATAGGAAGAGCTTCGTAGAAATTGATAATCATTATCTAGGATAGTTTTTACCACACTTCTAGAAAGATAGAAATTTAATTTTCACACCTCCAGGATTCTTTAATAAATTATTTCATTTTTCTTGCCAACTATTCCTCTTCTTTTTCTTTCTCTATTAGAAAACCTGATCATCAGAAATATTCATTTCAACAATCTCATCACATCTGACAAGTTTCTTATAGCACTAGAATTCATGAGAGGAAAATTCTCTTCGATATCGCGGCTTCAGTTCGGAGTAAAATTTATTTATCTTACTATCAAAATCTCAGATAAAATTTGGAGCATACCTTCCAATTCGAGTAAAATTTTCTTTGTATGTAGCTAATGAGTTATCCTTCTACCAAAATTCCAAAAAAAATTACTTCATATGTCGAACCACCTTATGGTAATATTTCTCAAGAAACATACCATTGAATTATTCCCCTAAAAATAAATTGATCTCCACATTTTCCATGATATCGTTAACCATCTACCACCACTGGTCGACTTCTCTATAGAAATGATAAATATTAAGGCTATCCATTTGATTTTCATTATAACCCTTGACATCAAAAATCTTTTCCATTTCTTTGATCCACCTTTCAGCTTGAACAGGGTCAGATGATCCTCTAAATGATGGGAGTTGTTGCCTCATGAAATTATCCACTATATAAATATTCCTCTTTTGTTGATCTAGTTGATCTCATGCACGGATACCACCACCATTTATAGACTGAGTCAACTGCACTATTACTGAAACAAATTATTCAGTTTTTATTCTAACTATCTTGTGATGTTGATTTGGAAAGTTATTATCCAATGTATGCCTTCCCAGCACTGGTTCCCTGTTTCCCCTATAGAAAACCATTCTGAAAACAGAAATATATTAGTCCGAGCAATGTGGTAAACATAAAATTCTATACTATATCATTCTTACCATAAAGTAAAAATAATTTATGGATCTTAATATAACAATATCCTAACTCTAAATATTGTCTAAACCAACCTCTGATACCAACTATAGGGCCCTACCTTAAACATTACATAATGTTGAATTATGTTAATAATTAACATTGAGGATATTTTCAGATTTAGAGCTTTAGAAAATTAGTTCATAACATATACACAACAATTTATATTTCGCATATAGACACTTCTACTCAACATCCAAATTTTTCATAAAATTAAAATTCCTATAAGAAAAGAAACATGTTTAGTTCAATGTATTAATCTTCATTAGTTTCCATGATCCCATCCTTGAAACTATTCCACTTTCTGTCCTATGAAGAACATTTCAAAAACATGGGATGAGAATTAAATGCTCAGTAATGCACACAGAAAGAAAGAAAACATTTAGTTTTTTAAAACAATAAGTAAACCATGAATAATTTATCATAAGTGAAAAATTTTAGATTTATGAATCACTAAATACTCTTCACCAAATAAAAGTTATTTTCTTACTATTTTTAAACCAATATATTATAATAAATCCCATAAAAATCACACATAACACATAAAGGTAATGTGGGATATAAACATACATAAATGAAATAACTATATAGTTGACTTTCACACATATCACTAAATGTAATAGTCATGCGGCCGACATCCATACCCAATGCATTGGAGGATATAATGTAACCAACCATTCTTGGTTTATCTTGAAACCACCCATTATTTGGTTTATCATGTAACCACCTGTCAAATTTCTCTAATTACCATTACATAATCATAACACATAAAATATTGAAAATATCAATAATTCATTAATAACATATAATTTGTAATCAAAAGATATCATTTAAAGTTATTGAAATACTAAATCCATTTAAAAATACAATTTCAAAACTAAAACACCCAAAAACAGAATAAGGGGATTCTTTTTCATTTGAAAATCATTAAGTCTTATAGAGGGTAACAAATAACAATTACGGTGTTAGGCAGGTCAATGTGGCTGCATACATTAAAAAATATTCATTATGTAATTTAGTAAAATGATTCATATAAAAATTATTCCCTATGAATGAAAATATAATTCAAAGGGTTTTATAATATACCATATAAATGAAGGAGTTGTATATAATCAAAACACACCTCAATGAAAGGAGAATGGTACAAAGTTTCATACCTCGTGTCCGACGTGATTTTTCCAATCTTTAATTTCATAAATAATAAAAATAAGTTAATTAATACTTGATTTAGAAACTTTTAAAAATTTATTATTCCATTTATAACACTTTTTATCATGCAATAACAATTAGTTAATTAATTGAGTTCATATCGTATATTTTATCGATGTTCGGAACTTGAGTAAAAAAATAATTTGTTATAATTAAAAATTGTCCATTTGGTCAAAATTACACTAACATCATAATTCTATTTATCATTTAGATATCATATATATCATATATATCCAGTATATATGTAGTTATAATAGTCAAAAACATTTTTATATTATAATTGAAATGCACCGTTCATGGAGACGGTAAGCCATACGTATGCATGAATGCTATTATCAATTATTTTTCATTATTAATGAAATGAAATGTAAATGATACATAGGTATATTATAATTATATTATAATATTTATGTTACATATGTTATATATTTTCATTAATTCTATACTTTATATGTTCCATTTGTAGCATGAATAAGTCTTATGACTTTTAGGGGGTGGTAGTCTGTACTTTCTCAAATGAAATTATAATATATATAAATCACGAAAATAATAAAGTTATATTTTAAATGAGAATTAAATAATCACATAGATAATATTATTATCATAAATATCATATATAATTTCATTTCCAACATAATAGCCAACATAAGAGGTGGTGGGAGAAGATTGAACAATCATCACTTCGTGAGGTAATAGTTCGCCATCCACAACAAAATAATATGTTATATACCAATTAGATGGATGTATGTAGAAGTTTAGTTAAAATAATTCTCATAAATACATCATATTATATTTATAATACTAGTGGTGTTATAAAATTTTATAATAAATAGAGTTTATTAGTTTGGAGAAGAAAAATAATAGAAAAGAGATTAATAGAAGACGTTACCTTTAAATAGAGTAACTCCCTATGGTTTTAACCAAAAGGATTTCTTGATTTTACTTATTCCTAGGGAAATGATTATATGAGTAATAGATGGATGTTTGGAGAATATATGATTAGTTTTTGGAAGTTACAAGGTGCTTGAGAAGTGTGAGTAATGGGTTAGATTTGGTATCCTTATATAAGAGGGAGGAGGGGATTTTTTGGAATGTTTTAAAGTATTATTTTATTATGTAATGTTTTTTGGTTACAAAAGGTCCAAAACTCATTAAATTTTAATATAAGATGAATATATGTTGAAATAAAATCATCTAATAATAAATGTACAGATTTTTTTATTTTTTTAATCCTTATCCTTTTTATAGGACCCTTTGTTACCTTATTTAACTTTAACAATGTCTTCTTGTATATTTATACTATAGGGTTAATATATCTAGAATAAAATTTCACGAGACCCAAAATGGATTATTAATGACATTTTTAACATAATATTTGTCTTATTTCTAAATATTAGATTTTAAGGACTATTTTATCAAATAATCAAATATTAATTGATTTTAAAAACTCATTTTTGTCAATTTTTATATTATTCGTATCAGGACTATTTAAAAATCCAAAAAACATTTATAATTTTGAAAAATACTTCATTAATTAAAATATAACTATTCATAATCATCCATTAAATCAGTGGATGGAGAAAAATTGTCAAAATAAATTTATTTGAATATTTATTATCTCATTTACTTAAAACATTCCTTAATGAGGCAATAATTACATCTTCATTTTTTCATAAATAAATAAATTTATTTGGGGTCAAAAAATTATAAATTAAATACCATGATATAGGAAATATTTATATCTTTAAAAATACTATTTATATTCAAATATACCTACTATATAACCCAACAATAAAATATCTTTAGGAAAATAAAAAAAAATTATGATATATTTATTTTTATTTTAAATAAAATGTTATTAATGTAATTATCATACCCAAGTACCTTCCAAAGGTAAATAGTTCTACCCATGGTTTGTATTGGTTGGTCATGAATAATTAAATAAGTTTATGAAAAGTTATAGTCTAATATTAGATTATTATAATATTTTTTTTTCCATGAATTACCCTATTTACCATTAACTGTGGTAAATAAAAATCAAAGGTTACTATTCTCAAATATTATTTTCATAATGTTGAACCACATTTTACTTACTGAAGAAAACCATGTATGTTGGATTTTTGAAATTAAATTCCAAAACGTGGTAAAATTTTATTTACATGAAAAAGTCAGGTTTTAACTAATATGTAGTGTGTTTCAATATTCATATAAAATTTAACATATTCCATAAAATACCAGAAATTCACCCAAAGATAATTTTAATATTACCAATTCCCAAATTATTTCTATTTTACCAAATTCACATCATAAAAGTTTTATTAATTAATATATAAATAATTTCCATTATCAAAACTATAATGCGTGTTTTTAAGAGGTAAAAACTACAAAAAATATTGATATGTGTTTATGTCCAATTACAAAGTGAAATTACTTCCAATTACTGAAATAGTATTGAATAGTATAAATAGAATCTAATTAAACTTTAAAACCATTTAAATAGATAATATAACCATATAAATAACTCATATGAAATGACTGTTTAGACTTAATATGTAGTATTATTCACTATTCATTAAAAATGAATGTTATCCGAAAAATACCAAAAATATATCCAAAATAAATTTTGATATCCTGATTCTATATAAGAATATTATTTTCTAAAATAAAAAATTTAAAAGTGAAAAAAATTATTTAAATGGGGTTCTACATCAAAAGAAGGCAAAACTACCTTTAAAAAATATTAGAGTATTTTTACTTATAATTGGATTCACTATTCTATGAGGCCCCTATAATTTAAAAGATGAAATAAAAACATTAAAAACATGTTTAATCATAATATGGTTAATTCTTTTCATTCCCTCCAATAAAAAGACTAGGCGTTAAATGCCATTTAAAATAATTATATTATTATTATTGTCATTATAACTCAACATTGTGTGCGATAGAAGACATCAGAGAAAGACATTGTTGTTTTTCGGGTATACCAACGAACATAGTAGCCCCTTTAAAGTGAAATTAAAATTTAATTCATAAATATTAATAAATATGAAAATTTTATATTCTTTATTGACCTGGGATGTTACAAATATAACATATATTCCATAAATATTATTCTTCAGCAATATTATACACATATATCATTTAATTTTAATTATTTGAAATACAAAAAAATAAGTTAGTGTTCATGCATGTGTACAACCTACCATCTTAGTCAAACTACTAAAAATGTTTTAGATTTTTTTTAAGAAAACTTTATTTCATTCTCTATTTACTCAGAGAACCAATTTTCATCTAAAAAATATATTTTATAAAAAGGATTTCAATTTTTTTAACCCTTCCAAAATTATTTATTAGAGAATTTTTCCCCCTTTTTTAAATAATGTTTTAAATTTAATCTATATGTCTCTTTAGGAACATTGAATTTTCTTTACCTTTTTACCAAGGAAATGGATGGTCATTTTTACGTCATAAATCATGTAAAAATTTACCCATTAACATTTCATTGCAGATTCAGTTTCATGACAAAAATGTTATATTTTAAATATAATGTTTTAAAAATTTATTTTTAATGATTTTTTTTTTCAATATCATATTTTACTCACATTTTTTAAAATAAGTTTTTATAATATTTATATTCATCAATGACAAAGAACCCAATATTCTAATCCACATGAGATATGCCTTATTGATACCTCCCTTATTCTTGATTTTCATTCTTTATGATTGATTTATCTGAGGATAGTATTTACATTATGTTCATTGATTACATTTAGTATTTTTAAATATTCAATTCTATATAATCATTTAAAATTTTGGATCCCATAAATATACATATCATTTTTCATGGATATGATTATTTCTTAAACCATATACCATTTTCTCTATGGTTTTTACATTGAAAGTTATTTTATTATGAGGGAATTATTTATAACTCCATATCCATTATTCTATATTGATATTTCATATGGAAAATTGATTATTAATTAAATAAATTTTAGGAAATGTAGAATGCTCTTTACATATATTGATGGGTGGGCCCCAAACTTTTAATAGCCCCTCAAGGCATCAACGAGTTCACATGAGAAAAATAAGAATAAAATTTTAAATGGGTTTTTACCAGTATGTTTAAAATTTTAGGAGTAAGGAATTGTGAAATAAGGGTTTCCATGTACTAGTGATATGACATTCAAGAAATTTGCATTACCTTAATTTTGATTCAGTGTTAATTTTTTCCATGATAATTGTGTTGATATACATATGGATTCATTTTATTCATAGTTTATTGATTTAATTCTCATGTGTTTCTAGTTATTATCATAAAATATTGTTTATCAATTCATTATATTGATTATATGGTTTTCATGATCAGTTTTTTTACCTTACTATAATGATTATTCTCATTAATTGAATATTATTTCTACTATACTTTTGTTTTTTATGAGCATTATAGATCACCATTTTTATGTGTCATTCCCTCAGACTCCATGAAATATACTATGTAATATATGATTGGATATAATATATGGAAAAAAAATTAACCTCGATGAAAAACATTATGTTGTAATTAAGGCAAACATTTGTAAAATAACACTCAAGTTTGTATCAAGTTTAACAAGAATACAAAACTATTTAGTCTATTGGGATGTGATTTACATGTATATTATTCCAATTTAATAGTTGTGAACACCATCTCCGGGCTTTCTAGGTTCAGGTTCTTATACATGAGTTGTTTCTTTTTCATAGAAGAAGATCATATAATATTATTTTCATTAGTCCATTGTGATTATGTTAAAATATAAATATCATAAATCCTTTAAGTAAATGTATGCATCCCTAATAGAACATATAAGTTGTGTAATTGTTTAAATTTTCACATTTATATTTTATCAGTAATGTATTGGTTTTATAAAATCATGTTGAAACTTAGTCCATAAATATGAATGTACTCTTCCATTACACATGGGTCTTAATATCAGGGATGAAATAATATTTAAAAAAGTTTCACAATTAAAAAAGGACATTAATTATAATACCAGTTGAATATATATAATTTTTTTAATTTTATATATCCTTGAGTTATAGACATTACAACTGCCTTCTAGATGCCACGTAGAAAATAAAACAACACAACTATTATATTACAAACTAGTAAATTTTAAGAATATGAGAATGAAAATTAAGCAATAGTGTTAATACCCTCATTATCTTAGGTTGATAAAATCAAAACATTTTTGAATAATATATCATTGGAGTTTTACATTGGGAAAATTATAATTTATAATGTTATATGATGCCAGATAATTTTTTGAACCTCATAATATGTCCAAAATTGGGTTGTTTACACTAGGAAACTGTTTTGTGGATATCCAAGCCATTTAAATATTCATGGGTTATTTAGTATTTGATTAATTAAAAATTAATTTTTTCACACTAGTTTTAATTGTGATATATTTTGAATAAGGAATAAAATAATGATTCAAATAGTCCGTTGATATCTATAATTGGGGATTTTTTTTAAGTATGGTAGAAAATGATATCAGTTGATGCGGCCATGTTTATGCTACATTTTTCATTTCTGTTTATTATTTCATTTATTTCATTATTTTTATATTTTATTTTTATTTTCTCCCCTCATTATTTTTCTTTACAAATACACAAACCTTGGGGATTCACTCTCTCTTGGTTCATATTTAAGGATAGATATATATAGTGATAGAGGGAGAGAGGTGATTTCACTAAATAGTTCGGGTCACATAGGATAATCATGTGGCATGTAGGGAAAATCTACATAGGAAAAGAATCATTTAATTATAATAATAAATATGAGGTGTTTTTATTTTATATCATTTTTTATTTTATATATTTTTTAATTTAAATTTCTTTACGAACTCTTATTTTTTCGAACCTCATGGGGTTGATTTTTGGTTAAAGTTTTAATAAAATATGTTTAAGTTCGATTTGAGATGATTTACATTAAAAAAAGCAGGATGTGTGAGGGATAAAAATACAGACCATGTGTTCTTCCATTCTATGGAAGATGGAGTTTATAGGACTAAATTTTAGGTAGTATGAGTACATTTCCTTTATTGGGACTTATCCATGTGGAAGATTACTTGTATTGAATCCACAGGGGAGGGGGTGATGGTTGTGAATTTAAAGGTGGTATGTCCCAATGTGTACAAAAAATATTTAGTAATATATGACCAGACTATGGGGTTACCTATGGAATATGAAAATACATGGAAAGGTGGTATATTGAGATTACACATCATGTATCATAAATAATTATCTTATATTGTTTCATTTGGTAGTGTTTTGGATTATTTTTCAACATGACGTTTGAATTGGACATGTGATTATTATATTATTATTCATTCCATAATAGATTATAATGATGGATTCCTTTTGGTATCTAGAGGCCATCTGGATGGATTCTCTGATTCCTTAATGTTTTTAGTATGATGTTTGGATTTATAATCATTAATAATGATTTTATGTTCAATGTGATAAAAGAGTGATGGTCATGAACTCATTATATAACATGGATTAGACATTATGTGATTGTCATTATCAATCCTAATTCATGTGTATCTATACTGTCGATATTTAGTTGTATTTATGAGAATATCATGGATAGTCCCTGTACAAAAATATGTGTTGGTAGAGGAAAGTGTATTTCAGGTTTAGAAATTATTCATCATGATCATGTTGGTTAAATGAATTATGCTCTGTTAACATCATGGGATGGCTATTATGTATGGGTGGTAATGAGATGATGTTGGTATATGTTGTTGGACTCTATACGTTTCCCTTGTGGGATTTTTTTGATAAAGTGAATAGTAGGCAACATAGTTGATTGTTGTGAATGATCTTGTGGAATGGTTTTGGTTTTGGATTCCCATATTGGAGAGGTAATACCCAATGATGGTTTGTAAGATTGGAAGACTAGATGAGTCTTTTATGATGGTATATTTTTATAAGGATTCCCATTTAATGAGGATCAACATTATGCTTTCTTGTTCTTGATGTCTTGAGACCATCAGGATCACCCTGGTATCTATGGTGGAGTTTTTGGATGCCCTTTCATGGAATTTGTTGAATAAGGATAATTTATGTAATATTTGGGTGTACATGTAGATAGTTTATCATTATTGGTTTTTCCATAGGTTTAGAAGATATATAGGAACCACTAGTATGTCTTCCTATAATATATATTATATTATTGATTTTGTATCATCATTTAGTGGGTGTAGATCAAAACCATAGGTGTTGTAGGAGATCCCATATCAAGAAGACCCTTTGTATTGTGGCCAAGGGGACATTGTTAGTCCTGAGATCTTTTTAACCCCAAATATGGATGAGAATACTCTATGGAAGAATTTTTATAAATTATAGATCTAGGGGGAATGTGAGGAATTTTTTTATTTAGAACAAATTTTTCTGGAAATGATAGTAAAGATGGTTTTATAATGATTTTGAGTATAGGATCGACAAGTTATTTGACTCCATTTTGGATGATGTTGTGTTAATGTCTACTCATGGTAAGGATGTGAGAGGATACCATCTGCATATCAAGGATTGGGAAATGTCCCTTTTATTTTAATTGGTTATATATTCTGTTTTATGGGGACTTCTAGATTGTTCATGGGAACTAATGGGCGATCTTAAGGTGCGAATCCCCTCTCAATAATATTAAATGTATTACCTTGATTATGGATTAGTAGTATGTGATCCTAATTTATTAAGGGACCAGGGTTTCTAGTTTCATCACATTGACATTATTTTATAGACCATTTGTGTTTTTTTGGATATCATGTTTTCTATGGGTTATAATTGAACTATTTGTCTTCATTTATCAAAATTAGAACATTCCATATGAATCCTCTAGTCTAGTATATTTTCTATCTTATGTGGAACAATTTGGCTACCCCCAAGGTTATGAATTTTGAGCCGAATTCATTTTACACATCATATATATCCTTAATAGATTGGGTAGACTCCCTTGATTTCATGTGTATGGGTGATGCTTTTTCTATAAATCATCTATCATCAGCTATAGTGGGGGTAGAATTACCTTGGTTGTCCAACAAGAAACCATGGTCGGATATTTTCAAGATTTTTTATTAAAAAACTTTTTTTAAGATATTTTTAATTTTATTTAGGATTTTATAATGTTTTTACTATACATGGAATTTCATGTGTTAATGAACTAGACATGATAATAGATTATAGGTTAAACATTGGCGGTGGACTATTGATATTTATTTCTCACTCTTATATTTGGTTCTTATTTTGTGTATATTTTATATATAATCTCTCATCATGGTGTAATGATTGAACAATATATTGGGATGGGGCTCAATAGTGACCGATTAATTGGAGATGATCATTTATTGGTTCATGGTTGTGATAGTGTATCTCAAGAGTCATATAGATTGGTTCTGTTGTAACAGTCAGATTTATAAGTATAGATGGTTATATTTGATAATAGTTTTTTTACTTTTTATATTTTTAAATACCAATGGGATAATAATTACATTCATATAGAATGAATTTCTATATATATATATTTTCAACTAATTTATTATGGAATATTATTTCTTTAGTTTATGTCCCATGAGAACATTATTTTTTAGTGACTTGTATGTTTCTTATTTATTTTTCAACTGTTATGTCACTCTTTCTAGTGGATATTGTATTACAATATATCTTTTGAAACCCTTCTTATTTTCAACATCATCTTCCATATCGGGAGTCATTCTTGAGGTCATTTGGTACCCCAAATCTAGGACATGTTAGGCAAAACCTGAGCTTATATTTAAAAAATTGAATCATATCCAAATTTTCTCCCAATTTGTAATTTTAGTAGATAGGTTTTTTCATGATATTTAGAAAATTTGGTAGATATCATAAAAATTCTCCAGGAAAACATTTTCTAATAGTTATTCTATATATATAGTGAATGGGATTATTATTCTTGTTTTTTTATGATTACACCTAATGTTATATACATGATTTGGTGTATTTATGGGTTACTATGATTTTGAGATCTATATCCATGGGGTAAAAGATATTGTTCCTGCATCATTCTATTGATGAATTATTGACCTCACATATGGATTTCTATGGTGTTTTAGTATTTTATTTTTTTTATTGGTTTAAAATATCCAAAAATACCTTCATATAGAGAAAAATAGAGCTCCATGGTGGAATTATTGTAAACAAAACCTCTTGCTAATATAATTGTTTTTATGAAAGACTGTATAAATATAATGAAAATATTTTCACTGATATTGGAAATGAAATCCCTTCATCGATGGAGAATGGGGACCCATATGGTCAATTTTAGCTAAGAATGACCTAATGTTGGCTCAAGGAATGAAATAATTCTTTAGATGTGCTGGGATTAAGACCATGTGGCCCTGATAGGGTGGTATCCATAAATTTATTACATTAAAAAGAGGGAATGAATTTTAAACCCATGTTGGGAGGAGTGGTATGTTTCTAATACATGAAATTCTAGATAATTTTTTAGGGAAATGTTTCTTCTCACATTTGGGATTGGGTGGAAGTAAAAAATATATTTTTTCTCTAGATAGGGAATTACTTATCCAGGTTGAGGAGAGGTAGGAGGAATACTGGTGTATGAGAAGTGGTGTTCCAGGAGTTCCCTTCAACCCATGATTCAATTGAGATTCTGGGTTTCTTTGGGATTTCTAAACATATTTTTTTGATGGGTTTCAGGTGGAGAGGTGGGGATGTGTTTAGGACCTCATGCTTTTTCAATGATTCCCTAGTGGAGAGTGTCCATGTGATAGATCCTTTTATTGGGGTTATTCATGGATTTGTAATCTGATAATAGATGGTTAATAAGATTTCTTGACATTAATGATGTAATGTGAATTATGAAATGTTTTAGTCATGTTTTTCAAGGGTTATTAGGTAATTACCATAGTGATCAAGAGTCTTATTGTACATTTGGGCCTGTGAAAACCACTAATATGTTTTTGGGGAATCACACTACCTTGAATATAATAGTGGTGGTTTATAAGGATTTTCATGAAAACGAATATTTTTGAACTTGTGATCCTTTATTTTTCATGGTGATAATTTTTTTTATTGTTTTCTGGTGGTTCATGATAGGAGTTATTATATTTTTGGAAAAAAATAAAATTGAGTGTTATAGCTACGATATAGTTATTGAGGTCAGCACATGATGAGAATTTTTAAGATGCATTATGGAGGTGAGAGAACAATAGACCACTAGAAGTTGTGATCTTAATCATAAGTTGTTTATAGATTAAGGATGTGGTAATTACTATTGACCTATGGGTATGTGGATGTTTTTGATATCATGTTATTAATATGTTTGAAGGATTCTTCCATGTCAAATAATTACATTCAGAATGTAACGGCATATTATCAATGTGGTTTTACTTTCATCCAATTTGGATTGCATAAGGATACTCTTAAGAGGGGGATAATTTGATATATAATATTTTATTTGGGTAGGGAGAGTTAATGATTTTGTACGGTCATTCATTATTTTTTAATGATAGAGTTAGATTCACTAGTGATTCAAGAAAAAATTGGTTGTTGGTTGTTGACTGTTGTCTCTCTACAGAGAGTCGCATTTTTTATGGGATGATTATAACGACCTGACCTACTAGGGTCAAAACAGTGACAACTCCAAGCCCAACACTAGTATGCTTCCAAATGGAGATGGGCACTAAGTATGTATACCCCACAAATTGGAGGAATTATCCTAATTTACCTATACACACACACACACATATTAATTCTGATACACTAATGAATAGTATAACAACTAAAACCAATTCATAAATATATATAAAATCCCACAAAGAGTATGAAAATAAATTACTATAACTAAAAAAAGTGCCAAAGACAATACCATAAAAATATGTAAGGAGTACAAACTTCTCTATGTGTGATGAATATAATAAATTCGATAATGATGGAATACAAATGAGTCTATAAAATTCATTTTGTGACCCCTTACCCTTGTCTTCCTATGGTGATTTCAAATCATCCATCATCTTTGTGGGATGGATCATGTGCGGGTAGAGCCCATGAAAGGGTGTGTTTAAAAATAAAAAGTATGACACCATGAAAACACTAAAGATGAATCATCAAAAAAATTCAACTCCATACATGGCTATAACATACTATATATTATAACAAGCAACCACATATACTGAAAAAGGGCACCATGCAACTAGGTTGTCACACCTAACAACAAGCCACAAGTTTCTACTTGATCTAATTGTCGTACTAGGGTAATCTACTCTATGATACATTATAACACTAGACACAATCATTCAATAGTTCACGATCACTGGTCCACACCTAAGAAATATTAGTAGTCTCAAAATACCCTAATACTCTAATAAAGGTTCCATCCTATGATTTTTGGTGAATACTAGGAACACATGCTAGATCAATGGGCACAATATAAAATTATTTGAAAATGATACCACAATCCCTACCAATATTTCATGTTATATGTAGGGTCAATTTTATGCTCAGGGAAATACCACCTATTTTACAAACCCCACAAAGGGTATAAATATGATAGAGGATCACACATCAGTGCCCCGATGGGACCCCGTGAACTCTATATGAGACAAATCCTTTAGAGGGGATACCAATACTTAAATATTGATGTGATACCACATTTTCCCTGGAGATAATGGAAGATGTGACTATACATTATGAACAATAATCCAAATGGATGAAATGAACGAACACAAACACTCTCAATTGTGGTAAATTGAGTGTACTTGTGGTACACGACATGTGCAGCTAATCCCATGTCTATCCAAGAGGTAACACCTCATAGTAGATTTAGACCTCAACATAAACAATGTGTATTTCATCTCATATTATGTGTATAGGTTTCCCAAAACCCTTCATGTGGTATCTGGCCATGTCCATTTACAGTTGACCATGATTGTGTACTCCGGTCATGTCAAATTACTCGGCATCTGAGTTCCAATGTAACCTCTAACTTAAACACCAATAATCTTAACACATGTCATGAAACATCTAGCAGGGTCACACATTGTGTGATATTTAACTCACCATGGAGACTCTAGCACTGCATATGGGGGTCACAAACACCATGTAACAATGCATTACACACTATGTTACACAATATTTCCATGAAACACAATGTTCTAATGTATTATTCTACATTATTTACTACCGCCTCTTATTCCACAAGAAATAAATCCATAGATACTAGATCTAGGTCAACTAAGATAGGTTCCCACTTTCTCTCTAGAATATAATCATTAAAATGGGTTAAGATCACACATATGATGTCTGTATCACCATGTTGTTCTCATGAAGATGAAAACCCAGAAATTTTATCACAACCCCCAAGATCATCCCATTATCATCATTGATTCCAAATTCCAACATCCATTATGACCATTACACCTTATATCAATTTGTTGTTCTGATGAATGGTCATTCAATGATCAGATACAATGAATATTTTTAACTATTGGGATTGGAAAATACCAATGATGTTTAAATATTGAAATGGGGGGGAAATCCATAAGCCATGATATGTGAGTAGTGAACCTCAACCATATTTCGTCTTCCCTTGATTAGTTTTTAAAGTAATATACCCTCGACATGAAATAAAACCCAATGAGAAAAAATAATTTTTTCAATTTAGTGTACCATCCATGCACAAATCAATTATATTCATGGAATTGATCCACATTTCACCCAGATAAAAAAATGATTGAAATTAAGAAATAAATCATCATAACAATAGTTTTGATCAATCAATATTGATGAATGGTTTTGTGATGTTGTAGTTGATGAGAACAATGAACTCCATTTGACCAATGTCCCTCGATTCTATCCCGATCTAGTGTCATTTTCTAATATCTCCAAAGCGCTCACAACGGCTCCACATAAATCTATAGAGTTATGTAGATAACACTTAAAATTGAACATATCAGGATATATGTATAACAGTCTACTAGATTCATCAAATAAAATAATGTATATCAATTAATTAATTTATATAATTACTTTATACTCGGGATTCTTTTTTCACAAACACCCCATGACAATAATGGTTATGATGTTATTAATGTAAAAACCATGATTGGAAGAGAATGGTGAACTCTAATTACTGTTCCGAGCCCCCATTTAGGTGTTATTTCACCTTTTTAGGAAAATAGTACATGATTTTTATTTTATTTATTATATTTATTATATTGGAAACATTTATTCCTAGCACACAGGGCCCCATATTATACTCTTTCATATGTCCTCATCTAAAAAAATACTCCATATAATATATTGAAATTATACCTGAAAAATATGAGTCATTATATTGTCTTAACCTTGGATATTAATGTATATAACAAACAAAAAAGAAAGTATATAAAAAAATATGAGGGAACATGGCTTAGAACTAGATCATCTGCTCTAAGGATCTCTTCAAAAGATTTCATTACTTCCAATAGAAACACGTTATGGGAATAAATCTCCCAAAAAATAATCATATCCTATCAATCCTCACTCTCCACTACAAACTTAGTAATGGTAGCTCGATCCACAATGTCCATATCTCCCCAATAAATAACATATGATGGTTCATTTATGAATTTCCTCAACTGTGACAGGTATAAGACGACATGTAACCAATCCATATATGGTGGTAGATCTATGTAGTAAACTACATCTCCAACTCTTTTCAGTATTATGAGAGGGCCACTAACTCCTAGTGAGATCTTTCCAACCCATCAAAATATCCAATATTGACATTGTGGTGAAGCCATCAAGAAAACATAAACACCCTCAACAAAGACTAGATGTCACCATCATCATCTTGTATAAGCCTTATGATGTATCTTTGTATTATTCATTCACTCTTGGATTATCTACATCTTACCTATAGTATCTCAAACCAACATCGAGTTTATGATATCCATATATCATAGATAATTCCCACAATGTGGTGACGTGCATGACTTCCCAAGAAAGGCCTCAAATGGTTCCATAATAATGTTTGAATGGATTTTTTTGTTTGAAAACACCCTAAATGTTAGGTGATCCTCCCAAATATTATGAAAAAAATAATATAGGTGTGTATCATGAAATTTATGAAGTTAATTGTCTACTTAGTAGGGTTCTTTTTTTGGGGGTGAAACACCATCCCCAAGATAAATTGAGTCCCAAAGGCTTCCCACAATAATCTCTATAATTGTGACATGGGGTGATTGTCATGGCATGAAATTATAATCAAGACAACTATTTAGAGTTTTACTATATACTAAACCTATAGGAATCCCAATCACTTTACTAAACTCTTCTCTCAAATATATAGGAAGTGGGGTTACTTGGATAGTTATTCTATGATCACCCAGAAGACATTGTTCCTGTAACATCCCATGTAAATAAAGAATATAAAATTTTCTTAATTAATAATATTTTTGAATTAAAAATTATTTTTTATTAAAGGGGATTAAATGTTCAATGGAGTACCCTATATGAAACAACGAGTTTCCCTGATGTCTAATGTTACACACAATGCTGAGTCATACTAAAAAATAATAATATAATATTATTTTAAATGGTAGTTAATACATAGCTGTTGTATTTTCAGGAATGAACAGTACTAACTACAATATTATTATACATGTTTGTTAAATGTTTTTACATTTATCCAATAAATTTTAGGCGCTTAAAATAAGAAATAATCTGATTTTAAGCACAAATACTCTAATATTCATTAACAGACAGATTTGTATCCTTTTGAAGATGAACCGTTTTTAAATATAGTTTTTGTCACTTTAATATGTTCTATTTGAAAAAATAATATTATTTTTTAAGTTCGAGTCATCAAATTTTACATTGGATGAAATTTTGGTTTTTTTATAATGTTCATTTTTTAATTAATAGTGAAAATATAGTTTTTTAATTCAAAACTGCCTTTTAATCTAATTTATGTATAAAGATAGATTATATTTTTAATTGTTTTTAACGTGGAATTATATTATATTTTTACCATTTATTACAACATTGGTAATTGTAGTAATTTCACATTGAAATTGGACATAAACAAGTGTCATTATTTTGATAGTTATTATTTCTTAAAAACATGCTTTTTGTTTACACAGTGAGAATTAATTTTAAATTAATTTCTACAACTTCTATGTTTGAATTCGGAAAAATGGATTCCATATTTGGAATTAATATTTCCAAATCGTTTAAATAAGTAAATTTTATTTTTATACACAATGATTATTTAATTCAGAAAATGTTTTATTATTCATGGTTTAAGGGTAAATATGGTAAATAAGGGGAAAAAATTATGTTATAATAATATTAAATTATCATAACATTTTCCCTAATCATATTGGATGATAAATTCCAGACCATGGGAATCCTTGGGTCGATTTTGGGACCCCATGGAGCCACTTGAGAGTGATAATGACACTTTATATTAATTAATTTTAAGTAAAGACCATGATTGTCACGACCCGACCCTACCCGGGCTCGAGCCGCAACTACCCCAAGCCCGCCTCCATAGGCCAGGGGCTGGAGACCAGCGCCGAAGGCACAATAACTTGGGGAGGCCTTTGCCTAAGCACCTGTACACACACACGCAACAAACTCAATGCAAAAGTGCAGAGTAAAAGAAAGAACAAGCATAGTAAAAGAACAACTACTATATATATAAACCACGGAGTTCATCGAACTCTACAAGTATAAAGTACAAACTGAGAAGAAAATGGGAAAAACACGCACCCAACCAAAAATTGCCACAACCCGGCAACAGGTAAACAAAAAGGAAACAGCTGACGGGTCTCCCACCTGGAACCCGGCCATGACCACCGCACGTGGTCCAAGCTCCCAAGCTCCTACGCTCCACTGAAGTCACGCTCCACCTGTCTGTCGTCTGCAAGGGCACACCTAGTGCGGGAAAAGCCCAAGAAGGGGAGAGTATAAAAATACTCAGTAGGATACCCCAAAGGCTCGAGGGAGAAACAAAGGAGGTACCGAAGGGTGAGTGGTAGAGCGAACAGAAAAGTAGAGGAGTACAACTGAAAGTGCAGTAAGAGTCCAGCTCAACCCAACAAGAGAAAGAAGATAGACTCATCCAGACACAAGTAGCTGGAAACGGTGAGAAGACGAACTTCCCGTCGAGTCTTCGCTACCTATAGCAGGAGAGTAGACTCATCCAACCATGAGAAGCTAGACACGGAAAGCACGTGGCATACCCCGCGCGTCTTCGCCTCTCCTGGAAGGAGAGCAGCCAAAACCCAAGGAGTGGGTACTCGTACGAGGTATATACATATATATTCTCTTCCAAGAAGCCCAAACAAGCTCGTAAGGGGATCTCTGTCCCATAGCTCAGCCCAAGAAAACAAGTAGCCAACATTCCCAGACATAACCCATCATTGTCGCCCAACAACCCGCACGTCTTCCCTGAACCGTAAGCCAAGGGGCTCAGTCACCACACCTTGATACTATCCACATTGGGCGGCACTGACTCGCCCGCACGGTTTTAGATCGCGTCGCAAGAACGCGTCTCGGTGGGGAAAGCGCCCTTCGTACTTGAGAGTTCTAGGAAAGTCAAACCACACCTCATCACTGCCCTGCAGTCGAGAGGTCTTCTCAAAGTCAAGTCGTTCCATCACCGACCCGTACAACCAAGGGTCCCGCTCCAGTAATCATGGAGGTAAGCCATAGACTAGCCTAGTCGAGAGGACTGAGTCTGGAATGCTAATAGGCATCCCACTGCCCAGCCCCACTAGAGGGTAATTCATAACCAAATATCAGGTGACCCACTACCCAGCCCTGCTGGAGGGTAAACCATAAGACATCACCCGACGACCCACTGCCCAGCCCCGATGGAGGGTAGACCGTAATACATCATCAGGCGACCCACTGCCCAGCCCCGCTAGAGGGTAGACCTGGAATAAGTCGACAGGCAACCCACTTCCCATCCTTGTTGGAGGGTAGACCTGGAACTAGACGACGGGTGACCCACTGCCCAGCCCTGCTGGAGGGTAAACCCTAAGAGGTCGTCGGGTGACCCACTGCCCAGTCTCTGCTGGAGGGTAGACCCTAATAGCGTCGGGTGACCCACTGCCTAGTATCCACTGGAGGGTAGAGCCTAATAGCATCAGGTGACCCACTGCCTAGTCTCTGCTGGAGGGTATACCCTAATAGTTAGTGAGCAACCCACTGCCCAGCCCTGCTGGAGTGTAAGCCCGAGGAAGTCGATGAGTAACCCACTGCCCAGCCCCGCTGGAGGGTAAAACTCAGAACCGCTCTGCCATCTATACAGGAGGGTAAAGCACTGGCCAACTGAACACGGAGTGGGTATCGCGCAACCTCCCAACTCTAGAACAACTCACCCAAAAGAGGTGCAGCGTCTACTCCAGCACTGGGTGTCACTAGCACCGCTACCGGCCAATCCATCGATAACGAAACCAGGGGGAGACCACTCAACCCTTTTGGTCAACCAAACACGTAGAGTTCAAGTACGCAAAGCAGAAAACGGCACGCACGTGGGGCCCACATGACGTGTGGCCCCAATTCAACCCCAACCAAGCGCACGAACGTCCTCAGGTACAATCAACCACACGTACATCCAAGCACTCCCGTATACTCCCGGAGTATACCTCATTCCATCCCAAAGGCTATCATGCACACAGCACCCAACGTCAACGCGAAGGCGTGACATAACAACTCCACCTCAAAGGACCAGGAATGGCCAACCACATCTCGTAGACTAATTACATCACTCTCCCAAGAGTGCGCGATCACACGCCAAGGGTCCTCCACAAACAAGGTAGGGAAAACCACCACTGGAGCACCTTACATGCTTCCACATTTAATAAGATCGCGTAAAAGGCTCCGCTCACCTGAACGGAATACACCGTTGTAATCCTCGCGGAAAAACACACGAGATAGACTACTTACTCACCCGAAATGGTCAACCGGTGCGAAAGTTACTATTCACCGTGGCCAACCCACGTGGGGCCCACCCCAGAATCCCGAAACTGAACCAACGGAGCACACCACTGTGTTCCCCTCGAAAAAACACATGGGATTGACTACTCAATCACCCAAAACGGCCACCCGGTGAAAAGATAGTATTCACCGTAGCCCGGTCGGGTGGGACCCACACCACATCTCCGAAAGAGGTCAGGCGGACTGCGCCATCGTGATGCTCTTGGAAAAACACGTCGAAAGCACTACTCGCTTGAGTACAACGGGTATTCGGAGAAAAAGATGCCTTCCGGCACACCACACACGAGCGGCGCCACGTGGGACCCGCATCCCGGTCCCGAAACTCAACGAATGGATCACACCGTTGTGATCCTCTCGAAAAAGTACACAAGATGGACTACTCACTTGTCCAAAATGGTCGCCCGGTGATAAAGCTGGAAATCACCGTCAACTCCCGAAACGACCCTCGTGGGCCCCGCACCATCATGCCGAATTACAGCAGGCAGACTGCGCCAACGCGACGCCCTCTGAAAAACACCCAACATCGACTACTCGCATGCCCCGAACAGACGTCCGGTGAAAAAGGCGTAAAACGCCGCACGCAGCTCAAGAGTCGGCCCGAGGGGCCCACGCCTCAACTCCGGTTTCGACGCCCGAAACCGCCCTGGAAACCTCTGCCTCAGTGCCAGGGCCCCAACGCCGCTGACGGCGCTCAAAACGGACGTCGGACGCGTCTGCGCCGTCCAAAACAAGAATCTCCGGAGAAACGCTCGTCTACTTAAAGACACGCCGCGCCTCCGCGGCACCTCGTTTCGGGAATTAAAAATTCCCGAAACCATCTCAAAATATTCCTCCCATTATGAGGCACGCGCCGCCGTAGACGGCTCGTGAAACCGACTCCTGGTTCATGATTTATTAAAAAACATAAATCATATAATAATAATAATAATATTATTATTATTATTATTATAAAACTTATTTGTTTATTTTTTTTCTTTTTTCTTTTTTTTTATTAAAACCAGACCGGCCAGGAGGGCTGGTCTTCTTCCCCCGCTGCCAGCAGGACCCGCTTCCTGCGGGTCCTTGTCTCCCAGCAGACCGGCCAGGAGGGTCTGTCATCCTCTGCAGTCCCGAGGTCGACGACTCGGGCTCCCATGCTGACCAAGCCAGGCCGGCGCACGCCTGCTCCCTCGCCCGGCCGACGCCGCCTGCAGCCCCAGCGGACCGCCGTCGCAGAAGGGAGCCGCTCCGCCTCGGGAGACCCCCGCCGCCGCGTCAGTCGCCGGAAGCCACCTCCGCCTCCTCCTCTTGCCGTCCGCGAGCCCCGACCGATACCCTCAGCAGACCGAGGCCGAACACCCCACCGCCGCGCGTCGCTGCTCACCCGGCCACCACGCTCGGTCGCTCGAACCCGCTGGAAAAACTCAAAACCAGCCGGAAACAAAAAAAACCCGCAACTTTCACCGGACGACGAAGATCGCCTCCAAACTCCGATTTAAATTCCAAAATGGGCGATGGAAAGCTCATAAATTATACTACATGATTATGGGATTTGTTTGAAGAAATAGCAGAAATTTGATGCAAATAATCGAACTCAAAGAGGGGTTCGGGATTTAAAACTCAAATGAATACCGCCTACCTCGACGGGCTTCGCCCGACGCTTCCCGCGCGATCCGCCGCCGCCGCAACACACCACCTTGAGGAGGAGAGGATGGAGGAGGCCTTGGTTGAGACTCCTTTCGCCAGGAGGAAGAAACAAGGGAGGAGGGGAGGGGTTTACTTAAATAGGAATTAATTAAAATTTAATTAATTTAATTTTAAAACACCCCAAAATAACCCGTGACCAAAACTCCCGACGGGGTAAAGGTTAAGCCTCCCCTAGGGTAAAAACCACCTCCCGAGCACCACAGCGGTCTCAGAATTTTAATCCGACACCCCGTTCAAAAGTTATAAAATTTAACGTCCGAAGCTGCTAAATTACGAAAACGCCCATGGGGCCGTTATTCACAAACGGGCCGCGCCCGCGAAACATACACCCCTCCTAGGGTAAACGGCACACTCTGAACTCAACGATGCCCTCGGTTTTCCAATCCGAGCCACCGTTTAAAAGAAACCCGCATTTCAACGTTAAACGAATTAATTTATTAATTTAATTATCCGTTTAACGTTCCGAAAGCGAGTGAGGGGTCCAAACGTCCCGCGCCGACAAGTTTTATGTCGTTCCTAGGGTAAACACTCCATTCCGGACTCATTCGTACACTCGGATCCCTAATCCGGAACTCCGTTTAGGAGTTATCTTATTTATTTGGCATTTCCAGTGTGAACGCACTGAAAATTTAATTTCGGCCACTCCGGGGCTCAGAATCGCACGCCGTCTGAAGGAGCTGCTCTGGAATATCATAAAGAATATTCCAAAGTCTTTCGTAGAAAAAAACTTGGTTCTTACAATGATGAAATAAACATATGTCTTTCAGTAAATAAATTTTTACATGGGGTAATATAAATTATCTCTTAGACTATAAATATTAATTTTTAAGATAAAAATGTTTCCTACATCATGTTATTTATTTTATTAATTTTATAATACATATAAATAGAATTATTTATGACCCAAAAATGATTTTGTGTTTATCTCATTAATAAATTATTTAAATAAATAAGATTTTAAAAACTAAAAAAATACCAAAAACATGTCCATTTATTATTGAATGATTTTATGTCGAAAATGAGTCATCTTATATAATATTTTATTAGTTTTGGACTTTTAGAAAATGAATCTCATTATATAATAATATAATATTTTCAAACATTCCTAAAGATCCCCTCCTTCCCCTTATAAAAAGCCCTAATCTCTAACCCATTACACACACCTCTAAAACTCTTGGCTCATCTAAAAACATCCCTATTAACCTCCATACATCCCACTATTCCTTTTATAAGCCTTACCTTATGTATAATCCACTTCAAGTAATCCATTTGGTTCAAACCAATTGGAGATACTCGATTTAAAGGTAACATTTTCTCTTAAGTTCTTTTATTTTATTTTACTTCTATAACACCCTAAAATCTTTTTATTCATTTATTTCTTAACATCTCTAGTTTAATAAATATACTAGGTTTTTTATGAGATATATTTGAACTACAATTCCACACACCTCTATAAAACGGATACGAACATACTGTTTCTGTGGAAGATGAACTACTGCCTCACGAAATGATGATTGTTTAAATATCTACAAACACCTCTCATGGTGGCCATTTTGATTGAAATATATTTATATGTGATTTATATTATATTTATATTGTATCTATTTCTTTTTATTATTAATTTATAGAATACCTTTATGGTTTTTATAGTGGGTAAATACAATAATTTCATTTGAGGTAGTGCGGACTACCGCCCCCTCAAAGTGACATGACTCGTTCATGGAATATGTGGAACGTATAAAGGATTTAGTAACTGAAATTATGTATGATATTATACTGGAAGTATAATATACCTATGTATCATTATTTTTTCATTATATTAAATAAGAAATAGAAATTAAAGTAGCATTTATGCGAACGTAGGGCTTACCGTGTCCATGAACGGAGCATTTCATTTATTATCTCCAAATATTATGTACTATTATAAATACATATATATACTGGATATATATGATATATATGATATCTAAATAATTTATATAATTCTGGAGATAATGGACTTTTGACCACATGGACAACTTGTAATTTTAAGGAGTTCATTTTTTACTTAATTACCAATTATCAAAAAAACGACTATTATTAAATTAAATGAATATAATAATTTATAACATGGTAATAAGGGATATAAAAAGAATAATAAAATTGAAAAAAAGTTCTTATGAAAATCAAAATTAAATTTAGTTTATTATTTAGGATATTAAAGAATGAACGTGTCTAGTCAGACACGAGGTAAGGGAACCTTTTAACCCAATTTCCATTCTTTTGGTTAATACTATAATTTTAAATTATGTTGTGCTATGATAATCTAATAAATAAAATTTTATGTCTTATATTGTATTTATACGTTATGTATGTGTACTTATATAAATACACATTATTGATCTATTTTATTTACAAAATGATCCTTGAAGGGGTCTTCCTCTCAATATCATTTAACTGATGCATATTTTGTTTTATACACGAAATTATTTTATATGGTTTATAAAAACCTTTGATATTTTTTTTATTAAAATTGAATCATTTTCTAACAATCATTTTACTAAACAAATAAAAAAATGTTTCTTTTTAACGTGTGTGGTTACAAAACCTTTCTGCCACCGCGAGTATTATTTGATCACTGTCTTCTTTAATATGACTTAATATTTTTTAAAGGAAAATAAATACCATATACTCTTTTATGTATTTTGGTATTGATGATTGTTTTAATAATGGATTGATTATGTCAATATATTTAAATGATATATTGTGATTGAAATGTGGAAATTTTATCTTTTTTTTTGCTTGTGTTATGTGTTATGACTATATTATGGTTCTTGGGAATTGATTACATATACGGGTGGTTATGAGATAAACATAAGGTGGGTGAGCCTTATATAGATCTCCACTGAATTGGGTATTGTGACAAAGGCAAATGTGAATGTTTCTCCTAAGATATTTAGGGAATATACTAGGACGGGTATTCCAAATGTAACTCCATACGTCGTTGTGAAAGCTATAATGTAAGGATGTTATAGATGACACCAGATAACTTTATGATTTTTGATTACTATTTGTTATTCATAATTGTTATGATTTCATGATGTATGTTTAAAATATTATGTTTTGATGGTCTAATGTTTTTTTATTTTATAACCCTTTCAGATCTTTTTTTGCACATTACATGTTTTGAAATGTTTTCCACAGGAAATACTAATGAATATGGTCAAGGATGGGATCAAAGAAAAGTCATGTTGTCTAAAACATGGAACTAGACATGAATCTTTTTTTCTCAAGATTTTTTATTTTATGAAATTGGAAACTGAGTATAAGTGTCTACTTTGTAATTTTTAAGATGTAATGTAATAGTTGTGGCCTATTTCTCTAAATCTATAAACATGAAATGATCCTCAATGTAAATTATTAACGTAATTCAATATTGTGTAATATTTTAAGGATGGGTCCCTATATATGGTATCATAGGTCAGTTTATACAACTTTAGGAGTTACGGTATTGTTTCATTAATAACAATAAATTAATTTAGGTTAATATTTAAATGATAGAGCATTTATAGATTACCATGTTTCTTCACCTATGATATTTCTTTCATCATAAGGGGTTTTTAGAGAGGAAATAGGGTAGTTTTACTAGGATGGCATACATAGGGTAATGACCTTCCAAATCAGCAATATGAGATTGTTGGAATAAGAACTGAATAGTTTTATGTAGTGATGACACAGTTGAATCAGGTGATAAATGGTGGTTGTGTTTATTTATGACACTTCGGTATATTCAAAATGTAAATAGGAAGTAAAAAATCATATATCGGTTGTGTTGAAAACATTAATAGAAAAGAAATGGTATGGGATATTCCGCAACTATGAGTTTTGGTTACAACAATTTTCTTTCCTTGATAACATAGTTTCAAAAAATGGAATAATTGTTGATCCTTCTAAAACAAAAGTTTTGAAGAATGGACAATTACTTTCAAATATAACCAAGATTCGTAGTATTATTGGATTAGAGGGTTATTACCTGAGGTTTGTTGAAATTTTTTCATGGTTATCTATCCCATGACTATGTTAACTTCAAATGGTATTATGTTAATTTTAACAAAAGAATGTGATGATTGTTTTCCGTAAATGAAAAGAAGAATGGTGAATGCTATTGTTTTGGAACTACCTTCTCAAAATTGTGTGTTTGTTATCCACAGTGTTGCTTCATTGAAAGGGCTTAGTTGTGTCCAAATGAAGAATAATCAGGTAATTTCTTATGCTACACGTTAGTTGAAACCTCACGAGTTAAATTAAAATACACATGATTTGAAATTAGCTACTGTTTTTTGGTTAGAAACATTGGAGGCATCATTTTTATATAGTAAAAATTGAAATATATACTGATCACTAAATTCTGAATTATATATTCACTCAGAAAGAATTAAACAGGAGACTAAGGAGATGGTTGGAAGTAATCAATTACTATTATTTTGCAATCCATTACCATCTACGAAAGGAAAATAATGTGGTTCATGCTTTCAGCTAAAAATGTAATGATACATTAACCTTGTTACGTTAGGAAATAGATCATTTGGTTTTTTATTTGACGAAATTTGGAATAGATGTTGTTGGTGCAAGAAATCCCTTTTTTTTGTTTCTTGTGTCTCTGAAATCATCTCTATCAGACAAAATTAAGCTAGCACAGAAGGAAGATAGTGAGTTGTAGAAAAGGGTATTCATGGTTCAGAAGGGTAAGCTGCATGAATTTAACAACGATAATGACTGTATTCTGAGGTTTGGGAAGAGATTATGTGTGCAAAGTGATTCATAGTAGAAAAATGGGTTGTTATTTGAAGCTCATAGTTATCCATTTTTAGTTCATCTTGGTAGTACTAATATGTACTGAGATCTTCAAGAGTATTTCTTGTGGGATGGAATAAAAAGAGATATTGATGATTTTAGTATGAAGTGTTTAACTTGTCAACATGTTAATGTAGAGTGATAGTTACAAAAAGGGATTCTTCAGTCTTAACCAGTGCTAGAGTGGAAAAGGGAAAATATATCTATGGACTTCGTTGTGGGATTACCAAAGACATCTCAAGGTAATAATTGAATCTGTGTTATTGTTGATTGATTGACTAAATTTTCCCATTTCAGTCCTATTCGAGATACTTTTTCTCTAGATTGACTTTATTGGTTGTATATTAAATTTATAGTCAGGTTTCATTGATATCCTCTATATATTGTATTTGATTGTGATCACAGATTTACTTTTAACTTTTGGAAAGGTCTTCTAAAGTCATTGGGTACTGATTTAAATTTCATTACAACCTTTTATCCATAATCATATGGGTAGACATAACGAATAATTCAGACCATGGAGTATATGTTACGTGCTTGTTCAATGGATTACCATGGATGCTGGGACCAATATATTTATTTGGTTGAGTTTTCTTAAAATAATAGTTTTCATTCTAGTATACTGATGGCCCTATTTGAGGCATAATATGGGAAGTAGTGTTGGACTCCATATTTTTGGGATAAAGTATGTGAAAGTAAACTGATGGGACCAGAATTAGTAGAAGAGATTGAAGAAAATGTTCAGTTTATTCAGCAACGAATGAGAACTTCTCAGAGCAGATAGAAAAGTTATGCAAATAACCGAAGAACAGATCTTTTATTTGAGGTAGGTGATCATGACATTCTCAATGTTACTCCATGGAAAAATGGGATGTTCTTTGGAAAGAAGGGAAATCTGAGTCATAGGTTCATTGGACACTATGAAATCTTGGAGAAATTTGGATCAGTTCCCTACATAGTAGATTTAACTCCATGTTTATCCCATGTACACTACTTTTTTAATGTTTCAATGTTGAGAAATAATATGATGGATCCAACTCATGTTTTGAGACTATAGGTAGTTCAGTTGGAAGAGAATCTCTCATATGAGTAACAACCAGTCCAGATTCTCGACCGTATGGAGCATGTGTCATGGAATAAAATATTAATCAGGTAATGGTTTTTTGGAAAAAACATATGATTGGAGAAAAAACGAGGGAATTTGAAAATTCTCTGAGGGATAAATACCCCCACTTATTTGATAAGTGAATAAAAATTGCAAGGAAGGAATTTTCAAAAGGGGGAAAGGATGTAACATCCCAGGTAAATAAAAAATATAACATTTTCATATTAATTATTATTTTTGAATTAAATATTAATGTTGTTTAAATGGGATTCTATGTTCGATGGCGTAATCAATAGGCAAAAATGAGTTTCATTGAATTTTAATGTTACACACAATGCTAAGTCATACTAAAAAATAATAATATAATATTATTTTAAATGGTAGTGAATGTATAGTCGTTGTACTGGCAGGAATAGAATAGACTAACTAAAATATTATTATACAAGTTTTTTAATTTTTTTATATTTATCCAATAAATTTTAGATAAATAAAATAAGAAAGAGTCCGATTTTATGCATAAATACTCTAATATTCATTAAAAGGTCATTTTGTGGCATTATAATGTCTAATCATTTATAAATCTAGTTATTATCACTTATATATATATATATTATATTTTACAAAATAATATTATTCTTTATGATAGGGACATAAATATTTAATTGAGATGAAATTTTGGTATTTCTATGATAATTTTCATTTTTTATGAATAGTGAAAAAACTATAGTTTAATCTAACATTTCCATTTAATATAATTTATTTATAATGATAGATTATCTTTTTAATTGGTTTTAATGTGTAATTAAATTATTTTTTCACCATTTAATCCAATTATGGTCATTGGATATAAATTAATATAGAAATTGTACAAAAACAACTGTCAATATTTTGATAGTTATTATTTCATAAAAACACGCTTTTTGTTTTGACAGTAGGAATTAATTTTAAATTAATTTCTGGAAAACCTATGTTTTTAATCCAGACAAAGGGATTTCATATTTGGAATTAGGTTTACAAAATTTTGTATATTGGTAACTTTTATTTTTATACATAATGAATATTTACTTCAGTAAATATTTTATTTACCAAGGTTAAATGGTAAATATGGTAAATAATTGTAAAAAATAATATTATAATAACATTAAATTACAATAACATGTGTTATAACCATTTTTTCTGATACATGTCTGACCACGGTCATCCTTGGGTCGATTTTGGGACCCCATGGAGCCACATGGGAGTGATAATGACACATTATTTTAATTAATTTTATGTAAAGTCAAAGATAACTTAAAATGGGGGGTTCAAAACCCATGGGGCGCATGTACTGTAGTAGTACTGTAGTGGTACTATAGAAGTGGTAGTACTGTTGATCGGCGGGTACTGTAGCGGCGACATGATACTGTAGTGGCGATAGGGTACTGTTGCAGCGATGTGCACTATAGCAGCCAGTTTACTATTCCCAGAATGGGCCATAGTCCAAAAATTTGGGCCTACGGGCTATGTAATGGGATACAAGCCCACTGGGCCTTCAGGATATATAATGGGTCTCCCTCTACCCAGTTAAAAAGAGGTCTTTGCTTTTCATTAATAATAAAATGAGGCTTCTGCCCCAACCTTTAAAAAAGATAACTTAAACATATATCATTTAGTAAATAAATTTTTACATGGGGTTATATAAGTTATGTTTTTGAATATAAATATTAAATTAAAATCAAAAATTATTTTCTATATCATGTTAATTTTTTATAATTTTTATACATCATATAAATAAAATTATTTATGACACAAGAATGATGCTGTGTTTACCACATTAATGAATGATTTAAAAAATTATGATTATAAAAATGAAAACTATATCCAAAACCTATAAAATTATTATTTCATGATTTATTGTGAACCTGAGTCATCTTATCATCGACTTTAATGAGTTTTGGACCTTTATAAACCGAAAATAATTATATCATAAAATAACATTTTCAAACATTCCTAAAGAGACCCTCCTCCCCCTTAAAAAAATAACTCACATCTAACCCATTACTCACACCTCTAAAACCACATGGTTGATCCATCCTTTTCCAAATAATGCTCCCTACATCCCTATATTCCTCCTATATGCCTTAGCATAGGCATAAAGCACTTCAAGGTATCCTTTTGGTTCAACCTAAAGGGAGATATCTCATTTTAAGGTAACGTCTTTTCTTAAGTTATTTTCTTTTATTTTACATTTCCAACCCCCTAAAATCTTTTTATTCCTTTATTTTATAACAAAACTATTATTCTCAATATACTAGGTTGTTATTATAATATGGTTTCAAACTAAAAATCTACAATCCTCCATATAATGGATATGAACATACTGTTTCTGTGGACGACGATCTATTGCTTCAATAAACGATGATTGTTCAAATTACTCCATCCTCCTCACACGGTGGCCATTATGATGGAACTATATTTATATGTGATATATAATATATTTATATTGTTTATAGTCTTCTTTATTTTTTCTTTATATTATATCATTATGATGTCCATAGTAGGTAAATACTATAATTTAATTTCAGGAAGTGCGGACTACCACTCCCTCAAATTGATATGACTCGTTCATGCCATATGTGGAATGTATAAAAGATAGAGTTACTGAGATTATATATGTTATTATACTATAATTAAAACATACCTATGTACCATTAATTTTTCATTCCATTAAACATGAAATTGAAATGAAATAGCATTCATGCGTATGTACGGCTTACCGTCTCTATGAATGGTGAATTTCCTTTATTCTCTCCAAATGTTATATACTTTTACAATTACATATATATACTGGATATATATGACATATATGATATCTAAATAATGTATAAAATTCTGGAGATAATTTAATTTTTACCACATGGACAACTTATAATTATTAGGAGTTCATTTTTTTACTAAAGTACCAAATATCGACAAAATGACCATTATTAACAAAAATTATTAAATAATTTTTATAACATGGTAATAAGTGATATAAAAGGAATAATAAAAATGGAAAAGGTTATTAAGAAATTTGAAATTAAATTTAGTTTATTATTTAGGATATTAATGAAGAAACGTGTCAAGTCAGATATGAGGTAATGGATCTTCTTAACCTAGTATCCATTATTTGGGTTAATATTCATCTTTTAACTTATGTTGTTCTATGATTATGTAAGAAATAACATTTGAGGTCCAATATATTATTTATACATTATGTATTTTTACTTATAGAAATTATAGATAATAGATCTATTTTATTTCCAAAATGATCTTTATAAAGGACTTCATCTCAATCTCCTTTCATAGGGGCATATTTTGTTTTTTACACGACTTAATATTATACGGTGTATAAACACCTTTGACTTTACATTTCAATCAAATGGAATATTTTTCTCTGAATCATTTCACTAAATGACAAAAAAAGAATGTTTCTTTTTAATGTGAGCTGTCATAATGTCATTTCCGCCAATGCGATTATTATTGGATATCTGGCTTCCTTAACAATCCATAATGTTTTTAAAAGGAAATTAAACACCATATATTATATTATGTATTTTTGTATTGAAAATGATTTTGATAATGGATTGATTATGTCAATAATTTTAAATGATATATTGTGATTGAAATGTGGAAGTGTTATATTTTTTATGCATGTGTTATTTTTCATGAATATGTTACGGTTCTTGGGCATTGTTTACGTATACATGTTGTTTTGTGATAATACTACGATGGGTGAGCCTGAGATAGATCTCCAATCCATTGGGTATCATGAAGGAGGTAAATTTGAATGTTTATCCTATGAGATTTAGGGAATATATTGTGATGGGTATCCCAAATGTAACTCCCTAAATGGCTGTGAATGGTACAACGTAAGAATGTTATAGATTCCACAAGTTATATTTAGGTTTGGTGATTACTATGTGTTATTCTTTAATCTTATAATTTCATGAGGTATGTTAAAAATATTATATTTTTATGGAAAAATGATTTTTTTTTTATTTGTTTTATAACGTTTACTGAGAATTTTATGATCATCCAATGTTTTTAAATGTTTTTCATATGACTTAAAGATGAATAGGGTCATGGATGAGATTAAGGAATAGTCATGATGTCTATATCATGGAACTATACATGACTCTTTACTTTTCAGAAGATTTTATTTTATGAAAAATTGGAACCTGAGTAGAAGTTTCTACATTGTAATTTTTGTGATTTAATGTCATATTTTTGGCATAATTCCCTAAAACTCTAACCCTAAAAAATCTTCATTTTGAATTGTTAACTTATTTCATGATTATGTAACGTTTTATGGTTGGGTCATTGTAGTTATTTTTAGATGTTCACGGAAAACCCACCACGAATTCCACAGATATTTCATCCCAATTCATCTCATCCAACTCAATGGGATGAGATAATCCCAATATAACATGTGCTCATCCACTACATTCTAATTACAGATGCATCGAGAAACAAACTATTCAACACAATTCTTCATTACTATCCACAAAAACTAATTTTAAAGATCCCATAGAATCATTTCCACAACTATATTTTCCACTAAAGGGGATATAATAAAATACTCATAACCTCATCCCATAACATTAGTGGTACCATCACCCCCCCACCCATGGATAATGTTCTCCCCAACTTGAGAATATCTATTTGGAGCATGCCTAGAAGATATTTGAGTATATAGGGTCTCACAATTGGTATGTCCACACTAAGAATATATGAAAAAATATAAAAATGGAGGGGGTAAAATCCATAAAATAAAGATATTAAGCACCATCCTTTTCCACTGAGGAGAACATGAATGAGGATAACTGCTCTGATGGCTCAAAAAATAGTTTATTACAAGATCCACAACTAAGATAATATGCCACCACATTCCCCTTATGTTTATTATTGAAAAAAATAATGTTATATTCTTTGTGGACCATTTTCTATCACCTCTATATCAATTTATGATCATTATAAGTGAATAAATAATAGAGTATATGGTGGACATAGTGGATGATAAATCACTCAACTATCAAGAAATGTTGGCACATAATCAGTTAAAAGATATTCACATGTATCTTAGGATCTCATGACATGTAGTTATACTCATGTGGTCTAAATTTACATGATTTATATTAGTTAATATCAATTATCAGTATCAAAACACAACCATTTCTAGTCCCTGATTCTTTTTAGAAAACTACGTACATGACACCCACCTCCTAAAATCTTAGTATGGGAGCACTCATCAACAATTTCCATAACTCATGCATGGATGACACATAGCATTATATCGGCATGAAAGGATGCCCCTTTTTGGTCAATGCTATCAAGGTTTATACCACTCTGGAAAAATCATGTACAATCCTTTAAAAGAAGAGTACAAACTAATGAAATATTCCTACTCGGTACCACACTTCAATGGATACCATGAATGCACAAACTCGACTATTACCAGGTTTCCTGCTTCTCCTACCTCTGAGATGATGTTTCTTATAAATTGTAAATATAAAATCTAAAACTATCGCTTTGAGATCCACCCATTTTTGTGATTATCTAGTAGTGTTTCCACAACTATCCTCAAGTGTCTCATGTTCTCATCCTTAGAAATAGACTATAGTATGAAATCATCGATGAAGTCCACCATGAACCAGTATAGTATATGATGAAATATGCAGTTCATGATATACATTAACCATAGAAGGGAATGATTCATATTTAATGGAATCAAAAAAGTACACATTATGAAAATAGTGAAACATTAATTACTTCTACAATATATGATAATCTCAAACTCATAATCTGTTACAACCTAATCTGAGGTTAATCTTCAAGAACGATCTTTCAAAAATCAACTAATATAAGTGGTAATTGATCCTTGATATTGTATACTTAATATTTATCTCTTATAGTTCATGTATTCATAGTTGATAAATAACTTCAAACTCTCATTCTCTTTCTTGGTGAACAAAAATGGGGATTCCCAAAGGGAAATATTGTTCTCACAAATCCTTTCTCATATAAGTCCTCAAACAACAACCTATACTGTTGAAACATTGTGGGATCCATCAGATATTATGGAGCCGATATCTAGTAATTCTTGGGGTGAATTTACATTCTGAAGGACAACATTCAATGGGATGGTTAGCCATCTATTTTCTCATGAAACACATCCTCATACTCCACCACTACTAAAAGGAACTTCTACCCACATCATCCACAACACCAAGTTTTATGTTATCCATCGGGTAAGTAATCTTCAAAAATAACCTATTCCTAAGATCTTATTTCTCACTATAGGACTAATTTTCAATTAAAATGTAAAAACACTACCCATCACTATGAAAAGGTTTCATCCTTCAACAATAATAGTTGATATGGTCATGATCTGTGGACATTCAATCAATAACTAAGATGAAATAATCATTCCTTATAACTACTGACAAGATATTTCATATATAGTCATCCCTTACATGTTTCTGATAACACTATCAAAATAATTGAAAAATATCATAGTAACCACATGTCAATGTCTCATGCCAAAATTTATAAAGTAAAATCTCAACTAGAATCACTATGGCTTGAACAAGATAAGTGGAAAGAAAGGAAAAACTCATAGTTGTGTTTATCAATATTTTAGCGAATGTATAAAAGACATTGATTACACTACATATCATCCTCATACCTTGAGGATCATGGGCCTCCGTATAATACATTTTCCTTATCCCTGGTCACCAGTTCTTAAGCATGGTGTGGACCACTTGGGGGTAATAGTGGTATTGGGTAAAAATTTTGACCACCTCCTTCTCCTTCATCATCCCCTCCACCACATCCACTACCCTATAGACTACAATAATAATGTATCAAACTCTACATTGGTTATCCATTGAACATATCATTATTAGAAATGTGACATGTGGTAAAATAACATAAATGATGTCCTCAACCATCATAGGAGAGATACAGACTCCCCCTAAGCGGACTCATGCCATCCCAAGATCCCCATGCTACTCATACTATGTCCTATGAATGCCTCCATATGTGCCTGAAATGGATGGATCCCTTTGAATACCATCATCTACCTACTGATGTGGTCTCGTCTCGAGGTTATCAACTACCAGCACCCAGTACCATCACATTCTCTTCCAAGAATCTCTCTAACACTATGTCTGACTCAAATACTCTATATATGTAAGAATATACATGTATACCATTGAATAAATGATATCCCAACATATGAACTTATCAAATTTATATTCTATGAAGAATAGTTGTCAAACAATAACTATATATTATCATGACATATTAATAAACCTCAATGAGGACAATGACACTATCAATCTAACTTGTTCTATACGAAAAACCTCTTCTATAACAACATATCAAAATGTGGAAGGATAAAACTAATCTCTGAAGAGATGCTTGATTTATTTCTAGGAAATATTAATCACATCGTGTGACTATGTAAATGAACTCTAGCATATCCCAATATATCCCTAAATAAGACTCACCATGATGACTTCTATTTAATTGAAACATATCATCTAAAGGTGTTTATTGTATGTGACTAACTATAGCTAGTCTACAACCACATTGTGGTCTTGATAACCATGAAAACAGTGAGCTCACATCATTTGAAACTCATTCTACACACTCAACACGCATTCATCCTCCTCTGGAACATATAGTGCCAGCTTCTTCTCAGCATGTGTTGGTATAGTTGATAAACCACCTAGAGGTGCCATCTCTAGCTCATGCCCCTATACTGAAGCCTCTCCAATTAGAGTATCATCCTCCTGATCATGTAGTGGAATCATGGATTCATGTATCCTTGGGGTAGTCCAAAAATAAACAAGATCTACAACAATTAAAGTGTATATCTGGGGAGCCAATACAAGAAGGATATGGATATAACAACCCATTATTATATAATTCATGAAGATATTTTATCATTATATCCAATGTGAATATGTCTCAATTTGATGGGAATGTAATTAGAGACATTTTGTTTGGATATGTTCACTGTTTCACCAGTACTGGAGTCATTGGTCTGAAGGAAAAACACAAACCAGATAACAATTTAACCAAAAAATAATCTCATAGACATCTGTCCTAAGGTAGAATTAACTTCTCTAATACCACTCTATCACGAATATACCCAATGGGGTATGACCCATGAATAACACAATACCACCTCCAATAGGCCAAGGGATAGCGACCCACACTATTTAAGAATATAGCATATATTTGAGTCTTTAGGCTGTTGAACCTATACACATGAACACATTTAAATTCCAGCATACTAAAAAAACACAATACATTAATGACATAAATTCATGGATACATCAAAAATCCCATAAATTAGTATGAATGTAATGTAATGAAATTGAAAGGTGGTACAAATAAATGATCATCCAAACCACTATGGAGATTACAACCCACTATAAGTGTGAGCACTATGATCAAAAGAAATTACCCAGAATACACATCTGGCATTCAAGCTCAGTCTATTCTTTGACAGCCTCTATCCTCCTAGGAAACCAAAAAATGGGAAATATTCTGCATATGAAATGATATGTGTTGGAAGATCCCGCGATGGGGTGAGTATTACAGTGCCTAGTAGGAAACCTAGAAAACCTTAATCATGAATCATGATGAATTTTCATCTCAATATAAGGATACAACATTCATTTTAGGATATCAAATAACTAGATATTATTATGAAGGAAACCACACCACCAAGAGGTCATAAGAATCATCCATCCTCAGGATTCTTATGGAAGCAATGATAGTTCCAGTAGAATACACTACACAAGCCACAAAACATTAGGAACAGTCATCTATATCTATTTTCACATAGACATCCAGATATAATTGTTAAAAAAATGTATGTTATAAGAACACATTAAATCAATGAGATAAAATTAAATTATATAATTATATTTTTAGAGTTATCCTTAATTTAATTATGAAATTATCTATTAATTAACATTTTTTCTAATTAAATTTAAATACAATCGAATATTATTGACTAATATATCATACAATATCCTAATGAAATGTCAATAACATCTATGATTATTCAAATTGGGGCCACTATTTCATAGGATTTAGGGATAATATTTTCATTCAATAAAAAAATCATAGCTGATAAAATATTAATTAAGGATTTTCTAATACATAATTATGGGAAATATAATAAACAACTGAATCTTGCATCATGATACACATAACTAAACACATCCATTGCCCATAACAAGTGGGGAACAATGTGGAGATAAATAAGGAAAACATATATCCATCCATTAATAGATTCTTCCTGAACAAAATATACTAAAATTCATCACATTAATCGTTAAGTGCATATTTATACCCATAAATGGAACCCTATTTCATCCCAAACATAATCATGATAATCCCTATAAGCCTCACTATACTTGGAATCAGTTTTATCCAAAACATTAGTTCTCCCCTCTCATTTTTTATCAACAATACTACGTTAACCTCACATATTTTATAAATACCCACATACAAAGCACACAGAATGAAAAAATCCACCAAAAATACCAACAAATAACTATGGAAATAAAAAAAATCATTTATAATTTATATGAAAACATGCTCACTTATACAAAAACAATATGCATTTGGACTTTATGGGTAAATATGAACTCTTCTATATAACCAATTATTATTTTAATTTTTTTTCCAAATTCAATTACAATTGGTTCCAACTATAGGTAAATTATGACATCATCTATAACATGATTTTCAATTAATTACAAAAACATCCTATTAATTTCTCACATTAACGACATGTAAAAGATAAAAAAACTTATTTAACATTACTTTTTGTCTCATTATAATTAATAAGAATTATATCATTATTTTTTATTGAAAATATACTATCAAATTGAGGAATTATTTAAATAATTTATGATTCATCATTCATAAATTTTATTTTTATCAAATAACAAGAATCGAATGATTCCTAAAATATGTCTATTTTTATATAATTACTTTTCTTTCCAAATCAAAATTGGATTAAAATTATTTAACCAATTCCATAAAACAACCTAAACCATGAATTACACAAATGAAAATAATAAATTCATAGATATCACAGTATATAGAATGAAATGAGGATAAATCTTATCATAGTGGAAGAAAATGGGATCCCTAGCCATAAAATTTTTATTAATTAATCTTTCTCAATATTAATTATATTAATTAAAAATCTATACAAAGGGACAAATAATTTCTAATTTATTATTTCACATATATAAAAAGGATAATCCATGATTCACATACACCATAGATTTCATTAATATTCAATTAGAATAGAACATCATGATAGATCATAGACCACCAATCCCATATAAAAATGGAAATCCCCCACATTCCTCAAACCACAAACTCCTCAATAAATGATATTTATAAAACCCCCACAATGATGGAGATCAACCAAATATGAATGAATTGGTTAACATTGGTAAAATTGATCAATCAAAGAAGAAACTATAGGAAAAGATGACCAAATAACCACAAACAATTAAAATTTTATCTTTAAAAGAAGGGTCATGAATTGATGTAAAGGGGATCTGAAGGCCTTAATAATTCCCTCCATGGAACCTAGAGATTGATTGGATAGGTTGGTAGTAATTTGGTCTCATAGGGATTGGAGGAATCTATAGTATGACTAATTTATAAAATACTATTACATATCCCTCAAAAACATGCCGTAAAACTATCTAAAATATTTTGAATTATGAAAAAAATAATGTACGATTCCACAACTATCATGGTCATACATACATCTATGATTGACATAACATATCATATAAAATTGGGAAAGGGGTCTACCAAGTAGCCTTAGATACTCCACAACGGAACCTGTTCTCTATTAAAGATGTTATAGTGTAGCCCAAAGGCCAATGCCACTACCACCCCTAAATTTTTAGAATTAAATAAAAATGCCAAACAACATGATAATACCCCACTACACAAATTTTAGCGTCTATCGGTACAGCTACATTGTAACATTCCACCACACTGCATTTGTGAAACATTTTATAATAGCCCACAATCTTCTGCATGATCTCCCAAACATCGTGGAAGGATCATGATGCATGTTGAATCCAACATACTATGGAAATTTCCATAACCACAATGAATCAACATACATAATTATAATTCATCTTAGTTCTCTATATCTCTTAACATTCAAAACTACACCTCTTTCGACTAACCTCTCCTCAAATTCATTGCATCATTCTCCAAGATTCCCAATCACCCACGACTCAAAATGGAAATGGATATAATGATCCAGGTCCTTACATTATATTATTCTAAAACAATTTTCATCCATGTTAATTGAAGACCAAACCTATAGAGAATGAAACAATTTTTTTCATCTGAATAACCACCCAGTGAGATATCTCTCATGGTTCTCACCAGCAATGGACGTCAAATAAATTAATTTTCCAAGAATAAAATAACCCAAAGAACAAAAATAACTAGCACCAAAACACAATGTTTGTGAATATACCTATCAAATAAGATCAATCCTTATAAATTCAAGAATCATTAAAAACCATATCATCATAATATAAATGTTTTGTGACCACATAATTCATCACTAATTTGGAATATGTAAATAGAAAATATCTGAGAGTACTAATAGTATATATGATACTCAAGTAGAAATGGACATATCCTATCAAACATGATAATACAATAGTTCTATAAAAAACAAAATTCCACACCCACCCAACATATTCTCTTAGTGGTTCTGGATCACTATAGGATTTCTTTTTAGTGTCATGCCATCATCAATTTTATTCTCTCCCTATTCAATGATGTCACAATCTTCATAAAGATATATATGGATTTGTAACATATAAATTTGAGTGTGTTTCAAAAAATTATATGGGGAATTTCTATGAAATACACCATGACATAAATATAATCCAACAATTAAAAAGGCCCAAAAAAATCAGTATAAGTATCACTCCAATGAAAAAACTAGTGATACACATTATGAAGAGTAACCTTGATGAATAGATGATCTTCAACGATGAACTAAACATGTCACACCTAAAATTTTAATTTGAATCTTTATGATCTTATTCTACATTAGTCCCCTAATTAATCAGTTGAATAATATATATCATTTTTTATACCATCTCTATCTTGATATTTGTTTACTCCTTGATAGTAGTTTAACACAACATAGATTGGAATGGTCAGAGATACCAATATTATAATATTGACATACCAATGGTGGATTGAAAACTATTGTTCTATAAAAATTCAATCCATGGTAGGTTAATATAACATGATAATAAAAAATTTATTACACATGAAGGAAGAATGTATTCAAGAGTTTAGATGGTTCACTCTATCCGACTATCCATTAGTGGGTGAAATGTTGGGATAAGAAATTTTTGAGAACAAAAATAATTCCACAGACCTATATGCTCTCTTGAGGTATAATAAGTATCAAATTAATTTATAATAATAATTGGGACACCATTGAGCCTCACCACCTCCTCTAAATAATAAATTAATAATACTCCATTGATCCCAACTTCTTAACCATTATAAAGTTTGATTATTTCATCAAAAGATACACTATTAAAAATATAGAATCATAACCCTTAGAAACCTGAGGTAAAACAGTGATGATTTAAACCATTATTTACCCCCACTACCACTGATAAACATCATGTGTCTAGATAAAACCACCTGGAACATGATTTTTGGCCTTCACCTACTAGAATACCGAATATTACTCTTTATAAAATCTCTTCAAATAAATCTACCAAAACAGTGTTCTAGGATATTTATATATTTTTTCCTTACAGGATATATTGCCTAGGGTGAGAAAGGAAACACACATATAAATATATCACACAATTAAAATTTTAGGAAAATACTAGAAATAAAAAAAAAATGTTGATAATCCACTAACCAACCATCTTGGGAATCATGAAATAAAACACTATGTCTATAGACATAAACCTCTAAATCCACCAACTGTGACTCCTAAAATTGTTTACCTAAAGGTAATTTTACTATCACAAAAAAGGAAATGTCTTAAATAATCCTCTACCATATAAAGATGTATCATAGAGATCTCATCCAGTAATCACCAAGAATATCTAGATTCCAATGAGATCATTATGTCACAACCAACTCATCTCGGCATCCATAATATAACCATTTACTAGTGTATGTGAACTATCAATGTCATAGTAATACAGAAATTATAACCATCATCACTAGAAAAAGTAGTATTAATTTATGGAGTATACATAACTCAAGATATTTTGATATATAAAACCATAAATCAATCATAAATGACATAATGTGGCCAAAAAATCGATGAAAACTAAATAGATTCCATATTGAGAAATAGAGTAAAGTAGTTATGTTAATGGGGATGTAAATTATGAGACCCAAAAGAAAAAACTGATCACTACTACATTATAAAATTTTCTGATCAAAGATGTGAGTCATCAGAAAAAAAACATCTAAATAGCTTACCTCTACTTGAAAACCAAGTATTAGATCACTAATAAAAATCTCCTAATGGTAGCAAAAATCTACATAAAATTTGATAGTTAATAAGAATGACTGATCTATTATAAAAAATGCTATATGAGTAATTATAAAAATAGAAATCATCTATGAGCCTCCATTTATATCCTATATTTCCAAGGAAACTAACCACCTCTACAACAACATTGGGGTATCCCAAGAATGAATTGGATCTATCTTTGAAGGATCCAAAACTACCTTTTACCGGGACATGAAATTTTTTAATGACCTGAACTTTTTTTATTAATAATTGTTTCTTGAAAATGTATTTTATTTTATTTTGTACCCAACAAAACTATACCCGTTTATTAATAATGTTAATATAATTGAAATGAGACTATTGCATTTCAACATTTATATGATTGTTTTTCAATATAACCATTGGAATTAATGTTAATATTAGTGATTATAAATAGAAATAATGATACCTATTATTATATAAATAAGATTCAATAGCCTCATATAGTAGACTCAAGCCATGTGAAGCACATTTTTTGGATCGTGGGAAGGAGGTGGTGTTTCATTGCTTTTCATTGGACCAATCCCAAGTCAAAATTCAACAGGATAAGAAAGAATGGAATCACTTACAAGAGAATTTCATGCCGATATAAATCACCACATGGGAAATGTTGTATTAGCCTCCCAAGATTTTTTAACCATTGCAGACCATAAATTAAGGTCCTATGTAGAAGTTATAAAGGGTTATGAAATGAGGCCATAGTCAAATAGTGTAATGCAACGATATAATAAATTATTTTTTTAATTATGAAAAATTTGACAAATTTTTTTTAGAAGTAATAAATATTTATTAAAGATATTTGTCGCAAGTAAGATATTATTTTGGTTAAAAACAACTTTTTTGAATTTAAAATGTCAAAATTCTCTAGGCAGAATTTTTATACATTTTCTAAGAAGTTTAATTTTTTTATTATTTTATGAATAGTGATTTTAATGAATAGTAAATACTATTTTATTATTTAATTACTTCTTCTATGAAATTCTTATCAAAAATTAGACATACATGGTTGTAATCAGGGTGAAAATTGTTGTACAATAAGATGAAAATAATTTATTAGTGAATAGTTACATTACCCTTTGGAAAATTATTTTTACCATAATACATTGTAATCTGACAAAGTAAATTGTAACCCCACTAATTGAAGTATTAATATGTTTTAGTCATCTTATGTGGTAATGAGATATAATTATATCATAGTATAAGTAAATAAATGCTTCAGAAATTATCGCTTAAGTGTTAGTATTTTATTTATTAATTTTAATTATAAATTAAATTAATTATTATAAAATTGAGTTCAATTTTGAATTCTATGTGTCAAGAAATTGTTAGGGTGAAATTCTTGGATTTATCTGAAATGAATGATTTTTTGGTGAATACTAAAAATTTATTTTTGGGTTTTAGGTAAGTTTGAAGACATCATAGCTATGTAATAAATGATGTTATCATGATGTAATAATGTTGTTTGACTCTTAAGAATTAAAATATGATATTAGGTGTACCATGTGGCCAATACCATATCCATTTACTATGTGAAATACCATTATTTATAAAAATCCACTAATGTGTTGTCATTTTAAATTAATAAACAATCCCTCACTTTTTCTATAAATAGCCATCCATTCCTTTGATCATATTCACTAAAAACTAATTACCCATGATTTTATTATAGTTCTACTTCCCATGGAGTCCTCCCAAGGTGTCCTCAAGCCCCTATGGTCTCAATATTTCTGTTTTAGATGTTACTTCTCAAGATAAAAGAATAATGAACTTCTCTTTTCCATTCAAGTTCACTTTTATATGGTATGACTTTAATTTTTCCATTACATGTTATTATATCCATTTTATTCTATCCCTATTGTATATTATGTGCCTTTATGAATGATTTACCCATATCCCATCTCTTTTTAATGTTTTCTAAAACCATGTTGGATTGTCGTTATGCTGCATAATTTTTGTCTCAAATCCCTATCTTTTTCCAAATAAATTATCTTATTTTAATAATATAAATATCCAAAAAATCATTTCTAGGGGTATTCATCAATAAGAAAAAAAATATTATTTAATTAACATACATAAAAACCTTATTTCCTTTCTGTGGGTTATAAATGATATAATTATCATGCTTTTAAACACTTTTTAAAATGCCACGATTTTGATATGAATCCCATTTTTTTATTCTAATTGGGTTATTTATGAACAGTTTGATTATAATCAATGTGTATCACATGAAAATAAATACATATTAAGTGTTCTCTCTAATATCACACCAATGTAGTGGGTAACTAAATTAATCTCTAAAATGACCAGTTTTACGATACCTAGGAGAATAACTATGGTAATTTTTGTGACACCTTGGGGATAGACCATGGTGACGTGATTATGAATATCTAAAGTAAATGTTGTAGTGACATTATCATGTTATGATTCATGTTATTATTATTATTATTATATGTCTATTTTTAAATTAACCACATCTTTATGTATTCTATCAAGTTCGTATTGGTATCACAAGTACTATATTTCCCTTGATTAACCTTACTAGGCCATCTGTTCAACCTTTCCATTGACGTATGTACCGAGGTTATGATATTTAGTAATTGTACATAATATAAACCTATTATGATGCCTTACATGTGTATTGGAATAATTATTTATATTTTCATGAATTAAGTTCATTATTTCCATGACACTTATCTTTAAAGATCATCTTTCTGTAAATTGTAATGAAATATTATGTAGTAAAAATATGGGATTCCGTAGATGGTATTAAATATTTTTTTAGTTATTTATGGAAGTTATTAAATGAAAAAAATAGTAAGAACTCTATAGAAACGTTTATTATAAGAAAAAATCTTGTTATTTTGGTGAAATATTATATAATTGGTTTCCAAACCAATATTCCCCTTTATGGATATGAACAAGTGGATGTGGCTTTGGAACAGATTTATCTAGAGGTAAAACCCGAAAACACCACATTGAAATAGACTCAAACAAGAACCGTTTCATGAAAATGGGACTTTCAGAGCTCCTAGTTTGATATATTTGGGGGATATATTGGGTTAATCACTAGCTTTTTAGTATCATTATGGACTTATAGAAAATTTAGTTGTTGATATTGAATAACATTTTTAAGCATAATTTTTTAAGATGTAAAAATACTTTAGAGTTATAATACTCATAAATATAACATGTTTCTATTTAAGGTTTTCTTCTTTTAGAAAATGGATGGAAATATGAGGAATCATTCCAATGGTGAAGGAAATGGACCATGCACTGACTAACCCCTGATGGAAGCTGAAATAGATTCTTTCAAAAGAATTATGAGTCAAATGGCTCATGTAATGGGAAATAACATAAATAATACCAAGAGACTGATTTCACTGAGATGGTAACACTATTACATTGAGTCATTTATTCTTCAATGAACACTAACGTTTAGTGAATCTACCGACTCATTGAATGTGGAAAATTTTACAAGATCTATAGTGAAAATCATTGCTATACCTTTTAGTTCCGATAAAATAATTTAACCTCAAATTTTTACATATTAGACGTAGAAATTTATCAGTGGTGGGAATTGATTAAAAACCAGAAACCAAAGGTGGAAAATTAAATTTGTTGAGTGGGAAGAGGTCAGGGTGATCATATTCAATAAGTATTTCACTCATTCGATGAGTAAAAAAAGGAGAAGTAATTTCTTGAGCTAAAATAGAAGGATAAAATATCTTTTAGAATCTATAAGATGAAAATCAGAAGACATTCCTATTTCACCTCATGCATTTTGATGTATCCTAATGGAATGGTTGGTTGATTATTTGGTGGACTAAGTAGTCATCTATGAAATAACCTAGCCAACTGAGTCTATGAAATCATTGAGGGGATCATGCAGAGTGCTATGAAAGTCAAACTGGAGTTCGGTTAGACACAATGGTCTCAAAAATAAAATGAAAATAATAGATCAATGGATCTATTCATGGGGATGATCATCGATGTTGTATAGGATGAAAGAATGTGAATCTTCCAACATGTAATAAATGTTGGATGAATCATTTTGTTAACTAAGTTCTCATGAGAAGGATTTCTTTCATGTGTGGAAGATAATTCCATATTTCGCGGAATTAGCGTATTAATTTGATGCCAAAACTTCAAAACACTATCAAAAAAGGGAATATGGTGCATGACCTACTTGACATCCAATGCTTCAAGTTTTCATAGATTTAACACTTTTCAAATCACTTTCTAAATCTGTGGGCAGTGGAGGGGAATCACCATCACCCTCATCATATTCCAAGGGAGAAAGGATGTTCATTTTCTATCTCATTGGATGAAGTTGATGCTCCAAATGATGTGGTTTGAGGTACTCTTCTTGTCCTGAAAAATCTATCAAATAATTTTTTGATTCTATATCTACGCATTCTGTTTTTTCCTCCATGTTTTCAAAGAATATAGAATCAATTCATCAATTGCTAAATGTACAGATATATGTTAAGACTTCTGGATTGATTATCCAAACATTAATAGTGTTTATAAACTCTAGTATTTACATTATTGAGCACAATATTATCACAAATATAGTTTTCATTCCCACTTATGAATTCAAAATTTTACTAGGGATGGACTAGATCTCAATGTATAATGCTACAATAAAATGCTGATGCTGGGAAATCTCAATAGTCCGGAATGGACAACCTTTAGTTGTCTTATATGGAGGGATATATCATCATGATCTTTGTCTAGAATAAAATCTAATATCCTTGGTTATGGAGTTTATTTGTGAAGGAGAATAAGAATATGAGATTACAAGGATACATAATAGTCCTATAGTTCATGAATTAATTGATGTATTTCCAAATGAGTCACTTGGACCACCCCTAGAAAGAGAGGTAGAGTTCTCCATTGAACACGTGCTTGGTTCCAAGCCAATTTCAGAAACCCCATATAGAATGGAGAATGAGGATAAATATGATTTAAAGAAACAACTTCAAGATCTATTGGAGAAGGGGTTTATCCATCCAGATGAGTTTCCTTGGTGAGAACCTATTCTCATTGTGTAGAAGAAGGATGTATTGATGTGGCTATGAATTGATTATAGAGAACTGAACTAGATCACAATAAAGAACATGTAACCACTTCTGAGAATTGATGATTCTTTTGACCAGCTTCATGTGAATCAGTTCTTCTGTTTGATTGATCTATGATATGGTTATAATCAATTTATGGATAAGAAACAAGATATTCAAAAAACTACAATCCAATCAAGATATAGGCAATATGAGTAGGTTTTTATTCCCTTTTTTTATTAATTCTCAAGATATATTTATGGATACGAGGAATAGATTCTTTAGGGACCACCATGATAACATTGTGGTAATTCTTATTGATGATATAATGTTATATTCTAAAAGTCACAAGGTGTAGTAAGATCATAAAAGGTTCATTTTTAAAGCTTTGTATAAGGATGATATTTCTAGGGAGTATAAAAAATGTGAATTTTGGTTACAATATGATTCTTTTTATAGCATATTGTATCATAGAAAGGAATAATAGTTTACCCTACAATGAAAAAGGTTGTAGATGAGTGGCTTCATCCTACAACAATAATATGGATTCATAGATTCTTTGATAGAACCGATTATTATATTAGTTTAGTGAAAAACATTTCAGGACATTCTAATCAACCAATATAGTTAACAACAAAATGTTAAATTAATCAAGACAAAGGAGTGTGAGTAATGTTTCCAAGAACTGAAGAAGAAATTGTTTATTGAACCCATGTTAAATCTTCCCCCATGTGGATATAGATTCATTATTTCTAGAGATTCATCACTAAAAGAGATTGGGTGCTTTCTCAAGAAAAATGAAAAGGTTATTTTTTATGCATATCAATAGTTGAAGACTCATGAGTAGAACTATCCTATGCATGATCTGGAGCAGGTTGTGGTTGTTTTTGCTCTAAATATATGGAGTCATTATCTTTATGGGTAAAAGTAAGATATATTCACTAACAATCAATGTTTGAAGTATATTTTCACACCAAACAAATTTAACATGAGACCGAGGAGATGGTTTGAACTTATAAAATACTATGATTGTTAAATTAATTATCATATTTAAAGGTAAAATAACATTTTTTATGAATTAAGTTTGAAAACCCCTATTGTTCTAGAACTAATGTGGATAAAAAGAGATCCTTTGATCAATGACCTAGAAAAATCGGACATGGGAATCGTAAGGGAAGAGAAATTATCAAACTTATTCCAAATGATTTCTCAACCATCATTACTATGGAAGGTCAACAATGATAACAAAGAATATCTATTTCTCTAGAATATGTTTGAGGCTGTGAAGGATGTGAAGTTTCTTGAGTTTAACTTTGATCAAGATGGTGTGTTGAAATTATTTACTAGATAATGTGTTCCATCTTCTCTATAAATAATCAAGGAGATGACATACGATCATATATCTCTACATTCTCTATACATCCTATAAGCAGAAAAAGTTATTGGGACCTTAGTGATCATTATTTGTGGTCTAACATGAAAAGGTGGATTTCCAACTACACTACAATGTTCATGGTGTGTTAGAAATTGAAGGAAAAGAAACAATATCTTAATGAGGTATTATAACCTTTACCCATAATATCATGGAAGTGGGAAAATATCACTATGTACTTTTTTACTTGTCTCTTGAGAACTTCCAATGGAAACATTGGGATATGATTTATAGTGGAATTTATGACAAAGAAAACCCATTTTATCTCTATTTGGGAATATTTCTATCTTGATAAACATGCCATTATTTACGTGAAGGAAGTGGTGAGGCAGCATGGAGTTCCACTTTCTATCATATATGATTGTGATCCAAGGTTCACATCAATATTCAAGAGTTTTATTTAAAATGATCTATCTACCGAATTCAATTTTAGAATTGTCTGTCACCCCAAAATGGATGGATAATCTAAAATAATTGTTCATAAATTCATGAACATGCTCAATAGAAGTTAAAAGTGTATGGGATCAAAATCATCTATTAGTTGATTTCTCATACAACAACAACTTCCACTCAAGAAATAAAATGGATCCCTATGAAGATCTATATGGAATTTGATGTAGAACTCATACTTTTTGGCATGAAGATAGTGAATGAAATCTTATAGGGCCTGATCATGTGGTAGTGATGAAAGGAAAGGTTCATGCAATCCAAGAACACATTAAGGATTCTTAGAGTAGGCATAAGGGATATTCCAATAGCTATTGAAGGGAATTGGAGTTTTTGGATGGTGAAAAAGTCTTCCATAAAATTTATCCATGTAAGAGATTCATGGGGTTCATAAATAAAGGAACTTTAATCCCCATGTACATTGGCCCATATTAAATCCTTGATTTCATAGGACCAATGGCCAATCAGATTGAACATCCTCTAAATCTAGATCATGTTTATGATGTATTCCTTGTATCCATCCTGAGGATGTAAGTACTTGACCCTTCAGTTGTATTAAATCTTGAGGTGGTCAAACTGTAACATGACCTCTCTTATTAGGAGGAGTCAGGGGGAGAATGTAATGAAATGATATTTTTGAATAATAATTTATTCTTGAAAATGTAGGTTATATTATTTGGTAATCAATAATAATATATCCCTTTATTAATGATGTGAGTACAATTAAAATGAGGCCATTGGTTTTTGACAGTCATATAACTCTTGGTCAATATAATCATTTGAAAATATACTATTAACCATATGATTAGTGATTATAAATAGAAGTGATAATGCTTATTAATGAAGAAATAAGAGTTTATGGCCTCCTCTTGTATACATTGGGTATACGAAGCCCATTTTTTCAGAGCATGGGAAGTAGGTTGTGTCCTGGGATTTGCTTTGGTCCATGCCCATGACGAATATCAACATGTTAATCCTGAATGGAATCTATCAAGGGAGATGTTTTAGTTGTTATAAATCACCACTTGGGAAATGTTTTCTGAGCATCCCCAAGATTCTATCACCATTACTCACAGTAATCCTAGGTCATATGTGTGTGTTATAAGGGATTATGTAGAGAGACCATAGTTACATTGTGTAATCCATTAGTATAAATATAACTTTTATTTCATAATTTATATTTTAAGAATATATTTTCATAATAAAATATATGACTAATTAAGAAAACTTAGATAAATTTATTTAAAATGTTAAAAATATAATTTACATGTATTTCTCACATATATAAGAATATAATATTATAATATAAATATCATTTCTGAATATCAAATTAAAAAATTAATCCATGATAAATTTTTACTTGTTTTCAAAGAAGATTCAATTTTGTTTGTATTTGATGAACATTTTTTTATGAATAGTGTTTTTAATGAATATTATAAAAATTATTTTTAAATATATTTTTGGTGAATAGATTATCGAAAATTGGACATACATGATTGTAATTAGGGAGAAAATGTGGTTCAATAAGATCAAAATAATTTTTTCGAGAATAATAACATTACACATTGGAATAGTTATTTTACCATTATGAATGGTACTTTTATTGGTGGAATTGAAACCTAACCTAAGGTAGTATAATTAGGTTTTAGTTATCATAAGTTTTAATGTGATATAATTGTATCAAAGTATACATAAATAAATGTTTTAGAAATTATTAGTTAAGTATTTGTATTTTATTTATTTAAGTTAATTCAAAATGAAGTTAATTTTTATAAAATGGATTTCACTTTTAAATTATACACATTTAAAAATGGACTGGGTAAATTTATTGTATTTTTTCTAAAATGATTTATTTTTTGGTGAAATAGTAAAATACAATTTTGAGTTTTCATTATGTTTAATGACATCATAGCTATGTAATAATGAGGTAATCATTTGGTAATAATGATTCTAAACTCATAATGATTAAAATATGATATGATATATGACATGTGGCCAATACCATGGGAAAATACCTTGGGCAAGGCCATGGTTCTACGAATACAACTAATGAGGTGTCCTTTGAAATTAATAAAATTTAAACTCCCATTTTCTATAAATAACCTACAATTCTCTCATTTTAATTCATTAAAAAATCAATAGATGTGTTACTCTACATATTCTACCTCCAAAAGAGTCCTTCAAAGTTGTCCTCGAGCCCCTACGATCTCGATCATAGAGCATTAGATGTTACTCTTCAAGGTATGGGAATTCTCAACTTCACTTTTCCATTCAAGTTCTCTCTTATGTGGTGTGTATTTAAAGTTTCCATGCCCTATTCTTATTCCGATTTTTTTCTATAACTTTACAATATTATGAGTCTTTTATGAATGATTTACAAATTTACCCTATCATTTTAGTGTTTTCTAAAACAATGTGGCATAGCTGTTAAAATGTATAATTTTCATCTCAAAATCTATATCTTTTTACAAAGAAATTATCTCATTTTGTTTATGTGAATAACCAAAACTATTTATTTTATAGGGGTATTAAAAATGACCTAAAAATGATATATTTTATTCTGGAATTTACATACATGAAACATTTATTCTCTTTCTGTGGGTTTTAAATTACAAAATGATCTTGTTTTTAACAACTTTTTAAAAATTCATGATTTTGATATGAAACCCATTTATTTTATTATCATTGGGTTATTTATGAAATGTTTCATTATGATATATGTGGATCATTGGTAAATAAAGACAAATTAATGGTTAACCATGATAGTGTTCTAATTCATTTGGTAAGTAAATTACTCTCTTATGGTTGAAAAGTTTTACGATACCTTGGTCAATAACCGTGGTAATGGTTATGAAACCTTGTGGATAGACATTGGTGATATGATTATGAATGTCTAAATTAAAATTTGTAGCCACACATTCATGTTATGAATCATATTATTTTTATTATTATATACCTCTTTTTCCATTTCTCATGCCTTTATGTATTTCATCACGTTCATATTGATATCATAAGTAAATTGTTTCCCTTGTTTACTCTTAATGGGCCTTCTGATCACACTTTCCATTGATTTATGTCCCCAAGTTATGATATTCTATAATTGTATATAGGATCAAAATATGATGAATCTTTATAGATGGATAAGAATAATTCCATCTATTTTCATGTATTTTGTACCTTATTTCCAAGACACTAAACATTAAATATCTTCTGTTAGTAACATTTATTGAAAATTTATGTAATAAAAAGATGGGATTCCATTCATTCCATAGGAAATATACTCCCTTATTCAAGAATAAGCCCTTTTAAAATTTCCTATGTTCTCCATAATATTATATTACACCATATATGACATTTAGATTCTCTGAATTTTCCTCCTCTTACATAAATTACACAAGAATGTCATTGGTGGAATCCATCACGAAGTGATCCAAGAACTCAGAGAATGTTGAACCCATTAAACCCAATACATGTGTCATGATTTTTTCAAACAAAATGAATTCACAAGGAACAAGTAAAGGACATTATGAAATTAAATAGTTTTTTGGCATATCTTCATTCATTACCCATATATGGTGATATCCTAAAAACAAATTGACTTTCATGAACCGACATTCTATATTATGTTGATTGAATAAATCATCAATCCATGGAAGTAAATAAAAATTCATCACTATAACAATGTTCATGTAATTATCATAGATAAATATTTTCAATATTCTATTATCCTTATTTATGAAGACATGTTTTCACCCAATGATGAAACAATTTACAGTGACAATCCTTGATATAAAATTCATTGACCCATTTCCACAACTCATAAAACTCCAAAGGCATCATCCTAGATATATACATCATGATTGGACATGTTCACGATTGTAGATATATTCCAAACAAGATGTACCATCAATGGGGTGGCACCTAACCCTTCTCATAAAAACATCATGGTACTCATCTAAAACCATAGAAAACACAATTACATGAGCCTATAAATAACATAACATCAATATACCGACCATGGAATAAAAGGATATAATGCATCTCTGGCCCATTTTATGGTTTCACTCACCAAAAAAAAATTCATCCTCTCGATCAACATCATATAAAAAACATGACACTTGAAGCATTCCATAACATCTGGCATCAAATATTGATAATTTATTCTTAGTATGATGTTTCATAGATATAATAACACAAATAAGAAGTATCCCCAAAAGTTGTGTTCCCCCAATAGTATTTCAAAATCTGTAAATACTTAATACTGGTTAAATAGGTATTTTACTATATGATTTAGTGAAATTGTTAGTATAATACTATCCACTATATGTACCAAATAAATAACGTGGGTAAGAGATATAAAGATTTGTGTATCTTTAGAATCAAACATTTTATATACCCAATTAGAAAACAATGCGTCCCATGAATGAAGTTATTCCTGGATGGTGTTGGTAAGTCCAATGAATAGTGTTTTCCATGGCAACCTCCATGGCCCTTTAGACCTTGATGAACACCATATCCATAGATATTATATACACTATGAAAACATGGGTCATCTTGGGGGTTTCCCCTTCCCAACTAATTTCATACATACTTATCCCATAATGGAACATCTTGGATATACTACATCTGTTGATATAACCTAAATAGAGGACGTCGATTCAGAACACCCAACCCATGTTGCCAACTCAGAATGATCAAGAAAAAATTTCAATGACAATAATAAATTCTATATGAAAAAAATTATCCCTTGGAAATTTTCTGAGTTACACCTCCCTTGATAAAACATGATATTGAGATATATAAACTACCAACTCTAATCAAAAAATCATTTTTCCAGGATATTTGGAACCCTGAAACATCACACTAATTTTTTTGAGAATCCTTAGGACTCCCATATAGTTATTAAATTATTTTGGATAGTGTCCTCTCAACAACCACATTTCTCCCCAAATCCTCAAGATATATTGAAAATATACAGTTGGTGACCTGGACATGTATCTATGGATACATGTATCCTTTTAATTTCCTGATCCAAGACCCTCATCTGGTAAAATATTTGAAGCATATAAGATAATGGTCATAAAATTGATCTAGGTCACCTAAATTTTGTAATTACCCAATCAACGGTTAAATATTTATATAGGTAAAATGCCTTCTTCAAAACCATGGAGAGAAAATATTATCATATATAGTAATTAAAATTATACCACAACTCCAACATGTCTTCATGATACCTATGTATAAAGATCCAAAAAATTCCATGCCACTCCCAAAATCCTCAAATATCAAACAAAAATTAGTTATCCATATATGTGCATATCGAATTGAATTCTAACTCAAAGTTACCCCCAATATTTTTTCACTGACTCCAAAATGATTCCCAAATATGTCTACAAACAATGGAGTTAAAATTACTAATGTTTCCTCAAATAATATTAATCTTCATTATTCTAAACTCTATATAAATTATTTGGCATGTCTTCTTGAACATCCTCTATAATAACCAAACATAGATATTGACCTTGATCCATACTAAAACTTTTATTAATTTTTAGAGAATCATATTCTATTAATATGTAATTTTTATCATTAATTGGATAATTAATTTATTTATTTGATTTCTATGATAATCCCATGGTCTACACATTTCAAAAAAAAGGTGCAAAGATGAATAATTCAAGACCTTTTTTTGGTTTTTACCCTACAACCAGAATATCATTATTTAGTATACTTAATAAAGATAATATATTGTGCATCATATCAGAAGGGGGTATAAATACTATTATCTTATCTAGTCTCCAGTTATAATATCTCTTAAAAACCATAACTTTCCCAATTTCCCTTCCTACCCAAAAACACCCCTTATACATATATTCAAAAACCATTATACCGATCAATTAAAACCTTTAATATTATTCTATCAGGAATCAATGAATTTAATGAGTACCCCTCTAATGTCGGGAATGGTGTAAGGGAGATAGTTAGCAATTAAATCCCACATCCAATAGTTCATTGGTTAGAAACTAGAACATAGGGTATAATAAAAACTCAAAAGAGTTGTTTTAACCACTAATAATTCATATGGAAGTGTGATATTTGATACTTATACAAAAATTACCCAACTATTAAATATAAAATAAATTACAAGTCATACGTTAAATTTTAAACATGACTGAAACAATTACATAAGAAATAAAATTATAATAAAGGAAAACACAATAGTGACCTTGAAGTGAAAAGATATACTCAAAAACCCAGGTATTGTAATATTATCATTGATATTATAACATCTTATTCTAACTAGAATATAATATATATATATATATATATTTATATAGTGAGTATTAAAATCGTAATTAATGTACTCTTACTTGGATTGTATCTTGAAATATAGAAGGAAAGGATACTAAATCCTAATGAGAAACAATTGTACTACACTCACCACCATAATGGTTTTTTTAATATCCTAGCCTCCCCATGGTCAGATTTAACAAAATATTTCATAAAAGAGAACATATAATATAATATAAAATGATGGTACCCCAGTATAGCTACCCCACTTGTTTTCAAATCCTTCTCTATGGAGTATTTTCAAACCCATCTCTCTCTAAATGATTTTAGGATGAAAACACCATGGTTAATTTATTAAATCATTTTTCTCATGCATCCAAACATTTCATCTTCCAATTACAAACACCATATAGTATCCAATTAGTTTTTAAGTGAAACCACAAATTATATGACACGTACCATAATTTTTTTTAAATCACAATCCATCACAGCCTATACACTTTGCAAAATACATCAATCAATCATAACCACTTCACATCTTACCAATAATATCACCATAGATACATGAACGTAATATAAATGTTTTTGATAAAACAATGTTTTTTCGCATACCTATACACAGATATATATGAAAAATAGGAACAAAGAATAATATACCATACTACTAACTAGAGGATTGTGATAGAATAGATGACGTCGTCAACCATAGGTACCTCACCAATCAAAATGATAGGTAAAAACCCTACCAAAGTCCACTATGATTAAATATCAATATCTAATTTTCAAGGGTATTAGATGAAAAAATAAAACATTCTATATATATTATAGCTCACAATCGCATTATGTTAAATAATAGTGTCTTAGGCTCAATTATATTTGTTATCACTTCAATACCTAGTTTACACTACTATGGAAATAATATCCTACGATCACAGAAGAATTCATGGGGAAACTTTTCAATGAATTCCTTTTTTATTTATTTTTCTTGAAACAAATTACTATTATTCTGATTATGATTCAATAATAATCAATTAACATTAATTAGACCATTATTATTTTTTACCTCATGTGATTCCAATTACTTCGAGACATAACTAACCTAATCTAGAGTTTCTCATGATATTTCATTAGCATTTTAATTATTAAAAATATAAACCCCTGGGTTGAGAAATTGAATAATCATTTTCCATTCCATAAATAAAATAACTCAAGGAAAAAACATATGCTAACATAAAATGATTCATAACATATAAAATCAAAACTCCTAATGTATTGATGTATAAAATGTATATAAAACATCAACTCAAACACCCTGAATATAAATAGATTAATTATCAACCAACTATCCTAGAATTTTAGACATTAATGGGTACACCCAACACCAACCCAGTCAATCTAATTTAGTCAATTCCCTGACACAATAATGAATATCTTCATGCATCCCCCTTTCAAATGCTTCAATTATTACAACATGATTTCACCTCCCACCCATATTTCATCATCAATAATAGGATCCCATCACATTTTATAGAAAGGAACACATCTAGAGACTATAGAAATCATTAAACCAATATAATGGTTAATATGGAATCATTTCCATAAAATAATGAATTTATAATTTAATAACTTTTTTTCACTAATACCTAAACACATGTCATTCATACATCATAAGAAAATAGGAAATCATGGACATAAACAATTATCGTCCCAAAACAACAAGTATTTTTATCATCTAGAGTTAATTGATTCATATATAGTTGTTTCCAACTACGAGTATTCCAAAGGATAAAATATAAATGGCTATTAAATTAATTATACATAAATCATATAATTTTCATGATTTAAAAAAGATTAAAGAATAAAATTTATCATTTATTATGAATTTTTATTCCATAATCATTAACATTAATTCCATCATTATGATCAAAATAAAATATAATAACACATGGAATAATAAGTTATACTCTTTTAAATGAAACATGAATTAATCTGATTTTTATAAAATTATTAGAATATAGGGATTAATTAACCATATAACAACAGGTTTAATTATATTTACAAATAAAAAATTATTTTCTATACATTCATTACCAAATTTCAATTCATAATTCCAAATTAATCATAATACATATTCTATAAATCATTTCATCAATAACAAGATATCTAAAAAACTATTGGTAACCCATTATCATAGTGGAATAACATGTGATCCTTTTGATAACCAAAATCATTCATTAATATGGTTTAATTATTATTATTATTTTAATTACACTTCCATAAATGTGGCCAAACAAGCGTTTTTATTCTGTTAACACATAAATAAAAAGAAAAATAAATAAATCCCCTACCTAAAATATTTCACAATTCAAATAAGACAATGTAACATTAATATGGGTCTAAAAAGACGTCTCCATCTAGAAAACATAAATTCCCCATGGTCATCATGCCTCGAATAAATGAATAAATGATAAATAAAAACCATAATAATGATGAAGATTAAAAACAAATACATTAATATAATAATGTGACCAAAAATAGATCAAATAGAGGAGAACCCAAAAGAAAACAGAACAAATATTCCTTAAAACCCCATAGATATATCTATAGGCAATGGGGCAGAATAAAATAGAAATGGAATTCCTAATCCATCAAAACACATTTCATAGAGCCCATGGATTGAGTGGAGAGGGTGGGATATATGTTGATTTAGTGGGATTAGGGGTATTTATAAGAATAATTAATTTTATAAGTCTATAGTCATTTCATATTAACCATTCCATATATTCAGTTATGATAGGAGGAAATGTGGAATATCAGAAGGGGAACTCTATGTCCCCTTTTGAAGCATGCATTTTATAATTTTGTGAAGATACCATAAAAGGGGGAGGAAGGATACAGCACTACACTAAGAACGCATCCACTTAAATCATTTAAAAAATGAATACTATATCTTAGGATATAAATCCATGCTATAGAAAAAAATAATATAGTGGAATATTCTAAAACACCTATGTTGTATCCAAAATCTCAACCCTATATTGCATATTTTTTATTTGAAAGGCTTCACCAAATCTTGAACTAATGATATTGCTTTGATAAATTTGTATGTATCCACAAATCTCCTCCCAAACTCCACTACACCACAACTAGATATCCATGGACTTATAATCCAACCATAATACACTATATATATAACCACTACAAGATATAAGTGTGTATTATGATGCATAATTGGTCTCTATGGTACCGAATAGGATTCACTCACTTATTTCTCCACCAGACACATTGTATTACCCATTAAACAATCTCAAGGAACCTCGATACCCTGAAAAATTAATCTGATACTGGGATCTAGTACCATACATAGAATAAATCAATAATATCAAATAGATATAAAACATGAGTTAGAGAGAGAAAGTTCATAACCGAATAAAGGGGAGATCCCTTACCTTAGGTTCTATAATTTATATATATCTACACTTAATATCCAGAATAACCTAATGAAATTAATTAATTACAAAATTTAGGTCCTTATTCATATATTATTTACTTATTAGAATTATATAATTTTATTCTACATCTATATCATTGAGTGATAATTTATATGTTATCATTTACATGGATGTTTTTTTCAAGTTTCTTTTCCTAGATAAATTGTGTATAATTATAGAAGTATTTTTTAAATGAGAATAAAAGTAGGGAAGTGATATAAAATGTTAATTATATAATTCTATAAATTTAATCATTAAAAAATAATCATAAATTTCCCAACCCTTGGATAATTATTTTTATAAAAATAATAACATAATATAGTTAGTTCATTTTTCCATTTTTCCAACCATTAAGAAAAACGTTTCATTTTATATAATATTATTTCAATATATTCATTTTATAATATAAAATATGTTATAATATATAAATTATTACATTATTTAGCCTAAATAATTTTTTATGAAAAAACAAGAATGAGTTTAAAGAAAAATATTATCATCCATAGAGATGATGAACCGACTTAATATCAAAAAAGGGTTTTTTGTTTTCAGAACATGAGGAGAATAAAAGGTCATGAATGATACATAATCTATTTTTTGAAAAAAACCATTAAATATATGTTTGATACAAGTTTTATAATTCAATTTTTGATGTGGGGAGTGCCGAGAATGAAGAAAAAGAAAAGAATTTATAAGGGTTCATTTGAGAATATTACCACTCGATTATCGTCCCCATTGAGTTTTTATAAAGCACTTAGAATTTGACTATTCGTTCTTCTAGAAATACTACGGTATTGGGATGATTTTTTTGATGAAAAATATGTTGAAATTTTTAACGGTACAAGGCATATAATTTATATAGTTAAGGGGATTTCAGGTGTGGTATTTATAAGGGTAAGAGAGTGATTTTTATGTACATTATAAACATTGTATTATTATATTGGATCAAAAATAACTATATTTATTATTCTTCTGACAATATACAATTACTGATGAATTTTATTCTGAATAGATGGGCTATTAAAACATCATAGAATCAAATATTCCTGTGTTCAACTTATACAGTTTAATATCACATTTTCCCACATTTTATTATTCACCAAAAATTAATGTATTTTAGAAGAATATCAAAAATTTAACAGAAATTTTGCTTGAAATTTATATTTAAAAAATTAAATAAATCTCACATAATATATTTCTTCATATCGTTAAGAATATTTTTAAATATTGTCCTCAATTACTTCAAAAATAAAATTTTTAATAGATTGATAAATATTCCAACACATTGAAAAGTGTATTAAGGTCTCATAAAATTATGTTATAATTATAATAAAACATAATCATATATTATATAACCATTTTATAAAAATAATCATTATAATATATCATTATATTTGTTTTCAATTTAAACTATTTCATCTATATTTTATAATAATATAAAAAATTATTTTAACAATTTTAAAAAATTATTTAATTATATCGTGTTATAAATATTCTATATTTTCAACTTATATATATTATTTTTCAAATTTTAGGATCAATATTCAAATGGGGTGATGATTATTCCAAATTTCATATATTTAATCATCATATGTGATTCTATCATTTGATATATTCCTTATATTTCATTCATTGTTAATTCACATAAATTTTCTCTCAGGGTTAAATATTATAATTTTTAAAAAATATATATCATTACCAATATTATTCATCATTTGTATTGTCTTTATTGTGAGTGTGATTATAATAGGGGATCGAGAAGGTTCATATTTTACAATTATCATTATCTTATTTTCTATTTTTTCCAATTATAATACATTCAATTCTTAAATATATTTTTTTATTAATGTAATGAAAAAATTATTATAATTTTGGTGTAATATCATTCAGTGTGTGTGAATTAAATACTATTACATTAGTAAAGTTGAAAAATTATAATATATAGAAGATATATTGCATTGATATCATTCAAGTTCATTAAATTCATCCCACCATAGGAAATTTATCCCTTTATTTTTTATTTTACATACTATTGTGAGAATATTGGTGGGTACTTTTTCTTCATCACTTCCTCTATTTCTCATGTAACCTCCTCATATTTATAGTCTTATCATAGTACATTGACTAATTTATATGTTTGGTTTTATAGAGCTTATCCCTATAGTCCATGATTGTACCCTTCCTTTCCACATAATTGATTACATTTAACTACATTACAAAATTTAAATTTATTATATGTGTGGGATTTAGAAAACAAATTATATTGAGATATACCATAAATATTTCATGTAGTTGATATATAGTTTTTTGGGGTTATAGAAATAATTCCACAACTCAGATGTGATAATATAATTCAAGGGGACCAATGTTCTTGGGATTTACATTTTCATAGTTCACAAAAATCATGAAAATATTCCATGGATATATTTTGAGAAACAAAATATCCCCAACATCATACTCCAGATCTCATTGATGATTTGAAACCTATCATTTATATTATCTATGAGTAACTATTATGTTTTTCTGAAAATTATTCACCTTTTATAAGATTTCCTCTACCATTTTAGATTAAAAAAGATTATTTTTTCCTATATCAACCCAACAAACTTTTTTCTACATTTGATCTGATACATGGATTTATATTGATATATTCAAATTATTGAGTGGAAATTATTATAACAAGAAATGAATTTGAGATAGATTTCGACCACTTCCTTTTTTGATGTCTATTGAGAGTGATCTCAACATGACATTTGGTTTCCTGAAAGTCTAAATAGACAATCCATTAGATTGTGGGTGATAATCAATATTAATGTCCACTATCACATTTAAGAAATTTTTGGGATATTTTTGGATCATTGAGTATAACATTGTATCTTTATCTGAAATAATATATAATGTTTTTTTATATCCTCACCATTTAATTGATTTTTATCCTTATATTTTGATCGAGTGTGATGTCCTCTTGAATAGTGATGAATAGTGAATCCATTGTAGGATGATCTAGTGAAAACTATATAGAAATGTTTCCTCTAGTCATATTTGAAAAACTAGTAACAAATTCCAAAGTGATGTTTTCACATTTAATTATTGGTTTGGGTAATGTTTGAATCACTTATTTATAATGTTTCTATTTAGCCATCACTTTTAATCATTTAAGGAACATTGATGTATATTTTATGATCTCTTTATTCATATTGTCCAACCAATGGTTCTATTATAGATATTTACACCACATAACGCTTCCTAGGTGGATGGAGAATTCTAATATATGTAAAATATTCATCAAAGCTTCATTTATTTTGGGATTTGATTGTACACATGGTCATAATAAATATTATACTACTCCGACATTATCAATTTTTAACTATAGGGATTTACCATTTCATATAGCTTCAAATTTCTTTTTATTTCTTCATCTTCTCATTGAGAATACTTTAACTTATTCAGAAGGGATTTTTGAGTAATCATTTGAGAAACTAATGATGGTATTCCTTACTTATTGATTCAAATTATCATCCATTAAAAATCTTAGATGATTGGATCCTTATCAATTTTCTTCCTTAATATGGTTGATGGATATATTTTTTCATAAATAATATCCCTCTTTATATTCATTTTAATGATAGTATTGGATTATGAAATCATTGTTTTTTGATAGCACTAACCATCCTTGAGGTTTCATATTAATATCATTCTCTATGAGTATATACATTATTCCATTATGATATGTAAATATTTCACACTTCTCCAAAAATATATAATTCCACTATATTTTCAATGAAATAACTTCTTTATCGAACTCTAGATCATGTGTTTAGTATTTTATTGAATAAAAATTCAGATAGATGACGTCAATGGCAATTCAATTGTATTTTTTTCAATTCATAGACTAATTCCCTATTTGTATCATCAATATACACCCCTAAAAATAAGTATATGAATGATTCATGCAGACCAATGCATTGATAAACCTCATTTTCAATTCTATGGGGTTCTCATTGTATTTATTATCTGAAAAAATATTGTTAATTTAGAGTCAGCATTGATAATGGGTTTGGAGATCTTGTAAATTTTCTAAACAATTTTATTTAAAACCTATATTTACCATGAAAACTATGAATAATCATTTTCTATGTTGGTCAATGCCACTACAAAATATCTGTTTTCATATAATAGTCTATATATGTCGCTTTGATTTTGATACCATTCCTTAATAATGGTTTTCCCTTTATCATGAACATATCTTTAATGTTCTTTTCAAATAGCTTAATTTTTGGAAATGTGTATAGCATTGTATTTAAATTATCCTCATGATCCTCTATTATTTTTAAATATATCAGAATTTCATATATAAATAGTTATGAAAAAAACATTGTAATACTTAATTACTTTATTCATTTTTTCTATAAATACATCTGTAGAATTAGTGAGTCTTTTGGGAATTATTATGAACTCGTAGTGTCCATACCATTTTCAAAAGGTAGAATTATGAATATATTCTTTCATCCCCCTTAATTTCTAATATCCTTACTAATGTAAAACCATAAAAAAGTAATATTCCACATGTATTTAGATAAAAAATTCATCTAAACATGTCTGGGAAAACATGTTCATTATTGTGATTTTTTCATGTTCCAGACAATCAATGAAGATACACATTGACACATCCTTCTTATTGATTATGATGACCATAATACCCCAAGTTGAATCACTCAATAGTATAAAAACCTTCTCCGAATACTCTTGTAAATCCTTCTTTATTTCTTCAATCATAATGGTTCCTATTATTCACGACACCTAGTTATGTGTTGTGATCTATGTATAAGTTTTATTGAGAACTCAACCTCTTGTTTAGGAGGAACAATGTCCTATTCATCAAGGATTACATCATTACAGTCATTTAATATGGTTTGTTGATTGAGCTTGATAAATACATTTATTTAAATCCTTTGATCTAGATATAGTTAATTATATGGAAATAATATCCATTCGTTATATTATGATTCCAAAAGAAATTAATTATCCACCGTACACTACTAAAATTCAGAGGATAACTGAGGATGTGGAGAGTGATTTCCCGCCCATAAGAGTTGATTTCGACATTATATATTGAGGGGATATACATTACCAATATATAATAAATATCCACTAAAGGATATAGTATAATACTTAATCGGTGATTCAATCCATAAAAAGTTGTCATGGATGAATTATAGACATTTGTAGAAATAATTTCATTATTTTCTTTATTAATAGATAGCTTAAACCCTATATTTTGTGGTGGTGATTGAATATTTATATTAATCTACATGATATTATTATATGTGTAGAACTATAATCACATAGTTTATTTTATGTAAATTAATAGATAGTGATCAAATATTTCATTCATTGATTACAGATTTAGTCATTTATGATATCCAATATAATCATAGAGAAGAGAATACATAAAATAAAAATTAAATAAAAAGTGAAGATGATTACATAGGAGTAACATATAAATGACCCAATGGTCATAACATATGAGTATATATATTTAAATATTGTATATCCATAGTAATTTACCCAATATTGTTAATAACATACCAATCTATTCCACGACCTCATAATTATTTGAAAATAGTTTGTGAGTTTTAAAAAGCATTTCCCTAATGACTGTCAAAATTGGTTCACAATATAACCACATTGAAATTAAAAATGACCCAAATATTATGACGTCTACATTATTTAAAATAAATTTTCCATAATACATTATAAAAATTAAATACACAAAACCTATTTAATTATTTGTAATTAGCTCCTAAATCACATTTATATCCTCAAACTATATTGGAAATTATGAGAAATATAATAAATATGGTGGTGAGATAAATATCCTTGAAATGGAATAAACATTATATGAGTCATAATCATTCGATAAAAAATATCACGATACCATTAAGTATAAGATTCATCAACAGTTAAAATGGAGCATAACATATTAAAAATATTAAAATATTTATATGGAATCATTGTAATGTCCAACAATATAAAATATTGAATTAATATATATCATGTCTCACCTCTAATAAAATATCACATTGTGGAGAGTGTCTCACAGTGGATTAGGTTTACTCTATAATATACGAATTATTATCTAATGAGACAAAAACATTACATAATGATTTAGATTAAAATCTATGTGAACTGTTCATAACATGTTCATTCATATGGTTTCCATGAAAGGAAATCAATCATAATTATTAATGGTATTAATGTCCAATGAAATTAAAGGGGTTAACTAATATATTCTAATATCATAATCAAAGAAGCACTCTTAGATATTAAAAAAATAATATAAAAATAAAAATTATTGGACCATATATTCGAGTAAAGATGAAATCTGTTTTAATGTTGTCATTTTTCAAAAAAAAGTGGTTTTGGGAATTGGAATAAATTTTGCTTTACAAATGATCATTTAATACCATGTTTTAATTAATATATTAATGTATTCTTGAGATATAGTATTTATTGAGTGTCCTTTTATAATTTAAAGAAAATCAAAAAAATAAATACCTAAAATAATTCATTATTTAATGAAATATTCAATGGTCATGAGTAAATTAAAATAACATTCAATAAGATGAATGAGATTTAGAAATGGTTCTCATAATGTTGTCTGATTTTAAAGATCCAATTTGGGAAAAAACCTATTTCATGTATTTCCCCATCAATGGAAGTGAGAATTAGATAGGTATATATGATTTACTCTCACTAGCCTAGCCATTACCTTTGGTGAAGGAATTGAGTGGGGAGGATTGGGTGATTCCCCTCTAGTATCATCACCCCCACTCCTCCCATGTAACTTTTCTCCTTCCCTAAAATGGAACTCCTCGATCTCTCCCTATTTTATTTGATTCATTGGTTCTTCATTCCCTTTGTAACTTCCCTTACTACATGAGGTTCTATCGGTTCACACCCACTTCTAATCATTCTCATCATGATTATTCTTGAGCTTCAGTGTGGCTACCCTTCTACATGTTTTTTCCTTTTTTTAGCCCTCTTGAGTTCATATCATGTCATTTTCCTCACCCCTTCCATTCTGGGAGTGTTCTTTTCAGTCATCACTGTGTATTATGTGTTATTTTTGATTCATATGATTCAATTATCAAAGATATAGCTTTAGATTTTTTGATTCATGGGTGTTGTTTTGGAGGGTGGATTCAGATTCATTCTACTTCAGACAATACCATGTCTACGCTACCTATAACAAGATGGTGGGTTACAGGAATGAATTATTATTTTTTGTGTTGTCACAGAAATGATGGATTTCATTATTTGTCTTATTCATGGAATTTTACTTTTTTCAGACATTTATTGGGTGTTTTTTGTTTTTTTGTTGTTGGCTATTTGTGGTGGGTGTTCCCTAGTGTTTTCTTCATCATCAATGATATAGTGTTCTTCCTCATAGATAAAGATGACACATCCTTGGATTTTTGTTTTCAACTATTTTAGAGGAATTTGTTTTCCTATTTTTGTTTATTCATTTAAAGTTGCCCTTGATTTTTTTGACTAAATTACGATGTTTAAGGTAAAAATGCTCTTGTTTATTGTTAGAATTTTTTTCAATTTAGAATTCCATTTTTTTCAAAGGAACATGATATCATTAGGTTCAGTGGCATCATTATCTATAATGCATTTATTGAATGGTTTGTATATCAAGGACATGTTTTGTATGTTTTACTGTCACGATTCAACCTGAGTCGACCCTGAACCGATCACTGAATCCAGTCTGTGACATGACCCTAGAGGCATTCTCGATCCTACCGGGATGGCAAAAAGCACTTCGGTATCAACAGAGAGAAATTGGGAACAATTTCTCCCAATTAAAATAAATAAAGAAGCAGAAAAGTATAATAACACAAAGTAAATAAATGAAACTGTAAAGAAAGAACAATCCGCAAAAACCAACTAACCTGACCACGAACTAAACTCCTCGCGACTCGGAGGGTCACTCACCATTCCACGACAAAATCTCTCCCATGATGAGCAAGCTCGCTTTAAACCTGCAATAGAAACTAAAAACTGGAAAACACTATAGATGTGAGTATTAAAATTCAGTAGGTGTTCCCAACAAACTATTCCCAACACCCAATGTTTAAATAAATAAATTTACTAATTCTAGGTTTGAACTAAAGTATATAAAATATTAGCTTCCACACACATTTTAATTTCTAAAACATGTAACAGTCTATTTCCCTTTTTAATTTGAAATCAAGTTTAATGTATAAAAGGAATAGTTTCATTGCATTTAAGACGTTTTTGTGAACAATTTTGAAATCAAAATTATAGTTGTTAATAAAAAGGGAAAACTACACAACACGCAACACACACTAAGGGAAATGGGAAAAAGGTGGCACACATGGGGCCAGCTACTGAACTAGACCTCTCCATCATCTACCACATACAAATAAACAGTAAAGAAAAGATGGGTCGAAACTAGGAGCTTGTGAACAATCCATAATGTACTATACAAGCGACTCATCCTGAATTCATGCCCTACTAAATGACGTCATAATGCTTAAATTCCTGGTGTTTCCCTACATGGCCTAACTAAGTGGCCAAATCCCAAAGCACAAATAACAGTGTACCTTTTTGCTATGGGCCACTAGTCAGTATATAATCTAAAGTAGTGCAGCAATCGTTCTCAAAATATTTACGTACTATGTCAGGTTCTCATGTCAACACATATAATAAAAAGGAAAGGGGTGAGTCAATAGAGTCAATCAAGTATCACAAACATCACACACAAGTCATGCAGTCAACATACACCAAAGATCACATCTGAGACACCCCAAAGGGAGTTTTAAAAAATAATTTATTTTATTAATGTGCCGAACAGTCTTTCACCAATCTTAAAGAAAATTATCATTTCTCAAAATAACCAAACCACTTATTGAGGCTTCAAAATAAATCGTTTATTAATAAATCATAACTAAATTTGAAATTTCATGATTTATGTTTAAAAGCTAAATGGTCATTCTTTAACTATTGGATGTCTGTTCATCAAGAAAATATTTCAAGTGCCACGTATAAAATAAAATGTTATTTTTACACCAAGTAATCATTTAAAAATTAATTATCTTATATTATTTCTATTTTTTGAAAATTAATAAAATATCAAGCAATTAATAAGTTCTGAATTGAAAGGCGAGTGCAGTGGTGGACTTACCTCGGCTCACAGCTCGAACACATTGTCGTGTCATGCCTAGCACAAGGGAATAAGCTTGCACAAGACAACACTAGGATTACCATGGAGAAACCTCACTGATACGCTACAACACCCGCAAAAATAAGTAAAAACACAAATATATTATCTCAAAACAATCTAACGAAGAAGAAACACGAACTTCACCTCGACATAGAGACGCGTTGGACCAGCGGGGTTTCATGACCATCCAAAAGGGTCTATGCGCACCGGTAGGGACACTCACTATCTAGACGTAGCAACAGAGTGGGGTATGACATCGGTGACTCGGTAAGTGGTGCATGTGTGACTGCCAGAAAGGAGGACGCACATCCAATGTGAGAGGCGGAAGGCCTGCCGACTAGTGGGTGTGTGGTTGAGGGTCGGTGAAAATAAATAGAGGCGGTAACGAGGTGGGTTGACAGGCGCACGACGAACGGGAGGGAAGAATATTGTTGATGGGTGTGCATTGGATGGTGCGGTTCTAGTAGGAGGGGCATGACCGGTGCAGGCAGCTAGTCTAGTGAAGCGGACGGTGCCAGGGGCCTATGCCGCTATTGGCCAGAGCTGGTCAGAGCTGGTCAGAGGAACGAGACGCACTACCGGACAATGCCTATGAGGCGAGGGGGGTGGGGGTGGGGGGTGGGTGCTTGCGGAGCAGGGTAGGCCCTGGAGGGGAAGGAGGAAAACTACTAGGGTGTGCGAAAAGAGTCGAAGGTAGGGGCGACATGGTGAGGGTTGGTGGGGCGTCATTGTAGGGAAGGAGGCAGTAGGAGGATGCATGATAGGGAGTGGAGATGTAGGTGGCTGGGGCAAGTTTCACGTGAGAGCCGATTAGGGAAGGCGATGTAGCAATGGGGGTTCGACCAGGTGGGAGGACACGCGATAGAGAGAAGTAGGGCGAGGTGTTGTTGGAGGGGTGCGAGGGGGTGCAAATGTACTACTGGAGTATTGAGGCCAGGGGGCATCTGATAGAGTTAATATTTTCATTATTATTTATATTTTTTTCAATGATTTAATCCCTCCCAATTATTCAACGTGAGTGTATTTGCATCATTTATGTGTTTTTGGTGTATTTTGGGCTTAAATGTTAAAATGGGGTAATTCTGTAAAATTGTCAGTTTTATATAGCTTCTGTTTTTCGGGCATAACTTTTATAATATGGGTCCAATTGAAGGGAATCGTTTTTTTAGGATTCCTATACTTGTGGGCTTAAAATGTTCGTTCTGGAACAAGACCCAATTCGAAACCCAATGGTGCAAAAAATTCAATCAATTGGAGAAATCAGTTTGGAAGGCAGAATGGACCCCACTTCATTAAATATGCAATATCTCTTTCATCCTACTTTAGAATGAGGTGATTCCAGATTTGTTTGACATAGGACTTCAAAAATACGTCTCACATTAAATTTCATAAATTATTGATCTCATTAATGCATCCTTTTGGTGCGTCCAAGTGGAGTGGGTGAAACAGTGTTTGGAGGCCAGAAAAGAAGTGGTCATTGATTCGGCCATATCTTTCTTTAAACCTATCCAATGACTCTAAAATTTTTATGGTCGATAGAAAAATTCATTTCCAAAATTATATAAGAAGGGACCTCAGTGAGTTTCATCCGGATGGTGGGAAGAACGGAGGCAAACCTCTGGAGGAAAAATTCTGGAGGATCAAATTTATGTTCTTTCTTTTCTTTGTTTAACACTTCTTAGTCTTGTAATGTGTTCTTATTTCCCCTTAGTCAAAATTACCCTTACCATGGTGGGGTAAAATTATGTGTGATTGGGGAAGGAGAGGTTTTCCATATTGTATTTCATGAGTTCCTTCTATTAATGTTTTAAAATCCTCTTTTCTCTTCTGCGAATCAGTTTCAATTTCTTATAACAGTTTTTATTATCAATTACGATTGTATCTGATTTTAGATTCTATTGTTCAGTTATATTTGGTCAATGATCAATATCTCCCTCCACTAGGTTCTGGTTTATAAACAGTGGAATAGACAGGGATTTAGTGGTGTAGTACTCGGTGATCACCGGTACGTGTGTGAGGAGTAGTGAATGTTCTTGATTACTTGGGATAAACAAGACCCGATTGGGAATTGCCTAAGATAATTTGGGGTATTTTCTACAACTCTATTACACATTGGAAGGAGAGTATACCAACCTAATATTTTATTAAGGTTTATTCTAACATTTTTAATTGACCAAGGGAGTGAGAAGAAATGATTGTGGATTCTCACTCTTAACGATTTAGCAGAGGGGAATTGGGTAAAATGAAGAATGATAGAATTACAATGAGAGAACCGACCCTAACCTGATCACCATTTCATATCACTAATTTTGATCACATCATTTGTCAATTTTTTTCAAAACTTTCACTTAATTACTTTACTTTATTTAGTTTATTTCTTTTATTTTCTAAATAATACAATTTCTAAAAACAACGTCACTTCTTTCTATTTTAAGGTGACAACTTAATTGTTGTGCACTCCTCTCTGGAGACAACCTAGGTAATCCACTATAATACATTTTAACATAGGTTATATTTTTTTTGCCGCACCCCACGACAGGAATGTGTCAAAACATGGCACCGTTGCCGGGGATGTAGCTCCAACATTTCTTTTGTTTTCTTTTCTCTCTTTTCATCTTGTCTCTTCAATATTTCATGACTCGAACCTCAAAAACCGAACCTTTACCCATAGATCCTGAAATTGAAAGAACCTTTTTGAATAGACTTATAAAAATTTATTTGGAATCTGAATTTGAGGAATTTCCCCTTGCAGACTCAAGTGAAACTTCAAGTGTTCACTCTAAGCCTGTCATCATGGCTGAAAATCAAAACCAAACACTTAGAGACCTCTGTGCACCACAATTCCTTAATCAAAACAATCAACTTGCCATGCCAGTATTACAAAATGATTTTGAAATGAAACCTAAAATGATTCCTTTGCTTCCAAAGTTTCATGGTTTGGCAGGTGAAGATCCAAACAAACACATTAAAGATTTCACACATGTTTGCTCAACTTTCAGACCCCGTGGAATTACCGAGGAGCAGGTAAAGTGGAAGGCATTTCCATTTTCGTTGGATGGAGCTGCTAAAGAATGGTTGTATGGCCTAAAACCAGGAGACGTACATGACTGGAATGACCTGGTAAGATGTTTTATGCAAAGGTTCTTCCCCACCTCTAGAAGAACAGCCATTAGGAAGGAAATCTACGCCATACGACAATCATCTCGAGAAACCCTTTACGAGTACTAGGAGAGATTTAAGAAGCTATGTGCCAGCTATCCACATCAATCCATTAAGGAACACCACTTTCTTGTCTTCTTCTATCAAGGACTATTGTACAATGACAGAAACCTTCTTGATGCATCATCTAGAGGTGCCTTGATTGATAAGTCACCAGAAGAAGCCAAGGGCTTGATTGAGAAGATTTCCCAAAACTCGTAGCAATTTGGAACAAGAGGTATTGGAACAAGAGGTATTCATGAGGTACGCACTTCTTATCCATCACCCTTATTAAAAACTAAGATTGAAGAGCTTACTAGTTTGGTGAGACAGATGGCCTTGAAGCAAGTTAGTGACCAACAAGCACCAGCTAAGGTATGTGGTTTATGTTCATCTCCAGATCATTTCACTGACCAGTGTGCTGAAATACATGGAATGGAAAGTTGTGCAGCAGCCTTTCAACCAAGGCAGTTCCAGCAAAATCAAGGATGGAGAGAGCCTAACCAAGTCCAATATGGATTTGGAAATCAACAGAATCAAGCTAGGCCCCCATACCAAAATCAGTTTCAAAACCAACCCCCATTCCAGAATCAATTCCAGAACCCTCCACCATTTCAAAAAAAAACCATCTTATAACCATCCTTCTTACCAAAAACCAACCAATATCCAAAGACCCTATGAGCAACCATCCACCAGTTCACAACCTCCAATTCAAAACCAACAAAAATCTGAGTTTGAAGGACTAAAAGACACTGTTAAAGATTTTCCCAATAAGTTTGAAAGTCTCATGGACTTTCTGACCAAAAATACTGGTAAACTCCCTTCCCAAACAGTCCCAAACCCAAAAGAGAATGTTAGTATTATAACTACAATAAGTGGAAAAGAACTGAGACCACCATCCACCATTTATCCTGAAACAACAAAAACTAATCTGGGTGAGAATGAAGTTAGAAATGATGAAAACTCTATGAAAATGCATCGGGAAGAAGATAAGAAAGAGGAGGATGATAATGATAGGACAAGAAGGAAGAAACAAGAAACACCATTTCAAAGGCATCAAAGGGATAAGAAAGATATACCACCACCATTTCCATCAAGGATGATTGAATCAAAGAGGTTACAAGAAGAAGCACTGCAAAAAGAAATTCTCGACACCTTTTAGAAAGTGGAAATCAACATACCTCTGCTTGAAGCACTCAAACAAATTCTAAAGTATGCTAAGATTTCGAAGGATCTTTGCACCAAGAAAAGGAGACTTCAAGGGAATGAGAGGATAAATTTGGGAAGAAGCGTCTCAGCCCTTATCACACCACAATTGCCAACCAAATGTCAAGATCCAGGGACGTTTTCTATTCCATGCACCATTGGTTCATTAAATTTCTCTAATGATTTGTGCGATTTAGGTGCATCAATTAATGTATTGCCACACTCAGTATATACTTCTTTGCAGATGGGAGACTTGAAGCCCACAAGAGTGGTGGTCCAGCTTGCAAATAGATCCACAGTATTCCCAGAAGGAGTTCTGGAGGATGTCCAGGTAAAAGTCAAAGATCTTTTATTCCCTGCTGACTTTTATGTGTTGAATATGGAAGATGATAGGATCCCATCACACTCACCCATCATTTTGGGGAGAACTTTCTTGAAGACAGCAAAAACCATTATCAATGTCCATGAAGGGACACTTACCAAGGAGTTTGGAGACAGCACCGTCCACTTCAATATTTTTGAATCCATGAGGCACCCATCAGATGGTCATTCACTCTTCGCACTCTCCCATGAAGATGACATAGAACCAATTGAAGAATCAGGTATGTTTCATGAATTTTTATCATTAGGAGAGAAATTTTCCATTAAAGATATCACTGAACATATGGATTCCCAAACTCTTGGAAGTTCTGATTTCTTGTTGGAAGAAGAGGTAAAATATGATTTCTTTGATAATTTTTTAAATGATGATGAAGTTGATATGATTTCTTGTGTGCAGGATGTCAAACCATTGGAAGTGGAGAACCTCAATTTAGTTTCATCTCTTGAGCATCCTCCTGATCTAGAATTAAAACCACTCCCCACTAATTTAAAATATGTTTACCTTATGGAGGGGGAGAAATTACCAGTAATAATTTCTAATAATCTATCTGAAACTCAAGAAAAATCATTGATTGAGATTTTCAGAGAGAATTTACAAGCAATAGGGTGGAGCTTAGGTGATATCCCGGGAATAAACCCAAAAATTTGCTCACATAGAATTTTTCTTGAGGGAGATTCCAAACCTGTCAGACAACCCCAAAGGAGGTTGAACCCTACCCTGATGGAGGTTGTGAAAAAAGAGATTGAGAAGTTATTAGATATTGGGATCATGTATCCTATATCAGATTCACAATGGGTTAGCCCCATCCATGTAGTCCCAAAGAAAACTGGCCTAACCAATGTGAGGAATGAAAACAATGAATTAGTCCCTGTGAGAATTCAGAATAGCTGGAGAGTATGCATCGATTTTAAGAAGCTGAATTAGGTCACTCGAAAAGATAATTTCCCTATCCCTTTCATTGACCAGATGTTAGAGATATTGGCAGGGAGAACTCATTATTGCTTTTTGGATGGATTTTCAGGTTATTTTCAGGTACCCATTGCTCCCGAAGATCAAGATAAGACTACATTTACTTGTCCTTTTGGTACTTTTTCATACAAAAGGATGTCATTTGGATTATGTAATGATCCAGGTACATTTCAGTGGTGTATGGTAAGTATATTTTCTGATCACATTGAAGATTTCTTGGAGGTTTTCTTGGATAACTTCACAGTTTTTGGAAATTCGTTTGACCGTTGTTTCAAAAATCTGGAAAAAGTTTTGAAAACCTGCATTGAAAATAACCTTGTTTTGAATTTCTAAAAGTGTCATTTTATGGTTGAGAGAGGAATTTTCCTTGGGCATGTCATTTCACAGAAAGGCATTGAGGTTGATAAATCAAAAATTGAAGTGATAAATTCTTTTCCTTACCCAACTTGTGTGAAAAATGTTAGATCATTTTTAGGACATTCAGGATTCTACAGGAGGTTTATAAAAGATTTCAGTAAGATTTCTATCCCTCTCTCTAGATTACTTTTGAAAGATTCTGATTTTGATTTCAACGGTTCATGTAGGGAAGCATTTGATGAGTTGAAGAAGAGATTGATTACACCATCAGTGATTCAGCCACTAAATTGGGAAGAACCATTTGAGCTACTTTGTGATGCTTCAAACCAAGCAGTTGGAGCTGTCCTTTCTCAGCGAATTGAGGGAAGGCCACAATTCATTGCATATGCCTCTAAAACCATAGATGTGGCCCAATTCAACTACACAACAACATAAAAAGAGTTTTTATCGGTTGTTTTTGCTTTAGAAAGATTTAGATTGTATATTCTTGGAACTAAAGTCATTGTGTTTTCTGATCATGCAGCTCTTAGGTACCTGATGAAGAAGGCTGAAGCAAAACCGAGGCTAGTGAGATGGATGCTACTACTACAAGAGTTCAACATAGAAATCAAAGATAAGAAGGGATCTGAGAACCAAGTGGCTGATCACTTAAGTAGACTACCCAACACCGCTGAAGTTGAAATTCCAGAAACTGAACCACTAAATGATCGCCTTCCAGGGGAGCAGTTGTACTTGATTGAAAGAGAATTACCTTGGTATGCTGACATGGTCAATTATCTGGTAACATCTCAGGTCCCATCTCATTTAAATTCTCACCAAATTCACAAATTGAAATCTGAATCTAAATATTACATCTGGGATGATCCATTTCTTTGGAATATTTGCAATGACCAAATGATCAGAAGATGTTTTCCTAAAAATGAAATTGAATCAGTCTTTAGGTTTTGTCACACATTAGCTTGTGGAGTCCACTTTGGACCTCAAAGGACAGCCAGTAAGGTTTTAGAATCTGAACATTATTGGCCAACACTTTTCAAAGATTCTCATGAATTTTGTAAACGGTGTGAAAAACGTCAGTTTATAGGAAATATTTCAAAGAGACAAGAAATTCCCAAAAAGCCACTTAATTTTTGTGAAATATTTGAAGTTTGGGGGATAGATTTTATGGGACCTTTCCCAATGTCATTTGGAAATTATTATATTCTTCTTGTTGTTGATTATGTTTCCAAATGGGTGGAAGCAAAAGCCACCAGAACTGACGTTGCTAAAGTTGTTTGTGATTATGTCAGGGCTAACATATTTTGTAGGTTTGGAGTTCCTAGAGCCATCATTAGTGATCAAGGGACTCCCTTTTGTAATTGGAGAATGGCGGCTATGTTGAAAAAGTATGGGGTGCATCATAGAACATCAACTCCCTATCATCCACAGACTAATGGGAAAGCTGAAGTGTCCAATAGGGAAATCAAAGGAATTTTGGAAAAGACTATTAATCCAAATAAGAAGGATTTGTGGCAGAGGTTAGAAGACACATTATGGGATTACAGGACATCCTACAAAACACCAATTGGAATGAGTCCATATAGGCTGATTTATGGGAAAAGTTGTCACCTACATGTGGAATTGGAACATAAGGCATACTGGGCTGTGAGGAAGATGAATCTGGATATTGAAAGTGCTGGGAAAGAGAGAAGATTACAATTACAGGAGTTGGAAGAAATTCGAAGGGAAGAATTTGAAAATTCCAGGATTTACAAAGAGAGAACAAGATTGTCTCATGACAAACTGATCCAACCAAAGGACATCCATCCAGGAGACAAAGTGTTGTTATTCAATTCAAGACTCAAGCTGATGCCAGGTAAACTTTGTTCCAGGTGGGAAGGTCCATTTATAGTTACTCATGTATATCCTTTTGGTGCTGTGCCGATTGTGAAAGATGGAGTGAAGGATCCATTCACTGTTAATGGGCACAGATTGAAGAAATTCCTTGGGACCATGCCATCAGAGCCAATGGAGGAGATCACACTCCTCCAACCTGTTTATCAATAATCTTCATCAGGTCATACCTCTCCTTTATATTTTCATGATTGTTGTGATTCAATTTCCAATATTCTTACATGTTAAATACATTTGAATGCATTGTGGACACTGCATCATTTAAGTGTGGGGGAGGGATCCTTTGTAGTGTAGGATTTTTTTTTGTGTTGTTTGTTTTCTTATTTGTTTTAAAGAAAACATGTGTGTTTTTAAAATTATGTGTGCTTATTTTTAAATTTTTTTATGTTTTTGAAACTTTTGAGCTGAAATGATTATCATTGGTATTTTTGAAACCCATCTCCATGAGTGAAATAATTTATTCCTTGAAACTGAGCTTAAATAAATGCTGAAAATGACATTGTTTCAAGTTCAATTCTTTGGGAATTTCATCAAAAAATACTCTGTTTTTTGAATCCCATGCCACATATCACTGTCTTTATATATTAAATCACATTCCCGTGAGGCTTCTAAACCTATTATTTTCATCTTCTTTATATTCACCTCACTTCTTGAGAGAACCAAATCATGCTTGATTTAACTAGAATTTGATTTATTCCTGTCAAAACCTGGGGGTTTGAGGTACTTTTGTTTTAAATGATTGAGGAATTTATTTGGTTTGAAAGCCCCCTTTTCAAGATAATCCCTTTCATAATGTCATACCTTGAACATTTAATCCTTGTAGCCCATAGAAGCCATGAACAGCCTGTTAGGTTAGCCACATTACAAGCCAATTTTCCCTATCCAACCTGCTCTTGAAGTGAAATTGCATGATCTATTTGAACATAAGTGTGGGGGGAAGATGTCTTGTATTGTACTACCTTATTTGGGGATACGTTGGGTGAAAAAAATGTTGAAGAGATGTTATTGCTGCAAAAAAAAATCATTCTGCTGAAAGCTGTGCCTTTTCTGGAGATTTCATGATGAGAGAAGCTGTGCCTTTCTGGAGCTTCTAATGTAAAAAGGAAGTTGTGCCTTTTCTGGAGCTTTCAAGAAATATTATATTTGAGAAGACTGAAATGATTGCTGCTGAAATGATGAACTGTGTGAACATTCCTTTATATTTCATGGAGAAGGAGCTTATTTTCTACTAAGGGGAGTGAAGAGGAGACCATACTTTTGTGAAATTTAGATTAATGCAATTTTGCTTCAAAAAGAGCCAAGCCCTCTCATTCTGCCTCAGAATCCTTCACATATAAATCCTACCAACCGAAAGCCACAGAAAAACCTTTACAAGTCCTCATGGTAAACATATGTCTTTGAATCACATCGGGTGGAGATGTAGGAATTTATCAAGCCTATGGTGACCCTTGTATGAGTTTGCATGAGAAAGACATTGCTAAAAAATTGAGATTTGTGTAATGAGAGATAATAAAAGTTAGGTAAGTGTTTTGTGTATATGAGAGGAGAAATGAAGAGTTAATTTATTAAATGATCTTAAATTAAGAACATGAAATAATAGATTTTGAGGAGGCATGATATATTTTGTTACTTATTTTCAAATTAGTGGATCTCATGGATATGCGTTTTGAATTTACATTGAATTTATTTTGATTCTGACTTGTCCAGGAGTCCAAGTGATAAGTGTGGAGGAATTGATAGAGTTATTATTTTCATTATTATTTATATGTTTTTCAATGATTTAATCCCTCCCAATTATTCAATGTGACTGTATTTTCATCAATTATGTGTTTTTGGTGTATTTTGGGCTTAAATGTGAAAATGGGGTAATTCTGTAAAATTGTCAGTTTTATATAGCTTCTATTTTTCGGGAATAACATTTATAATATGGGTCCAATTGAAGTGAATATTTTTTTAGGATTCCTATACTTGTGCGATTAAAATGTTCCTTCTGGACCAAGACCCAATTCAAAACCCAATGATGCAGAAAATTCAATCAAGTGGAGAAATCAGTTTGGAAGGCAGAATGGACCCCACTTCATTAAATATGCAATATCTCCTTCATCAGAACTTAAAATGAGGTTATTCCAGATGGTGTCGACATAGGACTTCAAAAGGACGGCTCACATTAAATTTCATAAATTATTGAGCTCATTAATGCATCCTTTTGGCGCGTCCAAGTGGAGTGGGTGAAACAGTGTTTGGCGGACAAAAAAGTAATGGCCATTGATTCAGCCATATCATTCTTTAAACCTGTCCAATGACTCTCAAATTTTGAGGGTCAATAGAAAACTGCATTTCCAACATTCTATAAGAAGGGACATCAGTGAGTTTCGGCCGGATGGTGGGGAGAACAGAAGAAATATTCTGGAGGATCAAATTTCTGTTCTTTATTTTCTTTATTTTACACTTCTTAGTCTTGTAATGTGTTCTTCTTTCTCCTTAGTCACAATTACCCTTACCATGGTGGGGTAAAATTCTGTGTGATTTGGGAAGAAGAGGTTTTCCATATTGTATTTCATGAGTTCCTTCTATTAATGTTTCAAAATCCTCTTTTCTCTTCTACGAATCTGTTTCAATTTCTTATAACAGTTTTTATTATCATGTACGATTGTATCTGATTTTAGATTCTGTTGTTCAGTTATATGTGGTCAATGATAAATATCTCCCTCCACTAGGTTCTGGTTTATAAACAGTGGAATAGACCGGGATTTAGTGGTGTAGTACTCGGTGATCACCGGTACGTGTGTGAGGAGTAGTGAATGTTCTTGATTACTTGGGATAAACAAGACCTCATTGGGAATTGCCTAAGATAATTGGGGGTATTTTATACAACTCTATTACACATTGGAAGGAGAGTAGACCAACCTAAGATTTTAGTAAGGTTTATTATCACATTTTTAATTGATCAAGGGAGTGAGAAGAAACGATTGTGGATTCTCACTCTTAACGATTTAGCAGAGGAGAATTGGGTAAAATGAACAATGATAGAATTACAATTGGAGAATTGACCCTAACCTGATCACCATTTCATATCACTGATTTAGATCACATCATTTTTCAATTTTTTTCAAAACATTCACTTAATTACTTTACTTTATTTAGTTTCTTTCTTGTATTTTCTAAATCAAACAATTTCTAAAAACAACCTCACTTCTTTCTATTTTAAGGTGACAACTTAATTGTTGTGCACTCCTCTCTGAAGACAACCTAGGTAATCCACTATAATACATTTTAGCATAGGTTATATTTGTTTTTTCCACACCCCACGACAGGCACGTGTCAGCATCACACTAAGGCTGGTGGTGCAGGTGGAGTAGGGTACCCGTGGATCGTGCTGCAGGTGTGGGTAGGTGGCTGACATCAGGTGCGAGAGGCCAGTACTGGGGTGTGCGGGAGGCTGCTACGATATTGGGGTATAACGACCTTCGTGATAGGGAGAAGGGAATCTGGAGGGGTGCCATACATGAGCCAAAGTACTGGAGGGTGGTGCGGCGCTGGGGGGCACATCCATTGTAGGGAAGAATGAGGTCGTGTGGGAGGGGATGTTCCATGTTCGCGCGAACTACTGGAGGCAGGCTGTTTGAGTGAGGAGGCAAGGGTCATCAGATAGGGCGTGCACACCAAAGGCAGAGCAGGGAAGGCTGGGGGGATGTAGGGCATCGTAAAGCGGTGGGAAGGAGGGAAACTGTCGGGGTGCAGGAAAAGGGCTGGAGGAAGGGGAGATGTGGCGAGGGTTAGTTGGGCGTTGTCGTAGGGTAGGAGGCAGTAGGAGGCCGAGGGAGGAACCAAGAGAGGGAGAGGAGCTGCAGGTGGCTGGGGCATGTCGTGTGGGATCCGAGTAGGGAAGAGGACACTACAATGAGGGTCCGTCCAAGCAGGAGGACGTATGATGACAAGAAGTAGGGCGAGGCGCTATTGGAGGGGTGTGAGGGGGCACTGCTGCGCTGCTGGAGTGCTGAGGCCACTGGGCATCGTGCTATGTCTGGTTTTGTAGGCGGAGCAGGGTACTAGGGGATCCCGATGCAGGTGCAGGGAGATGGCTGGCAGCAGGTGCAGGAGGATGGTACTGGGGTGCGCGGGAGGCTGCTGCAGCACTGGGGGGTGGCGGGCTTCGCGACTGGAACAATTGAATCCTGAGGGGGGACACCAAGTGTGAGGCAGAGCGCTAGAGGGTGGTGCGGCGCTTGGGGGCACATGCGGATCAGGACAGGAGGAGGGCGCATGGGAGGGGATGTGCCATGTTCGCGCAAACTAATGGAGGCAGGCTTTAGTAGTGAGGAGCTAGGGGTCACTTGACTGGGTGTGCGCAACATGGGGCGACTGGGCATTGTGTTGGGCGGGGTGAGCAGGGTAAGAGCGACAGATGGAATGGGGCATGACTGCAGGGAAAATGGGTGCCGGGCTGGCACTGTGCAGCAGAAGCGGGAGGAGGAAATCGAGCACTGTAAAGGAGAAGGATGGAGGTGGGCTGTCACTGAGCGGAAGAAAGAGGTAGTGGGAAACACCCGTGTGGAAGAAAAAATAAAAAGAACAGAAGAAATATTAAAAGAAAAAATAGAATATAAGATAAATTTAAAAAATTAAACATTAATAAAATTAATAAATATAGGAATAATAATAATAATAATAATTAATAACATTAGTAATCATAATGATCATAATAATAAATTTAAACATTTTAGTTTTTATATAAAAAGTGTCCCTAATAATTTTAATAACAAAATAGGTAATGACTAATAAAAATATTTTCATTTTATTAATAATAATTTTTTTTGAATAACTCATCGGCACAGTCCGCACACGCCTCTAGCGACTTTCCATGAACCAAGCGTGAAATTTTTTTCGATCCAGAAGCTGTCACACCGGTGCCCGGGCTGTCTGCACGGTCTCTAATAACCTTGCAGTGCCTATGCATTGGTCTAAAACCCAACACAAAAAAACTAATCAAAATAATAAAATAAAAATTAGACAGGTCTAGGTGTGACAATTCTCCCCACCCTAACACTTCCCGTCCCCGAGAAGCCACAACAAAACCTACACCCAAGATGAAACTCCTTATTTGTCACTCGCCCTCAAAAGTTTAAGCACCTCTATTTGATCGATCCAAATGAAAACCCAACTCCCATGACACGCAAATTATTCTAAAAACCCAAACACTTTAAACACCACCCAAAACAGAACCCAAGACGAAACTATGATACTGACACGGGGAGGCCCGAACGGACTCCCCACCATAGGAAACAAGCCAAACTGAGTTCAATGGGAACTACAATGGGTCTCCCCACCATTAGTTCTAGCAAAACTAACTAAACATGAAATATTTTCACAAGGACCAAAAAACCCCCACCATGAGGGGGGGAAGGGAAGGGACCCATGGATCAAACTTAAAAACTACTACCACTGCTACTCCAATGACGTCACACTCTCGGATGAACACAAATCACGCCACACTAAGGATAGAGATTAAACCAAAGTATTTTTACACCGTTGGTGTTCACCTGACAATACGCCAGCTTCACTCTAAGGCCTACAACTGGAGAACTGATGATTGAATCATCTCCTGCCTTGCAGTCAGGTTTTAGAAATTCCCAAACATGACACATGAACCAGAATTTTAACAAACACACATCCATTAGAAAAATGGTTTAAAAGGGGTTAAACCATAACCATTATTACAATTAAAAGAAAAGAGACACCAATAAACGGTATTGGTGACTACTACAACATCCAAGAAACACTATAAAGAGAAAACCTCAAACTGAACCCAACACATCACCCTACATTTGATGATGGGCTGAGGTGACCTTCGACGAGTCAGGTGTGGCTTCAACTTTCTTTATGGAAACACCTTAACAGAATCATTGCACGTGACCCAAGCACCCACAGGTGTGGCAGGGTCTTGGAGCATCCAGGCACATCGGATTCTTGTTCCCCCACATAGCGCACTAGTGATAGATCAAGGCATTGCGCTGGGAGGAAGATGATTGAGGGTCTGAAGGCATCTTGATTCCTCTACTAGTTCCACCAGCATCAGGCCACTTCCCATTCTTCTTATCTCTATTTACTGAACTGCTTCCCATGTCCAAAGGAGGATTCTCCACCTCATGTCCTCCTTCTAACGCAGCTTCGGAGAGGAAAGCTTGTCTCACCTCATCCGGGAAGGTGATTATGTTGAACTCCTCTACCTTCGAATACAGCTTTGGACGACGTCCAAGCTCAAAATGTCGATCTTTCACAGAATCGTTTCCAACATACCATGGTTTATACGAAGCCAAGTCCAGGAAATGACAAAATAATTCCAACACTGATCCAACACCTTGTTGAAGTCCGCAAAACTCCATCCTCTTCCTCACCTTTTTCACATTAGATACAACGAAAGAATTCCAACACCAATCCAACACTTTGATGAAGATCTCAAAACTCCATAATCTTCCTCACCTTTGTCACATCAAAGAAGTATTTTTGGATTATCAAAAACTAGAAGAACTCCCAATTGAGATCTTCTCGAGGCTTGCTTTGAGACACGAACTTCCACCACTTCTAGGTTGAACCTTCAAGTATAAAGGCAGCCAAATCAGCTTCAATAACTCAGGCGGCATGAGAGAATAGAAGTTCCTCTCAATATTCCATATCCACACCTCTACCTCAAAAGGATCTGCTTGGCCATAGAAGAGGGGGGTGTTCAACTTTCAAAACTCAATGACATATTCCATGGACTGATCAACAGGAGGATTTTCTAAGGATGTACCAACTAAAGCTACACCTTGTTCCTCCATCGAACCTTCGTGGGGGTGAAAACTAAAGAAAAAGAAAACAAAGATCGAGATCAAAACATGGTCATTGTCATTTCAAAACCAACTTTTCACAATTTTCAAAATAAAACATTACAAAACATTTTTTTTGATGTAATGAAGACCCAAACAATCCTCAAGGAGAAACTATTTATGATGGGTGACTCGGACATATGGTTTGCGGTCATACGCCAGTCACGCCACCATCATAAGGAGCACTGTAGGGTAATGTCCCAAGCTCCACATGGCTTTCTAGACCATGCGATCTCACATAGGTCACTTGACAGGAAACCATTTAATTTCCCAAGACCAAACAAGCTATAAGAATCATAGGATATTAACAAATCTGAACATCCCCATCTAACCCGAGGTTTGGAATGAAAAATGTTTCATGATGTCCTTCTCGTCCGTACGCCCCGAGTCCCGATAATTGTACTCCTCATTCCATGAAAACCCCAAATAACAATGGGTGCTCTGAAAAACAATATCCACTCAAGAGACAACCTTATCTGATAACATTTTGTCACAAACCAACCCGGGACGACCCTAAACCGATCACCTGAGTCAGTCTGTGACAAGACCCGAGAGGCATTCCCGATCCTCCCGGGCTGGCGACAAACACCACGGCCTCAAAAGAGATCCAGTGTGAATGATTCCGCCTAATAAAAATAAATAAATCAGTAGAAAAGTATGATAACACAAGGTAAATAAATGAAAATGAAAAGAAATAATGATCATTGACAACCAACTAAACTGACCATGACCAAAACTCCTCGCAACTCCAATGTCACCCACCAGTCCACAACCAACTCTCGCCCATGATGAGAAACATCGATTCAAACCTATAACAGAAACTAAAAAATGGAAAAAACTATAGGTGTGAGTATTAAAACTCAATAGGCCTTCCCAAAAAAACAATTCCCAATGCACTACCTTTAAATAAAGAAATTTAATAATTCAAGGTTTGAACTAAAGTATATAAAATATTAACTTCCACTCAAACTTTCATTTCTAAAGCAAGAAACATTCCATTGACCTTTTAAATTTAAAATCAAGTTTAATGTAAGAAAGTAACAGGTTCATTACATTTAAAACATTTTTTCAAAAAATCTAGAAACCCAAATTTTAGTTGTTAGTAAAAATGGAAAACCACACAACATGAAACACACACTAAGGGAAGTGGAAAAAATTCAGCACACAGGGGGATAACTACCAAACTAGACCTCCCAATCATCCACTACATTCAAATAATCACTAAAGAAAACATGGGACGAACCTAGAGTCTCGTGAACATTCCAGAACGTACTATACATGTGAGTCATCATGAAGGAATGCCCTACTCAATGATGTCAAAACACCCAAATGGTATGTGTTTCCCTACATGGACTAACCGAGGGGCCCAATCCAATAGAACTAATTACAGAGTACCTCTCTACTATGTTCCACTATCCAGTATGTAATATAAACTAGTTCAATAGTCATTCTCAGAAGATTAACTTACTATGTAAGGTTCCCATGTTAAGACACATAATAAAAAGGAAAGGGGTGAGTCAAAAAATTCAATCAAGTAGCACAAATATCACACAAAACTCATGCATTAAACATACACCAAAGATCACCCTAGAGTCACCCAAAATTTAGATTTCCAAAATAATTTATTTTATTAATGTTCCAAACGGGACATCACCAATATTAAAAAAAATTCTCATTTATCAAGAGATCCAAAAAACTTATTCACTCTTCAAAAGAGATCATTTATCAATAAACTAGAACTATATTTTAGATTCCATAAATTATTATTAAAGGAAAAACAAGAATTCTTCCACTACTGGGTGTATGTTCATCAAGAAAATATTTCAAGTGTTGTGTATAAAATAAACGTTTCTTTTTTACACCAAATAATCATTTAAAAAGTAATTATATTATATTATTTCTCATTTATTAACATTAATATAATTTCAATAAATTAATAAATTCCGAATTTAAATGCGAGTGCAGTGGAGGACCTACCTCAGCTCACGGCTCAAACACACTAGCGTGTCACGCCTCGCACAAGAGCCTAAGAATGCGTAAGCCAAAGCTAGCAATACTAGGGAAAAACCTCACCGATACGCTGAAAAACACTCAAAAATTAGTAAAAAACACCAAAAGATTATCTCACAACAAAATAATGAAGAATCATCACGAAATTCATCTCGACATGGAGATGCGCTGGAGCAGCGGGGTTGAACGATCATCAGAAAGGGGCGGTGTACACCAGCAGGGACTGTCAATGGCTGGACGGACCAGCAAAGGGGGAACGACATCAGCAACTCGTTAAGGGGGGAACTCGAGGCTGCTGGAACAGAGGGTGCACATCCAACGTGAAAGGAAGAAGGCCTGCTGACTAGTGGTTGTGTGGACGAGGGTCTCCATCAAGAAAAAAATGGGGTAACAAGGTGGGTCGGAAGGCACGGAACGATCGAGAGGGGAGACTGCTGCCGATTTGTGCGCACTGGATGGTGAAGTGCCGGCAGGTGGGGCACAACCAGTGAAGGAAGCTAGTCCACTAAAGGGGATGACACTAGGGGCCTACGTCGCTACTGGAAAAAACTGGTCAGAGTTAGTTAGAAGCGTGCGAGGCACTGCCGGACGACGCCTTCGAGGAGGGGGGCACCGGCTCGGTGCAGGTGGAGCAGGGTACCAGGGGTGCGAGGGGGCGCTGTAGTGCTACTGGAGTGCTGATGCAAGGGGGAGTCACGTTGAGGCTGGTGGTGTAGGAGGATCAGGGTACTAGTGGATCGCGTTGTAGGTGTGGGGAGGTGGCTGGAAGCAAGTGCAGGAGGCTGGTACTAGGGTGCACGGGAGGCTGCTGCGACACTGGGGGGTGGCAGCCTTTGCGATAGGGAGAAGTGATTTTAGAGGGGGGGGGGGTTCCACGTGTGACGTGGAGTGCTGGAGGATGGTGCGGCTCTGGGTGGCACAGACGGAGTAGGGCAGGAGGCAGCCACGCGGGAGGGGATGTTCGATGTTCGCGCGAACTGCTGGAGGCGGGCTATTTCAGTGAGGAGGTCAGTCTCACTGGACTGGGCTACTGCAGCAAGGGCCGACTGGACATGGTGTTGTGCGGGATGAGCAGGGCAAGAGCAATGATTAGAATGGGGTGTTGTAGTAGGGAGAAAGGGGGTCTGGGTTGGTGATGTGCAGCCGAAGATGGAGGAGGAAACCGAGCACTACAAAGGAGAAGGATGGAGGTGGGCTGGCACTTTGCTGAAGAAGGAGACGGGGGGATACACCAACGTGGATGATACGAAAAAGTAAAAGAATGGAAGAAATAAAGAAAGAATAAAAAGAAGATAAAATAAAATAAAAAAATAACACCATAATAAAAATTATAAAGATAGAAATAATAATAATAATAAGTAATAATATTAGTAATCATAATGATCATCATAATAAATTTAACAATTTTATTTTTTAAATAAAAAGTGTCCATAATAATTCTAATATCAAAACATGTAATGAATAATAACAATAATTTCATTTTATTAATAATAATTTTATATGAATAACGCAACTGCGCGGTCCGCGTGCGCCTCTAGAAACTTTGCGCGAACCGAGCGTGAATTTTTTTTCGATCCACAAGTTGTCGCACCAGTGCCCGGGCTATCAGCATGGTGTCTGATAACTATGCAGTTCCTACGCACTAGTCTAATACCCAACACAAAAAAACCATCAAAATAATAAAATAAGAATTAGACAAGTCGAGGTGTGACATTTAGGGTACAATGTTCCCATCCTTAGAGATCGTAAATTTGATATATGAAATGTTTGTTGTTTGAATTTATATTTCTGTTTATAATGATAGGGTGTTTCATACTAGTTTCCACATAATTGATAAAATTGTTTTTATAGAAGATATAAAAAAAGGGTTCGATGGTTAGGTATATACATAAGAGTCTTATATAAAGTATTTATAATTATTCAATAATATAAAATAGATATATGTCATGATGGAGAGAGAATGGTCAATACTAAATGTTAAAGGGTGGTTCTGAGAGTCCCCATTATTTAGATTCCAGAATCATTCTTCACTTCCACATAATGTTCATTATAATAAAATTAAAAGTTTTATTACATCATTCAACACCATATCCATCTATAGATTTTTTATTATAAATATATGATGATCATTTACAACCATTTCATTGAAATATAATGATAACATTTTTGTATATATAGTTTTTCATTTCATGGTTGTACGATCTAGAAAACTTGTTTATAATAGTGAAACATATTATAAAATCTTTTTAAAACACTATCTATGAAATGAAATTATACTCATATACATATTGAAATTGAATGACGCAAAATAAACATAATAGTTTGTTATATGTATTAATTTTTTTGTTAAATTTTTAATGTTATATGGTTGAATCATTTAGGAAATTTTACTAACTATCATCAAATAGTTTCATTTTTATAAAATCTCCTCAATATGTTAATTAAAGAGAAAAAAATAATTTATAGAATATTTATTATCATATTATTTTACCATTATTTTTTTAAGGTGAGAATTTAATGATTTAATGGAAAATAAAAACTCATCGTCCATAGAGGTGGGGAACCAGCATGTTATAGACCATGGTTTCCCTATAAGAATAATTGATGAAGCAAATAAGATGGAAGATATATATTAATTTACTAAAATAAAATTCTATTATATAAATATATATGATAATGGAGTTATTATTCTATATTGGATAATGTAATTGAGGATATTTTAGAAGAATATTATAATTTAAAATAGGTATTTTAATAATATTACATCTTAAATGTCTTCTCCTTGAAAACTAAATAATGCAATAAGAATTGGCCTTGGTCTAGGACCATAAAAACTAAAAAATAGGAGGAGTGGAATGGGATGATAATTTTCTAAAAGACATTACTCATAAAAGGAATTATAATTATAATGGGAAGGGGTTGTGGGGGATGTTATTTATAAGGGGTGAAGAGGGGTGTTTTCGAATATTATATTAAATTATTTATTATTTTGGTTGAAGACTACCATGATCGTTGATTAAATTTAATATATAGATTAAATGGTGAATTTTATTTTTAAATAGTATATTTAAACATTATGTGTTGTAAAAAAATCATTTATTTATCTAATAATGTTAATGATCATATTTTTTAGTATTTTACATTACATAAAATTATCAACTTTTATTTGTGAATGAAAATAATTCACAAGAACTATCATTGAAGGTGAAAACTCATGAAATGAAATAATTTTTTTAAAATAAATTAATAAAATTTATTGATTAATATTTATATATAATATCCAAATTTATTAGAAAATTCAATTATGATCAATTTTGTCACACTTAGAAACAAGTATATAAGGTTTTATAAAATTAAATTATAAATATATTAATTTTTTTATAAATTATAAATCCAAATAATGAAATTAATATTATTTTGAAGTCATTATATTATCTACAAAAAATAAAAATAAAAATTATAGGTTATGGAAAAAATGACTTATATTATAATTTTTAAAACATTACCTTATATGATTCCGGACGTAAATATTCCATTTTAATTTATATAAAGTAATGAAATATTATTTTACAAAAAATATTTGAGGATAATATTATTCCATTTCTTTTAATATTCCTAAGGGTGAGACTACATTACCATTGGTAAGGTTACTATTTCCACTAAAAAAATAATTTTCCATGAGCCTAATTCACAAAGACCGTATGGGATCCATAAATTATTTAATTACCCCTTATTTAATATATTTTTTATAAAAATGTATTTTATCTAATTTTTACACGTATTCATTTTCAGAATTCATGTTATATTACTAATATTCTTCTTTATTATTACAGCCATATTAATGAAAATTATTCTTTTAAGGGATCAAGTATAATATACATATTACTATCAATTTTATCTTATTTTAAATTCCAAATTTTTATAAAAAAACATCCAAATGTAATTTAAATTGATTATGTTTATATTTTAATTTTTTATATAAAATATTTTTGGTTCTATGATGTTATTTCTATGAATTATATATTATTTTAATACTAAATAAAACATGATTATTTATCTTAAGGTAATTCCCATTAATAAAATTATTTTCTGTTATGTTATAAATCTTTATTAAATGGTCAAATAGGATACCATTTCCATTATTGTTATTATATATATAGGGAAACATGATAAAATATCATTGAAATTCAACACTTTACTAAATCATTTATGAAAAATAAAATATTTAATAAGTAGAAACAATGATTTTACTAAATAATTTTTCATAAACGGGTGATGAAATGTTATAATTAGATCATATATGACATCATAAATGTATAAATGTGTATTTAATGGAAATTGAATAATTTTAAATTTATTTTAATGATGTTGGAGAGGTTATGAATGCTGCCAGACACAAGGTAAGTGTTTTTCATTAAAATCATGTTTTATTAATACTTTTTAATGTTGTACACCTATATTTTATTATGTGTTTTATATAATAATACTTTGAAATATTTTATCTTGGATAATTATTAATTTATGAAATATAATTTACCATTTAAATTAGTTAATCTACGTGATTTGAATCCAAATTTTCTAATGTTGGGAGGGTTTAACTTCTCAAATTGTATTATTTGGGATATATACAATTTTATACACAAATAATATATTAAGAGTTATATATATTACATATTTTATTATTATTTTCTACCACAAATATCCTCATGTGAATTGATTGTAATGTTTCATTTAGTTTTATTTCATTCATTTGGAATATAAATTATCTATTACCAAATTGGAAAGGATTTTATGTTAAATATCACTTTCTTTGTGATTTTTTATCCTCAAATATTATCATAATGAATTTATATAATACATTATTCCCAATAAAATACCTTTTACCCTTATATGGTTATTTATAGATATTAAAGGTTTTCCTTATATTTTTATCAAGATACATAGTCCAGGAATCTAAATAATTGTTTTTGGATAACCATATTTTTTCTCTCTTTGGCAGGATATATTTTTTTATTTGGCCACATTTTTATTAAAATATTTTCAATAACTTTTTCAATATATAAAAAATAAATCTCAATTTTAGTTTAGGAATTTCACTGTTGATTTTATTTAATGGAATTTTTATTTCATTTTCCTAATGAGTATCTTTTGACATTTTACCCAAAATATGAATGTGATACTTTTCTACAAACACCATATTAATGGATTTTCCCATCCTCATTGCTACTATTTGTTTCAATGTTTTGGTATAAAATTTTCATGTTAATTTTAAGGGAAGATTTATTTTTAAAAAAATTTAAATTTTAATGAAGTGATTTCAAAATGAAATGGTTATTATCCTAAAGAAACTTTCTTTTAATCTTGTTAATATAAATATATATATATATCTAAAAAAACTATATGATTATTCTAATTTTTTAATGGGGATAGGGTTTAATGTTATCAAATTTATTATTTCTCTGGTTATTTTAGGATAATAATGATTATATTCATACAATCCCATTTTTCATTCCATGGATTATTAAATGATTAAATGATGATTTTTATATGAAGATTTTGGGCTCATATATATGTTATATTTATATGGAATGTGAGCCATATATATATGATGATAAATGTGGGTTCAATAAAAGACCCCAAATGTGTTTGGTAATGATGATAATTTGGAGAAACTTCTAAGAAACTACAGATTCAATTAACTCAAAATAAATGAAAGAATTAATATGAAATAAGATACATATAGGAGATTGATGGAAAATATCAGGATGACATTTTCATTATGGGAATTTTTCAAAAATCATAGTCTTAGGATAAATACTTGAATACATGAGTCATTTATTATGATTTTGTGTATGCAGAAAACATGTGTATTATGTATATGATTCATTCATAGAGATTGTTATTGATTATTGATGATTGTGAACACTTATAACTTATTCATATTATAATGAAAATTCATTATGTTCTAATTTTGTATTAATGATATATAACTATATAGTTATGTATATTGAATGTTCCTATGATGATATCATATGATTATTTTCATTTTATTTTCAGTTATGATAATTGACTGGTATATATTATGTTTACCCTTTCAAAGAATTTGATCTCTCACTTTCTTATGTTTCATCATCTATGTGATATGAAAATTATTTTACGTCTGATATGTATTTGAAGGGTGAATATTGTGAAACAGTAATAGGATAATGATATATAAAATTTATTTATGAGGTTTTTAGTATCCATATTTCCAATGAAATATAATATATATTTTTCTGGAAAGAATCACAATGATATATAATGAATATTCAACTACAATTATATAATATTCATCTAACTAGTGGTAGGGTATCTATGGATGGGTTAAATGGGTTGTTTAGTTATTTGTGGTAACTATTATGGGAAAAAATTATGAGAACCCATTCGATAAGCTTATGTATATGAGAACATCATATGTTATGTTAATGAAAGGAGTGTGTTCTTGGAAAAACATTGATCCTTGTCTATATATAAGTAAGTGGATGTGGTTTTGGAATAGATATGGAATGGGTATCAAATCTAAATAGGGATGAATGGGTATTATCTCAATATTCACTAGTGAAAGATAAGTGGTCCTAATGTGGCCATCCTAAATAGACACTCACATGGGATATGATTGGGTTAATTTATATTTTCATTATGAACTATTGTAATGTATTTTAATAAAAAAATAGATAAAATTGATTAAACATGAGTTATTATATATTAATTGGAATATTTTTTGGATTTTGATTTCCTATATATAATTTTTTTTATTATATGACATGTCACTATGATTATTATTTATCAAACAAAGTTACCTATATTTTTATAACTTTTATCTCCTGAATAAATTATTATTATTCTGAATAAGATTGTTGTTTCTAGGGTTTTCCTCATGATAACCCCAATAAAATGGTGGGTGTGATACAAAACAATTAGTATTAACTACAATATTTCATAAAATATAGTGATCAACATAATTATTTGTGAGATTTTATATAAAAAACTATAAGAAAATGGATTCCCACTATGTATACAGAGGAAATAATATCGGGCTTCCTATATTAAAATAAAATTGTATGAACAACTCTCTTAAATGTATAAAAAATAGAAGATTATTTGGTTATAGAAGATAATTACAAAGAGATAGAAATTTTTAAGGAAAATTTAAATCTTTAGTTAATGAAATGGATTTGAATGCTGGTTTTCATAATCAATCATTAAAATTTCAATGTTTTAAATATTTAATGTATGGTAATAATATTAATTAATGTCATTGAGTGTGATCAAGAAGTGGATAAGAATTGTTGTATGAGTAATTGTTTCAATGTAGATGATAAAGAGATTACAAATAAAATATAAAATGTATTAGTTTTTAACATTATTATATATTTTAATAATAAAAATCATGATTATATTGTTTTTTATGAATCTCAAGATATGATTAATTTTTCATATTTTATTTATGAAATATTACAGAAAAAGATGATTGATTTCTAGTTAATATATTATAATAGCAGTAGAGATATTTAAGTATTTATATATATTGATTTATATATTATGTTCCATAGGCACTATAGCATTATAATTATATAAATAAGAATCTTGAAACATATAAGAGTTATTCAATATTATTTTTACATTATCTTTTTTTTGAATATCATTAATGATAAATATAGTTTAAAAAAGATATTTACTATCATGGTGATATTTTTGGAGAGAAAAAAATCAAGGGAACGATAATCCTTAATATATTCCTCATGTTGAAATAATAATGTTTAGTTTGTATCAAGATATGACTCATATAACTAAAGTAAATTATGTAGTATTGTTCACATAAAAAGTAATTACAAATTTTATTAAAAAAATATAATAAAGTATCAAATATTATTTATTTTATAGAATATGATGAATAATCAATGATTTTTATGGAATTAATATAGAGTTTATATTTGTTAGAATTTATAACTCCATTATATTTTTCTATTGATTAAATTTTATTTATAAATATAATAGAATGGTTTAAATGAAATAATTATCATTATATTTATTAGTTTATTGTGTGTCATTTTTGGATAGTTTGGGTTTTTTAGAAATAAATGTTAAATATTAAATTGGAAAAAACAAGTGATCAAAAAATTATTTTTTTTGCATTGAAAATTTGAAACATACATTAGTTTATTTTTTTGATTACTAATTATCTAGTTGTTTAACTTCATCTATTGGTTTTATTTTATAGGTTTAAGAGAATAATGTGTTATATCATTGTATTTGTAATTATACATATGTGATATCTTCTGATATAATTTTTAATAAATGTATAAAGATAAAATTAAAAACATATCCTTATATTATTATTCATATGATCTATTAAAATTTATTTTCATTGTAATTGGTATAAAAAATATGATTAGAATATTTATTTCATGGAGTAAAAAATGTTATAGAAATTAAAATCATTTACAGATCAGAAAAAGGATGAAATTATATTTATGGATATGAAGAAACTATAAATATATATTTTATAATATTTCATGGTAACATAATTCTATATTTATAGGTAAATGGATATTGAAAATTAATTTTCATACTATTTTATTGTTATTTATGAGGATTTGATTGTAAATTTGACCCCTTTCTGAGTTAGGATATTGTGGTCATTGTCAATTTTGTGTTAATATTCTATATGACTATATATTATTCATTGTACATTATCTATCTCCTCAATTTTATTATTTTCCCTATCCACTAATTATGACCTTAAACAAGAATGAGAGTTTTTGTTAATTCTTGTGACCATAATTCTTATATTATCCCCTTTTCAAAGTTGTCTTGTTATCAATCTATATGATGTGAATATTAATCAAATGTATTTTAATATATTTAACCCCTTATTTTTTATATAAAAATATCATGTAAAAACATTATGTAGTAGTGAGAGATTGTAGAACCTAATAAATATTGTTTAAATGAGATATAATCTTGATAGATTTCATAACAGACATCCCCAAGCACTAATCAAACTATGATACAATATAAAAATAATATTATTTAAATGGGACTAATATAACCTAGCTAGTAAATATAAATTTATGACTAGTAATATCAATGTTAAGGAAAAAATATAAAAATGTTATAAATATTGTAATTATATTTATTGATTTATTATAAATAAAAATATCTTATCTGTAATGTAAATTTATTCTCAAAAATAATATTTTAAATTTTTTCACATAATTTTTTTTGAAATCATTAAAAAAAATTGATAATATTTTTAGAAATTTTATTTTTGTTCATGCATATTATTTTTGAAATCATTTTTTCAATATTATCTTAGACTCAAATATTTATGATATATATATATATATATTATTTTTTATTGAATAGTATAAATATATCAATTTTTATAAAACTATCATTTCATTTCATGAAATATTGTAGTTATGTTTTCAATTTTACCTCAATGTAATATAATAAAAAATAAATTAAAAATATTTTAATTCATTAGTTGGGAATCATAATTATACATGATTTTGATATAAATGCCTTTATGGTTTTAAAATACATTTGTTTAAAAAATTTTTAACGAATATATTGTATTGTTATTTTAATTTAAAAAAATTATCTCCATTTATTATTGTATTTTGTGAAATTTATATACTATATACATTTTAAATTATTTTAAAATTTATTTTATCATTTTATATGTCATTTAATGTGTGTAAATAATGTTATATTTGTTAAATTGAATTTATCTAAAATCGGTTCCCATTGTATTTTCTGTACTTATTTAAAGATAAATTATACAACATATACAAGATGTTTAAATTGAATTTTTTTAAATTATTATAATATGAATATATAATATAATATAATACATTTAACATTATATTTTTCATATGGAATACATAAAATGTAAAATATTTTTACCATGGTTTATTATAAAAGGGGAGTACCATGGATTAAACATACATATAAATGATGAAATTATAACAACCCATGTATTAAAAAATATTTTTTAAATTGTACAATTAAATAGTTTAATTATTTATAAATGTTTAATGATGCAAATGGAATTTAAAGATATTACTGAATTTATACTGATGGAATTGTAATGTGGAAGTATTAATAATTCCCTGACTATTAGGAATAATAATACGTCTAATAGAATAGTAACCTCACTAATTAAATTATAAATAAAATTTAAATATCATATAAGTGAAAATATGATATGTTTATTTAATTAAATATGTAAAAATATATTTTCAAAATGATAAGTTTAGTGTTGGTACTTTTGTGACACAAAAATTTTTATTTAAAATTTAATAATTAATATATTGATTTATTAGACAATTTATATTCATAAAATATAGTAATAAATTAATATATTCTTATGATTATAATATAATTTTATTAGAACTTATTAATGTTTCCAAGTTTAATGAAATAAATTATTATTTTAAATTTGGTATATTTAGATTTAATTATGATTTTAAATAAAAATTTACATTTTCATTTATAGAATATTATTTTGAAAATATTTTGTTACTTTTTGATTCTACATTTCTAGTAATGATTATAGTGAATTTTTGGTACTTTTAAAAATTAGTTGAAAGTTTGGTGAATATTGAAATACAGTAATTTATGTTATTTAACAAATTCACGAATTATTTGATCATAGAAAATGCGGGGATGATTTAATACATAAATATAAAAACCTGAATCATTATTTTAAAATATTTAGTGACTATTATTAACCTATTAATTGTCTGGAGACAAAACAATAATCTAATGAATATAATAATTTGAAAGAATCTCTCTCCTCCACTATAAATACCACCTCTCCCCAGAAATTCTTCATAAACCTAAAATCCATTTAGATTTTTTAATTTCTACCCAATTACATTTCCAATCCACATCCCCACATACATGACCTTCTAGTCTCACAAAAATTCAAAAACCAAATTCCTTAAATAGGTTCTCAAGTAGGGGATTTCAAGAGGTAATCTCCTATTTCTTTTTCTTTTCTTTTATTTTGAATTTCTAATATATTATTACTCTATAATAATCGATCCTTATCCAATAGTAATGAATACTCTAGTGTCATATATATACTTCAATTTTATCATGTTTATAGAAAAATTTATAATCAAACATCTTCTTCACCCTCTTTTATTTTAAAAATGAGAACATCGTCTGTGATGTTCCTTTTTAGTGCCATCATAGATGATACAAATTTTTTCCACTAAATCATTCAATATTGGTCATAAAACCATTATAATTGTGAAATAATATTTTATTATACATATTATATGTTATATAATGTTCTGGGACTAATATATAAACATCATATTGATTAAAATGATATAATTTCGTGATAGTCATAAATAACAAAAAAATATTAAATAATTTTCATTAATTTTTAATATAATAATTCATCCTAATATCATGAAAATTGATATATTGTATTAATTAAAATTCCTATATCATATTAACTTAATTTCATTCTAATGTTGATTTTTTTTCAAATCGAGATGAAAATCCAGAACAAACCAACCACACAAACCATGAAATAAATGTACACGAAATAATCAATATAATAACATATTATTAATTTATGGGTTGAAATATGTTATAATAATATTATATAACTAAATATTAATATAAATATGGTTCAATAATATATTTATAACCATATTTAATACATTATACTAGAGGTTTCGATACATTTTCAATAATACAATCCAGAGTTAAGGAACATTTCATTAAAAGACATCTTTTAAATTTTTATTATTACAATATTCAATAAGAAATATTTTTATTCATGTATTCTTGTTTTATGTTTATTTTATATTTCTTTGGAATTTTTTTATAGTGAATGGTGGGACTTATTTCTCCATCCAATATATTGGTAATTTCTATGTTGGAGGTTGACTTCATGGTTTCTCCAAGTGTGACTATGATGGTTACACCATAAGGTAACTGTGAAGGTTACATTTTAAGGTATCCTTAGTTTTTAAAATGTATGTTATTCATTAGGGTTAAAATTTATATGATAGTCATGAGGTTTTCAATATTAAATTATTTATTCCCCTTGTTATATTTATAATTTAATTTATATTTTTTATACCTTATGGAAATCTCGTTTTTCACAAAGTATAAGTCACATTATAAGTGATAAGTATGTATTTTTGATAATGATTTAATATGTTTATAATTATTTATGGACTAATGAATCATCTTTTTTTCTTTGTCCCATACTATGATTTTTTTCATCCATATTTATAAAATGTTTTTCAAAGAGTTTAATGTATGGGTAATTGAAAATAAGAATACATGATGACTGTTGTGAATATTAATTGTGGAAGAAAAAAATGATTTAATAAAAAAATTATAATGAAAAAATGGAGACTGTTTTTATATGTCCCACATTATATTATTGTGGTTTGATATATTTGAATTATTTCATAATTCTCTAAAACACTTAACTGAAAATATGTATAGGAATTAAATAAGTGTATTATTGACGAATTAACTATATTATGTAATGTTGATGGTCGAGTTATTATAGTTGGTATGAGGGAATAGTTTATATAACATTATGTGATAGGATAAAGTTAATCTAATACAATAAATAATTTTTTCCTTATGGTTATTTTGTAATGGTGTATTATTTAGTGAATACAATGTTGCTTTGCCTAAGATATATTAGTACAAAATGGTATTAAGAAGAAGAAATAGGGAAGGATATATTTGACTGAATAGAGAATTTGATATGTTTTTAATAAAAAATCTAAAATGTGTGGAATTTGAACTATCACATTTTTTACTATAATGGTTTAGTTGATACAGGCTATACGCGGTCGTGACATTGAAAAAAGTGAATATCCAGAGCTACAGCAAAGGAACGTGTTGTTATTGGAACATTTTCCGAGCAAACACCCACATAATTTTACTGGATCTACTAACATAATGCCACATTAAGGATGTATTAAATCCCATGAAATGATATTTGATGTCATGTAATGTTCAGATAATCAAATAGAAACTATTTATATTTACCATTTTGAAGATGAATCTAACTACTAGTGGTCAATGTTAAATAATATCAATGATAGTGGGGAGATAAATTCCTTGGAATGAGATGAATTTAAAAAATTACATTGATTTTTTCCTTCGGTTGTTTACCTTAGTGTGTAATAAAAATTCCATGAATTGAAACAAAATAAGGAATATTCATTCTCCATTTATTAAGTAAACTACACCTATTTGTCAATGTATGATCTAAATATTCTTCCGGATCATGATATTAAAATCAATCACCTTTACTCTAGATTTATGAATTGATATTGAAGGGATATGGCCTACCATTATTTAATTAATCATGAGAAATTTTAAAATATGATGAGAGGGTAGAATTGGATATTGCTGATGATCACATGTATATTGTAAACTATAAGAAGAAGATTTATCGATGGAAATAAATGGGTAATAGTCATTCAAATAAATCTAATGGTAAAAAAATTAGTTTCCCAGCTTGTGGGAGGAGTGCTAAAAAGAATCATAGATATTTCCATAAAAAATACAAGATATGTTTATGAGTTGTTAACTTTAGGCACATGACCTAATATTGTAATGGAAATAATCATTGGTGTGGTACGATTAAATATGATTAAAAAACAATAATGTGTTTTAAATGTGGTAATATGGGTCATTATGCATAGACCAACCAAATTAAAGATCTAAATGATGGTAAAAAGATTTTTTATAATAAAAAATAAGTAGTTATTTCCATTTTGACTACATCGACATATGGTGGGATATCCATTGAAGTGGTAGCATGTAAAATATTTTTTTACACATTTTTTTTAAATGTTTTTTTAATATAGGATATACACATTCCGTTATTTATAAATAATTTTCATGTAAATTGGAAATTTCACCTTAAGAAATAAAACTAGAACATGTGATAAAAAAAGAGGGGATATTAATGTAAAATGACATTATAATAATCTTCTTATTGATTTTTTAGAATGAAACATCCCATTAACCTCTTTAATATTCAATTTATTAAGATTGATGTTACTCTATGTATGTAATGTGACCTTTTTATCATTATATGATTAATTTTATAGCTAAATGAGATTCTTTTGAAAAAGAGGTTTATTTTTATTCATGAATTAACCCATACCATTGATAATGTATCAGGTGGGTGAAAAAATGTTAAAATATTGAAATGCAATTTATGATGCTCATATTGTTTAGAACAAAAGAGCTATTTATATTAGTTATGTTCTAGTGGTAAATGAATACCTTGATGTTTTCCTGATATTTTTTGAATTTTATACCTGATCGAGCAGTTGAATGTACTATATACATAGTTCCTAATTCTTGTAGAATTTCGAAACCCCCCAATCCAATGAATAATATGGAACTTCTTGAATGGATATATCAGAAGTAGGAGTGGCTTAATAATGACTTCCATAATTCTAATACTTCTCCATGGGGTGCCCCTATTTTTCTATGTTAAAACGAATGATGGTTTCATGATACGTTTTATTTATTATATAGATTTAAATAACATTAATGTTATGAATCAGTATCAAATACCTCATATCTATGACTTGTTTGATTTTCCCTAGGGAGATAAGTATTTTTCTAGGATTTACCTGATATTCGAGAAATATCCCCTTAAGGTGAAGGAAGAAGAAAATTTAAAAATATCATTCCAACCAAGATAAGGGAATTATGTGTTTATTGTTATGGCCTTTTGTTTGAAAAATAATTCTTCTAATTTTATAGAACATATTATTATAATATTCTATTAAAACATGGAAATTTTTTTTGTGGTTTTTATTGATAATATTTTGTTCTTTTAAAAAATATTTGAGGATAATGAAAAACATTTATTTATTTTCCTACAGTCTCTAAAATAAAATAAGATATTTGAATAAGTTAGTAAATTTGTTTTTTATTTGAAATATATTTCTTTTCTTATGATCATTTGGAATAAGATTTTTATAATAGTGGTTCCCATAAAAACAAAAGTAATTTATGAATAGATAAGACCTACATATGTTACAGAGATTCATAATTTACATAGATTAAAATAAAATTACTAATTTTTTTATTATAATATCTTCATATTTGTCTGGCCCCATTAACAAGTAAACTCAAAATTGGTAAAATTTATTTAGGCATTTGACTAAGATAATTGTTTTTAGGAACTAAAAAAAATATTGGTGAGTGATCTATTTTCATCAATACCTTCCAAATTTATTTTCTTGGTCATCTATAATGATGCTTTATTAAATTTACTTGGTTGTACTCTAATGATAAATGATCAAATAATTTCTTTTTATTAGGGAAACTGAAACCTATTGAGTTAAATTATCCCACATGTGATTTTCAATTAGAAGATTTGGTTTTAGCTTTAAAAATATATACGAATCATTTATATGGATCCAAATGTGAAATATATAAAGACTATAAGAGTTTGAAGTATATATTTACAAATAAATAATTTAACAGGAGGAAGATAATATAGATATAACTGAAAAAATATTATGATTTCAAGATCAATTGAAATCATAGAAACGAAAATAATGTGGTAAATGCATTGATTTAAAAAATCATTATTAACCAAGTTATATTTGGAACATGACCCCAAGATTTATTGTTCGATAAATTTTGGCTTGGAATTCATTATTGTAATAAATTAATAAGTTTTAATTCAGGTTTCAGTGTACTCATCTATATCAGAAGGAATTATGAATGTGTAAATGGAAGACCACAAGTTACAAAAAAATAGAATTGTTGAAAATGGAATGTTTCAAGAATTTAAAATTGATAATTTTTTATATATTTTGGATCAGATTATGTGTTCATTGTGACTCTCAAATTAAGAAATAATTTTAAATTAAAGTTCATTGTTATCTATTTTTTTTCATACTAGTAGTACTAATATGTATAGATACCTTCAGTAATAATATTGGTGGGATGTAATGTAATGTTATATTTAAAATTTTACAATTAAATGTTTTATTTTTCAACAAGGTAAAGAGGAATGATAATTTCCATAGGTTATGCTTTACCCTTTTCTAGTTCCATGGTTGAAATGGGAAAATATATCTATGCACTTCATGGAGGGACTACAAAAGTCTTCTTAAATAAAAATTCTGATTTGGGTTATTGTAAAATGACTGACTAAAATACCATATTTCCTTCCATTTTGGGATACATATTATTTAGATAATTATTCATGAATATAACTCCATGATTTGGTTATATAACCCGGAGTTTCTCTATCCATTGTGTCTGACCCTGATCCACAATTCACTTTTATCTTTTTGAAATTCCTAATTAAGTCATTCATAATTAAATTAAATTTCAGAACATGATTTCATCCATAATCTAATTGATAACTTATTCCAACAATTCAAACATTATATTAAATGTTAGATGCTTATTTAATGGATTACAAGGGATGTTGTGAACATCATCTTTATTTAGTTGAGTTTTCTTATAAAAAAATTTTCATTCAAATATACATACAATACCTTTTGAGGAATTATATGTATAACGGTATTGAAATATTTTTATTAGATGATGTTAAAGAAATGATGTTCAGGAGACGAGAATTAGTACCATATGTGGCTGAATGGGTGATGACGATCTAGTAACACACATGGTATGCTCAGATGAAGAAGAAATGTCATGTAAATAATAGGAGGAAAGGATTTTATTTCAAGGTGGGTGATCATATTTTTCATAAAATAACTTTCTTAAAGTATTATGTTTTTTGTAAATAAAGAAAATCTATGTCCATGTTTCATTAGAATTTATTAAATAAAATTGAATTTTGGACCACATTCCTATCGAGTATCTTTACCATCGAGTTTATCTCTTTTACACAATTATTTTCATTTTTTATGATCAGAAAGTATGTGTGAGATTCATCACAAATATTGAACCCAGAATATGGTCATCTAGAAGAGAACCATTATTTTGAATATAAAGGTTTTCCAATTAAAGATCATAGAGAGAAATGATTTTGGAATAAGGTAATTCATCAGGTTATTGTTTTATGGATATATAACATGGTTAATGAAGATACATGGGAATCCTAAAATTCTATAAGGTAAAGGGATCCTCACTTATTTAACAAGTAAATAAAAATTGTGAAGAATAAATTTTTAGAAGGTGGGAATAATGTAAAAAACCAAGAAATTGTAAAATAATTTTCTTTAATTATGAAATTATATATTCAAATTCATTTTAAATTTCAATGAAACAAGAGGCCTTTATAGAAATAAAGTAATTCATAATAATTTAATAGTATCATGTTGTTATGAATAGTAATATTACCATTATGAATATTAATCTATCCAATTGAATAGTAAAATCACCAAAGAATGTATAAATAAATATTATGTATCTTATATGTGAAAATATGATATTTTTTTGTCATGTAATATGTAAATAAATATTTTGCATATGATAAATTATGTCATGGTATTTTTTTGAAACATAAATATTTATTTAAAATCATATAAAAAATAAGATGTTTTAAAAGAAATAATATCATAATAAAATAGGTCATAAATTAATATTTTATTTTCTAATGATTATAAGATAATTTTATGAAATCATAATAAATTTTTTAAAGTGTTATAAAATCAGTTATAGTTTATAATTTTGAATTTATTAAATAAATTATTATTTTAAATCAAAATTAAAATTTTCATGTTTAGAAATTTATATTCATATAATTAAGTTCATTTTTGAATTGTACACATTGTAAATTTCATTTGATTTAAATTATGGTATTTTTAAATAATAGTTAATTTTTGGAGAATAGTGAAATATGATAATTTATGGTACATACCAAATTCGTGAATTAATGAGTCATAGATAAAATTATAATGATTTAAGACCAAAATATTTAATTTAAATTCATTTTATTAATATAATTACTTAATATTCCCAAACTATTCATATTCTTGATCTAAAAAAATATACTAATGAATATAGTAATGAGAAAAAACATATGTCCTCTTGTATATACACCACCCCTAACCAAATTTCTTCTTTAAACATCGATGCATTGTATCTATTTTAATTTATACCCAATTACCTTAACACACAAATTTTGAACATCAACAACATTCAGGTATCAGAAAAACGTAGAAATAATGTTCCTTAATTAGGTTCTCAAGGATGAGAGTTCAATAAGTATAATCCTTATCCATTTTCGTTTATTTTTTGTTATAATTTTGTCATTTATTATTCTCCCTCACCTACCCATATCCAAGTATCTTGAATAAACTAGTATAATATATATTCATGATATTATCTTGTTAATGAAAAAAATCATCATTAAACTCTTTCTCCTCTCCCTTTTATTCTAAAAATGAGAACATTATTCGTGATATTCCAATTTACCTCCATGGTGGACGATACACATTAATTTTCCATTACTACCTTCAAGGATGATTATAAAACCATCTCTATTCTTATACCATGTATTATTATACATATTATATTTTAGATAATGTTATTGGTCTTATATATAAACATGATACAAAATAAAATGATATAAGTTTTTGATTGTAGTAATAATCACCAAAAATAAATTAATCCATTTCCATTAATGTTTTTTCTAATGAATAATCCATATATCAGAAAACAAAATTATTAATTGTATTATTTGAAAATATGGGAATATATTAACCCCATATCTTACAGTTTAGTATTTTTTCCACTATTTGATAAGAAAATCCATAACGAACAAACCATGGAAACCATGAAATAAATAAACTTGAAATAATGAAAATAATAAAATATTATTAATAATTGTGTGGAATCATGGTATAATAATATCATATAAGTAATTATAAATATGAATATAGATATTTAATATATTTTTAACACTATTAAAACCATTATAATGAAAGTTTTAAAACATTTTATGTAAGTTGAAACTGAGCTATGAAACTTTTCATTAAAAAATATCTTTTAAATTTCTGTTTTTATAAAATTTAAAATGGAATGTTTTTATGAAAATATTCTTATCTTATTCTTATGTAATTTATAGGAAATATTTTATTATTTAATATGGGACCTATATCTCTCTCTAAATCATAGGGTATGTTTATGTTGGAGGTCAACTCTATGGTTACTCCAAGTGTAATTATAATAGTAACACAATAAGGTAGCCATGAGGGTTACATTGTAAGGTAGTCATGATGGTTACACTCTATGTTTTTCATTTAGGTTAAAAATCATAGGGTATCTATGAGTATTACAATATTTTTAATTAATTACACACGTTACCATTTTGGATTAATTCTTGTTTTCTTGGTTTTATGGAAATATCATGTTTTTAAAATGTAATTGTGTGATACATTAAGAGTGATATGTTTATATTTTTTATAATTATTTCATATGTTCATAAGTATTAATGGGCTAATGGTTACTCTCTTTTTCAAGGTCCCTTAATGAGATTTTTTTATCAAAAAATGTTTGAAAATATTTTCCATGTGGTTTTCATGATGGGTAAGAAGAAAGATGATTCCAAGCTGAATTTTTTTAGTATTATTAATTTAAGAAAACATGTTTTCGTTAAAACATTTGTATTATGGAAAAAATCAATATTTCTTTATTAGTTCCCAATTTTAATTCTTGTGGGTTTATTTTAAGTAATTATATCATAATTCTCTAAAACAAAATAAAAATTATCATTGGGAATTCGGTAAGTTAATTATAGTTGAATTAACTGTATTATGTATTCTTAATGTTTGGGAACATTTAGGAATTCCATCCATATGTTCAATATATAAATTTTCATGAAGCTATATAAAAAATAAATTATAAATAATAATAATACTTATTCATTTATATCCACATTAGCAAGAATTTGACCATATATGATTATATATTTTATCAAATTACATGTGTGTCGATCCCCAAAAATAATATACGGAACATCATCTCATCACTAATTTTCACAATATAAGTCATAAAACTCAGATATTCCCTACAATAAATGATTAATAAATCACACAAATTCATCATATATGTTATAATGTACTCCAATTACCAATCATTCATGGCTTAAGTTGCGATCCCACTGAGGTAGATCATAGAATTTGTATAAATTTGAACTCACATAAAACAATTTTATATCTTGTCTCACTATATCTATAAAAAAATATATAAAAATGATTACTAAAATATAGTAATTATATAATATTTTTATCATTTTTTAAAACCGTTTCACTAAAATCTTCATCAAATTATAGATTAAATGTATATCTCGTGAGATTGTGCGAAGTACGTCCACCACATAGTGATACGATTCATATCCCATCACAAATATTAATTAATTACATTTTTATAAGATTAATTTTTATATATTTTATTTTAAAAAAATTCTTTAATTATGAAATCTAATATATCATTAGTTCATTACATATGTTGAAAAATAATAATGTCACTTGTGTGTACATGTAGACTACCACCTCCAAGATGCATTGTGATTTGGTTTTCATTTCAACATTACCTAGATAGAAATAGGGATTTACTTACTGAATATATATAGTATTAATGATATAGAAATGATTCATTATTGTGGAATTATATTTTATGATTATTTTATTAAACACATTAAAAATTGGAAACAACACTCATGTCTATGTACATATTGTCATCTCAGTAATGGAATGTAATTAAAATTTAATCACAATATAATATTACTGGTTATAAAAGTGTATGTTTGTATTAAATATCATAATTAGTATTTTATCATGACTCTATAATGTATGAAACCATGATCAACATCCATTGTTCATAACTACCTAACTAAATCATAAAAAAGGTGAAATTGTTTTCACCTAGAGATGAATATTTTATAATCAAATTACTAACCAATAGTATTTAAATATTATATATGGATCATATATGATATTATATTTGAGTTAGTTGTTGTGAAATTTAAATATAATTAGTATAAAATAATTTTATATAGTTTAATTGTGTTTGAAAATGAATCCATACATAATGTAACGGTTCTTCATCTCAATTTTGTTTTGTTGAGAGTGGATTAATTTTAGGCACATATATGTGTTTATGTGGTGAATATACTAATATTTTGACATATTTAATCATGAATACTTAATAATTCATGTGTTATAATGTTAAAGTTAAAATAATTTCATCTAATGATGTTTATTTTGATTGTTTCCAATGTTTTAGGGGTTTACCATCTCAAATTAGCTTCCTAGGGACATATGTTATGTTATAAATGTATCATATTATTTGATGTGTGTCTAAAATCTATTTTATTTTTTGTATCATTAATATCCATAAATTTATTTTATTTATTATTAAATTTTAGTTTTTCTTTTTCATATGTGATATGAATATAAATTTAGTAATGTGGTAATGGTTTTTTATTGGAGTCGATTTTTTTCAAGATTGTTTATGCCTAAATTATGCAATAATAAAATGAGATGATATATCTCTAAATAGATTATTTTTCACTTTAAAATGTTTATTTTTAAATATTATATTTTTACTTCCATTTTCCTCTATTTATTCTATCAACATACCAAAATATTCTTTTTTTGGTAAAATGTATTTATTTTTTTTCTTCTGTTTAAAATCATTTTTAATAATACCATATTTAAATTAATTTTTTTTCACAAATGTTATCACTATACTAAAATGGTTTATAAAAATATATTTTAATCTTTATAGACACTTTATTAAAATTTTAAATGGAAATTTATTTCTATTTATTGGAAAAAGTAGAAATTTACCTTTTACCTAAAATGTGAATGGATTCATTTTTCACATATAAAAATGAATTGATATTCCATCTATCCTAAAAATGAATTTAATTTAATTATAAATTAAGATATCTCTCCATTCATTTAAGAAAATATATTTTCCATAATAATTTTGAAAATTATAATTTTACATATTTAATTTAAAATAGAAATGTTTTATTTCCTCAAGATTTTTGATTTCATAATTTTATGGTATTTTTATTTTAAAAAACACCAGTTGACGTTTCATATGAATTACTAATGAAATAACACAATGTAACATTATTTTTTATTTCCATGGATGGCCTATTTCTATGATAATGAAATATTTAATACCCATTTTCTATATCCATGGGTTATTCTTGATGAAATGGTCAATGATATATAATTTACTAGAACACATATGAAAGGATTATGAATATGTTATAGTGGTATGTATATAAATCATAATGATGGATGGGTCTATTATTGGACAATATTGAGATTGATAATGACTATAGGTTTGAATAACACATAATATATGACAATTTTAATAAACTACTAACAATCCTAATGTCACCCATATGGATACTACACCTAATGTAATGTTGGAACTAAATTAATAGGCAATTTTTAACACCCTCTAATGAAAATGGTTTAAATGAATAAATGAAATTACTCAGGTCAACAAAGTGAACCATTATTTTTAGGATACTTCATAAATAGAACTCCAAAGGTAAGAGTGATTTTCCTGAAATAGTTATTAGGTTTGGTGACTATCTCATATGTTTCCTAATGTGTTTTCATGTGAGGATAATGAGAAATGGAATGAGAATTTCTTGTACTATGGGGATAGTCATTAGTCAGATGACCACTTTGGGAAAATGGATAGGAACCTGGAGTAGATCGTTATTCTGTGGGGAAACTGGTTGTACTAGGTGGGATGAGACTAAATGGCCATGTTATGGTGGGGTGTATTTGATATATGTGGGGCCTACATGTTACATTTGTATTAGATATTGAACCCATTATTTAGTGTGGTTGAACTGCATTGGATAAAATATATTTTCCACTTACAGGACATTGTTCTATAAGGGTAGGTCTATTGTTAAATTCTATAATGGTTAAGGGTTAAATGAAAAACGATTATGACTCATATAAATAAGGTACACCTTTTTTTCAGGAGCCTACATAATTAGAAATCCATTGTAAAGAATTATTACCATTTAGTAGTGACCATGATGGGTGATGTTATAAGATGTTTCATATGGTGTGTGAGTGAGGAAAAAGAACACTTGAAAGAACATGTGTTGGCCTATGGGGATAATCATTAAACATATGATCCATCCAGTCACGTGGGTGGCCACCTGGGAAAGGACCACATGTATGTTGGGAAACTAGTTACACCTATTAGGCTAGGAAAATATGGCCATGTTATGTTGGGATGTCTATACTTTTATTAGGGAAGAATTGTTACATAGTTCCTATATGATACTTTTCTAATAATTCATGCATTGGTAGTTAACTAATATTATGAATGAAAATTTTTTATTATATTAATTCCCAATTACTTATTTCATTTTCTTGTGATATATTTAATTATCTCTTGAATATGTAATGAGTATTTCTCACTCTTTTGTCAAATTTCAATTATTTTGAAAAACACATATATAATGATTTATGATTTTTGATATTGGAATGATCGGGTACGATTATTATAAGGGACTATCTTGTTGTATTTGGTTATTTTTATCTTTTGATCTTTTATTATTATTTATTTATATTTCACATAATTACAATTACAGATCACTTAATCTCGACCATTTTAATGTTACTTTTCACAAAGATATAATGAAGGTTATCAACTTTGATATGTCTAATGGGGGTGGTAGTTGTAAAGAACTATGTTTTTAATGATTTATATAGTTCTATGCCAAATTGTTTGGGTATTTATGTTTCTATATTCCATAAACTCAAATGGATATAATCTTTATTAAAATGATATATAATGGATATTTCTCTAAAATTATATAATATTCATGTATGTAACATTCTGGTTTCTATATGTTGGGTTCCCATTTGAGATTTGGATAAAGTGATGTGGAATCTTCCATATACTATTGTTAGTACTAGGAACATCACTGTCCAGTACTAAATACCTTAATTGTAATGCATCAGATGTAATATTCCATAGAGTTCCATCAAGATCTTTTTGTCATAGGGGGTGAGTATCCAATGCGTGGGCTTGGTACATAGTGAGGGAATTTTGCAACCTAATATTCCCAGTTTTTTATTTCTATAAAAAATAAATTATTTTATTTTATTTATTTATTAATATTATATAAGACATTCTAAAATTTAATGTGGAACCAACAAAATGACCAACACTCTCTCTTTTCATCCCTAATTTTTATATATAATTGAATCTCTCCCATTTCATTCTATTTTTTAGTTTCATTGGTCCTAGTGGGGAACTTATTTTATGTATTTCTGCCATTATTTATGTATTCATTATCTATAATGGGAATTTACAATATTTCTTTATTTATAAGATAAATTATTCAATTTTATAGAAGTTTTGATTTATATATACCAGAGTTGATCACTAAGTTATACCATGTGAATGGAATTTTATTAGATAGATGTTGGTCGTCCCCAACAAATACCTATGGGATACAATAACTTTATGTAGTCTCTGATACATATTCTCCCTACCCATATTATATTAACTATAAATTAAATTTAAAAATCTCACTTTATCAATGATTATTTAATGTAAGGCTATTTATGCCCATAATGGACCATATTATTTCAATAATATTATGATATTATAATTGATGGAAAATCTATTAACCTAAACTATGCTAGACATCAAAATTAAGAACCATTTGGGGTTCTAATGAGTTTTTTTATTAATTACATATTATTTTATTTACTTATTTTATCCATTTTTAATATAATAGAGGGTTTTAATGGAAAATTTTAGACATTGAAATGGATGTTGTGAATGTAGTGATTTTTCATTTCGACATTGGTTGTTTTCCTTGAGTTAGTTTTTGTGTTACTCTAACACTATCTCTTTTACATGAATGGGTTATTCTAATTTTTCATTATGGAGTAAGGGGTTCTATTTTATGAATAAATTATATATACTTTGATGCATATTGAGGTATATTTTATCATTAAATTAAATTGATTATATTATGTTATTATTATATGTTTATTGCGTGTTTTTATGTATATGTGATAGAATTCACTTAATTTAGTTTTAGTAATCTATGGCAATATATTCCACTTATGTGATGAATTATTTTATAAAACACTTGATGCCCATTATGTTATGTTATCACAATTGTGACTTTATAATCATGGGGATGGAAAATATTTCCATGTTACATTGATGGTGATGTGGATAAGATATTATGCTCTGTAAACCACTACTACTCTTATATTTGGCATGCCTAATATGTGATGAGTGTATTAAACTGAATGGGATTATTTTTCAACATGTTCATTGTGATTGTAGGTTATTATTCCCTCTATGATATTACTTAATATTTGACTACATATAAACTTACCTACTCACATTATGATTATTTATAAACACACTAATCCTTCATATAAATTAGTGATCAAATTGGGATTTACATTTTTAAAGATATTTTTTATAAATTTTAGTCCAATAAGGGTCTTTAGTTGGAGATAAATTAAGTGGAGGGATTGAATCAATTTATAAATCTCATTCCATCATAATCACTTAATAACCAAACACTTTTTACTCAAAATGATATTCAATTCCTTGTTATTTGGTTAACCCAAATGAATGTCATTAAATAATGTTATAATAAAAAATCCATGTATCATTTCCCTTAATAATATTGAACATTAATTTCATACAATGCACTATTATATTTATATATTACATAATTTAAATAATGAATTCATAAATGAAAATGGAATTTTACATTGTTCACAAAAAACATGTATATTTTAATTATTATGTATCTGTAGTGTCTCTATGTAAATAAATCCAATATATACAAAATCTGGTTAGTTTATGACCATTCACTCTACCCTTCTTTCACCCCTAGAAATGATATCGGGACAATTGATTCATCTATAATGTTCCCCTCTTCCTCCCCACATTCATTCCATTATCCTGAAATTAATACACTTTTTTAATATATCCATTAAAAATATTAACACCACTATTGTCAATGTATGTATTGAATATGGATTCAGGTTAATCATGTTGTGCTACTTTTTTAAAAACCAGTTGTAAAAATCATCAAAAATCTAACATACCCTTCCTGGTGATTTCCTGGAATCACAAAATTTCTCGTTTGGTATTATTATTATTGGGTATGAATTATTCTTAAATTATTCATATTTTTTCATTCAATAATTTATATTTCCTCAAATATTCCATTCCTCATTGTCTTTATCTCTTTATTATTCTATGTACTATATAATTCATTATGTTCTATCTCTCTCTATATATCACATAATTTTTTTTATAATATAAAAAAAATAGTTAGAATAATATAGTCTTCGAATTTTTGAATATAAAATTCTTCCATCTATCATCAAAATATGATTTTCTATTTATATTATGATAAAATAATTTAATGGTGTTGAACTCTATTTTTTAATATCCTTTATTTTAGAAAAGAGTTATTCCAAAATTAACAATTAATTATTCCTATACATGTTTTCTTTTAATTCACTATAATTATCTAAATTATTAATCCCTTCATGATCTCTATAATTTTCATATATTCTTTAATTTTTTAATATTCCCATGAAACCAACACATATTCCATCCATGCTATATTTAAGTCTTATATGCATAGTGATAAATTCAACTACATGATGCAAGAATATATACATCGAGTCAATGATAAAATAAATCAATGACATAACATCTTCTATTTCACCCTAAATAATCTATCAACATTATAATCATCATCATCGTCATAATCAAAATAATTATCATTGATAGGACTTGGAGTCTCATATTGTAGTTTACTGTAGACCATGATTTCAATTCTATTGATCACTATGACATGGGATTATATTTCTTAATACATGTTATATACAAAAAATAATTACCCACATATAAAATTAAAAATCATTAGGACCCCATTAGGTATCATCTATATTCTCTACGTGAATCTTATAGATTATAGATAATATGTTTATATATTATATTGAAAATTATGGCTGCCATTAAATTTCATAAATAAATTTCAGGATACACTTAAATATTATATTATTTTCAATTATATCAAAATTCCTAGTCTCTTCCATTTTTATTGATCTAGTAGTGTAAGTTGTATGAATTTTATATTGTGTTCAGGAAACAATTCCATATAAAAATGTAGAGCATGTTATCTTATAAATGTGATAATATAAAACTTGAATATGTTAGTGTAGTACACAATTTCTATATATTCTATTTATGAATTCCATTATATAACTACAATACCATTATATATTATGGAATTTTTTAATTTTTGTAACATAGTCTAGTCAACAGCAAACAACTCTAGACATCATGGATGATTTATTATTCATTCATTTCTTATGATAATGATAATATTATGTATGTATGAATCATTATTGTTTAAATATTTTTATATGAACTCTATGAAATTAATGAATTATAAAAAAATTTAAGCTCTAGATTTTTTTACATATGGAATATTTATATCTCCCCTTATAGAATGAAATTGGGAAAACAAATCTCTTTAGGAAAAACCGTTATGACTACATTATAATATATTCAGGAATGAATTCTGAAACAATTAATAATTTAGGAAATAATTTATAATTAAATTCTCTTCCCCTCCATGATGAAATTATTAAATTTTAAACTATTATATTTTTACTGAAAAAATATATTCATAATAAAGAATCTTAGTTTTTCTAGTGTATAAATGTTAATGATTACAACCATAAAAAATTTACATAATTCATTACATTTTTTCAAATGAATAAAATATTTCATCCAGGAATCTAGTAGATAATTTTTATATATCATTTCCAAAAAATATTCCTTGACAACCATAAATTCAAAAAATACACATTTAGTTAGGTTTCCCAAAAATAAAATACTCCATCAATTCAATATTGGATACTAAAAAATTTCCATAAATGGATTTTTAGGAAATAAAATTCATTCTAGAACCGATCAAAGGTAATACAACTTATCACAGAACTCATAATATCGATGTTTTTTGAACATAAAATTACAATATATTCATTATTCTTCCCATAATATCTCAGGTATCAAATCAAAAGTAAAACCTCCTTTAAAAGTAAAAATATTGAATATTTTGAAATAAATAACCCTATTAGACAAATTCCACACCTTTCCTCATCAATATAATTCAACATTATATTTTTTGTTTTCAAATAAGTAAACATATAGTACTTTGAAAACCATAATCGATTTTTCTAGGAGTTTACATCAATGATAGGAAAAAAATTCAATGAAATATTCTCCTCTATTTTAAATGATTTTAGTTGAGTAATCAGAAGATCATATCTGATTAGGATAATTTATATAATTAACCAGATATAACGAGACAATGTTCCCTATAATTTCTATACACATAAGGTCTCCTTTAATTTCCATCTCTATCCTCAAATTCTCACCATGATTTCAGATGTAACTCTTAAGTAATAAAGATATAGCTTCATTTTAAAATTCATTCTACAGTTTATATTACACCTATGAAATCATCTATAACAAAATCTAAATTTATAGAGTCTAAAATCCATCTATAAAAATATAATATATCAATAACACACTTATTTTTCACTGTACTAAACTACTTCACAAATAATTTTATGGATACAACACCATGATATTACTATTTAACTCTTTATATGATATTATATAAAAATTGAAAATAAAATTTTCAACAAAATTATTGATCGCATTATGTGGGTTATACTAGATTTCTCAATTTAAAATAATATCTTGAAACCTAGAAGACTTATTTATTACTTGATAGGGTTTTTTTCTTATAAATTGTTGAATATACTATTGAATATTTTTTTTTCAATGACTCATTTTAATTTATTAGTTATATTACAAAATATATAATTTATATTTAACTAGATATTCATCCATATGTAATATATTTTGATATCCTATGGAAAATATAAATATTTAATATATTATATTAGAAACAATAAATCATGAAAAATATTTTTATTTGTATTTCTCAATCATGATTCCTTTATTAATCATAAACATCTGATGTAAATGTATTATGATATACAATTCTGATTAAAAAAATAATTATTCCTTAGAAAAAATTAACAATTTTTGGGACACCACTTTTGGAACTCATTAATTTTCAATTATATATTAAATTAGATTCCATATTCACTACTTATTCGTCAATGGGAAAATCAAATTTTTTAACAATATCCCATGTATATTTTAACGAAATAAACCCATCGATTTTGTAAACACAGTTTCATGAATCATATTGTTATTATATCCCATATTTGAGAAGTTATGGCTTCCTTTAGAATTTTCACTTTATAATTTTCATGTACCTATTAATTGTAACTATAACACACATTGTAACATTTATCATTTGTAAGGGAATTCATCCATGATTTAATCTTTCATAATTAATTATTTAATTCTAAATATTAATTCCCCAAAACTAATTTTACCATTTGTATAAAAAATCATCCATTATATACTTATTATTTTGAAATTTCATTGAATCATGGAAATTTTCAAAAGGACTAGATTTAGATATCACTAATATTAAATACCTATAAATCATGTTCATATATTAAATGTTAATATTTTTTCTAATATTAGTAAAAACATGAAAAAAAATATTATTCATGTTTTTAAATAAATCTATCCAGTCCTTTTATATTACAATGTGATATCCATGTTAAAAATTCAAAGTCATTAACATTAATACATTATCATGTATTCCTAAAAATTAACCCATGATAATCTTAAAACATACCCATTAGATAAATTTGTATGTCATTATCATTAATAGAACAAACATAATAAAAATGTTTGTATTTCCTTCCAACCCTATAGGATAATTGAAGGGTTCAAAATATTCACTTTCTAGATTATTTATACATTCCAACTAAATACTTGTGGAATCCAATATCAAAATCTCATTATCACTAATATATTTTTCCTTGAATAATTATGGGGCATAATTGTAATTCCCTGACCCTAGTTACCCAAAGTCGGTGCATTATCACGTAACATTGGCATGATAAAAAAAGATCAAGTCTCGAAAGACCGATTAGTTTAGTATCCATGGAAACACTAGATACATTCATAAATGTTACATTACATTATAAAGTGAAAAAATAAAATAACATAGTCTCCGTAGTCCACACCCATATGCCCTTCATACAATCCCTGCAGGTCAGTCATAAAATATTTCTTCACATCCTGGGAAAAATAAAACATTGAAAGGGGTGAGCTCAGATGCTCAGTAAGGATAACAATATATCGGAAGCTTTCATAAATAAACATAGACCTTTAAGGAAATGTATAACTAAAACAAAAGCCTTTTAAACATGAACTTCAACATAATATGGAAAAGATGAAATGGAATAAATCCATTTACTTATTCACATGGATATTCTACTGGTCGAATAATCACATGGAATATCAATAACCACTTTCATAATGATGGAATGCATAATGACAGACTATCATAACCACGTAGCTAAGGCCTCATTCCAAGACTACAAATAAGATTTTGTCAAGGCCTTGTTCCAAGACACTAGTTTATCTCATGAGACCTACCGATGCATCGAGGAGCTATAGTGGGATACACCAGTCACTTATTAAGTCCAATGCATTCCTCATATGAACAGTTTTAAACATATCATAAACCATAACATAATCGTATCACATAAAACATGCATAAAGGAAACATAATATTTACAAATTTAAATCACAAGATATAAATAAAACACATTGATATAATAGAAACATTATCAAAACTATTTTTAATACCAAAATAAAAGAAAAGTAAAACATGGTATTTATTTTTCATTTAAAAAAAGTTATGTCTTATAGAGGAAGTTGAAACTCAAATAATGGTCAAGGCGGCGGAGAAGTCATTGTCGCCACATACATAGGACAAAAAAACATTCCATTTTGTCATTTAGTAAAATTCTTTTTATAAAAAATATTCCTTTTGAATAAACATAAAATTCAAAGGGGTATATACACCGTATAAAAGAAAGTCTTTGTATTAAAACAAAATATTCCCCAATGAAATAAGATTGAGACGAAGTCCCTTACCTCGTGTCCGACTTGACTCGATCGTTATTTAATCTCCTGAATAATAAACTAGAGTTATTTTATACTTTCTTAAGAACATTTTCAAGTTCATTATTCCTTTTATATCACTTATTACCATGTTATGAACATTATGTAATTATTTATGTTAATAACGGTCGTTTTGTCGATATTTGGTACTTGAGTCGAAAATAAACTTCTTATAATTACATTTTTTTCATGTGTTAAAATATACATTATATACAGAATTATATTAATGATGTAGATATCATATATATCCTATATATCCAGTATATAAATCCATTTATTATATTACATAACATTTAGAGTTAAGAAATGAAATGCACCGTTCATGGAGACGGTAAGCCATACGTATGCATGAACGCTACTTTTATTTCTATTTAGAATTTAATGGAATGAAATCATAATGATATTAAAGTATATTATAATTCCAGTATAATATCATATATAATATCATTAACTCTATCCTTTATACATCCCACATATGGCATTAACGATTCAAATCACTTTTAGGGGGAAATAGTCTGCACTTCCTAAACTGAAATTATCGCGTTTACCCATAATGGAAACCATAATGGCATGCCATAAATGAAAAATACAGAAGAATAAGGAAAACATAAATAAAATATATATCATATATAGAAATAGTTCCATCATAATGGCCACCATGATAGGTGTTAAAAGAAGATTTAACAATCATCGTTTCGTGAGGCAGTAATTCCCCACCCACAGAAATAGTATATTCTTTAACCATTAGATGAAGGTGTGTGTAAGTGTAAATCAAATAATTCTCGTAAAAACATCCTAGTATATTTAAGATACTTTTTTTGTCATAAAATAAAGGAATAAAAAGAGTTTAAGGGGTTGGAGAAGCAAAATTAAACAAAAGAACATAAGAGAAGACATTACCTTAAAATCAGGTAACTCTTTTTGATTTGAGCCAAAGGCTTCCTTGGGAAGACTTTTGCCCAAAGTGAGGATTCTAGGAGTAATATAGAATGTTGAGAGAGTATTTTGGTAGATTTTGGACGATCCAAATGGCTTTAATGGTGTGAATAAGGTGGTAGAGGTGGGGGCCTTTTATAAGAGGAGAGGAGGGGCACTCTTGGAAAGATTGAAATGTTACTTTATTATGAAATGATTTTCGGATTTTAATGGTCCCAAAATGATATACATAGAGTCTAAGGTTATAAGGGTTTGAAATACACCCATACAATAGGATTTGGAAAAGTGTAAGTCTTATATTTTACATTATCTTTTCATTTTATTTAAATCGTTATTTAATGAGGCAATCGCTGCATCATCATGGTGTCATATAAATTTTAATTTATTTAATGTCAAAAAATTATAAAAAAATTACCATTATGTAGGAAATACTTTGGATTTCCAAAAAAAATTTATAGTTGAAAAGTTATGTTATATAACCCCATATAATAATTGTTCTAGTAAAACAACACATGTTTGTAACAATTTTATTTTTACTTTAAATAAAATGTGATTAATGTCATTTTCTTACAGAAGTGGCTCCATGGGGTCCCCAAGTTGACCCATAGATTGTCTTGGTCGGCCATGACTCATAAAATAAGGGTATAAAAAGTGTAAAGGTAATTTCATGTTATTATAACATTATATTTATCTTAAACTACACTAATTACCTTTAATCGTGATTAATAGAACTTAAACGTTACTATTCAATGAAAATTATTTTAATCCCATTGAACCACATTTTAATTCCTAATGAAAATGATGTATATTGTATTTTTTATATTCAATTCACTGAAGCGGTAAAATTTCATTTAAACGAAAAATCATTTTTTGAACTACCACTTAGTGGTTTCACTATTCATCAAAAATTGAAGATTTTCAGAGAAATACCAAAAATTCACCCGAAGATATAATTGATATTATGAATTAAAAAATGATTTTTATTTTACAAAATTCCAATCATATAAGTTTCATTAATTAATTTTATAATTAATTCCTGCTGTCAAAACAAATAGCGTGTTTTTAAGAAACAATATCAATCTAAAGATTGACAATTGTTTAGGTCCAATTTCAAAGTGAAATTAGTTCTAATGAAGACCATTGGATAAAATGGTAAAATGATATTCTAATTATACTTTAAAACCACTCAATAGTATAATTTATCACTATAAATTATTTTGATTAAAAAAGTTGTTTTTATGTATTTTTTTACTATTCATCGAAAATTGGAATTTATCAGAAAAATACCAAAATTTCAACATAGGAAAATTTCGTTATACTGAATCCAAAAATGAAGTCCATTATAAAATATAAAATTTATATAATTTTAAAAATTGGGTATTACTATTCATAATGGCTACTTTGATTGGTCGGGGTGTGTTAGAATCTCGAACTTGCGTACAATGAAAGCTATTGCATTATTGAAAGAGAACCGTATCGTGGAAGCTTGGGGTGTAACATTCTCCCCTACTTCAATAAATTGCATCCTCATAATTTGAAATTGTTCTTCTAAAATAAAAGGTTAAAAGTATAAAATACCTTTGTGTAAAACCCATATCGGAAATAGGGTTAATAAAAATATAAATTTAAAAGAACGAAAGATAAGTACAAAAGTCACCCGAGATAGCCCATACTAGGATTCTATGAAAACATGTATATGGAGGAGAAACAAACCATCATGGTCTGATGGAGAGTTGTAGAAAATAGGATTGGGAGAAAGTTAACTTCAAGAAAATCACAAACTTGTGATTGGTTAAATGATCTTTGATTCCCCAGTAGTAAAATTTAATCAACAACATTTTTGTATTAAATTACATTTCATAAAATTGAGGAATTAATTTTGGATATTTAATAAGAACGTAAGGAAATATACTTACTTGTCATGTAGACTTCCATTCTTTAATAAATTTTTACCACAAACCCATATTTCACTCAAAAAGATAATAGAACTCAAAAATATTCTATTTATCCTAACAGTATAGGGTTCCAAAAATAAACTTATAAATCATCTATGATAACTAAAAAACTATATTATACAATCGAGGGACTTCATGTAGTCTAGTGGTAGGCGATAAATCCCAATCGCACTATGATTGTGGGTTTGATTCCCACAGCTTTGTCGGACGCGACGGGTTGTCACACGGTCTGCGTGTTGTCCTTTTTATAAATATCCAAAAACAACCTTAACAATAGTATCCAATGTAAAATATAATCCATTCCAACCATTATAGTTATTTAAAATACCTGTGTCTAGACTTTCTCTAAAAGGTCTCTAAATTCCAAAATCAATTCATCAGATTCCCCAAACAAAGTAAAGTTTCTCTCATTGTCACATACTAAAAATATGATTACCTTAATGAAAACAACAAGTACTGCAATACAATCCTTATAGATATCACATTATTCTTATAACCATAATCTAGTTCATGAGTCTAAAAACACAAATACAATAATTATTCAACTTCATCTGTAGTAACTGCATAATATTGTCCTTGATACCTTTTCCTTTTCTGAGGTAAGTTTCCTCGATGCTTAGGGAATTCATTTGCATAATGCCCCATTTCTCTACAATTGTAGCATTCAACATTGATAGCCTCTTTTTTTCCCTTACAATCACAAGCCTGATGACCTTTTTCTCCACATTTGTAACAAACTCCCATTCCCTTTAGGCATGTACCGGGGTGATTCTTCCCACAATTATCACTAAATGGAAAATCCTTCATTCCCTTTTTCCCGTTATCTGTATCTTGTTCCACCATTCTCTTCTTCCCTTGATTTACTTTGTTGTCACAAGACTTAGATAATTCCTTTTCTGTCTTGATAGCACATGAGACAATATCTTTATACGATGAGAAGGATTTTGATACTAAATCCTGAGGGAGAAATGTTTTTAACCCATCAAATAAACGATCAATCTTACTTCTTGTGTTATGTATATAATCTAAAGCATGTCTCTCTAACCCTGTAAAGTTGGCCTCATACTTTGCGACATTCTCATCCTCCTTTTGTCTCAGACTCAGAAATTTCCTTTCCATATCTGCTCGATGGTCACGAGGATAGTATTTTTCTAAGAAAATCTATTTGAACTCACTCCATTCCATATTTGATACCTAATCATCTTCCTTTGTGTTTTGAATCAATTAAAACCATTGATCAACATCTCCAGTGAGGCTGTAAACTGTCATGATAACCTTTTCCCATTCACTACTCCCCAAAGCCTGAAATATTTTCCCTAGGGAATTTATCCATTGCTCAGCTACTAAGGGATTTGTAATCCCATTGAATTTTGGTTCTTGTTGTAACATCCCAAGTAAGTAATGAATAATAGATATTTTTATCTATGTCTATTAATGATTAAGATAGTGTTTTAGAGGCTTAAAATGAAATTAAATACAATCTTATGCATGGAATACACTAATATTCTTAAAAGATTGTTTTACTGCCTTTTGATGGAAAACCCTTTTTAAATATATCTTTTGACAATTTTATAAGCTGTGTTTTTCAAAATAAACTTATTATTTATGATTGGGACATCAAAATTTACTTTGTGTGCATTTTTGGTATTTTTCCGATAAAGTTCATTTTTTAATGAATAGTGAAAAATGTTGTATTTTAATTCAAAACCCCTTTTTAATCTAATTTATTTATATGATTATATTATCTTTTGAATTGGTTTTGAAGTGAAATTATAATATATTTTTACCGTTTTATCCAATGGTGGTCATTGGAATCAATTTCACTTTGAAATTGGACTTAAACTAGTGTCAATCTTTTGATACTTATTGTTTCATAAAAACACGCTATTTGTCATGACAGCGGGAATTAGTTATTAAATTAATTAATGAAACTTAAATGTTTTGAATTTTTTAAAATAGAAATCATTTTTGAATTCAGAATTTCAAATATATCTTAGGGTGAAGTTTTGGTATCTTTCTGAAAAACTTCAATTTTTGATGAATAGTGAAACCATTAAGTTGTAGTTAAAGAAACTGATTTTTCGTTTAAATGAAACTTTTCCACTTCTGTGATTTGATTTTCAAAAATACGACATAAATGGTTGTCATTAATAAGTAAAATGTGGTTCAATGAGATTAAAATAATTTTTTTGGTGAATAGTAACTTTTAAGTTCTTAATCGCGATTAGTGGTAATTAGTGTAGTTTAAGGTAAAAATAATGTTTTAATAATATGAGATGAGCTTGAAAAATTTCCTACCCTCATTGTATGTGTCATGGCCGACCAGTACAATCCATGGGTCAACTTGGGGACCCCATGGAGCCACTTTGGTTGGGAAATGACATAAATAATGTTTTATTTAATGTTAATGTAAAAATGACACAAACATGAGATGTTTTACTAAAACAATTTTTACATTGGGTTATACAAGTCATATTTTATATTATAAATAGTCATTGGAAAGATAAAAAGATTTCCTAAATCAGAGTATTTTTTTATAATTTTTATACTTTAAATAAATTAAATTATGTATGACATCATGATGATGCATCGATTACCTCATTAATAAAGGATTTAAATAAAATGAAATGGTAATGTAAAATCTATGAACTACACATGTCCAAAACCTATTTGATGGGTGGATTTAGAACCCTTATCACCTTACCCTCTAATTATATCAATGTGGGACCTTTTGAATCACTAAATCATTTTAAAATAATGTAACATTGCTTTACTTTCCAAGAGTGCCCCTCCTATCCTCTTATAAAAGGCCCCCACCTCTACCTCCTTACCCACACTCCCAAAGCCTTTGGCTCGGACAAACCCTGCCCATTTTGTCTCTACACGTCCCTATCTTACTCCTTGAAGCCTCACTTTGGGTATAATTCTTCCCAAGGAAGCCTTTGAGCTCAAACCAAAGGGAGTTACCCGATTTTAAGGTAATGTCTTCACTTGAGTCCTTTTGTTTTATTTTGCTTATCCAACCCCCTAAAATATTTTTATTCATTTATTTTGTAACAACTCCAGTATCTTAAATATAGTAGGATGTTGTTATAATAAGTATTAAAACTACACTGACACATACCTACATCTAATGGTTATAGAACATAATGTTTTCGTGGATGGTGAATTTATGCCTCCCGAAACGATGATTGTTCAACATTCTTTTAACACCTTCAAAGGTAGCCATTAAGATGTCACTATATTTATATATGATATATAATATGTTTATTTTTTCCTTATGTTTATGTATTTTTCATTTTGGGCATACCTTTATGGTTTCCATTATGGGTAAACGCGATATCTTCATTTAAGGAAGTGCGGACTACCGCCCCCGCAAAGTGATTTGATTCGTTAAATACCATATGTGGGATTTATAAAGGATGTAACTATGATATTATATATGATATTATACTGGAATTATAATATACCTTTAAATCATTATGATTCCATTCTATAAAATACGAAATAGAAATGAAAGTAGCGTTCATGCGTACGTACGGCTTACCGTCTCCATGAACGGTGCATTTCATTTATTACCTCTAAATGATTATGTAATATTATAAATGCATGCATGTACTGGATATATATGACATATATGATATCTACATCATGAATACCATTCTGGATATAATGGATACATGAACAACTTGTAATTATAAAGGGCTTATTTTTGACTCAAGTACCAATGATCGTTAAAACGACTGTTATTAACTTAAATAGTTACATAGTGGTCATGACATGGAAATAAGTGATATAAAAGGAATAATGAGCTTGAAAAAGGTTCTTAAACAAGTAGAAATTAACTCAAGTTTATTATTCAGGAGATTAAAGAACGACTGAGTCAAGTCGGACCCGAGGTATGGGACTTCATCTCAATCTCCTTTCATTGAGGCATATTTTGTTTTATACACAACCTTCTTTTATACGGTGTATAAACCCCTTTGACTTTTACGTTTATTCAAAAGGAATCTTTTTTATATGAAGTGTTTACTAAACGACAAAAGGGAATGTTTTTGTCGTACGTATGCGGCGACAACGACTTCTCCGCTGCCGTGACCATTATTTGAGTTTCGACTTCCTCTACAAACCATACCTTTTTTTAAAAAGAAAAATAAATACCATGTTTTACTTTTATTTTATTTTGGTATTGAAAATTGTTTTCATAATGTATTTATATCAATGTGTTGTATTGATATCTGGTGATTGAAAGGTGGAAATGTTATGTTTCCTTTATGCATGTTTTATGTGATACGATTATGTTGAGGTTCTTGGGCATTATTATGAAGACGGGTGGTTCCGTGATAGACTATGGGCGGGTGAGCCCGATATAGCTCTCCAATGCATTGGGTAACGTGAAGGAGTGAAATGTTAAGGTTTATCCGAAGAGATTTAGGGAATATACAGTGATGGGTATTCCAAACGTAACCAACAGGGTTACTCCCTACGTAAGAATGTTATGAATGCCTCAAGTTACCTTTATGTCTTATGATTTCTATGATTTATTCATGATTTAATGAGGTATGTTAAAGTGATTATGTTTTATGGGTAAAGTATGATTTCATTCTTATGTATATATGTACCCATGTTTCCTTTCCATATTTTTATATCCCTTACTGAGCTTTTTATGCTCATCCCATGTTTTTTTGAAATGTTTTTCACAGGTCAAGGGAAAGGTACATGATATGATGATGGTGTCAAGGAAGTGTCAAGAAAGAATCCATGTTTTATTTTAAATATGTTTCCATTGATGGGAAATAAGAATACTATCTTTATGTAACCACTTTGTTTATATGTGGAATGTAATGCACGTTTTATGGTCTAATTCTATAAAACTCTAAACCCGAAAAGATCCTCAATGTGTAATCTTGTAATAACTCAATATTAAGTAAGGTTTAAGGATGGGGCCTTATAGTTGGTATCATAGGTCGGTTTAGATAACTTTAGGAGTTATAATTCTATTAAATTATTATCCAAAAATATTTTTTTATGGTCAAATTGAAATGATATATAATTTGAAGATTACCATGTTGCTCCATCTAAGACATGTTTGTTCAGAATGGTTTTCCGCAGAGGAAACAGGGAAGCAGCGCTAGGAAGGCATACAGAAGGAAATAACCTTCCGAATCAGCATCCTGAGATGGTCGGAATTGGAACTGAATAGTTTTTTGTAGTAATGGCGTAGTTGAATCAAGAAATAAATGGTGGTGGTATCCATGCACGAGATCATCCAGATCAACTGCAGAGGAAAATGTCAGTGGTGGAACATTTCATGAGGCAACAGCCCCCATCATTCAGAGGATCATCTGACCCTGTGTTAGTTGAAGGGTGGATTAAATCACTGGAGAATATTTTCGATGTCATGGGGTGTTCAGACAATCAAACGGTTAGTCTTGCTATTTACCGTTTGGAGGGTGAGGCAGATTAGTGGTGGTCTATGGTTAAAAATATCAGGGATGCCGATGATATTGATGCTCTTGATTGGGATGAATTCAAAGGTATGTTTCTTGAGAAGTATTTTCCTAAGGCTATTCGACATAGGATGGAAAAGAAATTCTTGGAATTGAGGAAAGAGGAAGACTCAGTGGCTACCTATGAAGAAAGGTTCACTCGATTAGCAAGGTATGCTACAAATTTTATCCGAGACCTTGATAGTAAAATCAATCATTTTTAATCAGGATTAAAGCCAAAATATCGAAGGGCATTAGCTTCTCGTGAGTTTAAAAGTTATGAAAAGCTTGTTCGATGTGCTGAGAAGATGGAAATGGAGTTTTCCGATGATCAAGTGTTCTATAACAACCAGCAGAAGAAGAGACCAAGGTGGCAGGAGAAAGGGAAGAATTCTTCAAAAAAGTCTGATGGTAAGAAATCTAAGTTTCCAGTTTGTGTTAAATGTGGCAAAAGGCATGCTGGGGAATGTCTTATGAATTCTGGAAAGTGCTACCGATGTGGTAAGATGGGACATAAGGCTCGTGATTGCACTGAAAAAGATCATGGTGAAGGTAAGACCAAATTTGATTTACAGTTAGTGAAATGTTTTAAGTGAAATGAGATGGGTCACTATGCAAACGAGTGTCCGACAAAGAGCTTGAGTGATGGGAAGCAGTTAGACTACAAGTAGAAAGGGGTGGTGAAATCCTTTGCAACTACTTCAGCAGATGTCGGGCCATCAAATGAAGTTGTATCAGGTACTTTGTTTGTTTTTTCAGATTATGCCAGTGTGTTGTTTGATTCGGGGTCTACACATTATTTCATCTCTGAAAGCATTTCTAGTAAAATGGGAATACCATCTCAAGAAATGACTCCTGAACTTTTGGTAAAAACACCTGGGGGAAATGTTGAGGCAAAAAGAATTTATAAAAATCTTCCTATCCTTATATGTGGAAAGAACCTACTTGAAAACCTTATTGTTCTACCTCTAGTAGAGTTTTATGTTATCCTGGGTATGGATTGGCTCTCTATTTACCATGCTAAGATTCACTGTAGAGCTAAAGAAGTTTATTTTCAGAAGGGCTTTCAGTTTGTGTACAAGAATGAACCCTTACGGTTGATTACTTATCAAGAGGTCGAGAAACTTGTAAAATATGGAAATGAATGTTACCTTGCACACATCGTTGAAAATAAAGGAACTGTTCAGATTAATGATGTGCCTGTGGTAAATGAGTATCCTGATGTTTTTCCTGATGAGTTGCCTGGAATAATACCAGATCGGGAAGTTGAATTTACTGTTGACTTAGTTCCTGATCCTAAGCAAATTTTAAAACCACCTTATCAAATGGATCAAATTGAACTTTTAGAGTTGAAGGAGCAATTGCAAGATTTATTAGAGAAAGGTTTCATTCGACCTAGCACATCACCATGGGGTGCTCCTGTTTTATTTGTTAAAAAGAAAGATGGTTCAATTAGACTTTTCATTGATTATAGAGCCTTGAATAAAATCACAGTTAAGAAAAAATATCCTTTGCCTCATATCGATGATTTGTTTGATCAGCTTCAGGGAGCTCAGTATTTTTCAAAGATTGACTTGAGATCGGGGTACCATCAGCTGAAGGTAAAGGAAGAAGATGTTCCGAAGACCGCGTTTCGTACAAGATATGGCCATTATGAATTTGTAGTAATGAATTTTGGGCTAACCAATGCACCTGCTGTATTCATGGACTTAATGAATAGAATTTTCCATGAGTTCTTGGATAATTTTGTGGTGGTTTTCATTGAAGATATTTTGGTTATTTCTAAAAGTAAAGAGGAGCATGAAAGACTTTAAGGTTTATCTTGCAAACCTTAAAAGAAAATAAATTTTATGGGAAATTCAGCAAGTGTGTGTTTTGGTTTCAACAAATTTCTTTTCTTGGTCACATTGTTTCTAAAGATGGGATAACTGTTGATCCTGCAAAAAAACAATTTGTGGAAGACTGGCCAAGACCCACAAATGTAACTGAGATTCGTAGCTTCCTTGGTTTGGCAGGCTATTACCGAAGGTTTGTTAGAAATTTTTCATAGTTATCTAGTCCAATGACTAAGCTAACTCGGAAGGGTGTTAAGTTTATCTGGACAAAAGAATGTGATGATTGTTTTCAGGAATTGAAAAGAAGATTGGTGAAAGCTCCAGTTTTGGCACTACCTTCCAGGAATGGTGAGTTTGTTATCTACAATGATGCTCCATTGAAAAGACTTGGTTTCATCCTAATGTAGAATGATCAGGTAATTTCTTATGCTTCACGACAGTTGAAAACTCATGAGGTAAATTACACTACACATGATTTGGAATTAGCTGCTGTTTTTTTCACTTTGAAAATTTGGAGACATCATTTGTATGGAGTAAAGTGTGAAATATATACTGATCACAAAAGTTTAAAGTATATATTCACTCAGAAAGAGTTAAAAATGAGACAGAGGAGATGGGTGGAATTAATCAAGGATTATGATTGTACAATTCATTACCATCCGGGAAAAGCAAATAAAGTGGCTAATGCTTTAAGTCGAAAAAGTAATGCTTCATTCGAAATGTTGCATTTGGAACGTGATCCTTTGGTTAAGGATTTGATGAACTTTGGAATAGAAGTTTTTGGCGCAGGATGTTCTTCTGTTTTGTTTCAGGTATCAGTGAGATCATCTCTATCAGATTGAATCAAGCAAGCACAGAAGCAAGACAGTGAGTTGCAGAAAAAGGCAGAGCTGGTTCAGAAAGGTAAGTTGCCTGAATTCAACATTGATAATGATTGTGTTTTGAGATTTGGGAAGAGATTGTGTGTTCCTTGTGATTCACAGTTGAAGAGATAGTTGTTATGTGATGCTCATAGTTGTCTGTTTTCAGTTCATCCTGGTAGTACTAAGATGTACAGAGATCTGCGGGAGTATTACTGGTGGGATGGAATGAAAAGAGATATTTCTGATTTTACTGTGAAGTGTTTGACATGTCAATAGGATAAAGCAGAGTGGCAGTTACCAAAAGGGATGCTTCAGCCTTTTCCAGTGCTAGAGTGGAAATGAGAGAATATATCCATGGACTTTTTTGTGGGGTTACCGAAGACATCTCGAGGTAATAATGCAATCTGGGTTATTGTTGATCGCTTGACTAAATCTGCTCATTTCCTTGCTATACAAGATACTTTTTCCCTAGATCAACTTTCCTGTTTGTATCTTAAAGAGACAGTCAGGTTACATGGAGTTCCCCTCTCCATTGTATCTGATCGTGATAACAGGTTCACTTCTAACTTTTGTAAAGGACTTCAGAAGTCGTTGGGTACTGAATTAAATTTTAGTACATCTTTTCATCCTCAATCAGATGGGCAGTCAGAACGAACAATTCAGACCATGGAGGATATGCTACGAGCTTGTTCGATGGATTATCATGGAAGTTGGGACCAACATCTTTCTTTGGTTGAATTTTCATATAATAACAGTTTTCATTCCCGTATACAGATGGCACCATTTGAGGTGTTATATGGGAAGCGGTGTCGAACTCCAGCTTTCTGGGATGAAGTGGGTGAAAGGAAGTTGATGGGACCAGAATTGGTAGAAGAGTTGGCAGAAAAAGTTCAGCTGATACAGAAACACATGAGAACAGCTTAGAGTAGGCAGAAGAGTTATGCGGACAACAGGAGGAAGGATCTCTCTTTTAAGGTAGGTGATCATGTTTTTCTCAAAGTATCACCATGGAAAAGTGTGATGTGATTTGGTATGAAATGAAAGCTGAGTCCAAGTTTCATTGGACCATATGAAATTCTGGAGAGAGTTGGATCTGTTGCTTACCGAGTGGCTTTACCTCCGAGTTTATCTCAAGTATATAATGTTTTTCATGTTTCGATGCTGAGAAAGTACATGCCAGATCCATCTCATGTTTTGAGTCTAGAGGTAGTTCAGCTGGAAGAGAACTTATCTTATGAGGAACAACCGGTCCATATTCTTGACCACATGGAGAAAGTGTTACGGAATAAGGTGATTAATCAGGTAAAGGTTTTTTGGAAAACCACATGATGGAAGAGGCAACATGGGAATCTGAAAATGCAATGAGGGATAAGTACCCCCATTTATTCGATAAGTAAATAAATTGCGGGGACACAATTTTCTAAATGGGGGAAGGATGTAACATACCAAGTAAGTAATGAAAAATATATATTTTTATCTATTTCTATTAATGATTAAGAAAGTGTTTTAGAGGCTTAAAATGAAAATAAATACAATCTTATGCATGGAATATACTAATATTCTTAAAAGATTGTTTTACTGCCTTTTGATGGAAAACCCTTTTTAAATCTATCTTTTGAAAATTTTATAAGCTATGTTTTTCAAAATAAACTTATTATTTATGATTGGGACATCAAAATTTACTTTGTGTGAATTTTTGGTATTTTTCCGATAATGTTCATTTTTTAATGAATAGTGAAAATGTTGTATTTTAATTCAAAACCGATTTTTAATATAATTTATTTATATGATTAGATTATCTTTTGAATTGGTATTGAAGTGAAATTAGAATATATTTTTACCATTTTATCCAATGGTGGTCATTGGAATCAATTTCACTTTGAAATTGGACTTAAACTAGTGTCAATCTTTTGAAACTTATTGTTTTATAAAAACACGCTATTTGTCATGACAACGGGAATTAGTTATTAAATTAATTAATGAAACTTACATGTTTTTAATTTTGTAAAATAGACATAATTTTTGAATTCGGAATTTCAAATATAGCTTAGGGTGAAGTTTTGGTATCTTTCTGAAAAACTTCAATTTTTGATCAATAGTGAAACCACTAAGTGGTAGTTAAAGAAACTGATTTTTCGTTTAAATGAAACATGTCCACTTCTGTGATTTGATTTTCAAAAATCCTACATACATGGTTGTCATTAAGAAGTAAAATGTGGTTCAATGAGATTAAAATAATTTTTTTGTGAATAGTGACTTTTAAGTTCTTAATCGCGATTAGTGGTAATTAGTGTAGTTTAAGGTAAAAATAATGTTTTAATAATATGAGATGAGCTTGACACAAGTCCTACCCTCATTTTATGTGTCATGGACGACCAAGAAAATCCATGGGTCAACTTGGAGACCCCATGGAGCCACTTTGGTTGGGAAATGACATAAATAATTTTTTATTTAATGTTAAAGTAAAAATGACACAAACATGAGATGTTTTACTAAAAAAATTTTTACATGGGGATATACAAGTCAGATTTTTTATTATAAATAGTAATTGGAAAGATAAAATGATTTCCTACATCATAGAATTTTTTTTTAATAATTTTTATAGTTTAAATAAATTAAATTATTTATGACATCATGATGATGCAGCGATAACCTCATTAATAAAGGATTTAAATAAAATGAAATGGTAATGTAAAATCTATGAACTACACATGTCCAAAACCTATTTTATGGGTGGATTTAGAACCCTTATCACCTTACCCTCTAATTCTATCAATGTGGGACCTTTTGAATCCGAAACTCATTTTAAAATAATGTAACATTACTTTACTTTCCAAGAGTTCCCCTCCTCTCCTCTTATAAAAGGCCCCCAACTCTACCTCCTTACCCACACTCCCAAAGCCTTTGGCTCGGCCAAACCCTGCCCATTTTGTCTCTCCACGTCCCTCTCTTACTCCTTGAAGCCTCACTTTGGGCATAAGTCTTCCCAAGGAAGCCTTTGAGCTCAAACCAAAGGGAGTTACCCGATTTTAAGGTAATGTCTTCACTTGAGTCCTTTTGTTTTATTTTGCTTCTCCAACCCCCTAAACTCTTTTTATTCATTTCTTTTGTAACAAATACAGTGTCTTCAATATACTAGGATGTTTTTATAAGAAGGATTCGAGCTACACTTAAACACACCTACATCTACTGGTTAAAGGACATACTGTTTTCGTGGATGGTGATTTTATGCCTCCCGAAACGATGATTGTTCAACATTATTTTAACACCTTCAAATGTAGCCATTAAGATGTCACTATATTTATATATGATATATAATATGTTTATGTTTTCCTTAAGCTTCTGTATTTTTCAGTTTGGGAATACCTTTATGGTTTCCATTATGGGTAAACGCGATATCTTCATTTAAGGAAGTGCGGACTACCGCCCCCTCAAAGTGATTTGATTCGTTAAATACCATATGTGGGACGTATAAAGGATGGAACAATGATATTATATATGATATTATACTGGAATTATAATATACCTTTATATCATTATGATTCCATTCTATAAAATACGAAATAGAAATGAAAGTAGCGTTCATGCGTACGTACGGCTTACCGTCTCCATGAACGGTGCATTTCATTTCTTACCTATAAATGATTATGTAATATTATAAATTCATGCATGTACTGGATATATATATGACTTATATGATATCTACATCATTAATACGATTCTGGATATAATGGATACATGAACAACTTGTAATTATAAAGGGCTTATTTTTGACTCAAGTACCAATGATCGTTAAAACGACCGTTATTAACTTAAATAATTACATAGTGTTCATGACATGGCAATAAGTGATATAAAAGGAATAATGAACTTTAAAAAGGTTCTTAAACAAGTAGAAATTAACTAAAGATTATTATTCATGAGATTAAAGAACAACCGAGTCATGTCGGACCCGAGGTATGGGACTTCGTCTCAATCTCCTTTCATTGAGGCATATTTTGTTTTATACACAACCTTCTTTTATACGGTGTATAAACCCCTTTGACTTTTATGTTTATTCAAAAGGAATCTTTTTTATACTAAGCGTTTACTAAACGACAAAAGGGAATGTTTTTTTCGTACGTATGCGGCGACAACGACTTCTCCTCCGCCGTGACCATTATTTGAGTTTCGGCTTCCTCTACAAGCCATGCCTTTTTTTAAAAAGAAAAATAAATACCATGTTTTAATTTTATTTTATTTTGGTATTGAAAATTGTTTTCATAATTTTTTATATCAATGTGTTTTATTGATATCTGGTGATTGAAAGGTGGAAATGTTATGTTTCCTTTATGCATGTTTTATGTGATACGATTATGTTGAGGTTCTTGGGAATTATTTTGAATATGGGTGGTTCCGTGATAGACTAAGGGCGGGTGAGCCCGATATAGCTCTCCAATGCATTGGGTTACGCGAAGGAGTGAAACGTTAAGGTTTCTCCGAAGATATTTAGGGAATATACTATGATGGGTATTCCAAACGTAACCAAGAGGGTTACTCCCTACGTAAGAATGTTATGAATGCCTCAAGTTACCTTTATGTCTTATGATTTCTATGATTTATTCATGATTTCATGAGGTATGTTAAAGTGCTTATGTTTTATGGGTAAAGTATGATTTCATTCTTATGTATATATGTACCCATGTTTCGTTTCCATATTTTTATATCCCTTACTGAGCGTTTTATGCTCATCCCAAGTTTTTTTGAAATGTTTTTCACAGGTCAAGGGAAAGGTACATAATATGATGATAGTGTCAAGGAAGTGTCAAGAAAGAATCCATGTTTTATTTTAAATATGGTTCCATTGATGGGAAATAAGAATACTATCTTTATGTAACCACTTTGTTTATATGTGGAATGTAATGCACATTTTATGATCTAATTCTCTAAAACTCTAAACCCGAAAAGATCCTCAATGTGTAATCTTGTAATAACTCAAGATTAAGTAAGGTTTAAGGCTGGGGCCTTATACTTGTTGCCTCATGAAGCGGTATAACATTGATCCTCCACATTGCGGATCAGGGTTCTCCATACGAGTAAGGTTATTATTCGTAACCTGAGTGAGTTGTCCCTATATGGTGATAAGCTAATCAGCACCAGTTGTATCACCAGCTCCATTATAATTATCTTGAGCATGAGGGAAATCCCTAAATGAAGTGCATGCATTGATACAGTTTACATTCCTTCCACTAGGCACCATTTCTAAACAATGTCATAAACTAGATTAGTTTATGAATCGAAATACATAATTCCATACTTGTAAAACACTTAACATAAATTGAACTATTTATGGATATAATCCATAAAAAAATGTTTTCTTTGAGGAAGTATATACTCATAAACCCTTTATAATGTTTTTTAATGAAATCATGAATTATCCTAAGCATATCCCCCAGGAGTGTCGTAACCAAGAGTGAAGCAAGGCCCGTTGTCGTGAACCAGTTTCCGTTAGAGTCTAGATCAAAGAGGTGTTTTCCGGTTTTACCCCTACGTACATCTGTGCCAGAGCCGCCTCTACCTAATCGTATCCAGACAGGGATGTATTGCTTGGAAAACTCACAAAATCAGTAAAATACCAAAATTTTAGGAATTTATTCTATACTAATCCTCAATGTCTATCTTAGGGTTATGTGTTCTAATCAGAGTTTATCTAAATCTATCTTCCAAGGTTAGTACTAAAATACATCTGTTACCAACTGTAATGCCCCGACCCCAGTTACCCAGAGTCGGTGCATTATTACGTAACATTGTCTTGATCACAAAAGATCAAGTCTCGAAAGACTGATTAGTTTAGTAGCCCTGGAAACACTAGATACATTCATAAATGTTACATTACATCATAAAGTGAAAAACTACAATAACATATTCTCCATAGTCCACATCCATATCCCCTTCAGACTATCCCTGCAGGTCAGTCATAAAATATTTCTTCACATCTTGGGAAAAATAAAACATTGAAAGGGGTGAGCTTATATGCTCAGTAAGGATAACAATATAGAGGAAGCTTTCATAAATAAACATAAACATTTATGGAAATGTATAACTAAAACAAAAGCCTTTTAAACATGAACTTCAACATAATATGGGAAAGATAAAATGAAATAAATCCATTTAGTTATTTACATGGATATTCTACAGGATGAATAATCACATGTAATATCAATAACCACTTTCATAATGATGGAATGCATAATGCTAGACTATCATAACCATGTAGCCAAGGCCTCATGCCAAGACTACAAATAATATTTTTTCAAAGCCTCGTGCCAAGACACTAGTTTGTCTCATGAGACCTAATGATGCATCGAGGAGCTATAGAGGGCTCCACCCGTCACTTATTATGTCCAATTCATTCCTCATATGAACTGGTTTAAACATATCAAAAACCCTAACATAATCGTATCACATAAAACATGCATTAAGGAAACATAAAATTTCCACATTTCAATCACAAGATATCAATAAAACACATTGATATAATAAAAACATTATCAAAACTATTTTCAATACAAAAATAAAAGAAAAGTAAAACATGGTATTTATTTTTCATTTAAATTAAATTTATGGCTTGTAGAGGAAGCTGAAACTCAAATAATGGTCACGTCGGTGGAGAAGTCGTTGTCGCCGCATACATACAACAAAAAAACATTCCATTTTGTCGTTTAGTAAAACGCTTTGTATAAAAAAATATTCCTTTTCAATAAACGTAAAAGTAAAAGGGGTTTATACACTGTATAAAATAAAGTCTTGTATTAAAAGAAAATATGCTTCAATGAAATAAGATTGAGACGAAGTCCTGTACCTCATATCGGACTTGAATCGATCATTATTTAATCTCCTGAATAATAAACTAGAGTTAATTTATACTTTTTTAAGAACCTTTTTCAAGTTCATTATTCCTTTTATTTCACTTATTACCGGGTTATGAACATTATGTAATTATTTAAGTTAATAACAGTCGTTTTGTCGATCTTTGGTACTTGAGTCAAAAATAAACTTCATATAATTACAAGTTGTTCATGTGGTAAAATATCCATTATATCCAGAATTATATTGATGATGTAGATATCATATATATCCTATATATCCAGTATATAAATGCATTTATAATATTACATAACATTTAGAGGTAAGAAATGAAATGCACCGTTCATGGTAATGGTAAGCCGTACGTACACATGAACGCTAGTTTCATTTCTTTTTCTTATTTAATGGAATGAAATCATAATTATATAAATGTATATTATAATTCCAGTATAATATCATATATAATATCATTAACTTCATCCTTTATATGTCCCACATATGGAATTAACGATTCAAATCACTTTGAGGGGGCGGTAGTCTGCACTTCCTAAAATGAAATTATCGCGTTTACCCATAATGGAAACCATAAAGGTAAGACATTAATGAAAAATACAGAAGCATAAATAAAACATAAATATAATATATATCATCTATAAAAATAGTGTCATCATAATGGCCACCATGAGAGGTGTTAAAAGAAGATTGAACAATCATCGTTTTGTGAGGCAGTAATTCACCACCCAAAGAAACAGTTTGTTTTTTAACCATTAGATGAAGGTTTGTGTAAGTTTTAGTCAAATACATGTCATAAAAACATCCCAGTATATTTAAGATACTATTTTTGTTACAAAATAATGTAATAAAAATAGTTTTAGGGGTTGGAGAAGAAAAATAAAACACAACAACATAAGAGAAGACATTACCTTAAAATCAGGTAACTCTTTTTTATTTGAGCCAAAGGCTTCCTTGGGAAGACTTCAGCCCAAATTGAGGCTTCTAGGCATAAGATAGAGAAGTTGAGAGAGTATTTTGGCAGAACATGGCCAATCCAAATGGCTTTTGAGGTGTCAATAAGGTGGTATAGGTGGGGGCCTTTTAAAAGAGGAGAGGAGGGGCACTCTTGGAAAGATTGAAATGACACTTTATTATGAAATGCTTTTCGGATTATAAAGGTCCCAAAATGATATAATTCAAGGATAAGTAGATAAGTGTTCGAAATACACCCATCCAACAGGCTTTAGACAAGTTTATGTCTTATATTTTTCATTATCTTTTCATTTTATTTAAATCGTTAATTAATGAGGTAATCGCAGCACCATCATGGTGTCATAAAAAATTTAATATATTTAATGTATAAAAGTTATAAAAAATTACCATGATGTAGTAAATATTTTTATATTTCCAATGAATAATTATAGTTGAATGTTTAACTTATATAACCCCATGTAATAATTATTTTAGTAAAACCACACATGTTTGTGACAATTTTATTTTCACTTTAAATAAAAAGTTATTAATGTCATTTTCTTACCCAAGTGGCTCCATGATGTCCCCATGTTGACCCATGGATTTTCGTGGTCATCCATGACTCATAAAATAAGGGTAGGACAAGTGTAAAGGTAATTTCATATTATTATAACATTATATTTACCTTAAACTACTCTAATTATCCTTAATCGTGATTAATAGAACTTAAAAGTTACTACTCACCAAAAATTATTTTAATCACATTGAACCACATTTTACTTCTTAATGACAATAATGTATGTCGTAATTTTTAAATTCAATCCACAGAAGCGGTAAATTTTAATTTAAATGAAAAATCAGTTTTTTAACTACTACTTAGTGGTTTCACTATTCATAAAAAATTGAAGTTTTTCAAAGATATACGAAAAATTTACCCCAAGCTATAATTGATATTATGAATTAAAAAATGATGTATATTTTACAAAATTCCAAACATATAAGTTGCATTAATTAATTTTATAATTAATTCCCACTGTCAAAACAAATAGCGTGTTTTTAAGAAACAATATCAATCAAAAGGTTGACAATTGTTTATGTCCAATTTCAAAGTGAAAGTAATTCTAATGACCACCGTTGGATAAAATGTTAAAAATATATTCTAATTATTCTTTAAAACCACTATATATTATAATTTATCACTATAAATTATTTTGATTAAAAAAGTTGTTTTTAAGTATTTTTTTACTATTCATCAAAAATTGGAAGTTCTCAGAAAAATACCAAAATTTCAATATAGGCTAATTTCGAAATTCTGAATCCAAAAATAAAGTCCATTCTAAAATATAAAATTTATATAATTTCAAAAAGTGGGTATTACTATTCATAACGACTAATTTGATTGGTCTTAGTGTGTTAAAATCTCGAACTTGCGTTCAATTCAAGCTATTGAATTATTGAAAGAGAAGCGTATCGTGGAAACTTGGGGTGTTACAATAATTTCATTAGTAGACATGGCCGTAAATGAGGTAACCAACACCAACAATACCTTGTGGAGTATTAATACATCATAACTGACCCATCATAAGTGATGGTTAGACTACCCTAACATCCTTGTATTGTCCTATACGGGTCAGGTATCCAGGTGTCCCATCAAGTTTGTTTAGGGGTTTCCAACATGAAACAATGAAATACGTGGTTCAAATCAAAACATGTTCAAATTTTGACCCCATGTGTTTCAATAAAATAAATGTGCAATATACTGATAAAGGAGCCCCTAGACCAACCCTATTGTATAATGTTGAATTCATGGTGGCCTTAATGTTTCCGACAAGCTTCTCATGTGGAATTTATCATTACCCAGTCACCATGTACCAATTTCTAGAATAAAATTACCTTTACTTTTTAATTATTTATGTATATAAAATTTATTTAGATTGAAATTATATATGAATAAATATTCATGGTGATGTATATTTATTTTATTTCTTGCAATATAGGGAAAATTATATGCTTAACGTGTAATAGTTAGATCATTCACAATCTACATGTTGTCACAACCCGTCCATCGGGGCTCGTGCCCTGACTACACCAAGCCCACCTTCTATAGGCTAGGGGCTAGAAACTAGCACTGAAGGGCATATTCCCTCTAACAAGGAAGGAATTTCCTTTATAACCTGCAAACACATTGAACCATGCACACAGAAAGATACAAACACAAGTCAAATGTATAGAAAAAAGTGTGATGAAATTAAAAAGGGGCTTGAATACAAGACCAATAGTAATAGTACAAGTATAACTGAAACATAATACAACTGAAAAAAAGAAAGGTAGCTACTGGGTCGTCCTCCATGGTTTCTTCCTGAAGTGTAAGTATAGATCGCCTCCATAGCACTCCACATCCACCCGTCTCCTCTGCATACTATCACGCTGTATAGTCCACCACCAAGCCCGTCTAGCCCTGGTACACTCAGCCTCGATCAGTGTTGTCTATCGTCTCCACAAAACACAACAAGGTACAGGCATAGACCATTCAAGGGTGAGTATAATGATACTCAGTAGGGACCCCAAGGTCTGCAAGGTCTCACAAAATCCACCTATGATAAACCAAAAGGAATGTAATCAACTGACAATACTACATATGTATATGCCCATACATATACCTAAGTTATAAGTATACCAATATCAATCAGGAGGAAAACATATGGTCCAATTCAAATCCCAAAGATCAACTATTCCACAATGGAAGAAATACGAAAAAGTTAAGAACCACATAGGCTCACCACATATAAGAATACTACCAAGGTATTACAATGAAGGAAAGTACCACAAGGTATAGACTCAGCTCACACCAGGTATAACATAGGTAAAATAGTAGATATGATTAGATGTAACAACTTAATCATCATACTCTATTTTGAGGCAGTACTGCTGCCCACACAGGATCGCTCGGTGATGACCCACAGAAGATCACTAGGTGCTAACCGACAATGGATTGCTCGGTGTAGACCCACAAAGGATCACTCGGTGCTGACCCACATAGGACTGTTCGATGCTGTCCCACACAAGATCACTAGATGATGACCCACAAAGGATCATTATTCATTCTTCATGTCACACCCAACTACTGGGTTCCCACACTATTCTTTCTCATCTCTGGGAGGGTCCTCTTTTCAATCCAATGGTTGATACTCCAACTGCCACGAAGTCCCATGACGAAGTATCAAAAATTACTGCCACATCATTGGGGTCTCAACTCAATAGAGGATGCATCAATCGGACGCCCGGTCTATGAGTTATTAGTCTTTTAGTCCTGAGGGCCCAGTTGGATTCATGCCTAATCCAACCCGAATGTACTCCAAATTAATCCAAATCTCTAGTAGGGTAAACTCAATAGAACTGTCTGGCTCCATGGTTTCCAGTGTTGTTGACGGTTCATCCATATGATGCCTTGTGCCAACGTTATGGTCGGTGGAGCAGAAATTCCAAAGTTGGCTCGGGTTTGGTTCGAACCAGCCCAAACCGGCCTGCTGGGTCCGGCCCGCAGGGCCCGGTGCATGGGGCGACACGAAATACTTGAGGGCGTCATGGGGCCGCGGGCACTGCAAAGGCCACAGAGACCTCAAGGATGGTGAGGCCGTGAGGGTCACAGAGGCCGCGAGGGCGGCGCGAGACCACGGGGGATGTGGAGATCGCGGGGCGGTGCGGTGGGCCACGTAGAGGTTTAAAGGGCCTCAAGGCAGTGAGACCATGGGGGAGGAGGAGGTTTGTGAAGGCTGTGTGGGCCGCGGAGGCCACGGGGGATGTGGAGACCGCAAGGGCAGTGTGAGGCCACAGGGGCCGTGAGGCAGAGAGGCCACGTGGCTATGCAAAGGGTCGCGAGGCGGTGGAGGCAGGAGGGAGGCACATAGGGCCACACGGCAACAGAGGCCACGGGGAAACAGAGACCATAGAACAACGGTCCACCACGGCTAGCCGGATGACCAGCTGTCCTCTCTATGCAGTGCAGTCGTGTGCCATTTTAACGACCCAAAATTTTGAATAAATCTTGTTTCCTAATTTTATGTGTTATTTTATTTTATTTTTATACTCAACAAAAATGTTTCATTTGATAACATGATTATAATTAAAATGATACCGTTGGCTTTATACGGTTATATGACCATCGGTCAGTATGACCGCTTGAAACTAAACTTTTTGATTATTGTCTCTAAATACAAGTAATCTTGGTTAATTATTATAGAAAGAAGATTCGATGGCCTCACCCAGTAGTCTTGGACCGATCGAAGCCCATCTAACAGAACATGGGAAGGAGGTATCACCACTTGGCTTTTCTCTGGACCAAACCCAAGCCGAACTTCATCGTGTGAAGCTAGAACGGAATTTCCTTTGCGAGAAGTACAAACTGATAGAAATTACTACTCCTGCGATGTTAGCCGAGCCTTCCTCAGATTCTCTCACCTTAGCACACCTTACACTTAGGTCCTATGTTGGTGTGATAAGGGGCTATGTAAGGAGACCGTAACTGCCTTGTGTAATCCTTTGTTTTAAATAAAAATTGGGATTTCTTCTTATGATGAAGTTTATGAATTTTTAAATGACCGGATAAATATAGTATGCATATTTTTGATGAATTTTAGAGAAAGGATATTTTAAAAATGTTTATGTAAACCCTAAATAATTAAAAATTTGTAATGATTTTCAAAAAATGGTCTTCTACAATTATGTTCAGTACGAAATTTAGAGTCTAATAAGATCAACTTGATTTTTGATGAATAGTAAATTATGAATAGTTATTTTATGATTAGGATTAGTAATGTGTCAAAATGGATTAGTAATCTCACTTAAATAATGTATTAATATAATCTAGGCACCTTGATTAAGTAATGTGATTCAATAAAATGGTTAAATAATGGTTTTATAAATTATTATTCAAGTATTAGTTTTTTCGAGTGAATAGTGTTTTTTAATTAAAAATATTTAAAAAAATTATTTTTATAAAATGGATTTCATTTTTGAACTCAGAGCACTGATATTATGTTATGGTAATTTTTGGGGTTTTTTCTGAAAAAATGAATTTTCGGTGAATAGTGTATTTATTTAAAAAATAAATTAAAAATATTTAAAAAATTATTTTTATAAAATGGAGTTCATTTTTGAAATCAGAGCATTGATATTTGGTTAAGGTGAAATTTTGGGATTATTCTGAGAAAGTTGAATTTTCGATGAATAGTGAAAATATAGTTTTTAAGTTACGGGTGTTTAATGACTTCATTAAATGATGTATTAAGTTTGTAATAAATATGTTCAACTTATGAATAGTAATATAAGGTATGAGGTGTCCCAAGTGGCCAATACCATGGGCAAATACCATGGGCAAGCCCATGGTTTTTCCAAAACCACTAATGAGGTGTCCCTTGGCCATTAATGCCTTGTCCCTTCACTTTTCTCTATAAATACCAAGCCGTCCTCTCATCCATTCGACTCCCCACTCTCCCCCAACGAAGTTCTGGTCTCATTACCTCCCAAGAAGTCCTCCCAAGGAGCCCCCAAGCCCTCAAGGTCCCAACCTTTGAGTTTTAAGAGTTACGTTTTAAGGTAAGGGATCCGATCTCTCTCTTTCTTTTCAAGAAATCTCTTTTATGTAATTTCTTTTATGCTCCATGTTGTTATGTTAAAGGGTGTTATTTTATACTTCTCTTACTGCCCTTTTCATGTTAACATAATGAGAGATCCCCTCTTACTCTCATTATTTCGTTTTATGAAGTTTTATGCGGCGCCGTTAGGCTGTCGAAATATTTGTAACAGATTCTTTCTCCCTTCTCATTTTTCAAGATCTATTTTCATGTAAAGTATTTCAAGTTCCTTTTTGTTATGTTGGGGTATGATCTCTATATCTATCATACTGATCTTTTATGACCATATGATGAGAGACCCCATTTTATGTCTTCAATTCAGTATTTTGAAGTTTAAGTGGCGTCGTTAGGCTGCTGAATTTTTAAGTGGTCCTTGCACCTTTCTCCTTTTTCAAAGTTCTAATTCCGTGTCAAGTATTGCAAGTTCATTTTTATTATGTTAGGGTATGATATCTATATCTATCATACTGATCTTTTTCATATGATGAGAGACCCTATTTTATCTCATCAATTCATTTTTGGTTGAAGTTTATGTAACGCTGTTAGGCTGCCGATTTTTCATAAGAGAAAATCTTATTTTTTTCCTTTCATATTCTTCATTTCATATGGTATATTTTCAAATTTCATTACCATGTTCTTAAATTCCTTATATTCTGTCCCTCTACTGTTTTATGGGTCATTTATGAATGTTTGACCCAAGTCCCCTCTCTTTTCAATGTTTTCTAAAAACTTGTAACATAGCCGTTATGCTGCAGAATTTTCGTCTCAAAATGTCTCTCTCTTTTTCTAATGATATTTTATTTTATTAAGTGAATAATCAAATCTCTTATTTCTATAGGGGTATTCACATATGTATCAAAATGTTCTATTTTAAATTATGGGATTTACATACGTGAAACCCGCTTTCCCTTTCCGTGGGTTTAAAGTGACATAAAGATCATGTCTTTAAAGAAGTTTTTAAAACGTTATGATTATGAAATGGAACCTATTTATTTTATGCTATATGGGTTGTTTATGAAATGATTGATGATGATATGTGTGGCTCACATGATAATAAAGACATGTCAAGGGTGCGCCCAGATAGCGCTCCAATGCATTGGGTAAAGACTTAATCTCTAGAGATGACTTTTTACACTGATACCTTGGTGAATAACCTTGGTAATTTTTTAATGACACCTTGGGGATGGACCTTGGTGAAACGAAATGATTTTCAATATTAAATGTTGCAGCCACATATTCAAGTTATTAAAATGTTATTTTTATTATGATATGCCTCGTGATTTCATTCTCATGCCTTAAATTTCTTTACATGACTTTATTGAAGTATCTCATGTTCACATGTAAAATGTTTCCCTTGTTTCCCTTACTGGGCTTTTTCCTCACCCTTTCTTTTGATGTATTTCCCCAGGTTATGTGATGCAGTAATGAACCTAGGATGAACATGAGGAGAAGCCTTTCAAGTGTTTTAGAAGAATTTTTTATGTTTTCATGTTTAAAGTTCCTGGTTTCCAAGACACTAAACCTTAAAGATCCTCGGTTTTGTAAAATGTAATGAAAGTTTATGTGATAAAAAGGTGGGATTCTATATTTGGTATCAAAGGATGGTTTAGTTTTTTGTGGAAATTAGGATATGAAAACATTAGGAATAAACCAATAGAAAAGTTAAAAAATAGGAAATCTTCCTAGTATTTTGGTCAGTATTGAGTAAGGGGTTGCCAAGCAAATACGTCCCTGTCTGGATACGAGCAGGTAGAGGTGGCTCTGGCACATATGTACATAGGGGTAAAACCCAAAAACACCGCTTTGAGCTAGACTCGAACGGGAACTGGTACACGACAACGGGCATTGTTGCACTCTTGGTTACGACACTCCCGAGGGATATGCTTTGGTAAATTCATAAGCTTAGTATGAACCATTGTTAAAGGAACAAAGATAAAATAAAATAAAGATTCACATAAGAATATATGATCATGGATAACCTAGATGGGAACCTAGGGGATCACAAGTTAGGGTATACTTTTCTTCTACAAGTTATCCTTATATGCTTTCGGTTCATTTTCATGATTATTGGCTAAGTATTTAAGCCCCTAATTATGGTTTCTTTTCTTAGTTAATGGCGGGAAATGGAAGAACATGTCCCAACAACCAATGTGATATGAAATGGGACGATTGTCGTATTAATATGACAGGGATGATTAGGGGATTAAAATATGATTATTATTTTGGAAGACGTTCACTATTTTGGGGACCCTATATGATCGAGGTAAATAGATTACTACGGTATTTTCATTGAGGGGTAAGGTTGACTTATATTTTGAAGAATCGATGAATTTAAGGTGTACTTATAGTAATTTAGGTTACTTATGGAAATGATTAACCTATATTGGGTAAAATATGTTTAGGTTAGCTACTTTTGTTATAAGATGTTAGGAGTGGTTGATGTTGTTTGGAGATGAACAATGAAGTGTATTTTGGAAGACTATGTTATCAAATCCTTATTGTATTTGGGTTTCAATATTAGCTTTGTTTATTTTGAGGAATCTTAATGACCGTTATTTATGGAATGGTCAATGATGAACTATGGGTAGTACCATGGAACTTTGAAGATTTAAAACCAGTTTCCATTCCTATGGGATTCTTTCTTTTTGAAGAGGTGTTTTACCTTACCCTTTCTGTTTTTGGGATAATGTTTAAAGATAAAAGAAATAGATAGTTAATCTTTTGTGGATTATGAAGACGACTCTTGTGTTTTGATGAGACCAAGTAGTTTTGAATTCTCATAGTTTAGAGAAAAGATTAGTTTTGGGTAGAAACTTATTAAAGGATGAAACTATACATCAAGATAGGTATATTTTCTTATGTTTTTGTTTTATGTTGTAAATGAATTCCTCAAAATTATGAAAAGGAACGTAAAACAAAAACGTTGTTGGTTTACGTTTCCTACTAGGTAATCGAAGACCGTTTACACACATCAGAAGTTTGGGATTTTCTTATGGTTAACTTTCTCCTAATACTGTTCTCTATCACTCTCCCCCAGAACTTGACCCTTTGTTTTTCTTCAATTTCCATGTTTTCCTACATGGAATCCTAGTGTGGGTTAACTCGGGTGACCTTTGTACTTCCCTTTCTTTCTTTTAAAGTAATAATTTTACTGACTTCTTTTCCGATGTGAGACTTTCAATGAAATTTCAAAACCCAATTTTAAAAATTACGAGGACGCAATTTCTTAAGGGGGGAAGAATGTAACGACCCGAAATTTTGAATAAATCTTGTTTCCTAATTTTATGTGTTATTTTATTTCATTTTTATACTCAACAAAAATGTTTCATTTTATAGCATGATTATAATTAAAATGAGACCGTTGGGTTTAGACGGTTATATGACCATTGTTCAATATGACCGCTGGAAACTAAATGTTTTGATTATTGTCTCTAAATACAAGTAATCTTGGTTAATTATTATAGAAAGAAGATTCGATGGCCTCAACCAGTAGTCTTGGACCGATCGAAGCCCATCTAACAGAACATGGGAAGGAGGTATCACCACTGGGCTTTGCTCTGGACCAATCCCAAGCCAAACTTCATCGTGTGAAGATAGAATGGAATCACCTTTGCGAGAATTTCAAACTGATAGAAATTACTACTCATGCGATGTTAGCCGAGCCTCCCTCAGATTCTCTCACCTTAGCACACCATACACTTAGGTCCTATGCTGGTGTGATAAGGGGCTATGTAAGGAGACCGTAACTGCCTTGTGTAATCCTTTGTTTTAATTAAAAACTGGGATTTCTTCTTATGATGAAGTATATGAATTTTTAAATGACCAGATAAATATAGTATGCATATATTTGATGAATTTTAGAAAAAGGATATTTTAAAAATGATTATGTAAACCTTAAATAATTAAAAATGTGTAATGTTTTTTAAAAAACGGTCTTCTACAATTATGTTCAGTACGAAATTTAGAGTCTAATAAGATCAACTTGATTTTTAATGAATAGTAAATTATGAATAGTGATTTTATGATTAGGATTAGTAATGTGTCCAAATGGATTAGTAATCTCACTTAAAGAAAGTATTAATATAATCAAGGAACCTTGATTAAGTAATGTGATTCAATAAAACGGTTAAATAACAGTTTCATAAATTATTATTCAAGTATTAGTTTTTTTGAGTGAATAGTTTTTTTTAATTAAAAATTTAATTAAAAATATTTAAAAAAATTATTTTTATAAAATGGATTTCATTTTTGAACTCAGAGCACCGATTTTATGTTATGGTAATTTTTGGGGTTTTTTTCTGAAAAAAATGAATTTTCGGTGAATAGTGTATTTATTTAAAAAATAAATTAAAAATATTTAGATAATTATTTTCATAAAATGGAGTTCATTTTTGAAATCAGAGTATTGATATTTGGTTTAGGTGAAATTTTGGGATTATTCTGAGAAAGTTGAATTTTCGATGAATAGTGAAAATACAGTTTTTATGTTACGGGTGTTTAATGACATCATTAAATGATGTATTAAGTTTGTAATCAATATGTTCGACTTATGAATAGTAAGATAACGTATGAGGTGTCCCAAGTGGCCAATACCATGGGAAAATACCATGGGCAAGCCCATGGGTTTGCCAAAACCACTAATGAGGTGTCCCTTGGCCATTAATGCCTTGTCCCCTCACTTTCCCTATAAATATCAAGCCATCCTCTCATCCATTCGACTCCCAACTCTCCCCCAACGAAGTTTTGGTCTCATTACCTCCCAAGGAGTCCTCCCAAGGTGCCCCCAATCCCTCATGGTCCCAACCTTTGAGTTTTAAGAGTTACGTTTTAAGGTACGGGATCCGATCTCTCTCTTTCTTTTCAAGAAATCTCTTTTATGTAATTTCTTTTATGCTCCATGTTCTTATGTTAAAGGGTGTTCTTTTATAATCCTATTACTGAAATTTTCATGTTGACATAATGAGAGATCCCTTCTTACCATCATTATTTCGTTTTATGAAGTTTTAAGTGGCGTCGTTAGGCTGCCGAAATTTTTGTAACAGATTCTTTCTCCCTTCTCATTTTTCAAGATCTATTTTCATGTAAAGTATTTCAAGTTACTTTTTGTTATGTTGGGGTATGATATCTATATCTATCATACTGATCTTTTATGACCATATGACGAGAGACCCCATTTGATCTCTTCAATTCAGTATTTTGAAGTTTAAGTGGCGTCATTAGGCTGCTGAATTTTTAAGTGGTCCTTGCACCTTTCTCCTTTTTCAAAGTTCTAATTCCATGTCAAGTATTGGAAGTTCATTTTTATTATGTTGGGGTATGATCTCTATATCTATCATACTGATCTTTTTCATATGATGAGAGACCCTATTTGATCTCATCAATTCATTTTTGGTTGAAGTTTATGTAACGCTGTTAGGCTGTCGAATTTTCATAAGAGAAATCTTATTTTTTTCCTTTCATATTCTTCATTTCATATGGTATATTTTCAAATTTCATTACCATGTTCTTAAATACCTTATATTCTGTCCCTCTACAGTTTTATGGGTCATTTATGAATGTTTGACCCAAGTCCCCTCTCTTTTCGATGTTTTCTAAAAACCTTGTAACATAGCTGTTATGCTGTAGAATTTTCATCTCAAAATGTCTCTCTCTTTTTCTAAAGATATTTTATATTATTAAGTGAATACTCAAAGCTCTTATTTCTATAGGTGTATTCACATATGTATCAAAATTCTCTATTTTAAATTCTGGGATTTACATACGTGAAACCCGCTTTCCCTTTCCGTGGGTTTAAAGTGACATAAAGATCATCTCTTTAAAGCAGTTTTTAAAACGTTATGATTATGAAATGAAACCCATTTATTTTATGCTATATGGGTTGTTTATGAAATGATTGATGATGATATGTGTGGCTCACATGATAATAAAGACATTTCAAGGGTGCGCCCAGATAGTGCTCCAATGCATTGGGTAAAGACTTAATCTCTAGAGATGACTTTTTAGACTGATACCTTGGTGAATAACCTTGGTAATTTTTTAATGAAACCTTGGGGATGGACCATGGTGAAATGAAATGATTGTCAATATTAAATTTTTTAGCAACATCTTCAAGTTATGAAAATTTTATTTTTATTATGATATGCCTCATGATTTCATTCTCATGCCTTAAAGTTCTTTTCATGACCTTATTGAAGTATCTCAAGTTCACATGTAAAATGTTTCCCTTGTTTCCCTTACTGGGATTTTTGCTCACCCTTTCTTTTGATGTATGTCCCCAGGTTATGTGATGTAGTAATGAACCTAGGATGAACATGAGAGAAGCCTTTCAAGTGTTTTAGAAGAATTTTTTATGTTTTCTTGTTTAATGTTCTTGGTTTCCAAGACACTAAACCTTAAAGATCCTCGGTTTTGTAAAATGTAATGAAAGTTTATGTGATAAAAAGGTGGGATGCTATAGCCATTCCTTCTTCTACGGATGGTTTGGCCAGATGCTCTTCATTCATCATCGTGGCACAAAGTCTCATCTTCTATCATGAAGAACACACCATTCAAGAAGAACTACAGAGGGGTCGGTCCTTGTTTGTTTGTCCTGCACCCTCCACATTAGAGAAGTTGCAAGCAGATCAACAAAAACATGAATGAAGAATGACAAACCATAAAACCATCAGCAGTTTATTATTCCCAAACTCGAAAAAGAAATCTTCCATGGGTCAACTAGGTAAATAGTTGATCTGTGTTCTTTGTTTTAGAAGGGTAGAACATGGGAAACAATCATCACATATAATTAATCCCCTACCTCAGAGATTTGTCGATGGAGGTCACGAGGAAAGAGACGAAGTCATTGGGGATAGATGGATGCTGGTGACTTCATAATTTCCCCAATCGTTGGTTCATTGTCATTGATGAAGTTCCTCATTGTTGTGAGTGTTCTTCATTGGAGAGTGCGTTCTTTGTTGGAGAACATGTTCATTGTTGGAGAGGGTAATCCTCCAAAAGGTTCTCCTCTCCCAATTCCACAAAAATGTGAAAATATCCCCTTATTAATATATGTTTATCAAATTAAATGGTTGGAACAAATAATTATTTGCACAATTAATTATACCATGTTGGAAAAATTAATTGGATCTAATTAATGGGAGGAATGGATTAATGGGGAGTTGAAAGGTTTCTAAACCATTAAGAGGGGTAGGGTGGTCCCCACCCCAAAATTCAAAATTGGGGTTAGTTAAGGTGGTCCTCACCTCTATATATCAACATGGGAGGTTTAGGATCGGGTGGTCCTGACCACCATATCCCATGATGTGGGGTTTCAACAAATAAAATAAAAATGTTGACATTTTTATTTATTTCATTCATTCACAAAAAACAAAAAACTATCTTTCACTCTCGACCCACTGCGGTCAAGGGGAAGGTCTCTTTAAGTGAATACTGGCACTGCGAGTTCATTGGTGCCCTCGACTTTCAATTATGAGCCCCAATTCATAAGTTACAAAAACAAGATCGTATGTTTACTGAAAGTACCAAAAAAGGGTCAGAAAGTCATTCCAGGCACACTGGGCCTCGGAATCACGTGCCATCAATTTTTGTGGACTCGTAAAATTACAAAAACATTTAAAAACAATTACATTGAAATTTTGGGTCTTTACATTCTCCCCACCTCAGGGATTTGTGTCCCTATAATCCATAACTCAAACTAAGATAAAAAGTGGGGGTATTGTGCATGAATCTAACCCTCCCATTCCCATATGCTCCCATAGAGGTTCCCGTGCTGCCAGTGAATGTGCACCAGAGGAATCGACCTACCAAAAAGGACTCGCTCCTGTTGACCCTCAATATCCACTAGAACCTCTGAAAACGTTGCCCCATAGTCGATATCCAGGTCTCCATGGTCGATGATGTGAGATGGGTCATGCACGTATCTCCTCAGCTAAGATACGTGGATGATGTCGTGCACTCGGCACAACTATGGGGGATGTGTTATGCGGTATGCCACATCACCAACTCTGTTGAGGACCTAAAAGGGACCGATGAACCTCTGTGATAGCTTGACGCCCCGACAAAATCTCCACGAACGTCATCAAGGTGAGACACGTAAAATACATGGTGACCATCCTCGAACTCTAGATGTCTTCGTCTCTAGTCGGGATAAGAATTATGCCTGCTCTGTGCTATCTTCATCTACTCCTGGATGATCTGAACCTTCTCTACGAGAGCCCATACCATCTCTGTTCCCAATAGTGCTGACTCCCCTATGACTGTCCAGCACAAATTTGTTCTTCAAGGTCGCCCATAAAACACCTTAAATGGTGCCATTCCAATGGTGGAGTGATTTCTGTTGTTGTATGAAAACTCACCAAAGTAAATTGAACATCCTAGCTATGAATGAAGTTGTGGATGAAAGAACGCAACATGTCCTTGAGGGTCTGAATGGTCCGCTCAGTCTGGCCTTCTTTCAGTGGATGGAAAGTGGTGCTCAATTGAACCTGCATCCCGAAAGTCTCATGAAACCCCTCCATAACTGGGAAGTAAAACGTGTATTACAATTGGAGACAATATATGAGGGTACTCCATGTAGCCACACAATCTATTACACATAGAGTTATCCCAATCTCTCTACTGAACCCTACTCTCTAATCGGTAGGAAGTGGGACAACTTGGTGAGTCTTTCGACGATTATCCAGATAGATTCATGACCTCTGGATGTATACGGAATTACAATGATGAATTCCAGGGATATTTCATCCCACTTCCACTCTGGTACCTCTAAAAGATAAACTAAGCCTCCTGGTACCTGATGCTCTACCTTCACTTGCTCACAAGTGAGGCACTGAGAGACAAACTATGCTACTACTTTCATCATTCTCAGCCACCAAGGCTATCATCAGAGGTCCTGGTACATATTTTCCACTCCTGGATGTACCAGTATATGGGATGTGTGTAACTTGCTTAATACAACCTCCTAAAGTGATACTAGTAACATGGAACGTCCTCCAAGGAGGGAGACGTGCTCCCCACCTTTAGAAAATCTATCATGTGCATGTCCTCTGGATATATGAGCATATCAGGCCTTGTAGTTAGTGTCCCCACACTTCACCTTCCTAACCCACTGAATAAGTGGGGGAGTGACTGTAAAAGGCTGAATAAACGCTGCTCCATCCCGATCGACAAAGGATATCTGCAAAGCGGCCAGCTGCTCCATCGCCTCACCTAGAAACTGTATACCAGTCCTCCTACTGAGTGCATCTGCTAAAACATTCTCATTCAAAGTAGTATAGACTATCTCGAAGTCATAGTCCATTAGGAACTCCTGACAATGTCGCTGTCTCAGGTTCCTATCCTTTTGAGAGAAGATATACCTAAGAATCTTGTAATCATATTAGACTGTAAAACCTTCACCCATCAGATAGTGTGGCCACATATTCAAGGCGAGGACCATAGATACTAACTCCAGGTCATGGGTAACATAGTTCTGCTCATGTTTTCTCGGCTGTTGAGAACCACATGTGACCACTGTTCTCTCTAGCATTAGGACACATCCAAGCCCGGTCCCTGATGCGTTGTAGTAGACTACGTACCCAATTCCCTCCTCCGGAAGCCTCAAGATAGGGGCACTAGTCTGCCTCTGCCTCAACTCCAGAAAACATTGTTGGCATCTCTCCGACCACATGAAGGGTTCCCCTTCTTCATTAATTCTAATAGTGGTGCTGAAACCCTGGAGAAATCTGGCACAAATCTACGGTAGTATCAAGACAAACCCAAGAAACTCCGTACCTCTATCACACTTCAGGGTGGTCCCCAAGAAAGTACCACCTCAATATTCGCTGTATCCGCTGCAACTCTAGCCTCTGAGATGACATTTCCTAGAAAGTGAACCTCTCAGATAATGAAATGGCACTTCAAGAGCTTACCATAACTGGTTCTCTTAGAGTGTGTCCAGTACTACCTACAAATGTTAGCCATGTTCCTACTCTTTAGTCAAGTAGATCAGAATTTCCTCAATGAAGAATATTACAAAGCGATCTAGGTGTGGATGAATGATCCTATTCATGAGCCCCATAAACACTCCTGGAGCATTGGTTATGCCGAATGACATGAACCAAAAATCATAATGGTCATAATAACACATAAAAGTCGTCTCATTTACATCCTCATCTCGTACACTGAGTTGGTGATAGCCTCATCTGAGGTCTATCTTTGAGAACCACCATGCTCCCTTCAGTTAATCAAAGAGATCATCAATCCTCGGAAATGGGTACTTATTCTTCACGGTCACCTAGTTTAGGCACCGATAGTAGACAAAATGTGTCAAGCTCCCACAAGCCTTCTTGGAGAACAAAATTAGGGCTGCCCAAGGAGAAATACTGAGCCGAATGAACCCTTTCCCCTACAATTCCTCAAGCTACACATGCAGCTCAAGAAGCACCACGAGAGCCATCTGATATGCTGGTGTAGAAATCGGTTTCATCCCATGTTAAAAGTCAATGTAAAGGTCCACCTCTCTATGAGGAAAAAATACCCGAAACATCATCAGGGAAGAAATTTTTGTACTGGTCCACCACTAAAAAATAACTCAGACACTCCACATAAACTGCTCCGAGGGTAAGGATATCTAACTTGTAAAGACCCAGAAATTTCAAGGAAATTTTTTTCATAATTTCTTTGGGATTTTAAAAGTGCGCAGTTTCTGACAGCACCTGATTCCGAGGCCCGGTGTGCCCGGAATCAATTTCTGTTGTTTAGCTCGGGTACGTTCATTGAACGAATGACCAGGTTTTTCTAACTTTTGAACCGGTTCTCGGAATCGAAATCCGAGGGCACCGTTGAAACCGCAATGCCAATAATTGCATAAGAAGACCCTTTCTGGAGTTGCCTTTTCTCGGGTAGGGTTGTTAAAAAAATGTATTAATTGAAGAGTAAAATAAAAATTGTGGAACACTTTTTATTTTATTTCTTTTTAAGTGGTTAAATCCAAAGGATGAAAGTTGGGTGGAGCTAACCACCCATGTGAGGGAGTTGTGTGGGACCCACTAAAATCTTAACTCTTGGTAGGATATTAATGAGGTGGGGCCCACATGAGCCCCATCTTTTCAAATTCCCTAAACTCCCTCTTTATGTTGGAAACCCCCATAAATGTGTAAGACACCCACCTCCCCCTCTTTATGACATGTCAACTCTCATAATTAAATTGATTGTTTAATAACATTCAATTAATTTAATTTTGTGTATGAATTTTGACGTTTTGAAAACACATGGCATGTCTTAATCAAATATGCATTCCTTATTTTATTCGGGTGAGAGGTTGTGTGTTAAGATTTTTGGATGAAAATACTCTAAGGTTGAAGAACTTCATCTCCTTCGCGAAGAACACCGAGTCTACGATGAAGAACTTCGTCACCGCAAGGGGAGATCGTCGTGCCGTCTCCTCTCCTCTCCGCAGCCGGTAAGTGACGCCTTTTCCAGAGAATGACGACACACCACATCCTTCATTGGGAAAGCACCAACAACGTTTATAGAGCCTCATTCAGTGATGCCGTCTTCCGCGATGTCAATTTCCCGCGACGATCCTCGTTCGACGACTTCTTTGAGGTAGGGGGTTTTCATCGTTCAAGAATTATCAATTGACACTCTTTCCTTATTTCTTGGACGCATGTTACCAGATTAATGGGAGGGGGTCGGACCGCAAAAATAGGGCCGACCGTCCTCCCCTTTATTGTTGTGTCTTGTTGTGGAATGGAATAGAGGCAACACAGTGTCGTCACACTGCGCGAAAATGAGGGAACCGCGGCCAGAGCGGTCAACGGCGAAGAAGCGCGGCACCTTCACGCTGCTTCAAGTCAAAGAACCCGTGACAGAGGTCGGGCCACGGCAGAGTGGGCGCAGATCCATCGCACCGCACCGAATGAACAAGGGCCACGACATAAGGCCGCGGTGGTCACCAACAGGGGTGGCTGGACTCCCCGGCCGCCGGAGCACCAAGAGCCGGCCTTTTGGCCGAGGTGGAAGACCAGGAGGGAGACCAGAACCGCCGACCACCGACGCATGGAGGGTGGGACCACGGGGTCTCGCGCAGCACAACTGGCCGACATTTACGGCCGGAAAGATCCGGAAAAACCGGGGGTTTGAACCCCCAGTCAGCGCAGCAGGGCAGACCCCGTGGGGTCTGCCGTTCGGTTAGATGGGGGTGGAGGCTCTCCCCCTTTCCATGGTCGCGCAGCGCGCGACGCCCGTGCCAGGCCGGGCCTCCCGCGCTGGGCCGGACCGCGCCGCCCGCGCCGGGCCGGGCCGCCCGCGCCGGGCCGGGCCGCCCGCGCCGGGCCGGGCCAGGCCGCCCGCGCCGGGCCGTGCCAGGCCGCCCGCGCCGGGATGGGCCGTGCGGGCTGGGCCGGGCTACGCCAGCCCAGCCGGACCGTGCCCTACTGTGCCGTACCCGGACCCGGGTCGGGTCGACCCGGTTCGGGCCGACCCAGCGGGTCTCGAGCCGGGTTGGTCCGGGCCCAAAACCCCCTAAAATCGGATAGCTTCGTTCAAAGGCCCATAACATGGGCTACGAACCCCCGATCGAGGCACCGTCAGTTGCGTTGGGATCCTTGGATCACGAAGGTCATTTCTTTATATTTCAATCAAGGTTTAGGTGAACTTTTTGTTTGGCCGGGTTGGTTCTAACACGAAACCAAAAGGGCCCTCGGAGTGGAAACACTTATAACTTGAGCTCCGGATGTCCGATTAACGTGCCGTTGACTTTGTTGGTTTCCTCATAGTGAGACAGAACTTTTTTCTTACTCTGATCGATGATTGGATGTAGTTGGAGTACGGTCGGGTTGGTTTTGACTTAAAAACCAACCGGGCCCCTTGAACAATAAAGCCAATAACTCTCAGACCGGGCGTCCGATTGACGCGCTGTCTGTCGCGTTGACTTCCTATTGTCGAGACTGAACTTTGCGATACATCAAATCAAGTCTACGTGATTGTTGATGTATCGACCCATTGGATCATGGAGAAGTTCCTCCCGGAATGAGCGTGCTGTGTACGAGAAACCTAGAGCTGGTTGCGACTGTGACGACGACGATGATTGTACTGGAATCCTCTGTGGGTTTGACGAGGATGACTACCATACTAGAAACCTCCGTCGGTTCGATGAGGATGACTATAGTATTGGGATCCTCCATGGGTTCGACGAGGATGACTACAGTAATGGGATCCTAAGTGGGTTTGACAAGGATGACTACCGTACTAGGATCCTCCGTGGGTTCGACGAGGATGACAATTGTACTGGGATCCTCTGTGGGTTCGACTACCGTGCTGGGATCCTCCGTGGGTCTGACGACGATGACTACTATACTTGGATCCTCCGTGGGATCAGTAGTGACGACTACTAAACATGGATCCTACGTGGGTTCGGCAAAGGAGATTATTCAGATGCTACATCTAATCATCTCCACCCCTCTTCGTAAATCGATACCTGTGTGAGCTGAGTCTTGAATTTCAATCATTATCTTTGATGTGATTGACTTGATATACTATGTGGATTGGATTATGCTTTCCTGTGTGGATTGGGTCGTACCTTCCTATGTAGATTATGTTTCACTTTCCTAAGTGGACTAGATTGTACTTGAGCTCGTGAGTTGGAGCTGAAATGGATTTGATGACTTAGGTATATGTATGGGCGTATACCTAAGTAGAGTTGGATGATACTTCGTGACTGTATCTTTTCTTATTGGTTTATCCTATGTAGATTCAGGGAGACCTTCGGGGGTCTCGGGGTCCCTATTGAGTATAGTATACTCACCCTTGCACAGGCTTCGCCCACACAACGTTGTGTTGGTTGCAGACTATAGACATCACTGATCGTGGTTGAGGCTTGTAGAGCAGGATGGTACTCGGAGGAGGATCTCACAATGAGTCAGTGCCCGGAGGTGGATATCACGTCGAGTCAGTGCCCAGAGGTGGATTTCACAATGAGTCGGTACCCAGAGGAGACAGATGGACATGGAGTGCTGAGGAAGAGATCTGTACCTACCCTTCAGGTAGGAAGCTGGAGGATAACCCAAGAGCAGCTTGTCACCTTTCAGATGTTGTCTTTTATGTTGTACTTTACTTTCAGTTGTAGCTGTACCTTTCTTTTGGGCATGTATTTCTGGCCCCTTGTACTTTCAGCACGTTTGATTTATAGTTTACTTAGTGTTTACTTCTTCTTTCTTACTCTGTGGTGATTCCTTTCTTACATAAAGGAAGTTCCTACCCTTATTTCGGGTTTTATGCCTTTGGTGCTAGTCGCCAGCCCCTGGCCTATGGAAGGCGGGCTTGGGGTAGTCACGACATGGGTCCCGAGGATGTGTCATGACAAATTGGTATCAGAGGAGTTCAGTTCTACCGCAGAACTCAGAACTCTGATCTTTCTTCTATGGGAAGAAATAATGTTAAGGGTATTGAGTGTGGTTATCAGTCCATGGAGTCCAGTGTTTGTGCGGCGGCCGACGTATCCATACACCAGAACCCTGACTTCTGATTTCCGACTCAGTGCACAAAAACATTGATTGCATGTGTGTTTCAAAGTTTTCTTTGTGATTACTTTATGTCATCTCACCAGGTATAAATCTTTGGCCATGCCACACCTATTCAGGATGTCTCCACGCAGTCAGTCAGTTGGAGTTCCAAGAGAGTACTCGATGACGGCCCACCGAGCAACGAGACTCCGGTGCAGGGCCATCTTTCTATGTTGGAACCTAGGGTGGTGTACCAGCAGCACCACCACCTGTTAGGCAGAAGATTCCTCCAGTTGTACTAGTGGATGGTGCATGCTGATAGAGCGCGTTGCATAAGTTCCAGTAGTAGAGGCCTCCGAGGTTATGATGTGAGACAGATTCTCAGGCAGCAGTGGACTGGAAAGAGGCGATTGCTAGAGTTATACGCCTAGTTTAGACACTAGTAGAGTGGATGGTGGACTTAGCTACTTGTGATTCCCAGTGAGTGACCATGAGGTTGGTCTGTATAGTTAAGAGGCTTCAGTATGTGGAACGATTCCTGAGATAGTAACTTTGGGTAGTGTGTCAGCTACATCACTACCTGTTGGTCAGCAGACACTATCGGTGGTACTAGTAGAGGACACTTGTAGGCTTAGTGCCTTACATGTTTCGGCACTAGATATCCTTCAAGTTCCAAGGTATGACTGACTCATAGGTGGTTGAGAGTCTTATAGAGCTTATACAGCTTTAGCAGGATGACCTGCCGGTAAGCTAAGAATTCATTGGGTCATACCAAACCATTCCTGGTACTCGATGACTACGATGCGATCGGTGCTTTAGGGCTCGGACTTCTGATTGAGGTGTGTCTAAAGGATATCTGAGCCAGATATTCTTTCTCTATGCATTCCTACTTATTCTAGGGTACTAGAGAGAACCTTTGTGGTTGATAATTCTTTGGATGAGTGGATGCAGCCAGTTAAGGTTAGCAGTGGGAAGCAGGAAACTGGCGCCAGTCTCGGAGACTTGGGCGTGTAAAATGTTTGATGTAGAGGAAGTAAAAAGGATAGATGAATCTGCAAGGTAGTAGATGTGGAGGCAGATCTGTGAGAGAAGCATGGGGTGGTGAACATTTTTACATGTTGCAACCACCCACCTTTGTAATCCTCAGTAGGCTCAGGGAGCTGGAGGGAAGGGGAAAGAGTAGCTGCATGCGCTCAAAGAGTGTGACCGAAAGGCTATAAGGATGATTCTAAGTACAAACTGTGTCTTCTACTATCTGCTGTAACAACAGACATCTATACGAATCATCCCTTACTTCCATGAATCTTTTCCCAGACCTAGAGTTTCCGGTTAAGCTGTTGACTTGACCCTCACGTCTGAAGATACCATTGGGAGGAGACTCGATAATCACACTTACACCGATGGTGTGATCTGACCCTTGAGGCTAGAGTTTCGGTTGGAACCTCTTGGTGGCAGCGTCGAGGCCTTACGACATTTTTTTGAGTATGGACTGGGCAATCACAGTTCATGTACAAATTGACGGTATTAGGCAAACATCGGGATGGGATTTCCTTGGTCAGAGAAAAGGAAACCCTAGGCAGCACAAGATAAACACATGCATATGTGGGTGTATCCGATCACTCTTGGGTCGACCAACCTTACCCTCATGGCTGTAGGAGTTTTGAGTTTCAGTTCTCATAAGGAAATGGAGGCCTCTAGAGTTCGAGGATGGCGACCACGCTCTTATACGGGTCTCACCTCGACGAGGTTTACGGAGATGTAGCTGAGGCAGTGAGTTATCTCCGAGGGACAACATGCCTTTCTAGGTCCTCAGAAGGGTAAGAGAGGTGGTTTACCGCTTGACCTTTCCACCTCAGTTGCACCGGGTGCATGATGTCATCCACGTATCTCAGCTAAAGAGATACGTGCATGACCCTTCACACATCATGAACCGCATGGAGTTGGACGTCGATGACGAGGTAACATTCATAGAGGTTCTAGTGGATAATAAGGATCGATTGGATCAGGTCCTACGTGGACGGTCGATTCCTCTGGTGCGCATTCACTTGCAGCACAGGAACCTCCAGGAGAGCACATGGGAGCGGAAGGCTCAGTTGCGTGCTCAATACCACTTTTGTTTCCCTAGTTTGTGTTATAGCTTTACGAGGATGTAAATCCCTGAGATGAGAGTATTTTAAAGTCCCAGAAATTTCAAGGAATTTTTTTTCTCAATTTCTTTGGTATTTTACGAATGCGCAGTTACAGACAACACCTGATTCCGAGGCCTGGTGTACCCAGAATCAATTTTCGAAGTTTAGCTCGGGTACGTTCAGTGAATGAGAGCGAGCGGGTTTTTATAACATTTGAACCGGTGCTCAGAATTTAAATCTGAGGGCACCGTTGAAACTGAAATACTGATAATTGTCTAAGAAGACCCTTTCTGGAGTTCTGTTTTCTCGAGTCGGGTTGCTAAAAAAATAGATTAATTGAAGAGTAAAATTAAAATTGTGGAAGACTTTTTATTTTATTTCCTTTTAAGTGGTTAAATTCTAAGGATGTATGTTGGGTGGAGCTAAGAACCCATGTGAGGGAGTTGTGTGGGACCCAATAAAATCTTAACTCTTGGTAGGATATTAGTGAGGTGGGGCACACACGAGCCACATAACTTCAAATTTCCTAAACTCCCTCTTTATGTTGGCAACCCCCCATCAATGTGTAACACACCCACCTCCCCCACTTTATGACATGTCAAATCTCACAATTAAATAGATTGTTTAATGACATTCAATTAATTTAATTTTGTGTTTGAATTTTTATGTTTTAAAAACGCATGGCATGTGTTAATAATATAAGAGTTCCTTATTTTATTCGGGTGGTAGGTTGTGTGTTGATATTTTGGGAAGAAAAAACTCTAAGGTTGAATAACATCATCTCCTTCGCGAGGAACGCTGAGTCTACGACGAAGAACTCCGTCACCACAAGTGGAGATCGTTGTGCCGTCTCCTCTCATCTCCACAGCTGGTGATTGACGCCTTTTCCAGAGAACGACGACGTGCCACATCCTTCATCTGGCGAGCACCGACAACGTTTACGAAGCCTCATTCCGTGACGCCGTCTTCCACGACGTCAATTTCCTGCAACGATCCTCGTTCGACGACTTCTTTGAGGTAGTGGTTTTTAATAATTCAAAAATTATCAATTGAAGATCTTTCTTATTTCATGGAAGCATGTTATCGGATTAACAGGAGGGGGCTGGACCACACAAACACGGCCGACCCTCCTCCCCTTTGTTGATGTGTCTTATTGCGGAATGGAACGGAGGCAACGCAGTGCTGTCGCACCGCGTGGAAACGAGGGAACCGCAGCCGGAGCAGGCCGCAGCAAAGAAGCGCAGGGCAGTCGCACGGTGCTGAAGTCGAAGAACCGACAGCCAAGGTCGGGCCACGACGGAGGGGGCACGGTGCCGTCGCGATGGCGCCAGATGAAAAAGTGTCGTGGCCTAAGGCCGCGGTGGTCACCAATAGGGGCGGCCAGACTGCCCGGCCGCCGGAGCACTGAGAGCCGCTTTCTTTCGGCCGTGGCGGAATACCAAGAGAGAGGCCGGAACTGCCGGCCGCCGGCGCATGGAGGGCGGGACCGTGGGGTCCTGCGCGACACAACATGCCTACTTTTACGGCCGACCAGATATGGAAAAACCGGGGGTTTGAACCTCCAGTCAGCACATCAGGGCGGACCCCGTGGGGTCTGCCGTTCGGTTCGAAGGGGGTGGCGGCTCCCCCCTTTCCACATTCGTGCGGCGCGCGGCGCCCGTGCCGGGACGGACGGGCTGCGCCGTGCCGGCCGGGCAGGGCCGCCCGCGCCGTGTCGGGTCCACTTCTCGGGCCGCCCCGCACCGGCTGGGCCGGGCCACGTAATTCGGGCCATGCCGCGCCCTAGTGGGCCGGACCTGGACCTGGGTCGGGTCGACCCGGTTCGGGCCGGGATGGTCCGGGCCCAAAACCCCCTAAAATTGGACAGCTTTGTTCAAAGGCCCATAACATGGGCTACAGAACTCCAATCGACGCACCATCAGTTACGTTGGGATCCTTGGATTGTGACGATCGTTTCATTATATTACACTCAAAGTTTCGGAGAACTTTTTGTATGGCTGGGTTGGTTCGAACACGAAACCAACTGGGCCCTCGGAGCGGAAACACTAATAACTTGAGTTTCGGACGTCCGATTGACGTACCGTCGACTTTGTTGGTTTCCTCTTAGTGATATGTATATTTTGGATTAATCCACTCAATTTTTGGACATATTTGGAGTATGTTCAGGTTGGTTATGACTTAAAACCCAACCGGGCCCCTGGAACGAAAAAGCCAATAACTCTCTGACCGGGCGTCCGATTGACGCGCCGTCTTTCGCGTTGAGTTACTATGGTCGAGACAGAACATTGTGATACATCAACTCAGGTCTACGTGAAATTTGATGTATCGAACCCTTGGATCTTGGAGAGGATCCTCCCAGAACGAGCGTGCTGTGTGTGGGAATCCAAGAGCTGGCTGCGACTATGACGATGACGATGATTGTACTGGAATCCTCCGTGGGTTCAACGAGGACGACTACCGTACTGGGATCCTCCGTGGGTTCGACGAGGATGACTACCCTACTGGGATACTCCCTAGGTTCGACAGGGAAGACTACCATACTGGGATTCTCCGTGGGTTCGATGAGGACGACTACCGTTCTGGGATCCTCCGTGGGTTCGATGAGGACGACTATTGTACTAGGATCCTCCGTGGGTTCGACTACCGTGCTGGGATCCTCCGTGGGTTCGACGATGATGACTACTATACTTGGATCCTCCGTGGTTTCGGCAGCGACGACTAATATACTTGGATCCTACGTGGGTTCGGCAGAGGAGATGATTCAGAGGGTACATCTAATCATCTCCACCCTCTTCGTAAATGGATACCTGTGTGAGTTGAGTCTTGACTTTCAATCATTATCTTCGATGTGATTGACTTGATATCCGATGTGGATTGGATTATGATTTCCTGTGTGTATTGGGTCGTACCTTCCTGTGTGGATTATGTTTTACTTTCCTGAGTGAACTAGATTGTACTTGAGCTCGTGAGTTGGAGCTGAACTGGATTTGATGACTTAGGTATATGTATGGTCATATACATAAGTAGAGTTGGATGATACTTCGTGATTGTTTCTTTTCATTTTGGTTTATCCTTTGTGGATTTGGGGAGACCTTTGGGGGTCTCGGGGTCCCTACTGAGTATCTCATTCTCACCCCTGCACGGGCTTTTCCCGCACTACGTTGTGTTGGTTACAGACGACGAACATCACTAATGGTGGTTGAGGCTTGTAGAGCTGGACGGTACCCGAAGGACGATCTCACGACGAGTTGGTGCTCGGAGGTGGATATCACATCGAGTCAGTGCCCATAGGTGGATTTCACGATGAGTCGATACCCGGAGGAGACGGACGAACGTGGAGTGCTAAGGAGTAGATCTGTAACTACCCTTAAAGTAGGAAGCTGAAGGACGATCCATGAGAGGTTTGTCACCTTTCAGCAGTTTTCCTTTGAGTTTTACTTTACTTTCAGTTGTTGCTTTACCTTTGTTTTTGGCTTGTATTTATTGCCCCTTGTACTTTTAGCATGTTTATTTTAGAGTTTACTTAGTATTTACTTCTTCTTGCTTACTCTGTGGTGATTCATTTCTTACATAAAGGCAATGCCTTCCCTTATATCGGGTTTTACGCCTTTGGTGCTAGTCGCCAGCCCCTGGCCTATGGAAGGCGGGCTTGGGGTAGTCACAACACGGGTCCAGAGGATGGGTCGTGACACAACTAATGAGTGATCAGATGCACTCTCCTCCGGGTAAGTCAATCATGTGCTACAAAGGCTCCCTTCTCACAGGTGAAGGTAATCTGGGTCCCATCTATGTGGAAACACCACACATTGTGCCTAATACAGTCAATATAAGCATGGAATGTAGAATACCAGTTCATACCCAAGAGGAAATCGTAAGGCCTCAACACCATTACTAGGAGATCATAGCCGGAGCTCTCACCACCTAGAGTAAACTATCACTGTTGGAACTAGTGTGTAATCATTGAGTCCACTCTCGTAGGAGTCTCTAGACATAAGGATTGATCCAATGAATCCTTTGGAATCTCCGACCTTCGAACGAGGGCATTGGAAATAAAATAATGACTGTAACCTATGTATATAAATACTGAAACTAAGGTGGTGTTGACACAAATCGTACCTCATATCATCTCTGGAGCGCCATGATCACAGGCCTCAGCTGCCTGAAGCTCAGCTCGCCCATGTCCTCCTACTCCCTGTGGTCGGGTGTGGACCACCAGGTGGTGGTGGCAGTAAAATCTTGAATCCTCTCCCATTGCTATCTGCACGACCAAATCCTCTCCCACGTCTACCTTCTCCCTATGGACTTCCTCGGTTGAACCTCTATCATTGAATAGGCGGTCCTTCGACTATCTGCTATTTATCCGTATGATGGGTCGGACAGTCCCGAGCCATGTGACCCTGCCCACCGCATGCGAAACTCCTGCCACTCCTGGCATGAGTAGCTCAAACTTGAGAACCCTACATAACCCACCCTGAATCCTATGGTCGCCCACCTGTAGGTCTTGTCCTCTTGACATCTGCGACATCTATCTTCAACCAGATGAATAAGACTCAGCTACATGATGAAAGGTGGTGGGTCTCGCTACTGGTGATTTCTCATCAAGGAAAATCTCCACTAAGAGGTCTCTCTCTAACACCCCTTGTTTGCATCGGGATACTAAGGGAAGTCATCAAAGCCCTGATCTCACAACAGAATCAATGCTTTAATGTTCGGGTTCTGAAGAATGAGTCATGCACCATATCAGTGGAGTAGCGTGAGAGGTCAGTGAAACTTGCAGATTATTGATCCATAGTCATGCTTCCCTATTATAGATGAATAATCTCCATGTATACGCACTGTACGAAGAGTCGATGGAACAATCTCTGCCTGAAACAGGCTCACGAAGTCTTCCAAGAGAGGCCTCACCTCATCGTTAACTTGGAGAATCATGTTCTACCATCTTCCTGCTTCATCCTGTAGAAGGCTGGCAGCAAGGATCACCATGAAATCAGCTGGTGTCCCTACCTATCGGAAGACTCTCACAACGGACTCCAGTCAATCCTCAGCCACTTGTAGGTCCATCTCTCACCTGAACCTGTATGGCCTCTGGCGCGGGAACCCATGCAACATGATCAAGTGGTGTGTAAACTCTACTTCTTTGGCTGCTGGCATCAGTGGCCTAATGGGTAATGGTACCGCTGGTGCCTCCGCTAGTGCCCCTACTAGAAGAGGTACCTGCACTGAGGCCTTGTCAGTCGGTGGGCTATCAGTGTGTACTATATTTGGAACCCTAGATGGCTATCTGTGTAGATACATCCTGAAAAGAAACAGGTGCACCATGGTCCAAAAGTTATACCTGGCGAGCTGACTCAATGAGATCACAAAGAAAACTCTTAAAACACACACACAATCAGTGTTTTCATGCACTGAGTTAGAAATTAGAAGTCATGGGCCTGGTGTATGCATACGTCAGCTTCCACACCAACACTCAATTCCCTAAACTTATAACCACACTCACTACACCTAACACTATTTCCATTAAGAAGAAAGATCAGAGTCTTATGTTCTACGGTTGAACTGAATACTCTAATAAAATTTTTTCATGACCCGCACCTCGGGGCATGTGCCAAAACTACCCCTAGCCTTCCTTCCATTGGCCAAGGGATGTCGACTAGTTGCAGAAGGAGTATTCCATATAATCGGGAATGAATTTCCTTTATAACCTCTAAACACATGATACCAAGAACACAAAAAGATATGAACACAAGTCAACTTTTTAGAAAAAAGAGTGCAAAAAGTAAAAAGGGGCCGGAATACAAGCCCAACAGTAATAGTACAAGTACAACTGAGGAAAAACAAAGGCAGCTACTGGGCCGTCCTTTGAGGTTCCTACATGGAGGGTAGATACATATCACATCCTTAGCACTCCACGTCCGCCCGTCTCTTCCACGTATTGTCACACTGTATGGTCCACCTCCATGCCCCGTCTAGCCCTGGTACCCTCAACCTCGATTAGCCCTGTCTGTCGTCTACACCAAACACAACATACTGCAGGCATTACCAATGCAAGGGTGAGTATAATGATACTTAGTAGGGACCCTGAGACCCTCAAGGTCTCATAAAGTCCACCAAGGATAAACTGCAAGGCATGAAATCAACTAACAACCCTACTAAGGTATATTCCCATACATATACCTATGTTATCAAGTACACCAATCATAATCATGAAGAAAACATAGGGTCCAACTCAAATCCCAAATCTCAAATGTTCCACAAAAGAAATAATACCACGAAGTTAAGTACCGCACAAGTACGCCACACAGAAGAATACCACCAAGGAATTACCATTAAGGAAAGTACCACATATTACATAATCATATCACACTAGGTATAAATTAGGTTCATTAGTTGAGATTATTAGATGTAACTACTCAATCACCTTACTCTGTATGAGGCACTGCTGTTGACCCGCATAGGATCACTCGATCTTACCCACAGAGGATCGGAAGATGCTGACCAACACATGATTTCTCTGTGCTGACACACATAGGATCACTCAGTGCTAACCCACAAAGGATCTCTCGGTGCTAACCCACACAGGATCTCTAGGTGCAGAACCACACTTGATCACTATTAATTCTTTACGTCATTTTTATCTACTAGGTTCCCTCACCAAGATTGCTCGTCTCCGGGAGGGTCTTCTCTTCAACCCATTGGTCGATACACCAACTGATAAGAAGTACCAAGAAGAAGTATAAAAAATAACCGACACATCATATGGGTTTCAACTCAATAGATGATGCGTCAATCAGACGACCGATATAAGAGTTATTAGCCTATTAGTCCTGAGAGCCAGGTTGAATTCTTGCTCAATCCAACCCTACCATACAGCAACATTATCAAAATATCTAGTGTGGTATAATCAAAGAGAACGTCTCGCTCCAAGGATTCCAGAGCCGTTGACGGTTCATAAATCAGATGCATGATGCCAATGTTATGGCCAGTAGAGCAAAAAGTTTGAACATGGCCTGGGTCTGATCTGACCTGACCCGCTGGGTCAGGTCCAACGCGCTGGGTCCGACACAGCCCGCACTGGGTGGCGCAGAGGCCACGAGGTCGGCACGAGGCCATGGGGGGTAGCGAGAAAATGGGGTGGGGGGGGGGTGAGGACGTGAGGTGGTGGGGCCGCACAGCAGCGAGGTCACGACGGTTGCGAAGGCTGCGGGGGTCTCATGGGATGAGAGATCCCGTAGTGGCTGCAAAGGACGTGGGGTGGCGTGGAGGGCCGCACAGCAGCGAGGCTGAGGGGGCGGTGGAGGGCCATGAGGGCAGTGAAACCCATGGGGCCGCGGAGGCCTCGAGGGCCGCCAAGGCCGCGAGGGCGGTGTGAGGCTGTAGAGGCCGCGAGGTGGCAAGGCCATGGGGCAGCACCAAGGGATGTGAGGCGACGTGGTCGTGGGCTGGTGCAGAGGGACGCGGGGAGGCATGGAGGGCCACGGGTGGGTACGAAGGGCCACATGGTGGTGAGGGGGAAGAGTACGTGGGGTGGTAGAGGTCGTGTTTCGGTCGTGCGCCGCACCTTCACCGGTGGCTTGTTTGGCCAGCCGTTCTTCCTTCGACATCATGGTACAAAGCCGACATCCTCCATCCGGAAAAACACACCATTCAAGAATAATGGAGGAGGGGTCAGGCCATGTTTTTTTGGCCCACACCCTCCATGTTTATAACATCCCGCCTTTTTATAACATAACTTTTCATTACATTTTACAAAACTGAGGATGTTTAAGTTTTAGTGTCTTGGAAACCAGTAACATAAAACATGAAAACATAAAACATTTTCTTAAACATTTGAAAGGATTCTCCATATGTTAATCCTAGGTTCATTACTGAATCTCATAACCTGGGGACATACATCAAAATAAAGGGTGAGAAGAAGTCCCAGTAAGGGAATCAAGGGGAAACATTTAACATGTGAACTTGAGATACATCAACACTGTAATGAAAAAGAACTTTAAGGCATGAGAAAGAAATCAGGAGGCATATCATAATAAAAATAACGTATTTAATAACTTGAATATGTGGTTACAACATTTGATATTGAAAAAAATTTCCATTTCACCAATGTCCATCCCCAAGGTGTCATTAAAAATTACCAACGTTATTCACCAAGGTGTCGTTAAAAATGGAAATCTCTAGTGATTAAGTCTTTACCCAATGAATTGGAGCGCTATCAGGGTGAACCCTTAATTTTTCTTTATTATAATGTGAGCCAAATATATAATCTTCAATCATTTCATAAACAAACCATATATCATAAACTAAATGGGTTTCATTTCATAATCATAACATTTTAAAAACTGCTTTAGAGACATGATCTTTATGTCATTTAAACCCACGGAAAGGGAAAGAGGGTATCATTTATGTAAATCCCGGAATTTAAAATAGAAAATTTTGGTATATATGTGAATACCCATTTAGAATAAATATCTTTGAGTATTCACTTAATAAAATAAATTAATTTTAGAATAAGAGAGAGACATTTTGAGACGGAAATTCTGCAGCATAATGACTATGTTGCGAGGTTTTGGAAAACACTGAAAAGAGAGGGGACATGGGTCACCCACTCATAAATGATCCATAAAACAGTAGGGGTATAGAATATAATGTATTTAAGATCATGTTAACTAAATTTGAAAGATATAACATATGAAATGAACAACGTGAAAGGAAGACAAAAATAAGATTTCTTTTATGAAAATTTGGCAGCCTAACGGCGTCACTTAAACATTAAAAAATGAATTGACGAGATAAAATAGGGTCTATAATAATATGAACATAAAAGATAAGTATGATAGATATAAATATTATACCCCAATGTAAATAAAAATAACTTTAAAGACTTGACATAAAAGTAGAACTTTGAAAAATGAGAATGGTGAACGAATCCCTTAAAAAATCTGCAGCTTAACGACGTCACTTAAACGTCAACAAAAATGAATTGATGAGATCAAAATAGGATCTCTAATCATATGAACATAAAAGATCAGTATGATAGATATAGAGATCATACACCAACATAATAAAAAGTAACTTCAAATACTTGACATGAAAGTAGAACTTTGAAAAATGAGAAAGGTGAACGAATCCCATAAATATTCGGCAGCCTAACGGCGCCACTTAAACTTTCTTAAAATGAATTGATGAGAGTTAGAGGGGGTATCTCATCATATGAACATGAAAATGGAAGTAATTGGAATATAAAAGAACATCCTACAACATAAGATCATGGAGCATAAAAGAAATTACATAAAAGAGATTACTTGAAAAGAAAGAGAGAGGTAGGATCCATTACCTTAAACATAACTCTTAAAACTCGATGGTTGGGACCTTGAGGGCTTGGGGGCACCTTGGGAGGACTCCTTAGGAGGTAATTAGACCAGAGCTTCGTTGGGGGAGAGTTGGGAGTGAAAAATATAGGAGGTAAGGGTTGATATTTATAGGGAAAGTGAGGGGACAAGGCATTAATGGCCAAGGGATCCCTCATTGATGGTTTTGGCAAAACCATGGGCTTGCCCATGGTATTTTCCTATGGTATTGGCCACTTGGGACACCTCATAACTTATAATACTATTCATAAGTCGACCATATTTATTACATACTTAATACATCATTTAATGATGTCATTAAACACCCGTAACTTAAATACTGTATTTTCACTATTCATCCAAAATTCAACTTTCTCAGAAAAAATCCCAAAATTTCAACTTAACCAAAAATCGATGCTATGATTTAAAAAATGAACTCCATTTTATAAAAATAATTTTTAAATATTTTTAATTTAATTTTTAAATAAAAACACTATTCACCGAAAATTCATTTTTTTCAGAAAAATCCCAAAAAACATCCTTAGAATAATATCAATGTTGTGAATTCAAAAATAAAGTCCATTTTATAAAAATAATTTTCTAAATATTTTTAATTTAATTTTTAATTAAAAAACAAAATTCACCTGAAAAAAACTAATACTTGACTAATAATTTCTGAAATAGTTATTTACCTATTTTATTGAATCACATTACTTAATCAAGGTTCCCAGATTATATTAATACTTTCTTTAAGTGAGATTACTAATCCATTTGGTCACATTACTAATCCTACGAATAAAATCACTATTCATAATTTACAATTCATCAAAAATTAAGTTGATCTTATTAGACACTAAATTTCATACTGAACATAATTGTAGAAGACCATTTTTTTGAAAATCATTACACATTTTTAATTATTTAAGGTTTACATAAACATTTTTAAAATATCCCTTCTCTAAAATTCATCAAAAATATTCATACTGTATTTATCCGGACATTTGAAAATTCATAAACTTCATCATAAGAAGAAATTAAAATTTTTATTTAAAAAAAAGGATTACACAAGGCAGTTACTGTCTCCTTATATGGACCCTTATACCCCCAGCATAGGACCTAAGTGTAAGGTGTGCTAAGGTGAGAGAATCTGATGGTGGCTCAACCAATATTGAATGAGTAGAAATTTCTATCAGTTTGAACTTCTCGCGAAGGCGATTCCGTTCTAGCTTCACATGATGATGTTCGACTTGGGTTTGGTCTAGAGCATAGCCCAGTGGTGCTACCTCCTTCCCAAGTTCTGTTAGATGGGCTTCGATTGGCCCGAGACTACTGGACGAGGCCATCAAATATTCTTTCTATATTAATTAAACAAGATCACTTGTATTTAGAGACAATAATCGCAACATTTTTTTTCGAAAGGTTATACTGACTATTAGTCATATAATAGTCAAAACCCAACAGTCTCATTTTAATTATACTCATGTTATCAAATGAAACAGTTTTGTTGAGTATGAAATAAAATAACACATAAAATTTAGGAAACAAAATTTATTCAAAATTTTGGGTCATTACAATCTTCCCCCCTTGAGAAATTACGTCCTCGCAATTTTAAATTTTGGCTTGGAAATTTCGTTGAAAGTACAACATCAGAAAACGAGTCAGTAAAAATATTACTTCAAAAGAAAGAAAGGGAAGTACAAAGGTCACCCAAGTTAACCCATACTAGGATTCCATATAGGAAAACATGGATAAGGAAGAGAAAACAAAGGATCAAGTTCTGAGGGAGAGTGATTGAAAACATGATTAGGAGAAAGTTAACCCCAAGAAAATCACAAACTTATGATGTGTGTAAATGGTCTTTGATTACCCAATAGGAAACGTAAACCAACAATGTTTTTGTTCTACGTTCCTTTTCATAATTTTGAGTAATTCATTTACTACATAGAAAAAAACATAAGGAAATATACCCACCTTCAAATATATTTTCATCCTTTAATAATTTTCTACCAAAACAAATATTTTCTCCAAACGATGAGCATTCAAAAACACTTGGTCTCATCAAAACACAAGAATCGTCTTCTTGAGAGTCACGTATTCCACAAAAGATTAACTATCAATTTCTTCTATCTTTAAAAATTATCCAAAAAACAAAAAGGGTAAGATAAAAAAACTCTTCAAAAAGATATAATCCCATAGGACGGGAAACTACTTTTAAATCTTCAATGTTCCATGGTACTACCCAAAGTTCATCATAGATCATTCCATAAATAACTGTCCTTAAAATTCCTCAAAATAAACTAAACTAAGATTGAAACCCAATTATAATAATGATCTCATAACATAGTCTTCGAAGATAGTCTTTATCGTTCATATCAAAACAACATCAACCAATCTTATCATCTTATAAAAAAAGTAACTAACCTAATCACATTTTCCCCAAGATAGGTTAATCATTTCCATATGTAACCTAAATTACTATAAGTTCACCTTAAATTCATTGATTCTTCATAATATAAGTCAACCTTTACTCCTCAAATAAAATACCATATTAATCTATTTACCTCGATCAAATATGGTTCCCAAAATAGTGAATGTCTTCCAAAATAATAATCATCTTTTAATCCCCTAATCACCTTTTTTTAAAGAAGAAAATATCCACTACATCATCATGTGGTACATAACAATAGATGTTTTCCTTAATGATATAAAATCATCTTAGGTAGTGACTCGATGGTCTTAGAAAACATAAAATATATGCTCATATATCACGAACTAAAATACAACATGACATAGACAATTATTGCGAAGAAGTTATATGTACTTCAGTCATCATGATCCATCTCAGCATAGGACTTTCATTGTTCCCTTGTCCTCTAAGATTGTTGATGCTCATCATGCTTCTCATCCATTCCAAGAGAGCATTTCCTTGGATAATGTCTAACTTCTCCACATTTAGGACATCTAAATGTATAAGGTACATTAGATCAAACCTTATCTCCATTCATCACATTATCCATTTTTTTAAAGCAATTGGATAATTTATGCCCTATCTTCCCACACATAAAACAACTCTTGGTTCCTTTGTGACATTCTCCTTGGTGCCTCTTCACACATATTTTGAAAAAAAGAAATTGGGTCTTCTTTCCCTTATCAACTTTATCAGATGAACATCCTTGAGACTTTGTCTTCTTCTTCCTTGATGAATTTGGGCATTCAACTAGGTGCCAATTATTAATTGTAATTTTTGATAGCTAGTTTGGAATAATCACAATATTTTCAACTTGATATTTCTTCATCTTTGTCACATTAATAGGGAAATCATCACATTTCCTATCACATTGGTTGTTGGGACATGTTCTTCCATTTCTCTCCAGTAACTTAGAAAAGAAAGTATAATTTGGGGGCTTAAATACATATCCAATAATCATGAAAAGGAAACTTAAAGAATAGAAGGATAAACTTGTAGAATAAAGGTATAACCTAACTAGTGATCCCCAAGGTTCCAATCTTGGTTATCCATGATAATATATTCTTATGTAAATATTTATTTTATTTTATCATTGTTCCTTTGATAATGGTTCATACTAAGCTTATGAATTTACCCAAGCATATCCCCCGGGAGTGTCGTAACCAAGAGTGCAGCACGGCCCATTGTTGTGTTCCAGTTCCCGTTCAAGTCTCATTCAAAGTGGTGTTTTTGGATTTTACACCTATGTACATCTGTGCCAGAGCCACCTCTACCTACTCGTATCTAGACAGGGATGTATTTTCTTGGAAATCCCTTACTGAATACCCACCAAAATACCAGGAAGATTTACTATATTTAAAATTTTCTATAGGGTTATTCATAGAGTTTTTATATCATAATTTCCAAAAATAACTAAACCATCCTTTGATACTAACTATAACATCCCGCCTTTTTATAACATAACTTTTCATTACATTTTACAAAACCGAGGATCTTTAAAGTTTAGTTCCTTGGAAACCAGGAACTTAAAACATGAAAACATAAAACATTCTTCTTAAAAACTTGAAAGGCTTATACTTATGTTCATCCTAGGTTCATTACTGCATCTCATAACCTGGGGACATACATCAAAAGAAAGGGTGAGCAGAAGGCCCATTAAGGGAAACAAGGGGAAACATTTAACATGTGAACTTGAGATACATCAACAATGTCATGAAAAAGAACTTTATGGCATGTGAAAAAAATCATGAGGCATATCATAATAAAAATAACGTATTTCATAACTTGAAGATGTGTCTACAACATTTAATATTGAAAATCATTTCCTTTTCACCAAGGTCCATCCCCAAGGTTTCATTAAAAATTACCAAGGTTATTCACCAAGGAGTCGTTAAAAATGGTCATCTCTAGAGATTAAGTCTTTACCCAATGCATTGGAGCGCTATCAGGGCACACCCTTAATTTTTCTTTATTATCATGTGAGCCACATATATCATCATCAATAATTTCATAAACATCTAATATAGCATAAATGAAATGGTTTTTATTTCATAATCATAACATTTTAAAAACTGCTTTAAAGACATGATCTTTATTTCACTTTAAACCCACAGAAAGGGAAAGAGGGTATCATTTATGTAAATACCATAATTTAAAATAGAACATTTTGGTATATATGTGAATAAACGTTTAGAAGAAATATCTTTGAGTATTCAATTAATAAAATAAATTAATTTGAGAATAAGAGAGAGACATTTTGAGACGGAAATTCTGCAGCATAACGACTATGTTACGAGGTTTTAGAAAACATTGAAAAGAGAAGGGACATGGGTCACCCACTCATAAATGATCCATAAAACAGTAGGGGGGAAGAATATAATGGATTTAAGAACATGGTAATGAAATTTTAATGATATACCATATGAAATGAAGAACATGAAAGGAAGACAAAAATAAGATTTCTCTTATGAAAATTCGGTAGCCTAATGACGTCACTTAAACATTAAAAAAATGAATTGATGAGATATAAAAGGGTCTCTAATCATATGAACATAAAATATCAGTATGATAGATATAGATATCATACCCCAAAATAATAAAAATGAACTTGAAAGACTTTAAATGAAAGTAGAACTTTGAAAAATGAGAAAGGTGAACGAATCCCTTAAAAAATCGGCAGCCTAACGACGTCACTTACACTTCAACAAAAATGAATTGAAGAGATAAAAATAGGGTCTCTAATAATATGAACATAAAAGATCAGTATGATATATATAGATATCATAACCCAACATAATAAAAAGGAACTTGAAAGACTTGACATGAAAGTAGAACTTTGAAAAAGGAGAAAGGTGAACGAATCCCTTAAAAATTCGGCAGCCTAACGGTGCCACTTAAAAATTCATAAAATGAATTGATGAGAGTAAGAGGTGGTCTCTAATAATATGAACATGAAAAGGGCAGTAATAGGAATATAAAATAACATCCTCCAACATAAGAGCATGGAGCATAAAAGAAATGGCATAAAAGAGATTACTTGAAAAGAAAGAGAGAGGTTGGATCCCTTACCTTAAACGTAACTCTTAAAACTCGAAGGTTGGGACGTTGAGGGCTTTGGGGAACCTTGGGAGGACTTTTTGGGAGCTAATGAGACCAGAGATTAATTGGGGGAGAGTTGGTAGTAAAAAATAAAGGAGGGAAGGGTGGGTATTTATAGGGAAAGTGAGGGGACAAGGCTTTAATGGCCAAGGGACACCTCATTGTTGGTTTTGGAAAAACCATGGGCTTCCCCATGGTATTTTCCCATGGTATTGGCCAGTTGGGACACATCATTCCTTATATTAATATTCATAAGTCGACCATATTGATTACATACTTAATACATCATTTAATGATGTCATTAAACACCCGTAACTTAAAAACTGTATTTTCACTATTCATCGAAAATTCACCTCTCAGAAAAATCCAAAAATTTCACCGTAACCAAATTTCGATTCTCATATTTCAAAAATGAACTCCATTTTGTAAAAATAATTTTCTAAATATTTTTAATTTAATTTTTAGATAAATACACTATTCACCGAAAATTCAATTTTTTTCAGAAAAATCCCCAAATATTTCCTTAGCATAATATCGATGTTCTGAATTCAAAAATAAAGTCCATTTTATAAAAATAATTTTCTAAATATTTTTAATTTAATTTTTAATTAGAAAACACTGTTCACCCGAAAAAACTAATTCTTGACTAATAATTTCTGAAACTGTTATTTACCTATTTTATTGAATCACATTACTTAATCAAGGTGCCTAAAATATATTAAAAATTTCTTTAAATGAGATTTCTAATCCATTTGGTCACATTACTAATACTAAGCATAAAATCACTATTCATAATTTACTATTCATCAAAAATTAAGTTGATCTTATTAGAAACTAAATTTCATACTGAACATAATTGTAGAACATCATTTTTTGAAAATCAGTAAACATTTTTAATTATTTACAGTTTACATAAATATTTTTAAAATATCCTTTCTCTAAAATTCATCAAAAATATGCATACAATATTTATCCGGACATTTGAAAATTTATAAACGTCATCATAAGAAGAAATAAAATTTTTTATTTAAAACAAAGGATTACAGAAGGCAGTTACGGTCTCCTTACATAGCCTCTTATAACCCCAGTATAGGACCTAAGTGTAAGGTGTGCTAAGGTGATAGAATCTGAGGGTGGATCAGCCAACATAGCACGAGTAGTAATTTCTATCATTTTGAACTTCTCGTGAAGGCGATTCCGTTTTAGATTTACACGATGAAGTTCGGCTTGGGTTTGGTCCAGAGAAAAGGCTAGTGGTGCTAACTCCTTCCCAAGTTCTCTTAGATAGGCTTCGATTGGCCCGAGACTACTGGATGAGGCCATCAAATCTTCTTTCTATATTAATTAACCAAGATCACTTGAATTTAGAGACAATAATCGCAACATTTGGTTTCCAAAGGTCATACTGAATATCAGTCATATAATAGTCAAAACCCAATAGTATCATTTTAATTATACTCATGTTATCAAATGAAACCGTTTTGTTGAGTATGAAATAAAATAACACACAAAATTTAGGAAACAAAATTTATTCAAAATTTTGGGTCGTTACAATGTTAGAGAGGTAGAAAGTGGCTCAAAAAATATTTAATTAAGATTGTAAAACCATAAAACCTCCCGTAATTTATTATTCCCAAACCCACAAAATAAATAATCAGTGGATCAAATAGTTAGAGAGTTGGTCCGCATTCTTTGTTTTAGAAAGGAAGAACATGGGAAAAAATAATCACACATAATTAAACCCCAACCTCATAGATTTTTTGATGGAGGTCACGAGGAAACAGATGAAGACGTTGTGGATAGATGGATGTCAGTGAAGTCTGTGTTTCCTCTATGGCCAGTTTGTTAATGTTTAAGACGTTCCTCATCGGCATGAGTGTTTTTCTTTGGGGAGAATGTTCTTCATTGGATGCTTCTTTCTTCATTGGATAGAGTAATCCTCTAAATGGTTCTCCTCTCCCAATTCCACCAAAATGTGAAAATAGCCCCCTTGATAATTTATTTTTTTCAAATTAAAATGTTGTCATAACTAATTGACGATACAATTAATTTTACCACATTGGAAAAATTAATTGGCTCCAACTAATGGTAGGAAAGGATTATTGTGGAGTTGAGAGGTTTCTCCCCCTTTATGAGGGGTCGGGTGGTCCCCGCCCCTAAATTCAAAATGGGGGTCAGTTCTGGTGGTCCCCACTTCTAAACATCCACATGGGGGGTTTAGGATCGGGTGGTCTCCACCACCATAACCCATTTTTTGGGGTTTCAAAAAATAAAATAAAAATTTTAACATTTATATTTATTTCATTATTTCACGAAAAACACAAAAAATTTATTTCACTCTCAACCCACTAAGATCGATGTGAAGGTATCTTTAAGAGAATATTGGCGCTGTGAGTTCAATGGTGCCCTCAGAATTAAATTCTGAGCACCAGTTCAATAGTTAAAAAACCCAGCTCATACATTTATGAAACATATATGAAAAAAAGTTCATAAATTCATTCTGGGCACACCGGGACTCAAAATCATGCGCCATTAATTTTCCCAGACTCGAAAAATTTCTAAATATTTTAAAACAATACATGGAAATTTCTGGTCTTTGCACATGTTGATTCAAGAATCTCCCTATTTAACCTAGGTGATAGATACCCAATATAAGGAATGTTTTTATAGATAATATATAGTATACACTTGTATAAAATTGTATTTTATGCTTTATCACATAATATATAGGGATAAGAGTACTCATACTTATATAGGGTTCGAGATCCTCAAAATATGGTCTCGTTATAGATAGGGGAAAGTTTTCACCCCATTAAAATGAGGTGTGGGATCTGTGACATCATCATTGGAATTGTGAAATGTATTCTAAATATTTTACTAGTGAAAGAGATCCTCAATATAAAGTTACTTCTTCCTAAATAGATTTATCTTTGAAATAAGTACATATTTCCAGATAAAATTAAAGTTAGTTAATGTGGTTATCTCATACACATGTTGTTATGGATGTAGGGAAAAAATCTCGTACATTTTATGTATAATCCATAAAAGGATTATTTTACAAAATGGTGAATAGATCAGTGGAATATATATAGTGGGTAGTATAGTGATAAATTTATTTATATGATGTATTTATCTCAGTGAGGAGAGCATGATTTTTAATTACTTTTATTAGATTTTTTGGTGTATGAAATTTGGGGTTTACTAGGATCATAAATTAGGTTTACAAAAAATGAATACTATTTTTTCATTTAATATTATAAATATGATTTTCTATTGAATGATTCCAATATTTCCTTTTGATGTCATATTTTCTTTTGTTTTCATGGTTTGGTAGACCCTATGGCGAGATAGAAGAGGAATAGTTCAGATAGGTGATTCATCAATACACACACTCTTTCCATTTGATGGTCTTCTCAAAAGATAATAATTTTCTTCTCTTAGACCATTTTTAGTAGTGGTTTGTCTGGTGGTTTCCTTAAGACGGTATGACTCCTTTAGAGGGGTCATTTTGATTTTAAACCAAGTTCCACTCCATATAGTGATGGAATTAATATTTCATTTATTTCTAGTATTAACTACTAGAAGAGAGGGTATTTTACCCAACCCATGACTTTCTATTTCCCCAACAGTGTTAGCGAGTCTTCCTAATTGGGTATTTAGTACTTGTATAAATGATTGAGTGGTTTGTTGGAATCAGATATTGATGGAAGCCCATGGGTTTATCATATATTCTAGTCTAGGATTGGGTTTCTAAGGGGTGGTTGGAATGAGATTTTTAGTGGTTTGGTAATTCTAGGTTGGGGTGGTAGACTACTCTACCCCTATTAGTTAGATGATTGTTCATATATTTTATAATACCCTAGTGATTATATGATTTCTTGTCTTCCACAACGAATTGTATAGATGTTATGGTTCATTCCTAAAGGGTTGGTTATAGGGTCGTCCTAAAAATATTTCCTTATTACTCTTAGAAGTTTCTCTGAGTAGGATAATTGGTCATAATAGTGGGTGTTAGAATAACATATACCTCAATGGATGGTAGGAAGAGATTGGGAATTACCTTGTGAAAAAGAAAGTTGTCGAAGAAGGGTACATAACTATTCGATCATTAGGTCGACCTTCTTCTTGAATTTAAAATTTTGTAACTCATGGAAAATTTGAATGGGTACAGTAAACCTTGAACCTAATTGTTTAGTATTTTGTGCCAAGTTCTCAATTAGTTTCTCTAATGAAATTGGTTATTTTCCACTACCACATCACTTTTAAAAGACTAAATCATATTTTGATCAATATAAATTAATCCTTCCTAAAATTAGCTAATAAAAATTTGAACACTTATTTGGAGGTGTGGATAGCTTGAAAATAACCTCTTAAATCTCTCCTAATATTCATGATGTTTTTTCATTTTGAATCTCTTATCAAATATATTTCTCTCCATAATTTTTTGGTTCTAGAGGTTAGTTATTATTTTTAAATAAATAGATGTTTCATGTCCACCCAACCTCTAATTAGTGAATTAACATAATACAATCAATCATTCACTATTTCTTTTAATGAAATGTGAATTCCCTAAAAATAACTTGTTCATCATCGACATTAGTAGTTTTTAAGGTTTAAAACACAGTTTGAAATTTGTTTATGTATTTATGTGTATTTTCTCTACAAAGTCCATGAAATCTTGGCAATAAGTGAATTAAACAGGATTTTAGTTCAAAATTGGGTCCCTCACCATGTATTTGAATATAGGTGGGTTTGATATCAATATCAGGCAAGGTTAGTTATTTTAATGTACATTTTTTTCATCTTTGTTATGTAAGTTTATTTCAATTTTTATGATGATTCAATATATATAATATTAAGGATCAAGAAGAGTGTTGATGTTTTGTGTTTCCTCCTTTAAAGGGTTATCTTGTGCATCTTGGTGTTGCTAACATAAGATCCTCTCTGATTCAGGTTCAAATTGTAGTAAATCTAATAGAGTAGAAAATAAAATTTCCAAAAAATATAAATGAATTAAATCAAAACATAAATATATTGGTAAATGAATAAGATAAAAAATTTGTACTGGTAAAATTCACATAAACTTATTAAAAACATTAAAAACCCAAAGAGCTCCCCAAAATCAGTGCCGTAATTTGACCAAATTGTCATGAAACATAAAATTGATAATTATTTAAAAATATTTATTGTATATGGAAGAATCTAGGTCATATCTAAAGGAGTATTGTTAGGTTTAGAGTATGAATTTTAAAAAAAGTCCAAAAAAGTAAGGTGATTTTTACAACTATTTTATGAAATTGAAATAATTTAAAGAGTGTAATTGTTTAGAAAGAAGTATATTTTGAAAATATTTTATACTAATTTGATCATTCATATGTTACTAAACCACTTGAAATATTACTTTTTCATAATTGATTATTATGTTTTTGGTGTAATCCTTTGAGTGAGGGTTAAGCATGATTTTGGGTACCTATAACACCTAAAACAATGTAAATAGAACTAAAACATTACGTAACAACCATATTTTCTAGTTAAATAAACATTTAATGAATTATGGAATATAATGGAATAGTAAAATATAAATATTTATATAATTAAGAGGAGTCTTATGTTGTCCAATCGAAACAACACAAGTCACACACATAAAATTGAACACCAATCAGTTATGAAATTAAAAGTGATTCATTTAAATGGATCAAAAAAATTTAGGATAATAATAAAAGAGAAATTAAAAATGAAAATATAAATAATAACATTCGATAATTATGTTCTGATTCTCCCTCTTTAACTGTGTAGCTCGGTTGCAATGACCACCAACCGCTTAGGACAACATCGGGAGGAGGTTGAAGCTTAGGTGGAACCCCTTCTTCCTTATTCACCCCCTATGAGGATAGGGGAATATATAAAATATTGGATGAGGAGATGTATTGATTGGGACTCCAAAATGGTACAAATGTTCTTTTGGTTTGAACTTGAAAATGATAAGCCCAAGGTTACATTTTTTAGTTAATGTTGAAGGTGGTTTTGGAACACAGATTTCTTAAAACCACTTGGAATATCGTTTTTGACCTCTATACAACCCTATATAAAGTCCGAATAAATTTAAATGTCGTATCCCCACCTCAAAACTATCTCCACTAAATATTTGGGTTTATTTGGAAACCTACAGATCAAGATATGGATAGACCATAACACACTACTTTTGACATCATATATATTTGATGTGCTATACATATCAGGTCAGTTGGGACAATTAATGGATGAATTTTTATTGGATCTCTTAATAAGATATGAAGTTGATTATTTTTTTGATAGTATTACAATATCTCAGTACATTTGGTATCACATATTGTTCATAACATTCACAATAGTGGACATGTGTTCATGGATCCCATGAAATTTTGGAACATTTTGTCCAATTATTCTTGTGCCCTCTAAATAACCTCCCCCTTAAATGAAATTATAAAAACAACTAAAATTACCTTTATTAATAGTGATTAACACAAAAATAATTAATTCAAACATGGATTGAAATTTATTTTAATAAATGTAATTTACAATACAAAATCAGTTTAATTTAGTGGTGAAAAGGGTGATAATGAATAGTGAATCATGTTGTGATCATCGTTCTATGGTTTCCTCCACCACATTTTCCGACCATCTCAAATTGTTTCAAAATCAAAGATCATGGTGGACATATATCCCACAATTCAAAAATTTCCCCATCAATTACAGGTAATTCTCATGTTTCTTCTTCAATCATTTTTTACATGAGGGTGGTCAAGTTTTCTGTCGACCGATATAATTAGATCCTCCATAATGAAGCTCCATTAATCATTTCATTTCACTATATACAAGGTATAATTATATAAAATCCATTTATACTATGTGAGAAATTAAAAATATTTTTCATAACACCGAATATCTCTAATTGTAGGAGTCTTGAGAAGTTGTGGTTTTAATCAACTGAATAATCTATCAATTTTGTTTTAATTGATGATAGTAAATGTTGATGTTTACCTTGTTGACCTTGTGAAACTAAATTTTTAGGTAATGAAATATTTTAAAAACGTTTTATATTTCCATATTAATTATATATCTATCTTTTTATGAATATTTTGTTGGAAATACTTGTCATGAAACATTATCTTAAAGACTTCTCACTCCATCTCTTCAATTTATTCCCTTAGCTTGGTGTTTTTAATCAACTCCCACCATTTTACACCCTCATTTTCTAAAGGATAAATGAACAGAGTCGTCTCCTACATATCAGAAAAGTGATTCATCGAAATGATATTCCTATGTAGTAAACCTAAAATTCTGCGACGAGTGGATCAGATATCTAATTAAACATCGATGTTTGTTTCCTTATAAAACACATGATATCCATTTACTCCCTCTTAGGTGATGGAATATGTTCCACATTATTTTGGTTATTGTTCCTAAGCTGATATAAATTAGTAAAAATAACCATGGGGGTTTTAACTCCACCACCCAATGCATTGGGGGTGTTATTTGGGAAATTCCTGAATTTTCCATCACATGGGTTGTGGGCATGGTGTCTCATAGTTCCCACCATTTTCTAATATTTATAAGGTTAGAAGAAAACATAATTCAACTATTCATGAATATATAATTTATTCAATTAAGAAATTAACACAAATAGAATATCTTATAGGATTCATATGTTTCGCAATGCTTCTTATGTGAATACATATAATTAGTCTCTAACAAGGGTTTTCACTAAGGTTCTATAATCTGAATTTCTAAATCAACTAAATTGTGCCTCTACTACCAACTATAGAGACCTTGAATTTCTTGCATGTTTTTTTAATTATTAATTATAGAGAATATAAAAATAAATTATACAATGATGATTCAATGGTTTAGTGTCTTTGGAAAACTAGGGCCATACAAAAATTTTACTATCTAAAACATAAAAATTTATTTAATTCCTTGTTATCTAACTTCCTATTTCCCCTTATGTTCTCTTTAGTACTAGTAGTCACATGAGGATATAAATAAAAAATGGGTGAGCTAAAATCCTATAAATATGATAGAAATGATCCTGAAACAATATATCTTGGGGTGATCAAAATTATAACACCATCATCATAATCATAAGAGGAAGCATTATAAAATATCATGGAATGTGGAAATGCATCAAAATTAAACATCATGTTTTATCAGTATACTACCAAAAATATTTGTGAAATAAGATTGAATCATGTTCCGACATATCTCAATATAATCATGAGTTTCTTCACATTAAAAAAATCATTGGATAGATATACAATTATAATCACACTAGTTACATCTTAACATTTTAATTGTTCTATTTAACTCTGGGTGCACCCATCCCATTATAACATTAAAATTATCATTCATGCCACAAGGAACATATAACAATCATAAGAAAACCATGTAAATTAATATTATTCACTTAATAAAGAATAAATTCATAAACATTGAGTTCATAAATGAAATAGTTAAGAACATACATGATACAAGAACCATCAACCTTCAGTGGGAAGTAAAAGGTGTGTTTTTGAAAGAAGTGTTCTTTCTGAAAAATGGTGTTTGGCATAAAATCCAATGGAAAAAATTTATATCCTAGAAAATTTATGATAATGATCAATAAATTTTTTTCAAGGAATACGAATATTGATAATGGAGTGAAAGGGGAACCCAAAAGACATAATGATGTATTCAATAATTCACATTACCTTGTATCCAAACACATTTTTGACATTAATGTCATGAATAGTGCGATTATATTCATTAATTAACAACTCCATAACCTTCTATACATGAATAGAGATCATTATGGTTTCATTATGTTCTTTTTTGTACTTATTTTGAGTTATATTGTTTAAATTTATGGTTTGGCAAAGTTATTTTTCTTAGTTATCATGACCAATTCATTTGTACACATGAATGAATGTTCATGAAGGACTTGAATAAACATCCAGAATTAATATTACACGTTATTAATGATATTTAAGGAGTTTAAATGTTCTTACAATTAATTTTTTCATATACCATGAGGATGATTTATTAAGTAAAATTTAACGCTGATCATTTTAGTTTAATTTGGGCGGTTTTTCGATCACGATGAAGAGGTTTTGTTTTATCATTTCATATTATATATAAAAGTAGTTTCTAGAATATAAAAGTGGTTAAAAAATTAAAAAAAACCATTCTTCAACCATTTAATGGTTTTACTGACAAATTTTGTCGATTTAAAGGAAAATGATGGTGCATGGGCAATGATGATGGTAAATTGAAACATCATCTACACAGATTTAATTTTTCAAAAATAACAGAGATAGTGGGAGGATTTTATTGAATAATATTTCATTATAATGATATAATAATATTATATCAATCATACTATAGTAATGATGATATTTTTTGATGAGAAGATGATTATAATAGATGAAATGAAATTAAATTTGAAATGAAATTGAATGAAAAGGGAGAGAGAGGAATTTCCTCTTGATTTCTCCTTATGAGATCCACCTCAAGGCATCTCGACTTTGTATTTTGATGAGAACATCAGATATTGGTCGTGTGGGAGGAGTTAGTGAATAAGTTTCAGTAGAATATAAAAAATGAATTAATATTGATATGTGTGAGGAAATGAGGTTATGAGTGGTGGTATTTATAGTGTAGTGGAGGGGTGTTTTGGAAATATTTAATTCATAGTATTATTAATTTCCTTCAAAATAAAAAATAGTGATGATTACATGATCAAATACAGTAAATTGGGCATGTGTGTTTGAACCAATTTCCATTTTAATCATGCATGACTCAACAATGATGGGTAAATTCATTTATTTCCAATTTTTTTAATTATCAAATTTCATTATTCAAAAAAATTAATGTATTTCAGAAAAATCCAAAAAAAATCACCCTAAACATTTTTAAATGTGTCGATTCCAAAATTAACTCCATTTTATGAAAATAGTTTTAAAAATATGATTATGTTTTTTTATTAAAATCATAATTTACATGAAAAATACATATTTTAAAAATGAAACTACTTTTATAACACATTGACAAATTAATTATTTTCTAATAAAATTATCATCTAATAATAAGACATAAATATAAATTTTTTATGAATAAATTTAATGAAAATAAATTTTCTTTTCAATTTTTAAATTAATCATTATATATTCATGACATACAAAAATACCAATAGTATAATCTAATTATATCAATTTATCACTCAAATGATAGATAAATCTCATTTATACTATTGTTTGTAAGGTTATTATTAACATGGCCAATTTATTATTCATAATGGTAATATTAATATTCATAAGGGTTACATTATTATTCATAAGGTTATGGAACAATTCCCCAAAAATTATGTTTGTACTATTAGACTCCCAACAACATACTAAACACAAATGTGTATATCATATTTTCAAATATCAAATCACAAAAATGGGAACATTATGTTTAAAGGATACATAGAATTTAGTAGTTCATTTAATCATGATGTGGAATTGTGTTTCCAAATAGGATTTTATATGATTATACTACAGTATATTACTATAAAAATTCTGAAATGTATTGAAAATGTTTTCATCATTACATTAACCTACCTCTAGAACTCATAGATCACATCTTAGATGCCTATTGATATACATAAAAAAAGTTATGATCGGACATAGAATAATCTCATTTCAAAAAAGAATACCCATAAAAATTTAACACTATGATCAAACTTAGAAAAAGTAAAAAACATCCAAATATCTTATGGTTACTTAAGTCTCACAATGGTGAGAGTTATCTAGGATAAAACCAAAAACTACCTCTAATGTCCTGAAAATATATTCTTTAGTCTATTAAGAATCCAAAGACATGAAATATTAAGGGAAACCCACCATTTATTCTGCATTGTAATAAACTGACCTTAATATACTATATATACTAGAACCCAACTTGAACCATCACGTAATTAGAGGGCCCTCCTAATCTCCATGCGATAGAAACTAGCACTTGGGGATCATAAAAAAATAAAAGGTAATTATTTTATCCAACCTAATATAACTACATTTCATATGTAGAAATAAAATATATAAATAGTGCAACGCATAATTTTATTCCATAAATAATAGAGGAAGTGGATGTGATTCAACTGAAATAGTGGAAACCATTCTAGAATATACATGTCAAGTTGCAATGGATGTTTTATCTTAAATATATATTCCAAAAAATCTATCTGATTGCATGGGAAAACACCCACCCTCTCTCCACAAGCTACCCCAAACCCATCTAATAGAAAACCTTCCCACCCAACTACAACAATGTTCCTTTCTATACATTAAATGAAAAAACATGTTTAATGAAAGTCCGAAGGGGTGAGTTGGGTGTAAGATAACCACCATAATAGGATCTCACTTAGATGTTCCAAATTGTATCTGAAAAAAATTCATGTATTACATTAATGAAAGCAAGGCATGATATGTAGTTAAGAAGTTTTAAATCAAAATCAAGGAAAACTATTTAATTACATTTTTTAAATTTTTACAAATAAAACCTGTAAATATATTTTAAAGAATATCATTTATGTAAATTGAGGATAATATCTAAAAAATAAAAATAATGTATCTCATATCATATAAAATACATGTTATTATAAAAAAATTGTTACATGCCAGATAACTAGTAACTTCAAGACAATGATCACAAATGATCATGATAAGTATGACACAAATACCAAAAATAGTCAATCATGAATTCGTCATGCCTCAAGACATGTTCATTGACTTGAGAGAGTATAAGAACAAACTTTAAATTTAACCCTCCCAATTTTCTAATAGATTCCTAGAAAAAATGACTTTGGATATAGAAAAAATCCCCATGATCAAGACCCCCTGAAATTGGAGAAGGCCTATTACAATACCACCCACCTTTGTACCCAAAACATTAAAAATTATCTTTTATATATTCCAATTATTGATACCATTTTCATCAAACCTTGATTTGAAAAAAATCATTATACAAAAATTATTTCAGAATTACATTAAAACACCCTTTCATTTACCAATACTAGAAGAAAATAAGATTTATAAAAAAAAACATGTCTACAAAGAAAAATAATATAAGTCAATCATTCAATTTCAGTTATGAATAAATTTATCAAAACTAGAGCATCATTGTTAAATAATAAAAGATATATATAGAACTAGAAACCTTAAAACCTATGTCATAAAAGACAACCATGGGATCCACCAACAAGGTGGAAAACAAAAATTACAATAGATTCCATAGAATCAATTCACGCACCATAGATTTCATTCATTTAAAAAATGGTTAGAAAATTAAAAATAACACATCATGACTCGATATAACACAATAACAACAAGACACCCAACAAATAATAATCCCTGGGAATAGGATCACACAATAGATCTTGAATGGAATCAATAGAATCATAATCACTGATCAACTTATATGATAAAAATAATGATATGTCCCAAAAATGATTAATGGAAATGAAGAAGTAGAAAGGATTAGTCTCTCAAAGAGGTTAAAAACAACCATAATAGAGATAAATAACTAAATAAATAGATTTAATTAGAATGATGGTCTCTAAAATCATAAGAGGATATCTCTATTTTGAGAGGAAAGAGGCTTCATATAGAATGAATAAAATTATCACTCATATGGTGACATAAACTCACAGTTCGAGGAAGATAACTGGCTTGTAGCCTCATTATATGTTGTTAAATCCAAAAATCCCACATAGATAGAAATACCTATTATATTATTATTAAAAACCATATTTTTAATATTGAAGAAAATATAATATTTTAATGGACTCTATCAATTCATATTGTGTACTTATCTCATTACATGATTCTAGAGAAAATAAAATGTTTTATACTCCAATTATTTTGCATGTGAAATCCAAACATACATCAGAAATAGCTGATTCATACACAAAAACCCAAACCACATTATGAATCCTCCATCCTTGTGGAGAATATGGTTAATCCATTACATTTTTATATTGCACTCCATTAACTCAAACAAACAAAATACCAAGAACATTAGGTAATTTTTTCCAATGAATTATCTCCATCCCCAGGACTCCCATGATGAACACAATTAAAAATTAATATAAAAAATAAATGTAAAATTCATATAATATGTTAATTTTATTCTATGTATGATACTCTCCCCGAATCCCTCTTAAAGACCTAATTATCTAATCAGTCACATTTACTAAACTCAATATATGTAATTTTGTAGAATTATTATCCCTATGATGAAAAACTATTATAATATAATATATTAAGGATAAACATATTTTAATAGGACACCATGCATGGTTAATGTTCTCTTGTTGAATCAGAAATCCATATCAACTACTTGAGAAACTGATGATTAAATGAATCATTAATATCCTCATTTATTTTTATCAATGTGATGAAATTTAAAGGGATAATTTCATTATTTATTGTGTTATAATGAATATACATGGGATTTTATGACATATGTTTTAAAATAAATTCAATTTCATTAATATCTTTTGTTACACTCAATAATGTCTTTTAAAAAATGAAAATAATATTAAATGTTCATTATTTAATGAACCTTTAACACCATGATATTAAATTTTATGTTATGAATATGAATAAAAAAATTAAAAAATATATCTAATAATCCATATATGTAATAATGGGATCATTAATTATTACTAATTAAGTAATCAATTTTCAATCAGGTCATTTTATGTCTCAAAAATATTTTTTCTTCATAAATGATTTTGTTGAATTTTATTTTTCAAATTAAAATTAATTTATATAACATATATGTTATTTATTCTAAAAAATTGATCTTCATTTTTTAAATCACCTTTACAAGATAAACATATGGTGAAATTATGATATTTTTCTATTATTATATTACTTTCATTGAATAGATAAAAAACTATTTTTTTATAAAACAATCATTTATATTCCTAGAAAAATTTCCTCTAATATTTTGAATATTATAGTAAATCGAGCTTATCATGCATGGAAATTAAATCATTTTTTTCTGTGAATTTGACACATTTCAATAGTACATTCCTGGGAAATTAATAGTTTAGTGTCTTTGGAATATTGGAACACAATATCTCAAAACAGTGAAAGATCATGAATATCTCCCATTATTATATTCCCCATTAGTGATCCTACATAAATCATGTACTTATAATAGGGGTAATGAAAAATATGTAAGGGGGGATATTATATGCTCATTAATTGTAAACATGGAAGATTTGTAAATATTATGCGAATATACAAGAATGATATCGTGATTATAACATCTAAAGATCATACCATGTACATCAATGATCCTAATTACGAGTCTTGAAATAAATACTATATGTTCATATAACAAGAATCATATTGTAACGCCCCAACCCCAGCTACCCAGAGTCGGTGCATTATTACATAACATTGGCATGATCACAAGAAAGATCAAATCTCGAAAGACCGATTGGTTTAGTAGCCTTGGAAACACTAGATATATTCATAAGTTTTACATTACATCATAAAATGAAAAACTAATACAACAACATAATGTTTCCACAATCCACACTATTAACCCCTCATAAAATCCCTGCAAGTCATTCATAATTTAATTCTTCACTACCTGGGAAAAATAAAACATAGAAAAGGGGTGAGCTCAAATTCCCAGTAAGGATAACAATATAGCGGAACATTCAAAATAATCATAAACATTTAAGGCAGTGTATAACTAAAACAAAAGCCTTTTAAAATTGAACTTCAACATAGTATGGCAAAAGTAAAATGAAATAATGCCATTTACTTATTCACATGGATATTCTACTAATCGAATAATCACATGCAATATCAATAACCACTTTCATAATGTTGGAATGCATAATGCCAGACTATCATAACCACATAGCCAAGGCCTCGTGCCAAGACTAAAAATAAGATTTTGTCAAGGCCTTGTGCCAAGACACTAGTTTGTCTCATGAGACCTACCGATGCATCGAGGAGCTATAGCGGGCTCCACCCGTCACTTATTAAGTCCAATGCATTCCCATATGAAAAGGTTCAAACATAACATAAACATTCGTATTAAAACTAGCATACGAAATGTCAATAATTTCACCATAAACTATGAATGGTATAAAAATAGCACATCCACAGTCAAACATATCACAAAACCTTCAATACAATATAGAAGTTTTGTATCATAATAAATCAACTTCAAATAATCTTAAAATCCATCAAAGGATGTTGACATAGATGAAATCAAAATTCTTTTTAAAGAAGTATCTCCTTTTATTTTGAAATCATTTAAGATCCATAAAAAATAAAACATTCTTACCTCAATTCTGTCGAAAAGGTTAAAAAGGACCTTGTTTTGAAAACGACGGAAAGATTCCTTTATAAACCTCTTATAAAATGTCAAACAAGGGTATAAATGACTTTAACACATATTCTTGTAAATAGTAAAAATGTTTTGAAATACATTTTTAAGAAACATGGATGTGGATGATAAAGATATCCCAGTAGATTATTACGTATAAACAACCTCAGATAATGAAGAGATTGTGAAATAACCCTTACCTTGAACTTTCTCTTAGTCGATGGTATGTTAACCTCCTGTATAATAATTAAAACATTGTTATTAAATTATACAATAATCATATACATCAATATGATATCATATATGATCTTTTAATATTGATTTGATAATAATATCTTAGTATTATCGTTGTTTCGGGTGTGAACTTTCTTGTTTTCTTTTGTATGTTTTGTTACGTAAGACATGTTTGTAAAGGATAGGTTGTACATTATTCATATCCAGAATGATAAAAAGTCCTTAAACATCATTTTTAAATCATAAAATGATAATTATACTTGAATGGATACGATGGAGAATGAATCTCATCGCGTTCGTGGAGACGGTAGTCCGTACGTACGCACGAACGCTACTTCCATTTAATTTTTTATTTTAAAAGAATCGAATCCAAATGATACATAGGTATATTACTATTCCAGTATAATATAATATTTTATATATGTTACATAAGTTCATTAACACCATCCTTTATACGTTCCATGTGTGGTATGAACGAGTCATATCATTTTAAGGGGGCGGTAGTCCGCACTTCCTGAAATGAAATTATCGTATGTATATACAACATGAAACGAATAATGGTATGAAATAAAATGGAATTTCAGAAGATTATATATAAAATATATATCCTTAATATCATATTTAATTACAGTGACATCATAATGGCCACCATGAGAGGTGGTAAGATGTATTTGAACAATCATCATTTCGTGAGGCGTTAGTTTGCCATCCACAGAAACATTATGTTCATCATCCATTAGATGGAGTTGTGTGTATGTGTGGTTTGAATCCTTCTTATAACAACATCCTAGTATATTTAGGATACTGGTGTTGTTACAAAAGAAGGGAAATAAAAAGATTTTGGGGGTTGAAGAGGCAAAATAAATGAAAATAATTTAAGAGAAATCGTTACCTTTAATTTAGGTAACTCACTTTGGTTGGAACCAAAGGACTTCTTGAAATGCTTTCTGCCTAAGGGGAAGCTTCAAGGAGGAGTAGAGGGATGTGGGGAGCTTAGTTGGGCAGAGTTTGGACGAGCCAAGTGGCTTGAGAGGTGTGAAGAAATGAGAAGGAGGAGTGCCCTTTTATAAGAGGGGTGAGGGGCACCTTTGGAAAAGCTAGAAATATTAATTTATAATAAATTCATATTCGGTTTCTAATGGCTCCAAAGTTGACTATTCAAAGGTTAAGGTGGGGATAGGTCGAAAACCACTCAACCAATAGAATTTAGATAGGTTTGGGTACTTATATTAACCTTATCTTTAAGTATTAACTCTAAGTTAATTAGTTTCACGTTTACAATGTCTCTTTGTATTTTTATATAATATGGTTAATAAACTTACTATATACATCCAAGAGACCCCCAAGTGGTCCATTAATGAGGCACCTATCATAATATAAGTCTCTTGGCCGAACCTTAGATTTTTAAGAATTTAATATCAATTAATAATATAATATTTGTTTTAAGAACTCTTTTATGTCAATTTTGACACTATTCAATAGTTGATTTTTGTGAAACTCCTAACAGATTGATTACTTCGAACAAAGTCAATTAAATCAATCCTAATATATCATATTATCATAGAAAATTAGTTTAATTCATTAAAAGTTTCATATTATAATTATTTGGGTATTTATAAGATCAATTATTTTAATTTTTCACTATTTTAGTAATTACTTCATCATCATTGTGTCATATATAAAATAAATTATTTAATGTTTAAAAATTATAAATAAACTATCATTATGTAGGAAATATTTTTATCTTTCTAATGAATATTTATAATCTAAAATCCAACATATATAACCCTATGTAAAAAATTGTTGTTCTAAAAGATATATGCTTGTGTCATTTTTGTATTTATTTTAACTAAATTAAAATAAAGTGTCATTATCACTTACAAGTGGATCCATGGGGTCCCAAAATAGACCCAAAGATGCCCATGGTCGACCATGTATCAACCAATAGGGTTAAGACACATTTTAGGGTAATTTAGTATTATTATAATATTATTTTTTTTAACCCTTATTTACCGGATTTACCCTTTAACCATGGTAAATAAAATATTTACCGCAGTAATTATTCAAAATGTCTAAAAATAAAAGTTACCTATTTACACAATTTGAAAATCCTGATTCCAAATATGGAATCCATTTTTCTAAATTCAAAACACATAAGTGGCAGAAATTAATTTAAAATTAATTCCCGCTGTCAAAACAAAAAGCGTGTTTTTAAGAGATAATAACTATCAAAAGATTGACACTTGTTTATGTTTGGTTTAATTGTAAAATTATGTCCAATGACCAACATTATATTAAATGGTAAAAATATATTCTAAATATACTTTAAAACCACTCAAATTCATAATTTATCACTATTAATTATTTTGATTAAAAAAGTTGTTTTTAATTAAAATTTAGTAATTTTCACTATTCATCAAAATATGAAAGTTATCCGAAAAGTACCAAAATTTCACCCTAGACTAATTTCGATATTCCGAATCCAAAAATGAAGTCCATTTTGAAATATAAAATATATATGATTTCAAAAAGTAGGTATTACTATTCACAACGGCTAGTTTAATTAGTTGTGGTGTGTGTTAGAACTCGAGGTTGCGTACAACACACGCTATCGCATTATTCGAGGAGAAACGTACCGTGGAAGCTTGGGAAGTTTCATTTTAAATTTTTTGATGTCTCCATTTAGTCAAAAAGTTTAAAATATTGTATTTAAAAAGGTTTCACTAAAAGTTGATAATACTGAAAATGAATCTGTTCTTGCATTATGACTAAGAAACTCATAATATGGATTCTAAAATTATAATGTTTAAAATTTAGTTAATACTATTCATGACCTCTTTTAATGGCTTTTTTTTTGGTAAGTCATGGTGTAATTGAACTCGGTGTTGCGTGTAGTGCAAGTTATTGAATTATTTTGAAGAAATAACACACTACGAAATCTTAGGGTGTTACATTCTCCCCTCCTTCAATAAATTGCGTCCTCGCAATTTTGAAATTGTTCTTCGAAAATAAAAGGTTGAAAGTAGAAAATATATTTGTGGGAAAACCCACATCGGAAATTGGGTTACTAAAATTTAGTCTTAATATGAGGAAAAGAGAAATCAAAGGGTCACCACCAAATTATGATCTCGATTAGGAGAACATTGGTGGAAATTGGAGACATATAATCGGAGGAAAAACGTAAATATTTATAGGTAGTGATTGAGGTCATCAATCACAAACAAGTATAAAATTGAGTTCCTTAAATTCATCAATCTATGATGAATTGAAATACCATCGGTTCAACAAAACATAGGGTATTAGGATAACACATTTTTGACGTTTCAAAATATCCTAGTTGAAATCCCACATCGAAAAATGAATTAATGAGGCCTCTATTTAAAATAAAGAGCCGAAAGTATGAAGATTACCGAAAATAACACATACTAGGGTTCCATGTAGGAAAATATGGATATGGAAGAAAAATCTAACCATCAATTATCTGATGGAGAGTGGTAGAGAACATGGCTATGAAAAGGCCAACAATCCCAAAGCCATAAATTTGTGATGATTTAAGGTACCATCTAGGACAAAATTTTTGTTCTAAGTTCCTTTTCTTAACATTGAAGAATTTATTTATGAGATTGGCTAAGATCATAAGGAGGTATACATACATTATAATTAGAGTTTTATCCATTAATAAATTTCTACCACAAACTCATCTTTCACTCTAAAACATAATAGAACGTAAAAAAAATTCTATTTACACTATTCGTATAGGGTTCCAAAATAATCGAATTTATAATTCATCTACAAGATCTTTTAATAAAAACTAAATTATTTAATCCAGGACATCTCGTGGGCCAGCGGTAGGTGATACACCCTTGTCGCCCTTCGGTTGCGGGTTCAAGTCTCGCAGCTTTGCCGGACGCGACGGGTTGCCGCCCGACCTCCGGGTTGTCCTTTTATGGCAGTCCAAAATTAATATCAAACATAGAATTTATCCAAAATACTTCTGTCCAAACTCACAGTCCAACATTTATAAGGAAGGTAAACATAATGTAGATCCTTTTTACCCTGTAATAGAATATTAATTCCTTCATCATGTATTCTTTTAAAACACTGAAACATCCTGATTTACCATAATCCTTATTGATTACATTCATGCTCCCTTATTCCATATAGAATGCTGGATATACTTCATCAATCCAAAAATGTTTTAAACCCCACAATGATGGAATATACAAATCATTAATCAGCTTCAAGGTAGTCAAGAATATCCAATATAATTTATCCAAATCAATCATTTATTATTCTAAAATCACTACTTCGGTATCAGAACCATATTATGGTTTATCTTTCTCTCAACCATATATTTTCCAAAAATTTAACCTTCTATTGAGTCACTTTTCTTTGTTCCACACAATCTCAAGTCCTTAATGAAATAGTACTGCAGTACAATCCTTATATACTCCATAATTATTATAACAAGTACATTGTTGATACAACACTCAATTGACATAATCAACATAAAACCCTAATCATTCCTCTTCATCTGTGGTAGTATCATAACTTGATTATTATCCAATAGCATCATTTGCGGCATAGTCTGATGACTGGGACATAGGTTCACATAGTGTCCAAACTCCTTGCAAATGAAGCATTGTACATTTGAAACCATTTTCTTACCCTTACAGTCACGTACTTTGTGCCCTTTTCCTCCACACTTATAACAAACTCCCATTCCTTTCAGGCAAGTTCCAGGGTGTTTCTTTCCACAGTTAACACATATGGGAAAATTCTTCTTTTCCCTCTTCCCTTTATCCATCTTTCTATCTGCTATCCTTTTCTTCTCTTGCTTCCCTTCAAAGCCATAGGACTCAGTAAACTCTTTGCTTATCTTATCAACACATGATATTATTTCTTCATATGTTGATAATACATGGGAGACTATTTCTCTTATAAATTCTAGCTTAAGACCATGAAAGATATGATCCTTCCTTCTCTTTGGATCATGTGCATTTCTGGAGTTCTCATTCCTTCTACTGGGCGCCATTTCTAAACAATGGCATACACTAGATCAGTTTATGAATCAAAATACATAATCCCATACTTATAAAACACTTAACCTAAATTGAACTATTTATGGATATAATCCATAATCATAAGAATGTTTTCTTTGAGGAAGTATATACTCATAATCCCTTCAAAATGATTTGTAAAGAAAATGAGAGTTATCCTAAGCATATCCCCCGGGAGTGTCGTAACCAAGAGTGCAGCAAGGCCCGTTGTCGTGCACCAGTTCCCGTTTGAGTCTAGCTCAAAGCGGTGTTTTCGGGTTTTACCCCTAGGTACATCTGTGCCAGAGCCGCCTCTACCTGCTCGTATCCAGACAGGGATGTATTGCTCAGAAAACTCACAAAATCTCTACAATACCAAAATTATAGGAAGTTCTTCTATACTAATACTCAAAGTTCATCTTAGGTCTACGTGCTCTAATCAGAGTTTATCTAAATCTAGCTTCCAAGTTTTGTACTAAACTTCCTCGGATACCAACTGTAACGCCCCGACCCCAGCTACCCAGAGTCGGTGCATTATTACATAACATTGGCATGATCACAAGAAAGATCAAATCTCGAAAGACCGATTGGTTTAGTAGCCTTGGAAACACTAGATATATTCATAAGTTTTACATTACATCATAAAATGAAAAACTAATACAACAACATAATGTTTCCACAATCCACACTATTAAGCCCTCATAAAATCCCTGCAAGTCATTCATAATTTAATTCTTCACTACCTGGGAAAAATAAAACATAGAAAAGGGGTGAGCTCAAATGCCCAGTAAGGATAACAATATAGCGGAACATTCAAAATAATCATAAACATTTAAGGCAGTGTATAACTAAAACAAAAGCCTTTTAAAATTGAACTTCAACATAGTATGGCAAAAGTAAAATGAAATAATGCCATTTACTTATTCACATGGATATTCTACTAATCGAATAATCACATGCAATATCAATAACCACTTTCATAATGTTGGAATGCATAATGCCAGACTATCATAACCACATAGCCAAGGCCTCGTGCCAAGACTACAAATAAGATTTTGTCAAGGCCTTGTGCCAAGACACTAGTTTGTCTCATGAGACCTACCGATGCATCGAGGAGCTATAGCGGGCTCCACCCGTCACTTATTAAGTCCAATGCATTCCCATATGAAAAGGTTCAAACATAACATAAACATTCGTATTAAAACTAGCATACGAAATGTCAATAATTTCACCATAAACTATGAATGGTATAAAAATAGCACATCCACAGTCAAACATATCACAAAACCTTCAATACAATATAGAAGTTTTGTATCATAATAAATCAACTTCAAATAATCTTAAAATCCATCAAAGGATGTTGACATAGATGAAATCAAAATTCTTTTTAAAGAAGTATCTCCTTTTATTTTGAAATCATTTAAGATCCATAAAAAATAAAACATTCTTACCTCAATTCTGTCGAAAAGGTTAAAAAGGACCTTGTTTTGAAAACGACGGAAAGATTCCTTTATAAACCTCTTATAAAATGTCAAACAAGGGTATAAATGACTTTAACACATATTCTTGTAAATAGTAAAAATGTTTTGAAATACATATCTAAGAAACATGGATGTGGATGATAAAGATATCCCAGTAGATTATTACGTATAAACAACCTCGGATAATGAAGAGATTGTGAAATAACCCTTACCTTGAACTTTCTCTTAGTCGATGGTATGTTAACCTCCTGTATAATAATTAAAACATTGTTATTAAATTATACAATAATCATATACATCAATATGATATCATATATGATCTTTTAATATTGATTTGATAATAATATCTTAGTATTATCGTTGTTTCGGGTGTGAACTTTCTTGTTTTCTTTTGTATGTTTTGTTACGTAAGACATGGTTGTAAAGGATAGGTTGTACATTATTCATATCCAGAATGATATAAAGTCCTTAAACATCATTTTTAAATCATAAAATGATAATTATACTTGAATGGATACGATGGAGAATGAATCTCATCGCGTTCGTGGAGACGGTAGTCCGTACGTACGCACGAACGCTACTTCCATTTAATTTTTTATTTTAAAAGAATCGAATCCAAATGATACATAGGTATATTACAATTCCAGTATAATATAATATTTTATATATGTTACATAAGTTCATTAACACCATCCTTTATACGTTCCATGTGTGGTATGAACGAGTCATATCATTTTAAGGGGGCGGTAGTCCGCACTTCCTGAAATGAAATTATCGTATGTATATACAACATGAAACGAATAATGGTATGAAATAAAATGGAATTTCAGAAGATTATATATAAAATATATATCCTTAATATCATATTTAATTACAGTGACATCATAATGGCCACCATGAGAGGTGGTAAGATGTATTTGAACAATCATCGTTTCGTGAGGCGTTAGTTTTCCATCCACAGAAACATTATGTTCATCATCCATTAGATGGAGTTGTGTGTATGTGTAGTTTGAATCCTTCTTATAACAACATCCTAGTATATTTAGGATACTGGTGTTGTTACAAAAGAAGGGAAATAAAAAGATTTTGGGGGTTGAAGAGGCAAAATAAATGAAAATAATTTAAGAGAAATCGTTACCTTTAATTTAGGTAACTCACTTTGGTTGGAACCAAAGGACTTCTTGAAATGCTTTCTGCCTAAGGGGAAGCTTCAAGGAGGAGTAGAGGGATGTGGGGAGATTAGTTGGGCAGAGTTTGGACGAGCCAAGTGGCTTGAGAGGTGTGAAGAAATGAGAAGGAGGAGTGCCCTTTTATAAGAGGGGTGAGGGGAACCTTTGGAAAAGCTAGAAATATTAATTTATAATAAATTCATATTCGGTTTCTAATGGCTCCAAAGTTGACTATTCAAAGGTTAAGGTGGGGATAGGTCGAAAACCACTCAACCAATAGAATTTAGACAGGTTTGGGTACTTATATTAACCTTATCTTTAAGTATTAACTCTAAGTTAATTAGTTTCACGTTTACAATGTCTCTTTGTATTTTTATATAATATGGTTAATAAACTTACTATATACATCCAAGCGACCCCCAAGTGGTCCATTATTGAGGCACCTATCATAATATAAGTCTCTTGGCCGAACCTTAGATTTTTAGGAATTTAATATCAATTAATAATATAATATTTGTTTTAAGAACTCTTTTATGTCAATTTTGACACTATTCAATAGTTGATTTTTGTGAAACTCCTAACAGATTGATTACTTCGAACAAAGTCAATTAAATCAATCCTAATATATCATATTATCATAGAAAATTAGTTTAATTAATTAAAAGTTTCATATTATAATTATTTGGGTATTTATAAGATCAATTATTTTAATTTTTCACTATTTTAGTAATTACTGCATCATCATTGTGTCAAAAATAAAATAAATTATTTAATGTTTAAAAATTATAAATAAAATATCATTATGTAGGAAATCCTTTTAGCTTTCTAATTAATATTTATAATCTAAAATCCAACATATATAACCCTATGTAAAAAATTGTTGTTCTAAAAGATATATGCTTGTGTCATTTTTGTATTCATTTTAACTAAATTAAAATAATGTGTCATTATCACTTACAAGTGGATCCATGGGGTCCCAAAATAGACCCAAAGATGCCCATGGTCGACCATGTATCAACCAATAGGGTTAAGACACATTTTAGGGTAATTTAGTATTATTATAATATTATTTTTTTAACCCTTATTTACCGGATTTACCCTTTAACCATGGTAAATAAAATATTTACCGCAGTAATTATTCAAAATGTCTAAAAATAAAAGTTACCTATTTACACAATTTGAACATCCTGATTCCAAATATGGAATCCATTTTTCTAAATTCAAAACACAGAAGTGGCAGAAATTAATTTAAAATTAATTCCCGCTGTCAAAACAAAAAGCGTGTTTTTAAGAGATAATAACTATCAAAAGATTGACACTTGTTTATGTTTGGTTTAATTGTAAAATTATGTCCAATGACCAACATTATATTAAATGGTAAAAATATATTCTAAATATACTTTAAAACCACTCAAATTCATAATTTATCACTATTAATTATTTTGATTAAAAAAGTTGTTTTTAATTAAAATTTAGTAATTTTCACTATTCATTAAAATATGAAAGTTATCCGAAAAGTACCAAAATTTCACCCTAGACTAATTTCGATATTCCGAATCCAAAAATGAAGTCCATTTTGAAATATAAAATATATATGATTTCAAAAAGTAGGTATTACTATTCACAACGGCTAGTTTAATTAGTTGTGGTGTGTGTTAGAACTCGAGGTTGCGTACAACACATGCTATCGCATTATTCGAGGAGAAACGTACCGTGGAAGCTTGGGAAGTTTCATTTTAAATTTTTTGATGTCTCCATTTAGTCAAAAAGTTTAAAATATTGTATTTAAAAAGGTTCACTAAAAGTTGATAATACTGAAAATGAATCTGTTCTTGCATTATGACTAAGAAACTCATAATATGGATTCTAAAATTATAAAGTTTAAAATTTAGTTAATACTATTCATGACCTCTTTTAATGGCTTTTTTTTGGTAAGTCATGGTGTAATTGAACTCGGTGTTGCGTGTAGTGCAAGTTATTGAATTATTTTGAAGAAATAACACACTATGAAATCTTGGGGTGTTACACATATGGTAATAAAGAGCACAATATATGAAATCGTAACATATTATTAATATAAGGAATTATTGGTAGACACAAGAACATGTCAAATCATTCCATATTTCTTGGAACATTGAAAAAAATTATCTTGGATATTCAGGGGGACAACACCTATTGGGAGGGAGACACCACCATCCCAAGTCGCAACTCATTTATTATATTCAATCATCATATACCTTCTCCACATAATAGATCATGATCATTGAATTGATCCCATTATTATTTTATGAAGTATAAATCATTACCCACTGTATTGGAGATCTATAACAAGATAACCCAATACTATATATGTCACCCCGCTATGTAATATGTATCAGGATTACCTGAAACTATCTGGGTCTCTCCATCATATAAGATATAAATTTCATACATTGTGATATTTAGGCCACACCGTCGTATAATCTGTAGTAGGATTACATTGCGCTACGTGGTCCAACACATCATATAAGCTACAATGGTCATTCTCTGTTCAATCATGGCTACCCTATCATATATGTTGTAATGAGATTACCCAACAATATCTGGTTCACAAAATTTTATATGCTTTAATGGTCTTATCCGAATCTATGTGGGACACCCAATAACATTGTCTTTATCCATGAACCCTGACATTAATAAGGTATAAATAGGATTCATAGCATCACAAAAACGCATAAAAACAGTTACTCTTTCAAAACATGATTTTCCATTGTAAAATAAATGGGTTTGATGACAATCTATTGGAAATGTAATTTTCCCAAGGAGAATAAATTAGTTTCATAACATTCTATTTCAATCAAGATGTACTAATAAAAAAGAAACTCGATTCATATAATCATTCACTGAAATCATTTATCATTTAGATAATTAATATCAATGGAATATGAAGATGATGTTCCAAGTAAAACATAAAATATATCAAATGATAACAACTTATTTGATGAAGTATTTTGAACGATCACTCAAAATATTTTTTTTATAGATCATAACCATTCATTTTAAATCACTATTTTTAAGAAATAAATCATTTTAAAAATTGTTTTCCATGATATCCACATTGAAAACATATGATGTAGGCATTAAAAATTATTTAAAAAATTCCATATAAAATATCATTTCCACATTAAAAAAAATAGAAATTTTTTTTAAAACATTTTTCATTGAAAATAACCATGAAAAAAATATAATGTAAAAATTAAAATTAGTTACTTTAGATAAATTATTATATTCTGAACATTCCATTTGCACCTTAAATGTACAGAAAAAAATCCCATGTTAAAAAAACACTGAAATATTTATTCTCTAAAAAATATTTTATTTAAAATGTAAAACATTGGTAAAATTTTGTTTTCTGGATAATAGGATAATATTATAGGATTTCACAAAATATTTTTATAAAACATGATTTCTAAAGAACATATTTTTCTGAACGAAGAGAGAGATAATAATGAATTTTCATAAAACAATTCTTAATTACATAGTTAGAAAAGTGTAGAAATATGATACCATTATTTGGAGATATAATATTTAATCATAAGATAAGAAAATTCATGAGATTTCTTGAGATATGTATCATAATATTTCATCAAAAAATGCATAATCATAAGTAATCCTTATAAATTGTGAGACATGAGATATAAACTATTACATCTTTCGTAAAATTGAAATATAATACCCATTAAAAAAACAATTACTTAATGATTAAAATATCATGAAAATTATTATATTCATGATATATAATGTTAATGGGTATATATACACCTCATAGAGTAATATAGGTGTATAAAAAATTATGTGTCACAATGAAGGGAATTTGAGACAAAATTTAATTACCAATTTTTTAAATTTTAAACCATAAACCCCATGATGTAATGATAATAAAATTTATATGTAAATAAAAAAATTAGGATAATATTCTTATAATAAATTCATGTGATGTATATACACCACACAAAATAAATAGGTGATGAATATGGCATAATTCTTGTAAAAATAAAATTTTGAATAGAAATCCCCTTTCTGCATGAGTAACTTTTGAATAATTAGATCTATTGAATAATAATATCTATTGAAAATTTGGATAAAATTAAATAATTTAAATTCATAATATATAATTTCATAGATCTGTATATACTCCTTGAAATGAAAATAATTGGTGAATATTGCATATATCTCATGGAAATAATTATCATACGAGAAAAACCATTCTATATGTGTTGAATTTATTTGTACACATATAGTAATCATATATAATAAATATATTTTTATTATATATATATATATATATATCAAATAACCATATTCATATATAAAATACTATATAAAATTTTATTATGACTCTATATTTCCCATTTATTAACAATTTCATGTAAATGTTATATTTTTGGTAATGACTACTTTGTTCTTTATATATCATTTGGCTTGTTATTATTGATCATCCTAACTCTATAATGATTTTATTACTTATAGAGTGTAATAAATTATATAAATATAAAATATATTTACTATATAATTATTTATATTATTATATTAAATATATAAATGTTAAATGAAATACACCATTCATTGAGTCGACATACTGTATATATGCTTGAACATGTTTTCTATTTCCATGTAGTATTTTAGAAGAATAAAACATAAATGATTTAAAGATATATTAATTATAATTATATAATAATTATAATGACTTAAATATCTAAATTTTTCAATAAACCAATCCCTTATACAATCTTTTTAATGCGTGAAAGAATCAAATCGCAAGGAGGATGCGGTAGTCCAAACATCCACAAATGATGTTATTTTATTCCAAAAAAAATGGAATGAATGATTTTATGTGTTATATGAGGATTAAATAAGCGTAAAATCATCATAAATATAATATATATCATTTAAATGTAGTATTGAAATCATTATTTCCAACCATGATAAACTATAATGGATGAACACTCGAAATCAGTTCACAATGTGGTTGTCCATTGTACATATAAACGATTATTGCTTATACAATTTGATAGATGTGTGTGCAATTGTTGTTATAATTCATAACATAACCATATATAAATATTGTTTTGGATGTTTATGTTATTATATAATCATGAAATATGAATAATTTAATTATTGGATACTGAAATAAAACAAATATTCTCATTGAATAATGTTATCCCTACTTTTGAAAACTCCTTTTGGTGTTCACAAAAGGAAATACATGGATTTGTTTCATCCCAATTTTATACATATAATATTAGAGGTTGAGTGGTGAGAGTTAATTTTTTAGGGTTTGGATGATCAAATAGTTTTTATATGTGTGGACAAGTGAAGGGGTGAGTGACATTATATAGGGGGGATGAGTCGGATTCATGTATGTACAAAAAGGTATACAATATTGAGAGGTCATTCTTATACCATGTGCCACTAGTAACGACACATCATAAAAAAAGGATAATATGATTAAAAAATATCATTAAAATAAAATGTTGACATTTTCCATTGTTGCATGTCCCCATGAGTTAATGTCTAACCATTATGTAAAATATTTTTTAATTTAATGACTATAATTAATTTAAATTACATTCACTAATATATTTGTAACGCCCCGACCCTAATTACCTAGAGTCGGTGCATTATTACATAACATTGGCATGATCATTAGAAAGATCAAGTCTCGAAAGACCGATTAGTTTAGTAGCCTTGGAATAACTAGATACAACCATAAATTTTTACATTACATCATAAAAAAAACATCTTGTCTTCATATCCCCTCATACTATCCCTGCAGGTCATTCATAAATTACTTCTTCATAATCCTGGGAAAAATAAAACACTGAAAGGGGTGAGCTCGGATGCTCAGTAAGGATAACATTATAGCAGAAGCTTTCATAAATAAGCATAAACACTTAAGGCAATTTATAACTAAAACAAAAGCCTTTTAAAATTGAACTTCAACATAGTATGGCAAAAGTAAAATTAAATAATGCCATTTACTTACTCACATGGATATTCTACTAGTCGAATGATCACATGCAATATCAATAACCACTTTCATAATGATGGAATGCATAATGCCAGACTATCATAACCACATAGCCAAGGCCTCGTGCCAAGACTACAAATAAGATTTTGCCAAGGCCTTGTGCCAAGACACTAGTTTGTCTCATGAGACCTACCGATGCATCGAGGAGCTATAGCGGGCTCCACCCGTCACTTATTAAGTCCAATGAATTCCTCATATGAACAAGTTTAAACATAACATAAACATTCGTATTGAAACTAGCATACGAAATGTCAATACTTTTACCACAAACCTTGAATGGTATAAAAATAGCACATCCACAGTCAAACATAACTCATTCGATACAATATGGAAGATTGTATTGTATCACATTAACCTCAATGAAGAATAATGAAGGATGTTGACATAGATGAAAATAATCATCAAAACTATTTGAGAGAAATATCCCCCTTTTCTTGAAATCATTTAAAAGTCACACTATTTGTCAAAAAGCCATTTAAAAATAGAATTTTGAATCAAAGTGTCCCATACCACTTTGAAACTTTTTAAAAGGATTTTTAATTTTAAGACTTTAATGTCCATATAAATAAATCCTTAAAACCATTTTTAAAATATGGACATTAATGAGCATGATTTAGAAGAATAATTCTTTAAAACATTTTAAAATGGTATTTTGGTTAGAGTTTCTAACCAAAATAGAGACACTTGAATACAAATAATTGAGGTAATAAAAACATTGTAATATCATGAGAATAAAGTAATTCATGATATACTATGTCAAAGTACATTATATACACCACATAAAAGTGATTTGGTGTATATCATCAAAGAAGTCTCAATGGAATGTAAATTGAGATGAAATCTCTCATAAAGGTTGTATCCTTAGGTTAAGGATAAATCAACGACATAATTATGTGTGACAAATATAAATACACTAAATATGATTGGATATTCAGTGTAAATCAATCAAAGTATATTCACACATATTCTTTTAAAATCAATACTAACGAATTGGATGTTTAACTCAATAAATGGAGAATGAGTTAAAATTACTCTTATCAAATTCATATCAATGACTTGAGAATTATCAATGGAGTGATTATGTGTATCAAACTTATATCCACAGGAATGGGAGTGGAAATTGTGACATAATCAAATGAATAGTGATTCCACACATAATCTTGGGGTAATATAATCAATGAAATATGCGTAAAGCCAAATGGGTGGAAGTTGAAATCTCAAAGTCCCTTATTGATTAGGTAACTTAAGAAACATACACCCATGAAAGAATTATCATACCATTATGATGTAAATACCCATAAATAAAAGTATATAACACAATGAATACAATCATGGGCAGTACACATACACCACATGCAATAATTAAGTGGTGATCAATGGAATTCTCACGGAATTAAAAGTGAGATAAGAAAATCCCTTACTTTGTACTTTTTCCTTGGTCGATGGTAGGTTTACCTCCTGTATAATGGTGAAATAATTGTTATTGAATAATACAAGAATCATTTACTTTAATATGATATCATATATGATCTTTTAACATTGATTTGTTAATAATATCTTAGTATTAACGCCGTTTCGGGTGTTAACTTACTCATTTTCTTTTATATGTTTTGTTACATAAGTCATGTTTATTGTATCTTATTCATATCCAGAAAGATATCATGTCCTTAAACATCATTTTTAAATCATTAAATGATAATTATACTTGAATGGATATGATGGATAATGAATCTCATCGCGTTCGTGGAGACGGTAGTCCGTACGTACGCACGAACGCTACTTCCATTTAATTTTTTATTTTAAAAGAATCGAATCCAAATGATACATAGGTATATTACTATTCCAGTATAATATAATATTTTATATATGTTACTTAAGTTCATTAACACCATCCTTTATACGTTCCATGTGTGGTATGAACGAGTCATATCATTTTAAGGGGGCGGTAGTCCGCACTTCCTCAAATGAAATTATCGTATGTATATACGACATGAAACGAATAATGGTATGAAATAAAATGGAATTACAGAAGCTTATATATAAAATATATATCATTAATATCATATTTAATTATAGTTCCATCATAATGGCCACCATGAGAGGCGGTAAGATGTTTTTGAACAATCATCGTTTCGTGAGGCGTTAGTTTGCCATCCACAGAAACATTATGTTCATCATCCATTAGATGGAGTTGTGTGTATGTGTAGTTTGAATACTTCTTATAACAACATCCTAGTATATTGAGGATACTGGTGTTGTTACAAAAGAAGGGAAATAAAAAGAGTTTGGGGGTTGAAGAAGCAAAATAAATGAAAATAATTTAAGAGAAATCGTTACCTTTAATTTAGGTAACTCACTTTGGTTGGAACCAAAGGACTTGTTGAAATGCTTTCTGCCTAAGGGGAAGCTTCAAGGAGGAGGAGAGGGATGTGCGGAGCTTAGTTGGGCAGAGTTTGGACGAGCCAAGTGGCTTGAGAGGTGTGAGGAAATGAGAAGGAGGAGTGCCCTTTTATAAGAGGGGTGAGGGGCACCTTTGGAAAAGCTAGAAATATTAATTTATAATAAATTCATATTCGGTTTCCAATGGCTCCAAAGTTGACTATTCAAAGGTTGAGGTGGGGATAGGTCGAAAACAACTCATCCAATATAATTTAGACAGGTTTGGGTACTTATATTAACCTTATCTTTAAGTATTAACTCTAAGTTAATTAGTTTCACTTTTACAATGTCTCTTTGTATTTTTATATAATATGGTTAATAAACATACTATATACATCCAAAAGACCCCCAAGTGGTCCATTAATGATTAACCTATCATAATATAAGTCTCTTGGCCGAACCTTAGATTTTTAGGAATTTAATATCAATTAATAATATAATATTTGTTTTAAGAACTCTTTTATGTCAATTTTGACACTATTCACTAGTTGATTTTTGTGAAACTCATAACAGATTGATTACTTCGAACAAAGTCAAATAAAGCAATCCTAATATATCATATTATCCTATAAAATTTGTTTAATTCATTAAAAGTTTAATATTATAATTATTTGGGTATTTATAATATCAATTATGTTAATTTTTTACTATTTTAGTAATTACTGCATCATCATTGTGTCATAAATAAAATAAATTATTTAATGTCAAAAAATTATAAATAAAAAATAATTATGTAGGAAATCTTTTTATCTTTATAATGAATATTTATAATCTAAAATCCAGCATATATAACCCTATGTAACAATTGTTTTTCTAAAAGATATATGCTTGTGTCATTTTTGTATTCATTTTAACTTAATTAATATAAAGTGTCATTATCACTTACAAGTGGATCCATGGGGTCCCAAAATTGACCCAAAGATGCCCATGGTCGACCATGTATCAACCAATAGGGTTAAGACACATTTTAGGGTAATTTAGTATTATTATAATATTATTTTTTTAACCCTTATTTACCGGATTTACCCTTAACCATGGTAAATAAAATATTTACCGCAGTAATTATTCAAAATGTCTAAAAATAAAAGTTACCTATTTACACAATTTGGACATCCTGATTCCAAATATGGAATCCATTTTTCTAAATTCAAAACACAGAAGTGGCAGAAATTAATTTAAAATTAATTCCCGCTGTCAAAACAAAAAGCGTGTTTTTAAGAGATAATAACTATCAAAAGATTGACACTTGTTTATGTTCGGTTTAATTGTAAAATTATGTCCAATGACCAACATTATATTAAATGGTAAAAATATATTCTAAATATACTTTAAAACCACTCAAATTCACAATTTATCACTATTAATTATTTTGATTAAAAAAGTTGTTTTTAATTAAAATTTAGTAATTTTCACTATTCATCAAAATATGAAAGTTATCCGAAAAGTACCAAAATTTCACCTTAGGCTAAATTCGATATTCCGAATCCAAAAATGAAGTCCATTTTGAAATATAAAATATATATAATTTCTAAAAGTAGGTATTACTATTCATAACGGCTAGTTTGATTGGTTGTGGTGTGTTAAAATCTCGAAGTTGCGTACAATGCACGTCATTGCATTATTCGAAAGGAAACATACCGAGGAAGCTTGGGGTGTTACATTCTCCCCTCCTTCAATAAATTGCGTCCTCGCAATTTTTAAATTTTTTCTTGGGAATATAATGGAAAGTCCCATATCGGAAAAAGAGTCAATAAAACTGTCACTTTAAAAGAAAGGAAGAGAGGTATAAGGGTCATCCAAGATACCCCATACAAGGATTCCATGTAAGAAAACATGGATATGGATGATAAACTAAGTGTCAAGTTCTGATGGAGAGGGATAGAAATCATGATCAGGAGAAAGTTAACAATGAGAAAACCACAAACTTGTGTTGGGACAAACGACCATTAGTCTCCTAGTAGGAAAGTAAATGGACAACATTTTTTTCAAGTTACATTACATAAGGAAGAGGAATTCATTTATGATATTGACTAAGAACATTATGAGATATACTTACATTTTAAGTATATTTTCATTCTTTAATAAATTTCCACCACTAACTCATTTTTTTTAAAACGATGAGTATTCAAGAAGACTTGGTCACATTGAAAGAGATAGAATAAACTTCTATAGAATCACATGATCCATGAAGGATAAACCATATATTTACATTGTCTTTGAAGATTAATCAAAACCAAAATGGTCAGTGAATGATCTAATGATCCCCCAAAAGGATATTCATTGAGATAAATATGCACTAATCTTAATTTCTAAAATTAAACCAACAATACCCCAAAGTTAAATAGATACCATTCAATAACCAATTGTCCTTAAAATCCTTTAATATAATCCAAACTAATATTGAAACCCAAAACATAGAAGAATTTGATTATGTAGTCTCCCATGTTAAATTGTATCTCCAAATGACATCAGATACTCTTAAAGTCACATACTCAAAAGTAATTAACCTAATCACATATTCTCTATTATAGGTTAATCATTTCCATAAATAACCCAAATCACTATAAATCCACAATAAAAACGTAGATAAAAATCTATCATTACTCCACAAATGAAACCCCATAGTATTCTATTTTCCTTGGACATATAGTGTTTCCAACAAAGCGAACATCTTCCAAAATAACATTTATCACTTAATCACCAAATCATTTTCCTATACCAAGGGTATTCTTTTGATATGAAATAAGAACCCAAATCAACTTATTATTGATCAATAAAATCATTTAACAAAAAAAAGTCACACTAACCAGGGACTTCACGTAGTCCAGTGGTAGGCGATAAATCCCAATCGCACTTTGGTTGTGGGTTCGATTCCCATAGCTTTGTCCGACGCGACGGGTTGTCACACGGTCTACGTGTTGTCCTTTTTCAAAAACTATATTTTATAATATTGCCAAAATGAGATAAATTCCTCAAAATACTATATCATAAATTTAACCACAAATGTTATATCATACCTTGAATCTTCATCCCAAATTAGAATAACTTATAATTCTCTCAAACCCCAATGATCATATAAATCCAAATGGTTATTTATACCCAAATCCACAAGAGAAGAGACAATTCTTCCTCAAATATCATTCTCACATGGCAAACTGCGGGGTTACAAATACAAGAGAAAATTATTCCATAGTAAACCCATCAACAAGGAGTGCTAATACTTTTTAAACATTTCTCCAACCATTTATTCCCACATAGCTTCTTCTTTGACCAAGAAAATATCCTATAGAATAGGACATTCACTCGGGTAATGGCCAGGTCCCCTACATTTACGGCAAATGACTGTAAATGGACTCTTGGGACCATTTTTATCTTCTTCAATAGTACTCTTCATTTTTCTTCGGCAATTCTTTACTTTATGTCCTTCCTTCCCGCACGTAAAAAATTTTGTTGTCCCATTGAGACACTTTCCTGGGTGTCTCTTTCCACATTTCCTGCATGATGAAAATTGAGGGTTCTTTTCTCCATGGTCTCCATTGCTGGAGCTCTTATCATTTATCACCTTTCTCTTCCTTGTTGAGTCTGGGAGTTGGTTAATATATATGTTGTTGATCATATTTTTGGAAAACTGATTTGGCATAAAGACGATATCTTTTACGCCTATCAACATTCCATTTTGTTGCTCATTGCCACCACCGTTCCCATCTTGTACATCATTCTCAAAGTCACTATGACTTCCTTGGAATCCAGCCATTGACTAAAACCATAAAGCATTGTGTGAGTAATAGTAGTCGTAAAATCATTTAGAGATTAAAATGTCACCATATTCTCAATTTGAAACATATTAGGATTAACCAAGGTCATTTACTCTCATCTTATATATATATTACTTAAATTGGTTTGTAAAGAAAATGTAAATTATCCTAAGCATATCCCCCGGGAGTGTCGTAACCAAGAGTGCAGCAAGGCCCGTTGTCGTGCACCAGTTCCCGTTCGAGTCTAGCTCAAAGCGGTGTTTTCGGGTTTTACCCCTAGGTACATCTGTGCCAGAGCCGCCTCTACCTGCTTGTATCCAGACAGGGATGTATTGCTCGGAAAACTCACAAAATCTCTACAATACCAAAATTCTAGGAAGTTCTTTTATACTAATCCTCAAAGTTCATCTTAGGTCTACGTGCTCTAATCAGAGTTTATCTAAATCTAGCTACCAAGGTTTGTACTAAACTTCCTCTGATACCAACTGTAACGCCCCGACCCTAATTACCTAGAGTCGGTGCATTATTACATAACATTGGCATGATCATGAGAAAGATCAAGTCTCGAAAGACCGATTAGTTTAGTAGCCTTGGAATAACTAGATACATCCATAAATTTTTACATTACATCATAAAAAAAACATCTTGTCTTCATATCCCCTCATACTATCCCTGCAGGTCATTCATAAATTACTTCTTCATAATCCTGGGAAAAATAAAACACTGAAAGGGGTGATCTCGGATGCTCAGTAAGGATAACATTATAGCAGAAGCTTTCATAAATAAGCATAAACACTTAAGGCAATTTATAACTAAAACAAAAGCCTTTTAAAATTGAACTTCAACATAGTATGGAAAAAGTAAAATGAAATAATGCCATTTACTTACTCACATGGATATTCTACTAGTCGAATGATCACATGCAATATCAATAACCACTTTCATAATGATGGAATGCATAATGCCAGACTATCATAACCACATAGCCCAGGCCTCGTGCCAAGACTACAAATAAGATTTTTCCAAGGCCTTGTGCCAAGACACTACTTTGTCTCATGAGACCTACCGATGCATCGAGGAGCTATAGCGGGCTCCACCCGTCACTTATTAAGTCCAATGCATTCCTCATATGAACAAGTTTAAACATAACATAAACATTCGTATTGAAACTAGCATACGAAATGTCAATACTTTTACCACAAACCTTGAATGGTATAAAAATAGCACATCCACAGTCAAACATAACTCATTCGATACAATATGGAAGATTGTATTGTATCACATTAACCTCAATGAAGAATAATGAAGGATGTTGACATAGATGAAAATAATCATCAAAACTATTTGAGAGAAATATCCCCCTTTTCTTGAAATCATTTAAAAGTCACACTATTTGTCAAAAAGCCATTTAAAAATAGAATTTTGAATCAAAGTGTCCCATACCACTTTGAAACATTTTAAAAGGATTTTTAATTTTAATACTTTAATGTCCATATAAATAAATCCTTAAAACCATTTTTAAAATATGGACATTAATGAGCATGATTTAGAAGAATAATTCTTTAAAACATTTTAAAATGGTATTTTGGTTAGAGTTTCTAACCAAAAGAGAGACACTTGAATACAAATAATTGAGGTAATAAAAACATTGTAATATCATGAGAATAAAGTAATTCATGATATACTATGTCAAAGTACATTATATACACCACATAAAAGTGATTTGGTGTATATCATCAAAGAAGTCTCAATGGAATGTAAATTGAGATGAAATCTCTCATAAAGGTTGTATCCTTAGGTTAAGGATAAATCAACGACATAATTATGTGTGACAAATATAAATACACTAAATATGATTGGATATTCAGTGTAAATCAATCAAAGTATATTCACACATATTCTTTTAAAATCAATACTAACGAATTGGATGTTTAACTCAATAAATGGAGAATGAGTTAAAATTACTCTTATCAAATTCATATCAATGACTTGAGAATTATCAATGGAGTTATTATGTGTATCAAACTTATATCCACAGGAATGGGAGTGGAAATTGTGACATAATCAAATGAATAGTGATTCCACACATAATCTTGGGGTAATATAATCAATGAAATATGCGTAAAGCCAAATGGGTGGAAGTTGAAATCTCAAATTCACTTATTGATTAGGTAACTTAAGAAACATACACCCATGAAAGAATTATCATACCATTATGATGTAAATACCCATAAATAAAAGTATATAACACAATGAATACAATCATGGGCAGTACACATACACCACATGCAATAATTAAGTGGTGATCAATGGAATTCTCACGGAATTAAAAGTGAGATAAGAAAATCCCTTACTTTGTACTTTTTCCTTGGTCGATGGTAGGTTTACCTCCTGTATAATGGTGAAATAATTGTTATTGAATAATACAAGAATAATTTACTTTAATATGATATCATATATGATCTTTTAACATTGATTTGTTAATAATATCTTAGTATTAACGCCGTTTCGGGTGTTAACTTACTCATTTTCTTTTATATGTTTTGTTACATAAGTCATGTTTGTTGTATCTTATTCATATTCAGAATGATATCAAGTCCTTAAACATCATTTTTAAATCATTAAATGATAATTATACTTGAATGGATACGATGGATAATGAATCTCATCGCGTTCGTGGAGACGGTAGTCCGTACGTACGCACGAACGCTACTTCCATTTAATTTTTTATTTTAAAAGAATCGAATCCAAATGATACATAGGTATATTACTATTCCAGTATAATATAATATTTTATATATGTTACTTAAGTTCATTAACACCATCCTTTATACGTTCCATGTGTGGTATGAACGAGTCATATCATTTTAAGGGGGCGGTAGTCCGCACTTCCTCAAATGAAATTATCGTATGTATATACGACATGAAACGAATAATGGTATGAAATAAAATGGAATTACAAAAGCTTTTATATAAAATATATATCATTAATATCATATTTAATTACAGTGCCATCATAATGGCCACCATGAGAGGCGGTAAGATGTTTTTGAACAATCATCGTTTCGTGAGGCGTTAGTTTGCCATCCACAGAAACATTATGTTCGTCATCCATTAGATGGAGTTGTGTGTATGTGTAGTTTGAATACTTCTTATAACAACATCCTAGTATATTGAGGATACTGGTGTTGTTACAAAAGAAGGGAAATAAAAAGAGTTTGGGGGTTGAAGAAGCAAAATAAATGAAAATAATTTAAGAGAAATCGTTACCTTTAATTTAGGTAACTCACTTTGGTTGGAACCAAAGGACTTGTTGAAATGCTTTCTGCCTAAGGGGAAACTTCAAGGAGGAGGAGAGGGATGTGGGGAGCTTAGTTGGGCAGAGTTTGGACGAGCCAAGTGGCTTGAGAGGTGTGAGGAAATGAGAAGGAGGAGTGCCCTTTTATAAGAGGGGTGAGGGGCACCTTTGGAAAAGCTAGAAATATTAATTTATAATAAATTCATATTCGGTTTCCAATGGCTCCAAAGTTGACTATTCAAAGGTTGAGGTGGGGATAGGTCGAAAACAACTCATCCAATAGAATTTAGACAGGTTTGGGTACTTATATTAACCTTATCTTTAAGTATTAACTCTAAGTTAATTAGTTTCACTTTTACAATGTCTCTTTGTATTTTTATATAATATGGTTAATAAACTTACTATATACATCCAAAAGACCCCCAAGTGGTCCATTAATGATTAAACTATCATAATATATGTCTCTTGGCCGAACCTTATATTTTTAGGAATTTAATATCAATTAATAATATAATATTTGTTTTAAGAACTCTTTTATGTCAATTTTGACACTATTCACTAGTTGATTTTTGTGAAACTCATAACAGATTGATTACTTCGAAAAAAGTCAAATAAATCAATCCTAATATATCATATTATCCTATAAAATTTGTTTAATTCATTAAAAGTTTAATATTATAATTATTTGGGTATTTATAATATCAATTATGTTAATTTTTTACTATTTTAGTAATTACTGCATCATCATTGTGTCATAAATAAAATAAATTATTTAATGTCAAAAAATTATAAATAAAATATAATTATGTAGGAAATCATTTTAGCTTTATAATGAATATTTATAATCTAAAATCCAGCATATATAACCCTATGTAACAATTGTTTTGCTAAAAGATATATGCTTGTGTCATTTTTGTATTCATTTTAACTTAATTAATATAAAGTGTCATTATCACTTACAAGTGGATCCATGGGGTCCCAAAATTGACCCAAAGATGCCCATGGTCGACCATGTATCAACCAATAGGGTTAAGACACATTTTAGGGTAATTTAGTATTATTATAATATTATTTTTTTAACCCTTATTTACCGGATTTACCCTTAACCATGGTAAATAAAATATTTACCGCAGTAATTATTCAAAATGTCTAAAAATAAAAGTTACCTATTTACACAATTTGGACATCCTGATTCCAAATATGGAATCCATTTTTCTAAATTCAAAACACAGAAGTGGCAGAAATTAATTTAAAATTAATTCCCGCTGTCAAAACAAAAAGCGTGTTTTTAAGAGATAATAACTATCAAAAGATTGACACTTGTTTATGTTCGGTTTAATTGTAAAATTATGTCCAATGACCAACATTATATTAAATGGTAAAAATATATTCTAAATATACTTTAAAACCACTCAAATTCACAATTTATCACTATTAATTATTTTGATTAAAAAAGTTGTTTTTAATTAAAATTTAGTAATTTTCACTATTCATCAAAATATGAAAGTTATCCGAAAAGTACCAAAATTTCACCTTAGGCTAAATTCGATATTCCGAATCCAAAAATGAAGTCCATTTTGAAATATAAAATATATATAATTTCTAAAAGTAGGTATTACTATTCATAACGGCTAGTTTGATTGGTTGTGGTGTGTTAAAATCTCGAAGTTGCGTACAATGCACGTCATTGCATTATTCGAAAGGAAACATACCGAGGAAGCTTGGGGTGTTACAATATTCCATCATGAAATATGTTAAAAATACTAGAAATTATCAATTATTCTTATTTAATATAAGAAAAATATTTTTAATAAATTATAATCGCACATGTTCAAGAATTAAAAATAAAAACATTATTAGAGATGGGAAGGAACAACTATTTTTTAAAGTGAAGATGTTCAAAAGTATATTATTATATTAGTCTAATTTCAATTTTAATTTGATTCAAATTAAAAACATTTTATTAATATGTGTGTAATTGATATAAATATACATTAAAATCAATTAGAACAAAATTCAACTATATAAACATTTTAGATGAAAATTTATTTTTCAATAAAAAATCACATTTCAATTAAAATACAATTCCTTTCACATTTCATTAAAAATTAATTATCATTGAAAAATTCAAAAAAAAATCACCAAATTTACATTTTGATATTCATATCTCGAAAATGGTGTTTATTTTGACAAATAAAAATTAAAAATGTTTAAATATTATATTTAAAAATTCTTAATCGTAAAAAGGTTGTTAAATTACCATCTATAAATATACTTATATTTATTCCTAATAATTGATTTATTATTTTCATATGAATATAAATTATATTAAGTTTTTGTTAAAACATTTTTATGAATTTATAATATAAAAATTTTATTCATATCTCTCACTAATATTTATTATATTAATTTATTATAAAAAAATGACATTTTGGACAAAAAATGGTTTATTTGTAAAAACACATCCTTCATATTTTAATTTTTGAGACCATGGAACAATTTGTTGAAAAAATGGGCTATATGAGTCTGAAAGATAGAACATTATTACATTCTTTCTCCTAAAAAGGATCTTGATCTCTCGGTAGATAGTCCTTCCATGTAATATCCTGGTTGAATCCACTATTTGCAAGAGCATCAGCAAACATGTTTACTTCACGAAAGGCATGGGTGACGATGTAGTAGATTTCTATGTGTGAGGCACGACATGTCATCAAAGGGGTAGTGAGACACCATGCAGGGTGCACCACCCCTTTCCAAAGTGCCTAAAAAATAGTGGTTGTATCACTTTCAATCCTAATATTGTTCCTTCCTTTTTTCTTGGCAAAGTCAACTGCATGGATCACACCCAGCATCTCTGCTTCCAGTGAAGAGGCCATACTAGAAACTCTAAAGCAAGAACCATGGAAATGATCACGAAAGTCTCTGAAAATAGCACTGCATCCTGATGATCCCAAGTTACATTTGTAAGGGCCATCGAAATTCACATTGATCCATACCAAAAGTAGAGCTTTCGAAAATAGCTCAAAAGGCCATTTAGGCAGCCTATAAAGCCTATAAATCCGAAGATGGTCTAGGATCTCAAAATCTCCAACGGAGTTGTCGTAGAAAGATTTCTGAGTCATGACAGTATCACGAATGGCAATGAGAATTTGCGTCTGAGCTGTATTAATCTTGGATGAGTAATTATTATTCATAATATTATTTTAATCATACTAGATCACATGGAGAAACTCAGCCACAACGACAAAAAAAAGATTCTTGATTTGGTGAGAAGCTTCAAAGTCAACACAATGCTAAAATTGTGAGCTAATTGATTGTAGAAGCCACCATCTGCAACCAAATATTTCAAACACATAATTACAAAGAGATGAAGTTGTAGCATAAGAATGAAACAGATGAATATCATCTTCTCTGTGGGTTGCAAAATTGACACTTTGAGCAGAGTTGGATGCCAAAATACTGCTGACAAACTTCATTGAAGACTCTGTTATGTGTAATAGGCCAAATAAGAGTTAGTATTGATGTCTTAATTCATGGATTGACAAAAAATTAAAACATGAATCAGTGGAATTGATTTTATGATTGTAAAAAAATGGAATCAAGAACACCATTATGAGCAGGCTCCCACATGAGGAAATCATCAGAGTTGGAATAGGGATAGTTTCCAATGATATTGCAGATGTTATCAGGGAGGGAAATTATTTGAGAGTTAAAAAAATTCTCTTTTATAAGAGTTGGTGTTCACAGGATGCTCAGTGGAAGTTAACATGTCAATTAAAGGCGCACTAGTCCAGTTATCAAGCCAGAAATTCATGGATGAATCAGAATTGACCATCCAACTGAAGTTTCTCATAAGGTTGGTAATGGTTTGTGTAATAGATGACCAGATGGAAGAAAATATATAATTCAAATTCCCATTCTTAATATTAGAGATGAATCTGTAATAGAGAAATGTATTGGATTCATAGTTGTGGTGAGGAAACCTCAAAGTGAGTTTAGCCTAAAGGGAATCATTAAAATGACAATGATTTTTAATGCCCAGGTCACCCTTATCTAAGGGATTACAAAATGGGTTCCAAGGAACATTCACATGTTTCCTTTCTAGCATGCTACCAGTCTAAACAATGTTTTTAATAAAAACATTAATTCTTTTAAGTATACCAGTGGGCCAACTGTAAACCATCATTGAGTAAACCATTTTGGAAAAAGTTGTGGATTTCACATGTCAAATTCTTCCATCCATAGATCTGGATTTAAATTTCCAAGAAGATATATGATTGATGATTTGACCCACAATGTTAGTGATGTTAATGTATTTTTTCCTACCCCAAAAGATAGGCACTCCATGATAGGTGAAATGGATGGAGCCTTCCTTAATTCTTAAATAATTAATGATATTACCTTTTCTATTGGAAGAAATTGTTTTCCCAAAGATCACAAAAGATTTCTCCCAGCTTATATATTGGCTTGGTAAATATTCACAATGAGACATGGAAATTTTATGACTCCAGATATTCCTTTTATCTCCTCAAAGGAATATAATGATGTCATCATCATTTAAAAGATTGGTTAGCACCTTTAAGTTCCTAGAAACCAAAACAAGTTTTATCTTTTTATGTTCCAAAATATTAGTGAGTATAATTCTTATGTAAGGTTCAGAAATTGAAAAACGAATGGTAGAGAAACGATCCCCTTGTCTAACACCCTTGTTGCTTTTGAAGAAGCTGTTTGGTGAAACATTTACGTGAACAAAGAGAAAGGCTGAATTAAATAAGGAGATAATCATATTGATAGAAGAATCATTGAAACCAAAAGACTTGATCACAGTGAATATGAAACTCCAATCAATGGTATAAAAATAATTCCTAATGTCATGCTTGATTGCAACATTACCGATTCTTATGGATATATTTAGGGTATTAGTTCATTCAGAGGAAAGATAGATACAGTCTTGAATAGAGCTACCTTTGATTAAACCAAAATGATTCCAAGAATTTTTTAATTAAAAATGGAATAATGTCTATTAGAAAAAAGTTTAGAAATAATTTTAATAAGAGTATTGATAATAGAAATTCTATAGAAAAGATGAATCTTAGGGGAATTATCCACTATTGAGATTAAATTTAAAAATTGAGTATTCATACCAGGAGGGAGAGATACTGTAGAGAAGAATATTTTAATATGTTTGATTAAAACCCACTGAATGATGTCCCGATATTAATGAATAAATCCATTATTGAAACCATCAGGACCTGTGACACTATCAGGATTAAGGATAAACACTATGTCCTTGATTGCATACTCAATAGGGAAACATGAGAGAAATTCATTGTCATCCTTTATCACTAAAGATGGAATAATATTAGGAAAGAGATAATTTTTAACATTCCAAACATTAAACAAATAATAAAAATAGGATACCGCATTATTCACAATCTCCTCCTCATAGTCAATGATAGTTTCTTCGTCTGTGAGAATGGAACGTGGTCTACATACATTTCAAATTATATGAAGCGTGTTATATAATTTTCTATTTATATCAACAATTGAATTCCATTTAGTTATGAAATTTTTCTTACGAATGATATATTTAAGCATAAGAAGAGAGTTGAGCTCAATAGATGTATTGAGTTCATGTTGAGGATCCAATGTGAAACCAGAACTGGTATTGTAATTTTGGATTTGAATAAGTTCATTCTCAATGGAGGAAATGACATTTCCATGTTGTTTATGCTTTATTCTACCCCATGTTTTATTACATTTCATCAGATGTTTAAATTTAATGAGACAGGAAAATGAATCTTTGTTATGGTTCATACATTCCAAATATCTTTTTATTATGTTACCACAATCAGGATCCACACTCTTAGCATTATTAAATCTGAATGGGATGGTGAGAAAAAAGGTTTTAGATTAGTGTGTGACCAGAATGGGATAATGATCTGAATTATGTTTAGCCAAAGGGATACTCGAAATGGAGTCCCATTTATCATGGACAGAGATATTAGTGAACACCCTATCATGATTATTAGCAACCACCATGTTGTACTACCTTCTATATCAAGTGTACTTAGCTCCAGTAAGATTAATCTCAATTAGATTGAAATCTTCAATCGAAACTGTAAACACTCTAGTGGAGTTATGAGAGTGATACAGGCAAATTTTTTCATTTGAGGTGAAAATTCCATTGAAATACCCAATAAGAAAACCAATGATCTTGAATGTTGTTAGCTAAAACACTATGGTCATGACATTGGGTCTACAATAATGGTATCTATTCTCATTATAGATCATAGTGAAATAAGCATGTAAACCATCATAGGGAAATTCACAAGTAATCATTTTCCCTTTAATTTTAAAGGCAATAATAAATTTCAAAGAGGAATGATAATAAGTTCAAAGAGACTCAATAGCAGTACCCTCTTTGTAAGCACCAAGTAAATTATAACCATAAGCACAAAGATGTATATATTTTTAGGAGAAATTGATATTTGGCTCACAAATAGAAAAAAATTTGGTTTGTGAGTCATATGGAAGGTTTTCAATACATTAGAGGTGTAAGGGTCAGCAATACCCTAACAATTCCAAAAAAAGATATTCACTGGAACCTATGTTTGGAGTTAGAACTCCCTTTTTTAGCACCACCCAAGACCTTCCTCCTATTTGATCTTCTAACGTCTTGAGAAGAGGTTGGACTAGATTTTTATCTCAACTTACTCATAGAGGAAACAAATGATTTATTAGAAGTAACTTTGATTTCAGTACATTGAATAATTAAAAAATAATTGCATTTCAAGGGTGTAGCTAGTGGGCAGGCCCTTGATAGATCCAAAGGATGATTATCATGATCTTGTGAAGATACCTCTGTGACAGCCATGTCTTGAACCAAACCAGAAGATTCCTTGGGGTGATTTTCAGTATCCAAGACCGAGTCACATTTTTCTATCGTAGGAGGTAAAACATGGACCACATCTAATGACAAGATAGAACCTACATTCCTTTTAGCATCCTCCATGCGAGTTGGGTCATTATGATCATCATCCATAGGGTTTGATATGCCTGGATCCTTAGAAATCGGAGCTGATTGAGACTGTCCAAATGAGTCAAGAACCAACCTTCCCAACTCCTCCATGATTTCTTGATCAATGTCAGTGTTTTCTTCCTCCTCAACTAGAACAACCCAATTTTTTTATGAGGTATCACCCACATGAGGTGATTTCTTCACCAATATTTCAGCTTTTTTATTGGTTCTTCGGCTTATCAGAGGCCATGATCTTTTCTTTTGTTTTCATCTGAACCTGTGTCCAATCATCTTCCATTAGTTGTTCAACCTGACTTTTCATGACTCTGCAATTCAATAAGGAATGTCCAATGATTTTGCAGAGCTCAAAAAATGGTGGTATGTGATCATATTCTAGCTTGACCTCTTCCTTGTATTCATTTTCAATGAAGGAGATAGTGTCTGACAACATATATTCCATGTTCACCTCTACCATAACTCTCGCATAGGTTCCAATCTTAGCATTGAGGGTTATTTGATCACTCTATAGAGGTGTTACAATGTAGGAGGTGACGTCATTAAGGATCTTTGGATGCCAGAAGAAACATTTTAGACTATCTATCCTCACCTAGACCTATGCCATCATATTTTTGAATGTATGGGGGTTGATGGAAAAGTCCAATTCTAAAATTCTATGCAAACCAGATTTGAGTTGAACCATGGCTAACATCCACACCTGATCGAAATCAGTGAGCGAATTTAGCAAGATGTTGAAATATCCACAACCAATAGGGACATGTTTCCAGTCGAAAAAACCTCTAATGTGCGCTATCCTCAGTTTGAGTTCTGGGGAAGACCATGGAATATCACCCTTGTTATTAGAGATACAACCCATAATATAGTACTTACACATTTTTTTTGTTTCTTCAAAGAATCTAAATCATCTTTGATGGAAAAGTATCCATCATCCAATTTATTACAGAGTGAAGTCTTAGACGAGTTCATATTTTTCATATATATGCCCTTATATAGTATTTTTGTAAAACCTTATCATGTGTGCAACACAAGAGATTGAATTAACATGGAATGGTGTATAAATCATGTTAAACATAGCTTTGTGTGTATCACATAATAAAATAGGTGTTTCCTATAGAAAAAGATAATTAATTTTATAATGAAATCATATATTGGTGTACCCTGTAATGAATGCAATCAATTAAATTTAACTTATTAGAATGAAATTAATTTCTGAGCACTCAGGGTGTCACATGCTAGCCCGACCACCCTTAAAATTAAAATTTCCCACAAAATTTTTCACGATTTATAATGTATTTAAAATGTAATGTTCTTTTTTAGTAACACACATCAAAAAATGAATCCCAAAACATCAATTAAAAAAATTCACAAATATAATGGTTACCCAAAGTAACTATTAATTTGGATTCTATAGAGGGGAACATAGGAATAAAGTATAAACATTGGAATTGAATATAATTATAATAACATTGTTCTGAGGGTGAATGACATGGAACATGGTCAAGGGGTGGTCAATGATCACAAATCCATAAACCAAAGAGTCTTGAAAATAGTTTTTTATATCTTCAAAAATGGCGATAAAATAAAAAAGTAGTATTTGAAGACCCTTTTCATAACATTAATAAATTTTCACAAGGAGATATACTCAGTTGGGTTCATTAAATTTTATATCCATTATCTCACACATTGGTTATGTCCTGACAAAATTCCACATCATCTCTCCTCAAAAATATAATTTTAATTTTATATTCCTAAAACACTAAAAGATCATAACATTCTTAGTTTAATGATAATTCATTCAATATATTTTTAGTCATCATTTCAGTAAAATGGATAGCACATGTTATCCAATATTCATAAATCCTCATTTGGAAATACAAATCATTAATCTATAAATCTCATATGAAGTTTAGATTAAACCATTTTATAAATGTTAAACCTCATAACCCTTCTGAAAGGTGAAAATCCAAAACATTAGAAATAAGGTCACTAAATTTCTCAAATTTATCTTAGCATTGATTCTCAACTATCACAAATACATCTTACTTGCCATAGTGAAAAAATGTAAATACCTACATCATTCATACTTTTAATACATAGTAATAACCCAAATTAACATAAATTATTATTAGAAACAATCATTCTTACTTATTTTAAATATTATGGGTTATCATCCTTAAATCCAAAAAATATCGAATCTTCATCAATAGAAACCACTTTTTTAAAAAATCCTTTAATTTTTTGGGTCATCAATAATATCCAATTAACATTTTCCATGTCAATAATCACTTTATCAAAGATAAACACAATTTTCATGACATAAGGAACACATTAAGGGTTAACTTCCCTGGATCAAGGTGTCACATTTTCATTAATTTAACTATCTCGGTTTTTGGCACCATTCTATATATTTTACAAAATAATTAATGAATAACATATACTTTATAATACATATAACCTAATTCTTGAATTCCAATATATATTGACTTCAATAATCCATCATTTTTTTCAAAACATTATCTATGCTTCAAAATCTTGTTCCTTAATACCACATTCATATATGGTGAAATATTAATAACATATTATCATTCATAAACATAAATTTAGTTATTCTTATAAAAATACTATTATAACATCATACAATATTAATATAATACATGTGGCTTCCCAATCAGAAACAGTAATTCCATTACTTATACTATCATGATTATCTCCATCATGAGATTTACCTTTAAAACATTGATTCTTATAATTAAAATACATTTCAAATTTTGAGCATTCAATAGTCGATGATAACTTAAGGAGTCCATTATTCCTTCCACTACATTAACTTAACTCTTCATTTTTCCTTTGTACTTACTTTATGTATTCCAATAATTTCAACCTTTGAAACATATTTATATTCTATAATACATCCACATGAATTATATATACATGGATATAATATCATAGAAACCACATGATCAACCATTTAACAAAATTAATGAAGCTGTTCGAGAAATGATACTCATCCTTAAATTATCCTAACTAATATCACTAGACATATTCATAGAAATATCCATATAGACCTCACTAGTTTTTTCTTATAATAGTTTCTAAAGGATAAATAAAACATTCTTTTGTAAACAAATATATATTTGTCCATGCTTAAAATAAATGGATATTACATCATTTAGTGGAATATTCACAATATTTCCAAAGTACAATCCTGAAGACAGTAAGAATTTAGTGTATTTGAAAAAATTGAACATAGGCATCTAACTCAAAGATATATCATCCAAATATCCCTTAATTATCTCCCCAATTAGTTATTATAAATAATACCATTCTATATAACCCGTGGAATGAAAAATTAATAATTTTGGGATCTCGAATACTCAGTAAGGGTACACAAGGGAGATATATAAGTATAAAATTAGTATAATGGTATGATACTGTGATAATAACATTATATCATCATAACATACATAAAAAGTATCACAGTAATGGGTCATTCCATATATAATGAAAATTTATTAGAATTTAATTATAATTTAATCCAGTGCATAATCCCTGAAATCATAATATAGGAGCAAGACATGAACTTTTTTGGAAGACATTAGAACATGTAATGTCTTCTCTAAGTCAAGGATTAAGGAAACAATAAATAAGATCTTCTTTGGGAATACACCGGCTGGGAAAGACACAACACCATCCCCAGTCACCCTCTCCTTATATTTGATTAGGTTATAACATCTTCCAATTGTGGATCAAGCCCATCAACGTGTTATTGTAATTATATTATGAGTGGTTATTCATTAACACTTGGATTGTATTGCTATAATGGGATCATCTAGTGGTATCTAGGTCAACCAATCATATAAGTTGTAACAGGCTTACCTTACACTATCTAAGATACAACATTATATAAGGTTTAATATGATTAAAGGATGCTAATGGTCCTCCCTATAATATAAACTATAATAGTCTTTCTCAACATTCTTTAGTCCTCCTCACCATATAAGTTGGGATGGGATTTCATAGCACTATCTGGGACACCCCATCATATAGTATGTAATGGGATTATCATGCGCTATCTAGGATAACCCCATTATATATTATATAACCAGCTTACCTGATACTCTATTGGCCACCCCATAATATATTCTTTGTCCATGAAGAAAAACCTGAATAATGTAAAAAGACAATTTATGTCATCATAAAATAAAAAAAATGAAATTTTTTATTCATAAAATGATTAACCCATTGAAATTCTATGGGTTTCATGTCAATCAAATGGAAATGTTATTAAACTATAGTAAATAAATGTTATCAATTGAAAATATGTATCAAAAATGGATTATATAGGGAATAAATACCAATTTCAAAAAAATATTTACATTAAGACATAAAAAATTCAGATAAATACCATGAACAATATCTTTGTATTATATCCCTAGTAAATAATAAGAAATATTTATAGATTCCAGCATATATGGACATCACACTAAATAGTTCCGAATGAAAATAACCTTTATTTGAGAAGAATTTTCTTTTAGACATAATGATTTTCACAAATCCATTTAGTTTGAAACCAAATTACAAACATGAGACATATGATTTAAAAATCACATAAAACATTTCTTGAGGTTAATAACCATTAAAAATTTATATTTTTTTAAACCATATAATACTTTTAGAACCGATTTCATGGAATATTGACCTGAAAACTAAAATCATGAAGGAAAACAATGAATGAAACCCTATGATCCCTAAAAATGGATCCAAAACTAGTGCAACTAGGATTTCCATGTGAGGAACCATGGGAATTTATATTGATCCACCCCAAAAAAATTATCCTATCAGAAAATTTCAAGGGTTCCTTAAGGAAGGATAAAATTGCATCTTACACCAACCTGATTGAGGGAAAAAATGAACTAATATAGAATATTATGATATCTTCTAGGTTTTTAATTTCCATATTGTAGCATGGTTAATAGACAGGGAAACCCCTGATTATGAAGTGGATGAAATCATGAATCGATTTATTCCTTGAAAAAATCGATGTAATAGATGAATTCCAAGGGAGAAAAATAAAAATTCTCTATGAGAAAGGATATGTCGCATGATCCCAGCAGCCTTTAAGAAAGTAATAAATTCATACAGCTCAAGGCAAGTGCACATAAAAAATGTCATCAACTGAATTCCACATAGATGAGGTTGTTACATAGACTAGAAAACATCAACATCTTCTCTGTATTGATGATAGAGTACTCATGTGGAACACAATTAAATACCATAGGATTGAATGAAATTATCAATTTTATATTTCCCATGAGGCAATATCAAGACATGCATGGAGTAATAGGGCTTGATAAAATATCTATTAAATTTTTTAAGTAAGTTTATGGAATTAATAATACTGGTGTAATGACTAAAAAATTATTTAGATGTGATAATTCCATGGAAATAGGTTCGCATGCCCAAAAAACATCTATAGAGGAGAAACAATAATGATCCCTATTGTTGGTAATGTGATATGGGAGTGTATCTAGGTTACATAGTTGATATTTGATTGATATTTAAAAATTAATATTAATATATTCACCCTTGAGTGAATCTATTGATGTGAATAAATTTTATTTTACTTTCCAAAATTGAATAGAATTGTACATGAAGAAATTAAATCTATAATGGGAGTCAATTGTGGAAAAATAAGATTTAAAGGATGTTCACACCAATGACATAAATTGTTTGAAATTTACATTCACGAGTCAGTACAAAGATGTATTTCCAAGAAAACAATGGTCCTTGAAGCTGGCATTGATAAGTGTCCACATAACCCAGGAATGCATAGATTCGATAAATTTTCCAATATTATTAATTTCTAAAACCCCTTTATCATATGGCTTGTAGTAAGATTTCCATGAAACCATATATATTATCTTATTTAGAATTTATGTTCTCCATAAAAAAATATTAATTGAAATAATGATACATTTGTTAAGGGAGATAAGATATTTTTTACACCATGAAGGAAAAAACAAGGAAATGAAAATATATATCACCAACAAAATGATACCTTTTATGGAAAATGATTTTCTTTCTAAGAATAATGTGGCCTTCCGATATTTATAATATTTCCAGAAAAATCAAATTCCATAATTATATACCAAAACATAGTGACACTATGGTAAATAAATAGAATAAGTCCCTCACGAATACCCATCTCTTTTTCAATGTCAAGTTACCTGTTGATAGTGATATTCCTTCCTAAGTAGAAAAAATATTTTTCCCAGCTAATCACTTAACCAAGTAAAATTTCATATTGTAATATAGGAATGTAAATGTTTATAATATTCTTCATATCGATTGGTTTGAATAGAATAATACCATCAATAATCAATAGGTGAGTGGGAGAATAGAGTCTCCTACCAGCACAGATAGAATTCATTATTCCATAGCCATCCATGATGTTAAGGAGGCTACTAGTATAATCCTCAATAATAGAAATAATAATTATATATAAATGATCAAATTTCATCTGACCTCTAATGAAATATAAATATCCTTCATGAGATCCATTAGTGTTAGGATAAATTTGTGAAGAACATAAAATGGTCTACAACCAGATGAAGAAAACCATATCATAACCAAAAGAAGATAGTAGGTTATAAAATATTATTCAATACATCATATCAAAAAAATTCATAATGTTTGGGTTAAAGAAAAATACTACCACACCTGATGGATTTCTCAAGCATATTAACCCATTCTGAGGTAGTAATGAAAAAAATATTTAATTGATCATCCCTTAATAAAACCAAACTAAATTAGATTCAATTTTTTAAAAGAAATTGGGGGGAGAATGTTAGCATGTATTTTTCTAATAATATTTATTATGGTGTTTACCAGACCAACTAGAAAAAAAAGTTGAATGTCATTGGCATTCAACTCTTTAGGAATAACGGAAATAAAATGAGCATTCAATCAAGGAGGAAGTAAAAAACCATTTAAAAAATTCATATCCAACCACCAAACATCATTTTTTATAATATACCAATATGTTTAGAAAAAATATTCCAAAACAATCTATATAAGGGTAGAATTTAGATATCAGACTAAAGAAAACCTTTTAATCTTCAGTTGGAATGGAATATAAATATTTATGGAATTTTACTCTTAAATTAAATATCCTGTAATAACCTCATCCATAGGATTTATTGAAGTTGATACACCATTTATGGGATCCTTGATGCATAAGAAAACATGTTCTAAAAGATCCATCTTATAGACAATAAGTTGATCCCCATATATAGTTAAGGAGAGTGTACTAGAGACCATTCTAATTTTATTAACCGAATTAATTATTTTTTATTTCTATCTGCATCCATTAACCAATTCTCCTTTAAATTATCTATTTTCTAGGAATCCTTTAAATTAAAAATACAATTAGGATCATGGGTCATCTTAACGTACTCCAAAACACTATAAAAAATTAATTTCATGTTCTTTTCCCTTGAAATATCTAAAAAGAGGTCTATGGAAAATATATTTTAGTGCATATGGAACATAAGTGAAATTTTCTAAAGATTTTCAAATTCTTCATTACTGTTTTGAGTTTACTAATATATGACAAGTCATTGCTACTACAATATAATGAGTTCCAATTATTCATAACATTTACACTAATATCTAGATGGGTAAAAAATACATGTTGAATATGAAGGGGAAAGGATGCTTGTGGTCATTTTCCACAAGATCATCCAAAATTGGATAATGGTCATAATTGAGTATTTTTAAAATTGTGCAATATATGGAACCGAATGTATCTAGATAATCCTCATTCAAAAAACCCCTATAATTATTTATTTCAAAAAATATATACAGATTCATCATATACCAAGTATTCTTTTCGCCAATGTGATTAACTTCAATCAGTTTGTTTTTATTAATACCTGCCAAAAAATTTCCGCTTAATATGGAATTTGAAAACAGACCCATATTTTTATCTGGATTTATAATGGAATTGAAATCCCCAGGAATGGTCTATGGATAATTGATAAAATATTTAAGGGAACCAAAATCTATCCAAATTTTATTGCGATCCTAATTCCTGTTATGAGCATTAATGAAGGAACATGTATGTTGGGAGCCAAGGTAATTGAAAGAACAAGTAATAATCTAGTTACATTATATGATCATGGATGTATAAGTCAAAGATAAATGATGCAAATCATAAAGGGACTTTATCTATGGAAATAACCTATTGATCTAAATCAAGTGGAATCCCATATTTTATATAATATAAAATATAAAATATATGATTTTTTAGGTCCTCACATGACTATAAAAATAGGATGGTTATTCTGAATGAAAATCGTAAGGAAACTGGTAGAATAACAATTTTGTAGTCCTTGGAAATTATTGAATAGATTATTCATTTAAACATGAAGTTAGGGTTGGAACACCTTTATTTTTATCTCATAAATTCTAAAGTAATATACCTAACTTCCTATTAATAATATGAGTATGATTGATATGAAATATTTCATTAATGTCAGATGTGTCATTGACATTTTGAGTAGTTTCAATTTCATCATGGTGTAAGTCATTAAGATTAATACTAGCATTTAAATCCTTGGCTAATGTGATAGAAATAATAGAATGAGTTTATTCCATAATGGGATTCTATGTCACCTTGTTTTCAATATGATCAGTTTAAATTACATGATTTTGAAGAGGACAAGTTCCTATTGGATTGACAGGATCATCCGAGGTTGAATGAACTACTAATGTAACATTATATCTAACAACATTGATGTACCGATAGAGTTCCCAAGATCAAATTGGTATATTGTTAAAGATGATTAAATAGGTCTGGAATAGAAAGATTTGCTGAAATGTTTAATAGAAGCAGTATGGCATGTTAAAATAACATTAAATTTAGAAACAACATCAATAGGTACCCCACCATCCTAGATAAAAAAACTAGATCATAAATACCATGAAATAAATCCAAAATTTTTGAGTATTCATTAATTTAATTTTTATGATTAAAAAACAAGTTATATATTTCGTTTGATATGTCCATATTTAGGTCATTATATTCTACGAGTTCAAATAATGGGATAGATGTTTCGTCAAAACCCACCATAGATGGTAAGATTGGAAAATATAGAGAATAAATTCTATTATCCTATTCTTCATCTATGTGTCCCCATTATTTTTTTCAAAGGAGTGGTTGAGCTAGATTAGTTATTAAAGGGTTTCATTGAATTAGATGGACCAGAATAAATCTCTAAATGATCCACTAAAGAAGAAGAGGCATCCTGATTGTCGGTGACCCCCTTCTCAAAAATCTAAATTTTGATCATTCAAATCCTTTTGACTTCGCTCTATTCCTTGACGTTATGAACATTATTCACATTTTTAGAGCACCCTAAAATTATAAATAGAGTGAACCATGATTGTACAAGAATCACAAGAATAATGATCTTAATATATCACTTTTACATTGAATTTTTTTCATTGGATTGAAGAGTGGTTCTATATAGTCGTGTATCATATAGATTAATACATACCTGAATTTGAGTAAATAACCCATGTTCTATTATATAGTTATCTGATCCATTACAATGAGGATTCCACGACATGAAGCAAGCTCATTTATGATCTTGGGGTACCATAACACCCAATTTAGTCCATACAACCTAACACATATTTCATCATTAGATTCTTTCTGGTTGATGGTATTGAAAATGAAATCCCATTATATTAGTCTAGGAATTCCATGATTATGTTACTGGATTCCATGACCCCATGATTAATTATACACTTCCTTGGATTAAATGATAATACAAAAAACCTCTCTAAATTGAGATTATCCTATTTTCATATATTCCCAAATAAAAATAAACCATGTTCTTGAGGTCATCATAAGTATATGGTCTATATCCCATTGAATTTACGATTGAACGTAGGATTGGAAAATTAGAGATATTGATCTTTGCTTGCAAGGCCTCCATATTTTCCACTACAAAAAACCCACCATATTCATTTCTGCTGATGTTGGTGGATCTGGAAGAATTACTCTATTCATTTTAATCTCTTTATATACTCAATAGTTCAAAATAATTATTTCATTAAAACCCATAATTTCAGTCAAAAAATATACGACTTCAATAATAATGTTTTCAATGACAAATTATTAATTTTTTTAAAAAATATTTTTCATAGAGAAAAGTATATTTCCCTATGGAAATGATTTAAATTATTCTAATAAATAAATTATATAACAATTCATGGTTATTTAAATGAAAAGTATTTTCATAAATATATATTATTTAAAAATTGATTTAAAATAGAAAATTGTAATTTCATCAAATTTTCTATAATAATATATTAAGGATACCTCCATTCACCAATGTCGACAACCTTTTTTGTTTATTTTCATCCACTTGGGTTTTTTTATTAATTCCTTTTACATTATTTCTATGGATATATTTTGATTATTTCAAAAATATTGTTAGAGAACACATTTTTTATCCACACATTATTTGTGTTTCCATGTGGTTATTATTTCCCACTCTTCATTCTAAGGATTAATAATGATTCAATGATATTTTCAGGGACCCCATTTATTTTCCATGGTTTAATAATTTTCTCTATGATATTCCATAAAAATTTATTTTTTATACCGGTTAATAATGTATCAGTAATATTATCGTGGAAAACATTTATTTTCAATAGGATAATAATGCTTCAATGATATTTACATGACACTCATTTCATTTATATGGTTCAATCAAGTTTCAATGATATTTTAATGGATCCGATATCTTTTCCAATGGTTAATAATTTCTGAATTTAGTTGTCATAGAAACCTTTTATTTTCCATATGTTAATCAAGATTCAATGAGTTTTTAATGAAACATATTTTTTTTCATAGGGTTAACCATATTTTAAAGATATTTTAATCACACTCATTTGATTTACACATGTTAATCATGATTATATAATATTTTCATGAAAAATTATTCTTTTCTATATGTTAATATTGTTTCCTAGAGATATCCATGTAAAAATATTAAATTAATTTCTTTAATAACGTTTCAAATAGATTTTTATGGAACCTGTTTCATTTCCATGTGTTAATCATGATTTTAAACGAATAAAGGTTCTGTCAATTTGTTATGATGAAAATAATTCTCAATATACGTTATTACTTATTTGGTTCATTGAAATTGTAAATGATTAGTGTTTAAAAATAGTATTGGGAGATCACACTATATATTTTATGATTACTGCACCTCAATTGTGCTCCAATGCATTGGGTAATGATTATGTTATCCAGATAATGGTTTTTGGAATAGTATTGTTATTCAAAATTTTAAGGGATCTATAATGGTTTTATAAGGGTTTATGAGATTATGTCCCATGATAGGAATATTTTTTTATCTATTCATTCAATGGATTTTTGATGTTTCATTTATTAAATATTGAAATCACATGTCACATTATTATATATTCTTAAGACATCTCCCAATTTTATTCCTTATTCCATGTTTTCATTTTTTGATGAAAAAATTATTGAATGTTATGAATACTTATACGATATTATAATACACATGGGTTATGTCATCATACACTTACGCATTAGGCTCAATTAGATCACCCTTTATATGTTTACATTCCCAATGTTTTAAGGAAATAAATTTGAATAAATTATGTCTATAATATATTTAATATAGATGTTGATGATGTTTTTAATTGAAATGAAAAGATATGTTATATAGGATAAATTCCCATTTAAATTCATGTGAATTGTCTACATAGTATTTTTTTCATTATTCTCAGAAAATATAGACAAAAATTGTCTTATACAATGTAAATAAATAATTTTTCTTCTTTATGTTGTAATGTTTTAATGAAAAATATTTTTTCACCCTTACCGCCATCAATGCCGAAAATGTGAAGTTATGTATTTAAGCACAGAATAAGAGAGAAATGGTTCAATGTAGATATAATAGATATCATATTTCTATTTAGATAACATTGGATAATAGGATTTTTTAATGACTATTTTCATAATTGATTGGGAAACCATCAAAATTCAATAATATTAAGGATGAAAATTTATATAATGTATTTGATTACCCATTGAATTTTTTTGGTTGGTGTCTTTTTAAACCCTAGTATCCACATGAAGTGTTTTAATAGGTAAGAATTTTATCCATGTTTAAGGGGAAAATGACAACCCCAATAGATGCTCTCAACCCATCACACTTGGTTAGTATGTGGGGAATAAACCCCCATCTGAAGGGTGAAAATTGTGTAGCACCTACCACTAGCCTACATGATGTCGTGGTTAGTATTTAATTTTTGTAGGAAAATATTATTTTTTTTCAAACAAATATGGGATTTTTTTAATGATTAATTGTTTATTTTTCTAGTAATAATTTATGATAAAATCCTTATAATCCTTGTGTTTTGAACATAGTCAGTAAATTATTTATAAAATATAAGGATAGTTATTTATGGAAGGATTTCATTTGAATATGAGATTTTTTAAATTCTTAATATTAATAAATCATATAAATTTTTATTCATTTTGGTGATTATATAACCATGTTCTCACCCCTTTTGTTTTGGTAATGTATAATGATATGTGAAATATTTGGTTATCCCATTTATGGTTGTGGTAACTTTAATATATTATTATTGAGCATCTGGTGTGAAAAATTAATCTTGAATTCTAATTTTCAGGAGAAAAAGATTATATTGGTGGAAATTGGTTATAGGATGAAATATTACTTTTCATGTTGTTATCTCACCTTGTTTATTATGTTTTTATGGTGAAAGAATCATTCAAAAATATGAAAACTTTCTTGAAAAAAATTATCATATTTCCAAATTTTCGAAGGATATCAATGATGTTTTCAAAACCTATTTTGATGGGGTTTTTTCATTTAATTCCTATTGACCACATTCTAAATAAATCTATATTAGTCCATGGGAATGAGTTTTCTCTTCCAAAACTATCTTTTAAAATACATAAATTTTCTACCTTTGTGGAATCCAACTTTTTTGTACCTTTTGATGACGATTATTTTTCCCATAGTCCCTTTTTATATTATTTTTTCAATAATTCCTTTTTATGATCTGGGTTTCTAAAAAGGAATTCTAGAAAATTTTAATCCTTCTATATCGGTGATAAATTTTGAGGGTGACATTTATTTTAAGGTTGGGTGGGGGTACGATGCCACATCCCTAGATTTTCTGAAATATCTTCTTTCAAATTAATCTAAATTATTAGAAATATTTTGTTATAAAAAAATAATGGTTTAGATAGGATCATATGAAAAAAAAATTATCTACTATTTTAATGAAATTCAATTTTCTATAACTACTTTTATTATTGGAAAGGATGAGTCTTACCAAAAATCAATATATAGTAAATACTATTATTTAACATCATAGTTACCACCTAGACCTTAGAATGGATGGAGTGAATATAATTATATAAATTATGAAATTATGGTTTATTAATGATTTCATAATGAATTCATTCACTTCTAATTAATTTTAAAAGATCAAAAAAAAAACTAATTCAATATAAAGGAATTGTTTTTATTGAAAATGTTTTATACATCCAAAGGACTTTTATCATAATAAATAAATTTAATTATTTCTATTGAATGATATAAATAAAATGTATATAATATATTCAGTCTAATATTTATCATTTCTTAGATTACATTCTTATTAATAATATATAATTAAATACATTTTTTGACATAAAATAATGTATTTTTGTAATGGTAATTATTCCACATTTTGATTGAACACTTGTTCAAATATTGATTTCTGACACATTTATAAATTTTATTTAAAAAATAATCGTTATTGTAAAAATTTTAATGTCAAAATTATAGTGGTTATATTTTTTATTTTTCTCATAAGATTCATTTTATTTGAATAGTGAAAAAATAGAATTTTAATTGAAAACCGACTTTTCATATAAATAATTTGTATTGATAAATTATATATGAAGTTGGTTATAAAGTAAAAATAGTTCAGTTTTAAATATATTAATCTAATTTAACACATTAGAAACTTTTTTATACTTAATTTCCATACAAAAACATTTTAAAAATTTAATCATTTTTACGTGAATACCCTGCTTCCAAATCATGTATCTAGAACTATTTTTAAAGGTTTTTCCACAAATGTTAATGAAATTGGAAAAATAATATCTTGATTTAAAATTATCATAATTTATAACTACTAATAATGTCAAAATTTTTATTTACTATAGTTATTAGTGAAGATAATTAAAATTAATTATTGCAGTTAAGGTAAAAATGAGTTTACATACTTATTAAACATAGCATGTATGGTGTAACAATGAACCAAAACAACAATAACTTGGAATTTGTAACTCTTGTTTGGATAATCAAAGATACATTAAAAAAACCCATGTTATACCATATTATATAACCTTATTCTCTCCAAAAAGAATGAAGTGTCATATTCCATATTTGTAATTAAGAAAATATTTTTTATGATATTTTAAAAATTGTTAATGAATATAATAAAAATTGTTTTTAACACACTCTGGGTGTGGTGAAATAGAGAAGAAACTTATTATCAATAGATAAAATAGATATAAAAATGAATAATAAGAAATCCCACAGAGAACAGGGCCAGATCTATGTGGATCTACACAAAACTACCCTTTATAGATCAAATAAGGAAAACCATCAATAATCATCTCCACTCAATTCATAACAAATGAATTATATCAAACACTTAAATCACCTAAAAATTGAAAAATGAAACACAAAATTTCATTAGGGATCTATTATTCATCTATATTTCAAAATGAATCACTCAACTAACTGATTCTAGATATAAGGTCTTTCAAGAACAAATGATGTTGTTGAGACCATCAGATCACACAATTTATCTCAATTACATAGTCAATAAACAAGTTTATAAAGATGAAATTAAATGAGATGATAATGTATCAAACCACTCTTGTGAATGTGTGAAATCTAGAACACTGTAATTCACAGTCATAATCCTCTATGGTGAATACGAGTTGATGACTATACTATTGATCAAATATATAGTCTTCATCTTGATTTACTACATGAATCATGCCCCATTAAATTTTCCCCATTTCTAGAGATTTCATTTAAAATAATAAGGTAGAAAAAACTAAGAAAAAAACATCCCAAGAAACAATTCAATTGACAAACCAAATTTGATCAAATAAATTTTGTAAAATATCTGAAAAGATAAAAAATGTAATGAAAAATAGAAGGGATCCAATTAATAGTTCGAGCTGGTTCCATTTTTTTCAGGTTTTAGAATAAAAGTGGGGTAAGTTACGCAGTTATTTTAAATAAAATAACAAATAAACTAAAAATGAATGAAATCCTACAAAGGAGATGATTGTATTATAGTTATGTAATTTATGTGTTCGTAGCATTGTGTGAAATCTAAATGAATACTATCAGCCTCTTATAACAACCCCTATTTCCCTTGAAAATGTCATAAAATACTCCATTATAACTTCACCATCAATCACCATCAATGATCACTTATATGTCCCTTCCATACCCAAAAAGAAAAATGAGATGTCATAAACTACTTAAAATATTACTATTATATATATATATGGTATTTATATTATTATTATTATATAAATAATAAATATTTATAGGAAAACTTACCTATTTATATATACTAATAATTACATATTTCTTATTATTAAAAATAATAACATTTATACGAATATAATATTTATTTTTTTATTTACTATTATATAAATATGCCACTTAAATATATTAATATTAATTTTTAAAATATAATAAAATATAAAGTTATATTTAATATAATTTATATATATATATATTATTATATATATTTATATTGACTATAATAAGAGGTAATTAGAAGGCGAATGCGGTTATGACATCGACATGAAAAGGGATAGGGTAGGGGTGTAGCTGCTCTTATATTCACCTAAAGAGAGAAAGCCCTAATGTGAGGCCTACATGAATAATAGAGTCTCCCTCAACTACACTCTAGATAGGAAGATGTGGGAGGTTGTAGCTTCTATAGGCATTTAGTTTTATCTACAAGAATGGAGGTTGGGTCGGTCCTCGAGGACGACCATCGACTATCAACGATGTGAATAGGTGGGTTGATGAATGGAAGTTGTAGTGGTGTGTCTCTTGTTTTATCAAAGAGCGGTGGTTCATTTATTTCAACTACAAATTTGATGACGGTGGATTTGGGAAAAGGGAATAGAGATTTATATATTTGGAATAAATAAGTGCTATTGGGTTATTTTTTGGGTCAGATTTTGGCTTTTGATTTGATGTGGTTTGGGTTCAATATGGTGGTCACGATTTCCAGTTCTCATGAGGGTTCTCGATTCAAATCCATTGACTATGACAGGGGTTCAGCTCATTGCTATCAATGTTTATGGCGGTGAGTATACTGGTGGGGATTTTTGTGCTACCGTTTATTAATTTACTTATTTTTTGATGAATATTTATTTTCTTCTATTCAATAAATCTACTGTTGAATTGATTTTGATGGTGGGTAGGATGATAACTGTGGGGAAAATGGGAAGGCTAAAATTTTATGTGACAATGAGTGGTGAAATGTTGATTTTGTGGGTCACTAATGTAATATATACAATTGTGGGTTTGGAATATCCATTAGGTCCTCTGGTGGTCGGTTAGGAGCTACAATTGGGTATGATATAATGGTGGGTGAAGACTAGTAGTGGGTAAGTGATTCACCATTAACAACGATGGGTAAACGATGGTTGTGGGTGAAATCCTATATTTTATTATCATCTATGACTAGCATTTAGCGATTGGGAAATAACGCATAAAAAGAGTAAAACAACAAATAAAAGTACCAAAATAAAACATTAAAATAATTAAATGAAATATTAATGAATTAACAAAATTAACAATGAAATTATTCTTCTAATTCAAAATAAAAACTTTTAAACACCAAATCCACTATGCTATAGATTATTCAATAATTAAATTAATATATAGTACTATTTGTAAATATATAAATAAATTGAAAATAAAAAAATTAATTCCTTTTTTATAAATGAATTTATTATATAATTAACTATCTAAATTTATATAAATGATCAATAATATATATTATAATTAAACATAAATGAGTATTAAAATATTTAATAATAAAAATTAAATTGTAGAAATTAATTAATTTTTTTTAGGTTTCGAAAATAAAATAGACATTTATTTATTTTCAAATTAAAATGGAGGAAAATTTAAATTGACGAAAAAAATTAAAATTTTGAAAAAAAAGGGAAACACTAATTACATAAATAATAAATTAAATAGGATAATCCAAAAAAATAATTAAAAAAAAGAAAAAATTTGGATATAAAAACAAAATAAAATAATAAATCATAAATTTTTTAAAAACTTCAAAAATAATAAATATGAAAAATGACATAAAATTTCATTATCATTATAAATAAATAAAAAATAAAAAATAGATGGAATATAATAAAATATTAATTTCTTTTATGATAAAAAGTGAATAAAATGCAATAATTGATGTGTAAAAGTGCATTGAAATATAAGAACACCAAACTCCTTTACACGTAAATATTTGTTTATCCTGAAATAAGTGTGTCTTTGTGTTTATAAAATAGAAGGACTGATATGTCATAGTCATTTAAAAATGATCATATCTTGTCAATTACATATAGTGGCACATAGCTTGAGGTGGGTCATGTTTTTCAAATAATATGATCAAATTGGTAAATCCTAAATTAAATTAAATTAAATGTTATAGGTCAATGGAAGAATCACTCAAACACTATCAAGGAATTCATGAATACTATAAGAATGCACATACTATCCTAATTCAATTCGAGTTCAACATCCATTTCGATGAATGATGACATGCTAGATAAAGTGAATTTAAATCCTTAACAATTTTCATCTTCAATTTATACGTTCTCTAAGGATTTAGAAATAAATGAACAATTTATTTTGAGTAACCTCATTCATACAACTCAAATGGTCTTTATACAAAACATTTTTTCACTTATTCATCAGGGTTAAAAATTATCGTCACCTTAATGAACTCATTTATTTACATCTAGGATACTTATTATTTTCTTGTTTTTTTTTATAATTTTACCTAGCCATGTTTTTGTGAATAGTACTATTTATAAGCACTTATTTGATAATTATTGAGTGATTACACCAATAAATTGTGCCTGGAGTATTATATGTTCACTGTGGGTTCCCATTTTTTCATTTTACTTCAGTTTTAATGGACTTTTTGTATCACCATTTGACTGGGCTCTATAATGTGATTATAATTTTTTATTTTAAAAATATGAGACCCCTAGATTCATGTAATGATTATAGGTTTCTTATTTTTATTATCATATTTCCACATATTTATACTCTACACCACTCTCTTCTTCAGTTAATAAATAAAAAATAATTAAAAACAGAATCCAACTCCAATGATCAATCATACATCCCAAAAAAGTTCATATTGGGTGCAACCCTCAATAACCAATATGTTTTTATCCACATGACCTGAAAGAATTAAGGTGAATTTTTATTCAATTGAACCTTATATTGAAAATTAATTAAAAAAATTCAGAATTATATGAAATCTATTGACATGTTTGTGACAAAACCATAGGTTAAAAAAGATGTTTCAAGAATTCGAGCACATATAACAATATAATGAACTCTCTCTGCCATTTGTAGAGCTCAGAAATGTCCAAATTATTTAATAACATAGTTGGATAAAAAGTTAAACATTTGATAAAAATATACATGAAAATTAACACATGTTATTTTTTTTTAAATGGTAGAAGTTATGCTCAGTAAATATTTTTCCATATAAAAACTAAAAAATTAGAAACTAAAATATATACAGAGGACCCCACCAACAAAAACCAATCAATAAAGTGAATTTTGTTTTTCAAAAAACGTGATATTAATTTTGATGTTAAGAAGAGTCAAATGATTTTCTCTGAAGTCGATCAACCAGAATCATGATAATCAATAATGTATAATAGTATTAAAATTTTATTGAATATAAATGAATGAAAAGAGTGAATAAATGATTTTGAAAATGCATGTAAACAAAATTTACAAGTCTCTAGACTATACAATTCTAAGAACCCATGTAATAAAGAAACAAATTTAAAAAATAAGGGTGGATTTGGGAACAAATAATTCACAAGGAGAGTTCAAAAATGATCTGATGTAAAAATTTATCATTAAAATGAAATAAAAATGAAATAATTAAAAGAAAACTCTCCCTTGATGTATAATATTTCTGTTTATTTATTTTTATTCCAAGTAAGCCTCCATATGTTTTCTATGTTTAGGAACTCTAGAAGATCCCTTAATTTAAGATAAATATGTAAAATGTGTGACCATATAATTCAAGAATTAGAGATCAGTGTGAAAAGAAACTAATTTTCATGTTAAGGTGTTTTATAATGTGTTATCTATTGTATTGAATCTAGTTTATCATGAACTATTTCATCATGGAAAATATATTAAAACTTTTTGAATAAATAATGATACTAAATGGAATAATAATGGGATAACAACACAAGAGGTGATATAGTTTTATTTTCTAAAGTTGGAATGTCAGAGGATCATCCTGAGTATAATTTAAATTTAGGATTCCTTATAAGGAACCACCAAATTAGATTCATCCAAACATCTTAGATATTCCATTGGTAGTGTAATCTTTTGAATGATTCTGTCAAATCATCCTCCTTAATAGTGTTATACCTATTAATTTGTAACGACCTAAAGTTTAATTAATGGAAAATCCCTCTTTATATTATTAAATTTCTTTTTATATAAAATGTTTTTATAAAATGTGAACTTCATTGGTTTTATGATAAGAATTGTGACCGTTACTTTTATAGCCATTGAACAGTGATCGCATGATTAGTATAAATATAGGGCTTTAACACATCCAATTCTACTTAGACAAAGGAAGTTATGGCCTCATCCAGTAGGATTACCCCATACGAAGCCCATTTATCAGAGCTCGGAAAAGAGGTGGTGTACTTGAGCTTTTCTCTTGACCAAGCCCAAGCTGAGCATCACAATGTCAAGCTCAAACGAGACCGTCTACGGGAGAAGTGGAAGTTGATAGAAATTACCACTCGAGCGATGTTATCAGAACCACCCCAAGAGTCTGTCACCATCGAACACCTTACCCTTAGGTCTTATGCGGATGTTTTAAGGGGTTATGTAACTAATTGATAGTACTATGTTCATGTACATTATTTTTGTATATAATAATGAATATAATTTCTTGTCATTATTGATACATTGTAAATAGTTTTTAAAGTACAAATGGTGTTTTTAGTTATTATTTAATTAAGAAATCTATTTTATTAAATTAAGGGATTTTTTTATTAAATAATATTTTAATAAAATATTATTATTATTATTATTAGATTAATTTTATTATATATAAATGATCATGTAATTGTCTGAATGCAATTATAATTTTTATTAAGGTTTGAAAGCCATTTTTGTCAAAACCTGTGAATTTTAGATAAATGTGGGTTTTTATTTTGAAAGCGAAAATTAACATGTTTAGAAAATTATTTAGATAAAACAAATGTTATTTTTGGAATCAGGATGTTGAAATTATCCAACAGTGAATTTTTCATAATTTTCTAAGACAGTTAAATTTTTGAGTAAAAATTAAATATTGTTTAAATATATAATGTGTTTTATGACATCATAATGACCCAATAGTGATTTAATAAAATACTATAATCTTTATCTTCGGCCAATATATCTTTTACCATTAAAATAATGTGATTTTGGGTTTGTTTGGCTTACTTTTCAAAGCATTAATGGACCCCTCAAGACTTATTAAACACCTTGTCTTTTTAAATTTATTTCCATAGGAGTGTGACTCACCTCCACATAAGAAACCATAATATTTTAAGATGTTCGGACCTTGGCCTTATAAAATATTATTTTACTCTTCCATTTTCCAAAAACCATGGGAAAAACCATGGGATGGTTTGTGGTTTGGATTAATTTAATATAAGGGGTCCCAAACCTAAATAATAAAGAATTCCTTCACGTTTCCTATATAAACCCACCCAAGCTCCCACTTCCTCATCAGTCAATGCCTTTGGAGTTAGTCAAAACTCTTCCCTACCTTCTCTATAATACTCACATGGTTCCCCAAGCTCCCAAGAAGCCTCTCACAATCCTCTATCCAGCTTTTGGAAGCACACTTCCAAGTAAGGGTTTTTTCTTCCATTCTCATTTTTTCCAATTTTCTTTAAGTTGTTTTTCCCTTTTAATTTCTATTACAAATGTTGGGGTATGGTTTCAATCCTACCTCATACTTCCCTCTATATATTAAAATGATGGTAGACCCTTTCTCTCTCATTAAATGCCTCCCATGTACACCCGTTACTATGCCGAAATTCCGAAAGGAACTTCTCTCTCCTATTTTGCATTCAAGCAATACTTTTGTATCATGAATCTAAATTCCATTAAAATTGTTGGGACGTGTATATATATGACCTCTTTACTGTCAATTACATGAAAATATTATGAGGAACCCATTTCTCTCTCATCAACCATTTTTATGAATTCTTATGTCACGCCGTTACGCTGCCGAAATCGCACTGATTTTCTAAGCCAAGGTCATTGTGTAGTGAATACCATGACCATTTCTCCATCAAGAGTATTCACCTTTATGAACATTTAATTATTGATTGTAATGTTTCATGTATTAATTCCACATTCCTTTATCATTGAATAAATTATTATGTTTTATGAATCCATGTTTTATGATCCATGTGGCACACTTATGCATGAAATGAAATGTTTAAGAAGGGTGTGCCCTTATAGCGCTCCAATGCATTGGGTAAAGTATAGTATCAGGATACATCATGTTCAATGAGTGTTGACTCATTCTAATTCAAGTGCAATGAGGGTTTACTCATGCTTTATATGAAACAAGGATTTACTCATGCTCTATGTGCAATGAGCCTGGGCTCATGCTAATTCCAAGTTAAGTGTTGTTGACACATTTCCATGTTATGATTATCATGCTTTATCATGACTTTATGTTCATGTTTTTCTTATGCTCTATTGATATTCCTATTTGTCTAACATGTATTTTACTCCTCATGTAATTCCATGTGTACTCCCTTACTGGGATTTATAGATCACCCTTTTCTTACGCATGTCCTCAGGTTATCCCATGCAATGCTAAAGATGAAGGAATGTAGTGGTCATGTAAAATAAGTATTCAATAAAGATGTTTCATTTCATGTTTTATGTTTTTATGTAATGATCCTATTCCCAAAAGAAACTAAACCTCTCAATCTTCTTTTTTGTATCAGGTGATGTTTAATGTAATAAATCATGCTTAATTTGTAATAAAAAGCAAGGTTGTTATAGTTGGTATCAAAGGATAGGTTTGGTTATTTTTGGGATTAGGATTAGAAAATCCTCGTAAAGCCTTAGATACAAGACTATGTACAATAAAAACGTCTCTAAGTTTTGGTTAGTATTGAGTAAGTAGGTTATCAAGAAAATATATCCCTGTCCAGATACGAGCAGGTAGAGGCGGATCTGGCACAAATGTATCCTAGGGGTAAAACCCGAAAACACTGCTTTGATCTAGACTCGAACGGGAAATGGTGCACAAAAACGAGCCTTGATGCACTCTTGGTTACGACACTCTTGGGGGATATTCATTGGTAAATTCATAATCTTAGTATGAACCCTTATTAAGGGAATTAAAAAAATGACCCTATGAATATATGTTAGAAAGTTGATCATGAAAAGACTAGATTGATGCCTATAGACTCATGAGTTAAGAAAATGAAAGTTTATGTATAAGTCATCAACTTTTGTCTTGGGATTAACCTTTATGTGTTACCCCTAACATTCATTTTATTCTAGCTAATGGCCAGTAATAGGAGGAATCAGCCTAACAACCGATGTGAAGATCAGTGTAATGACTGTACTAATGAGATGCCCAATCCAATGGGAGTGGGAATCACAAACTTTGTCATGCTTCTTTCTCAGCTAACTCAAGAATTGAATAGAAACACGGGTCAATAGGAATATCCAAAACCCCCTAAGAAAGAACAAGTTGCTATCGAGAGCTTCATGAGACAAATGCCTCCTACTTTTAGGGGATCATCTGATCCCACGATCGCTGAACAATAGATCAACTCCATTGAAAAGATCTTCTCCATCCTCAATGAGAAGGTTATCCTGGAAGCTTATCGTATGGAGGGTGAAGGTGATCAATGGGGGACATTGATAAAAAATACGAAGCCTGAGGAGGAGATCGAGGCATTGGAATGGAAGGATTTCTGGAAGATGTTTTTCGATAAATATTTTCCGTGCACCCTCCAGCTTAAGATGGAAAGGGACTTCTTTTCCCTTAAGAAAAAAGTTGAAGAATCTGTTGGAGTGTACGAGGAAAACTTCACAAGGCTTTCACGATACTCTTCCAGCTTTGTCGTTACCCACGAATGCAAGGTTGACCGCTTCTTTGGTGGGACGATGCCTAGCCTGTGGAAAGCATTAACGATCTGTGACTTCGATAGCTATGAGGAAATTGTGCGATGTGACCTCAAGGTCGAAATGGAAATTGGAGAATCAAAGGGGTATCATGGGGATAAGAAGCATAAGGTAGACTTTAATGCTGGTGGGCCGATGGATAAATCCAATGGTGCTAAAAAGATCCAGCACACCACTTTCCAAAAGTGCGAAACGAAGAACCCTGGAAATTTCCTTAAGGGGACGAGGACATGCTTCAGGTGTGGAAGAGAAGGGAACCTAGCTATTAACTGTTGGAAAGAAAGAACCGCGACTGCGACAGAGGAGAGCAACTCTCCGTTCGAACCTCAACACGTTGTTCAATGCTACAAATGCAAATAGTCTGGTCATTTTTCAAATCAGTGCCCTAATCCAAGGGTTTTCGGAGACAACCAACAACCTCCAAGGTAGCAAGGAAGAGATTTTTCCATCACTTTTGCCGAGGGGAACCCTGACAACGAAGTGGTGACATGTACGCTAGTTATTCATTCAAGAATATCAAACATACTTTTTGATTCAGGTTCTATGCATTCTTTTATATCTCGAAAGTTTAGTAGAACAGTCCCAGCACGACCACAAATCATGGAAGTGAAGATGTCGGTGAGTATGGAAAATGGGGCAATCATTGCATCCCAGGAATATAAGTCCTCCCCTATTATAATATATGGGTTGAATTTCCCGGAGAACCTCGTCATACTCCCTCTGGTTTAATTTTATGAAATTATTAGCCTAGATTGGCTTTCCTTATATAGAGCCAACATAAATTTTTGGGAGAGGGAAATCACACTCTATATGGAGAATCGACCCCCAATTATTTACAAGTGTAAGCAGGAAGATGAATCTCCTTTAGCTCTATAATCTCAAGCATGGATATTACTGCATTATGAGCACGCGTATCTGGCTCAGATGATTGAGTCCAAGGAAGAAACCATCTTTGAATAAATTCCTATTGTGAGGGAATTTGCTGAAGTGTTTCTCGAGGAACTTCCTTGTCTTCCTCCTAGAAGGGATGTTGAATTCTTAATTGAACTTATTCCTAGGACTTTACCAATATCCAAGAATATATATAGAATGGCCATTGTAGATCTTGAAGAGCTGAAGAAACAACTATAGGAGAATCTGGATAATGGGTTTATACGCCCAAGTGCTTCACCATGGGGTGCACTAGTCCTCTTCATTAAGAATAAGGATGGGTCAATGCAGATTTGCATTGATTATCGTGAACTTAAGAAATTCAAAGTAAAGAACAAGTATCCTCTCCCAAGAATTGATGACTTGTTCGTTCAGCTGCGTGGAGCACAATTCTTCTCCAAGGTAGATTTGCGGTCGGGATATTATCAAGGGTGAAGAAGGAAGATGTCCCCAAGACTGCTTTTCGTACAAGATACAGGCACTATGAATTCATAGTAATGCCTTTTGGACTCACCAATGCTCTAGAAATCTTCATGGACTTGATGAATATAGTCTTTAGAGATTACGTAGACAAATTTATGGTAGTCTTTATTGATGATATTCTAATATACTCCATAACCAAGGAGGATCATGAGGAGCATTTAAGAACTGTACTAGAGACTTTGTGCAAGGAGAAGCTCTATGAAAAGTACAACAATTGTGAGTTCTGGTTGAAGGAGGTCTCATTCTTGGGCCATATCATCATAAGAAATGGGATATCTGTGGATCCCTCCAAAACAGATGCACTTAAGGGATGGCCGAGGCCAACATCGGTAACAGATATCCATAGCATCTTGGGGTTAGCTGGATATTATCGACGATTTCGGAGAAATTTCTCACGATTTTCCAACCCTCTTATCAAGCTAACTCGACAGGGAGTAAAGTTTTCTTGGAGTGATGAATGCGAAGAAAGCTTCCAGGAGTTGAAAATGAGGCTAATCAATGCTCCCGTGCTCACTTTACCCACAAGTGGGGAGGTTTTTGTAGTATTCTATGATGCTTAAAAGAAGGTATTAGGATGTGTGCTGATGCATAATGATAAAGTGATATCCTATGCCTCAAGGCAGTTGAAAATCCACGAGCGAAATAATCCAACGCATGATCTGGAGTTGGCGGCGGTGATCTTTGCCTTGAAAATCTGGCGGCATTATCTCTATGGAAAGAAATGTGAGATATATACTGACCACAAGAGTCTTAAATATATATTCACATAGAAAGACCTTAATATGTGCCAGAGAAGTTGAATTGATCTCATCAAGGATTATGACTGTTCAATCCATTACCACCCTGGGAAAGCAAACAAGGTGGAAGATGCCCAATGTAGAAAGGATCCAGAAATTCTATCAATGATGAGAATTGAGAAAGATCCAATCTTCTTATACATGATGGATATGGACATGGGAATCATAGAGAAGGGAACATCATCAATCCTTTCACAAATGATTGCTCAACTGTCTCTTTTGGAAAGGTTAATGGATGCTCAAAAGGATGATGTGGGAATTCAAGAAAAAGTGGGAGCTATCGAAAAAGGGAAATCCTTGGAGTTTAATGTTAATGAAGAAGGAATTGTGAGGTTTGGGAAAATTCTTTGTGTTACATCAAGTCTGGAGTTGAAGAAGGAACTTTTGGATGATGCACATAGTTCAAATTTCTCTATTCACCTAAGAAGCACAAAGATGTATCGAGATCTCTAAGAAAACCTTTGGTGGGATAATATGAAGAAAGAGATTGCTGAATATATATCAAAGTGCCTGGTGTGTCAGCAAGTGAATGCAGAGAGGTAGAAGTCTAAGAGGATGATGCAACCACTGCCCATACCAGAATGGAAATGGGAAAACATCACCATGGACTTTGTCACCGGACTTCCCAATACATCCAAAGGCAACAATGCAATATGGGTTGTTGTGGATCTTCTTACAAAGACTGCACACTTCATTACTATTTGGGAGGATTTCTCATTGGATTAACTGGAACTGATATATATCAGGGAAGTGGTAAGGTTGAATGGAGTACCACTATCTATTGTGTCTGAAAGAGATCCAAGATTCACCTCTATGTTTTGGAAGAGTCTTCAACATGCTCTGAATACTGAACTGAACTTCAGTACGACCTATCATCGTCAAACTGATGGCCAATCCGAGTGGACTATCTAAACACTTGAGGATATTTTAAGAGCATGCTCAATGGACTTTAAAGGAGGATGGGATCAACATCTTCCTCTGGTTTAGTTCTCTTATAATAACAGTTTCCACTCGATCATCCAAATGGAACCATATGAAGCCCTATATGGGAAAAGGTGTAGAACACTGGTATGTTGGGATGAGTTTGGTGAACGTATGCTTCTTGGACCGGAAATGGTCGAGGAAATGGTGGAGAAGGTGAAAACCATTCAACATCATATCAAGGCAGCCCAGAGTCGATAGAAGAGTTATGCAGATAATCATCGATGAGACCTTGAGTTTAATGTTGGAGACATGGTTTTTCTACGCATATCTCTGTGTAAGAAGGTCGTGAGGTTTGGAGAGAAAGGGATGTTATGTCCAAGGTACATCGACCCCTTCGAGATTATTGATCGTGTCGGGGCTGGGGCCTATAGACTAGAACTTCCGCCTACTATGGCCAAAGTACATGATTTCTTTAATGTATCCCTCTTTAGGAAGTACATACCAGACCCTTCACATGTACTCTCTTTTGAGGTGGTACAATTGGAAGACGATCTTTCTTATGAGAAGCAACCAGTGAAGATCTTTGATCATAGAGAAAAAGTTTTACGAAAGAATACAATACCCCTCGTCAAGGTGTTTTGGAGAAACCTCAAGTTTGAAGAAGCAACTTGGGAATCGGAGGAAGTGATGAATCTGAGTTACCCACATCTGTTTTAGTGTGGGAAAAGGAAAATTTCGAGGGAGAAATTTCTTAAGGGGGAAATATTTTAACGACCCAATGTTTCATTAATGTAAAACCCTCTTGATCTTATTAAATGTCTCTTTATATAAAATGTTTTTATAAAATGTCAACTTCATTGGTTTTATGATAAGAATTGTGACCGTTACTTTTATAGATGTTGAATAGTGATCACATGATTAGTATAAATATTGGGCTTTAACACATCCAATTTTACTTAGACAAAGGAAGAGATGGCCTCATCCAGTAGAATTACCCCATATGAAGCCCATTTATCGGAGCTCGGAAAAGAGGTCACGTCCTTGGGCTTCGCTCTTGACCAAACCCCATATGAGCTTCACTATGTCAAGCTTGAACGAGACCGTCTATGGGAGAAGTAGAAGTTGATATAAATTACCACTCGAGCGATGTTATCTGAGCCACCCCAAGAGTCTGTCACCATCGCACACCTTACCCTTAGGTCTTATGCAGCTATTTTAAGGGGTTATGTAACTAATCGATTGTACTATGTTCATGTACATTATTTTTTTTATATAATAATGAATATAATTTCTTGTCATTATTGATACATTGTAAATAGTTTTTAAAGTACAAATGGTGTTTTTAGTTATTATTTAATTAATAAATCTATTTTATTAAATTAATGGATTTTTGAATTAAATAATATTTTAATAAAATAATAATAATATTATTAGATTAATTTTATTATATATAAATGATCATGTAATTGTATGAATGCAATTATAATTTTTATTATGGTTTGAATTCCATTTTTGTCAAAACCCGTGAACTTTAGATAAATATCGGTTTTTAGTTTAAAAGTGAAAATTAACATATTTATAAAATTATTTAGATAAAATAAATGTTATTTTTGGAATCAGGATGTCAAAATTATCCAATAGTGAATTTTTCATAATTTTCTAATACAGTAAAATTTTTCAGTAAAAATTAAATATCATTTAAATATATAATGTGTTTTATGACATCATAATGACCCAATATTGATGTAATAAAATACTATAATCTTTATTTTAGGCCAATATATGTTTTACCATTAAAATAATGTGATTTTGGGTTTGTTCTGATTACTTTTCAAAGCATTAATGGACCCCTCAAGACTTATTAAACACCTTGTCTTTTTAAATTAATTTCCATGGGAGTGTGACTCACCTCCACAAAAGCAACACTAATATTTGAATAAGTTCGGACCTTGGAATTATAAAATATTATATTCCTCTTCCCTTTTCCAAAAACCATGGGCAAAAACAATGGGATGGTTTGTGGTTTGGATTAATTTAATATAAGGGGTCCCAAACCTAAATAATAAAGAATTCCCTCACCTTTCCTATTTAAACCCATCCAAGATCCCACTTCCTCCTCACTCAAAGCCTTTGGAGTTTGTCCAACCTCTGCCCTACTCTCTCTAGAATCCTCACAAGTTTCCCCAAGCTCCCAAGAAGCCTCTCAAAATCCTCTCTCTAGCGTTTGGAAGCACACTTCCAAGTAAGGATTTTTTCGTCCTTTCTCAATTTTGTCCAATTTTCTTTAAGTTGTTTTTCCATTTTAATTTCAATTAAAAATGTTGGATTATGGTTTTTCACATCCATAATACTACCCTATTTATGTTTGAATGATGGGAGACCATTTATCTCTCATTAAATGCCTCCCATGTACACCCGTTACTATGCTGAAATTCCGAAAGGGACTTCTCTCTCCTCTTTTATATTCAAGAAATACATTTGTATAATGAATCTAAATTCCATTAAAATTGTTGGGACATGTATTTATATGACCTCATTAATGTCCATTACATGTAAATATGAAGAGGAACCCATTTATCTCTCATCAACCATTTTTATGAATTCTTATGTCACGTCGTTACGCTGCCGAAATCGCACCGATTTTCTAAGCCAATGTCATTGTGTAGTGAATACCATGCCCATTTCTCCATAAAGGGTATTCACCTTTATGAACATTTACTTATATATTTTAAAGTTTCATGTATTAATTCCACATTCCTTTATCATGGAATAAATGATTATGTTTTATGAATCCATGTTTTATGATCCATGTGGCACACTTATGCATGAAATGAAATGTTTAAGAAGGGTGCGCCCTTATAGTGCTCCAATGCATTGGGTAACGTATAGTATCATGATACTTCACGTGAAATGAGTGTTGAATCATGCTAATTCAAGTGCAATGAGGGTTTACTCGTGATTTATGTCCAATGGGGATTTACTCATGCTCTATGTGCAATGAGCCTTGGCTCATGCTAATTCCATGTTAAGTGTTGTTGCCACATTTCCATGTTATGAATATCATTATTTATCATGCATTTATGATTATGTTTTTCTTATACTCTATTGATATGACTATTGTCTAACATGTATTTTACTCCTCATTTTATTCCATGTGTACTCCCTTACTGGGCTTTATAGCTCACCCTTTTCTTATGCTCGTCCTCAGGTTATCCCATGCAATGCTAAGTATGATGGAATTTAGTCGTCATGTAAATGAATTTTTCAATAAAGATGTTGTATTTAATGTTTTATGTTTTTATGTAATGATCCTAAGCCCCAAATACACTAAACATGTTGATCTTCTTTGTTGTATCAAGTGATGTTTCATGTAATAAATCATGTTTAAGTTGTAATAAAAAGTAGGGTTTTCATATAATTTGTATAGCAGAGTGAACCACAATATATGTTTACATCCCCACATATTCTACATGATGGTTAATGCATATAGGTTGTCAGAACTCCTCTATAGTGTATGACATTTCTTCTATTTTAGTCCGACAAAAATATTCCCTATTAACAACATAAAATATGTCAATTTCCAATATAAAAACTTTTTATATTTCCATAAACCCCTATTCTTATTTTACATGTGTTGCTTCCTCAAGTCTCTCTTGGAAATCCCATAGATCGCATGAATCTTCAGAACCTACATAGGGGGAATGAAAATTAACATTAGTTATATAAAATGAATAATCATATAAAATATAATATTTTTCAACAAAATGAAATTATACATATATTTTTTAGCTTTATCATCCATATGAGTAACCAGTTCCCCTTATAGTATGTTCGGTTCATTGTTGATGTATTCAAATTCCTATGGCCTCTTATAAAAACTCCACATTAATATAGTGTCTTCCAAATGAAATGAAAATTTTTATAAGTCCTTATTAACCTATTTATTGATTGAGAAAACATAATATAGGTTAGAAAAAAACAATCATCAAATGATATTCTAGAAATAAAATTACTGTCAATATTTTTTATAGATTATTCAATTTATTGATATCCCATCCCATGGAAAACCTTCAATATAAACTCAAATGTTAGATATTGCATCCTAATCCATGAATCTAGGGGTATTTCAATTTAAAATAGGTGAAACTACAATTATACTATATAAAACACTACTAAAATTTTATATAACTAAATACATTACATAACCAAGGATTATAATGTTTTTGGTCTCAATTCACCCATAAAATTGTCAATAAGATCTTTAAAATCTTTTTTATGTAAAAATAATGAACCGAACCATAATTATATATGTATGAAACCCAAATATTCATGGATATTCAGGGCGGTTTCATCATTTTTTTTAATTAATTATTTTTATTTTAGTAGTTTAGAAAAATTAAAAAACCCACTAATGGAAAAAATATATCTTTGGTAGTGGTGAATTATTTTAACGATTTCTATATCATCGGGGAAATCAAATATGTGATTATAAAACACAAGGTATAGTAAAATGGTGGGCCTCGTTGATTATGTTATGGAATCAATTCCAAATTCCCTAATAGATGTTCTAAAAATCATATTGTTGTTTTAAATTTTCAAAACATCCAATGAAAATATTAAAACAATTGATGATACAAACATTGGTGGTGGTGAAATAGTGAAGAAAACTAAACATTAACATATTAAAAAAAACAAAAATAACATTAAGAAAATTCAATGATTCTGAAGTTGGATATAAGTATATGCACACTAAATTAGCCTTCATAGATCAACTTAAGAAAAAACATCAATAATCATATCCACTCAAAGAATGATTGTGGTTTCAGATCATAAACATATCAAACCTATACAATGAATACGTAAACAATTAATATCTTCAATCCCCCATAAATCTTCCAGTTTGTAAAATTATTAACTCAACATGATCATTTTATCCATGAGATCTTATAATCCAAAATTATCCTACCGAGATCCGGAGATCACACAACCCATCTTAATTACTCAGTTGAAATATTAAGAGAGGAAGGGGAAAATAAATGACGTGATATGTTATAAAACTACTTTGGTTCAAGGGTGTCCTCTATCTCACCTTAATTAAAAGTCATAATCTACTAAATTAAAGATGAAGTGGTGATCAGAATGATTCTAATATCTCTTAGTCATGTAGGGGTTCACTACATGAATAATGTCCCACGATTTAGTTATCCATTCCATTAGTTTCTTTATATCAACAATATTAATTGTTAAAAAAACACAAAAACATCACAAGACACAATTTAATTCAAAAAACCAAAATAGAATAAATATATTTACTAAAAATAACCCAAAAAAATTAGGAAATCATAAGAAGAAGAGAGGGGTTTCCATCTCTAGGTCAGTGATAGTTCCCATGTCTTATGATTACAAAACATGATAGGAATATGTTATCATCTTATTCGAAAATAAAATGAATATAACTAAATATAAATGATATCCTATCAGGGAGCAACTCCACATTTAGTTCCTTGATAACTACATCAATAGACTTTCATGGAATCCCAGTGAATTTAGTCATCCTATTACAACGACCTCACTTTCCATTTTAAATGAGACGAAATAATACAAAATGACTTGAACATCAATCGCCACCCATGATCACCTTGTTTTCCATTCCAAACACAGAAAAAAAACTTGGCATCAAAAAATTCATAAAATGTTAATATTATATACATATAGATTACTCTTATTATAATTTTTATTTTATAACAAATTATTATTTATAGGTGAATATTCATTTAATTATATAATAATATATACAATTTTTTATTATTACTAATATTATAAGAAAATATATAGTATTTATTTTTATATATATATTATTTTATAAATATATTACTAAATTATATTAATATAAAATACACATACATAATGTTATATATATTATAATATTTACTAATATTTATTATATAATAAATTATTATAAATAATTATATAAAAATGAAAAATATTAAGATGGGGGAGTGGGTTTAGGATTCAGTGAGGAAAAGGGGAAGTGGGGTCAAGTGCTCAGGTGGTTATAGTAAGGGACATGGTCCTCACACTAGACTAGTGGGAATAAGGGAGTGGCTCATAGTATTACTAAATATAGGAAGAGGTGGGCTTCAGTGTATTTTTGTTGATGGTGGAGTGATCCATAGTGGAAGAGTTTGGTTTGGTAGGGATTGCGAGCCCTTTGGCTGGAAGTTGTGTGAATCAGTGGAAAATAGAATGGTAAAATTAGGTGTGTGGCTTCTGTTTCATCAATGGGTGGTGGTTCCTCTTGATCGGAAACTCATTTTATGGTGGCTTCTTCGAATAGTGGGATTCTAGATTTACAAATCGTGAAAAAACTACACTATTGGTGTTCTTCTTTTTCTAATTCTGGGTATCAATTTGAGTTGTCTTGGTTTCACCACAGTGTTAAAGGATATAGATTGAGTAAGGGTTCTAGATTCAGATCTAGTGATTGTAGTGGTGTCTCGACTAGATGGTATACATATAGAAGTGGTGGTGAGTATGTTGGCGGTGAGTTGTTGTGCCAAAATTTAATAATTTATATGCTATTGATAAATCTGTCTATTATTTTGTTTTATTATTTAATTTATATAATGATATTGGTAGTGGATCATACGAAAATTGGGGTTGAAGGAGTATATGTGGTAATTCAGGGTGAGAAGTGGGGGAATTATGGGGACATAGGGGATACCCCATTACGAAATTCCCATGGTGGGTTGGGACTAACTTTTGGGTCTTTTGCCAGTGGGTTGGGAAGAAATGATTGATATGGTCCAAAGGTTGGTGAAGGTTTTGAGTTGGTGAATGGGTCACAATTCACAACGGTGTCTGGAAGATTATGGTTGTTAAATTCCATTATTTTTCTACTTTGAGTGACTTATAATGGGTGAATTATTGGAAGAACCTATGAAATAAAAAATGTAACAAATTAAATAAATAAATAAACTAAACTAAAAAATTTAACTAAATTAGAAATGAAATTAATTATCTAATTCAAAAAACAAATTGTTATAAATTAAAATAACTGAGTTTCATGTTATTCAACAATTAAATTAATACAGATTATAATTTGTAAATGTATAAATTAATTTTATTGAATAATAAATACTTATTGTATTTTTTATTAAATTTATTGTAAAATAAATAAATTAATATAATAAATATAATTAATTAATTAATTATAATATAATGATATATAACAGATAATAAAAATGTTTTAAAAATTAATTTAATTTTTAGAATTAGTATATTTATATATAGTTTTAAAAACTAGTTATTTTTTTAAAATGTAAAATGAAAAATAAAATAAATTTATGAATTAATAAAAATATAATGATAATAGTTTAGAGGAAAAAACTAATCAAATAAATAATAAATTAATTAAAATAATCAATGTAATAAATTATAATTAAAACAAAAAACAATTAAAAAATGTAAATAAAAACAAAATAAATTAATTAATATTAAATTTATTCAAAAAAATAAAATAATAAATAAAATTCATATTAAAAAATAATTATTATTTTAATAATTAAATAAAATAGTAACAACACTTCAAAGATAATAAAAAAATACTATTTTAATAAAAAAAGTAATAAAATTAAATAATTGATGTGGAATAATGTGTTGAAAAAAAACATGAAAACACCTATTGGTGGGACATATTTAGAACCATATGACCTTATACACAAAATTTATGAGTTTTTGGGACTCTTAATTGAATGTGAACTATATAATATTTTATGAAAAGAAAAAGACAAAATCTGTAACTTTCTACCATTTAAATTCTATACAACATTGGCGATAGGGAAAAAATACAAATGTTTAATTATGAATATTATTTTTAAATATAAATTAAATATGGTTATGATAATAATATAGTGTTACCATTTAAAGAATATATAGCTACATTAAATGATTATGAAATTCCAACTCATTGACTTTGAAGTTAAAAATTAATTAAAATATATGACACTAAAAATTTTAAAAGATATTTAAATAGAAGGAACTTTTGTCTTCCAAAATTTTTGTTGATGAAAATTTAATGTCACAAATATATGAACCTAATATATTTTAATACTATTATTTTAATTATTAATTTTAAATTAAATTTATATAAATATTGTCATTGTTGATATTAATGTTATTTTATAATAAATCAAATTTTATTAAGTGATATAAAAGTACTAAAATTCATATATTCTAAAAAGTGACTTAACAATGTAAATAAATATCAAATTTTTTCAATTTGTGGACCAACATTTAATTTATACAAAATATATTGACCTTTAAGTAGTGAAAACATTTTTGGTATTTTTAAGGTTAAGAAATTGTTTTTGGGTATGATGTGTAGTTATATGAAATTTATCTTCCAAAAGATATATGAATTTTATTTAATAATTTAGATTTTTCAAATTTTATCAGTGGGAATATATATTATAATAACTATCATTTTAATTTATTCTTAATTTATAAATTACATTGGTTAGAAAACTATTTACCTTAATGAAAAATTCAAATGAAAAAAATAAAGAATTATAGGGGTTATGTAACAAAGTCATTAAAAATGTACTTATTTTGAGTGTTTGAGGTGTGTCTCAATAAGGTAATTCCTACACTAAATTGGTAATAAATCTTTGTATGAACTTTATTCATGTGATACCTCCCAATAGTAATTATTTTTGAGTATTTTGAATAATAACACTCTTCCTCAACTATATAATGAAACTCACTCTCTCAAATTATTCACAGATGTCACGAGTTTTTATAGTCCAACCCACACCAAATATCCTCCAAACATTAATTCTATAATACTATTTTCCTTATATTTAGAAAATCTAAAACATTTCACTTTTTTAGTGAATCCCTAAGGAGTGTAATTTAATAAGAGGTAATGTTCTTCTAAAATCATTTTTATTTTTATTTTTTCTCCACCCCCATCAATTCTTATTATATCATACATAAAAAATAACCTCAGTTTAATAAATATACTATGATTTTTCATTAATATGGTAATTATATACACCCAAATACAATTCCATAAAATGGTTTACCATATCATCATTTTTTTGTACGATGGACTACCAACACATGAAATGATGTCGTTTGTTTTTACAATACATACTCTCATGGTTTGGAATAATCATAGAAATACTATTTATATACGATATTTAGAATATTTATAAAATAATCTTATATCTATATTTATTATATCTTATATACCATCTTAATATGCTATTTGATATGGGATTTGATAACATCACTCATGTTTATAGTGGACTACTACATTGTGAAGTGATGTTAAGAATGTTTCACTAATAGGTTCATTGAAATGGAAATTGCAATAACTATAATGAATATATATTATATAAATTACATAATTATGATATTAATTACATAAAAAAGTTTTGAAAATATAATATTAAATTTTTATTCTTATAAATTAACACACTCAAAAAGTGATAACATCATTTAAATAAATATGGAATGCTGCTCCTCGATGCAAAGTGATTCATTTTAAATTAAAAGAATGAAATATATAAATTTATATTTTAAATTATAATTATATTTAGGATATAATTATGTTATATATATATAAAATATTACTTACATTATTTTAGTAATTATCATTGAAAAATTGAAACGTTACTCTTTCGTTTGTACCACATTCTATCAATATGATAATAATATTGGTTCATTTTGCATAAGCTTATTTCCTGATTGTTTTTAATAGTATAATTGATTTATCTATATGATTATAAATTATTTATTATATTTCGGTATGTGTTTTTCATAATGATGTTTTTGACTATAGTCATCATAACTAATTATTTTTTTTACACAAAATACCATTACACATAAAATGTCTAACATTAACATAATTGATTATATATTTATATATACCTTCTATATAAGATACCTTAAATTAATAATAAAAATTTAAAATTGTCTCATTAATTTAAAGAAATAACACAAAATAATTATTTTGGAATATAATGATCAGCAATAATGAATCGAACTCAAGGTAATGATTTTTATCATCACAAATTTATTTCTATGAGATATATGGCTTATTAACCAATTATTTTTATGTGTGATGTATATACTACCCGTGAATATATTTTATTATTCTTATAATTATATTTAAGGAAAATTACATATCTTTTAGTTTACCTCTCTGTCATGGGTATTATAATTTCAAATATAGAATTGTGGTAGTGGATATTTTTCACAATTTCCTTTCATTGAGATTTTTGTCATGTTATGCAGCTATTATATTTTATAATCGGTATATGAATCTAATATTAAATATAGTATCATTAATTTATTTATTATCATTATATTATTTTTACATTAATTTATTGTAATCCTTTCATGTGGATTATGATTCAATGTTACCAAATTTGTATGAGTGTCATTTTATGATCTAATCATTTATCAAGATTATTTTTCATTAAGTATCCAATATTGAAATCATATGATTTAACTCTAAATAAATATCATGATTTTTTTTTATTTTTAATTCCATGAAAATAAAATTTCTCATTAGTTTTCTTCAATTTATATACTCAAGATACAGAATAAATGTTGTTATTAAAAATAATATTTTCTGACGAAAACATAGTTTTACTCCAAAACCATGATTAAAAAATAAAATTTCAAACATGATCGAAAATTTTATTTTGAAATATGAAATGTAATTTTTTAAGGACATGTTTTCAATTATTTTTATAAATTTTTTAATATTGAATCTAGGTTTTCATCATGGAAATGGATTTCACAATATTTTTTAATTTAAAAAGTGACTTTTGAAATGAAAGTGTTTCTTACATCGAAATATACATAAGGTTATTTTAATGATTTTTACATTCATCAATTTGAACCACAATTTTTTACTTATCATTCAATGGGGATGTTTTGTATTGATACCATCTTCATTATATCTCTTGATGGATTATTATTATTTCAATAAGATTGTTCGGGAACCCATTTCTTTTCCACATGATCATCATATGTAACATAGATTGCTATTGAAAAGATTTCATTTAAATTTGTTAATCATATTTTAATGCAATTTTATGTAATTGATTTCTCTTTAATGGGTTAATTATATCTAAACGATATTTTCATGGAACCTATTTCTTTTCCTTGGGATAATCATGTTTCAAAGAGACTATCATGATGTGTAGAAGAAAATATGGTTTATTTTTATAGAATGGTCAATTAATGTCATGAGAATTGTTTATATAGGTTTTTATCATAATTAACTAAAACTATAAACCTAAACATTTCTCTGGGTTATAGATTATTTTTTCCCTTTCGATATTTTATGAACTGGATGGAAAAACTGGGTCACACTTATCAACATGAAAGTCCTAAATGTATTGTTATTTAATTTAGCACTGAATCATTGAGTATGGGTTCTGTGATACTATATTAATATTTTAAATAAACGTATCCATTTATTAAAAATTCCTTTTTATGATAATAATAAATTTACTTCCCATATAATTATTAAATATGACTTCAATGTTGGCCGAGGGAGCATCATAAAGGAAGTCACTTTGCGACGGCTTGAGCTCTGCGATAGCCTAAGCTCAGAAAAGGCTTGAGATTTTCCAAGGTCTTAGCATTGTGAAGAAGTGTGCTTAGTGATGTAGGGAGATTTGTGAGGGTGTGTGCTTTATGAAGAGGTAGGGACTTTGAGAAGGCCTGTATGAGCATCGCGAAATTGGGATCTGCACGAAGTATGGTGTTTTGTGATGTTATTTCCAACAGTTGTTGACTAGTGATTAGTGGAAAAGGGGTATTCATCCATGGATGAAATTTGGACTTCAACATAGATTCTATATATAGTGACGGATGAAATCATTAGAGATAATTGAAGAACCTACATGTCTATAAACTATGAGTGGATATTCTAAAAATAAGTGATCACACTTCAGTTGAGAGAGTAGTGAGTTCCCAAATTGTGAGTGGTTTTAAACCAAGATGGATAGTGAGTCCACATGAAACTTTTAAACAACAGTGTGATTAAATTTGAATTGTTACATTGGCACATTGCCAGTGTATGCTCCATGGATGTAGCCTAATGAGGGTGAACCATTTAAAATTGTTGTGTCTTTTGCGTGATTTAAGATTAATTCATAATTATCCATGAGGAGAGAGAGAGAAGTGGGGTTTTTTAACAAAAAAAAAGATCAGAAGGGGAAATTGTTTTAATTTTTCAAACCCTGAATCACCCCCTTAGGGTATCAAGCCTAGTAAAGATAACTTTTACCTAGGTTACTGGATTAAAAAATCACAAAAACTATCTCAAAAGTTGATGATAATTTCTAAATAATCCAATAACACTATATATCATCATCAAAATTCTTAGTATGAAATATACTTAAATTTTTTATGTTTCTAAGGATACACATATATCACAGTTCTAGTGATAACTTTCCCCATGAATTTTACATTCTCGATCCATAATTTTCATTTATTTTACATCAAATTTCTAATTTTCTTTCACAAGGTCAATTGTATAGAATTCAAATGATCCTTGTGATCCTTCAGGATATTTAGCTAGATAATAATATCATATCAAAAAACAAAATAATTTATCTTTATGTAATATAGAATGACTATATTCATTACATTCATGAATATATTGGGTGACTCGGTGAGTTTGTAAGGAATCATTGTGAGTATTTTATGTACATTCAATAGAAAAAGTAGTCTTGAGGATACCCTTATTCTTCACAATTACTGGATAATATCTCAAAAAATTATAATCCTTATAAAATTATTCTTCTCTTAAGAATAGATCAAATATTTCATTTATTAGTTGATGTGGATACTTATTACCTATTTTCATACCATTTAGCTCACAATAATCAATGTAGTGGATCATCTACCTATACTTTTTCCTAATGAAGAGGAGTTGTACATACCAAGATGAATTATATGGGTGTGTAAAAATAATTATCCAAATTCCCTTATTTATTCTCCTTGAGAACTTGATGTTCAATTTCTGCTATTTAATATAGTCTTAGATATTTTTATATCATTTGATATATGTGAAATTGAGAAATAAACATCTCTTATAAGAGGAAGAAACTTATATTATTAAGGGAACACATCATCATATTCCCATATAGTAGTCATGTAATTTTTGAATATCTTTTCCACAATATAGGTAATTTGAGATAGAAATTATTACTCATTAGTTATTAATAACAATGATCTAGATAATGATATTAGAGGAGAGTGAGCCTATTACTTTATGTTTTTAACAGTTTTTGGTAAATTCTGAATACAACAGTTGATTTTATTAACTTATATATTCTAGTTTTCACAATTCATGGAATGATAATCGATACACAATATAAAATTTTGTTTATCAAAAAGTAGTATCATAGGGTTTAGTAAGATATCTGAATAGTATATATGTAAAGGGGAGATTTTATATACATGGGATAAAATGATATACATAATTTTATTTCTTAATGATAGATCCACATAAAGGATTTACAACCCATGACTTTTTTCAAATTTTTCTTCCATAAAAGTGTTTTTTCAATATTTCTAAAGTATAATAATAATTGAACTCCTCAAAATAATACCTTTGGTAATGTGGATGTGAGTCATGTTCATATATATTATATTTTTCAACCATAATATATATTATAGTATTTGGATGATTTATTAATATTTCTTAAAAAGTAATCAATTGACAAAAAATTGATTGGGAAGTCCTTATTTTCCCATTAATGTACTCTATTTTATTTATTACATAAATTATTGGCTTTTATGATTCCATAATAGCTATCATATATTTAAACACAATTTCATTTTTACTAGAATATTTTATTATCATATAAAATAATGATAAATTCACTATTGGATACTGTTTATGTGTTTACATCAAAAATATATTTAATTTAATAAAATTAATTTTTTAAATATAATAATTGACACTTTTATATTAAAAATGCTCATCTATTAAAATATTCATGTTTTTTGGAAAATAATATTTCTTTGAGTCACATATTTATGATATTGTACATGCTTAATCTATGTTATAAAATTTATTTAAAAAATATTTAGTTAATAATATTATTATATGAAAAAAATGTTTTTCAAAATTACTCCATTAATCAGAATAACTATTTTAATTAAAATGTATACATTCCAAAAATATAATTTCCGATTTTTCTAGTCAAAATATAAGATTCATAAACACATTTATATATATATATATACATAATTTGATAATGAAAATAGAAAAATATAATCATTTTTAAATTAAAAATGAAATCCTAAATAACTATACAATTAGTGATTAAAACCCTAACAACTTACTATAGAAATTCACGATCTAGGGTTAAGGTTTCTTTTCCTTATGGTTTTGTGGGGATTTTTTTGCACATGGTCTAGGGAATTCTCTAAATAGGCTTTAAAATCTCCCATAACTTTTTTCCCTATTGTTTATGTTTTTTGATTATATATTTATGATGGTAATGTTAAAATCCCAATGATGACATATTCCTTGAATACTCCGAAAAATTTAACTCTTAGGGTATGATCCTACTAGTCAATGCCATTTCTTTTTCAACAGATGTCAATCATACATAATCCCAACCCTTAATATATTCTAATCATAATGGTCACTAAATTGTTGATATATTAATAGAGGATATAATTAGTAATGTAATTTAAAAACTTATTTGACATATTTTGTAATAGTAAAAAATAATCCAATTAGTTCATGTAATTTCTGTAACTAAAATATTAATAAATTATTTATTCATTCAATAAAGAATTTCAATTATTAATCATTGTGTGGTCACACAAATGACACCTAAATGGTAATTATAGAAGAAATCATGATAGACTCCCCATAGTATATAGTTTTACCACTAGTTTTAATGGCCTAAAATATTGATGTTGGGATTATTCTATCAAAAATAATTATTGAGAGTCATTCTACATCCTTTTAATTTTTTAATAACTCATCCATGTGATGGAAAACCCACAAACCTATAGGCATAAAAAAATGTGGTCTACATGACCGAATAGTCTATAAAAAATGTATAAAATACATTTTCATTATTAAATAGTACAAAATAGAGTGAAAAAAGAGTAAAAAGAGACCAAATTTTATATATATTATAATGAAACACAGTAAAGTACACATGCTATGAAAAACTAATAAAAGTAACTTATCTCTCATAACATCATATAGTAACCCATCCAATATCTCCGTAACCTCTATATGCTACATTAACATTATAATGTGTATCCCTATATGAATAATCTATTCACTAAGATAATACATGTTTTTCTACCCACAATCATCAAAAAACAGGTTGTGAACATTAGAAATGATGACTCTAATGACCCAATAAGAAATCCCCAATGGCTAAAAATATTAAACGTGATTATATGATTATGTGTATGGTCATGTAATAAATATATAGGGTGATATGGTTCTTATGAAACACACTAACTTTTAAACATATCACAAAATGTAGATCAAATATATGTCATGGGTTTTAGAGCAAAAACTAGATCACCTCATTCCTCAGCCATCCCAAAATAGGTTTGTGATAAAAACTCTCTAATCATGACTTGAAATATGCCAATGGGAATCATATTCATATGACAAGACCATAATATTAGAACAAGAATTACATTAGTTTTTTATGTTAGACAGTGACCTTTCCCATAAAATCAAGAAACCTTTATTAGAAGAAAAAAAATACAAAATTATGAAAGAAAAATATTTACAGAAATCCTTTATGAAAAATGGAAAGAGATAATTTGGAACATGATCAACATAATGAAAATAATTAACATTAATGATTTTGTTAGAATAGACATCCAGAAACGCATTTTCCTCTCTATAATCATGAGTTAAAAATGATTTTTTATAGAGTGATCCTTGGTTGTCAAAACATAATAGGTTATGGCCAGATCCTATGACTCATATGAATTTTTTAAATCTTATAGAAAATCATCTCTGGCATAAACGCCAGATCCTATGGTTTCTATAAATCCCATGAAATAACAATTGGAATAGATATCAATTAGTTTGAATCATTGGATTCTCAAAATATCATCACACATTCATTCTAGATACTAGAAATCATAATATCCCCAGAAAACATTGACATTAAATATCCCCATACCCTATGATTCTTATTAATGTATACAATATTATTTGGAATAATTTTGTAATCATGAGTTACAATATCATATAATATAAACATTAAAATATCATAAATCAAGTTTAGGGGACATTATTATCCTTGAAAACCATTAAATCTAATAAAACATTGGGATAACCACCCTGAAAACCCATCCCAAAAATACTAGAGCATATACATGGAATTTATTCACAAGAACTAGAGGACTGTTTCCCCTTCCAAATATATCATCACAATAAAAATATCAGTATTGATTATGGGATATATTCTTGAGCCTACCTTACATATTTAAATATTATCTATAATGTACTTGACCTAAAACCATCATTATGTCCTTATCTAGATGAAATAATTGATTTAAATTCTTTGGTGTACCCTAAAATAATCACAACCTATATCTCATTTTGACACACTAATGAAATATTATCCCATAGGGTGGAACACATGTCCCCTAGTTGATGAAACGAAATATACACAATACTAGGATATCTCGATCACATTTCCACCAGTCATCTTGATCCAATTTTGTAAGGATAAAATACCTCATTATTTATTAGGGTCCTTTAGACTCACGTTTACCCTATAAGGATTCTATAAAATTCAATTGTATTAGAAAAACATTTATAACTAAATAAATGATCATAATCTAATATGAGTAACATGTTTCAGAATGAATCATGTATCACAAAATTCAATCACATCATGGAGAATGCATAAACTCACTCATGATTTACAGAACATGTGTGTCACTCACTCAAGCTCAAATATAGAATGAAAACTTAATTATGAATTTCAATATTTTAGTGGAATCTGAGTAAAAAATAAATTATGTATTTTTAAATATTCATTGAAGTTCATATTACATCCACTATGAAATTTTCCAAAATGACATCAAACAATTTATTATAAAATCTCCAATTTAGTTTTGAAATACCATTACTAAACATTATTCCCAAAAAATATTTTTTAATTTCAATTATTTTTATTTCAAATACCCATTTTATCAAAAATTATAAAATTTAATTCTATTTCTCCTTATACTAAATTATTCCCCTAAACAATCAATGAGAGTTCAACTAACAATAGTTCATCAACAGAACCACAATCAATCCATTTATTAACAATTGTATTCAATGATGACCACTAGGATGATATATGTTAATTAAACTATATATTAGTATAAAAATCAATGTATGTGTCTATATATAGCAATGATATTAGGAAAACATAAATTCATCACATTTCTAATAGACACAAATAATTTCATTGTAATCCACCTTAATTTGTAACGACCCTTGTATTTATAGAATACTAATTTTAATTCCTATTAATATATATCAATAATATATTAAATTTACATTAAAGGGGAATCTTTTTCAGATAGCTTACTCAACAATCAATAATAGATTTCTCTGAAATCTTACGTTCCACACAACATTGAGTAATACCATGAAATAATATAATAATATTTTGATTATTTTAAATGGTAGTAAATTCCTAGCCATTTGAGTGAAAGGAATTAATAGTATCAACTAAATTTTTAAATATGGATTACACATGTTTAAATAATGATTTATTAGTTAATATATTTATTAAAAATGGAAATAAAAACCAATTGAATAAAAAGGATGTGTTTTCATGAAAACCTATTCCTGTGACTATAAAATCATATCACTCTTCATGGATTTTAATTTAATGAATAATATATTTTATATATTCTACGTAATGTTTTAAAATCATATTATATTTTTTCTAGATATTATAAAAGTTAAAATTCATTATTTTTGGATAAAAAGATTGTTTTTTATAAAAATCTAGTTTTACCGCCTTTTGATGGAAAAATGTTTTTAAATCTAGTTTTTTTTTCACTTTTATGTGTTCTATTTTAAAAAATAAATATATTTTATAGAAAAAAGACTTCATAAATTTATTTTTCTAAAATTTTGGCAATTTATTGTTAATGTTCTTTTTTTAAAGGAATAGTGAAAAAATAATGAATTTTAATTCAAAAAATCATTATCATATAATTTATTTATATAGATAAATTTTCATTTTAATTATTTTAAAAGATTAATTAGATTTGGATTTTATAATTTATTCATATTTTGGTCATTGTATGTAAATTAACTTTTAAATTGGATATGAACACATGTCAATCTTTTGATAGATTTTATTTCATAAAAAACCTTCTTTTTGGTTTTGACAATAAGAATTAAATTTAAATTAATTTATTCCAATTAAGAATTTCTGAATTTGGAAAACTGGATTCCATATTTGGAATCATAATGTATAATTTTTTAATAGATACATTTTATTTATAGACATTATGAATAGTAACATCAGTAATTATTTTATTAACCATTGTTGAAGGGTAAATCTGGTAAATGAGGATGAATAATAATAATATAATAAAAATAAACTATCCTAAAACGTGTCATAATCCTATTGGATGATTGAATTCTGACCCTGGGTAACCATTCGTCGATTTTGGTACCCCATGGAACTACTTGGGTGGGAAAATTTCATTTTATTAGAAATAATTTATATTGAAGAGAAATATAACAATATCATGTATCTTTTACTAAAAAACATTAATATATAGTTATATAATTCATATATTTTACTATAATTATTTATTAAAAATTTAAAAATATTTCCCACATCATAATATTTTATTTATAATTTTTATACATAAATAAATAAATTTAATTATAACACAATGATGATGCAATGGCTGCTTCATTAATAAAGGATTCGAATAAATGATATTATTAATATTAAATCTAATTTAATTTGAATATATAGATTCTATCCACAAATAATATGTATTATATATACACATTTTTTGTTATTTAATAAATTTGAAACTAATTAATATGATTGTTATGAACTTTTATAAATGTAAAGTATAAATAGTTTTCAAAAAAGACATAATTCATAACATAAAACCTAAAATAGTTTGTTAAATGATATCTAATCCCCAAAAAAATTATTATTCATCCAAATGGTTATGATAAGTAAAAATATTTCATAAATGACTTTTTGGGGATGATTTACATGATATGGTATTTAAATTAACACAAAATGTTTAAATAACATGATAACACGGTATGATTAAAAATGTTATAATAAGGGTTTAACAAAAAATATAAGGTTAATAAAATATTCAAAACGTGTGTAACACTTATTGGATGATCATTTTTTGAACTAAAGTCATATTATATTATAATTAATTGAGTTTTATACTATTTTTAATCTAAATTTAATTTATAATAAATTAATATTTTTAGACCTTGATAAAGTGGGCCTCCTCTCTCATATAAAAGGCCACCAGCTCTTCAAATTACATACACCTCTAAAGACCCTTGGATTGTACAATATCTATATATATAATCTCCCAAAATACCTATATTTTTTTATATAAGCCTTACCTTAGGATGAAATAAATTCAATAAATCCTTTTGTCTCACATCAAAAGAAGTTACCCGATGTAGAGGTAACGTCTTCTCTCAAGTTGATTTAAATTATTTTCTATCTCCACTACCTATGCTCTAAATATTATTTTATTAAATAAAAACACCATTATAATCAATATACTAAGATGTTTTTATGGGATCAATTATAACTACACATACACACACCCCTATCTAATGGATATGAACATATTGTTTCTTTGAACATAGAACTACCTTCTCACGAAAAAATGATTATTCAATTTCCTACTAACTCCATTAATTGTGGATATTATGATGGATATATATTTATTTTTTATTTTTATATTGTCTCTATGATTAAGTAATTTTTATTTATAACTTACCTTTATGAATTCCATGATTTGTAAATAAGATAATTTCATTTGAGAATTGTGGAATACCACCCCCTCAAAGTGATATGGCTCGTTCATGCTATACATGGAATGTAAAAATGATAGTTTTATTAATAATTTGAGACATAAATGACATAAATTTTATACTAGTATTAAAATATACATTTATATCATTTTATTATTATTATTTTAATATGAAAAATAAATGAAAGTAGTGTCCATGCGTACGTACGGCCTGCCGTCTCCATTAACGGTGTATTTCATTTCATGTATCCAAATATCGTGGAAATTTTAAATACATATATATTGGATATATACGATATCTAAATATGGAATAATATTTTTTAGGTGATTTAATTTTTACCACATGAAAAATGTACATCCAAACATGTTCATTTTCGACTCAAGTACTGAATATCGAACAAATGTCCGATATGAACTAAAATAAATAACTATTTATTATAACATGGTAAAATGTGATATAAAATGAATAATAATCTTGAAAAATGTTTTGAATTATGTATAAATTATCCCATGTTTATTATTCAATAATATAATGATTTAACATAACATGTTAGACACAAGGTGAGGGACATCATCTCAATCTCCTTTCATTGACGCATTTCTCTATAACATGAATCGTTATTATTTTATAATGTATATATACATCCACTATGAAATATCATATACATATTTGATCACTAAAAATGTTATTTAATGTTTTATTAAATGTATTAATTTATAATGATTATGATTTAAATGTTCAAAGAAGATAGGACAACTTGAACGTTTATAGATTTAATTATCAAATATTTTTATTCAGGATATTAATTTAAATATTAATTATATGGATATAAAATTATTTTTAAAAATTATTTTTATATATTTTAATTTAATTAAAATATTTTAAAGAGGGATATTTTATACACAATTTCTTACTTTAATTACAAAATGAAAAAAATAATGTTTTTAATGTAAGAGGAGACAACAAATTCTCTATTGCCGTAACTATTTTTTGATATATGGATTTTGCGATAATCTTTAATGTTTTTAAAATAAAAATAAATCCGTTATTCCATTTTTTGGTGTTTGGGTTTCAAAATGGATTTTGAAATGGATAATATATTTAAATAACTTGAAATTATTTCTTGTTATTTGCAACAGAAATGTTATTAGTGAAATGGTGATATTTTCCAAATTTTATGTGTTTGGATTATATAATGGTATTTTGACATATGAAAGGTGTTTATGTGAGAAAACATTGATTGGTGTTTATGTGATAAACCAGTGATGTGTGGTTACGTGGTAAACAAATTGATGGTTGGGTCTATAAACAACCAAGGATGGGTGGTTATGTTATAACCTCAAATGCATTGGGCATGGAAGGCAGCTATATGGCTTTTTTCATTTAGTTATATGTGTGGAAGTTGAATGTATGGTTATTACATTTATTTATGATTATGTCCCACGTTTCCCATATATGCAATATATTACATTATATGTGCATTATGGTAATAATTTATTTACAAAAAGGGAATGTAATGATCTTATATTGAGTGAAGTATATTTATTAGTTATTAAAGGTGAAAATTATTACATTATGATAATGTATTCATTGTTATCATGTTACACCGATACTAATATTTTTCCTTATTTGTGAATCCCTTATTGTGGTTTCTATGCTAATACTGAGTTTTGAAATGTTTTAGACATGAGATAAAGAAGAATAGAGACAGGGATGAGTTCAAGGAAAATTCACACTATTTGAAACATGAAACGAAACAAGTTTATTTTTAATGAGTTTTTTCTTTATGAAAAAAATGGATAGTGTGTACAATTGTCTACATTAAATATTCACGATGTTACAAATATGATATGACGAAATTATTTCTAGTTCTAAACCTGAAAAGATCCTCTATGTGAATTAATGTCAAATTATTGACTTATCTTAGGATTAAGTAATGTTTGAGGTCATAGCAATATAGTTGGTGTCATAGGACGATTTTGATGAAATTTGAGGTTTGTGTCTCATTTAAGAAAAGGTTAAAAGGTTTATACAACCATAGTAGTTTGCATATTAGAAAAGGCATAATTATTTTAGAAAAAATAAATGAGTTTAAAATAACATGAATAATTATATTTTAGTTTTTAGTGTCCTCATAAGATAGTATATGAGGATTTTAATAATATTCTCACACGAAATTTTTTGGTTTAAGTAAATGGTTGGATATACTATGGAAAAATGTAATAATGGATGTGAAGGATACAATGGTGGTTTTATGAATAAGAAACTGAATGAAGTGGGATATGTAGTGGGAACCCCTATTTTTATTCATAACCATATATCTTGAGTCATTATTGACCACTCGAACCTTGGTGATTTTTCTAACGCATCATATATATGAGGAAATAATCCCTATTGATGTTCAGTTAATAATCATAAAGGTAAGTATCTTAAAAAACATATATGTCATGTATTTGGAAAGAAACAACTAGTAAAATTATTGAATGGGATATGAAGATATTATAGATTTGGTAATGAATGTCATAAATCAATAACCTTCCATGGAAAAAGGAAGCATTATGTTGGTTCTAGGAATGGGAAAGTAGTTATTTACTTGGGACCAACTGAATGTTTTAGATGTGGTGTTCATGGTTATTATGAAAATATTTTTCGTATGAATATGGTTTGGGAATGGGTTTAGTAAGACCATAGAAATATATGTTTACCAATACCTAACGCCTTTCTAATTTAAAAATATAAAATCTAATATAACCCCTAAATGGTATGGATTATTTCTAAGCTCACATTTTTATAGTATTGAATCTTAGTACAATATGTACGATTTTTTATAGAAACGATGTAGAAATGAACAACATGAAAATAAGGATAATGGATCACGAACATTTCTCAATGGTTAAGATGTTTACATTTTAGGAATTGAATATTTGTGTTGGATTTATATATGATTATATGTTTAAATGTATTAATTATTTGATTACTTTGGAAAATTTCTTGTATTTGTATCCCTTATGTTTTTTATATAAAAATGTTAATTGTGGAAATATTATCTTTTATTTTGGGGATATAGTTAAAAATAACCATTAGGGTTTATATGATTGTTTAAATTTAGGTAAATAAGGATTATTTGTTTTTGTGAATAAAAATGTAAGGTATATGATTACATTGTGGATAAAATATGTTATTTTTATTTCTCAATATTTTATATCATTTTAGGAATTTTTTATGAATTATAAAGTTTGATGAAAATGAAAACTAGTGGGAAGGGGGAAACCTGTTTCATTTGGCAAGGCCTCCTGAATCAAACTCACAGCAGAAGGGTGACATGGGTGTATCCCCTACCACTAGCCTATGCGAACCCCTAGTTTTTATGACTTATTCTATTTAGTTAACTTAATTTATGGATGAATAATAAGTTGATTTTTGTAACTTATGATTTATCAAATGGATATCTTTATTATAGAAAAAATTGGTGATTATTTGATAAATGTTATTTTGGAAGATGTTCACTCTTTTGGGAACACTATTTTCCTAAGGATAATATAATAATATGGGATTTTATTTGAGGAGTATTGGTTGAATTTTATTTTGGAAGAAACTATGTTTTTGTTGTGAAAAAATGGAGATTAGGTTTATTTATGAAAATTATTAATCAATCATGGAGAATATGTGATTATGATAATTACTTTTAGGAATGATACTTTAATCATAATCGATGTTATTTGGAGATAAATGATAACATTTATCATGAATGAATAGGGTTTCCAAATCCTAATTAATATTGGGGATTCAATCTTTGTTTGGATTATATTGAAAAATTTTAACGATTATTTTTTATTGAATGGTCCTGGTTGAACTTTGGGGTATTGTATGTTACATTTTGGAGAATAAGGGTAGTATTTCAATTTATAAAGGATTATACATTTTGGGTATTATCTAATATTTTACAAAAGATTCTGGTTTTTGTTAAAGTTTCATGACAATATGAATAGATTATATGACTTTTGAGGATTATGTGATTTTTTAAAATTTGATTCTGGCACTTCAGGTGTGACCAAGTTATCATGATTACCAATCGTCTTGAGAAATTATGAGTTTTTTGTAAATATTTTTCAAATGACGAAACATTAATTGACTAGTAAGTATGTTTCCTTATGTTCTTAGTTAGGTTTATAAATAGATTAATCATCTTTATGAAATGTACCTAAAAACAAAAACATTTTCCCATTACTTTCTTACTGGGAAATCAAAGACAATATAACCCATCACAAGTTTGTTGTTTTGTAACATCCTAGGTATGCAAAGAATAAGACATTTTCATATTTATGAAATTTTTTGAATTAAATAGTAATTATAATTTAAAGGAGATGCCATGTTTGATGGCATACTGACATGCACCAACGAGTTTCTCCAAAGTCAAATGTTGCACACAATATTGAGTCATACTGAAAAATAATAATATAATAATATTTTAAATTATAGTTAATGCCTAGTCGTTGTAATGTTGTGAATGAACTGAAATAACTAAAATATGATTATACAAATTTGTTAAATGTTTTTTTATTCATCCAATTAATGTTAGAGGCTTAACATTTGAATGAATCTAATTTTAAGCATAAATACTCTATTATTTTTTAAAATGTCCATTTACCACATTTTCATGGTGAACCCTCTTTAAATGAAGACTTTGTAACTTCTAGATGTTCTATTGGAAAAAATAAAATTCTACTTTATAATATAGATATAAAAATTTTCTTTGGGTAATATTTTGGTATTTTTCTAATAAAATTCATTTTTTAGTAAGTAGTGAAAATACTGTCTTTTAATTCAAAAACACCTTTTCATATAATTTATTTAAATGGATAGATTATCTTTTTAAATGGTTTTAATGTGTAATTAGGCTTTACTTTTACCATTTAATCAATTTTTGGTCATTTGAAGTAATTTCACTTTGAAATTGTTCAAAAACAAGTGTTAATATTTTGATAGTTATTATTTTTTAAAAAAACTCATTATGTTTTGACAACATGAATTAATTTTAAATTAATTAAACCAATATGAATGTTTTTAATTTGGTAAAATAGATATCATTTTTAATTATGAATACCTAATATATCAAAGGATGAATTTTTGGTAATTTTTTGAAAAAACGTCAATTTTTGATGAATACTGAAAACATTGAGTAGGAGATAAAAACTAACTTCTTCAATAAAATTAAATTTTACACCTTATGTGAAATGAATTTAGAAAACATGACATACATAGATGATTTTATTATGTAAAATGTGGTTCAATAAGATGAATTTTTTTTGGGTGAAGAGTAACTTTTGAATTTTATTTAACACAGTAAAAGGTAAATAGGGTAATTTAAGAACAAAATAATAATATAATAATATTAAATTATACTGACATGTGACCTAATCCTATTGGCTGTTAAAAAGTTTACCATGGGAATCCTTGGGTCTATTTTAGGACCCCATGGAGCCACATATGAGAGATAATTCCACGTTATATTAATTAATTTATAGTAAAGAAAAAAATGAAATAAACATATATAATTTAGTAATATTTTTTTACTTGGGGTTATACAAGTTATCTCTTAGACAATAAATATTCATTTTAAAGATAAATATATTTCTGACATCATGATATTTTTTTAAAATTTTTATACATCAAATAAATAAAATTATTTATGACACAATAATGATGCAGTGTTTACCTCATTATTGAATGATTTAAAAACATAAGATTATAAAGACTAAAAATATCCAAATCCTATCCAATTATTATTAGATGATTTTATTTCAAACAAGAGGAATTTTAACTTTGAATTTAATTATTTTTAGACCTTTAGAAACCAAGAATCATTTTATAATAAAATAATATTTCTAAACATTCCTAATGAGCCCCTCATCCCCCTTATAAAAAGTCCTCATCTATAAAAAATTACTCACACCTCTAATGCCCCTTGGATAATCCAAACATAGCCCAATTAATCTCCCTACATACCTCTCTTAAAACTAGAATCATTACCTTATACAGAATCCACTTCAAGAAATCCTTTTGTTTCATACCAAAGGGAGTTACATGATTTAAAGGTAACATCTTCTCTTAAGTTATTTTATTTTATTTTACTTCTCATAACCCCAAAATTCTTTTTATTCATCATTTTATAACATCACCAGTATCCAAAATATTAAAGGTTGTTGTTATGAGAAATATTCAAACTACACTTATACACATTTCCATCTAATGGGTAAAGAACATAATGTTTCTGTGGACGGCGAACTAACGCCTCATGAAATAATGATTGTTTAATTATCTCCTACCACCTCTTATGGTTTCCATTATGATGGAACTATATTTATATATGATATATATTATATTTATATTTTCTATATGCTTATTTATTTTTCATTTATATCATACCATTATAGTTTCCATAATTGGTAAATGTGATCATTTCATTTGAGCAAGTGCAGACTACCGCCCGTTCAACATGATATAACTCGTTCATTCCATACATGGAGTGCATAATGTATAGAGTTAATGAAATTATATATGATATTATACTGGAATTATAGTATAACTATGTATCATAAATTTTTAATTCCATTAAATATAAAATATAAGTGAAAGTAGCATTCATGATTACGTACGGATTATCATCTCCATGAACGGTGCGTTTCATTTCTTATATCCTAATGCTATGTACTATTATAGAAAAATATATATACGAGATATATACGATATGTATGATATGTAAAAAATGAATATAATTCTGTATATAATGGAATTCTGACCACACGAATAGCTCTTAATTATAAGAAGTTCATTTTTGACTCAAGTACTAATTATCAACAAAACGTCCGTTATTAACAGAAATTATTACATAATGTTTATAAAATAGAAATAAGTGATATAAAAAAAATATTTAAAAAGGTTCTTAAAAATGTATAAATTAAATTTAGTTTATTATTTAGGATATTGAAGAAAAAATGAGTTAAGTCGGACACGAGGTAAGGGACTTCGTCTCAATATCCTTTCATTGAGGCATGTTTTGTTTTATACACGTCATTCTTTTTTACGGTGTACAAACACCTTTGACTATTCATTTCATTATAAGGGATTCTTTTCTTTACTAATCATTTTACTAAATGACAAAATGATTGATTTTTAGCATACACGGTGACAATGATATTTTCCACCATTGCGAGCATTATTTGATATTTGGATTCCATAACAAGACATAATGTTTTAAAAAGAAAAATAAATACCATTTACTATTTTTATATATTTTTTTGTATTGAAAATGGTTTTGATAATGGATTGATTATGTAAATATATTTAAATGATATATTTTGATTAAAATGTGAAAGTGTTATCTTTCCTTTATGCTTGTGTTATGTGTTATGACAATGTTATGGTTCTTGGGAATTATTTACGTATATGGGTGGTTCCATGATAATCCTATGGAGGGTGATCCCATGATAGATCTCCAAAGCATTGAGTAACACGACAGAGGTAAACGTGAACATTTCTCCAAAGATATTTAGGGAATATACTGTGATTGGTATTACAAATGTAACTCCCTATGTAGCTGGGAAAGCTACATCTTTAGTATGTTATTGATGACCAAAGTTACCATTATTATTTTTGATTACTATGCATTACTCATAAATCTTATTATTTCATGAGGTAAGTAAAAGAGTTTATGTTTTGTATGTATTGATGGACTAATGATTTCATTCTTTCTTTTATAACCCTTACTGAGCTTTTTATGCTCATTATAGGTTTTTGAATGGTTTTTTCACTAGACTTAAAGATGAATACGGTCAAGGATAGGATCATGGAAAATTAATGTTTTCTAATACATGGAACTAATCGTGAATATTTTTTAAGAGTTTTTATTTTAGAAAAAAATAGAAACTGAGTATAAGTGTCTACTATGTAATTTTCGAGATGTAATGTAATATTTATGGCCTAATTATCTAAAACTCTAAACCTGAAATGATACTCAATGTGAATTATCCATTTAATTCAAGATTATGTAATGTTTTAAGGCTGGGTTCTTATATTTAGAATCAGAGGTACGTTTGGACAACTATAGAAGTTAGTTTATTGTTAAATTAATATCGACAGATTAATTTATGTAATCATTGAAATGATATAGAATTTATCGATTATAATGTTTCTTCATCTAATATATTTCTCTGTTAAGAATGGGTTTTTCATAGAGGAAAGAGTGAATCATTTATGGGAAGGAATACAGAAGAGAATAACATTCCAAATCCAAATCTTGAGATGGTCAAAATCAGAATTGAATAGTCTATTCCAGGGATGGATCAGCTGAATTAGGTGATAAATGGGGGTTGTTTTTATTAATGATATTTTGGATTATTATAAAATAAAATAGGAGCCTGAACGTCATTTAATGGTTGTCTTTCAAACCTTAAATTAAAAGAAACTTTATGGGAAATTACGAAAGTGTGAGTATTGGTTAAAACAAATTCATTCCATGGTTACAATGTTTCAAAAAATGGTATAATAGTTGATCCTAGTAAAACAAATACTGTTGAAAAATAGCCAATAGCAGCACATATAACTGAAATCTATAATTTTCTTGGTTTGACAGGTTATTACCAGAGGTTTCTTGAAAATTTTTCATGGTTATCTAGCCCAATGACTAAATTAACTATAGAATATGTTATGTTCATCTAGACAAAATAATGTGATGATTGTTTTCAAGAAGCAAAAATAATATTGGTGAATTATCCGCTTTTGGCATTGCCTTCCAGAAATGATGAGTTTTTTATCAACAGTGATGCTTCGTTGAAATGAATTTGTTGCGTTTGTATGTAGAATGATCAGGTAATTGCTTATTCATCAAGTGAGTTGAAACCTCATGAGTTAAATTACAGATCACATGATTTGGAAATAGATTCTGTTATTTGTTCTTTTAAAAATTTGGGGAATCATTTTTTTGGATTAAAATGATGAAATATATACAGAACACATATTTTTGAAATATATATTTACTCAGAAAAAATTTAATATGAGAGAGAGAATATGGATGGAATTAATAAAGGATTATGATTTCACGATCCATTACTATCCAAGAAATGAAAATAAAGTGGATGATGATTTGATTAAAAAAATTACTACTATGTTAACCTTGTTACATTCGGAATAAGATACTTTGATTAATGACTTGATGGAATTTATCATAGAATATGTTGGTGCTTGAAATTCCTATGTTTTGTTTTAGGTGACAGTGAAATCATCTATATCAGACAGAATTACGAAAGTACCAAAGGAATACATTGATCTGTAGAAAAATGTAGAGTTCGTTAAGAAGGGTAAGTTTCCTGATTTTAACATTAATAATGATTTTATTTTGATATTTGGGTAGAGATTATGTGTTCCTTGTGATTTGAAATTGAATAATAAGATGTTATGTGAAGCTCTTAGTTCTCCATTTTGAGTTCATCCTGGAATTACTATGATAAACATAGATATTTGGGATTATTACTTGTGGGACGGAATGAAAAGAGATTTTTCTGACTTTAGTTTGAAGTGTTTGACTATTCAGAAGGTTAAAGAAGAGTAGAAGTTTCCAAAAAGGATTCTTTAGTATTTACCAGTTCCAGAGTGTAAATGGTAAAATATATCAATGGACATTGTTGTGAGACTACCAAATACATCTCAAGGTAATAATACAATCTATGTTATTTTTGATCGATTGACTAAATCTGGTCATTTTCTCCCTATTCGAGATATTTTTTCTCTAGATCAACTTTCTAGGTTATATATTAAAGAGATAGTCAGGTTTCATGTAGTTTCCCTCTCTATTGTATCAGATCATGATCCATGTTTTACTTTTATCTATTAAAATTTCCATCAAAATTCATTGGGTACTGAATTAAATTTTATTAAAGATTTTCCTCCTCAATGAAATGGGTAGTTAGAATGAACAATTCAGACCTTGGATGATATGCTACATGCTTGGTCACTAGATTACTAGGGATTTTGGGCCAAAAATATTTATTTTTTTGAATTTTATTATAATAATAGTTTTCATTCTAGTATACAGATTGCTCCATTTGAGGAATCATATTGGAAGAGTTGTCGAACTCCATCTTCTTTGGATGATGTAGATGAAACGAAGTTGAATGGACCAGAATTGGTAGAAGGGATGGATGAAAAAGGTTAGTTTATTGAGAAGCACATGAGAACATCTCAACATAGGTAGAAATGTTTTGCGGATAACCGGAGGAAGGATCTTTATATTGAGGTAGGTGATCATGTCTTTCTAAATTATTCTCTGTGGAAAAGTGTGATGTGTTTTGGTAAGAAGGGAAAGTTTAGTTTGAGGTTCATTGGACCTTATGAAATTTTAGAGAATGATGGACCAGTCACCCATAAAGTGTCCTTAGCTCTATGTTTATCCTAGGCACAAAATGTTTTTCATGTTTCAATATATAGAAATTATATGCCAGATCCATCTCATTTTTTGAGCCCAGGGGCAGTTCAGTTGGAAGGGAATCTCTCTTATGATGAACAACCAGTACAGATTCTTGACCGAAGAGATGCAGTGATGCATAATAAATTAATTAATTAGGAACTAGATTCATGGAAAAACCATATAGATGAAGAGGAAACATGGGAATCTAAAAATTCTAAGAAGGATAAATACCACCATATATTTTCTAAGAGAATAAAATTGTGAGGACACATATTGCAAAAGAGGGGAAGGATGTAACATCTGAGGTAAATGAAGAATAAGAAACTTTCATGTTTATTAAATTTTTTTAATTAAATATTAACTTTACTTTAAATGCGATTCTATGTTTGATGGCATACCTCACACACAACAATGGGTTTCCCTAATGTCTAATGTTGCACATAATACTGAGTCATACTGAAAAAATATTAATATAATATTATTTTATATGGAAGTTAATGCCTAGCCATTGTAATTGATGGAATGAACAGAATTAACAACAATATGATTATAATTTTTGATTAAAGTTTTTCTATTTATCCAATAAATGATAGAGGCTTAACATGTGAATAAATATAATTTTAAGCGTAAATACTCTAATATTATTTGAAAGGTTGATTTACAGCCTTTTGAGGGTGAACCCTATTTAAATCTTTTTTTTTCAATTTTATATGTTTTATTGGAAAATTAAAATTTTTCTTTAGAATAAGGATATCAAAATATATTTTGGGTAAATATTTTTTTATATTTCAGATAAATTTCATTTTTAATGAATTGTGAAAAAACTATATTTTAATTCAAAAATGACTTTTAATCTAATTTATTTATATTCGTAGATTATCTTTTTAATGGAGTTTAATGTGTAATTAGATTATATTATTACCATTTAATGTAATTTTGGTAATTTAAAGTAATTTCCATTTGAAATTTTTATATACAAGTGTCAATCTTTTGATAGTTATTATTTCTTAAAAACACACTATTTGTTTTTCCAATGAGAGTTTATTTTAAAATAATTAATCTAACTTATAAGTTTTTAATTTTTTAAAATAGTCATCATTTTTAAATTTTGAAATATTGAATATAGGTTAGGATGATATTTTGTATTTTTTATGAAAAATATCAATTTTTGATGAATAGTGAAAACACAGAGTAGTAGTTAAAAACCGACTTCTGAATTTAAATTAAATTTTACTGTATCTAAGAATTGAATTTAGAAAATTAGACATACGTTGTTGTTATTAGTATGTAATATGTGGTTCAATAAGATGAGAATTTTTTGGTGAATAGTATTTTTTGACTTTTATTTATCGCGGTTAAAAGTAAATAGGGTAATTCATGGTAAAAATAATATTATAATAATATTAAATTATCCTAACATCTATCGTAAACATATTGGTTGATACATTTCCAACCATGGGATCCTTGGGTTTAATTTCAGAACCCATGGAGCCGCTTATGAGTGGTAATGGCACATTATATTAATTAATTTAAAGTAAAGACAAAAAATGACAGAAAAATATATCTTTTAGTAAATATATTTTTACATGGAGTTATATAATTTATATATTCAAATATAAATATTTATTTGAAAGCTTAAAATATTTCCTATACCCTGATTTATAATTAATAATTTTTAGACATCAAATAAATAAAATTATTTATCACCCAATAATGATACAATGTTTTATTCATTAATGAATGATTTAAATAAATAAGATTATAAAAATTAAAAGAATATAAAAAAACTATCCAATTATTATTGGATTATTTTATTTAAAATAGGACTTATCTTATCTTCTAATTTAATGATTTTTGGACCTTTAAAAACTGAAAATTATTATATAATGAAATAATATTTTTAAACATTCATATATCCCCTCCCCTCCCCTATAAAAATCGTTCACCTCTAACCCATTACTCACACCTCTCATGCCCCTTGACTCATAAAACCTCTACCCAATTATGCTCCTTACATCACTCTCTTACACCTAAAATCCTTACTTTAGGTAGAAGACACTTCAAGAAATTCTTTTGGTTCAAACCAAAGAGAGTTACCTGATTCAAAGGTAACATAATCTCTTAAGTTCTTTTTTTTATGTTACTTCTCCAAACACCTAAATTCTTTTTGTTTATTTTATTTTATAAAAAAAAGTATCATAAATATACGAGGTTTTTCTATGATATGGATTATAACTACACTTACACACACCTCCATCTAATGGGTAATGAACATATTGTTTCGGTAGATGACGAACTAACACCCCATGAAACGATGATTGTTCAATTATATTATACCATATCTTATGGTGTCCATTATGATGGAAAATTATTTATATATAATATATATTATATTGATATATTCTCTATGTTTATTTTTTTCATTTATATCTAACCATTACGGTTTCCATAATGGGTAAATAGGATAATTTCATTCAAGGAAGTGCGAACTATCACCCCCTCAAAATGATATGAATCGTTCATTCCATACGTGGAACGTATAAAATATGGAGTTAATGATATTATATATGATATTATACTAGAATTATAATATACCTATGTATCATTATGTTTTTATTCCTTGTAATACGAAATTTAAATTAAAGTAGCATTCATGCGTACGTACGACTCACCATCTCCATTAATAGTGCATTTCATATGTTTTCTCCAAATGTTACGTAATATTATAAATACATATATATACTATATATATATGATATATAAGATATATAGATCATGTATATAATTCTAGAGATAATATAAGATTGACCACATGAACAAATTGTAATTATAAGAAGATAAATTTTGAATAAAGTACCAAATATCAACAAAACAACTGTTATAAACATAAATGATTCCATAATGTTTATAAAATTAAAATAAGTGATATAAAAATAATAATAACCATGTAATTTTTCTTATGAAAGTTTTAATTAACTATAGATTATTATTCAAGAGAGTAATGAGTGAACGAGTCAAGTCAGACATGTGGTAAGAGACTTCGTCTCAATCTCCTTTCATCGAGGCATATCTTTTTTACATGACTTTCTTTTATACAGTGTACACACACCTTTATCTTTTGATTTCATTCAAATGGAATATTTTTTCTATGATTTTTCTTACTGAACGATAAAAATAATGTTTTTTAACGTTCGTGGTGACAACAACAATTTCCACCGCTACGAGTGTTATTTGATATTTTGCTTCTTTAACAAGCCGTAATGTTTTTAAAAAGAAAATAAATGATATATTGTGATTTATATGTGGTAGTTTTATCTTTCCATTCTTCTTGTGTTATATGATATGACTATGTTATGTTTTGTGTCAATTTTTTACGTATACCAGTGGTTCCAGGATAATCTTCGGGCGGGTGATCGTGGGATAGCTCTTCAATGAATTGGGTAACGTGGGAGAGGTAAATGTGAATGTTTACTCAAAGATATTTAGGGAATATATTGTGATGGGTAATCGAAATGTAACTCCTTATGTAGCTATGAAATATATAGTGTAATTATTTTATGGATTCCATAAGTTACCATTATGATTTGTGATTACTGTGTGTTATTCATAAAACTTTTTATTTTATGAGGTAATTAAATGAGTTTATGTTTTTATGTATTGATGGAATAATGATTTCTTTCATTATTTTATAACATTTACAGAGCGTTTTAGGCTCATCCCATGTTTTTTTTAAAAATTCACAGGACATAAAGATGATTTGGGTCAAGGATACGATCAAGGAAAAGTCATGTTGTCTAAAACGTGGGACTATAAATGAGCATTTTCTTCAAGAGTTTTTATTTTATGAAAAAATGGAAACTGTGTAGAATTGTCAACTTTGTAATTTTGGAGATGTAATGTTATAGTTATTACCTAATTCTATAGAAATTTAAACCTGAAAATATCCTAAATTTGAATTATCCATTTAATTAAAGATTATTTAATGTTTTAAGGCTGGGTGCGTATAGGTTTTCTGGTTGTTAAATTTCTCCGGATTATTTTTTCTATTCATACTAATTAGAACATGATGGTTATTTTAATCACATATATCCATGTTTTCCTACATAGAACCCAAATATGTGTTATCTCGAGTGACCTTTGTAATTATCAATCTTTCTTTTAAAGTTATAGTTTTATTAACTGTTTTTCTGAGATGATATTTTCAATGATGTTTCCAAGACAAATTTTAAAATTATGAGGAAAAAATTCCTAAAAGGGGGGAATGAGTTCAGGACCCAGATATTTATCGAATAATAACTTCTAATTTCTATTAATTTTTATTAATAAATTATTAATTTTATGTTAAAGGTGATTTTTCATCTGATAGTGTATATGGAACATAACAAAATGTTTCTCTGAAATCTTTTATTGAAAACAACATTGAGTTATACAGAAAAATAATACAACAATATTATTATAATTTTAAATGGTAGTTAACACCTAGACATTGGAATGGATGGAATTAATAGTATCATATAAATTTTAAAATATGGTTTATAAATGTTTAAATAATGATTATTTGGTTACCAAATTTATTAGAAATGGAAATAAAAACCAACTGAATATAAATGATGTGTTTTGGTGAAAAACTATAATTGTATTTACAAAATATTATCACTCTTTATTAATTTTTAGTTAATAAAAAATATATGTTTTATATTAAATTTCATTCTTTAACTTCATCTTATATATTTACTACATATGATATAAGAACAAATTAAATTTTTCGGATAAAATAAGTAATTGTTTCCTAAAAATTCATTTTTACCACCTTTTGATGGGGATCAATTTTTATATATCGTTTTTTTAATTTTATATATTATATTTGAGAAAATATACTTCTTTTATAAAATAGGTACATCAATTTACTTGGTTAAAGGTTGGGTAATTTCTGATAAAGGTCATTTCTTAATGAATAGTGAAGAAATACTGAATTTTAATTCAAAACAACCTTTTCATATAATTTATTTATACAGTTAGATTGTAATATTAATGTGTTTTAAAGTGTAATTAGATTAAGTATTTATTATTTATTCATATTTTGGCCTTTTAATGTAAATTAACTATTATATTAGATATAAACACATGTCAATCTTTTGATTGATTTTATTTCGTAAAAAAACACCTTTCTGGTTTTGACAAAGGGAATTCAGTTTAAATTAATTTCTGCGAATTCAATGTTATGAATTTTGAAAAATGGATTACATATTTTGAATCATAAGGTTCAAATTGTTTAAATATATAAATTTTTAGACATTAGTAAAAGTTAATTTACTAATTTATTTATTTACAATGGTTAAAGGGTAAATCTAGTAAATAAGTGTACAAAATATTATTTTATTAATATTAAACTACCCTAAAACGTTTCCTAATATTATTTGATGAGATATGTACAACCATTGTCATCCAAGAGAAGATTTTGGTACCCCGTGTAGCCACTTGTGTGGGAAAATGACTTTTTATATGAAATAATTTAATGTAAAGAGTAATAAAACATAATCATGTATATTTTAAAAAAATAAAATAGGGTTATATAACTTATTTATTTGACTATAAATTGTAATTAATAATACAAAAATATTTTAAATAATATTACATTTTATTTAAAAAAATTTGATATTATATAAATAAATTTATGTTTGACACAATTTGGATGCAATGAATGATTCATTTATAAAAGATTCAAATAAATGAGATTATAAATATTAAATTAAATGTAATTTGATTATGTTGATTCCATCAATGAATTTTTTTTTATTTTCATATTATATTTGAGTTAACAACATTTTTCAAAATAATCAGGTTTTTATAAATTTTTAAAAAAGTCATGTATTAATAGTGTCCTTAATTGACATAATTCATAACTAAAACATAATGTAGTTTATTAAATAATATTAATTTCATAAGAATCTATTATTTGGTAAAATGGTTTCTATATCTCATAATATGTCATAAATGACTTTATATGGGTCTTTTGGAATTATATGGTATTTATATTAACCTAGAATGTGTAAATAACACTACGGGAAAAAAGGGCATTTGCGACGGGTTAATTGCGACAGGAATAAATCCCGTCGCAAATAGTCCTGTTTAAAACTTATTTGCGACGGGGTTATTTTCCCGTCGCAAATAAGTAGCCTTTTGCGACGGGACAGCTTTCCCCGTCGCAAATAACCGGCGGCGGTAAAAGGTATTTGCGATGGGAATATTCCCCCGTCGCAAATAGTATGTCGGCAGGTGGTTATTTGCGACGGGACCCGTCGCAAATAACTATTTACCCATTGACCGTAATAAATGTTGGCTAAGGTATTTGTGACGGGTACCGTCGCAAAAAATACTATTTGCGACGGGTATCCCGTCGCAAATAATCTAACCTATAAATACCCCCATCCATTTTTTTCATTCCATTCCCATTGTCTATCTTCTCCTTCTCTCAAAATTATATTTCTAGAGTTCAGTTTTTCTCCAGTTTAATTTTTTTCTCCGGAGCTGATATTAAAGTTTTGAAGAACGATCAGAGCAGATCAATTTTCAAGGTATTTATGTTCATTTTAATTTAATATTTATTTTTAATTTTTTATTAGTTTCAATTATTCTTAATTAGTTGTAATTTAATTATGTTTACATTGTTTTATTACATAATAAATTTAAATTATTAGTATTGTTCATAGTTAATGGTAATTAGGAATAATTAGTAATAATTTTTAATAATTAAGAATAAATATTAATAATTAGTAATAAATACCAATAATTAGGAATAATAACATTATTACATTATTAGTCTATTTTATTATTAATATTAAAATAATATAATTTTTTATATATATACAGTTCTCTTTTCATCTGTGTGTTTGCTGTCTTCACATGTATTATTTGTATGTGGAGATAGAAAACGCACAGATGAAAGGAGAACTGTATATAAATTAGAAAATTATATTATTTTAATATTAATAATAAAATATATTAATAATGTTATTTTTTGTAATTATTGGTAATTATTCCTAATAATTGATAATTATTAATTTAATTACTAATAATTAGGAACAATTATCAATAATTATCAATAATTAAGAATAATTTGTAATAATTAGTAATAATTACCAATAATTAGTAATAATTAGTAATAATTATCAATAATTAGTAATAATTATCAATAATTAGTAATAATTATCAATAATTAGTAATAATTACCAATAATTAGTAATACTTACCAATAATTTGGAATAATTACCAATAATTAACAATAATTAGTAATAATTAGTAATAATTAGTAATAATTACCAATAATTACCAATAATTACCAATAATTACAAATAATTAGTAATAATTAGGAATAATTAGTAATAATTAGTAATAATTAGGAATAATTAGTAACAATTAGTAACAATTAGTAATAATTAGTAATAATTAGGAATAATTAGGAATAATAAGGAATAATTGGTAATAATTGGTAATAATTGGTAATAATTGGTAATAATTAGTATTAATTAGTAATAATTAGTAATAATTAGTAATAATTAATAATTACCAATAATTATCAATAATTACAAATAATTACCAATAATTACCAATAATTACCAATAATTATCAATAATTAGCAATAATTACCAAAAATTAGTAAAAATTAGGAAAAATTATGAATAATTACCAATAATTATTAATAATTAGTAATAATTAGTAAAAATTACCAATAATTAGTATTAATTACCAATAATTAGTAATAATTACCTATAATTAGTATTAATTACCAATAATTAGTATTAATTACCAATAATTAGTAATAATTACAAATAATTAGTAAGAATTAGGAATAATTACCAATAATTAGTAATAATTAACAATAATTAGTAATAATTAGTAATAATTACCAATAATTAGTAATAATTACCAATAATTAGTAATAATTACCAATAATTAGTAATAATTACCAATAATTAGTAATAATTAGTCATAATTTACAATAATTAGTAATAATTACCAATAATTAGCAATAATTAACAATACTTGCCAATAATTAACAATAATTGCCAATAATTACAAATAATTGCCAATAATTACCAATAATTTCCAATAATTACCAATAATTAGTAATAATTAACAATAATTGCCAATAATTACCAATAATTGCCAATAATTAGTAATAATTGCCAATAATTAGTAATAATTTCCAATAATTACCAATAATTGGTAATAATTACTAATAATTTCCAATAATTAGTAATAATTAATAATAAATATTAATAATTACCAATAATTAGTAATAATTATTAATAATTAGTAATAATTACTAATAATTAGTAATAATTACTAATAATTAGTAATAATTACTAATAATTAGTAATAATTACTAATAATTAGTAATAATTACTAATAATTAGTAATAATTTGTAATAATTAGTAATAATTACTAATAATTAGTAATAATTAGAAATAATTACCAATAATTACGAATAATTAGTAATAATTAGTAATAATTAGTAATAATTAGGAATAATTAGTATTAATTACCAATAATTAGTAATAATTAACAATAATTAACAATAATTACTAATAATTAGTAATAATTAGTAATAATTAGTAATAATTCAAGAATAATTTGTATTAATTACCAATAATTAGTATTAATTAACAATAATTAGTATTAATTACCAATAATTAGTAATAATTAACAATAATTAGTAATAATTATTATTAATTACCAATAATTAGTATTAATTACCAATAATTAGTATTAATTACCAATAATTAGTATTAATTATCAATAATTAGTAATAATTACCAATAATTCGTAATAATTAACAATATTTACCAAAAATTACCAAAAATTACCAATAATTACCAATAATTACCAATAATTAGTAATAATTACCAATAATTACCAATAATTGGTATTAATTACCAATAATTGGTATTAATTACAAATATTAATGTTTATGAAAAAATTATATTAGTATTATTAAAATAATAAAAAATCAATATAATATTAAAATTATCAATATTTGTAACATGTTTTGCTTTATTCTCAATATATTCAATCTTTACTTGAGTGTTTTTTCTAACAAATTATTCAAAACCAGTAATGCTTTTATATTTTATAGAGAAATATGGAACAACGAGGTTGTCAACAATCATTATTAGGTGACCGCATATGGATAAATCATCATAGAAATCCAAACGGTTCTGGTTTAAATCCAGTATATGTTGAGGGTGTGGAGACTTTTTTATCATTTGCGGCATCAAATTCAGAATTTGTTTCAGAAGGAAAAATAAAATGCCCTTGCAGAAAATGTGCATTGAGAACGTTTGACACGTTTGACAAAGTGGGAGAACATCTCTTGCGTTTTGGTTTTCAACCAGATTATGTTTTTTGGTATCAACACGGTGAACGCAGTTCCAGAGCAGGTGATACCAACTTGATTCCGGATCCATCCCGGTTTCAAGATTTAGTACATGATGTTGCAGGTTCATCTGTTCAACATACAGAAACTCCGGCTAATATAGCTTCAAATCCTGAGTTGGCACCGTCTGAATTTTATGAGTTGTTGAAATCTGCTGAGGATGCATTATATCCTGGCTGCAAGATGACCAATTAGAAGAAGTTGCAAAATTTATGGCTATCAAATCAGATAACGGAATGTCAAACACCTGTTTTGACCAGATATTTTCTTTACTGAAAACACTGTTACCCGAAGGAAATGTTTTACCTGCAAATTACTATGAGAGTAAGAGGCTGGTTCGAAATTTGGGACTTACTTGTCAGAAGATTCATGCATGTTCAAATGACTGCATTTTATATTCTGGGGAAAATGAGTCGTTGGATAGTTGTCCTACATGTGGGCAACTGAGATATAAAGAAGGACAACACGGGAAGTCTGGTTTGATTCCTGTAAAACAGTTGAGATATTTTCCACTTACATCCAGACTTCAGCGTTTATTCATGTCTAAGAATACAGTGACAATGATGTCATGGCATAAAGAGAATATTTCAACTGATAAAAGCTTGAATCATCCAGCCGATGGTGATTCATGGAAACATTTTGATAGAGTGCATCCATCCTTTTCTTTAGAAGCTAGAAATGTTCGACTGGGCCTTTCCACTGATGGTTTCTGTCCGTTTGGATCTTATGGTAGTCAATATTCATGTTGGCCTGTTTTTTTAACTCCGTAAAATTTACCTCCATGGATGTTGATGAAGGATCCATATATCTTTTTGACTTTACTAATTCCAGGACATTCGAAGAAAAATATTTATGTTTATTTGAATCCATTGATTGATGAATTAAATTTATTGTGGAGTACTGGTGTCAGTACATATGATGTTGCAACAAAACAGAATTTCATACTGAGAGCAGCATTGATGTGGACAATAAGTGACTTCCCGGCTTATGGGATGTTATCTGGCTGGAGTACACATGGTCAGAAATCATGTCCTTACTGTATGGGATAGAACAAAGCATTTATGCTCATTCATGGAAAAAAACCTTGTTATTTTGACTGTCATCGCAGATTTCTTCCAGCTGATCATCCTTTTTGCAGAAACAGATCTCATTTCAGAAAAGGAACAGTTGAAAGGGATGGACCTCCAAAAATGCTATCAGGTTCGGAGTTAAAATCAGTTGTATTTTCATTACCTCCCATCACTTTTGGTCCCACAATAAACCAACAGAAAATTTCTGGTTTTGGGAAAGAACACAATTGGATTAAACGTAGCATATTTTGGGATTTTCCATATTGGTCTGATCTGTTGGTCCGACACATGTTAGATGTCATGCATATTGAGAAGAACTGTCTTGATAATTTGTTTCATACAGTTTTGGATACGCCAGGAAAGAGCAAAGACAATGTAAATGCACGTTTAGATCTTGCCCAAATTTGCAGGCGTCCAGAATTGGAACTATTTGAGAATGTCAGAACAGAAAGGTTACGGAAACCAAAAGCAGCTTATACACTATCTAAAGAAAACCGTTTATTATTTTGTCAGTGGATTGCAGATTTGAGACTTCCAGATGGCTGTGCTACTAATTTGGGTAGATGTGTAAAGAATGGTCATATTACTGGATTAAAAAGTCATGATTGTCATTTTATAATGGAGAGACTTCTACCCATTGGATTAAGTGGTCTGGTGAATTCTGTGATTTGGGATTCCACAACAGACATGTCTCATTTTTTTCAGGAAATTTGTGCGGATACGACAGATTATGATGCTCTAGGCAAACATGAAAAAGATGTTGTTGTAATTTTATGTAAACTGGAAAAAATATTGCCGCCGTCTTTCTTCGACTCAATGGAACATTTGATGTTACATTTTCCATATGAAGCCAAATGTGGAGGTCTGGTACAGTTTCGATGGATGTACCCATTTGAAAGATGCATGCAAAAATTGAAAAGAAAAGTACGTAACAAAGCATCTGTTGAAGGATCTATTGCAGAAGCTTATGTGAAAGAGGAAATATCTTTTTTCTGCTCCCATTATTTTGAATCTGAGTATCCTTCAAAACACAACCGAATGGGATGGAACGAGAGGAATATTGATGAAATCGAAAGTCAATTATCTATTTTCAACCAGTCAGAGCTTGGTTTTGGTGGAGTTTATGAACGCTGGCTTTCAGATGATGAACATCAGAGAGCTCATACGTATGTTCTGCTCAACTGTGAAGAGATGACATCAGTTGTACTGTAAGTGTTTATATCACTTATTCTATCATTTATGTTACAGTAAATAACTTTGGTTTTTATAGGTTGTATGATAATCATATCAAGAAACAAATTCCACAAATTACAGCAGCTGCTCTCGAAGAACGGCGACTGAAAAATTTCTCTCAGTGGTTTCAAAAACTGGTAACATAAATTATTTATCTTTTAGCAACTCATTCAATGTATAGTTTACTATATTGATAATTATTTCACAAATTTTCAGGTGTCTCGACATGCTGATAAAATTGACAAACGGCTGTGTGTATTGAGTAACCCACCTTCCAAACTTGTTAAAACTTATAATGCATATGTGGTGAATGGATTTCGATTCCACACACATGCATATGGGGAATCAAAAAAAACAATGAACAGTGGAGTTAGCTTGAGAGGATCTCATCATCGAGAAAATGAAGTTGACTTTTATGGCATACTTGATGAAATCATTGAACTCTGTTATCTTGGACAACATTACATAACCATGTTCAAATGTCGGTGGTTGGATACAGAGAGAGGCATGCGTGTTCATCCGACTCATGGAATCATCGATATTAAATGTAAAAGTGTTCTCGCAATAAATGAACCATTCTTATTGGCTCAACAGGCATATCAAGTTTATTATGCAAAGTATTGTGCAACATCAAGAGACTTAACTGATTGGTGGAGTATAATAAAAATCAAAATTCAAGACAATCAGTTTAGTCAAAGTGAATGTGCTTTCACTGATGTGCAAAGAATTGAAGTTTTTCAAGAGAGTACTCAAAATCAATCTTTTTTACAAAGAGACATGAGTATCGATGACGACACCCCACATTTAAGAGTCGGTGATGACGATGATGTTAATGATGTCACATATGAATTTGAAATGGTAAGAGTTGAAGAAACTGTAACTCAAATAGATATCGATGATGTTGAGGAGGAATATGAAGATGACATTGACATATATGAAGATGACGATGAAGATGAACACTGATAGCATTCTATGGTATTTATATACAATCATAATATGTATATATGTATATATAATAGTAATTATCAATTATTTTCTAACATTAACATTTTCTGTTTCAGATGGACGAGGCCACATTTCGTGAGTTGACGGATGCTGACCTGCATTTTGATGCGGATGAGTTGCTGGCAAATGACCCTCAGCCTGCAGGCGCTCCAGGGAGTACGCGGAGGGGGCGCGGTCTTGCACGATTGATGATTCCTGACCCCGTCCCCGAGCGACGTCCACGTCTTGGGTTTGATCCGCGCACCCGGAGGTGTGATAACCTGTGTGATAACCTGTGGATTTGAATAAGATTTCATTAATCTATTCACATAATAAATGTTTATTATTTTTTCAGTTTTCCGCATAGAGCAGTCGGACAGGGCAGCGCTATTTTGCGCAACTATTTCTCTCAGCCGTGGACCACATGGGAGCAGATTCCCATTGATGTGCAGCAGGCCATGTTCGGCCATTGGTTGGTACGTACGTAAATAAATAATTTTTATTTTGAAAATTATTTCATTTCTAACTTGATATTTTGATTTATTTGTAGGGTTTATGGTATCCGATCGAGGATACCATGCGTGACGCCATCCACGAGGCATGGGAGGTGGCCATGCGTGATAGCCTTCGTTAGTTTTTGCACAATTTAAGAAAAGCTGTGATGAAGAAAGCAGGAGTGTCAGATTTTGAGGAGTCATGTAGAGCACACCGACTAGAGTATATTTCATCCCATGTATGGGATGGATTATGTGCGCACTGGTTGAGTGGTGCCTTTCAGAGGAGATCATCGGTGGGGAGGAAGAATCGGGGGAGACAGGAGGTGACTCATCGAGCTGGGAGTCATTCTTTCAGTACTCATAGACAGCATCTGGTACGTACATTATTTATAAATATTTTATATAACTATAAATATTAACTGTTTATTTTTTATTCTTATAGGCTGTCGAGCACCCTGATATTACAGAGTACGACGTATATTGAAGGATGTATAGTGATCCTGCTACTGGGGAGCTCAGAGGTGATCGTCAGCATCACATCGTGGTCAGTATTATTTGTTTTCAAGTTTAAAAATTAACTGCATATAATATATTCACAATTTTAATTTTAAATTACAACTATAGGAGTCATATGAGGCCGCATCGTCACAGGCCTGACCTGAGAGTCAGGCCGAGTCATCAGATCAGACCACTGCCCGTCAGTTTGATGAGGCGGCATGGATGCAGGCCACCCAGTATGCCTTCGAGAAGGGTCGGGTAGTTGGTATCGGCTCTCAACTGACTCCCGGAGATTATTATGGCAGTGCTGCGATGTCGGCGTCCAGCTCGAGAGGAGCTCGTGCATCTTCTTCTACTACAAAGTATGAGGATCAGTTGCGATCTCAGACTGCACAGATAGAGAGTCTCCGACAGGAGCAAGAGCAGATGCGTCAGTAGCATGAGGAGGAGCGTCGACGCCAGCAGCAGTTGTACGAGGAGCAGACGAGTCGGTGGCAGCAGCAGCATCAGGAGCAGATGGAGTACATGCGCCCACTCACTCATGCTTTAGGGATGGAGTTTCCTCCACCACCATCTGCAGATCCCCCCTCCCCCCTCCTTTATATTAGAGTTTGTATTTATGTTATAAAATTTGGGAAATCAAAATTTTTTTTTTCTATTCTTAGTTTTTGTCTCATTATAAAATATTAATAATATTATATTTTTAAATAACAATATTAATATGAATAATAATATTATTTATATTTTATAATATTAATATATATATATATTAAAGTTTTATAATATTATAATTTAATTATATTTTTTGTAATACTTGAATTATTTTAATATTTGAATGTAAAATAATTCTATTATTTTTATATTAATTAAAATAACTTATTAATATTTTTTTTATTTATGAATTATAATTCTAATATTATTATATTATTTAAAATATTTTAATGTAAAATAATTATATTATTTTTATATTAATTCAAATAACTTATTAATATTTTTTGTATTTATTAATTATAATTCTAATATTATTATATTAATTAAATCATTTATTAATATTCTATTATTTTTTATTTTTGAATTATAATTCTATTATTATTATATTAATTAAAATAATTAATTATTTTTATTTGTGAATTATAATTCTATTATTATATTAATTAAAATAATTTATTAATAATTTATTTATTTTATTTTTTTTACAGTATTTGCGACGGGATACGATGCCCATCGCAAATACTAGTATTATTAATAGTTTTTTATTTTTTTTAAAAAATATTATTTGCGACGGGACCCGTCGCAAATACAATTTATAGTATTTGCGACAGGATACTATACCCGTCGCAAATACTAGTATTATTAATAGTTTTTTATTTTTTTTAAAAAATATTTTTTGCGATGGGTCCCGTCGCAAATACTATTTTAAATGTTTTTTACAAAAATACGGAATACTATTTGCGACGGGGAGAATGACCATCGCAAAAAAAGGCTTTAGCGACGGGCCCGTCGCAAATAAGTGTTGTTGCGACGCTGTTTTCAGCAACGGGCTATTTGCGACGGGCCCCCGTCGCAAAAAGCCAATTGCGACGGGATCCCGTCGCAAATGCCCTGTCGCAAATACCTGTTTTTCTAGTAGTGTAACATGATTTCATAGTAAGATTAAACAGGGTAAAATAAAGGTTACACAAAAATGATAAGGTTTAAAAAAATACTCAACACATGTCTAAAAATTAATGGTTGATTGGTATTTAAACCAAAATAATTTTATCATCAAATTAAATGAGTTTTGACCATTTTTGATGGAAATTAAATTAATAATAAATTAATAATTCAAGATTTTCTAAATGTGCCACTCCTCCCTCTTATAAAAGGCTACAACCTCTTCCCACATAATCAGACCATTCAAGCCCCTAGTCTTGATCATTTCTTCATAAATATGCTACCAAAATCCATCCATTCCTCTTAGATTCAATACATTCAGAAGAAAACTATTCAATAATTTCTTTTGGATCAAATCAAAAGAAGTTACCTGATTTAGAGGTAACAGCTTCTCTCAGGTTCCTTTCCATCATTTTTTCTCCTTCGCCTATGCTCTTTTATTAAATTATTAAATAAAAACACCATTATACTCAATATACTAGGATTTTTATGAGATATATTCTAAATATAGTTACACACACCTCCATCTAAAGGATATGAACATATTGTTTCTGTGTTAGGTGAACTACTGCCTCATGAAACGATGATTATTCGATTTTCTCCTACAAAAATCATGGTGGAAATTATGATATATCATTGTTTATATATGATATTTTTATAGTCTATATGATTATTTTATTTTTATTTATAGCATAACATTCTTATTTCAATGAGTTTTAAGTATGATAATTTTATTTGAGGAAGTGTGGACTACCACCTCGTCACTGTCATATGACTCGCTCATGCTATACATGAAACATATAAGGGATGGTTTTATTAATACTAAGATAAATACATGATATAAATATAATACGAGTATTATAATAAACATTAATATAATATTATTATTATTCTTTTAATATGACAATGAAATGAAAGTAGAATTCATGCGTACGTAGGACCTACTATCTCCAGTAATGGTGCATGTCCTTCATTATCTCCAAATATTATATAAATTATAAATACATATATACTGGATATATATGACATTTAAATCCAGAATAATATTCTGGATATGATGTAATTTTGACCATATGAACAATTTATATCAAAACATGTTCATTTTCGACTACAGTACTGAATATTGACAAAACATCCAATTTAAACTAAAATAATTAACTATTTTTTATAAAAATGAAATAAGTTGTATAAAATGAATAATAAAATTGAAAATGGTTCAAAAGAAATTATAAATTAATATATGTTTATTATTCATGAATATAACGAAGGAATCAGACAACTCGGGCTGAAGGTAAGGGACTTCGTCTCAATCTCATTTCATTGAGGCATTTCAGGATAATATGAACTTTATTATTTTATAATATATATATACATCCACTATGAAATTTAATATCCATATTTTATCTCTAATAATTTTATATTATGTTTTTTAAATATATTAATTCATGATGATTATGATTTAAATGTTCAATGTTGTATGAGACACCTTGAACGATTAATGACTTAATTATAAATTTTTTTCTTCAATATATTATTTAAATATTTATTATATGGATATAAAATTATTTTTAAAAGATATTTTTATATATTGTATTATAAATAAATTATTCTCAAAAGGTATATTTTATATAAATCATCTTAAATTCAATACAAAATGATACAATTTATGTTTGTATCCTATACAACGACAATGAATTCTCCGTCGTCGTAACCATTATTTAATATTAGACTTCCTCTATAAGACATAATGTTTTTAAAAGGAAAAGTAATCCATTATACCATTTTTCTATATTTTGGTATTGAAAATGTTTTTTGAAATTGATTAAATATTTCAATATCTAGAAATGATTTCTCTTTATTTCAAATGAAATTTTATTAGTGAAATATTGATACTTGAAATATTTTATGTGTTATGATTATGTAATGGTACATGGGAATTTAATAGGTGGTTACATGATATTAAAAATATGGTTGGTTAGGTGATAAACCATTGATAGGAGGATACATGAAAACCCAAATGAATGGTGGTTCCTGAATAAACAATGAATGTGTGGTTATGTTAAAACCAACAATGCATTGGGAATGGATGTTAGTCGTATGGCTATTATATTTAGTGAAATGTGTTTAAGTCAACTATATATTTATTCATTTTATGTATCTTTATGTCCTAAGTAACCTTTATTTTCTATATGATGCTTTCTATGGGATTTATGGTAATATTTTGGTTAATATTTTTTAAAAAAATTAACTTATATTTAGTGAAGTATATTTATTACTTTTTAAAGGTGAAAAGTATTAATTTTTTATAATGTATTCATGGTTACCATGTTATACCAAGACTAACTATTTTATATCACTATGTATCCCTTTCTATTATTTTGATATACAAATTTTTTTTCAATTTTTTATAGGACATAGAGAATAATAGATTCAAATATGGGATCCTAGAAATGTTATGTTGTTTAAAACAAGAAACGAATCATGTTTCTTCTTAAAGTGTTTTATCATTATGAAAAAAATGTATAGTGAGTAGAAGTGTCTAATTGTAATATTCAAGATGTTATATATGAGTTAGGACCTAATTCTCTAAATCTCTAAACCTGAAAGGATCCTGGATGTTAATTAAAGTAATATTATTGACTTATCTAATTAATACGTAATGTTTAATGTCATGGAATTATATGATTAATGTTGTTTTTATTTACTTCACATCTCATCCATTGTATATAAGACATTTCAAAGAGTTATCTCATCATCTATTACGATATCTCAAAAAATAACCATTAAATAAATTAACTTAAATAAATCCAAATTAAATTCTCAATTTATTTTAATTATGAATCATGGAAATATATATATATATTTTCATCCTTAACGAACCTATAGGCAATGTGGTTTAGTATATTCCCAACATTCACCGAGAATAAATTCATGAAATCAATATTAATTAATTAAACAATGTTATAATTTGAAATTTTATAAATAATTTTATAATTTAACAAATCAGTGAATTAATTGATAAAATCTCATAAAGGAATCTTGATGTATCAAAAATATCACTAAAAACCTGAAAATTTTCCTTGATTCACCCCTGACACCATTGAGTGAAAAATATATTATATATAACATCAGTCTTATTTTAATTTTAATTTAATTTTTTTAATAACTTTAAATATATTTACTCAGTGATTTTCAGAAATTAATCAATGTGAGATAGAATGTGGCCACCATATCGTGAAACCCTTTATATTATTTAGTCAATATATATTTAATATTGTGGGGATTCCCCCGTGATCTTGTTGGTCCACCACAAAAAAACCTCACTAAAAAATAATAAATGAGAAATGGTGATAAAGTGGAAAATAAGGAAAAAACCAAGTGATTGATGTTCCATAAGATGACTCAAGAAAAAATTATGCATGAATCATAAAAAATTATAGTGTAACTCAATCATTGAATAAGGGGATACACTATCTCATGAGCCACCAATGTGGGGACTAAAAAGATTCCCCTTTATCTTCATAATTTTTTTTTCTCCCTTTATATTAATTTAATATTTTATCTTATTAATTTTTCATATTTTATTATCATTTTATTTCCTTATAGTTTTTTTATTTTTATTTAATTTCATTTATCTCATTCCATTCTCTTCACCTCATAAGGGTCCCCAAGAATATAATATATATCCCTAAATAATTAAAAATTCAATAATATTATTTCCTATGTTTTTATTAGTCACAATTCTATTTATAATTTTCATTCATATTTTCATCCACGTTTAATTCCATAACTTAATAATATGGAATTAATAAACAATATTTACTATAGCATGTTTCATTAAAGAAACATGTTATGTATTAAATTAAATTGTTCCCATGTTACCCCAAAGAATGAAACAAATAAGAAACATATATAATAAGTTGTTACACTATATTAACAAAAACTTTATTATGTGTAACAACCTATGACCTTAAAATATATTTATTTATTTATAATGTTTTCGATAACATGCGAATAAATTAACATTGGGTTTGAAATAAACATGTCAATCTATTAAAATATTAGTCAGAACTGACCATTATAACCTATCTATTAAATAAGTCGGTATTAATAGAACTAAATTATTAAAAAAATATAGTTTACAAACATATATGTCTTATTTATTTATTATAAATGAATATCAGAATCATTTTGAAGAAAATAGTATTTCAAGAAACTATATTTTTTCTAAATGGCAGCTTAGTCTCAATTTTCACATAAGATTTAATATTAGTTCATAAATTTTTTTGACAAATTATTTTAAAAAATAAACATTATATTTGAATTCATAGGAAAATAATTATCATGGATTGTATTTTTTAGATCATTCTAATATGATTCATTTTTTATGAATAATGGAAAATAGTAAATTTTAAAGGAAAAAAATATTTTCATTAAAATAATTTCAATAGTTAAATTATATATGGAATTTTTTTTAAAGAAAAATTGTTAAATATCATAAAAATTAATAAAATTTATGTTAATTTATTAACACACATGTTGAATTTTTGTTTAAAAACATTCTAAACATTTTACAAATTTCTCTTTAATGAATTCTTTTCTCACCATGTCAATAAAATAAATTTTAAATTATATTTTTTAAAATATGATAATTTAATTTTTGAAAATGGACTCCATATTTTAGAACATAAAAATATATATTATATAATAATTATATCTTAAAATGTATTCATATTCAATAGTAAAAACAATGTAAATTAATTACTGGAGTTAAGGTAAAAAATGATTAATCTGGGGTTAAACTAAGAACATTGTTGTTTAATTGACTAGAAAACTTATATAAATTATATTTTCTTAAAACATATTTCAAAATTATAATTTATAATTATTTATTATATTGCATTTTGGACTATTATGAAATGTGAAAAATGATTGTAAACTATTTTTCTTCATAAAATCAAACAGTTTCTTCTCAACTAACATATGAATGGCCACTACTACCCACTATACTTCACACCATATAACACTATTATATTAGACGTGAAATTTGATAATAAAATTAAAATTCCCTAGCCCTATTCATGTAAAAAATTATTTGGTATATATCAGCCCTAGGAACAATTTTAGGTAAAACATAAGGAGGTGATCCTGTGAAGAGATAATGTTCATCAATGATCATCTAAAATATTTTTCATTATCATCGTCCGTAAATTTTTATTAAATTTTTTTAATAAAATTATCTGAGTATAATTTATATAATATCAGGTTTTTAAAATATTGTATTGACTTCAAAAAATATCCACTTAAATAAAATTAGTTATGAGATCATCAATTATGTGTACATAAGACTACTAACTTGTGAAGTGATGTCTTTATTTATCCATTAACGAAACTAACGTTTGGGTATGATGATGTATATAAAGTATACGTATGATATTTTTAATATAATTATAAATATTTAGTAATTATATAATATGTAGGTTTTTTCATTACATTTCATTGGAGATATTATAACATCACTAATGTATACATTGGACTACTTCCCCAGAATGTAATGTGATTTGTTTTTAAAAATAATTTTTATAGATTTTAATATGGAATAATTCAATAAATATATGTGATATAGATTATATAATTATTATATTACTGAAATATATATCATTATTTCAAGATAACATATAATTTTCTTCTATACATTTTCACTCACCTAAAGACGATAATATTGTTCGTATACACGTGGACCACAGCCTTCAAAAAGCGAAGTGACCCAACATTCATAATCATACAACATGGATGATATTTATATATAAATATTTAAAAAAATTAATATTTTATTTAAGATATTATGATCAATATTGTCATATCATTATTACTTACCACCTTTCCATAATGATCATTGATAAAGGGAAATCTTACACATGCATACGTATGACCTACCGTCCCCATGACCATAGAGTACATAATATCTCAAAAATATAATTAATTAATTGTATTAATTGAAAAACTCAGTGAAAATATTATATTTATATCAGTATTATTATTTTGGAAGAAAAAAATATAATCTGAATAAGAACCGATATATTCATGAAAAATATTTAATGTGAATTAAAGGGATTTAATAGTCAAAACAGTGAAAATAATTAATGATTATTAATTGGGATATTATTTGTGGTTCTGAAATGATCATATATGATAATATAAATATTTTTAAGATTATTTTATAAATAAATAGTACGCTTAATACCATTATACATGAGGTTAAATCATGTTAAACTAAAGGAAATTGTAAGGTAAAGAACATCACATGTATTTCCCTTTATTAATGAATATTTTTTTGATATGAATAAAATTCCTTTAATATGGTTTATATAATTCCAATTTTACATGAAGTATCATTATTAATTTACACATAGTATTAATTAATATTTTAAAAAAATTATTTCTACCTAGAGTTTTTGAATTTAAAATTTCAAATTGTTATAAGTAATTGACCAATTTCATTTTAAATTAATATTGTTAACCTTCTCTTAAATATGACAACCCTGCTTTTTATTACAACTTAAACATGATTTATTACATAAAACATCACCTGATACAACAAATAAGATCGAGAGGTATAGTATCTTTGGGGCTTATGATCATTACATAAAAACATGAAACATGAAATACAACATCTTTGTTGAAAACTTCCTTTACATTACTACTACATTCCTTCGTACTTAGCATTTCATGGGATAACCTGAGGACATGCATAAGAAAAGGGTGAGCTATAAATCCCAGTAAGGGAGTACACATGGAATAAAATGAGGAGTACAATACATGTTAGAAAATAGGCATATCAATAGAGCGTAAGAAAAGAATGAATATAAAGGCATGATAAAGCATGATAATCATAACATGGAAATGTGGCAACAACACTTAACATGGAATTATCATGAGACAAGGCTCATTGCACACGGAGCATGAGTAAATAATCATTTCACATATAGCACGAGTAAAACCTCGTATCAATTGAATTATCATGATTCAATACTCATTGCACATGACGTATCATGATACTATACTTTACCCAATGCATTGGAGCACTATAAGGGCGCACCCTTCTTAAACATTTCATTTCATGCATAAGTGTGCCACATGGACCATAAAACATGGATTCATCAAACATAATCATTTATTCCAGGATAAAGGAATGTGTAATTCATACATGAAACTTTTTAATCAATAAGTAAAGGTACATAAAGGTGGATACCCTTGATGGAGAAATGGGCATGGTATCCACTACACAATGGCATTGGCTTAGAAAATCGGTGCGATTTCGGCAGCGTAACAACGTGACATAAGAATTCATAAAAAAGGTTCATGAGAGATAGAGGGGTTACTCATCATATTTACATGTAATTTATAGTAATTAGGTCATATAGATACATGTACCAACAATTTTAATGGAATTTAGATTCATGATACAAAATTATTTCTTGAATGCAAAAGAATAGAGAGAAGTTCCTTTCGAAATTTCGGCATATTAATGGGTGTACATGGGAGTCATTTAATGAGAGATAAAGTGGTATCTAAACATTAAAAAAATAAGAGGTCAGTATGGGGGAGGTGTGAAACCACACCCCAACATTCATAATTGAAATTAAAAGGGAAATACAACTTAAAGAAAATTGAAAAAAATGAGAAAGGAATAAAAAACCCTTACTTGGAAGTGTGTTTCCAAAGGCTAGAGAGAGGCATGTGAGAGGCTTATTGGGGGCTTGGGGAACCTTGGGAGGATTCTAGAGAGAGTATGGCAGAGGTTGGACGAACTAAAAAGGCTTTTAGTGAGGAGGAAGTAGGAGCTTGGGTGGGTTTATATAGGAAAGGTGAGAGAATTTTTTATTATTTAGGTTTGGGACCCCTTATATTAAATTAATCCAAACCACAAACCACCCCATGGTTTTTTCCTATGGTTTTTGGAAAAGGGAATAGGAAAAAAATATTTTATAAGGCCAAAGTCCGGACTTCTTAAAATATTAGAGTTGCTTATGTGGAGGTGAGTCACACTCTCATGGAAATTAATTTAAAAAGGCAAGGTGTTGAATAAGTCTTGAGTGGTACATTAATGCTTTGAAAAGTAAGTTAAACAAACCAAAAATCAAATTATTTTATTGTTAAAACATATATTTTCCGAACATAAAGATTATAGTATTTTATTACATCACTATTGGGCCATTATGATGTCATAAAACACATTATATATTTAAACGATATTTAATTTTTACTCAAAAATTTGACTATCTCAGAAAATTATGAAAAATTCACCGTTGGATAATTTCAACATCCTGATTCCAAAAATAACATTTATTTTATCTAAATAATTTTCTAAATATGTTAATTTTCACTTTTAAAATAAAAATCGATATTTATCGAAAATTCGTAGGTTTGGACAGAAATCGCTTTCAAACCTTAATAAAAATTATAATTGCATTCATAAAATAATAAGATCATTTATATTTAATAAAACTTATTTTAATAATAATAATAATAATATTTTATTAAAATATTATTTAATTCAAAAATCCCTTAATTTAATAAAATATAATTCTTAGTTAAATAATAACTAAAAACACTATTGGTACTTTAAAAACTATTTACAATGTATCAAAAATGACTAGAAATTTTATTCATTATTATATACAAAACAAATAATTTACATGAACATAGTACTACTTATTTGTTTCATAACCCCTTAAAACAGCTCCATAAGACCAAAGGGTAAGGTGTGCGATGGTGACAGACTCTTGGGGTGGCTCGGATAGCTTCACTCGAGTGGTAATTTCAATAAAATTACACTTTTCCCGTAGACGGTCATGTTTGAGCTTGACAAGATGAAGTTCATCTTGGGCTTGGTCAAGGGAGAAGCATAAATAATCCACCTCTTTTCCGTGCTCTGACAAATGGGCTTCCAATAGAGCAATTCTACTGGACGAGGCCATCGCTTCTTTTGTCTAAGTAAAATTGTATGCGTTAAAGCCCTATATTTATACTAATCATGTGATCACTGTTCAACGGCTATATTAGCAACGGTCAAAAGTCATAACATAAAACCAATGAATTTGAAATTTTATATAAACATAAAGAGACATTTAATTAGATCAAGAGGGATTTCCACTATTGAAACTTTGGGTCGTTACAATATCCCCCCCCCTTAAGAAATTTTTCCCTCGATATTTTCCTTTTCCCACACTAAAACAAATGTGGGTAACTTAGATTAATCATATTCTCTGATTCCCAAGTCACTTATTCAAACTGGTGGTTTCTCCACAACACCTTGACGAGGGGCATTGTCTTATTTTGTAGAAATTTTTCTCTACGATCAAAGATCTTCACTGGTTGCTCCTCATAAGAAAGATCGTCTACCAATTGTACCACCTCAGAAGAGAGTACATGTGAAGGGTTTGGTATGTACTTCCTTAAGAGGGATACATGAAAGACATCATGTACTTTGGCCATAGTAGGTGGAAGTGCTAGTCGATAGGCCACAGCCCCAACACAATCAAGAACCTCAAAGGGGCCGATGTACCTCGGACTTAACTTCCCTTTCTTTCCAAACCTCATGACCTTTTTCCATGGATATATGCGTAGAAAAACCATGTCTCCAACTTTAAACTCAAGGTCTCATCGACGGTTATCTGTATAAATCTTCTGTCGACTCTAAGCTTCCTTGATATGCTGCTGAATGGTTTTCACCTTCTCCACCATTTCCTCGACCATTTCTGGCCCAAGCAGCTTACGTTCACCGACCTCATCCCAACATGCTGGTGTTCTGCACCTTTTCCTATACATGGCTTCATATGGTGACATTTGGATGCTCGAGTGGAAATGGTTATTATAAGAGAACTCAACCAGAGGAAGATGTTGATCCCATCATCCTTTAAAGTCCATTGAGCACGCTCTCAACATATCCTCAAGTGTATGGATGTCCACTCAGATTAGCCATCAATTTGAGGATGATAGGTCATACTGAAGATCAGTTCAGTATTAAGAGCATGTTGAAGACTCTTCCAAAACTTATAGGTGAATCTTGGATCTCGGTTAGACACAATAGATAGTGGTACTCCATGAAACCTTACCACTTCCCTGATATATATCCGTGCCAGTTGATCCAATGAAAAATCCTCCCAAGTAGCAATGAATTGTGCAGTCTTTGTAAGACGATCCACACCAACCCATATTGCATTGTTTCCTTTGGATTTCCTCAGAAGTACAGTGACAAAGTCCATGGTGATGTTCTCCCATTTCCATTCTGGTATGGGCAATGGTTGCATCATCCCCTTAGACTTCTGCCTCTCTGCCTTCACTTACTGGCACACCAGGCACTTTGATGTATATTCGGTGATCTCCTTCTTCATATTATCCCACCTAATGTTTTCTCGGAGATCTCGATACATCATTGTGCTCCCTGGGTGAATAGATAAATTTTAACTATGTGCATCATCCAAAAGTTACTTCTTAAGCTCCGGACATGATGGAACACATAGTATTTTCCCAAACCACACAATTCCTTCTTCATTAACATTAAACTCCGAGGATTTCCCCTTTTTGATAGCTTCCACATTTTCTTGAATTCCCACATCATCCTTTTGAGCATCCTTTAACCTTTCCAAAAGATATGGTTGAGCAATAATTTGTGAAAGGTTTGATGATGTTCCCTTCTTTATGATTCCCACATCCATCTTCATCAATTCTAAGAAGATTGGATCCTTCTCAATTATCATCATTGATAGAATCGCTGGATCATTTCTACTTAGGGCATCTGCCACCTTGTTTGCTTTCCCAGGGTGGTAATGTATTGAATAGTCATAATCCTTGATGACATCTATCCATCTTCTCTGGTGCATATTAAGATCTTTCTGCATGAATATATATTTAAGACTCTTGTGGTCAGTTTATATCTCACATTTATATCCATAAAGATAATGCCGCCAGATTTTCAAGGCAAAGATCACAACCGCCAACTCCAGATCATGTGTTAGATAGTTTTGCTCATGGGGTTTCAACTGCCTTGAGGCGTAGGATATCGCTTTATCATTCTGCATCAGCACACAGCCTAAGCCCTTCTCTGAAGCATCACTGAATACCACAAAAAGATCCCCACTTGTGGGTAAAGTGAGCACAAGCATAGTGATATGCCTACTTTTAAACTCCTTGAAGAATTCTTCGCATTCATCACTCCAAGAAAACATTACTCCCTTCCGAGTTATCTTGGTAAGAGGGTTGGAAAATCATGAGAAATTTCTTACAAATCGTCGATAATATGTAGATAACCCCAAGAAGCTACGAATATCCGTTACGAATGTTGGCCTCGACCATCCCTCAATTGTATATGTTTTGGAGGGATCCACAGATATCCCATTGCTTGTCATGATATGGCCCAAGAATGAGACTTCCTTCAACCAGAACTCACACTTGCTGTACTTTTCATAGAGCTTCTCCTTGCGAAAAGTCTCTAATACAGTTCTTAAATGCTCCTCATGATCCTCATTAGTTTTGGAGTATATTAGATTATCATCTATAAAGACTACCACAAATTTTTCAAGGTAATCTCTAAAGACTCTATTCATCATGTCCATGAATATTGCTGGAGAATTGGTGAGTTCGAAAGGAATTACTATGAATTCATAGTGCCCGTATCTTGTACGAAAAGCAGTCTTGGGGACATCTTCCTTCTTCACCCTTACTTGATAATATCTCGACCATAAGTCCACCTCGGAGAATTATTGTGCTCCATATAGATGATCAAAAAATTCATCGATTCTTGGGAGAGGATACTTGTTCTTTATCGTGATTTTGTTAAGCTTACGATAATCGATGCAAAGCCTCATTGACCTATCCGTCTTCTTGACGAAGAAGACTGGTGCACCCCATGGTGAAGCACTTGGGCGTATAAACCCTTTATCTAGATTCTCCTGTAGTTGTTTCTTCAGCTCTTCAAGCTCAAAAAAAGCCATTATATATGGAGTCTTAGATATTAGTAGCTCCCCAGGTATACGTTCAATTGAGAACTCAACATCTCTTATAGGAGGAAGACCAGTCAGTTCCTCGGGAAACACTTCAGTGAATTCCCTCACAATAGGCATTTTTTCAAGGATGGTTTCTTCCTTGGACTCAATCATCTGAGCCAGATACGCGTGCTCATAAGGCAGTAATATCCATGCTTGAGATTATGGAGCTAAAAGAGATTCATCTTCCTCCTAACACTTGTAAAGAATCGGGGGCCGATTCTGCATATGGAGTGTGATTTCCCTCTCCTGACAATTTATATTGGATCTATATAACGAAAGACAATCCATGCCAATAATTGCATCAAATTAAACCAGAGGGAGTATGACGAGGTTTGCCGAGAAATTCAATCCACAGATTATAATAGGGGAGGACTTATATTCATGGGATGCAATGATTGCCCCATTTTCCGTACTCACCGACATCTTTACTTCTATGATTTTTGGTGGTGTTGGGATTGTTCTACTAAACATTAGAGATATAAAAGAATGTGTAGAACCTGAATCAAAAAGTACATTCGCTATTATTGAATGAATAACTAGTGTACCTTCCACCACTTCATTGTCGGGGTTCACTTCGGCAGAAGTGATGGAAAAAGCTCTTCCTTGCTGCTTTGTAGGTTGTGGGTTGCCTCCGAAAACCCCTGGATTAGGGAACTGATTTGAAAAATAACCATGTTATTTGCATTTGTAGCATTGAACAACAAGTTGAGGTTCTAACGGAGCATTCCTCTCCTCTGTCGCAGCCGCATGACCTTCTTTCCGACAGTTAATAGCTAGGTGCCCTTCTCTTCCACACCTGAAGCATTTTCTCATCCCCTTAAGGAAAATTATAGGGTGCTTCTTTCCGAACTTTTGGAAAGTGGGGTGATGGATCTTCTTAACACCATTGGATTTTTCCATCGGACCACCATCATTGAAGTCCACCTTACACTTCTTGTCCCCATGATACCCCTGTGATTCCCCGATCTCCATTTCCACCTTGAGGGCACATCAGACAATTTCTTCATAGCTGTCGAAGTCGCAGATCGCTAATGCTTTCCGCAAGCTAGGCTTCATCCCACCAAAGAAGTGGTCGACCTTGCATTCAGGGGTAACGACAACGCCGGATGTGTATCATGCAAGCCTTGTGATGTTTTCCTCGTACGCTCCAACATATTCTTCATATTTTTGCTTGAGGGAAAGGAAGTCCCTTTCCATCTTAAGCCGGAGGGTGCACGGAAAATATTTATCGAAAAAAATCTTCCGTAAATCCTTCCATTCCAACGCCTCGATCTCCTCCTCAGGCTTTGTATTTTTGATCAATGTCCACCATTGATCAGCTTCACCCTCCATATGATAAGACGCTATGAGAACCTTCTCTTGATCATAACATTGGAGGATGTAGAATATCTTTTCAATGGAGTTTATCCATTGTTTAGCGATCGTGGGATCGGATGATCCACTAAAAGTAGGAGTCCTTTGCCTCATGAAGCTCTCGATAGCAACTTTTTCCTTCTTAGGGGGGTTTGGACGTTCCTCTTGACCCATGTTTCTATTCAAAACTTCAGTTAGCTGAGAGAGAAGCGTGACAATGTTCACGATTCCCGCTCCCATGGGATTGGGCATCTCATTAGTACAGTCATCACACTGATCTTCACAACAATTGTTAGCCCGAGTCCTCATATTACCGGACATTGGCTGGAATAAAAGGAAAGTTAGGGGTAACACATAAAGGGTAATCCAAAGAAAATAGTTGATGACTTATAAATAAACATTCTTTACTTAACTCATGATTCTATAGGCTTCAATCTTGGATTTTCATGATCTACTTTCTAACATATATTCGTAGTGGAATTTTTTTTAATTCCCTTAATAAGGGTTCATACTAAGCTTGTGAATTTATCAAAACAAATCCCCCGGGAGTGTCGTAACCAAGAGTGCAGCAAGGCCTATTGTCGTACACCAGTTCCCGTTCGAGTCTAGCTCAAAGCGGTGTTTTTGGGTTTTACCCCTAGGATACATCTATGCCAGAGCTGCCTCTACCTGCTCATATCCAGACAGGGATGTATTTGCTTGATAACCCACTTACTCAATACTCACCATAACTTAGGGAAGTTTTTATTGTACTTCGTCATGTATCTAAGGCTTTACTAGGGTTTCCTAATCCCAAAAATAACTAAACCTATCCTCTGATACCAACTATGACAACCCTACATTTTATTACAACTTAAACATGATTTATTACATAAAACTTCACTTGATACAACAAATAATATCGAAAGGTTTAGTGTCTTTGGGGATTAGGATCATTACATAAAAACATGAAACATGAAATACAAAATCTTTATTGAAAACATCCTTTACTTGACTACTACATTCCATTGTACTTAGCATTGTATGGGATAACCTGAGGACATGCATAAGAAAAGGGTGAGCTTTAAAGCCTAGTAAGGGAGTACACATGGAATAAAATGAGGAGTACAATACATGTTAGACAATAGTCACATCAATAGAGCATAATAAAATAATGATCATAAATGCATGATAAAGCATGATAATCCTAACATGGAAATGTGGAAACAACACTTAACATGGAATTAGCATGAGATAAGGATCATTGCACATGGAGCATGAGAAAATCCTAATTGCACATAAAGAACGTGTAAACCCTCATTGCACTTGAATTAGCATGAGTCAACACTCATTTCACATGATGTATCATGATACTATACTTTACGCAATGCATTAGAGAGCTATAAGGGCTCACCCTTCTTAAACATTTCATTTCATGCATAAGTGTGCCCCATGGATTATAAAACATGGATTCATAAAACATAGTCATTTATTCCACGATAAAGGAATGTAGAATTCATACAATAAACTTTCTAATCAATAATTAAAGGTGCATAAAGGTGGATACCCTTGATGGAGAAATGGGCATGGTATCCACTACACAATGGCATTGGCTTAGAAAATCGGTGCGATTTCGGCAGCGTAACAGCGTGACATAAGAATTCATAAAAAAGGTTGATGAGAGAGAAAGGGTTTCCTCATCATATTTACTTGTAATGGACAGTAAGGAGGTCATATAGATACATGTCCCAACAATTTAAATTGAATTTAGATTCATGATACAAAATTATTGCTTGAATGTAAAAGAAGAGAGAGAAGTTTCTTTCGGAATTTCGGCATAGTAATGGGTGTACATGGGAGGCATTTAATGAGAGAGAAAGGGGTATCCCATCATTAAAACAATAAGAGTCCAGTATGGGGGAAGTCTTAATCTACACCCCAACATTAATAATTGAAATTAAAAGGGCAATAAAACTTAACAAAAATTGACAAAAATGAGAAAGGAAGAAAAAACCCTTACTTGGAAGTGTGCTTCCAAAGGCTAGAGAGAGGCTTGTGAGAGGCTTCATGGGAGCATGGGGAACCTTGGGAGGATTCTAGAGGGAGTAGGGAAGAGTTTTTATGATCTCAAAAGTATTTTAGTGAGGAGGAAGTGGGATCTTGGGTGGGTTTATTTAGGAAAGGTGAGGGAATTCTTTATTATTTAGGGTTGGGACCCCTTATATTAAATTAATCCAAAACACAAACCATCCCATGGTTTTTGCCCAAAAATTTTGGAAAAGGGAAGAGGAGAAAAATATTTTATAAGGCCAAAGTCCGAACTTCTTAGAATATTAGGGTTTCTTATGTGGAGGTGAGTCACACTCCCATGGAAATTAATTTAAAAAGGCAAGGTGTTGAATAAGTCTTGAGGGGTCCATTAATGCTTTGAAAAGTAATTTAAACAAACCCAAAATCATATTATTTTAATGTTAAAACATATATTGGCCGAACATAAAGATTATAGTATTTTATTACATCACTATTGGGTCATTATGATGTCATGAAACACATTATATATTTAAACGTTATTTAATTTTTACTCAAAAATTTGACTGTCTCAGAAAATTATGAAACATTCACCGTTGGATAATTTCGACGTCCTGATTCAAAAAATAACATTTATTTTATCTAAATATTTTTATAAATATGTTAATTTTCACTTTTAAAATAAAAACCGACATTTATCGAAAATTCACAGGTTTGGACAGAAATGGATTTCAAACCTTAATAAAAATTATAATTGCATTCATAAAATTATAAGATCATTTATATTTAATAAAAATTAATTTAATAATAATAATAATATTTTATTAAAATATTATTTAATTCAAAAATCCCTTAATTTAATAAAATATAATTCTAAGTTAAATAATAACTAAAAACACTATTTGTACTTTAAAAACTATTTACAATGTATCAAAAATGACGACAAATTATATTCATTATTATATAAAAAAAATAATATACATGAACATAGTACTACTTATTTGTTACATAACCCCTTAAAACAGCTGCATAAGACCTAAGGGTAAGGTGTGCGATGTTGACAGACTCTTGGGGTGGCTCGGATAGCATCACTCGAGTGGTAATTTCAATCAACTTCCACTTTTCCCATAGACGGTCACGTTCGAGTTTGACAAGATGAAGCTCAACTTGGGCTTGGTCAAGGGCGAAGCCCAAAGATGCCACCTATTTTCTGAGCTCCGACAAATGGGCTTTGTGCAGAGAAATTCTACTGGACAAGGCCATCACTTCTTTTGTCTAAGTAAAATTGGATGTGTTAAATCCCTATATTTATACTAATCATGCGATCACTATTCAATGGCTATATTAGCAACGGTCAAAATTCTTAACATAAAACCAATGTAGTTGAAATTTTATATAAACATAAAGAGAAATTTAATTAGATCAAGAGGGATTTCCATTATTGAAACTTTGGGTCGTTACATCAATACAATAACTTTTTAAGGATAATATTTATTTAGAAATTATATTTCAATTGAATATAGATATGATTTTATTATGGATACAATTATTTACTAAATTGTGTTCCATTTTCTCACACTGTGACTATTTGGAATATAATCTGGTTAAACTGTGAAATAATAATATATTTGTATCCTTTTTTAATATATATATTTAACAATAATGCCTAAAACATCATGAATTATACATACTTTTCTATATATTTGGAATTATTCAGGCCTATAGTTACATGATTTTTATTATATAATGCATCCCCTCAATGAATTTTCTGTTATCATGAGTCAAATATGATGGATAAATTAAATGTGTATGTACCCAAAATATTAGAAATGTCTTGTGAATGGTAATGATAATAGAGGTACCATGATGCATGTGATCATGGAATCCAATAATTAATCATTTAATTAATTAAAAAGATTTTTTGACTTAATATCCAATATAGTTTCAGAAGGATATTATCTGTAGATGGATTTCATTGTTAGTTTAATGATTAAATGGCATAAGTTTTCATTTATACACCTTTCCATATATATTATGCCATATCTATAAATGTAGTAAAGTATTTCAAATTGAATGAGTTATAAGTTATTTACCTTTCCATATAAATTATTTGTTATTGATCTTTTAAAACATTCACATTTGCTGATCCTTATTGAGAATTTGAGATCTCCATTATTTTCATTCATTTCCACATCATATGAAGAAGAGATCCCTAAATGTTCTTTTAGGGATATATTTTATTTATATTGGTATGTATTATTTTTTATTTTCATTTCCAAATGTAAAATTTTCATCATTTTTGTATGTGGATCACCAAAACTATTGAACTAATCAATCCTTTATGTTTTTGACCATATTTTTATTAAAATTCAATTAATTAAGGAATATGTTCTATGTTACTGGGGTCATGTTTGTTAGAGTAGGTATCAGAGGATGTTAAGAATAAACCTTGGTATCTTGAGTAAGGTAAAAATAAATTTGGGAATATATATCTATGATATAATTATAGGATATGTATAGAAGAACATAAATTAATTATTTATTAGAATAGATTATGTGGGATTTCCTAAAAATTCAACCCTGTCTGTATAAAACATATGAATATGGTTCTAGCATAGAGGTATCTTGTGGTAATAAATCTGAAAAAGGCATATTGGGATAGACCAAATCATCACCTAGTGCATGAATTTGGACCCCACAATTCACCTAGTATAACAAAACGAGGCGACATTCATAGGATAATGTATAATTTATTTGTGACACATTGGGATGAATTTAAAAATTAATATATCCATAAATATGCCATGTTTATTGTTCATATATTTACAATTCCAAAATTATAATTTATTTGATGTGTTGCATTATATTTATAATTATACATTATAATTTAATGTTCATAATTTTATTAACAAGTAAAAGATATTCCATTATTTATAAATGGATTAGGTAAGGAATAAAGGTATAATACATGTGTCCAATGTAGATATTTCCATATCATGGAAGCCAATATAGCTAGTATTGGTTATGAATAAATTATGGATATATTAGGGAAGCTCAGTAACGTTTTGAAGAAACCATTATCAGAGGTGGAAACCTATTCCACATCTATATTCTCATGTGTTGTATAAAATTATGTGATTGAATCCCCACTCATTTAGTAAGACTACTAATATAGTGGTATTCAGTCAATGGATTATGTAACTTGTGAAGAAATTAATATCATTTATAAGAAATGAAAAGGAAAATCATACACATTTAGTGTATTATCTCAAAAATTTATGATCAATAGTGGCCTTTGATCATAAATTCTAGAGAGGAAGAGGAAATAGAACTCATAGAATGTATATCTTTTAAGGAAACTTTCTTCAACAAATATTTCCTTCCAGAGTAGTAGATTAAATTTTTGATACATTGGATTATCATAAAGAAAATGGAATATTAGTGTTTTATATAGTTTTTGGATTCCATTACAGGGTCATAAGGGTATGATATACATAAGAATCACATCATAGAAAGAAATATTGACCATTCATTTGAAGGGATTAAGAAAATTATTTGAAGGGTGCTGGTCTCTAAAACAACATTATTATATGATGAAATTGTTTTATGTTCCAAAAAAATTAATAATTTTCTAAAATAAAATATTAAAGGGGAATAAATGAATAAGATGATATTCTAAGAGAAAGAAAATTGGAATCCATTAACAATGAGGAGAAGGATTGAGATACTCTCATGTTGTTCATATTGTAGAAACATCATGTGCTGTTATTGAATGGAACATGAGTGTGTTGAAAGTCCATTGATAAGTGGAATTCAAGTCATGAATGATAGAAGAAGAAAAAAATCTATTATGTTCAATGTTTCAGCTGTAATGAAATCAGTTATTATTCAAACCAATGTCACATGCCTCAAGGGAATCCACCATAGAAGGATCTAAGAAGAAATTTCCAAGATTATAAAATCATTAAAACTAAGGTAAATGAAAAAATATATTTTTTTTTGTAGGTTATCTAATTATATCATCAATTATATATAATGTATTATTTGATTCTACATCCTCACAATACTTATAAATATTATTTTTTCACGAAAATTATATATTTTTTCACTTTCTTTAGGTAGTGTTTTATTTATTAAAATTACAAAGAAAAGTCTTACTATAATGAGGTTGTGTTATGAAATCCATACTATGAAAAATAAATTTTATCTATTTTTCTTTATTATTATCATTCATATGGTTTACTATCATATAATTCTTTTAATAGAATGAATTTTAATTTATGGTGTAAGAATTTATTTCAAGAAGAATGAAATTACAATTTGGATTGAAGATGTACAATTTCATATCATTAGAGTAGATACCTAATCATATTGTACATATCTAGATCCACAACCTGTAGATCTACTAAATGTGATTCTCGTGAAAAAATGGAAAATAAAATCTAGCTATTGAAAAGGTAATTGTAAAATTGACGATGTACCTATTTTATAAAAATATATTTTTGTATTTTAAAATGAATTACATGGAAATCCTCCTTAGCGTGGAGTTTATTTTTCTGTTGATTTAATCAATGCTTCAAGATGAATATCATATAGTAACTATATAATGGTTATATGGAATTAGTAGAGGTGGGGAGAATACTAGAGGAGTTTGGTGATAAGGGATTTATTTTCCTTAGGGTTTCATCATTAGGATCCCCTATTCTCTTCCTCATTATGAAAGATAGATCCATGAGGATGTGAATTGATTATAGTGAGATAAATTCTATTAAAATATGGTACATAAAAACATTGTGTCACATTGATGTCTTATTCAATCAAGTTCATGGAACCAAATATTTTTCAAAGGTAAACATATGTTCTGGGTATTATCAATTTGTGTAATTAAGGAAGACATTCCAATTAAAACCGTTTGAGTGAGGAATGAACATTATGATTTTATTTCCATTAAATTTTTATTGACTAATGGACACGCTTTTCTTATGGATCTAATGAGTAGATTATTCATGTAATATATTGAATATTTTTTTTGCTTCTCAATATTGATATATTTTTGTATTATAAAAACTCTGAGGACCATGAGAATCACTCTTGAATCATTATTGAGGCTCATAGAATGAAACAATTATTTGAGTAATTAACTATGTGTTATTTACAATATCTAGATGGTTCCTTCAAAATAATATTTTCTATATGGATGGAATCTCAGTTCATCATATAAAGACAATGGCCACCTTAGAATTGACTATACCAACTAACATAACTGAGATATATTGTTTCTTATGGTTATTCAGTTACATTGAGTAGTTCATTCATATTTTTCATCGATTGGATAACCCATTGACAAATATTACACATAAATGGGTTATGTTAATTTAGAAAATTTAACTTGAATAATGTTTTGGTAAACTAAAGAGGATAGTGGTCAATTATTGAATTTTGATTGTACCATCTACAAATGATGTGTTTAAGATGTATTATTATTTATTAGTAAATGTAAATAGTTGATTCATTATTAAAAAATGATAAGGTTATTTCATATTCATCAATGTAATTAAAGACAAAAAAATTAGAACTATCAATCCCACTATCTGTAGTTGGTTACTAAAATCATTACATTAAAGATATAAAAATATAATATATATAGTGTAATATATGATATAAAAATAGACCATAAGACCCTAAGATACATCCATTCATAGAAATAGGTTAACATGAAACAAATTTAATTTCAACTGTTTAATAAGGATTATTATTTTTTAGTAAACTACCACCCAAGGAAAAAATTAGATAGATAATGCATATAGTAGAATGATAATGGAGTTATACCCAAGTGATTTTTGAGTGGTATATTATTTGGATGCATCTAGTAAATATGAATATGGTAATAATTAGGAAATGTTATAAATCACTCACTTATAAATTTACTGTAAAACCATTATTATTATAAGAGAGAGAATTTCCCAATTTGAAAATGAGTACTTTTAGAAGAAAAAAAATGTTTTTAATGATGTGTAATTAATAGACATCATATGTGATGATGTTTTTCAATAATTTGGAAAGATATTATGTTTGTTATATATTCTATAGATAAAAATGGAATTGATGAATGATTCTTGCAGCTCAAATTATCCTATACACCTTATTATAAAAATGGTTCATAATGATTTGAGGGAAATTTTTGGTTGGGATATATGTTACATAGAATTACTGATTTTGATTCATTATGATTATATTTTTAATAAGAGAGTATGGTGAGACAAAATCCATGATGTTTCATTAAACCTATTGTAATTACTATATGGAAATGATTGTACTTTAAATTGGATTTTTACTAGAATACCAAATAACCCAATAAATAATGATGTAATATGGTATATTATTTACCACCTAACCAAATATGCACATTTCCACAAAATAATAGACTATTTTCCCCTTCATCGGATAATAAGGATCTATAATAAGGAAATTATAAAATGTCTTGGAGTACCTCAATCAATTGTTTCTGATCGCAGTCCCCATTTTACATTGAAATAATTGAAGGTCCTCAAGAAAGATCTTAATATTGAGATTCATTTGAGAACTCCCTACGATTATAAATCAAAATGATACTAAAAAATGGAAATTCAATAAATATAAGACATGTTGAGGTCATGTACACTTGACTATCATGGTATAAAGAATTATTTTTTATTTATTTTAGATTAATCTATAATATTATTTTTGTAACGTCCTAACCCCAGTTACCCAGAGTTGGTGCATTATTTTAATATATTGGCATGATTACATGGAATGAAGTCCCTAAAGACCGATAAATTTAGTAGTCTTGGAAAATAGATTACATACATGAATGTTACATTGCATTTTAAGACATACAAATCAACATAAATAATCTTTATGAACGCCATTATTCCATTGGCTTAACCCTGCATATCAATCACAATACACTTCTTGGAATCCTAGGAAAAATAAAAAATAGAACGGGGTGAGGTCAAATGCTCAGTAAGGTTAAGAAATACAGTGGAAACTTTCTTAAATAAACAAAAAAAATTTAAGGCAATGTATAACTAAAACAAAAGCCTTTTAAACTTGATCTTCAACATAATATGGAAAAGATAAAATGAAATAATTCCATTTACTTATTCAAATGGATATTATACTAGTCAAATAATCACATGCAATATCAATAACCACTTTCATAATGATGGAATGCATAATGTGGGACTATTATAACCACATAGCCAAGGCCTCGTGCCAAGACTACAAATAAGATTTTGTCAAGGCCTTGTGCCAAGACACTAGTTTGTCTCATGAGACCTACCAATGCATCGAGGAGCTATAGCGGGCTCCATCCGTCACATATTAAGTCCAATGCATTCCCATATGAAAAGGTTTAAACATAACATAAACATTCGTATTAAAACTAGCCTACGAAATGTCAATACATTATCCATAAACCATGAATGGTATAAAAATAACACATTCACAGTCAAACATATCACAAAACCTTCAATGGATGATTTGAATAATAAATCAACTTCAAATGAGCATAAAATCCATCAAAGGATGTTGACATAGATGAAAATGATGAGTAAATTTTTTTAGAGAAATATCTTTTTCGTAAAATCATTTAAAAGTCACACATTTATAAAGGAAGTAATTTTAAAAGAGATTTTTGAATCAAAATGTCCCATACCACCTTGATACTTTTGAAAATTATTATCATTTCAAAACATTCATGTCCATATAAATAAATTCTTAAAATCATTTTGAATACATGCACATTAATTAAAAAGATTTAGAAAGATAAATCTTTAAAACATTTGAAATTATGATCTTGATAAAGATTACCTTTCAAAATCCTTAAAATCTTCATTTTGAAATCATTTTTAGGAAAAATGGACATTATTGATAAAAATGTCCCAGTAAATACTTACACATAAACAATCTCCGATAATGATGAGATTGAGGAATTAACCCTTAACAATTTGGCAACTTAGGAAACATACAACCCATGAAAGAGGTATCATAAAATTAATATGTAAATACACATAAATTAAAGTGTATTACACAAAGCATACAATTATGGGCAGTACACACACCACACTAAAGGTAATAGTGGCAATATGGCATTAATCTCATGGGAATAAGGAGTGAGATGAAAACCCTTTACCTTGCACTTTCCTTTAGTTGAGGGTACGTTTAACATCCTATAAGAAGATCGTATTATGTTATTAAATTATATAATAACCATATTAATATTTATGATATCATACATGATTAATTTATGACTTTATATTACCCATTTAATAATAATTTCCATGTTAAGTTACCATTTCGGGTAATAATCACTTTCATTATCGTACGTGTTTTAACATGTTACTCTTGGTTGTATCAGTTAGATCATAATTTAAATACTTCCAGAATATAAAACATGATAAATATATCATATATATTTAGAATATAAATATGTATAATATACATATATATGAAATGGAAAACACCGTTTATTGAGACGGTAGTCCGTACGTACGCATAAACACTGTTTCTGTTTTCATATAGTATTGAACGGAAGTAAGTGAATAAGATATATGTAAGTACATAAATCCTTATATATATAAATATATATATATATATATCTAAAGTAGAATTATTATGTCATATATTACATACTTATTAGTAATATATATTTTTATAATAATCGATGAATGGTGAACTTGGAAATGAATCTCATCGCGTCGTGGAGACGGTAATCCGTACGTACGCACGAGCGAAAATATCATTCTTTTGATATTAAAATAATATATAATGGGATGGTATATCATATATACAGAATCCTTATAATGTTATATTTATTATTTACATCAAATACACATCATTATTATACCCAACCAAATAATAATGTATTGAATAACAATTACACCACGACGTGGAGACGGTAAGACGTACATACGCACGTTTGGTGACATGTCATTCAAAGGATGGATATAATACTGAATATGGCTGTACCATATTTATAATAACATCACAGTATATAAGAGATAATGGATTTATTATCTTATAATAGAAATAACAAAGAAAGAAGAATTTGAAGAAGAATGGAAGATGAAAGAGGGTGGTGAAAACATTACCTCTTCTTCGGGTTCTTCCTTTTGATTTGATCAAAGGGGATCCATAGGTTGGATTTCTGATAAAAATAAAGCCTCTATGTTGAATTGAGGGAAGTTTATAGAGTATTTTGGCAGGTTTTGGCCGAACCAAAAGGCTTTGAAGGTGTGAATAATTGGTTAGAAGTTGGGTCCTTTTATAAGGGGGAGGAGGGGCTCTTTAGGAAAAACTTAAAGTATTAATTTTTAATAAATTAATATTCGATTTCTAATGGCTCAAAAGTGGATTATTTAAAGTTTAAGGTGGTTATGGGTCTAAAACCAGTCAACCAATAGAATTTATACAGGGTTGGGTTATTATATTAACCTTAACTTTAAGTATTAACTCTTAGTTAATTAGTTTCACTTTTAAAATGTCTTTTTGTATTTTTATATTATATGGTTAATAAACATACTATATACATCCAATAGACCCCCAAGTGGTACATTAATGATACACCTATCATGATATAAGTCTCTTGGCCGAACCTTATATTTTTAGGAATTGAATATCAATTTATAAAATAATATTTGTTTTAAAAACTCTTTTGTGTCAATTTTGACACTATTCAATAATTGGTTTTTTTTAAAAATCATAAAAAAATTATTAATTCAAAAAAGTTAATTAAATAAATCCTAACATGTCATATTATCCTATAAAATTATTGGTATTTATAAAAAGTCTTAAATTACATTTATTTGGGTAGTTATATTATCAATTATTCTAATTTTTCATTAATTAGGTAATTAATGCATCACCATTGTGTCATAAATAAATTAAATTATATATTGTCTAAAAATTATAAATAAAGTATCATTATGTCTGAAATCATTTTAGATTTCTAATTAATATTTATAGTCGAAAATACAACATATATAACCCTATGTAAAAATTATTTTTGTAAATGATATATTGCTTTTGTCTTTTTTTGTATTTATTTTAACTAACTTAATATAAAGTGTAATTTTCACTTAAAAGTGGCTCCATGGGGTCCAAAAATCGACCCAAAGATGCCCATGGTTGGAGATGTATCAACAAATAAGGTTAGGATATGGTTTAGTGTAATTTTTTATTATTATAATATTATTTTTTAACCCTTATTTACCAGATTTACCCTTTAACCATGGTAAATAAAATATTTACCGAAGTAATTATTCAAAATATATAAAAATAAAAGTTTCCTATTTACACAGTTTGAACATTCTGATTCCAAATTTGGAATCCATTTTTCCAAATTCAAAACACAGAAGTGGCAGAAATTAATTTAAAATTAATACCCGTTGTTAAAACAAAAAGCGTGTTTTTAAGAGATAATAACTATCAAAAGATTGACACTTGTTTATGTTCGGTTTAATTGTGAAATTTTGTCCAATGAACAAAATTTTATTAAATGGTAAAAATATATTCTAAATATACTTTAAAAACACTCAAATTCATAATTTACCACTACTAATTATTTTGAATAAAAAAGTCGTTTTTAATTAAAATTTAGTAATTTTCAATATTCATCAAAATATAAAAGTTATCCGAAAAGTACCAAAATTTCACCCTAGGATAAATTCAATACTACGAATCCAAAAATGAAGTCCATTTTTAGATAGATAAAATTTATAAAATTTTAAAAAGTAGGTATTACTATTCATTACGTCTAGTTTGATTGGTTGTAGTGTGTGTTAGAACTCGAAGTTGCATACAACACACGCTACTGTATTATTCAAAGGGAAGCGTACTATGGAATCTGGGGGTGTTACATTCTCCCCTCCTTCAATAAATTGCGTCCTCGCCATTTGATATTGTTCTTTGAAAATAATTGTTGAAAATAGAAAATATCTTTGTGGGAAAACCCACATCGGAAATTTTGTTAATAAAATTTTGTCTTAACAAGATGAAAATAGAAATAAAAGGGTCACAAAAAATTATGATCTCGATTAGGAGGACATTGGTGGAAATTATAGACATATTATTGGAGGAAAAATGTAAATATTTATAGGTAGTGATTGAGGTCATCAATCACAAACAAGTTTAAAATTGAGGTCCTTAAATTCATCAATCTATGATGATTTAAAATAAAATCGGTTCAACAAAACATAAGGTATTAGGATAACACATTTTTGACGTTTCAAAATATCTTAGTTGAAACCCCACATCGAAAAATGAATTAATGAAGCCTCTATTTAAAATAAAGAGTGGAAAGTATGAAGATTACCAAAAATAACACATACTAGGGTTCCATGTAGGAAAATATGGATATGGAAGAGAAATATAACCATCAATTATCTGATGGAGAGTGGTAGAGAACATGGCTATGAAAAGGCCAACATTCACCAAGCCATAAATTAGTGATGATCTAAGGTACCATCTAGGAAAACATTTTTGTTCTAAGTTCCTTTTCTTAATGTTGAGGAATTTATTTATGATATTGGCTAAGATCATAAGGAGATATACTTACTTTATAATTAGAGTTTTATCCATAAATAAATTTCTACCACAAACTCATCTTTCACCCCAAAACATAATACAACTCAAAAATACTCTATTTATCCTAATCATATAGGGTTCCAAATATAATGAATTTATAATTCACATATCAGACCCTTTATGTTAAGAAACTACATTATACCATCCAGGAACTTCATGTAGCACAATGGTAGGTGATAAATCCCAATTCCACTATGGTTGTGGGTTCGATTCCCACAGCTTTGTCCGGCACGATGGGTCTTCACAAGGTCTGTGTGTTGTCCTTTTATAAAAATACAAAAAAGAACCTTTCAAACATAATCCATTCCAACAATTAGACTTATCCAAAATAATATTATCCAAACTCACATTACAAAATTTACAAGGAAGTTAAACATAATGAGGATCCTTTTTTCCAGGTAATAACTTGTGAACGCCTTCCTTATATATTCTTTTACAACACTGCAACATCCTGAATTACCAAAATCAACCATCTCTTATTCGAAAATCACTACCTCAATATTAGGACCATATTAAGGTTTATCTTTCCTTTAAACATGTAATTTCCAAAAATTTTAACTCGTTGTAGATTCACTTTTCTTAGTACCATAAAATCTCAAATTCTCAATGAAATAGTACTACAGTACAATCCTTATGTACTCCATAATTGTTATAACAAGTACATTGCTGATACAACACTGAAATTACATAATCAACACAAGAAATCTAATCATTACTATTCATCTATGGTAGTATCATAACTTGATTGTTATCCAATAGCATCATTTTCGGCATCGTCTGATGATAGGTTCGCATAGTGTCCAAACTCCTTGCAAATGAAGCATTGTACATTTGAAACCATTTTCTTACCCTTGAAGTCACATACTTGGTGCCCTTTTTTCCTACACACTTATAACAAACTCCCATTCCTTTCAGGAAATTTATAGGGTGTTTCTTCCCATAGTTATCACATATGGGGAAATTATTCATTTTCCTCTTCCCTTTATCCATATTTCTCTCTTCCATCCTTTTCTTCTTTTGCTTCCCATCAAAGATATAGGACTCAGTAAACTCTTTAGTTAGCTTATCCACACATGATACTGTTTATTCATATGATAATAATACATGGGATACTATTTCCCTTATAAATGATGGCTTAATACCATGAATGATACGATACATCTTACACTTTAGATCATACATATTACTGGAGTTCACATTCCTTCTAATGGGCGCCATTTCTATACAATAGCATAAACTAGGTCAGTTTATGAATTGCATTGAATAATTATCAAACTTGTAAAATACCTAACACAAATTGAACAGTTTTTGGATATAATCCTTAATCATAAAAATGATTTCTTTGAGTAAGTATATACTCATAATCCCTTCAAAATGGTTGGTAAAGAAAATGATAATTATCCTAAGCATATTGTTGTACCTCTCTCTCTTGGATTTTAATGATCACAGTCACTCTCATCGTGTTCTAACTTGTTTTCAAGTTTGTTTGATGATAGGAAAAAGGTTGCCAAAGAGTTGGCCCAAGAAGACTGGAAAATGAATCTCTGAGTCCACCGGCCAACCGGTGGATTACCACCGGCCAGCCGGTGGTCTCTCGCAGAAGCAATGCTCTCTGCCAGGTTCCACCGGTCAGCCAGTGACTGACCACCGGCCAACCGGTGGAACCAGACAGTAGGCCTTTCCCACTGCCAGGTGCCACCGGCCCCCCCGTGTCTGACCCACCGGCCAGCCGGTGGCCCAGCACCGGCTCGCCGGTGGAACCCTGACAGAATTCTATGCCTTCTGTCTCGAGCACCGGCCAGCCGGTGGCCAAGAACCGGTCAGCCGGTAAGCCCAGTCAAACTAGCCGTTGGGCTTTGACTAGACTTGTACTTTTGACCCCCAACGGCTTCGGAAGCCCTCCAATGGCTATATTGAAGTATTTGGGGATATTTATCCTATATATAGACGAGGATGGATACCGGGAACAATCCCCGGTAGATTGGAATGATATTTTGATCCCTTGAAGCTCTAACGACAAATCTCTAAGGCTACTTGTGATCCATTTCCATCCTTGAATATTGGGCTGCCTCTACATCAACTACTCTCACACTCTTGGCACTCAAGGCTTCCTCTAGTTTGTTATAAATTATTTATTTCAATTGTTTAGTTCTTCATTGGGTTTGTATTAAAACAAACCATCCTTTTCTTCCTCACTTTTATTTTGGGTTTCTTGCTACAACCATAATAAAAAAAGCAAGCTGTATGAAGGTGATCTATCCTACCTTAAAACAGCTAGTGGGTTTCTTGCTACAACCATTAAAAAGCAAGCTGAAGTATAAATATCTCAACGGTTGAGTTGGGAGCGGAGACGTAGGCTTTGGTTTAAGCCGAACTCTGTTATCAAATTGTGTCTTGCCCCTTTTTATTTCCGCTGCATTTATAAATTGTTTTTAAGTTTCTAATTATTTTACAAAGGCAATTCCCCCCCCCCCTCTTGCCATCACTCTCCGACCAACACTTGGTATCAGAGGGAAGTTTTTGTAATACCTTAACCGGTTACAAACCTAAAATCCATAGTGATGGCTTCTTCCTCACAAGCACCCGAAGGGTATTCCATGACTCGGGCTCCATTCTTTGATGGAACCGACTACAGTTATTGGAAAACTCACATGATTACATTTCTTAGAAGTATTGGCTATCCTATATATAGAATTTTTATGCAAGGCTACACTCTCTCTAGAAAAGATGAGTCTAAATGGACCCCCGAAGACATTGCTAATTTTGAGCTTGATGGCAAAGCCATGAATGCTCTTCATTGTGGGTTAGACCGTAATGAATTTAATCGTATTTCTACTTTCACCACTTCTCATGAAATTTGGAAGCTTTTGGAAGTGACCCATGAGGTCACTAACAAAGTCAAAGACACTAGATTAGATATGTATCGTCAAGACTTTGAAAGATTCACCATGCACCCACACGAATCTATTACGGAAATGTTTACTCGCTTTACTGATGTGTGTAATGGGAGAATGTCTCTTGGAGATGATGTTTCTGCAGAGACGATGGTCAAGAAGATTCTTTGGGTCCTACCAAGCTCATGGGCTCCAAAGGTGACGACAATCCAAGAAGCAAAAGATTTCAAGAAAATGCCGGTTGAAGAACTCATTGGATCACTTATGACCTATGAGATTACCATGAATAGGAAAGCCGATAAAGAAGGTAAAATCTTCAAGGAGAAAAAGAACATAGCATTCAATGCAAAGCAAGAAAGCTCCTCCGATGATAGCGAATCCGAGATTGCTCAACTTGCAAGAAAAATGAGCAAGTTCATGAAGAAAAAGAAGAATTTTCAAAGAGCACTTAATTAAATGAAATAAGAACTATGTAATAGAGAGTTTTTATCCCCCTTTGGGATTATCAAAATAGGAGGAAAAGTATGAATGAAAATTAGAAAAACAATAATAAGAAAGTATAAAACGAAAAAGGATATAAAATTATATCACTCCGTAGTGACCATGGAGGTGAATTCGAGAACAAAGAATTCGATGAATTGTGTTCCTCTCAAGGATACAATCACACCTTCTCTGCCCCTAGGACTCCACAACAAAATGGAGTGGTTGAAAGGAGAAACCGAACTCTCCAAGAAATTGCTCTAACACTCCTTAGTGAATTCAACCTCCCTCAATATTTTTGGGCCGAGGCAGTTAACACTTCTTGTTATACTATCAATAGAGTCCTTGTAAACCCCTTCTTAAGAAAACTCCCTATGAACTTTGGAAAGGCAAACTGCCCAAAGTTGGTTATTTTAAAGTGTTTGGTTGTAAATGCTTTATCCTTAACACAAAAGATAACCTAGGGAAATTTGATGCCAAATACGATGAAGGTATTTTTCTTGGGTACTCCAACTCAAGAAAAGCCTATCGTGTCTTCAATAAACGTTCAAAAACCATCGAAGAATCATCTCATGTCAAATTTGATGAAACTCTTCCAAAACCTCACCCGGTCATTGAAGATGTTGAAGATAAGCTTGATAAGCTTCATTTGAATGATTCCTCTTCTCCTCCCAAGGAGGATGACCATCAAGAACCCTCTTCACCTTCTTCATCTTCCACCTTGCCTAAAGTTTGGAAACCTTCTAGAGACCATCCTTTAGAAAATGTTATAGGTGATCTTCAAGCCGGTACTCGAACTAGAAGATCAATCCTCAACGAGGTTGAACATCAAGCCTTTCTTTATCAACTAGAGCCTAAAACCATTAATGATTCCATTAATGATGAGAATTGGGTTCTTGCAATGCAAGAGGAACTAAATCAATTCTCTAGAAATGATGTTTGGACTCTTGTTGAAAGACCCAATGATCATCCAATTATTGGCACTAAATGGGTTTTTTGGAACAAACTTGATGATCAAGGAAATATAACCCGGAACAAGGCTCGCCTAGTAGCTAATGGCTATAATCAAGAAGAAGGAATTGATTATGGTGAAACCTTTGCGCCCGTTGCTAGATTGGAATCCATTAGGATCTTGTTGCCATTCGCCGCTCACTTAAATTTCAAACTTTTTCAAATGGATGTTAAAAGTGCTTTTTTAAATGGTTTTATTTCAGAAAAAATATTTGTTGAACAACCTCCCAGTTTTGAAGATCCAAAATTTCCAAATCATGTTTTTAAGTTAACCAAGGCTCTATATGGCTTAAAACAAGCCCCTCGGGCTTGGTATGAGTGGTTATCAAAATTTCTTTTAGAAAATGATTTTAAAATGGGTCAAGCTGATTGTACCCTATTTTTAAAACACACTTCCAAAGATATTTTAATTGTCCAAATTTACGTTGATGACGTTATCTTTGGTTCAACCAAAGAATCACTTTCTACTAATTTTTCAGATATAATGAGAAAAGAATTTGAAATGAGCTTTATGGGGGAATTAAAATTTTTTCTTGGTTTTCAAATCTTTCAAAATTCAAATGGTATTTTTCTAAGCCAAGGCAAATACACAAACGAACTTTTAAGTTGTTTTGGTATGGATCAAGTAAAGGAAATTAGTACCCCCATGAGTACTTCTTGTAAACTTATGTTAAATGAAGCCGGGAAACCGGTGGATAACAAGATTTATAGAAGTATGATCGAGAGTCTACTTTACCTAACTGCGACCCGTCCTGACATCATGTTCAGTGTTTTCCTTTGTGCTCTTTTTCAAGCCAATCCCAAAGAATATCATTTTAAATCGGTCAAAAGAATTTTTAAGTATTTAAAAGGATCCAAAAACATTGGTTTGTTTTATCCCTCTAATACTTCTTTCAAACTTTCTTCATATTCGGATGCTGATTTTGGCGGATGTCAATTAGATCGAAAGAGTACTAGTGGAACCTGTCATCTTCTAGGCAAGTCCATTGTATCGTGGAGTAGTAAGAATTAAAACTGTGTTTCTCTTTCTACTACCGAGGCCGAGTACGTAGCCGCTGGGAATTGTTGTGCCCAAATTATTTGGATGCAGCACACTCTCTTGGATTATGGCCTTTCCTACGATCATGTCCCTATTCGGTGTGACAACACTAGTGCCATTAGTATTTCTAAGAATCCAATACAACATTCTAGGAAAAAGCATATAGATTTAAGGCATCATTTCCTTCGTGACCATTTTCAAAAAGGGGATATCACTTTGGACTTCATTTCTACTGATTTTCAATTAGCTGATATTTTTACCAAACCGCTCCTGGTTGAACGTTTTGATTTTATTAAAGGGGAGTTAGGAATGATTCGTCAATGAGCACTATTAAATATTTTACTCTTTTTGGCTTTCTTATAGTTCTTTTTAAGTTTTTTAAAACTCTTTTTTATTATTTTATTTTTTTGTGAATTTTAATACCACCGGTCAACCGGTGGTACACCACCGGTTAACCGGTGGTGTCGGGTTTTTCTTTTTTGGGCCGGCCGGAGGAAGGGTTAAAATTAAAACCCTTCCCCTTCCTTTATTCTCTCTCTCGTGCGGCCCCTCCAGACCAGCGGCTCCTCCTTTCCCTAGCCTCCCTTCTTCCTCCTTCCCCTCTCAAACTCATTCTTCTCTCAATCTCTCTCAATTTTTTTCCTTTTGCCATCATGGGTCCTCGTTCTTCACGCAAAGGAAAGGGTATCGCTCAAGAAGCACCTCCTCCTCCTTCAATCCCTCCACTTCCAGACATTTGGCATGACAAATTCATTCTGCCTGGAAGAGTGATTGACTATGCTTGGCTTTCTTCTTCTCGTCTCGAGATTTTCTCCATTATTGAATATCAACACTGGCATTCTTTTTTTGAACCTCCTAAGAAGGATGTTATTTATCCCCTTCTTGTCAAAGAATTTTATGCTCACCTGACGTGGTCGGTTTCTGACGACGTTGATACCATTTCCACCACCGCTCTTGGGCAACCCATCACTTTCACTTCTTTGGAGATTGCCAGGATGCTAGGAGTTCCTCATGTTGGACCTCATGCATTTGCTCTGGGGGAGTTTCCTCAGGACCCTGATTTTGATCTTGCTGTCGCTCTTGAGCATCTCACAGGGCAGCCCAACGATCCCATTGTCAAGCTCTCCCAGCTCTCCCCTAACCATCGCATCATTGAGCGCCTCATTCAGACCACCCTTGCACCCTGTATCGGTGATCACGATACGGTGAAATTTATTGATATTTATCTTCATTCTTATATCACCAGAGGCATTCATTTCAATTTGGTCCGGTTCCTGTTCCGGGCCATGTTTTATGTGGCTGAGCACCCTCGCCGGTCCAAAACTCTACCTCACAGGCGCTTGTTGACCAAAATCTTTACCTTTCTTGATGTCCCTATCCGTGCTACCTCCTTCGAGCAACCAAAGAAGGATAGCATCATCAATTTTATGATGGTGAAACAGATGAACATTCGTTGGCATCCTTGGCGTCAGGAGTGGATTACTGACAAGGATGGCCTTCTCAAGGCTTACTCCCCTCAGACACATTCACACCCTCATTCCCATGCCATGCCTCCTGCTATTGCCGCTGCCTATCCTCTTTCAGATTGTGAGGACAGTGGTGCTGATGAAGAGGAAGGGAGTGGTGATAGCGAAGGTGAGGCTGCTGCTGCTGCTAATGAGGAAGATGGTGCGGGTGATGATTCACCGGAGCCTGCTGAGGCTGTGCCCCCTCTCGCTGATACTGGTGGCTTGTCGGTGACGGCTGATCAATTCCTTCGCTTCCAGGATCAAATTGAGACCCGGATCGACTTGCAGTTTTCTTACTTCAACTCTCAGTTTGATCAGCTCCACTCTCGGATTGATTCTCTTGATCGTCGCTTTGAGGCGGTCCAGTCTCCTCCAGCTCCTCCGACCTTCAGGCGTCGTCGTCACTCTCGGCCCTCTAGGAGTGAATAGAACCTTTCCTGTTTTTTTTGACTTGTCTTTGTATTTTTATTTTTAACTTTCTATGTAATGTTTCATCTTTTATAAAATTCAAGTTGTCTTATCTATCAATCCTTTTTGTCATTGCTTACTTCCTTATTATTGTTTTTCTAATTTTCTTTCATACTTTTTCTCCTATTTTGATAATCCCAAAGGGGGAGAAAAACTCTCTATTACATAGTTCTTATTTCATTTAATTAAGTGCTCTTTTTAAAAGTTCAATTTTAAGTTATTACTTTCATCAAAATCTGTTTTTAAATGGTTAAGTTATTGATTTCAGTTGTTTCTTTTAAATAACCTATGGTTACAATTTCAAAATGAACCATTCTCTTTATTTCAATCCTTTCAAGATTAATATCATGATACATATATGAAATTCTTGTATTAAAATGATCTCTAAAATTTTCCATGTCCAAGTTTCTTATTTCTTTTTTTTACTTGGCATATCCTTTTTAAAAGCTTTCTCATTTTTGATTGTGATCATCAAAATAGGGGGAGATTGTTGTACCTCTCTCTCTTGGATTTTAATGATCAAAATCACTCTCATCGTGTTCTAACTTGTTTTCAAGTTTGTTTGATGATAGGAAAAAGGTTGCCAAAGAGTTGGCCCAAGAAGACTGGAAAAGGACTCTCTGAGTCCACCGGCCAACTGGTGGATTACCACCGGCCAGCCGGTGGTCTCTGGCAGAAGCAATGCTCTCTACCAGGTTCCACTGGTCAGCCGGTGACTGACCACCGGCCAGCCGATTGAACCAGACAGTAGGCCTTGCCCACTTCCAGGTGCCACCGGCCAACCGGTGTCTGAATCACCGGCCAGCCGGTGGAACCAGATAGAGAGCTTGCTCTCTGTCTGACCCACCGGCCAGCCGGTGGAACCCAGACAGAATGCTCTGCCTTCTGTCTGGAGCACCGGCCAGCCGGTGGCCAAGCACCGGTCAGCCGGTAAGCCCTGTCAAACTAGCCTTTGGGCTTTGACCAGACTTGTACTTTTGACCCCCAACGGCTCTGGAAGCCCTCCAACGGCTATATTGAAGTATTTGGGGATATTTCTCCTATAAATAGACGAGGATGGATACCGGGAACAATCCCCGGTATATTGGAATGATATTTTGATCCCTTGAAGCTCTAACGACAAATCTCTAAGGCTACTTGTGATCCATTTCCATCCTTGAAGCTTGGGCTGCCTCTACATCAACTACTCTCACACTCTTGGCGCTCAAGGCTTCCTCTAGTTTGTTATAATTTATTTATTTCAATTGTTTAGTTCTTCATTGGGTTTGTATTAAAACAAACCATCCTTTTCTTCCTCACTTTCATTTTGGGTTTCTTGCTACAACCATAATAAAAATTCAAGCTGTACGAAGGTGATCTAGCCTACCTTAAAACGGCTAGTGGGTTTCTTGCTACAACCATTAAAAAGAAAGCTGAAGTATAAATATCTCAATGGTTGAGTTGGGATCGGAGACGTAGGCTTTGGTTTAAGCCGAACTCCGTTATCAAATTGTGTCTTGCCCCTTTTTATTTCCACTGCATTTATAAATTGTTTTTAAGTTGCTAATTATTTTACAAAGGCAATTCCCCCCCCTCTTTCCATCACTCTCCGACCAACACATATCCCCTGGGAGTGTCGTAACCAAGAGTGCAGAAAGGCCCGTTGTCGTGCACCAGTTCCCGTTCGAGTTTAGTTCAAAGCGGTGTTTTCGGGTTTTACCCCTAGGTACATCTGTTCCAGAGCCACCTCTACCTGCTTGTATCCAGACATGGATGTATTTCTCAGAAAACTCACAAAATCTCTTCAATACCAAAATTCTAGGAAGTTCTTCTATACTAATCCTCAAAGTCTATCTTATGGTTATGTTCTCTAATCAGAGTTTATCTAAATCTAGTTTCCAAGGTTATTTCTAAACTTCCTATGATACCAACTGTAATGCCCCGACCCCAATTACCCATAGTCGGTGCATTATTTTAATACATTGGCATGATTACAAGGAATGAAGTCCCGAAAGACCGATTAGTTTAGCAGTCTTGGAAAATAGATTACATACATGAATGTTACATTGCATTTTATGACATAAAAATCATCATAAATAATCATTATGAACGCCATTATTCCATTGGCTTAAAACTGCATATCATTCACAATACACTTCTTGGAATCCTGAGAAAAATAAATCATAGAAAGGGGTGAGCTCATACGCTCAGTAAGGGTAAGCAATACAGCAAAAACATTCATAAATAAACATAAACATTTAAGGAAATGTATAACTAAAACAAAAGCCTTTTAAACTTGATATTCAACATAATATGGAAAAGATAAAATGAAATAATTCCATTTAATTATTCACATGGATATTTTACTAGTCGAATAATCACATGCAGTATCAATAACCACTTTCATAATGATGGAATGCATAATGACAGAATATCATAACCACATAGCCAAGGTCTCGTGCCAAGACTACAAATAAGATTTTGTCAAGGCCTTGTTCCAAGACACTAGTTTGTCTCATGAGACCTACCTATACATCGAGGATCTATAGCGGTCTCCACCCGTCACATATTAAGTCCAATGCATTCCCATATGAAAAGGTTTAAACATAACATAAAAATTCATATTAAAACTAGCATATGAAATGTCAATACTTTCTCCATAAACCATGAATGGTATAAAAATAACACATCCACAGTGAAACATATCACAAAACCTTCAATTTAAGTTTGGTATAATAAATCAACTTCAAATGAGCATAAAATCCATCAAAGGATGTTGACATAGATGAAAATGATGAGTAAATTTTTTTGAGAGAAATATCCTTTTTTGTAAAATCATTTAAAAGTCAAACATTTATAAAGGAAGTAAATTTGAAAGAGATTTTTGAATCAAAGTGTCCCATACCACCTTGAAACTTTTGAAAATAAATATCATTTCAAAACATTCATGTCCATATAAATAAATTATTAAAATCATTTTGAATACATGGATATTAATTAAAAATATTTAGAAAGATAAATATTTAAAACATTTGAAATTCTGATCTTGATAAAGAGTACCTTTAAAAATCCTTAAAATCTTAATTTTGAAATCATTTTTATGAAAAATGGACATGGATGGTAAAAATGTCCCAGTAAATAATTACACATAAACAATCTCGGATAATGATGAGATTGAGAAATTAACCCTTACCAATTTGGTAACTTACGAAACATACAACCCATGAAAGAGGTATCATAAAATGAATTTGTAAATACACATAAATTAAAGTGTATTACACATATAATACAATTATGGGCAGTACATAAACCACACAAAAGGTAATAGTGGCAATATGGCATGAATCTCACGGGAATAAGGAGTGAGATGAAAACCCCTTACCTTGCACTTTCCTTTAGTCGAGGGTACATTTAACCTCCTGTATGAAGATCATAGTATGTTATTAAATTATACCAGAATAATATTAATATTTATGATATCATACATGATTAATTTATTACTTTATATTACCCATTTAATAATAATTTCTATGTTAAGTTAACATTTCGGGTAATAATCACTTTCTTTAACGTACGTGTTTTAACTTGTTACTTTTAGTTGTATCACTTAGAAAATAATTTAAATACTTCAAGAATATAAAACATGATAAATATATCATATATATTCAGAATATAAATATGTATAATAGACATATATATGAAATTGAAAACACCGTTTATGGAGACGGTAGTCTGTAAGTACGCATAAACACTGTTTCTGTTTTCATATAGTATTGAACAGAAGTAAGTGAATAACATATATGTAAGTAAATAAATCCTTATATATAAAAATATATATATCTCCAGTAGAATTATTATGTCATATATTACATACTTATTAGTAATATATATTTTTATAATCTTCGATGAATGGTGAACTTGGAGATGAATCTCATCGCGTCGTGGAGACGGTAATCCGTACGTACGCATGAGGAAAAATATCATTATTTTGAAATTAAAATAATATATAATTGGATGGTATATCATATATAAAGAATCATTATAATTTTATATAAATTATTTACATCAAATAAACATCATTATTATACCCATCCAAATAATAATGTATTGAATAACAATTACACCACGACGTGGAGATGGTAAGCCGTACGTACGCACGTATGGTGACATGTCATTCAAAGGATGGATAGAATAATGAATATTGTTGTACCATATTTATAATAACATCACAGTATATATGAGATACTGGAGTTATTATCATAGAATATAAATAAAAAATAAATAAGAATTTTAAGAAGAAAGGAACTTGAAAGAGGGTGGTGAAAACATCACCTCTTCTTCGGGTTCTTCCTTTTGATTTGATCAAAAGGGCTCCAAAGGTTGGCTTTAGGATCAAAATAAGGACTCTATGTTGAATTTAGGGAAGTTTATAGAGTATTTTCACAGGGGTTGGCCTATCCAAAAGGCTTTTAAGGTGTGAATAATTGGTTAGAAGTTCGGTCCTTTTAGAAGGGGGAGGAGGGGCTCTTTAGGATAAACGTAAAGTATTAATTTATAATAAATTAAAATTCGGTTTATAATGGATCCAAAGTAGATTATTTAAAGGTTAAGGTGTTTATGGGTCGAAAAAAAATCAACCAATAGAATTTATACAGGTTTGGGTTCTTATATTATCCTTATCTTTAAGTATTAACTCTTAGTTAATTAGTTTCACTTTTACGATGTCTCTTTGTATTTTTTTATTATATGGTTAATAAACATACTATATGAATCCAATAGACCCCCAAGTGGTACATTAATGATACAACTATCATGATATAAGTCTCTTGGCCTAACCTTAGATTTTTATGAATTGAATATCAATTTATAATATAATATGTTTTTAAAAACTCTTTTAGGTCAATTTTGACACTATTCAATAATTGATTTTTGTAAAAATCATAACAGAATTATTAATTATAAAAAAGTTATTTAAATTACTAATAACATGTCATATTATCCTAGAAAATTATTGGTATTTATAAAAAGTCTCAAATTACATTTATTTGGGTATTTATAATATCAATTATTCGAATTGTTCATTAATTAGGTAATTACTGCATCACCATTGTGTCATAAATAAATTAAATTATATAATCTCTAAAAATTATAAATAAAATATAATTATGTAGGAAATCATTTTATCTTTTTAATGAATATTTATAGTCGATAATACAACATATATAACCCTATGTAAAAATTGTTTTTCTAAACGATATATGCTTATGTCATTTTTGTATTTATTTTAACTTACTTAATATAAAGTGTCATTATCACTTACAAGTGGCTCCATGGGGTCCAAAAATCGACCCAAATATGCCCATGGTCGGACATGTATCAACCAATAATGTTAGGACACGTTTTAGGGTAATTTGTCATTATTATAATATATTTTATTAACTTTTATTTACCGGATTTACCCTTTAACCATGGTAAATAAAATATTTACCGAAGTAATTATTCAAAATGTCTAAAAATAAAAATTCCTATTTACACAATTTGAACATCCTGATTCCAAATATTTAATCCATTTTTCCAAATTCAAAACACAGAAGTGGCAGAAATTAATTTAAAATTAATTCCCGTTGTTAAAACAAAAAGCGTGTTTTTATGAGATAATAATTACCAAAAGATTGGCACTTGTTTATGTCCGGTTTAATTGTGAAATTTTGTCCAATTACCAAAATTGTATTAAATGGTAAAAATATATTCTAAATATACTTTAAAACCACTCAAACTCATAATTTATCACTACTAATTATTTTGATTGAAAATGTTGTTTTTAATTAATATTTAGTAATTTTCACTATTCATCAAAATATAAAAGTTATCCGAAAAGAACCAAAATTTCACCCTAGGATAAATTTGATATTACGAATCCAAAAATGAAGTCCATTTTTAGAGAGATAAAATTTATAAAATTTTAAAAAGTAGGTATTACTATTTATTACGGCTAGTTTGATTGGTTGTAGTGTGTGTTAGAACTCGAAGTTGCGTACGACACACACTACTGTATTATTCAAAGAGAAGCGTACCATGGAAGTTTGAGGTGTTACAATTTTTTGTTCATGAATTCAGATAAAACTATTTGAAATGTTGTATGGAAAAATATTTCATAATCTAACTTCATGGGATGATGTTTTTAAAAAAGAAATTAGTAGACCAGAATTAAGTTAAATAGAAAAAAAAATGTTTGGGTTATTACTGATCATATTAAATCATATAAAATTATGAAAATTGTTATTTTGACAATTAGAGGAATGATTTGGAATTATAAGTGGGATATCATGATTTATTGAAGGTGTCTCTATTTAATGAAATTATACCACATAATATTAAAAGGAAACATGTCCCCTAGAATATAATACATTTTCACATTTTTAAAATAATTGGATTGATTAATTATCAATTTTAAATATCACCAAATCTCTAAAACATACATGATGTGTTTGACAAATAATTATTAAGGGGTACAATATGGGCCCCATGGATATTGTCACATATAATAAAATAGAATATGGAAATGGTCTATCATATTATGTATAACCCATCTAGATTCAGGATATAAGAAATAAACTATTGAGAAATAAGACAAATAAACATGTAATGGTATACTAGAGATATCAGAAAATGGAGGAACATATGTGGGAATCATAAGAAGTTATGAATAAGAAAAAAACCTTATCTATTTTGATGGTAATATACATGAAATATCATGGGTGAAATTTTGATAGGTGTGAATGATGTAAAACCCCAAAAAATAACATCACATTTCTTTTTGAATTAATTTAATTTAATTAATAAAATTTTATCCAAGAAATATTAGGTTTTAAAAAATTAGGATACTCTATTTATATGATATTTAAATATGACCACTATAACCTAAACTTTAATATATTTTGCATGAATAGAATTAATTATTATAAATATATATTTTAAACATATTAATTTCTTATTATTTTATTATTAATTAAATTAAAAATCATTTTTGAACAATGATAAATATTTCCACAAATCCTTAATTTTTTCTAAATGAGGGTTTAATCATGGTTCATGAAAATGATTTGAAATAAATTTTTACCAATTTTAGAAATATTATTTGAAAAAATAAATATCATTTTTTATTTCAAAAATCCAAAAAGATCAAGGTAAATGTTATGTTATTTTCTGGAAAAGTTTTATTTTTTAAGATGAAAAGTGAAAATTTATAAATTTTAATTTAATTATACATTTTTGGTTAAATAATATATTATTTTTATTTTTATTATTAGTTGGTTTTAAATTTTAATTTGAAAATTTTGATATAAAATTTTTAAATATAGGAATTTGCATTAATTTTTATATCGAACATTTGTATGAAAACGTACTAAACATTTTGAACATTCTATCTTATAAAACCTAATTTGTCATACCACCCAAGAGAGTAATTTTCAATTATATAATTTGAATGTGAAGAATTAGATTCTATATTTGGAATAATAATAATTTATATAATTTAATATGGTTAACATAAAGTTTTCCATAATTAATATAAAAAATAGTAAAAACTAATTAACATAGTTAAGGTAAAATGGATTTACTAAGGGTTAATATAAAATGATAAGGATTAAATTTTCCTCAAAACATTCCTAAAATATTTTCCCCCTATTTCAACCTTGTATTGTCTACATCATGATTATACTTGATTATTTGACTGTTTTTTAATGGTAATGATGCGTGTTCAATTTTTTATTTGATATAATTACACTATGCCACTCACCACACAAATAATAGGTCACACCTCACCTCTCATTTTCACCCCATCAAACTCACTTTGTTGATTCAATACCCAAAAGTGTCATTTCTTCAATTCATTACCCTTATCCAAGAAGACTTATTTTGTCCCTAAATTCATACTATGATGTATTGGGTTCAATAATAAGTTAGTTACCCAAAAAAAGGTAATGTTCTTAAACGTGTGTCATTATTTTATTTATTTTTCCACCTCTTTAAGTTCATATTACAACATGAAAAAAATATTGAAATCAGTATAACCCAAAAAATGATATGTTTTTATATAATAAAAAATTTCTTAAACCATATATACCTCCATCACAGGGGTTATGAAATATTTCTTCTTCTATACTGGGGAAAATAGTTTCCAGAACAGATGAAATTCATTTTTCAATTACCATATCTCATGCTTAGGAATAATGAAAGATATAAATTAAATATAATATATATATATAAAAATTAAACCTATGGTTTGTTCTTATATATATATATATATATTAGTCTACATTTAGTAGGATACATGATAATGTTCCTCAGGTGTATAGCAGACTACTACCCCACAAACTGATGTGACTCATTATATAATAATTCTCAATTGGAAGGTAATAAGGATAAACATAATGGATATATGTGATATAAATGATATAATTATTTTATTAATGACATATTTATCATTATTTAAATATAATTTATCATTTTATTTCTTACCCTTTAACTCACTTAATGATGATAACATCATTTTTGTGAATGTAAACTATTTCCTTTACAATGTGATGCCACTCTCTTTACATCATATCACTTAATGGATGATATATATATATATGGATTTAATATAGTAAATATGATATAATTATAATTTAATAAAGACGAAATATTATAAATCAACATTCCATATTGATCATTGAGACAGGGAAACATTACTCATGTGTGTGTATGACTAATTATTTCTAGGATCATAACATAAATAATTTCTCAAAAAAATTGTTCATTATAAGTATTAGAAGTTTAATTGATATTTAAATATCTAAATTATTTCATTATTATTATTCTTTAGATGGTAATACTACATAATATCCACAATATGTGGACCCTTAATGACAACTTGTGAATGGGAAATCAAGGTAATTTGCACATGAATCAATGAAAATAACGAATGATTACTAATGATTGGAGGATAATATTTTAAAAATATAACACATATAATATTATAAATATTATTATATTGATTTTCCAAATAAATAAATTGATTGAAAACATTATATAGGAGGTAAAATCACATTCAACTAATTGAAGGCATGAGGTAAGGGAATTCAACTAAATTTCTCTTCATTAAGGCCTATTGTAGTTTTATGAATCTAATTCCTATCATATGGTGTATATACATAACCATTGACAAGTAATATCACTATGAATCCATATTTCACGGTATTTTTTGTTTTAATTTGAATTATTTTATATATAGGGATTTGAAATGAAAATTTTCATGTAGAAAAAGTAATAGGACAATCTCAAGTTCATTTGTCACTGTTATCCTTTAATTGAAACAATCTATTTAATTTGGTTATTTGAATTAGAAATTAAATATTTCTTAAATATGTATATTATTTTTTGATGGAAATGATTATTTAATATACTGTATACCATTATTACATAAGTAGTTTATAATGAATATTATTTCAATAATAGGGGAATTATTGATAAATATGTATCCTTTACTCAATATAGAAATTTTATGAAAATAAATGTTGATTCTTGAATAAATTGATTATTTTATATATATTTAATTCATTATACATGCTATTATGGGTTGGTATTATTAAAATATACCCTATTGAATCATCAATAGGACTCATTGGAAAAAAATGATCAACTTAAAGGGGTTTATAATTATTGTATTTAAGATGTATTCTAAAAGACCTTCATGGTAAAGGTATCATGATGCATGATATAATTGAATCCAATTATCAAGAATCATATTTATTAATAATTAAATAATTATTAGCTATGATATTTTCAAACTAATTTTACATATGGATGCATTCAATTTTCTGAATTTTTATTAAGTGTCATGAATTTTTAGTTATGTACCATTCAATATTTATTATTCTTTATCTATTCATATAGTCATGTAAATAAATCTAATGTTGGTTCAATTATCTACACTTAAATATTAATTATTCGTTATTTATTTATGTTATATTCTTTGATAATTAACCCATTCAGATCATTTGAGACCACCATTATTTTTTCCATTCCCTATGATATGATCATGATATTATTGATGATTTTTTGAGTATTTATTTTATTCATAATATTATGTATTATGTATTATGTATTATTTTATTTTCACAATGTTATATGGTTATCATGTACGTATCTTGATCTCTAAAACAACTAAATTGATCAGTCCTTCATGGTTCAACCAGTTGTATATATGATAGTGTAATAAATTATGGCCCCAGCTCTGGTTTACTGGGGTCAGTATCATTAGATTATGTCATGATAATAGATATACCATAGAAAATGACCCTATAGAATTCCAACCTATAGTGACAAACATTATGAACCGTTAAACTATAGTTAGATAACCTTTGGAACATTACCTTATCATAACATCCCATATAATATTTTTACTCCAATATAAAATTCATTATATAATACTCCCTTAAAAAAGTATCCTACAATGCGATAAGGTAATTTTTATTTTCCCTATTATAACTATCAAAATTTTTATTTAACTTATAGAAACATGAGTAAATTTCTAGTTTTCAGATTTTAACCTTTGGAAAATTCTAGTAACCTTATAGTAATTTATCCTCCAATAAGTTTCCCAATAATAACATATCTGATTTTATCTTAACCTATTTAAATTTACCCTATATTAACATGACCAATAGAAAGATACCCCACCACATTGGGTGCATATGGGGTAAATTAAAACATTAATAATATTTTTGAAATAACCACTAAAATTTTGATGGCTGAAATGATACATGAAACATGTTAATAGATTTTACCTTATCTTGGTAAATCCCCCTATTTTGACATCAACCAGTATTTTGTAAATCCAATACTTTCATTTTCATAAGATATATCATCCATTAAATATGTTGAATTATTAATGTTATTTAACATATATTAATATATTCTAATAAATGAACCATATTTAGAATATAACCAAATTCAATTACATTTGTCGGAAAAAAATTCTGTGATCAAAAAAATCATTAGAAAAATATTTTTGTTCATTATTATTGTGGGAGAAGATAATTTTTCTTGATAGAAGCATAATGTGAAAAATTTAAAATACAACTGGAATTTTATAACATGGAAAAACATGTTTCATTCTATCAATGGAATATTATTATATGATATATTCCCACAAAATTCAAGTAACGTACCTTTTGTTATTGGAGGTGGGATGGAGCTATATTATATACTTACCATGACCCCAAGAGGGGAATCGGTGGGTCTGGTCATGTCAGAGTTGTACTAAATGATAATATAATTATAAATTTTCCTTAATAGTTTTTAAGATTCCATAATCACAAATGTATGTGAAATTATTTAATTTGAGATAAAAATTATAATTTACTATCATACATTATAATTGGAATTTAGAATATTTTTTTAATAAAATTTTACATTTTTTATATTATAAATGATTTAAAAATTCACATTTTATGTTTGTTTTTTATAAAATATGTTGAAAATCACATTCAACATCAGTTATAAAAAATAAAATGATGAGTATCAGTTTATTTTTATGTTATTGAAAAAACCATCTTAATAAGTTTATTTTTTTTAATTTTTTAATACTCCTTTTGATGAAATCAAAATATTGATAAAGGGAAAGATAATATGAACAAAAATAAATTAAAACAAAATTGAAGCAATTAATTCATTTAAATTGTTATTGTAGTGTTTTAAATATATTTTTAATCATAAGAAATTAAACTAATGGGTAATCTAAAACTATGGCCTGTTAATTATTTTAGAATAATATATAAGCTTTTTTGTTTTGGATGTGACTTCATGATAAATTCTTAGATATATAAATTTAATCGTGAATATGTGTTTCAAAAGAGGTAAATAATAATAATATATATAAATAATGTATTGAATAAATATAAATAACAATATAAAATTTTAACATATTTTTTGTGAAATAATTATGATGATCAATATAGTTTATCTATAAATAAATGTTAGGGTCATGAAAAATGAACTAATGGAGAAATGATGGAGGCAAAAAGAGATAATACGATCTGACTATTTCTAGGATGTGAACACACACACATATATATATATACGACATTGGAAATAAAATACCATTGTTTCTTACTTTATATGTAGAAACATAAAATGACAAAGTTTTATTGTGGATAAATGGACACTTATTTTGGGAGATCTGAAATAGTATCCTTAATGAAAAATATATTTTAACATTTCTTAAAGACTCATTATTAAAGTTGGTTATTAAATAATTGATGTTGATACTAAATTTATAACATCATTTAAAAAAATGTTTCAATTCTATCTGGAATATATTTATCATCGATTATATAAATTAAATATCAAACAAATATTTTAACACCAATTATTAAATAACTAACATAATTTATCACATATGAAAGGTATTTTATAAACTAGTGAATATAGGATTTTGATATAGTTAGTGATTTATGTATGTATTTAGATGATTTTGTTTTGGGAAAATATACAAATTACTTTATAGAGTACCTGAGTAATGATATCAAAAAACATATAGTAATGTAGGTTGTATGGTTGATGTGTCTGATCATTTGGAATGTGATGAATTTTGGGTCAATCCTTATATCTAAGATCTCTTCATAGGGAGTTTTAAATTCAGTTTAAGAACATATAATAGATACGTTTCATATTTTATGTCATTCATATGTTATCTTATCAATATATTCCCCAAAACATATGGGTTTAATCAGTCAAATGAATTATTCTATCTATTAATATGAATATTGTGTGTGGATACATGGTTATGATGAGACAATCCCTATTTTTATTTATATCTCCTTTAGTGTGAGTATGATGATGGGTTTTTTCCATGTCACTAGTATAGAGAAATTCAACTATTGTTATGGGATGCAGTATCACTTTGATTTTTTCACTTTTTACAAATATTTCTTTTTGTATGGAAAGTAATTTCGATTGATATGGAATAGACATCATGTAGACCATAGTTTTTATAATTAATTTTTTGTGTCTAATAATAATTATTATATCATATAGAAGTTATTAACATAATTTTTAGAAAATATATTATTCAATATATTGTGAAAGTATTTCTAAAATTGTGAAATGAAGAACCTTTTGTAAATTTTTGTTCCATATATAAAATAATCGATTGTATTATAAATTAACACCATATCCCAGGTTTATGATATCCCACAATGAGGATGTTGAATGAAATAACCACTAAAAGGTTAAAATTGAAAATACTAAATCATTATACAAGTGGATGGAGTTCACATTTTCTTCATTGTATGCGAGTAACATTATATTAAAACAATGAAGATATAAGAATGAAAAGGTTATGGGAGTATCAAAAAGGAATTATTATCTAATTTCCCCAACAATAATCACATCAAATTAAAATATGGTATATATAGTAATAGAAAAATTGTCTCATGTTGTATTCATTAACTCCATCATTTATAATACATGAGTTAATTCTTCATCATTTTTATACATCATATGAATGAATAAATTTAACTTCCAATGACTTCACCATATGAAATGGTTTCTTAAATGTAATCTTATGTCAGAAAAATAAATGATACCAATTAATCTTTTTAATTAAATCATATGTTTCTTAAAATAATGTACTTCTATGTGCATGAACATCATAATTCAGAAGAATTATATATTTATAATATATATATGGATTTTCAGAATGCCTTTATCAATATCCCAATTTTACTAAATGCTAATATAAGTTTTTTCATTCGACCATATAATGTATCATATAAATTTTAATCTTAAATTATATAAAAATTTAGTTTGGATACTCCACAAAACTTTTTTAGTTAATCCATAATTAACACTACCTTTTATTCCCTCATATCTAAAACCTTTAGAATACACATCCATGAAGAATTAACAATTTTTGTAAAACTATATTGAGTAACTGTATGATTCAAGATAATTCCAGATATAGTCAAATAAAATGTGTGACACCATAATCCTTTTTTATCATTGATAACATATCTGAATCGTCATATAAATATTGGTTACCAAAGACTAGCCAATAATAATGTTCCAATGAATCATAGTCTATGAATCGATTTTTATTGATATCCATCAAACACATGAATCTCAATACCAATGTCCACTAGTTCTCATGAGAATAAAACATGAATTGTTATATTTTAAAATTTCCCAATACTAAATGTGACCATGGGTAATGGAACAAGACAATCCCACATTGTAAAACCATATGTTCCCAATTATCAGGGTTTAGACTAATTAGATAAATAAATTCATCACATGTCATTCTTGAATATGGATAATCACATTATTTTTCTCTTATTTAGAAAGATATATAATATGAATTTATATATGGACACTACCATAGTCCATATTACTAAAGGGACCACATGAAATAATCATTATATATGTGGAAGGATTGCATAATTGTTATCATCTAACCAAATACATGATCAAAAAATACCAAATAGACCATGTATTAGCTAAGTAAAATTGTATATTATTGTAAAAAGAGGTATCATTGTATGATGGTTATAATTATTTTTATCTCACCAATATCAGTCATTAGGGACTCAAATATGATACTTTAACCCGTATTATAACAAATTCATCAGTATTAAACATTATATGGTGTACCTAGGAGGTTATCAAGTGATCACAATGAATTTTATTCATTGGTTTGATACTTATGATAATATTATATATATATATATATATACATGAAACAAAATCATGATAACATTATTACATTATTAAATCCAATAATAACTCAATATTTAAACTAGATAAGAAATAAAAGTCATACATTTGGAGTTCAATTTTGATTTTCAGTTCATTAAATAATATATCAATACATAGTATTTTGTATATTGTAAATGAATGAAAAAATAGATCATTAAATTAAAATGATACAATTTAATATTCTAAAATTCATTAATAATAATTAATGAGAAAATATATGTAGTAGTTTATCCACATATATATGTAAAACTAATTTTTATGCATTTGGTTTTCTATACATTATGGTCTTGTTAATAAATTAAACATTTTTAATTTTTGTAACATTTGTATGTTAACATATAATAAAACCATCCCATTAAACACATTAATTTGAATAATTTATGATGATAGAAAGATATAATATTTTTGAGACATTGGAATTAGATTCATAATTATTAAAATTCTTTGACATAATCATTCATTAATCATCAAAAAAGAAAATTTCAAGATATCAACAACAAGTTTATAATTTATTATATTTTTATTTTAATCACCATCATCTTGGAATCCTATTAGTCTAATATATTCATTAGAAAAATATAACTTCTTGTATCATCTTTTTTCCATCCCACATAATCTCATTTTGGAAAAAATTATTATCACATTAATATGTAATAAAATTAATCATAAACACTTATCTTCAACCCCACAATATTATTTTTACCTTAATGTTATAAAATATTATTATGGTAATAAATATACATATATATTTTTCTCTTTAAAACCATTAGATAAAAAAATTTAGGATAAAATAATTTCTTCAAATTTTATATTTCTAGATAAGTGGTCTGGATTAGACACCACTAAGTGGGGAGGGGGTGAATCAGTTGTATAGTGGGTTTAGGAATTATTTTCTTTTAAGTTAAAATAATTGACCTTTTTGGGTTCTTAATGCACAAATTATTCTAATAGTAAATCCTATTATTGAAAAATGATTAAATAAATCATATCATGTAGTATTTATATTCATTTATAAAAAATCCTAAACCATGTAATATTGGTTATACATATAACATGGATTCTCCACTATAATAACATTATCAACTAAAATGGTACATAAAGAATCAAATAATATTATGACTCCTAAATACACTTTGGTGGTTCTTTATAAAGCTTCACATAGTATTAAAAAATTTCAAAATGGCCAAATCTTCAGTGTAAATAGGATTTTCTATATCTCTAATTACCAATATAGATTCTTATTTTATATCCACCTTCAACTAAATTATGTACTCTTGTCCTATATCCAACATAGTGACTCATACCATTTAGAAATAAATGACTCACAATATAAAGTTCATTGGATAATTCTCTTTGATTTTTCATTATCAACCATTCTTAGGTTTTGTTCTTGTACCTTAAAAACCATATGATAGGGTCTGTTGACCATTCTCAATATTTCTAATCACCTGTATTTGAACTATATCATCAATGAAAAAATGGGTAGTCAATATTTCCTTTTGTTGATGATGAATTTTATATTTTATATTTAATTTTTTTTAACATTCATTCATTTATTATTATTATTTTATGTTCTATCTCACTGATTTTTGTTACTCAATTAATTTTAATTTATATAATAATTTCATGCAATCAATGCTTCTATATTCAAATAATACATGAAATAATGGGAATTTTTTCATAATATAATTCACTCTATTTTACACAACATCTTTTTAAAATTCAGTATCCCTTTTAATAATGGTATATTTTTAAGGGAAGTGTTTGAAAACCCATTTTGTATACCAGGATTTCTTCTAACAGTCAACATGAAAGTTGGTGATCTTATGTGTTACAAAATACCATTATCCAAAATTTCTTCAGAGAACATGTACCTAGTGGTGCAATTTAATTTTGAACCATATTTTGATTTCAAGATGTTTTTTTATTCCCTTTCATGACATTTTATCATTGGTGGTATTTTCATTATGGATTTAAAATTATTCCTATATTTTCACTTCAATAAATTGAATGCATCAAAGTGGTCTATATTTCATTATAAAACTGGAATACTCATGAATGATTGAAAGAAAAACATCATCTCAGTGTTTTAATTTTTATAGGAATAACCCTAGTACCCCCACTACCTTAGCCACCAAAAACAATTTTATTTCTATTAATGCAATAATATCTTTTATGAAACATATAAATAACATATATGTTTATTGGATAAATTATAATGAGAAACAGATATTCATGGTGATGTTTTAATCCAGCTGATGCGCTAATGTAATTTAATGGGATATCACATTATCAATAATTTCATAATATAGAACACAACCCTCCATATCATATCTTTAATCTCCTCTATAAATCTCTACTTTTTTATGACAACGTCGCATTAATTGAGAAATTATTTCATGAAACATGATAATTCCATGTATGGATGTTTTTAGTTTAATCTATACAATTATATAGTCACATAAAAACCATGGAAACATTCCGATCAGTCATATGTAGTTTTTGCATAATAAACCCATCAAATAGTGTAACCAGTGAGGTATGCGGTAGAAGCTATTACCGATCATGATCGATCTGCTCAAATCCCTATGAGTGGAAGATAAACCTTTTATATTCATTATTAATTATGGATAGGTATTATAGTGGATCATATATCCCATATTAATGTGAAATATGGAAGGCCATTTATATTTAATACAACCCATTCCACAAAATTCTCTAACTGATAATGGATTTTCCCACCCACAACACCCACATAGTCATTAGATTCCATAGTGTCTCATGAACAGTGGCTCAACACATCCTTGTACATGCACATGAAAGCATTCACTTTCCTATGTAGGAATTCATCCATGATCCTCCCTATATGGTCATTACCAGAACAACATTATACACCCCACCCATGGAATTCAAGGTCTATTTTCACCCATGCGTTTACCAAATAGGACTCAACTATATTGATATGGGGGACCATTTCATAATATAATTGACAATATTTTTTAAATAATGTACCTTTCTTATAATGATTATAACTCTATGTATATAAAATAATTTATATACCTCATCAAATTTAATTAAAGTAAAATTTTAAAACATTTTTTCTACATTTATTAAATTATTCATGAAATTACTTTTTTCTATGGGATTCAATAACTCTTTATCTTAATCCTTATTATAAATTATTTTTTCATACATTATTGACACATGGATTTAAACCTCAGACATGTTAAAAATAATAAAACTTAAGAGATTTACCCATTCATAATATACTATTACATTTTATTAATCCAAAATAATTCACTATACATCACATATTATTATTAAACAAAATAGAAACATATTTCTTAATAATTGATGAAAATTTAAACAATGGTCCCACAATTCCCCCCATATGTATTTGAATCATAATATCTAGAAAATTATTAATACATCAATATGTTGGATCAAACATTATCACCATTATTGGTAATAAAAAGAAAATGATATGAGATGGTAATCTCCCATCATTATATTTACAATATATTATTTCCACTAGTAAAAGTTCATTTATTTAACACATCTTCAAACAGAATGATACCACATAGTTTATTCCGAAAAAAACCTTTTGTTAATAAATTCTAGTCTTGATAGGATAACCCAATATAGAAAAAAATCGTTTCATCCAATATAAACCATGAATTCCATAAATTATAATCCATGTCATATCATTGTTAAAAATTATCATTTAATATTTTAATGGATATATGTAATCTAATTAATCAATAAAATGATAAATTCCATTACAAACATCGATAAACACATCCAAATATTCTGGTGAAAAAGATATAGATCCCCATTTGACTCAATATATCATCAACAGTGAACTCCCCATTAACTAATAGGATTAAATTAATTAATATTAATAGGGGAATGTATAATTTTAATACGTAATATTAAAATTTTATAAATATATTTAGATTTTCAAAAATTAATTTGTAGTAACGATTTAACAATATTTTCTCATTAGTGCTCCCCCTCAATGGATGTGTCTGTCTCCTTCAATTCTGTATATCAATGTAAACATAGGTAAACACACATAGACACAGAAATATATATATATATACATATATATATATATGGTAATAATGAGGAACCTTCTTATTTTAGGGGTAACATTCATGATGATAACTACCTCTGAGCCTGGGTTACTTTTTCACCAAATTTATGACAACATCTCATGAACATTTTGTAGAATACAATTTTCCACATAATTTTTTCTCCAACATTTAATCTATTACCTTTAGAATATTTTTCATCTTATTAAAATATCTTAAAATATATATTTTTTATTTTGGTAAATAAATTTTATGATTTTATTGATATTAAATATATTCTCAGAATCGTCACACGACTAACCGATTTTTCACTATTGAATCATATCATCTTTCACAACATAAGTAATAAATCTAGGTAGTATTATAATGAAATTTTCAACTACATACCAATTTATATTACAACTACCATAATATTATACTTATTATTAATATATATTTTTGAATTGGAATACTGGGTTCTTTTTTGTTCATAACATTTTTTTATTTGGTGAATATTTGTCTATTATACTTTTTTAACTTTTCATAACTGATGAGTTACATTCTATTCTGACCACTAATCCATTTTGGATTAGTAGTCTCATCTTAATATTTAATATTTATGATGTTTTTCTATATACCATAATTCATCATAATAATGAGAACATCTCTTAAATTAATAATAGAAATTCTCAATGAATTAAGATATTTTACTTACTGATATATTAATTTTTTCAATATTTCTCACCTTTGGTGGAATTCCTTTTATATAGTTATCATTTCTCTCCAAAAATGTTTTCCTTTTATTATTTTACAAAATTTTTGTTTTATAAAATCATTCTAACAACATTGTTCCAAAAAATTCTTCAACACTAACAATATATTGCAAATCTCAGTCCCTTTGTTTCTAGTGTAGTCTATATATATTTCATAGATTGTGAAGCGTTAATTTTTTTGAGTGGACCAAGAACTAAATTGGATAACTCTTTAGGGATAACTCTTCAATCGTTATTTCTCATATACTATTGATATTGTTTTAGGATCTGAGTTATTTACCATGAAAAGTTTCCCACTGTTTTTTGGATACATATACATTTACATGAAATAACATTAGTAAATAAGATTGACTCAGGTTTATGTGATAAATTCTTCTTGAAGGATGTTTCCATTTTATTATGGATGAAAATATGATATTTTTTCATCCATAAACCTTGGTGGATAATTTTTTAATGTAAAACCTTTTCTATAAATTTGGGATGTTTGAGATTTTCTCGAATATTGAATCATTAATTTCACCCAGTCATAAAACACTTCATGTTGAGGGAGTTATTTTAATTCTAAATTATTCTAAATATTTCTTCACAATCCATGGATATATTATTTATTTATTCATGATATATATTTCTTTATTATTGTAATGAATTTACATTTTTTGTTTCCTTGATTTAATTATCATATAGTTTCTCTACATTGAATAATATAAAATGATTTTTAATTTTTTATGTTCATGGAAAGAATATAAAGAATAATATATTAAAGTAGTAATTCATAAAAACATTTGGATATAATTATTTAATAGATTATACATATATTTACTTGAAAATATAGATTTTCTTTATATTGTTATTTCATATGTTTTGGGAGTGTGTTGCGAATGTTATCCTTATAATAAATTCCTCTTCAATAGAATTATACATAACTTCTATATTTAGTTTTTTATATTTGGGTCCCTTTAAAATTACAACAATAAAATAGACCACTTCTTTGGGGATATTCATCAAATATTCATCAAATATTTAATGACAATCACTAAGAATACAACATCATCATCATAGATTGATAAATATTCATATGATGAATCATAATTTTGAAATTTATTACAAAATATGAAACATAGATTACAATCATTTTGTGTTGTCTCTACTATTTTGTTAAAATTATTATTTCTATTTCATTATTATCTTTTCTTCATGATCCTTAGAGTATCAAAATAAATATCCTGATTCATATTATTAGTGATATATTTCATTTTCACTATCTTGTGTAGAATAATAATTTCATTAAATTATCAGTTTATAAGAAATCATTTGGATATTTTGAGGGAATCTATACAATGATAAAACATATAGATCCATTGAACGTATTATGTTTCATTGATAGGGATAAATCACTATTACACTAGCTTAATGAACTTGATAATTTTGAATTAAACATCTCTAAATTTTGTGGTTCTAGATACTCTTTTATATTCTCACATTATAGAAAAATATGTATAAAGGATAAGATAAATAAAATCAAAATGTTTTTATATGGTTATGAACATTGATATAATTAATTACATATAAGTTTTAAGCCTTAACATGGATTATACACTATAATAGCAATTCCGATTATAATAAAAATTATATAAGCAGACTATATCATAACTCTGGAATCCACATAAGTGGTTGTTTAAACTACATCACACTGTGTTATTGGAACACACACTTGCATACCCTAAGTTTTAGTATCATCTTATCCCTCTCCTTTCTCCCATATTATTCTTCTACCTCCAATTAAATAAATAATCTATTACTGGATCCAATAGAATTAAATTTAGTTTTCATCAAGATATTCTCCAATATAGCATGGTCTATTGATCTTACAACATGTGATTTGTTAATAAAACATGGTTATATACACATAATGTACCTTAAATATCTAATAGTCAGGTACATTGGTCATTCTATATAATCTTGATGACTTGTGGTTGATTAGTATCATTTTTTCAAAAAATCGATGTGAAATTAATATATCGATTAATGAGTTTTCACATCAATTGTATGCGTGAATGAGGTGAAAATAATATTTATAATATTTTTTCTGAAATATACTACCTGATAATTCTCAAACCATCTTCCTTTTTGAATTATCAACAAAATTTTGACAATAAATTTTCATTCATTAATGATGTCTTTCATGGTGCATATTTTAAACATTAGATCATTAAATTTTTTATACTATAATTTTATTTTTGGTCTCACTCTTTCTTATTACTAAATTAATGTTTATGTATTTGACCATCTTATGAATGAACTACATCTATAGTCATGTATTACAAGAAACAATCCATGAACAATATTATCATTATATAATTCAGTCTCCATAAAAAATTTGCTTCATAAAATTTAACACTATATAAAGTATGGTTAAATGATTATATGGAGGGATAATCACAATCGTAGTGTAAAAATTGTTAGTCCTCAAAGATTTTTTCACAATCCAGTTAGGTTACTCATAATGGTATCACTCTATTATACATTACATCACTGAATAATTTGATTGAGTTTGAAACTGAAGTTTAATTCTCATTGTTTCATATTCTACCACATGTAATAGTAGTATGGGAGGGATTGCAGCTTGAAAAAGAAGAATACAATGTGGGTTTCCTCTATATAAGAAAATGGATTCACGGTTATATGTTTGTCTTCTAGAAATTGATAGATTTTAGAAAACTAGTAAGAAACTCTACATAAATGTTATTACATATATTTAGAAATAACACCAATACCTAACACCATATTAACTTCATAAAATAATATTATCTCAATAAATTCATTATTATAACTAATTTTCTCAGTATGTCAAATAGAAAATAATTTTACATAAAATATGACATCAATATTCAAGGAAACTTTTATTTTTCACTACTCAAATCAGGTGAATATAGAGAAAATCACTAGCTCCTTTTTTTATAAACTCTATATCATCCATATATAGATGATGATAATACCTACTTATGGAAATATATATTCATTTGGAAACATAAAATTATTATTATAACCACATTTATAATAGGAAAATATTGTGTACATGTATGTTCGTAGATTCATTGTTTCAATTAATCATCTTGAGAAAAACTAATAAACCTCTAGATTGATCATTGGTGGTTAATCTATGAAGAATCCATCAAACTAAAACACTTGTGAGGCTAGAGGTAGAAGTGGATGATCACCACGGTAAAATAACCCAAATCTATTAGATCAAATGATGTTTCTTTGATAGAAATATTTTTTAATGGGGAAATTTTATAGCTCATCCACACCCCACATTGAATTTTTATTTAGTTTTCCTCCAAGATTTTATACAACACATTCCACTAAATGTGCATGTCTGCAATGGGCATAATCACACACAAAAATCACACTATTTACACACACTACCATATCTAACTCCACAGTGTCTTAACAACACATTATACATTCCCATGTGTGAATCCACATCCCCATGAAGGCACCCATCTTTGAAACACCTTGTGTAGTATATACTAGTAAAACATCATAACATTCATTCACATATAACTAGGTAGATTCAATCACATGTCATTGAACCCCAAAACAAAAATATATAGATGAGGGGATTCTTTGTAACCATGGACTAGCTATATATTTTTTAATTCACATTCATATAATACATAGAATTATACTTATAGAATATAATTCCATGCTTTCCTAAAATATTTTAATTTAAAACAATAATTAATTTTACAAGGACTTAATTCATTTGTTCATGTGATTAATTTTTTTTTTCACAAAATTTTTCAATTATTATTCATTAACATATTTTAAAACAAAATTTCAATTGATATTTAAACATGTGTTTGATCACCATAATGTTTAAACAATATTCAAAATTTAAAAGGAAAATTTCTAACTCATGACATCAAATGAAATTTTATGAACCTATAAAAACTCCCAATGAATTACCACTTCATATTCAACTCACAAAACACACAGAGACACATTATTGAATACTAATCCAACAATGTGTCGATAACAATTTATTAACATAATACAGTATAAAATAAATACTATAACTTATCATTATAACAAAATTTAACGCTTTATATTTTTACTATCAAATAACATAAACCCTTTTAGGTTACTGACTGAAAAAACATTATCTTATCATTTATAACAATGATATACACTTTTTAAAAGTTATCTAAATGTAAAACATTCTATTTAATTTTACCATATTTTATCCTAATATTTTTCAATATTATGAGGATGTCACATAAAATTAGGATTGATATATTCCTTTATATATAAAATTTGAACTTTTATAGGTCCAAGAAAACCCCCACTAAACACATATGCACTATATTATTTTTATATTATCTTCCTCTGTTACACGAACCATTTGATATTATGAAATAACAATAATTTCCATTTAGTATGAATATTTGAAAAATAATATGTTATTACCATTACATTTATTGTATTCAATTTTCTTAGATCGTTTTTCTTTTAAAATATAACATTATTAAAATCTTCCAATTATGCGTCGAGGGGAAACATTTCATTAAATTGCAACAAGTACATGGTTGATATTTTTTTCCAAAATAAAACACTTTTATACATATATTCTTCTAAAAACATATAATAAAAATTGATAAATCACAAATCACCTGTATATGATTATTCATCTCATTATTGTTGAAAACACTACATAATGAAGAAACATCTCCTATTACATATGTGAAATGATATGAGGATACAAATATTATATTTTTATTCAATAGATATTGATAAAGTCATTTATATTCAAATCTTCTAGATAAATACAATTTAAATAATATAAATAATACCAAATACATGGAAAATCAATTGTTTATTTGACATTATACTAATATATATCAACAATATATTGTAAAATATACATTCAGTATCCCCTAACATTCAAAATATAAGAATTAATTTTTATAACAACCATAACATAAATATAAATTCAATGATGTTTCCAAAAATAATACAAATATATCTTGGAAAATCATATATTATTTAATTATTAATATTTATACCTAAATCTAAAGGATTCAAAGGACATGATTTAATTCTTTACGAAAAGGTGTTAAATATTTCACTGAAATTTTGTACTTCCGATTTGAAATTTTATCTAATCATATTTCAATTATTGTAAATTATATCATGGAAGTCACATACCCATTTCTAATATATTGAAAAAAATTGAAAATATTAGGTAAAAGATCTTTTAAATCAATCATATTTTTATAGCATTTATGTATATGATAATAGGATGACATCCCCAAAAAGAATATTACATTTTATGACTCCCCTTAAAGCTTGTTATAGAACTGATCAAATCATATTTATATGTATCAAAAACCCATTATCTCTTTATATCAAAAAAATTCCTTCATGATCTACACATGAGTGAAATGGGGAAAAATAAAAATCTTATAATGAGTTTTCCCATCGTGAGGTAACAAAGTTATCAATGTAGTAGCTCCTTTGATCGATTATATGAAATAAACCTTCAAGATCTAAATATAAACACATTTCACATTCAATATTTCTTTATATTTAATACTATTTTAAATAATAAAATCATTAATATATATCTATCTGAATAAAAATTTTAAACTCTACAACTAATTATGATTTATAGAAAAATTAAATCTCACCATGTTATTTACCATATTAAATCATATTGAATATAATTCTTTATATTGAATTATATATAATATATGAGAATAAAATTCATTAAATCACTGATAAACCTAATCATATAGATTAAATTATTATAGAATAATATTCTATTAGTCATTTAAAAAAATGATAAGGTAAATGGATCAAAATATACACCCATATTCATTTATATTCACTTGATTAATAATTTGAAAACATGGTCACTTCAGAAGGAAATTTTTTAATAAATAATATTTATCTTTAGAACATTTCATAAATAAATAATTTTGATTTAAATTATTTTTTATGGTACATGTTTAAGGAGTAACTGACATTAAAAATATCCAAATCAATGAACTAACTCAATGATTAACTAATTAATGATTATTATATTATCAATAATGGTAGTATTTAACAAATAGTTTCATATATTATTTGTAACATCCCAGGTAAATAAAGAATAATAATTTTTCATATTTATTAATATTTTTGAATTAAATATTAGATTTACTTTAAAGGGGTTGCTATGTTCGATAGCGTACCTGATACGCAACAAAGCATTTCATTGAAATCTTACGTTGCACACTAGTAATAAAATAATATTATTTTAAATGGTAGTTAACACGTAGCCGTTGTATTGGAAGGAATGAATAGAAACAACTAAAATATGATTATATATGTTTGTTAAATGGTTTAACATTTATCCAATAAAAGATAAAGGCTTAAAATACGAAAATAATTCAATTTTAGGCATATATACTCTAATTTTCACTAAAGGTCCACTTATCGCCTTTTGATGGCGAACCGTCATTAAATATAGTTTTGGTCACTATTATAAATTCTATTGGACCAAATAAAATTCTTTTTTAGAATCGGGACATAAAAATTTACTTTGTGTAAATTTTTGGTATTTTTCCGATAAAGTTCATTTTTTAATGAATAGTGAAAAATGTTGTATTTTATATCAAAACCTCTTTTTAATATACTTTATTTATATGATTATATTATCTTTTCAAATGGTTTTAAAGTTAAATTAGAATATATTTTTACCATTTAATCCAATAGTGGTCGTTGGAATTAATTTCACTTTGAAATCATACTTAAACTAGTGTCAATCTTTTGATACTTATTGTTTCATAAAAACACGCTATTTGCTCTGAAAGCGGGAATTAATTATTAAATTAATTAATATAACTTATATTTTTTTAATTTTTTAAAATAGACATCATTTTTGAATTCGGAATATCAAATATATCTTAGGGTGAATTTTTGGTATTTTTCTGAAAAACATCAATATTTGATGAATATTGAAACCACTAAGTGGTACTTAAAAACTGATTTTTCGTTTAAATGAAATTTTACCACCTTTGTGTTTTGAATTTCAAAAATCTGACATACATGGTTGTCATTAGTAAGTAAAATGTGGTTCAGTGGGATTAAAGTAATTTTTTGGTGAATATTAAATTTAAAGTTTTTAATCACGATTAGAGGTAATTAGTGTAGTTTAAGGTAAAAATAATGTTTTAATAATATGATATGAGCATGAAACATGTCCTACCCATATTGGATCTGTCATGTCCGACCAATAAAACCCATGGGTCAATTTGGGGACCCCATGGAGCCACTTTGGAAGGAAAATAATATTAATATCTTTTTATTTAATGTTAAAGTAAAAATGTCACAAACCTGAGTTATTTTACTAAAACAATTTTTAAATGGGGTTATAAAAGTCAGATGTTTGACTATAAATATTAATTTGAAATATAAAATGATTAAATACATCATGATAGTTTTTTTATAATTTTTAGACACTAAATAAATTAAATTATTTATGAAACCATGATGATGCAGCGATTACCTCATTATTTAATGATTTAAATAAAATGAAATGATAATGTAAAATATAAGTCTTAAAATTGTCAAAGACCTATTGGATGAGTATATTTCGAACAATTATCACCTTATCCTAGAATTATATCAATGTGGGTCCTTTAAAATCCGAAAATCATTTTATAATTAAGTAAAGTTTTATAACTTTCCAAGAGTGCCCCTCCTCTCCTCTTATAAAAGGCCCCCACCTCTACCACCTTACACACACCTCTCAAGCCTTTGGCTCGGCCAAACCCAACCCATTTCATCTCTCCACATCCCTATCTTCATCATTGATGCCTCAATTTGGTCAAAATCCTTTCCAAGTAATCCTTTGAGCTCAAATCAAAGAGAGTTACCCGATTTAAAGGAATATAAAGAAACAAACAAGAAAACTTGGACTTGAGGTAATGGATCTTACCCCTCTCTTTCTTTTTAAGTACATTATTTTATGTCATTCCTTTTAAGATCATATTTCTTATGATTGAGATGTTCTTTTATATTACTCCTACAGTACTTTTTATGTTCATATGATGAGAGACCCTATTTTCTCTCATTAATCCATTTTGGAAGTTTTGATTGGCGCCGTTAGGCTGCCGAATTTTCTTAAGGGATCCAACCTCTCTCTTTCTTTTTAAGAACTCTCCTGTATGTAATTTATTTTAAGCTCATATTTCTTATTTTTGGGGATGTTATTTTATATTCCTAATACTATACTTCTTATGTTCATATTATAAGAGACCCTATTTGATCTCATAAATCCATTTTTGGAAGTTTTAAGTGGCGCCGTTAGGCTGCCAATTTTCCGTAAGGGACTTCGTCTCAATCTCCTTTAATTGAGGCATATTTTCGTTTTATACACCACATTATTTTATACGGTGTATAAACCCCTTTGACTTTTATGTTTATTCAAAAGGAATCTTTTTATACGAAGCGTTTTACTAAACGACAAAAGGGAATGTTTTTGTCGTACGTATGCGGCGACAACGACATCTCCACCGCTGCGAATATTATTTGGTATTTGGCTTCCTCAACAAGCCGTAATGTATTTAAAATGAAATAAATACCATATACTCTATTATGTATTTTGGTATTGAAAATGGTTTTTATAATGGATTTGTTATGTCAATATATTTATGTGACATATTGTGATCAAAGTGTGGAAATGTTTTCATTCCATTATATTTGTTTTATGTCTTATGATTTTATAATGGTACTTGGACATTTGATGGGTGGTTACATGATAAACCATATGACAGGTGGTTCCATGAATACCAGGACAGGTGGTTACGTTATAACCTCCAATGCATTGGGTATGGAAGTCGGTCGTATGGATATTCCATTATGTATGTGTGGAAGTCGACCTTATGGTTATTCCATTTAAGTATGTTTATGTCCCAAGTTACCTTTTTATGTTATGTGTTCTTTATATGGGTTTTATGGTAATATTTTGGTTACAAAAGGGTAAGTAATGATCTTTTATTCATTGAAGAGTTTTTTACTACTTCATAAAGGTGAAAATTATTACTTTGATAAAGTATATATGGTTTACTTGTTGTTTTGAAAAACTAATAGTTTTCATTCTTTGTCTATCCCTTACTGAGCTTTTTATGCTCACCCCATGTTTTTTTGAAATGTTTTTCACAGGACTTAATGTGGAATAGGCTCAAAGATGGGATCAAGGGAAAGTCATGCTATATAAAACATGGAACTAGATATGTTTCTATTTAAGAGTTTTTTATTCTATGGAAACATAGTAGAAGTGTCTACTTTGTAATATTTTGAGATGTAATAGTTATGTTCTAATTCTCTAAAACTCTAAACCTGAAAAGATCCTCAATGTGAATTATTCATTTAATTCAATATTAAGTAAGGTTTAAGGCCTGGGCCTTATAGTTGGTATCAGATGTCGGTTTAGACAACTTTAGGAATTATAATTCTATTAAATTATTGTCCAATAATATTTTTTCATGGTCACATTGAAATGATATAGTATTTAATGATTACCATGTTGCTTCGCCTAAGATATTTCTGTGTTCAGAATGGTTTTTCATAGAGGAAACAGAGAATCTTTTTGGGGAAGGCATACAGAGGGAAATGACCTTCCAAACCAGCATACTGAGATGGTCAGAATCAGAATTGAGCAGTTTACTACAGTGATGGTTCAATTGAATCAGGTGATAAATGGTGGTTGTGTTATTGATGATATTTTGGTGTTTTCAAAAAGTAAAAAGGAGGATGAAAGAATTTTAAGGGTTATTTTCCAAACCATAAAAGAAAAGAAATTGTATGGGAAATTTAGCAAGTGTGAGTTTTGGTTGCAACAAATTTCTTTCCTTGGTCACATTATTTCTAAAGATGGGATAACTGTTGATCCTGCTAAAAGAAAAGCTGTTGAAGAATGGCCAAAACCCACAAATGTAACTGATATCCGTAGTTTCTTTGGTTTGGCAGGTTATTACCGAAGGTTTGATAGAAATTATTCATGGTTATCTTGTCCAATGACTAAGCTAACTCGGAAGGGTTTTAATTTTATCTGGACAAAAGAATGTGATGATTTTTTTCAGGAACTGAAAAGAAGATTGGTGAATGCTCCAGTTTTGGCACTACCTTCCTGGAATGGGGAGTTTTTTATCTACAATGATGCTTCATTGAAAGGACTTGGTTGTGTCTTAATGCAGAATGATCAGGTAATTGCTTATGATTCACAACAATTGAAAACTCATGAGGTAAATTACCCTACACATGATTTGGAATTAGCTGCTGTTGTTTTTGCTTTAAAAATTTAGAGGCATCATTTGTATGAAGTAAAGTGTGAAATATATACTGATCACAAAACTTTAAAGTATATATTCACTCAAAAAGAATTGAACATGAGACAGAGGATATGACTGGAATTAATCAAGGATTATGATTGTACAATTCATTACCATCCGAGAATGAAAATAAAGTGGCTAATGATTTGAGTCGAAAAAGTAATGCTTCATTAACCATGATACATTTGGAACGAGATCCTTTGGTTTTTGATTTGATGAACTTTGGTATGGAAGTTGTTTGTGCAGGAAGTCTTTCTGTTTTGTTTCAGGTATCAGTGAAATCTTCTATATCAGACAGAATCAAGCAAGCACAGAAGCAAGGAAGTGAGTTGCAGAAAAAGGTAGAGATTGTTCAGAAAGGGTTAAAACAGAGCGGCAGTTACCGAAAGGGATGCTTCAGCCTTTACCGGTTCTAGAATGGAAATGGGAGAATATATCCATGGACTTAGTTGTGGGATTTCCAAAGACACCTTGAGGTAATAATGAAATCTGGGTTATTGTTGATTGCTTGACTAAATCTGCTCATTTCCTTGCTATACGAGATAATGTTTCCCTAGATCAACTTTCCCGTTTGTATCTTAAAGAGATAGTCAGGTTACATGGAGTTCCTCTCTCCATTGTATCTGATCATGATCACAGGTTCAGTTATAACTTTTGGAAAGGCCTTCAGAAGTCGTTGGGTACTGAATTAAATTTTTGTACAGCTTTTCATCCTCAATCAGATGGGCAATCAGAACGAACAATTCAGACTTTGGAAGATATTTTGTGTGCTTGTTCGATGCATTATCAGGGAAGTTGGGACCGACATCTTTCTTTGGTTGAGTTTTCTTATAATAACTGTTTTCATTCCAGTATACAGATGGCACCATTTGAGGAATTATTTGGAAAGCGGTGTCGAACTCCAGATTTTTGGGATGAAGTAGGTAAAAGGATGCAGATGGGACCAGAATTGGTAGAAGAGATGGCAGAAAAAGTTCAGTTGATCCAGAAACACATGAGAACAGTTCAGAGTAGACAGAAAAGTTATGCGGATAACCGGAGTAAGGATCTATCTTTCGAGGTAGGTGATCATGTTTTTCTCAAAGTATCACCATGGAAAAGTGTGATGTGATTTAGTAAGAAAGGAAAGATGAGTCGAAGGTTCATTGGACCATATGAAATTCTGGAGAAAGTTGGATCAGTTGCATACAGAGTGGCATTACCTCTGAGTTTATCTCAGGTACACAATGTTTTTCATGTTTCGATGTTGAGAAATTATATGCCAGATCCATCTCATGTTTTGAGCCCAGAGGTAGTTTAGTTGGAAGAGAATCTCTCTTATGAAGAACAACCAGTCCGAATTCTTGACCAAAGAGAGCAGGTGTTGCGAAATAAGGTAATTCACTAGGTAAAGGTTTTGTGGAAAACCATATGGTTGAAGAGGCAACGTGGGAATCTAAAAATGCTATGAGGGATAAATACCACCACTTATTTCGATAAGTGAATAAAATTGCGAGGACGCAATTCCCAAAAGGGTGGAAGGATGTAACATCCCAGGTAAATAAAGAATAATAAATTTTCATATTTATTAATATTTGATAATTAAATATTAGCTTTACTTTAAAGGGGTTTCTATATTCGATAGCATACCTGATACACAACAAAGTGTTTCATTGAAATCTTACATTGCACACTAGTAATAAAATAATATTATTTTAAATGGTAGTTAACACGTAGCCGTTGTATTGGCGGGAATGAATAGAAACAACTAAAATATGATTATATATGTTTGTTAAATGGTTTTATATTTATCCAATAAATGATAAAGTCTTAAAATATGAAAAGAATTCAATTTTTGGTATATATATACTCTAATTTTCACTAAAGGTCCACTTATCTCCTTTTGACGGTGAACCGTCATTAAATATAGTTTTGGGTACACTTATAAATTCTATTAGACCAAATAAAATTCTTTTTTAGAATCGAGACATCAAAATTTTCTTTGTGTAAATTTATGTTATTTTTCCGATAAAGTTCATTTTTTAATGAATAGTGAAAAATGTTGTATTTTAATTCAAAACATATTTTTAATATAATTTATTTATATGATTATATTATCTTTTGAATTGGTTTTAAAGTGAAATTATAATATATTTTTACCATTTAATCCAATAGTGGTCGTTGGAATTAATTTCACTTTGAAATCGGACTTAAACTAGTGTCAATCTTTTGATACTTATTGTTTCATAAAAACACGCTACTTGCTCTGACAGCGGGAATTAATTATTAAATTAATTAATGTAACTTATATGTTTTGAATTTTGTAAAATAGACATCATTTGTGAATTCAGAATATCAAATATAGCTTAGGGTAAATTTTTGGTATTTTTCTGAAAAACTTCAATTTTTGATGAATAGTGAAACCACTAAGTGGTACTTAAAAAACTAATTTTTCGTTTAAATGAAAATTTACCACCTTTGTGTTTTGAATTTCAAAAATCTGACATACATGGTTTTGATTAGGAAGTAAAATGTGGTTCAATGGGATTAAAATAATTTTTTGGTGAATAGTAACTTTTAAGTTTTTAATCGCGATTAGAGGTAATTAGTGTAGTTTAAGGTAAAAATAATGTTTTAATAATATGAGATGAGCATGACACATGTCCTACCCTTATTGGATGTGTCATGTCCGACCAAAAAAATCCATGGGTCAACTTGGGCACCCCATGGAGCCACTTTGGAAGGAAAATAACATTAATATATTTTTATTTAATGTTAAAGTAAAAATGTCACAAACATGAGTTGTTTTACTAAAACAATTTTTAAATGGGGTTATAGAAGTCATATTTTTTACTATAAATATTCATTAGAAAGATAAAAAGATGTTTCCAACATCATGATATTTTTTTATAATTTTTAGACACTAAATAAATTAAATTATTTATGACTCCATGATGATGCAGCGATTACCTCATTATTTAACGATTTAAATAAAATGAAATTATAATGTAAAATATAAGTCTTACACTTGTCAAAGACCTATTAGATGAGTATATTTCGAACCCTTATCACCTTATCCTCGAATTATATCAATGTGGGCCATTTAAAATCCTAAAATCATTTTATAATTAAGTAAACTTTTATAACTTTCCAAGAGTTCCCCTCCTCTCCTCTTATAAAAGGCCCCCACCTCTACCACCTTACACACACCTCTCAAGCCTTTGGATCGGCCAACCCCTGCCAATTTCATCTCTCTAAATCCCTCTATTCATCATTGAAACATCACATTCGGCAGAATCCATTCCAAGGAATCCTTTGAGCTCAAATCAAAGAGAGTTACCCGATTTAAAGGAATATAATGAAACGAACAAGACAAGTCGGACTTGAGGTAAGGGATCCTACCCCTCTATTTCTTTTTAAGTACACTCTTTTATGTCATTAATTTTAAGCTCATATTTCTTATGATTGAGATGTTCTTTTATATTACTCCTACTGTACTTTTTATGTTCATATGATGAGAGACCCTATTTTCTCTCATCAATCCATTTTGGAAGTTTTGATTGGCGCCGTTAGGCTGACAAATTTTCTTAAGGGAGCCAACCTCTCTCTTTATTTTTAAGAACTCTCCTTTATGTGATTTATTTTAAGCTAATATTTCTTATGTTTGGGGATGTTATTTTATATTCCTCATACTTTACTTTTTATGTTCATATTATGAGAGCCCATATTTGATCTCATAAATCCATTTTTTGAAGTTTTAAGTGGCATCGTTAGGCTACTGAGTTTCTGTAAGGGACTTCGTCTCAATCTCCATTCATTGAGGCATATTTTTGTTTTATACACCACTTTCATTAATATGGTGTATAAACCCCATTTACTTTTACGTTTATTCAAAAGGAATCTTTTTATACGAAGCATTTTACTAAACGACAAAAGGGAATGTTTTTGTCGTATGTATGCGGTGACAACGACTTCACCACCGCCGCGAGTATTATTTGGTCTTTGGCTTCCTCAAAAAGCCGTAATGTTTTTAAAATGAAATAAATACCATATACTCTTTTATGTATTTTGGTATTGAAAATGGTTTCTATAATGGATTTTTTATGTCAATATATTTATGTGACATTTTGTGATCAAAGTGTGGAAATGTTTTCATTCCATTATATATGTTTTATGTATTATGATTTTATAATGGAACTTGGACATTTGACGGGTGGTTACGTGATAAACCATATGACGGGTTGTGCCATGAATACCAGGATGGGTGGTTATGTTATAACCTCCAATGCATTGGGTATGGAAGTTGACCGTATGGCTATTCCATTACGTATGTGTGGAAGTCAACTGTATGGTTATTCCATTTAAGTATGTTTATGTCCCAAGTTACATTTTTATGTTATATGTTCTTTATATGGGTTTTATGGTAATCTTTTGGTTACAAAAGGGTTAGTAATGATCTTTTATTCATTTAAGAGTTTTTTACTACTTCATAAAGGTGAAAATTATTACTTTGATAAAGTATATATGGTTTACTTGTTGTTTTGAAAAACTAACAGTTTTCATTCTTTGTGTATCCCTTACTGATATTTTTATTCTCACCCTAAGTTTTTTTGAAATGTTTTTCATAGGACTTAATGTGGAATAGGGTCAAATATGGGATCAAGGGAAAGTCATGCTATATAAAACATGGAACTAGATATGTTTCTTTTTAAGAGTTTTTTATTCTATGGAAACATAGTAGAAGTGTCTACTTTGTAATCTTTTGAGATGTAATAGTTATGTTTTAATTCTCTAAAACACTAAACCTGAAACGATCCTCAATGTGAATTATTCATTTAATTCAATATTAAGAAAGGTTTAAGTCCGGTGCCTTATAGCTGGTATCCGAGGTCGGTTTAGACAACTTTAAGAGTTATAATTCTATTAAATGATTGTCCAAAAATATTTTTTTATGGTCAAATTGAAATGATATAGAATTTAACGATTACCATGTTGCTTCGCCTAAGATATTTCTGTGTTCAAAATGGTTTTCGTAGAGGAAAAAAAGAATCTTTTTGGGGAAGGCATACTGAAGGAAATGACCTTCAAAATCATCATACTGAGATGGTTAGAATCAGAATTGGGCAGTTTACTGTAGTGATGGCTCAGTTGAATCAGGTGATAAATGGTGGTTGTGTTATTGATGATATTTTGGTGTTTTCTAAAAGTAAAGAGGAGCATGAAAGACATTTAAGGGTTATTTTTCAAACCTTAAAAGAAAGGAAATTGTATGGGAAATTCAAAAAGTGCGAGTTTTGGTTGCAAAAATTTTCATTCCTTGATCACATTGTTTCTAAAGTTGGGATAACTCTTGATCCTGCTAAAACAAAAGTTCTTGAAGAATGGCCAAGACCCACAAATGTAACTGAGATCCGTAGTTTCTTTGGTTTGGCAGGTTATTACCGAAGGTTTGTTAGATATTTTTCACGGTTATCTTGTCCAATGACTAAGCTAACTCGAAAGGGTGTTAAGTTTATATGGACAAAATAATGTGATGATTTTTTTCAGGAACTGAAAAGAGGATTGGTGAATGCTCCAGTTTTGGCACTACCTTCCAGGAATGGGGAGTTTGTTATCTACAGTGATGCTTTATTGAAAGGACTTGGTTGCGTCTTAATGCAGAATGATCAGGTAATTGCTTATGCTTCACGACAGTTGAAAACTCATGAGGTAAATTACCCTACACATGATTCGGAATTAGCTGTTGTTTTTTTGCTATAAAAAATTAGAGGCATCATTTGTATGGAGTAAAGTATGAAATATATACTGATCACAAAATATTAAAGTATATATTCACTCAGAAATAATTGAACATGAGATAGAGGAGATGGCTGGAATTAATCAAGTATTATTATTGTACAATTCATTTCCATCCAAGAAAAGAAAATAAAGCGGCTGATGCTTTGAGTCAAAAAAGTAATGCTTCATTAACCATGCTACATTTGGAACGAGATCCTTTGGTTTTTGATTTGATGAACTTTGGAATGGAAGTTTTTTGTGCTGGAAGTCCTTCTATTTTGTTTCAGGTATCAGTGAAATCTTCTATATCAGACATAATCAAGAAAGCACAGAAGAAAGACAGTGAGTTGCAGAAAAAGGTAGAGCTGGTTCAGAAGGGTTAATGCAGAGCGGCAGTTACTGAAAGGGATGCTTCAGCCTTTACCAGTACCAGAATGGAAATTGGAGAATATATAAATGGACTTCGTTGTGGGATTGTCGAAGAAACCTCGAGGTAATAATGAAATCTGGGTTATTGTTGATCGCTTGACTAAATCTACTCATATCCTTGCTATACGAGATACTTTTTCCCTAGATCAACTTTCCCGTTTGTATCTTAAAGAGATAGTCAGGTTACATGGAGTTCCTCTCTCCATTGTATCTGATCATGATCCCAGGTTCACTTCTAACTTTTGGAAAGGCCTTCAGAAGTCGTTGGGTACTAAATTATATTTTAGTACAGCTTTTCATCCTCAATCAGATGGGAAATCAGAACTAACAATTCAGACTTTGGAAGATATGCTACGTGCTTGTTCGATGGATTATCAGGGAAGTTGGGACTAACATCTTTCTTTGGTTTAGTTTTCTTATAATAACAGTTTTCATTCCAGTATATAGATGGCACCATTTGAGGCATTATATGGGAAGCGGTGTTGAACTCCTGCTTTTTGGGATGAAGTGGGTGAAAGGAAGCTGATGAGACCAGAATTGGTAGAAGAGATGGCAGAAAAAGTTCTGTTGATTCAGAAACACATGAGAACAGCTCAGAGGAGATAGAAAAGTTATGCGGATAACCGGAGGAAGGATCTATCTTTCTAGGTAGGTGATCATGTTTTTCTCAAAGTCTCACCATGGAAAAGTGCGATGCGATTTGGTAAGAAAGGAAAGCTGAGTCCAAGGTTCATTGGACCATATGAAATTTTGGATAAAGTTGGATCAGTTACATACAGAGTGGCATTACCTCTGAGTTTATCTTAGGTACACAATGTTTTTCATGTTTCGATGTTGAGAAAGTATACGCCAGATCCATCTCATTTTTTGAGCCCAGAGGTAGTTCAGTTGGAAGACAATCTCTCTTATGAAGAACAACCAGTCCAGATTCTTGACCGAAGACAACAAGTGTTGCGAAATAAGGTAATTCACCAGGTAAAGGTTTTGTGGAAAAACCATATGGTTGAAGAGGCAACGTGGGAATCTGAAAATTCTATGAGGAATAAATACCCCCACATATTTTGATAAGTGAATAAAATTGCGAGGACACAATTCCCAAAAGGGGGGAAGGATGTAACATCCCAGGTAAATAAAGAATAATAAATTTTCATATTTATTAATATTTTCAAATTAAATATTATCTTTACATTAAAGTGGTTTCTATGTTTGATAGCATACCTGATACGCAACAAAGAGTTTCATTGAAATCTTACGTTGTACACTAGTAATAAAATAATATTATTTTAAATGGTAGTTAACACGTATCCGTTGTATTGGCGGGAATGAATATAAACAACTAAAATATAATTCTATATGTTTGTTAAATTGTTTTACATTTATCCAATAAAAGATAAAGGCTTAAAATATGAAAAGAATTCAATTTTAGGAATATATACTCTAATTTTCACTAAATGTCATTTATCGCCTTTTGATGGAGAACCGTCATTAAATATAGTTTGGTCACTATTATAAATTCTATAGGACGACATAAAATTCTTTTCTATAATCGGGACATCAAAATTTACTTTGTGTAAATTTTTGGTATTTTTCGGATAAAGTTCATTTTTTAATGAATAGTGAAAAATGTTTTATTTTAATTCAAAACCTCATTTTAATCTAATTTATTTATATGATTATATTATCTTTTGAATTTGTTTTAAATTTAAATTAGAATATATTATTACCATTTAATCCAATAGTGGTCGTTGAATTAATTTCACTTTGAAACCGGACTTAAACTAGTGTCAATCTTATGATACTTATTGTTTCATAAAAATACGCTATTTGCTCTGATATTGGGAATTAATTATTAAATAAATTAATGAAACTTATATTTTTTGAATTTTTTAAAATAGACATCATTTTTTAATACAGAATATCAAATATAGCTTAGGGTGAATTTTTGGTATTTTTCTGAAAAACGTCAATTTTTGATGCATAGTGAAACCACTAAGTGGTACTTAAAAACTGATTTTTCGTTTAAATGAAATTTTACCTCCTTTTTGTTTTTAATTTCAAAAATCCAACATACATGGTTTTCATTAGGAAGTAAAATGTGGTTCAATGGGATTAAAATAATTTTTTGGTGAATAGTAACTTTTATGTTTTTAATCTCGATTAGAGGTAATTAGTGTAGTTTAAGGTAAAAATAATGTTTTAATAATATGAGATGAGCATGAAACATGTCCTACCCTTATTGTATGTTTCATGGACGACCAATAAAATCCATGGGTAAACTTGGGGACCCAATGGAGCCACATTTTAAGGAAAATAACATTAATATCTTTTTATTTATTGTTAAAGTAAAAATGTCATAAACATGAGTTGTTTTACTAAAACAATTTTTAAATGGGTTTATAAAAGTCATATTTTAGACTATGAATATTAATTAGAAAGATAAAAAGACTTCATACATCATGATATTTTTTTTATAATTTTTAGACACTAAATAAATTAAATTATTTATGACACCATGATGATGTAGCGATTACCTCATTATTTATCGATTTAAATAAAATGAAATGATAATGTAAAATATAAGTATTACACTTGTAAAAGACCTATTGGATGAGTATATTGCGAACACTTATCACCTTATCCTCGAATAATATCAATGTGGGACCTTTAAAATTCGAAAATAATTTTATAATTAAGTAAACTTTTATAACTTTCCAAGCGTGCCCCTCCTCTCCTCTTATAAAAGGCCCCCACCTCTACCACCTTACACACACCTCTCAAGCCTTTAGAATGGACAAACCCTGCCCATTTCATCTATCCACATCCCTCTCTTCATCATTGAAGCCTCACATTGGGTAGAATCCTTTCCAAGGAAGCCTTTGATCTCAAATCAAAGAGAGTTACCCGATTTAAAGGAATATAAAGAAAGGAACATGACAAGTCGGACTTGAGGTAAGGGATCCTACCCCTCTCTTTCTTTTTAAGTACACTCTTTTATGTCATTCCTTTTAAGCTCATATTTCTTATTATTGAGATGTTATTTTGTATTAATCCTACAGTACTTTTTATGCTTATATGATGAGAGACCCTATTTTCTCTCATCAATCCATTTTGGAAGTTTTGATTGGCGCCGTTAAGCTGCCGAATTTTCTTAAGGGATCCAACCAATCTCTTTCTTTTTAAGAACTCTCCTTTATGTCATTTCTTTTAAGCTCATATTTCTTATGTTTGGGTATGTTATTTTATATTCCTCATACTGTACTTTTTATGTTCATATTTTGAGAGACCCTTTTTGATCTCATAAATCCATTTTTGGATGTTTTAAGCAGCGCCGTTAGGCTTCCGAGTTTCCATAAGGGACTTTGTCTCAATCTCCTTTAATTGAGGCATATTTTTGTTTTACACACCACTTTCTTTAATAAAGTGTATAAAACCCTTTTACTTTTACGTTTATTCAAAAGGAATCTTTTTATACGAAGCGTTTTACTAAACAACAAAAGGGAATGTTTTTGTCGTACATATGTAGAGACAATGACTTCTCCGCCGCCACGAGTATTATTTGGTGTTTGGCTTCCTCAACAAGCCGTAATGTTTTTAAAATGAAATAAATATCATATACCCTTTTTTGTATTTTGGTATTGAAAATGGTTTTTATAATGGATTTTTTATGTCAATATATTTATGTGACATATTGTGATCAAAGTGTGGAAATGTTTTCTTTCCATTATATTTGTTTTAGGTATTATGATTTTATAATGGTACTTGGAAATTTGACGATTGGTTATGTGATAAACCATATGATGGGTGGTGCCGTGAATACCAGGACGAGTGGTTACGTTATAACCTCCAATGCATTGGGTATGGAAGTCGGCCGTATGTCTATTCCATTAAGTATGTGTGGAAGTTGACCGTATGGTTATTCCATTTAAGTATGTTTATGTCCCAAGTTACCTTTTTTATGTTCTATGTTATTTATATAGGTTTTATGGTAATATTTTGGTTACAAAAGGGTAATTAATGATCTTTTATTCATTGAAGAGTTTTTTACTACTTTATAAAGGTGAAAATTATTACTTTGATAAAGTATACATGGTTTACTTGTTGTTTTGAAAAACTAACAATTTTCATTATTTGTGCATCCCTTAATGAGCATTTTATACTCACCACAAGTTTTTTTGAAATGTTTTTCATAGGACTTAATGTGGAATAGGTTCAAGGATGGGATCAAGGGAAAGTCATGCTATATAAAACATGGAACTAGGCGTGTTTCTTTTTAAGAGTTTTTTATTCAATGGAAACTTAGTAGAAGTGTCTCCTTTGTAATCTTTTGAGATGTAATAGTTATGTTGTAATTCTCTAAAACTCTAAACCTGAGAAGATCCTCAATGTGAATTATTCATTTAATTCAATATTAAGTAATGTTTAAGGCTGGGGCCTTATATTATTAGATATTTAATAAGTATTTTTTTGAATAGGATACTAGTAAACTAATTACCCTTCTTAGTATTCAGCAAAACCATTAGTTATTTAAGATCTATAAATCATAATAAACGAGTCTAACATGTAGTTACTCACATAACACAACTACATAGGTTTGGAATCATTCAAATAATATCATATATGACACCTAGATACATAAGAGAAATACACTTTTTCCAATCCATCAAAAGGATACAAAAACCAATATTCTTTTTCTATCATAACAGTGATGTTTTCCAAACCATGTGTATCCAAATTATACATATTAATAATCAAATAAGTGATGCTTCAGGGGTACTCAAACAATATTTACACTACCATCATGATATTCTAATTTCACTTATAATATTATTTCATGACATAAAATAATCCAAGGATATAAATGCTAAGATTAACAATGAAAAGTTGAATGATTGAGGCCTTAATAAGAGATTATTTGGATGGAATATCACACGTATTAATTGAAGGGGATTTTAATATCATCCACTTATATCATGTTATTTTATTTATGTATGCATCCTTCAATTAATAAATATCTTATATATTTATACTGAATCATAAAAATTTTATTTTCTTCATAAATTTTACTAATAATGAAATGATAATGGAATAACCATTTAAACAAATAAACTATTCAAATATTTTACATGAGATAAACTTTTATTAATATTTCATAAATAAAAGTTAATGGTAAAAAATTTAAATTAATACCATTATCATTATATAAATCCTATAACATTGGATATAATAATTTAATATTCATTACAATTTAAATTAAATCATATTTATTAATATATGGTATTAAAATTTTAAATATATGGCATAATATGCTTTATAATCTATATAAAGTAAAATTCAAGTTTAATATTTTTTCATTATCTAATTTTCATATAAATAATCATAGTTTAATCATTGAAAATATGTATAAAAAACACCATCTGATGTGGCTTCAATAATATGAAAATATAGACCTAGTTAATTTTGAATAATTTAAAATCAATAACTATAAACAAATATAAATTATATATAGTAATTTTTATATTTCCCTAAATTATTAATTTAATTTCATTTATAAATTTTTACTCTTGATTTTTAATTATTATATTTTAATTCTATAATAGCTGTCAGGAAATTTAATTTCCTAAATGGTATTTTTAACATTATAATTTAATATTTAGAAATAAGATATTTCTAAAAAAATAAATTTTATTTAAAACATATAATCAATTAATATATATTGCTTTTATAAAAACAATTATCTCAAAATAACTTATTTATTGTTTTAAAATGATTTTAGTAATAGTTGAAATTATTTTTGAATTCAAAAATAATTTTTAAAATGATTTCCACTAGCCTTGACACATAATGGTATTCTTGTAATAGGTTAATTCCTTATAACATAAAACATATATTCTTCATTAACTTACATAATGGTATGTTAGAGAATATGTGAATCTTATTCATAGAATTCTATAAAATGGTAATTCAATTTTTACCCTTACACAAAATTTTTTGCATAAGGGTGAGAATGATATTACCTTTACATGAACAATTCACTTATGGAAAGTTATTAATTTATCATTGTGTGACCATATGGAACTATTTATTAATAAAATTACATTATTTTAAAATAGTTCAATTATTCTATCAAATAAGTATCCATTATGTTGGTCTTTTCTCTATGGGTGTGAACATTAAAAAACTGTCATCATGTAAGATTGAATAGACTGGGAACCTTGACATTGGAAAAATAAAAAAAAAATCCCTTATAAATCCCACATTAATCATAATTGGTTTTAATGATGACCCATTTTATACCACTCAACATAAGGGTAATTCCATAGTTACACTTGTACATCTTAGTTGTGAATGGGAAAGAACATTGTCACATTAATTTGGCCACTCTGGGTAAGTCTATAGTCCAATAGCAAATTTTTTCAAATGAAAATAATCATTACACTACATTGGAAATTATTATTAATTTCAATTTTCTATTTCCAATATCAAAGTCATAATTTCCTTCTGATACCACTAGATTAGTTTTTATTGATTAATAAAAATTATCAAATTAAGACGATGTTATTAAAAAGAATTTTTATTGATATAAAATACAATATAATATAAAACTACATATTAAATAATGGAATTAATAACCAAATATAAAATATCATACTATAAATTTATTATTTCATTTCACAATCTCCAAACAAAATCACATGGATTTAAGATAAATCATTAAGTGGTATCTGAATAACATCCCACCAATTGAGCTATCCAAGGGTTGAACTAAATCATCTAATTTTAATATGGTAATACAATTTTTATCCATGGAATATTAGTACCTCAACATTACAAGAAGGATAATGGGAGGTTGAAATGGTTTAGGGAATATCATCTCAGAAAGCAGATATATATTCCACACACACAAAAACATCATAAATTTCAGGGTTTATATAGAACACGATTATCTACCAGAGTAGTGTCTGGGTTGATTCATCCATTTATAATGAATACGTTTTTCCCATGGATATTACATACATTATATTAATGATTAATTTTATTTCCCACACTTTTTATCATGTAAAATGGTTTTTTAAATGATATCTCATGCAGAAAAAAAAATAATAACAATTATTCATTATTTAAGATAACATATTAAAAAAAATAATATACTCATGTGTGAATGAAGAAAATTTTTTATATTAATAAAATATGTATCATATATATATATATATTTATAGAAATTATTAACTAACTATTTTAAAAATGATGACAGAGTCCACAATGATTTATATTGTGAGCCAAAACCAAAGGTGACATTGGTTTGGATGCATTATCTGACCCCTTCTACCATATAGCTCAAGTATTATATAACCAAAAGTTTATTCTAAATTTTATTTTTTAGGTGTGGTAGTGAGTTATGGGTGGATGACTCTTAAATTAAATTGATGTATGATAAAATCTACCATAGTTAGAGCCTACACCTTTGTTTAAGATATATTTTTATTAAAGTAAATTGGATTCCACATTAAATGGAATGACCATGTGTGGTTTTATATTGAGTCACAAAATTAGTGATATATCACATTGATTTTTTAGTTTATATAATTTTTCAATAAAAATTTTATTTGGTTACTCAGGAGGATGTGTTATTGAGAAATAGTTATTTTTTCACAACACATCATGGATGTATCACCCCCGGTTTGAGTTATGTGGCCTTTGTTTATGCATTTTTATGTATTTAAAGTGCATGGAATGATTTGGGAATAGTTTGGGAGAGTTTGGAATGGTTTTGGATGAGTTTGGAGGCTTCTAAAGGGGTGCACGGTTTGAGAACGGTTAGTGGAAACCCTGCGGGTTTCCCAGGAAACTGTACATACCCTTGTTCTCGAGATAGTACGCCTCGCACGGCCTGCGCATGGTTTTCCAAACCATGTGAGGAAACCACGAAGACCCTGGCTCTCGAGGCAGTGGCGTGCGCACGGTTTTCCAAACAGTGCAGGCTAATCGTGCGGACACTTAAAATTAGGGTTATAAAACCTGAGCTCACTAGGGATTGCCTCATTTCACACATGTCTTCCTTCCACTTGAGCCTTACATGGGTTTTTGGGTTCTCAGGGGTTTAGCGTGCTCTCCCACTCATTTTGGAAGCAATTCAAAGGGGTTTCAAGGTGGTTTCACCCGGGTAAGTCTCTCCTCTTTCTTCTCTTGTGTTTTCCTCTAGATCAACTTCCCTCTCTTTTGTGGTTTTCTATATCTACACTTGTTGTGTGTAGATATAGGGTTGGGGTTTCCTTGGATGTTAATATTAAGGCTTGTGTATGTTAGGGAAAAGTGATCTAGAGAGGTGTCGGTGGTGCGTTTGCCGATTTGAGGCGCGGTTGTTTGTGGGTCGATTTCTCGGGAACCCTAAAGGTTGGTGTCTTCTCTCCCGACTCCACTTGGGTTTAACTAATAGTTACATGTTACAATTAATTCATTGTGATGGAAATTAATTGTTCTATGATGTGTGATTTTGGTTGGAAATCCATTTGGGGTTTTTTGGGGAAAAGGGAGGTTTCATGGTGAAATGTTTTTATTGTGAATTTTAAAATGGAGATTTTAAAATGGGATTGATGAGATTGATTTTATAAAATGGTTGATGAAAAATGGGTTTCAATAAAGAGGTCGTTTTATTGAAATGAAGCTTTGGCATGGATAATTATTTTTCAATAAGTGGTTGATTTATTTAATGGGACTGATATGAAATGTAATTGGGTGATTGAATGATGTTGTGATCTTGGTTTGGCATGTTTGAAATTTTGTGTGGAAGTTGGTGGGAAGTACCAATATAATTAAGGGGATGGATAGTGGATGAAAGGGCCACCATCAAAGTAGAAGTGGACGAGAAGTGCCACTAATTGTGAATGGGTGAACGAGTTTGATGAAAGTGCCACCGTTTGGTTGTTTTGGTTGTAGTTGTGCAATGTTTTTCAAGATGGAATTGTTGTTCTAATATGTGAGTAAGATAATGGCTTATGGTATGTTTTTTTGGATTTCCCTTGGTGGTTTGTTTTGGGTGTAATGTCTTGGTAAGGGTGTGGTTGGATTATGGTAATGGTTGTACTTGTGATTATTTTATATAATTTGTTTTATATAATTGTGCTAATGGTTTTATCCTAGTGGCGTGTGTAGGGATGTCATTTGGGGAAATCCTACTAAGTTTTAGTAATCACCCCCTGATTTGGCATGTTGGTGTCTTTGCAGATGTTGTGTACCATGAGGTGGTCAAAAGTAAGGCATCAACCTCCTTTAGTGGTGTGTTGTGATGTATTGGTGGAACTTGGAGCTTGGGGTGGAGATTTGGTGGTGTCATGGCTCATGGTATTATTGTTGAGTCTTCCACATTGTACTCTGATGTTGTATTGGGTTGTGTTGGAATGTGAGATTATAGATTATCTAGTTGTCTTTGGTAATGTATGAGGTTGGTTTTGTTGACATGCATCATTTAGTTGTGGTTTTTGGTTGGTTTTATCTCAAGGGAAAATTGTTCCCCAATTTTTCTCAGAGCCCTCGACATTTATTTCCAGCCTTTGGCGCCTTGGGAATGTTTCTTAAGGCCCAATAACCCTTACCGCCTCCTCAAGCCAATAAGGTAGGGGCCGACTGTTACAAGTGGTATCAGTTTGTTCGGTCCTTTGGAGTTGATCCTCAGATTTGGTGTTGACATTCGTTGTTGTACATTCCTTGAGTCGGGATGGAAGAAAGGCGTAGGAATTTTAGAACTTATAATGTATATCATAAAAGGATGTAGCTAAACCTTTTATGCTAAAATTCAAGTTACCAAGGATTTGGGTACATAAGTGATTTGGAGACACTTATAGGCATTGGATATCTCATTGTCGTGGGTGTAACCAATGAGATGAGCATGACATGCATGGTAGAAATGACTTCCCTCTAGGATGCATATTTCATTGGGGTATAATGATTTATGATGTGATATAATTATTTGAAATTGTAATGTGAATAAATTGGTATTCTGAAAATGGTTTTATTTTCAAAATGGTGAAACATGGAACATGTTGAAAAATGTGAACTAGTTGAAAGCTTTGTTGTGATAGTGTTGTGGAATCTGATTTGAAATGGGATTTCGTGATGTATACGAAAGTGAGACTCATGGTTGTTTGTTTTATATTGACATAAATGTCACCGGGTAGGCGTCGTAGAGACCAACCGGAGGAGGCTGTTGAGAATGTGGTAGCACCTGAGCCTCATGTGAACTAGCAGCTAATGCAAAGCATAGTGCAAGCTTTCCAAGCTGTGGAAAGTGGAAATAGAGTGGATGAACCAAGGCATGTGTATCATGTGGTTCAGTTTCAAAATCATTATCCACCCATATTCAGGGGTGATTCAGAGCCAGAGAGGGCAGAAGCATGGTTGAATAGAATGAACAAGATCTTCGAGTTCTTGGGAACACCGGTAGCATTAAAAGTGATGTTGGCCACATATATGTTGGAAGATCGTGCCCATCAGTTGTGGGAGTTGGTAATACAAGATTTGATGGACTAGGGTATGACATGGGAAGGATTTGATGATTTTTTTTAAGAAAAAAATCTTCCCACATACGTTTATAATTCAGCGTACGAATGATTTTTTCAGTTTGAAGGAAGAGCTGATATCGGTGGCAGAGTATGCAGCTATGTTTATGAACATAGTGTGGTTTGCACAAAAGGTGGAGGGTAAAAATAATTGAAGGAAAGGATATTTGAAGCGGTGTTAAGGAAAGAAATCCATTCAAATATAACGGTGTTGTGTATAGATGATTGCACAGAGATGGTGAATAGAGCCTCGGTGGCTGAGTAGGATCTGTTGGGAGCTCCGGGCGGGGGAAGCGTGGTGTTACCCATGGTGAATAGAGGGAACTCTAATGCTGGGTTCATGTGGAAGAGGGAAAATTATTCCCAGGGCAGGAATATAACATATAATCTGATGGCAGGATCGATGAATCTTCATCTGAATCCGCAGAGAATGCTGGGATGTTTCCAGTGTGGTTTTATAGGCCACATCAAGAAGAATTGTACGACACAACCTCGAGCATGTCATAATTGTAAGTATATGGGCCATCTGTAGCGTTATTGTCGTAATTCTCTAATGTCGGGTGTTTGTGACACTCCTCAGGGATTGCAGACATTGTATGCTTTAACAGGATGTGGAAAACATCATACACCTCGACAGCAGAGTAAATTGGGTCATGGTGATTCTCAGAACACCATGACGCCTCAGTAGGGAAATAAAGAAGATAGTGTGGAAAGAAAACATGTGTTTGGAACTGAGCAGGTTGTGGTGGATGATCTGTCGGGACCATCCATGGTGCGAGGTACTATTCTTTTAAATTTTACCTTGATGCATGTGTTGTTTGACATGGGTGCTTCACACTCCTTTATTGTTGCACGTGTGGTAGATTTGTTGGGTTTAAGGGAAGAAATGATTACATTGGTTTTGAAACTTCAAAATCTTCTGGGTCAAAGAGAGTATTTAGCTTTCTTGTGTAGGGAATGTTGTATCGTTGTGGGTGAGGTTAAGATAGTGTGGAACTTCTCAATGCTTGAGATGAATGGTTGTGATGTAATCCTGGGAATGGATTGGCTGGTGGATTTTCAGGCCCACATCGACTGTGATGCATGAACATTGTCTTTTATGACACACGATAGCGTTAGAAATCCCTTTAGAGGAGAGAGGAATGGAAGGCAGGGTGCAACGAGTTTCTCGGAACCAGAAGTGGGTACGTTATCGTATCAGGTGGAAGTTTTGTCATTGGAATTAGTAGAGGGTGTTGAGCAGAGTGTTCCTCCAGCAGTGGTGGATCAGTTCATGGATTTGTTTCCTGATGAATTATCTGGGTTACCTCCCATAAGAGAAGTGGAGTTTACGATTGATTTCCTTCTGGGGACCAGTCCTATCTCACTTCCGTCTTATCGGATGGCACCAGCTGAATTGCGGGAATTGAAAATCCAGTTGGAAGAGTTAGAAAACAAAGGGTTTATCCGGCCTAGCACGTCTCTGTGGGCATCACCGGTTTTGTTTGTGAAAAAGGCGGATGGAACCTTGAGGCTATGTGTTGATTATCGTAGACATAACCAAGTTATGATAATGAATAGATATCTACTTCCACAAATCAATGATTTATTCGACTAGTTGAGGGGAGCCCAATGGTTATCCAAGATCGACCTGGGGTCGGGATATCATCAATTGCAGGTGAGGATGGATGATATTTATAAAACAGCTTTCAGAAGTAGATATGGCCTTTATGAATATGTGGTTATTCCCTTTTGTCTAACGAATGTGCTAGCAGTGTTTATGGAATTGATGAATCAGGTATTTAAGAGATATTTGGATTCATTTGTGGGGGTGTTTGTTGATGATATTCTGGTGTATTCAAATACAAGGGTGGAGCATGAGCAGTACTTGGTGACAGTGATGGGGATCTTGAGGGATCCTCGGTTGTATGCTAAGTTGTCGAAGTGTGTCTTTTGGATACAAGAAGTTTGTTTTCTTGGCAATGTGATTTCTGAAAGGGGTGTCTCAGTGGATCTAGAAAATATAGAGGATATTGTATCGTGCCAACTACCAAAGAATGTGTTTGAGATAATGAGTTTCCTTGGTCTAGTTGGGTATTATCGGCATTTTGTTCATGATTTTTCACATTTGGCTTCGCCAAAGACAACTTCGACAAGAAATAATGTTCCATTCCAGTGGAATGAACACTATCAACAGTGTTTCGAAGAGCTAAAGGGTCATCTTACATCAGCACCAATCTTTGTTTTTCTAGAACTGGGAAAATGGTACATGGTGTATTGCGATGCATCGAGATCTGGGTTGGGGTGTGTTCTCATGCAAGGGAATCATGTGGTTGCGTATGGCTCATGAAAGTTGAGAGTGCATGAGAAGAACTACCCAACTCATGATTTTGAGTTGCCAGTTGTAGTCCATGCTTTGAAAGTGTGGCGTCATTATCTCTTCGGTGAGAAATTCACAGTATATACCGATCATAAGAGCTTAAAACACATTTTATCACAAAGGTATTTGAACTTGAGGAAACGGAGATGGATGTAATATCTCCAGATTTTTTATTTTGATTTAATGTACACACCGGGTAAGGGAAATTCGGTGGCGGATGCATTATGTATAAAATAATATGCTGAGGTGGTGAAACAGGCATCAGAACAGTGGAAGTTGATGTAAGTTATAGCAGATATGAGGTTAGAATGTGAGGACCAGGGAGATAAAGTGGTCTTTTTTCCAGTCTTGTTGACTCCTGACTTGGTTGGACTTGTTAGAGAGGCACATATATCCGATTCTGAGTGTGTGACCGTGGGGTAAAGACTCAATGGTGGGGAGACCATTGAGGGTTGGAAACTAAATAGAGATTCAGTTTTGTGTTTTCGAAATCGGATGGTAGTACAAGATTCTTGTTAGTAGGATCTTCTCAGGGCATATCATCATTCCATGTGGATTGTTCATCCTAGAATTCAGAAAATTTATAAAGTGCTGAAGGTGCAGTTCTGGTGGGATGGTATGAAAAGAAGCGGGGCAGAGTTTGTTTCAAGATGCTGGACTTGTCAGTAGGTCAAGGCAGAGCATCAAAGGCCAACAGGATTGTTGCAGTCTTTACCAATCCCTGTTTGGAAGTGGGATTAGATGGTGATGGATTTTGTTATAGGTCTCCCAATAATGTTCAAGAAGCACGATACCATTTGGGTGATAGTGTATCGGCTAACGAAGTCGGCCCATTTCATCCCGACTTGTAAATATCATACGGTGGAGGATCTGTCCAAAATCTATATCTGGGAGGTGGTAAAGAGGAATCGTTTTCTAGTTTATATTGTATCAGATAGAGATCCGATGTTTACATCTCGTTTCTTGAAATCCTTACAGCAAGCCCTTGGGACGCAGTTGACGATGAGCACAGAGTATCACCCTTAGACGGATGTTCAATCCAAGAGGACGATACAAACTATGGAGGATATGTAGCGGGCTTGTGTCATGGATTTTGGTGGCTCATGGAAGGAGAACTTTTCATTGGTTGAGTTATGGTACAATAACAGTTAATAGGAATTAATACAGATGGCTCCGTTTGAAGCATTGTATGGGCGGCCATGTCATTCTCCACTATGTTGGGTGGAAGCGGGTGAGTCTTTGATGGTTGGACCAAATCTTGTCCAGGAGACTATGAAGAAGATCATGTTGATAAGGAAGAGAATGGAGACGGCTCAGAGTCATCAGAAATCGTATGCGGATCATTGTCGACGGTCGTTGTTGTTCAAGGTGAGTGATCATTTTTTCTTGAGGATCTCTCCTAGGTTGGGACATCATCAGTTTGGGAAGCAGGGAAAGCTATCTCTAAGGTATATTGGACATTTTGAGGTTCTTGAGTGGGTTGGTGAGGTGTATTATCATTTTTCTTTGCCACCACGGTTGAGTGCGGTGCACAATGTGTTTCAAGTGTCGTAGTTGAAAAAGTATCAGACAGATTGTGACCATGTGATTCGATGGGATCATGTTGAGCTAGAACCAGATTCTTCATTGGTGCACGTGCCAGTGCGGGTTGTGGATAGGAAAGAGAAAGTCATGCATGGTAAAAGAATCATATTAGTTCATGTTTTGTGGATACATGGTCAGGTTCAAGAGGAGACTTGGGAGCAGGAGAAAGAAATGGTCATGTAGTGGCCCAATCTCTTTCGGCAAAGGGCGGGTTCACTACTTTCCGAGAATGGAATGTCCAATGGTGGGGAGAATGTAGCACCCCCATTTTGAGGTATGTGGCATTTTTTAGGAATTTTTATGTATTTAAAGTGTATGGAATGAGTTGGGAAGAGGTTGGTATTGTTTGGAATGGTTTTGGATGAGTTTTGAGGCTTCTATAGGGGTGCAGGGTTTCTGCACTATTAGTGGAAACCGTGCGGGTTCCCCAAGAAACCGTGTTGACCCTTATTCTCAAGACAGTAGGCCTCGCACGGCCTGCACACGATTTTCCAAACCATGCGAGGAAACCGTGTGGAACCTGGCTCTTGAGACAGTGTCGTGCGCACTGTTAGCGCACAGTTTTCCAAACCATGCGGGCTAACCGTGCGACCCCTTAAAATTAGGGTTATAAAACCCATGCTCACTCGGGATTGCCTCATTTCACTCCTCTATTCCTCCCACTCGATCATTATGTGGTTTTTTGGTTTCTTAGGGGTTTAGGGTGCTCTCCTAATTATTTTGTAAGCGATTCGAAGGGGTTTCAAGGTGGTTTCTCCCGGGTATGCCTCTCCTATTGCTTATCTTGTGTTTTCCTCTAGATCTACTTACCTCTCCTTAGTGGTTTTCTAGATCAACACTTTTTGTTTGTTGACCTAAGGTTGGGGTTGCCTTGGATGTTAATATTAAGGCTTTTGGATGTTAGGGAAGGTGATCTAGAGAGGTTGCAGTGGTGCGTTTTCCGAATTTGAGGTGCAGTTGTTCGTGGGTTGATTTCTAGGGAACCCTAAAGGTAGGTGGCTTCTATCAAGACTCCACTTGGGTTAACTAATAGTTACATGTTACAATTAATTCTTTGTGATGGAAATTAATTGTGTTATGATGTGTGATTTTTGTTGGAAATCCATTTGGGGTTTTTTGGGGAGAAAGGGGGTTTCATGGTGAAATACTTTTATTGTGCATTTTAAATTGGAGATTTTAAAATGGGATTAATGAGATTGATTTGGGAAAATGGTTGATGAAAAATTGGATTCAATAAAGAGGTTGTTTTATTTAAATGAGGCTTTTGCATGGAAAATGATTTTTCAATAAATGGTTGATTTATTGAATGGGACTGATATGAAATAGAATTGGGTGATTTCATGATGTTGTGACCATGGTTTTGCTGGTTTGAAATGTTGTGTGGAAGTGGGTAGGAAGTACCACTATAATGAAGGGTATGGATACTGGATGGAAGGTCCACCATAAAAGTATAAGTGGACGGTAAGTGCCACTAATTGTGAATGGGTGAACGGGTCGGACGGATGTGCCACTGTTTGGTTGTTTTGGTTTTTGTTGTGCACTGTTTTTCAAGACATAATTTTTGTGCTAATATGTGAGTAAGATAATGGCTTATGTCATGTTTGTTTGGATTTCCCTTTGTGGTTTGGTTTGGGTGGAATGGATTGGTAAGGGTGTGGTTGGCTTATGGTAATGGTTTCACTTGTGATTATTTTATATAATTTGTTTTATATAAATGTGCTAACGGTTTTATCCTAGTGGCGTGTGTAGGGAAGTCATTTGGGGAAATCATGCTGAGTTTTAGTTCTCACCCTCTTCTTTGTCACATTGGTGTCTTTGCAGATGTTGTGTACTGTGACGTGGGAAAAATTAATGCATCAACCTCCTTTAGTTGTGTGTTGTGATGTCTTGGTGGAACTTGGAACTTAGAGCTTGGGGTGGAGCTGTGGTGGTGTCATGGCTCATGGTATTCTTGTTGAGTCTTCCACATTGTACTCTGATGTTGTATTGGGTTGTGGTGGCATGAGAGATTATGGATGATCTGGTTGTTTTTGGTAATGTATGAGGTTGGTTTCGTTGACATGCATCATTTAGTTGTGGTTGTTGGTTGGTTTTATCTCAAGGGAAAATCATTCCCAAATTGTTCTCGAAGCCCTCAGTATTTATTTCTAGCCTTTGGCGCCTTGGGAATATCACTTATGTCCATGTAACCCTTACAGCCTCCTCAAGCCAAAGAGGTAGGGGCGGGGTGTTACAATGAATGCCAATTTTTCATAGGAGAGTATTGATGGAAACAATATTCTTGGTAATAAATCACACTATTTGTGAGAAATGATAACCAATTTATATATTGATGGAAAAACTAGTTGTGTGGATGGATATCCATATAAAAAAACCTATGAGATCATATAATATGGTGTCTTTTGTAGAAACATAGAAATGGCCATTTTTTGGTTTGGTGGTGACTTCTCTTAGAATTGATAGAGGTGAACAAAATGTGGATCCATACATTTAATTCTAAATAATTGACTAGTTTATTCTATGAATACACTATTCATTTTCTATCATATTTTTAGATGTTTGGTACTCTAGTGGATCATATGTCCTAGAACATGATATCGAGAAATGTTTTCCTTAATGAATACTCTTATTCACATACCCATTTAGATAACAAATAATTATTTAAATCACTAATATGATTAAAATTCTCCAATTAGGATATTTTTTAATTGAAAAACTAGATAATTTTATAGTGAACATATTAACGACTCTATGATTCTTCCATACCATATATAAATCAACGTTCATAGAATATATTTTGTTGTAGTAATACATAACATTTTAGAGACATGTTTTATCCTTGTATAGAAAAAAGAATGGCCATAATCATGCATAAAAAATATGGAATTCAAGTGTTACTATGAAAAAAGAAAAGATACCTCCAAAAAATAAACAATTTGGTGGTCCAAACCGTTCTAGATTATAGTTCCATGAGGTTCAAATTCGGGAATTTGAGGAATTTTGACATATCCATCCATAAAAGTGTATTCTCTAAAAAAATTATTATGGTATAATATCAATATTATATGGGATGAATTTTACACTGTAATGAAGAGTTTATGGAATTGTATGGAAACATGTGTCGAATTATATAACTCTAGTTTTAGGAACTTATAATATTATAAGATATTTCATTACAGTGGATGAGTTTTGAAAAATTTTATATTTTTTTAATGATTCTTATGTTTATAGAGAAACATTTCACACCTTAATTCGATAATAGTATATATATATGTGAATGTATATTTACAATGTTTTGGAAATTTAGTCTTCCCTAAAATTTTAGAGCACATATAAAACACTCCATAATGAATTGTTTTATTCACTTCCTATTAATATAAAATATCAGTGTAGAAAACATAATTGTCGAATCTTATAATATTACACTTACACCAATTTTTTATTTATAATTATTTTTTTTGGAGTAACCATCATTTTTAAAATATATATATATATATATAATTTTGAATGAGGTATTCATATATTGTTATTAATTTTTCTCACTCAAGAGGGTTTTATGTTGGGGTATAGAGGTAATAGAGTTAGGTCATATGAATGATCGTGAATGTTTTCTTATGATATTTGTGGAATTCCCTATAAAAAGATATGTTTTTTATTATTAGTATGATAGAAGTTGTCATTTTCATTCATGGTTTTCTCATTATTATCTTTATTAAATGGGAGATAGCAGAACGACTAGATTTTCATTGATAGTGGGTGAGAGTTTATTGGAGACTGACTTTCAGATAGAGGATTCATGTAAATATTTTTCATGTGGTTAGACTTCAATGATTATATTTCCACCAATAATAAACTTAGAGTCATTTGTATTGATTCCTTGATAGAAATATCATGGACAAGGCTTCGATGTGTACCCTTAGAAGCATTCATCTTGTTAATCATTTTAGATTCCACCTGAAATATTTTTGAATATCATCATATTGGGGAATATAATTTATTTTTATTATTATATAATAATAATATAAAATTCTATTTAATATTGATCTCTCCTTTTGGAGGTAAAAATTGGAAGGATCCATTCCAATATGGAAGTCAATAGTTCATATTTACATTTGAATTAAAATAAAATAATTCCCATTTTATATGAATGTTTTTTGTTGAATAATACTTGAATGGAATATATATAATTGATGTATGATTGTATAAAAGACATTAATTTAGTAGAGTGGATGGTGATAACATCAGTAAAAACATACTATACATTTGATAGGTTGTGGTTTATGATTTTTATTATAATTAAACTTACATCAATGAAGGTTTTACATGGATATGTGATTTTTTCCATTCATGGTTATTTTTGGAGCTACCATTCTTATACATTTATTTTTTCTATATCAGCGATTAAAATATAATTATGGTGTAGTGGTTTTTTTTATCAATATTTTACTCAAATGATATATTGCTCAATTATTATCAATGTCTTGGTAGTTTTCCATGGGAAAATGATAAATTTAATATATTAGATGACCTCAAATAAGTTATCTAATGGTCACATTGACTTCAATGTGTGTTCATTATATCCAGACCAATAAATCATCAAATTGAATGTGTGTTAGATCATAAATTAAGAAACATTACGTATAAGAATAATATTTTTAATAATAAAGTCATTTTTTGTGAAATATAGTTATTTAATGAGATAGAAACTCAAAAGAATAATTTATGACAATGACTTTATATAGATTGATAGATTTTAAATACTATATGTGTAATATTTCTTCGCACCACATTATTTTATTATAGGGAATCTATGTAGGGAATATTAATTATATAAATTGTTTATGTGAATAAATTAATTAATAAATTTGTTTATAGTGGGGAAACCGATGGAATATTTTTTTAATCCATATTAAAATACCAATTATATGATATATATATTTTTTACATGGATGATCACTTCAAGAATGATGAGAGAGAAGGGAAATTTTTTTTTGGTAGAATATGATTTTTATTAAATTAATATGTTAAATGAAAACACTAATTTATGTTAGATGGATGAAATTTTTATACAATAGAGAAATATGAATTAATTTATTTATTCATTTGATTCATCATGAAAAATATATTGATATTGATGAATTATATTTCATTATTTTTTGAAGGATTTTGTAGTCAGATTATTTATCATTATAATTAGAATTTATATATTCATACTTATATTTTCATTATAAATTATAGTATTCATTATTTCCTAAATCCTCAAATCATGTATTTTTTATATTGATGTATTTAACAATAACATTTTTCTAGTTCATTGTTGATAATATTCTTGGGTTTCGTAATAACGGATGAACCCTTTTCTTCACTTTTCTACCACTACAATTATATTTTTCTCTATATATATATCTTCTAATATCCTAACTATATATCGAATAAGGGCCACCGACCTTAGAATTTTCTAGAGGAAGAACTACTGGTAGTGTGATATGAACTTGTTTCCTAGATTTGGCCAAATAATTATAGAATGTGATGAAATAAGTGTGGCGGCTGTCATAACATGATCACTGTATTGTGGGAGGAGAATACATGAGGTATGTGGGGTGAGTATAGGTGGTTTGTTTAGTCATGTAAGACTCATGTATAGGTGGTGTGTGGTGGCTGTAGTGGTGGTATATGGGGAATGGGATGATAATCCCTGAGGGAGGTGATACAACACAATGAAATAGTGTTTTATATTTATATATGAAATTGAATCATATGTTAAAACACCATGTAATATTTATATAACATTATCGATTGAAATGGGGGTGGACATGATCGTCAGATCCAACTATCTATTCAACTATGGGATCATAGAGTATCACTCAAATTTTTTTAATAGTGGTAAAGAAGATCATCATACTCTCCGGGGTCTTTTTTTGGGGTTTATCAAGTCGATATGGGCCAAGTAGACTAGCCTAGGTTCTTCAATACCATATCACGTGGAAGTTAGTGTGTATTTTTTCATGTGGGTTTCTGCATTACTACCTAGGAATGCCTTGACCAACCACATCGAGTCATGTTGTTTTCATGGAGTCGATTACATAGACCACTCCCTACCTGAGAATGTTTTAACGTAACATCTTTACCATGATACAATTTGAGGAAAATTTGAATCCAGTATTGAGTATGTATAGATATAGAGGAAATAGAGGGGTTTGTTAGTAATGATCAGAGATATATCAGATTATATGTTGGGGAATGTATCCCATCCTTTATTTTGGGCCGAGATCGCCTATTTATTGATATATATTATAAATAAGGTCCATTATTCCCCTATAATTCCGTATGTGAGATATTATATCTCATCTTACATAATGTGTAATGTATCCCCTTGTTTAATTATGTAATTGGATCGTCTATCTCTGGGTCGACCTATATATAGGTTCTTTTATCCCTATATATAATCAAGGAATTAGATCCTATATCTCATCTTAGATGTGGGTTCATGAATTATAATAATTTACCATGAGTAAAGGATCCCCTTTATGTTGGTTTTACTCCATTGACTGAGTTGTATTATGTGGAGGCACATATTCCCCTTAAAAGTTTCAAGGAGGTTATTTGGTTTTCTAATAATGGGGTGGTTATGGAAGTGGATCAAAATTACTGGTTGAACATGGTTAATTGATAGAGATAACTTTCTTTCAATTATGGTTTACTAGACTACTGATGTTGTTATGGTGGGTAGTGTGTACAATTATTTTATCAATTGACCAAATTACATCATCATAGTGTGAGTACATCATTTATGATAACTATTTAATTAAAAGTGTTTATTAGGAGATGTAGATTTTGTTTTTGTGTTTCAATACTTTTATAGAAGATAAATTGTTTCTATTATGATGTAAAAAATTGTAGATTATTGAAAAGAGTCATTGTGGGAACATCATTGTTCTAAGTGTCCATATTTTGAATATGTTTTGAAATTAGATGATTTTTTCTTAAGTAGTTTGGAAAAATATAGAATCATTATTATTCATAGTCAATTTTTTTTTCAAATTTTTAATTTTGATCATTTTTTTGGTTCACCACTCCATCATGGAGTTTTTACATCTATTTTTTCTTCTTTTTTTTCATGTGGGTTTTGGAGGAGATAATGATTATGTTTTTACCCACTACTACGTCATCCTTAAATTCACATATTTTTTAAATATAATATAAATATAGGTTTAATCTATATTATTTATGAATATATAGATTACATGGATTATTTGTAACTGACACATGGGGGAATACATTGAAGACGTGGGGTCAAAAAAAGAAATGTGCTACTTAGATATGATGGTATGATATGGGTTTATTCATTACAATAAATATTCAATGAGTACATCTTTATCAATTTTTGTTATTTAATATCATTTTTGGCTATAGGTCATTTATATATCACATTTTATTAATGATTATATATTGGTTATCATTTTGGTTTTTATAGGTTGTCTAATACTTGTTATATATAATGTTTATTTGTTTTATATATTTGGATGATCATTATACACCTTATAGACATGTATCTGTTAAAATTGTATATAGTATATGTCCTCTCATATTATGAGATATTCTTAAATAATGCTATTCAGTAGCCCATTGTCAATTATATAATTTTTTTGTGTGGAATATTTGGATTATCACTAACCTGATAAATTCCCCACTATGATAGATCATGTGTTATTGGTTTTAATATATCTAATTAATAATTAAAAAATATGTAATTTCATAATTGTTATTTGGAATTTACAACAATACTTGCATATAAAAATATTTCTAATTACATTTCATTATAGAAATTTTAAAAACAAATAGTATCAGATTACAATAAACCATTCCTGTGAATAAATAATACGCATAAATTTCTTCATAAAATTATTGTTTTTAGTCTACATTTAATTGAATCGTGTGTGGTGGAAATTTTTTATTTCAAAACATATGAGTCAAACAATCCCAACACATGTATTAAAAAATGGCCTCATTTGAATATTTTAAATTATCAATACATGAACCCAAAAAAGGATTACCATTCCTTCATTGATAATGATAAGTTTACTTTATTAGTAAAAAAAATAACCAAATATTTGTTTTTATATATAGACATAATTTTAGATAAAATTGTCAAAAATAAATGTTCTTGAAAACATCGATTTCAGTTCATTTCATACTCAAATTACTCTTTGTAATAGTATATCGAATTTTATATTCCAAATTATATATAAAAATTTAAATTCAAGTAATCAAAACCTCATCTATGATCTAAAGTCATTCAATTCATATAGTAATTTATGTTGTAGTACGGTTGGGGGGGGGAACACAAAAAATTGTAGTCACACTAAATTGTCTATCTGGATAAGGAGTATGTAAACATAAAAATAATTTTCCACAGTTAATGGTGAAGATATTTCCACATGTTCTCATTTGAAATATATTCTATGACATGGATTATGGCTATATTATCATCAACAAAATAGGGTGAGGGGTAAATTCTAATTTGAGAGCATCAAATTTTCTAAAATACGTTCTTTATTTTTCTCTAATGAGGTCATGTGGATTCATGATATTCTAATTTTATCAATATATTGCAATAGAAAAATTAGGACTAAGGTAGTTAACCACAAACCATGACTCCAAAATATAATTTCTGATTTTACCAAATCATAATTCAATCCATTGTATTAAATATTATTGCTAGAGAATTTTTGAAACAAATTTAACAATAGTTTAGCAAAATTCGATTCTAGTACATACATTTGAAGATTTAGTTCATAAATATCCTTTAAATTTAGATCCCCAAACACCATAGTATGACCATGTTCCTAAATGTCTATTTTATTTATCCCATAGAAATTGAATCACTTTGGGTTAATTTTCCATTGATGTTTAAAAACTATTTCAATAATCATTTTATTTGTAAGATATGAATAATGCATGCACCACATAGTTTTATTATTTATATTAACTAGATATTATTATAATTTAATATTACATTTTTATTCTATATAGATTTTTCATGAAAATATAAAACCATAAACACCTCTTATTCCTAATTTGATTTATCCTAAAAAAATTCCAAATAATATTTTTTACAATTAGTAGAAAACTCAAAAAAAATTATGATGTTATTATTTCCATTACATGGTATCACACTCTAATATAAATCTTTTTTATTCCATAAATATGAAAATTTAAAACCACATTTTATGATAGACGGTGAATGAATTTGTCAAAACCTCAATGTGGATTTAGGTCTCAAAGTTAAAGAGAATAAAATTATTACATAACAAACAATTGACATGTTTAATATCACATCAACTAATGTGAACCTAGATAAACATATCACTATTTCTCCATATTTAAACAAAATTAACATTACATATAAAAACTAAAGATTCATGTGAATTAATGTGTTATGATCATTGGTTACAATGTACACATGATAAATATTTTTTAAAAATATTGTACTTTTTACTTAATTTATTAATAATAGACTTCAATGTAGACATATCCAAGGATGTACTCATCATAAAAACCTAGGGAAGGGGGATATAGACATGGGTGTTTCCAAAATCTCATAAATTTATAATGATCATAAATATGACATCATGGGCCATGTCATAATCAAATGAGAAATAACCAATATGTGAGTTGTATCATATTAAAAAAATATTTTATTATTTTTTTTCCATAGGATAGGATAATGGGATATGTAATCTCAAATGAAAAAACAATTGACTGAAATAAAAGATTATGAGATACTAAACATGATCTATGGTGTATAATCATATGAATATTGCCTATAATCGCACAGTTTCATTAATTTATATCATAAAAAGGAGTTATAACACAATCGTGAGACTAGAAACACCATGTTTTGAACCAATACAATTACTTACATCTTACATTGAAAAAATCATAATATATTCAATCATTTTTAATGTAAAACAATCCAATATTGTACACATTTTATTATATAAAAAATCAAATATATACATGATTTGTTTTTTCAAACAGTCTAAGAGAATCCAAAATATTGGGTTTAATAAATCCAATGAAATTCATGAATTATATTGTTTAAAAAACATTGAATTCTAATGGTTTATTGTCTCATGAAATGTAAAACATAACTGATGATTTAGTGTTGGATAAAGTAAAACTCCCATTATCATCCAAACATATGTATCCAATATGATAACAATCTGTCAACAAATCCGGAAGACCCATATGAAGAATGTGGATTTCATATCATTATCTAACAGAATTCCAAAAGGAAAACATTTACAATTCCATCAATAAACATGATAATACCATGGAATGTAAATGGGCATCTAATGAAACTAAATAAATGTAGAGGTTGATAACACTCAATGGAAAAAATAAAAGCGAAACTGAATCAATTTTGTTTAAATAATACAGTTATTAATTTCCATTATCAATCTATTTATTAATAAAAGTGAATTTAGTTAAATTATTGAAATGGAAAAGAATGTATTCTCAAAAGAAATTAATAGAAGAAAAATTATTCTTATTCACAGTGGATAGATAGGAAGAGAAAAAGAAGTTAAAAACACCTAATTTAATATAATAAAACCTTTTATAATACATACTAATAAAATAGTATGATGTAAAATTTGAATAAGATCATCAAACATGCATAAAATATGTTAAATTATATTAATGATATATAGGTAAATTTTTTTTTGATAATTGGGATTATTATATTGTTATCATGTGAAATACTAGAACATTAAAATATAAATAAACATTGTCTATTAAACAATGTGGAATGTAATTTTCTTTAGAATCAATGATAATTTTTTTGTGGGTGTTACTTAAGATAACATGGAGGAATTATGTGCTCCCATTGAAAAAATCAGAATATATTATTTATAAATTTCTGTCCAACTGACCAATACACAATACCATTAAAGATTCATATGAACCTTTTATGAAAATTTAATGCAGTATAAATTTAGAATATTTATTTAATGAATAAAGAATAATTACATTATCAAAATAATATAATTAATATTGGAATTTAAATGGGTGGTTTCCGAAAAAAATTGGTTGGGATAGATTCTTTAATTAGAAATACATCAGTAAAAATATTTGTGAATGGGAAATGTTATTTTTGGGGTAAATATAAAACCCATATGAATATACAACTTTAGTAATGATATTAAATTTCTATATGGGCTATCATTGAAAAATAGCCTTTTTTATTTAATATTGTTAACAAACCACTTTCAATTAGAATATTTTATTAATAAAAAACCATCTCAAATAGAGAGAAGAAAATTAGACATCAATACTAGTTATTATGTTATAATTTATAACATTTTATTTCTTTTACTTCGATACACATCACTAAAATTGAATTATGTTACTAATAAATTCATGAATCCACAATGTGGATATTGAGGTGAAACACCCTCACCTAATTTCACTTCATTTACTAGACTAAGTGAGTCTACTATATACTGAACATATATATCTCAAAAAAATTATTCTAAAATACTTTTTTAAAATAAAATACTTCTTAGAGATATCATTTATAAATATTTACTAAAAATATTGTACCCGATCATAGATTATTTCGATCATTAGTCGGTAAGATTTTTTGTATTGTTAATTTTATACATGAATCTTGATCATAGTGTTGATTATAACTAATTGGGTCTAAAATCATCATTCCAAAATATTCACGATAGAAAAATCATTGGCTAGCATTGATTCCTTTTGTCATGTTTCATATATTTAATTAAATGTATGTAGTTATTTAAAATTGAATTGCGAGGAACGCATTTCGGTGTGTTTGACCATAAAAGGGTATTATAATCATTAATATATGAAATATTAATGAAAAAATTAAAAATTCTTTAAAAAATAAAAAATAAATTATTATCACATGATATTACCTTTATATAAAATTTCTTAATCAATGATGATATAAACCATATAATATCACTTAGATAGGTGGTAAAACTAACCAAAAAAGAGTTTTTTGTAATGTTTTAATGAAGAATGACATGTTTTTATATAAATTATATAAAAATTAGAAAATGGTAAAATTTTATAATATATCTTTAATAATATTAAATTAATCCATAGAACAAGTCATGTAAGGAAATGCTAAAAAGGAAAATCACCATCAGTGGAGGCGGTAACCCAGACATTTTCATAATTAATAGATCAATTATTACTGAGTGTGATGGAATGAAGGAATATGAAATATTTTGATTCCTAGATTACAATAATTTCATAATAAACATATTTATTAATATGATTCATCATTTTTTCCTTTATGAATTAAATGTTCGAAAAACAAATCACATCACTTCATAGAGGTGATATTTTACACATAAACCTGATTGATTTTGTTTTTTAATGGATGAAAGAATCAAAAATAGATTTCTATAATAATAAAATTACATTTTAGTATAATAATAAATATATTTTCATTATAGCAGTTAGTTATGAAAATGTTTAGATGAAGAAGATAATAAAAAACACAGTTGTATAAGATAAAGTAACATTTAGAATGTGTGATTTCTCTTAGAAATCACTATCAATATTGAATATTTAGCTCAAATAATTGAGACTAGAGGCCTGATAAATATAGAATAGAATCTAAGTGTGAAACCGTGGAATAGTTTTAGAATTAAATTCAAAGGTACATGTGTAGAATGAAGTCTTGTAATTGATCCCCTTTAAATGTTTATTAAAAATTAATTTATTAAAAATACTTCTTAGTTTTAAATAATGTAATTACACTATAGATAATAATTCTATAATAAGACATCAATTTAACACCCAAAATATTTAATATTAATATTATGTTTCCTTGTATTTAAAATACACTACACTAATCTTAATTGAAAAATGAAATAATAATATATTAATATGATAGTTATAAAAAATCCATTTAATTTGTGGGTATGAATAGGGTAAAAGATACTTTTATATATATATATATATATCTTTATTTATTTATAATTCATAATGAATAAAATTGTATTGATAAATACGTTTTAAATAAGGAATAAATTTTTAGTGATGTCATATTATTATTCAAAATTTATTTTCATAAATTAATTTATTGCTTCTAATGAGAGAATATAATAATTATTTACTAAAAATTTTAAAAACCATTATTATATATATAGATTTTAATATAACCTTACTAAAACTATCTTTTATAAAAAATTTGGTATTTCACTAAACTAGTAGATTTTTAATTGAATTGTGTAAAATACTGACACCTAAAAATTTATGGTTTCATTTCATTACATAAATTAATTTATAAGTCCTGATATATTTTAATTTATTATTATTGTGTCATATGATCTATTTTATTTAGAATAATCTAAATTGAATCAACAATTTTCAATACTATTATATTTGTTAATATTTCTTCTTAAAATTTATTATTCTAATAAATTGGTTTTTTGTGCATTTGACGGATTAATATTAAAGTTTATTTCATTCTTATATAAAATATTAATCATGAAAATAGAGAAAATATATGAAATTAGGATGTTATAAATTGGTTAATATATCCTATTTATTATTAGGTATTATGCATATTAATAATGGTAAAATTTATCATATTGATTAAGGGTAAATCAAGGAATTGTAGAAAAATTAATGTGATAAAGAATTAGAAACAACGTTAAATTATTATTTGAATTTATTTTATGATAGGAAATTATACAATGGTATCACAAATAAAAATATATGTCAATATGGTTATTTTTCACATTGGTAGTGACATTTATATTATTTTAATTATAGAAAAATCCCAAATGCCCCTCGCATGCTTTAAATTTACATTATATGTTCACATTATTATTTTAATATATTTTGAATGAATTTATAATTATATTTTAAACGTAATTAATTTATTTTTTATGAAGGTATTTATTTTTTTATTTCTAACTTAGTGAATAAGTATCTTTAATTCTTAAACCACACTAATATAGTGGTTATTCACAAAGTAGGAAAAAATTAATAATTTTAAAATTAATATATGTAGTACAATTTTGGGGAATTATTGTCTAGAAAGAATTTTATTGACATAAATAAATAAATACTGATTTTTATGGGGTTTGATACTAATTACATTCTTTTCTGGTAGTTTTTTGACTCACTTTAATTAAATATTTTAAAAAATAACATCAACGATTTTTTTAAAATAATATTTTATTAAATTATATTAGAATTTATATAATAAGATTATAATGTTTATAGCATCACCGAGAAATGTCCAAATTAATTCTATGAGAGTATTTGAACACATCCTCGTATTATATATTAATAGTAAAAAATGTAAACATTCAAATATGAAAAATAATTTAAACCGATATTATAAGTTATAAAATTATAAGAATGTGCATCATCGACCTTATAATAGGACGCCACTTCAATATTTTTATTTCACCACATCAATCAAAAAACATTGTAAAATCTATTTCAATTTCTATTATAATACATGTATATAATTTCTAGAATTTTTTCTTCCTTATTACCACCTTTAGATTCTATGGGAGGATATTTAATGGAATCCTACCTAATTTGAGGTAGTAAAAATTACTAATTCTTTTGATTTTATTTTGTTTCTTATCTAAATCTATTGTAACCATTATAAAATAACTACTATGGTATCAATAATATACTAATATATAATTATTAATATTTTACAACCCTTTTTATTATAACACACTATGTTTTTATTAATTAATTATTTCTGAAAAATTATATTCCATTAATATATTCATTTTTGGAAACAGAAAGTTAAGTTATTATTTCACATGATATTTTGTAATATTGTGCTACAGACAGAAGTGAGTTTTAGAATAACCCAACTATATTATTAATATAGTTGTTTACATCTTACCACTATTATAGATACTTTAACCATAGAAATATGAATAGTAATATGAAAATATTTAATCTTAATTTTAAATTATTTATATAAGGTAATCAGATTAATAAAAAAGTACTGAAATTTCTCTATTTTATTTATATGTTTCGAAAATACTGTTCTGTAAATAAAATGTCCATTTTTTATTTTTGTACTGATTATTACAATAAATTTTTCATAATTGTTTAAATTTATCATTGATTAAAAAAATTATTTTTTAAATTATCAAATAAAAATTATCTTTTGGTAAATTTTTAATATTTTTATAAATTGTTTCATTTTGTGATGATAAGTGAAAAATAAAGAAATTTAATTGATTTTTTTTGTTTTTGTTGTTTATATAGTAAAATTACATTCTATATTATTATTAAATTAATATTTGTTCAATTATTCATCATACAATATAATTTAGGTACTTGGGATCAATTTCATTTTTAATTTTCATAAAAAAATTATTTCAATATTTTGATCATTTTCCTTTAAATTCTCATATTCTCATCATGATTGAGATATTTTTTTGAAAATTAAAATTTTACACTTATGGTATATATATTTATAAAATATTATTATATATTTAGAATCATAATTATATTTATTATCTAATATGTTGATCTTAATTTTTTTATCAAAATGAATATTACAAAGAGAAAAAAGTATTTATCACAGTTAATGTTAAAATTGGCTTACTAAGGGGTGTTAATCTAAATATATAATGTTTAAAAATGGCCCAAAACCATTACAACAAAAATTTTATATAAATATTTAGACATTAACCATTATATCGAATATAATATTATTTTTCTATAACTTTCTATCTTAAAAAATGGGTGAAATTCTTTATTTTAAAAAAATTTGAATTGTGTCGCTCACCTCAATCGTAAAAAGTCACACATCTCCTCTCTCCTAGACACCGTCAATTTTATTTTTTAAAATAAAATTCCAAAACCATTGTAAATTTTCTTATCTCATCCAAGACAAAGTAGTTTATTCAAAAAACAAACCTCAGAATGATTTTGGATGAATCATAAGGATGATACTCAAAGAATATGTAACATTCAATAGTGAACGTTTTGTTATTTTTTCTTCATCCACCTCCATAAACTATTATTATATCCTAATTATATAATAATAATAGTATATCCCATATAATTATTCAATTTTTTTAATATAATTTGGTCAAACCATCTCAACATCCTCCAAATGGGTTACATAATCATCATTCATGTGTACAATGAACCAACACCTCGCAAACAGATGACTTTTTGTTTTCTCCAACAGCAACAATCATTTTTGTAAATATGGTTAGATTTATTTTAAATATAGTAAATTTATTTTATTATTATTATTATTTAGATATTATATAACACATACCTTCTTACAGTCTATTTTTATTGAATACGATAATGTTTCTCATGTTATAGTAGAATATCACGTCCCAAAGAGATGTGATTCATTTATTAATTTTAGGGAATGTATTAGGGATTATTATAAAATAATTATGTGATATATTTTACATATAAGATAATCTATAATTATAATATTTATCATTTAAATTTATTTCGTAAAATCTGACTAGAAAATAGAAACATTATTCATTCGTATATATGGCTTACCATCACCAGGAATGGTGCAATTGATTTTATATATCTAAATATTATGGACATTACTAAATAAGTATATAAATAATATATATGATATTTATATGATGGTATAAAATTCATTATATTATGAATCCATATTCAATGTAATAGGAACAACCAAAATTAAAAATAAATGCATAGATAAAAACAAAGCGGTTATTCCACAAAAAATGACACTGACTTGGAATTATTAACAAATAGATAAGAAAACATCAAAATTATGTCTTATGTGGTATTATATAATGAATATACCTCCATAGTATAGTTATAGTAATCTTATATTTATTATATAGTAATTTTGACTAGGTATGATGAAATTCATGGCTAAAGGTAAATTATTATTATCTCAATTTAACTTTTATATTATGTAGGTTATGTTATTCACCTATATTCATTAATTAAGTTATTATAAAACACATTTTACATATAATATCATGAAAATTTTCACCGTCATGATAATTTAATTTTAAATTAATTTTATTCTTTCTTGAGGACAACAATTTAAGGATAATTACACGGTAAAAATTGTATGTTACATTTAAATCATTTATCAGGATTATTGATGTTTATGATTCTGATAATTAGTATTATAAATCTTTCATGAAACTATAAAATTTTCTTATTCTATAGTTATTCATGTCAGATGTAAGTGATATTTACATTTTTAACCAATTTTATACTTAATATAATTTTTGATTTTGCCAATAATATATGAATTCATTTCTCTCTTCAGTCAGGAAATTGTTTTTCTTAAAAAACCATGCATTCACAAAATGATTCAAAAAATATTTTATTATTATAAAATGATTTTAAAAAAGAATTTTTTCCAATTATTTATTTTTTACAATCATTTATTTAAAGTAATCATCATAAATATTTCCCAAAAATGCAATTTTAGGATTTACCCAAATCATGGAAGGGGTTTTTATTTTAATAGGAATGACATGAACAAAACATTCTTTCATTATTTCTATTATTTTCAGTCATAATTCTATTATATATTTTCTAGGATATATTCATAGAAAATGATTTAATTTTATTATATATTTTAAATTAAAACGTTTATTTTTCACGATATATTTTTAATGATCGATCAAAATAATATTCCATATTATGTAATATTCATTGAAGCTATATTTTCCTTACTAGGGATTTTTTCTTAGATTAACATCAACATTATTTATTATAATGGTTTATTTTTATGAACCCAGTATTTTTTCGACAATTTTTATCTTCTATAGCTTATACAAGGATATAAATCTTATGAAATATATTTCTTTTTTCATGTGATATTCCATGATTCAACTATTTATAACAATATTATTTTTCCACTTGTTATTCTATGATGAAATGATGAAATAATTATGAATCCAATATATACTAAAAAGGTTATGATGTTATTAAATTACTATTAAACACATTTCATTTTATATATTATGATATGAGGAATAATTAATGTTCTTATAGAACACATATGTATAATTGTAATTATTTGATAGATAGTGTTACTCCCCAAGATTTCATAGTACATTATCTATTCAAAGTTATTCAATGACATGAGCTACACGCAATAATGAGTTCGAGTGCACCACGACTTATCAAAGTAGTCATTAAAAAATATATTTTGAATTATATTAAATGAATTTTAAATTATACATACTATATATAATTTTATATTCTATATTATGTGTTTATTGGACATAATATAATAACATATTCAATTTTTCAGATAAAAGATGTATTTTTCAAAAAATAAAATTTTACTACCTTTTAATGGAGAAGGAATTTTAAAACCAATATTTGACACTTTTATATACTAAATTTCATGAAATTAAATTATTCTTTTGAAGAGGTATTGAAAAAATTAGTCTGGATAATGTATTGGTACTTTTCTGATAACTTTCATTTTTTGATGAATAATGAAGAATACTAACTTTTAATTAAAAACATCTTTTTTAATCAAAATAATTTAAAGTGTTAAATTATTGTTTTGAATGTTTTTTAAGTATAATTAGATTATTTTTTTTATAGTTTAATACAATTTATGTAATTATAATTAATTTCACATTTAAATTTGACCGAAACACATGTCAATCTTTTGATAGTTTTTACTTTTTACAAACCCGGTTTTTTGTTTTGACAATGACAATTAATTTTAATTTAATTAATAAAAATTATATGTTCTGAATTTGGTAAAATTGAATTAATTTTTTAATTCAGAATATAAAAATTATCTTAGTGTGAATTTTTGGAATTTTTCTAAAAACATTCAATGTTTGATGAATAGTAAAAAACACTACTTTATTGTTTAAAACCGACAAATTATTTAAATAATTATTTATTTTATTTAAATTTATTTTAAGTCAAAATAGATATATAAAAGCTATATTAGTTCAATTTAATAAATTGGAGTCATTTTACAATAAAATTAGATGTCTAAAATTTTATTGAACTTTTTAACGTCTTTTACCAACCCTCTAGGCACATTATAAAATTTGTATAAAACGCAATTTTAAATAATATGTGAAATTAATTTTAAAAATTTAAGAGACACGGTTGATATATGTATGTAAAATTTTGTTCAACATGATGAAAATAATTTGTGGTGAATGGTTTCATTTGACTTTTATTTACCACGATTAAATGTAAATAGGGTAATTAATGGTAAAAATGATATTATAATTATTTTAAAACATGTTCTAATTCTATTTAATAAGTCTATTTAGACCATAACCAGCCTTATGAATAAAATATTATCCTTTTTGAGAACTTGGATTGGATTAGGACATTTATTATTATTTTATTTAAAGAATATTTGAATGTGTTAAATTCAATGTTTGATAACTAATGTTTTTTTAATATAGTGTTATACATAAGATAAATTAGAATATACAAATTCATTTAAAATATAAATATATTTAATATATAATGGTATTTTATATATACTTTTTAAATATTAAATAATTAAATTTTTTATGATACAATGATGACGTACTAATTAATTTATTAATGAATGATTAAAGTAATTGAAATTATAAATATCCAAATAAATATAAATTGAGACTTTTTATGAAATCCAAGAATTTTATAGATGAATATGACATGTTAGGGTTGATGTAATGACTTTTTTTCGAAGTAATCATCTTGTAATGACTTTAACAAAAACCAAATAACGAATTGTGTAAAAATTGACATAAATTAGTTTTTTAAAAAAATATTATATTATTAAATGATATAATATTCATAAAAATATAAGGTTCGGCCAAAGGACTTATATAATTATATATATGTTATTAATGGAACACTTAAGGTTATCTTGTCTTTTTACAGTCAGCATATTAACCATTTATTATAATAATACAAGAAGACATGGTTAAAGTTAATCAATATAACTAAGAGTTAAATCTAAAAGATAGGGATAATATGGTGACATAAAGATTTATAAAAGCTATTGGATGAGAGCATTGTGACCCATCACAACCTTAGATTCAAAATAAGTCAATTCGGTGCCATTAGAAACTTAAAATTATTTTATAATATAATAATATTACAAAAGTTTCCTAAAGTGACCCTCAGCTCTCTTATAAAAAAGGTTCTTCCCCTTCTCTCAAAATCACACCTCCAAATCCTTTTCGATCAGACAAACCCCTACCCAAATAACCTCCCAAAATCCCTCACTTCATCCATGAGAACATTCCTTGAGCAGAAATCCAACCTATAAATTCCTTGAGTCTAAATCAAACTGAAACACCCAAAGACGAGATAATTATTTTATCACATCATTCGATGTTATTTTCTTCTTTCACTTTCTCTTACTTTGTTATTTCAATATCAAAATGATAACTAAAATACCTTATATATACTGTGATTTTATTATAAATATGGTTCAACCATACTCATTATTCTATCCATTCTATGAATGATACTGTCAACATGGGTGCGTATGTACGACTTACCTTCTACATGTTGTGGTGTAATTTGTTATTAAACACTTTGTTATTTGGATGGATATAATGATGAGTAATATGTATAGACAAAATTTATATAAAATGATAATTTCTTTTTACAATTAATATACCATCCAATTTGACACATTTTAATCAATAATGAAATGATATCTTCGCATCTCTATACGTACGACTTACCGTCTCCTAAACGCGAAGAGATTCATTTCCTGCATCACCATTTAATGAGGATTATAAAAATATATGTTATTAATAAGTATGTAATATATGAAATAATAATTCTACTGTATAAATATATATATATATATATATATACACACTTACATATATATTATTCACTTACTTCCGTTCAACATGATATTAAAACAGAAACAGTGTTTATGCATACGTATGGCCTACCATATCCATAAACAGTGTTTTCCATTTAATATATCTATATATTATACTTATTTATATTCTAAAAATATATTATATATAAATCATTTTTTATATTCTATATGTATTTAAATAATTATCTAAATGATACGATCAAGAATAACATGTTAAAACTTGTACGATACCGAGATATATTATTACCTGAAATGTTAATTTATCCTGGAAATCATTATTAAATGGGTAGTTTAAAGTCATAAATGAATCATTTATGGTATAATGAATATTAATATGGTTCTGGTATAATTTAATCAATTACTATGGTCATTATATATGAGTTTAAACATACCCTTGACCATGGGAAAGTGCAAGGTAAGTGTTTATTCCTCAATCTCATTATTATCCATGATTGTTTATGTGTACATATTTTCTGGGACATATTTATTATCCATGTCGATGTTTAATAAAATAAATTTCAAAATAATTCTTTTAAGTTACTATTTAACTAAAAAATTATTTTAAATGTTTTAAATATTTATTCTTCTAAGTCTTTCTCTTTAATGTCCATGTGTTCAAAATGGATTTAAGGATTTATTTATACATACATGATTGTTTTAAAATGATAATTCCATTCAAAAGTATCAAAGTGTAATGGGACACTTTGAATAAAAAATATCTTTTAAATGACTTTCATTATAAATGTGTGACTTTTAAATGAATTCACAAAAATTTATATTTATCTCAAAAAATTTTACAAATCATTTTCAACTATGTCAACATCATTTGTTGGATAATAGTCTTGATTAAGGTTTATTTATTATAATAAAATCCTTCATATATTATTGAATGAGTTATGATATGTTTGACTATGGATTGGATATTTTTATTCCTTTTATGGTTTATGGTTGATGTATTGGCATTTCATATTTTTAATAATAATGTTTATGTTATATTTCAAAATTTTCATATGACGAATACATTGGACTTAGTATGTGACAAGATGGAGCCTGCTATAGCTCCTCGATATATTGGTAGGTCTCATGAGACAAACTAGTGTCTTGTCATAAAGCCATAGAAAAAACCTTATTTGTAGTCTTGGCACGTGGCCTTGAATTTGTGATAATGATGTCCGATGTTAGTAATTCCCTCATTATTAAATTAATTATTACATGTGATTATTCGACTAGTAGAATATCCATGTGCATGTTTATATGGTAATGTTTGATTTATTTTCTCCATATTATGATCAATTTTATGTTTAAAAGACTATTTTTTAATACAAATATTGCCTTAAAATATTATAGCTTCTGCTAAAATATTAACCCTTACCGAGCATCTGATATCACCCCTTTATTATTTTTTCTTTTCCCTAGATTCCAAGAAGTGTATTATGTTTAATATGCCGGGTTAATATAGGGAAAAAATGTCATTCTCAATAGATTATTTATGTTGTGTTTTATGTTTGAATGTGTAATGCAATGTTTGTGTATGTAATCTATTTTCCAAGACTACTAAACTAATCAGACCTTCGAGACATGATTCCTTATAATCATTCAAATGTATTTAAACAATGCACTGGCCCTGGGCTTCTGGAGTCGGGGTGTTACAGTTTGTATCAGAGGATGTTTAACAACAACCATGGAAATATATTTTAAAATAATCTAATTAGAAATTATTTCCCTAAGATATATTTTTACAATTAGAATAGAAGAACATATTATAATTATGGTAATGTATAGATTTTCTGAATATTCAAAGAAATACATCCATGTTTGGATACGAGAAGGTATAGGTGGCTCTGGAATAGATATACCCAGTAGTGAAAAAACTATCAAGGAGTTTCAGTCTTGACCTCGGGTATCCTAGTACGCGACACCAGGCCTTGCTGCACTCTTGGTTACGACACTCCTGGGGGACATTCTTGAGATAATTTCCATTTTCATTAAAACCATTATTAATGACTTATGAGTAAATAATTCCTCACTGAAAACATTTTTTATGATTATAAAATATTTTCATAATATTTTCAATTTACATTAGCTATTTTACATGTTTGGAATTATGCATTCAGATTCATAAACTGACATGATGTGTTCCATTGTTTAGAAAGGACACCCAATAGAAGGAATGCGAACTCCAACAATACAAATGATCCAAAGAGTTAGAAGGATTATATATTTCATAGAATTATGCAGTCATTTTGAATAGAAATAGTCTCCCATGTCTTCTCATTATATGATGAAATAATATCATGGGTTAATAATTTAATTAAATAATTCTATGAGTCCTAGTGATTTTAAGGGATGCAAGATAAGAAAAATATGGTAGAGAGAAATATGGATAAATAGAAGAGGAGAATGAAGGAATTTCTCATATGTGATAATTGTGGAAAAATCACATTGCTAAATTCATGAAGGGAATGGGGGTATTTTATATGTTTGTAGATAAAGGACACCATTTACATGATTGTAGTGGTAAGAAAAAGGTTTAAAATGTATAATTATTCATCTGTAAAGATTTGGGAAACTGCATGAATCAATATACCAATCATCAGAGTATACCACAAATGATGTTGTTTGATAATAATCAAGTTATGATACTACTATAATGAAGAGGAATGACTAGTGTTCTTATGTTAATGTTATAGAAATATTTCATTTGAGTATTGTATCTACGATGTACTAGTTAAAATATATATGGAGTATATAAGGATTTTAATGCATTACTATTTCATTAACGATTTACGATTGTGTGGTACTAAAAAAAGAGAATCAATAGCAAGTTAAAATTTTCAGAAAATATATGGTTGAAGGAAAGATAAAACTTAATATGGTCATAATACTGAGGTATTGATTTTGTAATATGATATTATTGATTTGGATAATTATATTGGATATTATTGACTACCTTGGAACCAATTAATGGTTTGTTTATTCCATCATTGTTGGACATTACAACATTTTTTTATTTAAAGAGTATATCTAGTATTCAATGTTTTTCGGAAGGAATAAGGATGTACACACCCATTTAAATATTGTTTTATAGTAATTCATTTTATTTCCAAATTTTAATAGAATACACAATGAAGTTATTACCATGTATATTATGTGACATTCCTTATAAATGTTGGACTGTGAGTTTGGACAGAAGTATTGTGGATATGTCTAAAGGTTTGAATAGAGTAAGTTTACCCTTGGATACTATTATTAAGGCTAAAGCATTTTTAAGATTATTTTTTCAGTTTTTTTTATAAAAAGGACAACCTAGATGACAGGTGACAACCCGTCTCGCCCAGTAAGGCCTCGAGACATGAACCCAAAACCAAAGGGAAAAAAGGGTGGATCACCTACCACTAGCCTAGGTTATGTGCTAGTTTGTGTAATACAGTTTTTCTAAAATTGGATAACATATTAATTATAAATTAATTTTTATAGGAACCCAATAAAATTAAGAAAAATAGAATATTTCTAAGTTCTAATATTTTTTGGAGTAAAAGATGAGTTTTTGGTAGATATTAGATAACAGATCAAAGTATAATTGTCGTGTATTTTTTAAATTTTCTATGATGAAATTAATTTTTATTCATCAGAGAAATGATCTTAAAAAAATGTGATATCCTTATACCCTATGTTTTTTTGAACCGATGATATTTTAAATCATCATAAATTTATGTCTTTGAAGAAATCAATATTCCATTTATTGTTCACTTGAAAATGATTGATGACCTCAATCACTCCCTATAAATATTTAACATTTCACTCCAATTATGTGTCAATTATTTACACCAATGTTATTCTATTAGAAACACTAATTTAGTGGTAACTTTTTCATTTCGTTTTTCCCCTAATTAAGATTAAATTTTATTCAGCCAATTTCCGATGTGGGTTTTCAGAAAGGAATTTTTCTATTTTTAACCTTTTATTTTTGATGAAAAATTTCAAATTGTGAGGAAAAAAAATATTAAAGTAGAGGAGAATGTGACACCCCATGATTTAATAGTACATTATCTATTCAAATTAATTAAATAACTTGAACTACATGCAACACTGAGGTCGAGCGCACTACGGCATTCCGAACTAGTCATTTAGAATGATTTTAAGAATAATATTAACTGAATTTTGAGTTTTATATACTCCATATAATTTTATAATCTATATTTTTTGTTTCTTAGGCATAATGTAAGAACAAATTCATTTTTTCAGATAAAATAAGTATATATAAAAAAAATGTAATTTTAATGCCTTTTAATGGAAAACCATTTTTAAAAGCAATATTTTACACTATTATATTTTCAATTTAATGAAATTAAATTCCTATTTAGAAGAACAATATAAAAGTATAGTTTTGATAAATTTTTTGTAATTTTCTAATTACATTCATATATTAATGAATAATGAAAAATACTAAATTTTAACTGAAATCATGTTTTTTAATAAAAATATTTTATAGTGTAAAATAAAGCATTTTATTTATTTGGAATTATAATTAGAATATATTTTTATCATTTAATATAAGTTAAGTCATTATAAATAATTTCACATTTAAATTTGACACAAACACATATAAATATTTTGATAGTTTTTACTTTTTAAAAACATACTTTTTGGTTTTGAAAACTAGAATTAGTTTTAAATAATAAAGCATATATATTTTTAATTAGGCAAAATAAAATTAATTTTTTAATTAGGAAAAAAAATTCTTAAGGAGAATTTTGTGTATTTTTTTGAAGACATTCATTTTTGGAAGAATATTAAAAAACACTGTGTTATTGTTTAAAACTGACTTTTTATTTAAATAATTATTTATTTTATTTAAATTTATTTTATGTAAAAAATAGATATATAATAACTATATATGTTAAATTTAATTTATTGGAGTCACTTTATAATAAAATTAGATGTATAAAATTTTATTGAACCTTTTAACATCTTTTAACCAACTTCTAGGTGCATTTGCATATTTGTATAAAATGTAATTTAACCACTTTTGTGAATTGAATTTCAAAAATCCAAGAGGAATGGTTGAAATTAGTAAATAAAATGTGATAAAATAAGATATAAATAATTATTAGTGACTAGTAACTTTTGACATTAATTTACCATGATTAAAAAGTAAACAAAGCAATTAAAGGTAAACGAAATATTATGATTACCCTAAAAAATATCATAACTCTGTTGGAAAAATTTATTTTGAACAAAACCCAACATAAGAATAAAATATGATAATTTTGGTCCACCTGGATTAAATTAGGACATTTATTATTATTTTATTTAAAGAAGAGTTCAAAGTGTTAAATTCAATGTTTAATAATTAAACCATTTTAATGCATAAGATAAATTTGACTATAAAATTCATTAGAAACATAAAAATATTTCCTACATAATGGTATTTTAATTAAAAAATTAGATATTAAAAAGTTAAATTTATTTTTGACACAATAATGGAGTAATTACTTTATCAATGAATTATTAAAATAATTGATATTATAAACTTCAACAATTAATGTAAATTGAGTCATTTTATGACATCCACGAATATTAATGGTGAATATGACATGTAAGGGCTGATTTAATGTATTTTTTAAGTAATAAACTTATTATGAATTTCAGAAAAGCGAAATACTAAATAGTGTTAAAATTGACATAAATGAGTTTAAAAAAAAATACTATAATATTAAATGATATAATAATCCTAAAACTATAAGGTTCGGCCAAAGGACTTATAAAAAAATAGATATTTAATTAATAAAACACTTTAGGTTATCTTGTCTTTTTACTGAAAGTATATTAACCATTTATTATAATAATACAAGAAGACATGGTAAAAGATAAACAATCTATCTCAGAGTGAAATCTAGATTAAAAGATTAATATGGTAACCAAAAATTATCTAAAACCTATTTATTTAGAGGATTTAGGTGCATAACCACATTAGATTCGAAATAAATCAATTTGGTACCATTAGAAAAAGAAAATAAATTTATAATAAAATAATAATTCAAACTTTTCCTAAAATGAACATCACATATCTTATAAAATAATACATCCCCTTCTCTCTAAATCACACACCCAAAGCCTTTTTTCTCGGAAAAATCCTACCAAAATAACCTCCCAACTTCTCTCACTTAATCCTTGAGGACTTTCCCTGAGCATAAATCCAACCTATGGAGCCCTTTTGTTCAAATCGAAAAGAAACTCCCAAAAAAGAGGTAATTTCTTTATCACCACTTTCAATGTTCTTTTCATCATGAAATTTCCCTCACTTACATGACAAATTATAATAAATAAAAGACCTTATACATACTGTGATGTTATTATAAATAGGGTACAACCATACTCATTATTCTATCAATCCTATGAATGATAATGTCACCATGCATGCGTACGTACGACTTACCATTTCTATGTTGTGGTGTAATTTGTTATTAAACACTATTTTATTGGGATTGATACAATTATGAGTAATATTTATATAAATAAGGAAAATATATTTTAATTTCTCTATAAAATAAATATACAATCCAATTATACACCTATTATTCATTAAGGAAATGATATCATCCCTCGTGTGTACATACGACTTACTATCTCCACGACGCGATGAGATTCATTTCCAGGGTCACCATTCAACGATGATTATAAAAATATTTATTATTAATAAGTATTTAATATATGACATAATAATTATACTAGAGATACATATGTATGTATGTACTTACATATATCTTGTTCACTTACATCCGTTTAATACGATATGAAAACTGAAACAACGTTTATGTATACGTACGGCCTACCGTCTACATAAAAGATGTTTTCTATTTAATATATCTATCAATTATTTTTATTTATATTCTAAAAATATATTATATATAAATCATGTTTTATATACTGGATGTATTTAAATAATTCTCTAAATGTTATGATTAAGAATAATAAGTTAAAATATTGATGATAAAGAAATTTATTATTACATAAAATGTTAAATTAACATGGTAATCATTATTAAATTGGTTTTATGAAGTCATAAATGAATCATGTATGATATAATAAATGTGAATACAGTTCTGGTATAATTTAATAACATACTATGGTCATTATATAGGAGGTTAAATGTACCCTTGACCATAGGAAAGTGCAAGGAAATGATTAATTCCTCAATATCATCAGTATCTGAGATTGTTTATGTGTAAGTATTTTTTTGGAAATATTTATTATCCATGCCCATGTTTCATAATAGAAATTTTGAAATTAATCTATTACGGTACTCTTTATATAAAACATCATTATAAATTTTTTAACTATTTATTTATTTAAATATTTCTCATTAATTTCAGGGTTTTCAAAATGGTTTTATGGATATATTTATATGGACATGATTGTTTTAAAATGTTAATTACATTCAAAAGGTTAGAAGTTTTATCTGATACTTTGATTTAAAAATTTCTTTTAAATGACTTCATTTTTGAATGTGTGACTTTTAAATGTATTTACAAAATGATATATTTCTCTCAAAATGTTTTATTGATCATTTTCAACTATGTCCACATCCATTAATGGACAATATTGTTGATTAAGGTTTATTTACTATAATATAATTGTACATATTATATTTAATGCATTATGAAATGTTTGACTATAGATGTCTATTTTATACCATTTATTGTTTATGGTTGATGTATTGGAATTTCATATGATAGTTTTAATAAGAATGTTTATGTCATGTTTCAACATTTTTATATGAGGAATGCAGTGGGAATTTTTGGTGATGGGTGGTGCTCGATATAGCTCCTTGATGCATTGCTATATCTCATGAGACCAACTAGTGACTTGGCATAAGGCCTTGAATTTTTTTTGTATTCTTGGCATGAGGCCTTGACTATGTGGTAATTGTGTTCATCATTTGACATTCATTCATTATGAAATAAATTATTAAATTTAATTATTTTACTAGTAGAGTATCTATGTTCATGTTTATATGCTAATGATTTATTTATTTTCTCCATGTTATGTTAAATTGTATGATTAAATGTCTTTTTTTATTACAAATATCACCATACTTATTTATCGATTCTGCTAAATTATTTACCCTTACTGAGCATCTGAGATCACCCAGTTCTTTTGTTTTTGTCCAAGGATTCAAAGAAATGTATTATGTTTGATATGTTGGGTTAATCTAGGGGAATAATTGAATTCTGAACAGATTATTTATATTGTGTTTTATATTTGAATTTGTAATGTAACTTTCATGTGTGTAATTTATTTCCCAAGACTAATAAACTTATCAGTTTTTCGAGACATGATTCCTTGTAATCATTCCAATGTATTAAAATAATGCACCAGCTTCAGGATTCATGGGTTGGGGCATTACAAATAGGGACAATATATCTCTTTAATAAATTGGGTTTTTATAATTTATTTAAGATAATAGACATTACGTGGGTGTCTTACCCATTACCAAAAATGAGGTTAAAATGATCGATATCCAAAGACTAAAAGGAGGGTGCATTGGTGGTTAGATAAATCCTAGTAATGTTTGTACAATAGTGGTTAGAAAAATGTTAAGCATGATGGACATGTGGTTATCCCAATCCTAATGAATATACATTGGTAGTTATGATAATACCTACAAGTTATGAATTTTTTTGGGGGTATTCTTGACACAATATTTACGATTATTTTTTGTATTCCAATATATAATATATTATTCAAATTTTATTATTTAATGAATCAAGTTGTTTGATTTCCTATTAATTTATGTCTTTTAAAATACCATTATTTTCTCTATAACCCTGGACTCTAATTTCTAATATATAGGGTATGTTTTTCACATGTTATACTAATGTTATAATAACCTTGTGTCCATTCTACGATTATGTATCACATATGTTTATCCTTGCTGATAATATGAGATCTCACTTAGTTATGTTTCCTTCCCCCATGTCATAAAGAAATGTATTATGTATGATATTTCATATAATGGATCTATATATGAAGATCCTAGTGGGAGATAATGTTTCCTAACTATATACCATTTGTTTTTGTTTTCGTGCTTCCAATGTCACTAAAATATTATTTTCACTGGATGTTGGTTTTTTTAAATTAATAAATATTTATAAAAAATGATATTAAATCTATGTAAGATAGGCCTAGGTCATTATAGTTGGTACGTGAGTATAGGTTTAATAATTATTTGGAAACATATATGAATAAAACATAGTTATATCCATAAGTACATGTTTATGGATATTTCTAATTATTAGTCAAATAATAGTTAACTATATTATTTTTTAAGTATATAGTGACTTGTTTCCATGAAATTACATCCCTACCGAAACAGTAAAATTTGGTGTTGCACTAGAACAGAGCTACCATGGGTTAATATCTCCAAAAAGGGGCATTGAGATAAATTTAATCACACCTGGTGCATGATAGTGGGACATATTGTACACCTAGTAGTGTAAGACCCCAAGATTTCATAGTACATTATTTCATTAAAATAGTTCAGTAGCATGCTCTACACACCACATTAAGTTCGAGTGCACCATAACATACCGAACTAGCCATTCAAAAAGCGGTTATGAATAATATTAACTGCATATTGAATCTTAAATAATCTATATAATTTAAACATCCATTTTATGTATTTTCTAGACATAATATAAGAACCAATTCATTTTTTAGAAAAAAGAAGTATTTTTTTAAAAATGCAATTTTACTGCCTTTTAATGGAAAATCCTTTTTTAAAACCAATATTTGACATGTTTATCTAGTCAATTTAGTGAAAATAAATTATTCTTTATAAGAGTTACATAAAAAATCATTTTGGATATGTTTTGGGTACTTTTTTGACAACTTTAATATTTTGATGAATAGTGAAAAATACTATGTCTTAATTGAAAAAAATATTTTTAATTGAAATAATTTTTAATATAAAATTATGCATTTGAATTGTTTCTACGTATAACTAAATTATATTTTTATCATTTAATACAATATAGGTCATTCTTGGAAATTTCACAATTAAATTTGACATAAACCCATATCAATATTTTGATAGTTTGAACTCTCTAAAAACCCACATTTGGATTTGACAATAGAAAATTAATTTAAAATTAATTAATGAAAATTATATGTTTGTAATTTGGTAAAATAGATTTCATTTTGGAATTTGTAATTTCAAAATTATCATAGGATTAATTTTTTGTATTTTTATGAAAACATTCAATTTTTAATGAATAGTGAGAAACACTCTATTATTGTTTAAAACCTACTTTTTTATTTAAATAAATATTTATTTTATTTAAATTTATTTTAAGACAATATATATATATATATTACATATATATGTGTAATGTAATTCATTGGTTTCATTTTATAAAAAAAATTATATGCATAAAATTTTATTGAACATTTTACCATCTTTTACCCACCTTCTGGGTGCATTTGAAAATTTTAATAAAACATAATTTTACCACTTCTGTGAGTTTAATTTCAAAAATCCAAGAGACCTGATAGAAATAAGTAAGTAATATTTGTTTTAATAAGATTGATTTTTTTAAGAAGTAACCTTTGACTTTTATTTACCACGGTTAAAAGAGAAAAGGGTAATTAAAGGTAAAAAAATTTTATAATTAAACTAACACATGTCCTAATTCTATTTTATAAATGTATTTCAACCAAAAACAACCTTAGGAATAAAATATGAACCTTTAGGTCCACTTTCATTATATTAGGACATTTATTATTATTTTATTTAAAGAAAAGTTAAAAGTGAAAAATTAAATGTTTAATAAGTAAACTATTTTTAATATTGGGTTACACATAAGATAAATATGACTCATAATATTAATCATAAAGAAAAAAAATTTCCGACATAATGGTATTTTATTTATATTTTTTAGATTTAAATAATTAAATTTATTTATGACACAATAATGATGCAACAATTACCTTATTAAGGAATGAATCAGATAAATCGTATTATAGATATTAAAATAAATATAATTTCTATGTTTATATGACATACATAAATTTTCTAGGTTAATATGACATGTTAGGGTTGATTCAATGTATCTTTTTTTGAAGTAATAAAGTTGTGACGACTCTCACAAAAATCAAATACAAAATAGTGTCAAAATTGACTTAAATGTGTTCTTAAAAATAATATTATATTATTAAATTATATAATATTCCTAAAACTATAAGGTTCTTCCAAATTTCTTAAATAATATTTTATACATCATTAATGAACAAATTTAGGTTCTCTTGGACTTTTATATTATATTTATTAACCATATAGTGTAAGAATACAAGAAGACACAGTAAAAGTTAAGCAATTTAACTAAGAGTTAAATCTAAAAGACATGCTTAATATAGTGACCTAAAATTGAATAAAATTTATTAGTTTAGTGTCTTTCGACCCATATCATACTTATTCTATAAATAAATCATTTTTATCCATTAGAAAATGAAAATTATTTTATTATAAAAATAATTTTTCAAACTTTTCCTAAAGTGACCCTTACCCCTCTTATAAAAGTATACATCCACTTCTATTAAAATCACAACTCCAGAGCCATTTGGCTCAGCCAAACCATTCCATAATTTCTTCCCATCTTCAATAAATTCAACATAGAGGCTATACCTTGATCTTAAAGGATAACTATGGAGAATTTTATTCAAATCAAATGAAAACACCCAAATAAGATGTAAGTATTTTGTCACCTCATTCAAAGTTCTTTTTTTCACTTTTTATTTCTTTTTTAATTCCATAAAAAATAATAACTCTAGTAACTTCTACATAATGAGATTCTATTATATTTATTGTACAACAGTATTCATTATTCTATCCATCCTATGAATGATAATTTCACCATGTGTGCGTATGTACGGCTTACTGTCTCCACGCCATGGAGTAATTTATTATTCAAAACTATATTATTTGGATGGATATAATGATGAGTAATATGGGTATGAATAATTAAAATAACATCCTAATATCACTTTAAAATTAATATACCGTCCTATTCAAAACAATTTAATCATTAAGGAAATGATATCTCTGCCTGTGTCTACGTATGGCTTACCGTCTCTATGACGTGATTAGATTCATTTCCATTTTCACAATTCAATGATGATTATAAAAATATATATTCAATAAGTATGTAATATATGACATACTAATTATACTGAAAACAAAAACACACACACACATATATATATATATTTAAATATATCGTATTTACTTTTTTCTGTTCAATATGATTTGAAAACAGATACCACGTTTACGCGTACGTACGACCTACCGTATCCATAAATGGTGTCCTCCATTTCAAATATTTTTCTATTATAGATATTTATATTCTAAATATATATGATATATAATTCATGTTTTATATTCTGGAATTATTTAAATCTTGATCATTGTGATACGATCAAAAATAAAAAGTTAAAACACGACGATAAAGAAAGAGATTATTACCAAAAATGTTAATTTAACGTGGAAATTATTATTAAATGGGTCGTATAAAGTCATAAATGAATCATGTATGATATCATAAATATTAATATGGTTCTTTTATAATTTAATAACATACTATGGTCATCATAAGAAAAGAAAAATGTGCCTACGACTAAAGGAAAGTATAAGTTAACAACTATTTCCTCAATCTCATTATTATCCGATATTATTTATAAGTAATTATTTACTGGGACATATTTTAATTGATACCCATATTTCAAAAAACAATTATCAAAAAGAAATATTTTATGGTTTTATGGGAGGTTATATTTAACTATATCATCATATTAATTTTTAAGTGGTTTATCTTTCCAAATCCTTTTAATTAATGTCCATATTTTCAAAATGATTTTAACGATTTATTTATATGGACATGAATTTTTTGAAATGACAATTTTTTTGAAAAGTTTCAATGTGCTATGGGACACTTTGATTCAAAAATATCTTTTAAATTACTTCCTTTATAAATGTGGGACTTTTAAATGATTTCACAAAAAGTGGTATTTCTCACCAAAAGTTTTACTGATCATTTTCTACTATATCAACATTCTTTACATGATATTATTTTAGATTGAGGTTGATTTATAATAATAAAACCTTCCTTATTGTATTGAATGAGGGATTATATGATTGACTTTGGATGATCTATTTTTATACCATTTCGGGTTTATGGTTAATGTATTGAAATTTCGTATGCTAGTTTTAATATGAATGTTTATGTTATATTTCAACTTTTAATATGAGGAATGCAGTGGATGTAGTAAGTGACAGGTGGAGCCTACTATAGATCCTCGATGCATCGGTAGGTCTCATGAGGCAAACTAGTGTCTTGGAATAATCTCATGAAAAAATGTTATTTGTAGTCTTGGCATAAGGCCTTGACTATGTGGTAATGATGTCCGACGTTAGACATTCACAAATTATGAAATTTGTTATTACATGTGATTATTCAACTAGTGTAATATCCTTGTGCATGTTTATATGGGGATGTTTTATTTTTTTCCATATTATGTTAACTATTATGTTTAAAAAGTCTATTGTTTTTATTACACATCATTCCTTAATTTTTTATAGCTTCTACTAAATTATATACCCTTACTGAGCATCTGAGCTCACCCCTTTCTTATGTTTCATTTTCCCAGGATTCCAAGAAGTTTATTATGATTGATATAGAGGGTTAAGATAAAGGTAATAATGGCATTATCAAAGAAAAATCTATACTGTATTTTATGTTTGAAATCGTAATGTAATGTTAATGTATGAAATCTATTTTCTAAAACAGGTAAACTGATCGGCCATTTGAGAAACGATTCCTCATAATCATGCCAATGTATTAAACTAATTCACTAGCTCTATGTAACTCTGGTCGGGGTGTTACAGTAGGTATTAGATAAATTTTAGAAATAACCATGGAAACTATATTTAGAAAATCTCTGATTAGAGAACATTACCCTAATATTGACTTTGAGTATTAGAATAGAAGAACATACAACGAATTTTGTTATTATAGTGATTTTGTGAATTTTACAATCAATACTTCTATATAAATATACGAGTAGGTAGAGGAGGCTTTGGAACAGATGTACCTAGCACTAAAAACTCTTAAAAGGAGTTTTGGGTTGGACACAGGTTATCCTAGAATACAACAACGAGCCTTGCTTCACTCTTCCTTTCGACATTCATAGGGGATATGATTAGGATAATTCAAATTTTTTTAAAAGACATTATGAAAAATTTAGGAGTAAATACTTCCTAAACGAAAACATTTTTTTATTATAGGTTATATGCATAATATTTTCAATTTAAGTTAGGTATTTTACATGTTTTGAATTATGCATTATGATTCATAAAACAGACCAAGTGTATGCCATTGTTTTGAAATGGAACCTAGTAGATTGAATGAGAACTCCAATAGTACTCTTGATCCAAAGAGTAAGAAGGGTCATATATTAAATGGTATTAATAAAAAAATTAGAGATGAAATAGTCTCCCATTTTTTATCATCATCTAATGAAATAGTATCAGGTGTTAATAAGATAGTAAATAATTCTCTGAGTCCTATGCCTTTGAAGGGAATCCATAGAATAAATTAATGGTAGAGAGAAAGATGGATAAAAAGAATAAGGGAATGAATAATTTTCACATATGTGATAATTTTGGAATGAATCACCATAGTAAATGCTTGATGTTAATGGGGGTTTGTTATAAGTTTGGAAAAAAGGTCACCAATTACATGATTGAAAGGTAAGAAAAAGGTTTCAAATGTACTATGCTTCTTCTACAAGGAGTTGAGACACTATTCTAATCAATTTCCCAATCATCAAAGTAAACCGCAAATGATTTGTTAGATAATAATCATGTATTGGTATTAACATATATGATGTGTAATGACTAGTTTTCTTATGTTGATATTAATGAATTATTTCATTTAGGTTTTTATCAATGATGTACTGTTTATAATAATTATGGAGTATATAAGTATTGTCTTGCAGTAATATTTCATTAAATATTTGAGATTGTGTGGTACCATGAAACGAGACTCAATAGAACATTATTTTTTTGGAAAATACATGGTCAAAAGAAATATAAACATTAATATGGTCTTGATACTGTGGTATTGTTTTTGGAATAAGAGATGATTGATTGGGATAAATTAAATTGGATATTATTAACTACATTTGAACTAATTAATGGGTGTTTTATTCCATCATTTTTGGTGAATACAACATTTTTGGATTTTAGTAGAATATCCAGTATTCTATGATTTACATAATTAATATGGAAGTACATACCTTTTCAAATATGGTTTTCTAGCAATTCATTTTTACCACATTTTAGTAGAATACATGATGGAGGTATTCACATGTATATTATGTGACCTTCCTTATAAATTTTGGACTCTGTGTTAAAACAAAAGTATTGTGGACAAGTCTAAATGTTGTAATTGATTAAGTTTGATATTGGATAATATTGTTAAGGTTAAATCATTTCTTGAGATTATTTTTGGATTTTTATAAAAAGGAGAACCCAATGGTTGCACGACATCCCATCGCGTCCGGCATGGCCGCGAGACATGAACCTACAACCAAAGGGCGACAAGGGTAATCACCTACCACTGGCTAATGTGATGTCCAAGTATGTATAATGTATTTTTTTTTAATATTCTGAAAAATAAATTATAAATTCTATATTGGAACCCTATAAGATTAGGATAAATGGAATATTTTTGAATTATATTATATTTTAATGTGAAAGATGAGTTTCTAGTAGTAATTAGATGAAGGATGATACTCTACATGTCATGTACATTATTTCACCTTATTCTATGAATAAATTAATTCGTAAAAATTAGGGAATGGATCTTAAAACCAATTTGTTTATTCTAATAACTTATGTTTTGTTGAACCAATGATATTTTAAATCATCATAGATTGATGGCTCTGGGGCCCTCAATTTTATACTTTTTTGTTATTAGTGAGCTCAAAAAATAAAAATAAATATTTACTTTATTCCTCCATTTTTGTGTCTCTAATTTCTACCAATGTTCTCCTAATCAAGATAATAATTTATTGGTGACTTTTTCATTTTTCTTTCTCTCTTATTAAGACTAAATTTCATTAACCCAATTTCTGATGTGGGTTTTCCACAAAGCCATTTTTCTATTTTGAACTTTTTATTATAAAAGAAAAATTTAAAATTGTGAGGACACAATTTATTGTATGAGGGTAGAATGAAACACCCCAATATTTCATATTAAGTTATCTCATTAATGAAATTTAATAGCTTGCGCTACACACCACACTGAGTTTGAGCGCACAACAACATACCAAACTGTCTGCTCAAAAAGAATTTATGAATTGTATTAAAAGAATTTTGAATCCTATATACTCTATATAATTTTAATATCTATATTATGTGTTTCTTAGACACTATATAAGAACAAATTCATTTTTTCAGTTAAAGGAAGTATTTTTTTAAAAAAAATTCAATTTTACGTCCTTTTAATGGAGATACCTTTTTAAAACCTATATTTGACGCTTTTATATATTCAATATAATTAAATTATATTCTTCTATAGAATTGGGCCATTAAAATTTAGTTGGGATTAATTTTTTTTACTTTTTTGATCACATTTATATTTTGATGAATAGTCAAAAATACTATGTTTTAATTGAAAAAAACATTTTTAATTGAAATAATTTATGTTGTTAAATTGTGAATTTGATTTTTTTTGAATTATAATTAGATTATATTTTTTTAATTTAATAAAATTTATGTCATTATAAGTAATTTCACATTTAAATTTTACAAAAAAAATGTCAATCTTTTGATAATTTTTACTTTTTAAAAACCCTCTTTTTGGTTTTGACATTGGGAATTAATTTTATATTAATTAATGATACATATCTATTTTGAATTTGGTAAAATAGAATTCATTTTCTAATTTGTAATATAAAAATTATCTTCAGGTGAATTCTTGATATTTTTTTCTAAAAACATTCAATTTTAAATGAAAAATGAAAAACACTGTGTTATTGTTTATAACTGAATTTTTATTTAAATAATTATTTATTTTATTTAAATTTATTTAAATTTAAAGTTTATATGTAATACCTATAGAAGTTATATTTAATTCATTGGATTCATTTTATAATAAAATTACATGTATAAATTTTTATTTAACTTTTTGAAGTCTTTAATACATCTTCTAGGAGGATTTGAAAATTTGCATAAAACATAATTTTACTGCATCTGTGAGTTTAATTTCAAAAATATGAGAGACACAGTTGATAACATTAAGTAAAATATGGTTCAATTAGATGATAATATTATTCTGTGAATAGAATCTTTTGAATTATTTACAAACATTAAAAGTAAATAGTTTAATTAAATGTAAAAATTATATTATAATGACGCTATAATCTTTCCCAATTCTATTGGATATGTTTATTTTGACCAAAACAACCTTATCAACAAAATACGATCCTTTCGGTCCACATGGATTAGATTTGGAAATTTATTATTATTTTATTTAATGAACAATTAAAAGTGTTAAATTCCATGGTTAATAACTAAACCATTTTTAATATAGGGTTACACAAAAGATAAATTCGAATATAAACATTTATTATAAAGATAAAAATATTTCATAGATAATGGTATTTTATAAATAATTTTTAGACGTTAAATAATAATATTTATTTATGACACAATGATGATGTAGAAATAACCTTATTAATGAAAGAATCAGATAAATGGTATTATCGATATTAAAAATATAATTTCAACGTTTTTATGACATCCAAGAATTTTATAGGTTAATATGACATGTTAGGTTTGATTAAATGTATATTGTTCAAATTAATCTAGTTGTGATGACTTTCAAAAAAACCAAATACTAAATAGTGTCAATATTGACATAAATGAGTTTTTAAAACCAATATTATATTATTAAATTTTATAACATTCCAAAAAATCTATGGTTCAGCTGAAGGGCTTACATAATAATATATATGTCATTAATGAACAAATTGAGATTATCTTGGTTGTTTATAGTTATTTTATTAACCATATAGTGTAGGAATACCAGAAGACACAATAAATGTCAAACTATTTAACTAGGAGTTAAATATAAAAGATAATGTTTATATGGTGACCTAAACCTGTCTAAAACCTATTTTTTGAGTTTTTTTCCGACCCATCCACACCATATCCTAGAATTTAATTATTTTTGGGCCATTATGAAGCGAATATGATTTTATTATAACATAATATTTCAATCTTTTCCTAATGTGACCCTCACCACTCTTATAAAAGGCTACTTCCCCTTCTCTCAAAATCACAACTCCGTATCCATTTGGCTCATCCAAAACCTACCCAAATATCCTCCCAACATCCCTAACATAATCCTAGAAGCCTTATATTGATCATAATGGAATCTTAGGGATCTTTGTTTTTCAAATCAAATGTAAACACCCAAAGAAGAGGTAATTATTTTATCACCTCTTTCAATGTTCTTTTCTTCTTACACTCTCTCTTTATTGGTTATTTCCATATAAAAATAATAACTCTAGTCCCTTATACATACTGTTACGTCATTATATTTATGTTACAACCAAATTAATTATTCTATCAATCCTATTAATGATAATTCCACCATGCGGGTGTACATACAACTTATTGTCTCCATGTCGCGGGGTAAATTGTTATTAAACACTATGTTATTTGGATGGATATAATGATGAGTAATATGTATATAAATAATGAAACTAACATGATTTTGTCTCTGTAAAATTAATATACCATCAAATTCCATAACTTTTAATCATTAATGAAATGATATCGTCGATCATGTGTACGTACGACTTACCGTCTCCATGACACGATGAGATTCATTTCCACATTCACCATTCAAAAATGATAATAAAAATATATATTTAAAATGAATGTAATGTATGACATAATAATGATACTGAAAACATATATATATATATATATATATGTATTTAAATATATCTTATTCACTTAGTTCTGTTCAATACGACATGAAAATTGAAACAACGTTTATGCGTACGAACGACATAACATCTCCATAAATGGTGTTTTCTATTTCTTATATTTGTCTATTATACATATTTATATTCTAAATATATATGATTTAAAAATCATGTTTTATATTCTGGATTTATTTAAATAATTATCTAAGTGATACGATAAAAAATAATAAGTTAAAACACATACGATAAAGAAATAAATTGTTAGCTGAAATGTTAATTTAACCTAGAAGTCATTAATAAATGGGTAGTATAAAGTAATAAATGAATCATGTATGATATCATAAATATTAATATGGTTCTGTTATAATTTAATAACATACTATGGACATCATACATGAATTTAAACGTACCCATGACTAAAGGAAAGTAAAAGGTAAGGGTAATTTCCTCAATCTCATTATTATCTGAGATTGTTTATGAGTAAGTATTCACTATGACATTTTTATCATCAATACCCATATTTCAAAAATAATTTTTTCAAAAGGAATATTTTATGGTTTTATGGTTAGGTCTATTTATGTATGTCATCATTTTAAATATTTTCAAGATTTATCTTTCTAAATCCTTTTAATAAATGTCTATGTTATCAAAATGATTTTAAGGATTTATTTATAGAGAAATTAATGATTTGAAATGATAATTCTTTTAAAATGTTTCAAAGTGGTATGGAAAACATTGATTAAAAAATCTCGTTTAAATTACTTCCATTAAAAATTTGTGACTTTTAAATTATTTCACAAAAAGGTATATTTCTCTCAAAACGTTTTATTAATCATTACCAACTATGTCAGCATCCTTTACGGGATATTATTAATGATTGTGGTTGATATATTATAATACAATATTCTATATTTTATTGAATTATTTATGATATGTTAGACTATGGAAGTTATATTTTTATACGATTCAGGGTTTATCTTTAATGTATTGACATTTATTATTCAAGTTTTAATATGAATGTTTATGTTATGTTTAAACTTTTTCATATGAGGAATGTAGTGGACTTAGTAAGTGATAGGTGGATCCCTCTATATCTCTTTTATGAATTGGTAGGTATCATGATACAAACTAGTGTATTTTCATAAGGAATTGACCAATATTTTATTTGTATTCTTGGCATAATGCCTAGACTCTGTGGTAATGATGTCTGATGTTAGGAATTCCCTCATTATGAAATTAGATATTACATGTGATTATTCGACTTGAAGAATATTTAGGTGAATGTTTATATTATGGTGTTTGATTTATTTTTCCATATTATGTAAATGATTATGTTTAAAAAGGATGTTGTTTTCATTAAACATATTTCCTCAAAATTTTATAGCTTCTGCTAAATTATTTATCCTTAATGAGCATCTGAGCTCATCCCTTTCTTATGTTTTATTTTCCCAGGATTCCAAGAAGTGTATTATGATTGATATTCACCGTTAAGCTAATGATAATAATGTCTTTATCAAAGAACAATCTATGCTGTATTTTTTGTTTGAAATTGTAATGTAAATTTAATGTATGAAATATATTTCCCAAGACTGCTAAACTGATCGGTCCTTTGGGACATTATTCCTATTATTCATGCCAATGTATTAAAATAATGAACTGGCTCTGGGTAACTAGGGTCGAGGCGTTACAAGTATAAAACTACAAGGGGAAACGGTTTTTGAAATTAAAACACCCATCATCATCTATCATGAAGGATTTAATAAGATAATGACTACAAATGGGCTTTGATAAACTTAATAGTTAATAGTTTCAAATGACGGTGTCATGATTTTGACATCCTATATCTTATTTTTGTAGATTATGTGGTTCTCCAACAAGATTATTCTTTCATAAAGTATGATGTTGGATTTTAGTCAATTAATGGTACCCAAATCAACCTTTATAACATGGATTTAAATAGAATATGAAATAATTGTCCTCCTAAGAATAAAAAATTTATGGGATCTAGAAAAAAAATCACATTATAATTATTATACTACTTTCTCATGTAATTAATTAGGATGAACATAAACATGATAAAATTATGTAATAACATTATGTTGAGTCCCTCATGAGGAAACATCCACTTTCATTAAGTGGGTCTTTAGATCCACTAATTTTTGAATAATGGATATGTACCAATGAAATAGTATTTTCTATTTTCTGATATTTTAAATATAAAAATAAATATAGGATTTTTACTATTTGGATGGGGATAGAGATATGTGGTGGAATCTTATTTAAAATGTGAGGCAATAGGATGAAATTTGATTATTGTGTTGGACTATGTTCAATAACATATTTTTGAAAAAATAAATTCTTTTTATTTTTAGAACATTTTTGGAGAAATAATTCCTTGAGATAAAAAATGATAATTAATATATATTCACCAATAATGAAAATAATTAAATAAATTTTAGGTATGATTACGGTATTATGATCCCACCTGAATTTAATTTTATGTGATTCATCAGTGGATTAAAAACAAGTATCATATTGTTGTTATCCTTAAAATAATTTCAAAACTCTGAAGGGGATTTTTTGGAGTGTAATAAATGTAAAAATTGAGGTTGTAATTACATATCTATATCATGGTTTTTATTCATATATAAAATGTAATTCAATGGAAAATATTTTATCCAGATAGAGAAAAATATAAGCATTCCATTATCTTATAAGTGTGTGAAGGATCGTGGAAGTTATTATCATAATGCAAATTTTAAATGTTTAGAGTGGGGAAATATTTTCAATACGGTATTTATTTTTTATGTGCTATGAATAATCAATAAAATGATCTAAAAATAGAGAATGATGTGAATAATTCCCTACAAACACTCCACTATTTTAAATGTAAGGTGATTAGGAATTATTCTTACAGATTCCAAAATAATATGTTTCATTATATTGATCAACTCTAGTATCCTTTAATGATGAGGAAAAATATTAAATATATTGTGATCAATATTTTATACACGTAGTTTGGTAACAACCTGTGGAATGGTATAGTTTCCATTACCTCTAAAATATTTTATGTATTTTTTGGAACATGATCTAAACATTCTTTCTTATGATAGTACTTTTCAAATGGAATAATGATTCCACCTGAAGGATAGTATATAGAATTAATAGTGAACCACCCTTATGGAATTATTAAAATATCATAATTATATTATTCTCATTTCATTTAATTTATCATGAATATACAACCTATAAATCTTTTTTATTTCCCTTCTTCATATATTTAATGTTATCTTATTCATATGTTAGATTTCCCCACTTAAATAAAACATCAATTGTAATGGAAGGGAACATACATTTGATATTTCAAACAAACCTATGTTCTTATATCAATTTGATTATATATATGATCATATAATGGAGATTACATTTATTTTATCCGTATTAATTCCTATTTAGAAGGGATTATTATCTCAATTATTCATGGAGAAACTCAACATTAGTTTTATGAAAATTTTGTAGGAATGTTTTTATTAATTTCATGAGGAATTTCTTATTCCCCAAAAAAATGTGATGTTGGATTTTTGATAGAACTCATACTTGGTTCCATACTAATTTCAAATATTCCCCATAGAATGTCCATGATTGTGTTACTATAATTAATAAATCAACTCTAGTAGAATGTGGATAATGGATTAATTTAGCCTTGTATGTCACATTATAGTGTACATATTCTTTATATTAATAATAATGATGGATGAATGAGACTCTTCATTGATTATTATGAGATTAATGAGATCAAATTTAAGAATAAGTATCCTCTTCCTTATATTAATGACTTGAATGATCAATTGTCGAGATCTGAATACTTTTTGATGATTGAAATGTCTTCAATATATCATCAATTGAGGGACATCAAGCTGGATATTTATCTAATATAATACTATATAAGGAATGAACAAAATGAATATATATTGATTTTAATTAGTCATTTTATTTTTCTTATATCTTGATGGATTTAGTGAATATCGAATATAGAGATTAGCTTGATCAGTTTATGATAATCATTATAGATGAAATTCCTATAAATTCTGAATGAAATAATGATAATTTAGATCACATGAGAGTTTTACTAAAGACAATATGGACAGAGAAAAGATATTCAACATTTATTATTTTTCTATTCTCTCAACAAATGGATTCTTTTTTAGGTCATAAAATATCAATCTATAGTATATCAGTAGACCCATTAATGACATGGAGTTGAATGTTGACCCATACCAACCCTATTAATAGATATATGAATATTTTATATTTTAGATGGATATTTTTTATGGTTTACATATAATTCTCACAGAAATAAAATCCTCTAAAATAGTCATGTCAAAAGGGGTCCAAATTTAAATGGATTGATTAATGAGATTAATGTTTCAAGAAACTACTGAGATTATTTGTAAGTGAACTTTTAAATACATTACACTATAGTGTAGAATGATTTTTAATCTATAGTGATATATTTCATAAGGTACTCATATGTAATCATTTTTTGAATTATAGGATAATGTATTATTCCTCGCAAAATTGGAATCTTAATGAACTAAATTTCCCAAATCATGATACTGAATTAGATTTTTTATTTTATATATTATAGATATGGAGAAATTATCGTTAGAGAAAAAAAAGCGTAATATATATACCGATCCCAAAATTTTAAACTATATATTCATATATAAGAATATGAAAATTTTATAGAGAATACTATTTAAGTTTAATAATGATTATAACTTTTGAATACATTAGTACCCTATAAAATTGAACAAGTTGGCCAATGATTAGACTCAAAAGGATTATTATCACATAACCATTGTGTGGATCACAAAATATCTACTATTTTTATATTTATAAAGGATGGATCCAAAAATTTGTAAGGATGGGTAAAATAATGTCTTCCTCAATTAAATGTTAATGAATATAAACACATGAATTTTAAAGAGGAATATAAGGATGTGATAAAGGTATAAAATAAGTATATCAATTTTATTGATTTTAACAATGATCATGATGGAATAAGAATTTTCAAGAACCATATATGTGTTCCAAACATACTATATTTAAAGAATGAGTTTTTTGAGAATTATCAAAGATCATTATTATCTATTCATACAAGATTTATAATGATTTATATAGATTTCAGGAAATAGTTATTCATTAATGACATGAAGATATGCATTATATAGTGTGAATATCAGAGCTTGTTATGCTCACAAGTTAAGAATGAAATACAAAATTCTAAGGGGATATTGAAACCTTCACAAATAAAATAATCTAAAAGGGAAAACATGACCATGGATTTTTCTAATTGAATCCCCATAAAATAAAATTGGAATAATGCTATCTGGGTTTTTTTATCTCATTACCGTGTTATTTATCATCATTTTTATCAGATAAAACACATATCTTGAATATATTTCTAGGATATACATTAATAAAGTCGTAAGTTTTCATTGATTACAAAATTTTACTGTGTCTTATTGGTATGTGAGTATTAACACAATCTTATAGTGAATAATTAAATAAGATCTTCATATAATGTTGAGTTTTAGAAATTCTTATCATCTTCAAACATATAGCCATTATGAAACAAAATATCAAACCTTATAAGATATATTGATATCTAGGTGAAGGGATTTGAATTTAATCTTTGATCGAATAAATTATTTAATTGACATTTTAAACAATAATATATTTCACTCAAGAATTCATATGGATACTTATGACTCCCATTATGTAATGAAACATAGGACTCCAACATGATATGATGTTGTTAGAGAAATAAATCTATTGGTAACTAAGAGAAATGATGAAACAATAAATAAAGATATATCTCTTCCGAAATACATCAAATAAGAATAAAATCGAGAGAAATATTTTGTGGATAATTTCCAATATGATCTAGAATTTTATGTTGGTGAAAATTTGTTTTTATGAATTTTATCATAGAATAATGTTTTGATATTAAGGAAAAAATAAAACTAATCCCAAGTTATATAGGTCCCATTGAAATTTAGGATCACATTATCTAGGTATTATATATTTTGGTGTCTTCAAATATCCTCTCCCAAGTCCTTGATGTGTTTCATGTATCTTTTCTGTAGAGTTGCATACCGTAACCTTCATATGTTATGAATTCATGGTTCATAGTGATGGAGAAAAGAATTTATTATGAGGAACAACATTGGGGTATTTTGTATCATATAGAGAAATTTATATCAATCATTACCACTGACAAGTTCAAATTTTGTGGAAAATCAAACAGTTATAAGAAGCATTGTTGGATCCAAAGGATATAAAAATGAATAAATATCCTTGTTTGTTCATATTAGTGTAAGATTATTTTGAGGAGTAGTTAATTTTTAAGGGGAAATAATTTAACACTCATATCATTTCCTAATTAATTATTTTCAAATAAATTTAATTGAAATGATATATTTCATTACGCACCACACTGTGCTAATATTAAACCATATGAAACATTGGGGTTTCATGTGTTACGCACACCACTGAGTAGAAATATTTATCATATATTATTAACATTATTGTTGAAACATGGACACTATAACATATAATTTAAACATACTGATATGAATGATAATAATTAATTTTTTGAATTTAATTATTATGGTGGCATATAAATGAAAAATATTCATAAATAAATGTTCATAATTTTCTATAAATCCTCTATATTTTTTGAAAATATTATTTTCTAAAAAATGTTTTTGGTTTTATATGGTTAATAATAATACATTTTTTAAAAAAATTATAAATTTTTTTTATTATTATAAACATATATTTTCAAATAATATTTTCCAAATTAACATACATTGACATTTTAATTTTTTTAGGAAGGGTTTCATTTTCTAATAAATATTAAAAGTAATAAATATTAATTAAAAGCTATATTTTTGTTAAAAATATTTTTAAATATAAATTATATATTAAAATGATTTTAAGAAAAAATTGTTTAACAATAAATCAATTAATCTAATTTTAGTCACTCCGATCATCTTAAAATAGAATTTTTATATAAAAACATTTCAAACATTTTATTATTTCCCATTCAAAACCCCAATTTCTCGATGCATCAATAGGTTAAATTTAAATTAATGTTTCCATTTATTTTAATAAAATTTGGAATAATATAAAAAATATTTTTAAAATATTTAATTTATATTATATAATATGGTAACAAGTATTTTTTAAAAACAATTAATAGGTTAATCATTAAATATTATTTACCATGGTTAAGGTAAAATGTTTTTACTAGGGGTTAATATAAAAAGATCTTGGTTAAAAATAATTAAAATTATGATAAAACATAATTTTATTTCTATATGTTTTCACATTTAACCATATATTGTCTACAATAATTTATTGTGTATCAATTAGACAATAAAAACATAGGTTGATATCATTATTTAAAAAAATTTCCTGTGTACCACAAACCTCACATTTAAAATTCATTTCCTTCTCTTCACTTATTAACACACTAAAATACTAATAAATAAGCTCATAACTACCAAAATTCACTAAATAATTCCGTCCTATAATCATATAATATGTATATGGCATATAAATCCAATCTTGGAATTCATTTAGTGTAATGTGAAGGATGATAAATGAATATGATGTAAAGTTTATCAATGAACAATTTGGATTATTTCATCCTCCAACTCCTTAAATTATTTTTAGAAAATTATTATATAATAACCTCAGAAACATAAATATAATTATATAATTTTTTAGGTTAATTAACTACAACCCTCACCACTTATATCAAATTGGTTATGAAATTAGCATTCATTTGTACGGTGGACTACTGCCATGAAAACTGAGGTCATTCGTTTCTATATTACAACCACTAATGGATAGAAATAATGATAAATATATTTATTATATGATATTTTTTATATTATGATTATTATTGAGTTATTAAATGAAACATAATATTATAATTTACATTATGTTGGAATATAACAACAGTGTTGATGTGTACGATAAACTATCATGTCGCGAAACAATGTGATTCATTAATGTTTTCAATAGAATGTATTAAGGATGGGTTTTGTAAAAATAGTTAGTATATATTACATAAAATTTATTCCTAAAAGATAATATATATCAATTAAATTTCTATCCTTCAATCCGAACAGAATGTGGAAAAATATTCATGTGTACGTATGGCCTACTATCATCATGAACAATGAATTTTATTTTCTATATCCAAATATTTTGTATTACTCTAATTAAATATATATTATATTAATAATATATTTAACAATATTTCTATGATGAAAAAAGTATCAATGTTAGAGGGCCAAAAAAATTAAAAATACATGCATGAAAAACAAAGCAGTTTCTGCCTAAAACATGAAATTAACAATGAATTTTTAATAAATGGGTGATAAAAATTCATAATAAGTTAATATATGGTATTATATACATTAATATGGTTTTCAATATATATATAATATTTTTTTTTTAAGAAAATAGATTTTAATTTCTATGGTGGAAGTGAACACTTTTATTAAGGGGTTTTTATCTCCATTTTTCTTCATTAAAATACACTTATATTCATTTCTGTCATATATACATACCCATTTTGACATGTAATATAATGAATATTTCCATTTATAAGATGTATTATGTATATTTTTATGTTATTATTCCATGTGAAATACTATTCAAGGTTACCAATGTGGTAACGATTTTATGTTATAAACTCATCATTTATTGGGATTATTAATGATTGTTTGAACAATGATAAAATAATATGATATATCTCTCAAGAAACTTTTGAATGTACCTCCTTGTAGTTTATCATTTTACTTTAAAATTAATATTCCCATTTTTTAAAACATATGTTTTCAATATAATTTAGAATATTTTTTTTAAAAAAAATACCTTATCTCTCTATGGCTGGGAATCTGTTTTCTTCCGAAACCATATTTTATAAACATGTTTTATTATTATAATATTATTTTTAAATTAATCTTTTACCAAATTTTTGATTTATGATTTCTTAATGAATCTTTATGTATCATTACAAAGAATTTATATTTTAATTCTACTGAAAATGATAAATGAATTTTTATTTTTAAATATATATCCTAAATAAAAATTCCCATCATCATATCCATTATTTAATTTGAAGAATCTTTTTTATGTTTTCATTTATAATTTCAATGAAAATTATTTTCTAAATATTTTATGTCTAAAAAAAATCAAATGAGGAAGTGATATTTTTGGTATGAAATGTTTTAAATGATTAATAATAATCATTTTCAATATATGTTGACAACTTTTGATGTAAGATGTTATTTATATAGGATATTTTCCAAGAGTATAATTATTATTCTCTATCTAAATGGTATATATTAATGATGGAATGATTTTTATGAAACCCATTTCTATTCTACAGGTTATATATTGATAAAATTATTATGAAATCGGCCACTTTTTCCCTAGGATATACTACAATAGAGTATTAATAATTCCTAATTATTTTTTTATTGGTTATGATATGATGATATGATGAAATTATAATAAAAACTATCACTTTTAGATAGTATATCATATGATTCAATGTTTATGAAACACAATTCATTACATAATTTATAATAATATGAATAATTAATGATCTTTTGGAACACATATTTATGATATTAATTATGTGCTATGAAGTAAATATATCTCCATAAATTATATTAATAAAATTAAAAATTTCCTATTATCTTATAGAATAAATATGTTGTTATTACATGTCTAGAAAAGAGAGAACACTGGTTGATTGACCAAACCCCAAAAAGTAGGTACATGGGTTTTTATGCCAAGCCCGAAAACGAGGGTACATAGTTTTTTATCCTAATACCAATAGAGGGTCTGCTACAGGTCAACCCAATATTGATTAATATAAATGTTTAGATATCCAAGCCTAATATTCTTTGAATTTATTGGTGGGTAGTCATGAAATAAGATTTTTTAAGATTTTTTTATTCAAAATAAATATATCATACCAATGTTATTATCTCATTGATAATTTTCATTCATTTCATTAGGATTCATTTCTTAATAAATACCAATATTTATTCAATGACTCCTGATTCTGACATAAAATATATAGGGTATGATTTTTGAAAGATACACTCATGCTCTTATTCCCTTCGATTCATGATATGCTTACATATCTCCATAATTTATTCATAATAAACCTCTGACCACACAATATCTTTTGTTTCCATTACTCGTGTTATGATGACATATAATATTTATTATTTATATATTAATTATTATATCAATATATAACTAATTGGGAGATGATATATCACAAATATAAACTATTTGATTCCGTTACAATGTATTTAAAAGCACTAAACAATTATGGTCATAAAGAATGTGTTTATGTAATTTAAGAAATATTAATTAAATATAATGTAATATATATGTATGATAATCATATGTTTTTATATTACACCTATTTTATATACTACATAAACTAAAAACATTACTCGTGAATACATATTGCTACTGACATCCAAATAATATCATGATTCATTTATCATCATCGTTTTACATTGATGGTAATGAAGATGTGGATAATGAATATATATGATATTTATAGCATGATAGTTCTTATGGATTTATAAATTCATATCTAATTTCCATCCTTCATGTATATTACAAAATTATTATGGAACTCATTCACACGTGTAAACAACCACCTCTATAAATGATGTGACTCTATCTTCATTAATGATTTGAATGGATGGTATTAAAGAATTAATTATTGAATATATATTATATTTATATAATTATATGAATTATGTAGAAAATGGTTCCTAATCTAAGTACAAAGAAAAAAATTCCTTGAAAACACATTCAGGACAAAATAAAGGAGTCAACATGAGAAACAACAATAATAATGAGATATTGTTAATGATATTTATGTAAGATGTTATAAGAGGATTATATAATATATTTTAAATATTAATATGGATTTGGTATAATTTAAAATCTATTTTAGATCTGTTACACTATAAGTGAAACTAAAATAATTAAGGGGAAATTTTTGGTAAGGAATTTCTTTTTCAATTTCCTTCCATTGATGTGTATGCTAATTGTATGCCGCAATTTGTCTTAATTTTTTTATATAATAAGAATTTACATGTTATAAAATTAATTAATAATAAATTATGGTATTTTATATTTCATTTGAAATTAATTCATCTATGGATATTAGAAATAATTGTAATATAATGGTATGGTTTTTTACAATATTTCTAGCCATTGGGTTATACATCTGCTTTATTGACTATATAATTCCAAGATTACATGTAAAAAACTATGATTATATTATTTTGTTTCTACAATTATTTCTTATGGATTTAAATTTATTAAAATGTTTTAATAAATTTTTTAACTATCACATAATTGATATGTTTTATTATTGGATTTCATCTAATTTTCAAAATGACTGTGACATATTTGGAATAATGAACCAATTTACATTTAGTTTTTTATACACATCCAATTTTATGTATTTAAAATGAATATATATATATATATATATTTATAATTATTAATATTTACAATCATTTTACTATTTCATGGAGAGATAATTTAAATGTCACTATAGTGGTATTCATTAATTTATCATTTCAATATTATCAAATTTTTATTATTCTCATTGAAGAAATATCATTGTCCTTAATTTCTGAACACCATATATTTTCCAATATATTGGATATTTATAGAGTATCCATGGTTTCATCCAACATTTCCTATCTTTGTTTCATTTTCTAAAGATGAAAATTTTAAATTGATTATTATCTTATCTCCATTTTGATCATGTATATTTTTCTTCCATGTCCATATATTTATATAATTTTTTAAAAAATAAAATTTATTTACCAAATGATTTATTATGAATGTTAATATTTATCATTTACATGTAAAACTTTTATGATTTAATATTTATAATTATTTAATAATAGGGAAAATATTTATATCTTTTTGATATTTGGATGGTTTGTTTTATTTTAAAAATTTATAGAATTAACGAATCTTCGAACATCCATATCAATGTAATCAATATAGTATCTTCTATAGAGATTCCATTATTTTGTGAAATGGAAACTATTTTATGAAAATTTAATTTAATTATTTCAATTACAGTTTTTTTATCTCTCAGTAGGGCATGAGATTTTAAGAAAACCTATATTTTTAAATAATTTATGTTCATATTTTATCTCTTTTGTGGTAGTTAAAATTCAATTGAAACATTAACATTATTCTGACCATTTAATAGTAATTTTTTATTTGGTATTAATATATTGTGTATCATCGATATGACTGTTTCCAAAACTATACATTATTCTTATATTAATTTTTGTTCATTGACATTTATTTTAATAACTATGGAAATATTGATATTAAAAAATATTTAATAAATATGTAAATTTTCTACGAGAAATATTTTTTTATGAATTAAATTAATTACTCAATATAAGAGGAATGCAATGGATGTTATGTGACCTTTGGGACATTGAATTATAGAGCCCCTTAGTGAATTAATTGATCTCATAAGACAAAACGGTTTACTAACTTTAATAAAAGTGTTTCTGTGTATGCATATACATTGTTTAAATTGTATTGTTATAATTTCATTATGGTAAATATATGAGGTTACAAACCATGGAAGATAATATTTAGCATATCCATTAATATGATTTTTTTTTTATTATCCATGATATTTTTTTATTGATATTCTTAATGGATTATTTTTTCTCATGTTATTGATTAAATATAATGTGTTTTTAGTTATTTACAAATATATATATATATATTGATTATTTATACAGACTCATCCACAAACATTACATAATATTGAATTATGTTAATAATTAACATTGATAATCTTTTTATGTTTATAGCTTTAGATAATTAGGCCATAACATATACATTGAAATTTGAATATTATATGTAGACACATCTACTCAGTATCCATTTTTTCCATAAAATAAAATCTCATGAAAAAAATATTCATGTCTAGTTTCATATTTTAGACATCACGACATTTCCTTGATCCCATACTTGACCCTCTTCATCATTAAGTCTTGTGAAAATCATTTCACAAAAACATGGGATGAGCATTCAATGCTCTGTAAGGAGTATATAATAAAGAAGGAAAAACTTAGTCTATCAATACATACAAGTCAATGAAATAATACTATTCAATATTTATGATACCACACTAGATCATAAGATTTATGAATATCAAATGGAAATCATAAATCATAAAGGTAACATGTGTCATCCATAATATACTTATGTGGTAACTTTCATAGCTATATAAGGAGTTACATAAAAAGTACCCATCATAGTATAATCCCTAAATCTATTAGGAGAAACATTTTTGTTTACCTTTGTCACATTACTGAATTCATTGGAGAGCATTATTGGGCTCACCTGCCTGGGGTTTATCAGGGAACCACCTGTATACATAAACAATGCCCAAGAACGATGACATATTCATAACACATAAAACAAACATAAAAGAGAAGATAACATTTCCAAATTTCAATCCCAAAATATCATTTAAATATATTTACATAAAAAATCCATTATAAAAACAATTTTCAATAAAAAAATACATAGAAGTGTATATGTTATGAATTTCATATTTAAAAACATTACAACCTTTTAAGGAAACCAAAAATCAAATAACGCTCGATGCAGCAGAAAGGTCGATGTCAGCGCCTAAATTTTATAACAGAAACATTCCCTTTTTCATTTAGTCAAATGATACATATAAAAAATATTTTCATTGAATTAAATGAAAAAAATGCTTATTATACACCGTATAACATAAATTCATGTATAAATCAAAAAATGATTCAATGCAAGGTGATTGAGATGAATTCCATTACCCCGTGTCTGACTTGACTCGTTCGTTATTTAATATCCTAAATAATAAACTAATGTTAATTTTTAATTTCTTAAGAACATTTTTCAAGTTTATTATTCTTTTTATATTACTTATTACCATGTTATAAAAACTACATAATTTTGTATGTTAATAATGGTCATTTTGTCGATATTTGGTATTTGATTCAAAAATGAACTTCCTATAATAAGAAGATGACCATGTGGTCAAAATTACATTATCTCGAGAATGATATATTTGATTTAGATATCATATATGTCATATATATCTATTATATATATGTAATTATAATAGTACATAACTTTTAGATATAAGAAATGAAATGCACCGATCATTGGGACGGTAATTCGTACGTACGCATGAACGCTACTTTCATTTATATTTCATATTTAATGGAATGAAAACATAATGATACATAAGTATGATATAATTTATGTATAATATTATATATAATTTCTGTAACTCCATATTTTACAAGTTCCATGCATGACATTAATGAGTCATATCACTTTGAGGGGACGATAGTCCGCACTTCCTCAAATGAAATTATCGTATTTACCCATTATGGAAACCATAATGGTGTGATATAAATTAAAAATAAAGAAACATAGAGACCATAAAAATATAATATATATCACATATAAATACAATTCCATCATAATGGCCACCATAATAGGTGTTAGGATAAGATTGAACAGTCATCATTTCGTGAGGATGTAGTTTTCCATCTATAAAAACATTATGTTCTATATCCATTAGATGGAGGTGTGTGTAAGTGTAGTTAGAATACATCTAATTAAAACAACCTAATATATATTGGATATTTGTGTTTTTATGTAAACAAATAGTATAATTATCATAGGGAGTGATGAACTAAAATAAAAGGGGAGAACTTGAGAGAATACATTATCTTAAAATCTGGTAACTCCCTTTTTTTTTGAACCAAAATGCTTTCATGAAATTATTTCTGCCTAATGTAAGGCTTGTAGGAGGAATATTAGGATCATGGGAGATATTTTGGGAAGTTTTGGGATGATCCAAGTGGTATTGAGAGGTGTGAGTAATGTAATAGAGGTGATATCCTTTTATAAGGGGGGAGGGGCTCTTTCGAAATGTTTGAAAATATTATTTTATTATAAATTATTTCGGTTTCAAAATGTACAAAACTTATTTAATTCTAAGAAACGGTGTATATAGGTCGAAATAAAATTTTAAAATATTAATTTTACAAGGTTTGGATGTATTTTTAATCCTTATCTTTTTTTAACTATTTTTAAACTTATTTAACTTTAGCATGTTCTCTTGTATATTCATACTATATGGTTAATATAGTTACCATAAAATTACAATAGAACTAATAGTGGTTTATTAATGACATTATCAACCTTATATATGTAATTTGGATGAATCTTATATTTTTAAAATTATTATATCATTTAATAAAATATTGATTGATTTAAAAACTCATTTATGTCAATTTAAATACTATTCATATAAAGACATTTAAAAAATATATAACAACATGATTATTTCTAAAAACCAAGAATAATTATAAGATATCAAGTCATAATCATCACTAAAATTAGTTTATATAATAAAAAGGATAAAAATAAATTTATTTCAATATTTATAATATATTTTATTTGAATCATTTATTAATTAAGCAATTACTGCATCACCATAATTTCATAATTAAATTTGTTTATTTAATTTAAAAAAATTATAAATAAAATACCATGATGTAGTAAATAATTTTAGCTTACAAAATAATATTTATAGTCGAAGAGATAACTTATATAAACCCATATAAAAATTTTGTTAGTGAAACGATTCAGGTTTAGGTTATTGTTGTCATTACATTAAATTAATTAATATAATGTGACATTATCACCCCCAAGTGGCTCCATGGCGTCCCAAAATAAAACCAAGGATGCCCATGGTCAGAAATGTATAATTAAATATGGTTAGGACATGTTTAATGGTAATATAATATTATTATATTATTATTTTCACACATATTTACCATATTTACCTTTTAACCATGGTAAATAAAATATTTACTAAAGTAAATATTTAAAATGTCTAAAAATAAAAGTTACATATTTATAAAATTGGGACCTCCTGATTCCAAATATGGAATTCATTTTTCCATATTCGAACCACAGATGTGGAATAAATTTTCTTATAATTAATTCTCGTTATCAAAACAAAAAGAGTGTTTTTTAGAAATAATAACTATCAAGAGATTCACATTTATTTATGTCAAAATAAAGAGTGAAATTATTTACAATTACCAAAATTGTATTAAATAGTAAAAATATAATACAAGTACACTTTAAAACCAATTAAAAGATCAATCTATCTATATAACATAATTAGATTAAAAGGCAGTTTTGAATTAAAATTTAGTACTTTTCACAATTCATTAAAATGAACATTATAATAAAAATAAAAAAAATTCATCCAAAGTAAATTTTAAAGTCCCAATTCTAAATAAAAAAAATATTTTGTAAAATAGAACATATTAATGTGACAAAGACAATATTTTAAAATGGTTCTCCATCAAAAGGCTGTAAATCGACTTTTAATGACTAATAGAGTATTTATGCTTAAAATTGGATTCATTCATATTTTACGCCTCTAACTTTTATTGGATAAAGGTAAATATATTTAATTTACATGTATAATCATATTGTAGTTAGTTTTTTTCATTCCCTCTAATAAAATGGTTAGGCGTTAACTACAATTTAAAATAATAATACTATATTATTATTTTTCAGTGTAACTCAACATTGTTTAGAACATAAGTTTTCAAAGAAATCTGTTGTAGCATATCGGGTACGCTATCGAACACAACATCCCCTTTAATGTAAAATTAATATTCTATTCACAAATATTGATAAATATGAAAATGTAATATTCTTTATTTATCAGGGATGTTACATCCTTCCACCTTTTGGAAAATACGTCCTCACAATTTTATTCACTTATCAAAAATATGAGGGTATTTATCCCTCATAGGATTCTCAGATTCCCATGTTTCCTCTTCAACCATATTGTTTTTACACAAAACCTTTACCTATTGAATTACCTCTTTCTATAACACTTTCTCTATTTGATCAAGAATCTAGACTGGTGGTTCCTCATAAGATTGATTTTATTCCATGTGCACTACCTCTGGACTCAAAATATGGGATGAATCTGGCATATAATTTCTCAACACTGAAACATGAAAAAATTATGTACCAACTATAAACATGGAGGTAATGAAAATCTGTTTGCAACTGATCCATCTTTCTCCCAGATTTCAAAGTGTCCAATGTACCTCGAAATCAACTTTCCCATGTTTCCCAAATGCATCTCACTTTCTCATGGGGAAACTTTGAGAAAGACATGATCACCTACCTCTAATGAAATATCCTTCCTTCGATTATCCAAATAACATTTCTACATACTATGAGCTGTTTTCTTGTTCTTCTGAATCAATTGGATATTTTCTACCATCTCTTCTACAATTCTGGTCCCATCAGTTATCTTTCACCTAAATCATCCCAAAAATCTGGTTTTTGAAATCCCTTTTCATAAAATTCCTCTAATGGTGACATCTGTGCACTAGAATGAAATCTATTATTATAATAAAATTCACCCAAAGAATGATGGTGGTCCAAAATTCCATGGTAATATATTGTGAAAGCACATATCTTATCTTCCAATGTCTGAAATTTTTGTTCGGACTACCCATTTAATTAGGGATGAAAAGTTGTACTAAAATTTCATTTAGTACCCAAATACTTTTAAAGGCCTTTCAAAAAGATAGAATTGAACCAAATATAATGATCATATACAATGGAGAGGTGAAATACATGAAAAATAACTATCCCATTAACATAAAAATGAGAATGTTGATCTAGAGACAATTTATCTCGAATATGATTTAAATGAGAAGATTTAGTCAATAGGTCAACAATAACCCAGCTTTCATTGTTACCTAGAAATGTATTTAGTCATTACAAAATGAATTCCATGGATATATTTTCCAATTTCCACACTAGCACCAATAATGACTGAAGCATCCCTTTCAGTGACTATCGTACTTCATACATCTATTGACAAGTGAAACACTTCACATTAAAGTCAGAAATATCTTTTTTCATTCCATACCACCAGTAATACTCCCAAATATCATTGTACAACTTATTACTACCAAGATGAAATATAGACATAGAACTATGATATTCACTTAATAAATCCTTAAATTTTGATTCACAGGGAACACATAATCTCTTCCCAAACCTAAAAAAACAATCATTACTATGGTTAAATTCATGTAACTTTCCATTTTGAACCAACTCTACCATATTCTGCAACTCACAGTTTTTTTCTACGCTTGCTTAAATATGTCAAATAAAGATGATTTCACTAACTCTTCAAATAAAATAGAGGAATATTCTACACCAAAAACTTCTATTCCAATGTTAAAAAAATGATTAATCAATTTGTCTCATTCCAAACATATCATGGTTAAAGTAACATTAATCTTTCAAATCGATGAGTCATCCACTTTATTTTCCATTCCCTAATAGTAGAGGACCATTAAATCACAGTCCTTGATTAATTAAACCATCTACTCAGTCTAATGTTTAATTCCTTATGATTAAATATATAGTTCAAACTATTCTGGTCAGTATGTATTTAACATTTTACTCCGTACAGATGATAACTCACAATTTTTGAGGAAAAAACAAAAGAAGAAAATTAAAAATTATCTATAGGGTAATATAACTCATGGGAGTTTAATTGATGTGAACCAAAAGGAATTACCTAATCATTCTACATTAGGATACTATAAGTCCCTAGCCTTAAACCTTACTTAATCTTGAGTTATTACAAGATTACACATTGAGGATCTTTTCAGGTTTAGAGTTTTAGAGAATTAGATCATGAAGCTTGCATTACATTCCACATTTAAACAAAGTGGTTACATAAAAGACAATATTAATTCTTCCCATCAACGGAAACATTTTTAAAATAAAACATGTATTCTTTCTTGACACATCCTTGACACTATCATCACATCATGTACTTTTCCCTTGACCTGTGAAAAACATTTCAAAAACATGGGATGAGCATAAAAATCTCAGTAAGGGTTATAAAAATATGGAAAGGAAACATGAGTTCATATATACATAAGAATGAAATCATACTTTACCCATAAAACATAGGCACTTTAACATACCTCATCAAATCATGAATAAATCATAAAATCATAAGACATAAAGGTAACTTGAGGCATTCATAACATTCTTACGTAGGAAGTAACCCTCTTGGTTACGTTTGGAATACCCATCACAGTACATTCCCTAAATATCTTCGGATAAACCTTAACGTTTCACTCCTTCACGTTACCCAATGCATTGGAGAGCTATATCGGGCTCACCCGCCCTTAGTTTATCACGAAACCACCCGAATTCATAATAATGCCCAAGAACCTCAACATAATCGTATCACATAAAACATGAATAAAGGAAACATAAAATTTCCACCTTTCCATCATAAGATATCAATACAACACATTGATATAAAAACATTATGAAACCCATTTTCAATACCAAAATAAAATAAAATTAAAACATGGTATTTATTTTTCTTTAAAAAAAGGTATGGCTTGTAGAGGAAGCCGAAACTCAAATACTGGTCACGGCGGAGGAGAAGCCGTTGTCGTCGCATACATATGACAAAAACATTCCTTTTTGTCATTTAGAAAAACGCTTCATATAAAAAAGATTACTTTTGGATAAACGTAAAAGTCAAAGGGGTTTATAAACCGTATAAAAGAAGGTTGTGTATAAAACAAAATATGCCTCAATGAATGGAGATTGAGATGAAGTCCCATACAAAGACGGTACCCTTGGATTAAGGATAAATCAGTTACATAACTATGTGTGAAAAACAAATACATGAAATATAAGTGGGTATTAAGTGTAAAACAATCATAGGAAATTCACACATAATCATATAACGACATATTCAAGGTGTACAAGTTTATCCCAAATAATCGAAATTGGGTTTAAGAAGTTCCCTTGCAAAAATTAGACAGCCTAATGGCGTCACTTCAAAATTCAGAAAAAGAGTTGATGAGAGATAAAAAGGGAATCTCATAGCATGGACATAAAATTTACATCAATCAGGATATAGAATAACATATCCCAACATAATAGTATGTGAATTAAAAGACATAACAAACGAAGTCTTTTAAAAAGAGGAGGGTGAAAGGTTCCCTTACCGACTTGGGTACCTTTCGAAAAGTACACCCAATTGAAGAAGTGTCATACAATGAATATGTAAATACCCATAAATGGAATTATATTACAAAAGGAGTGTAATAATGGGCAGTACATAAACCACTCAATGAAAATTGTGGCAAATAGTATCATAAATCTCATGGGAATAAGAGTGAGTTGAAAAATCCCTTACGAAAACTCGGCAGCCTAACGACGCCACAAAAATGGATTGATGAGATCAAATAGGGTCTCTCAGCATATTAACATAAAGTTTACAGAAAGAGGAATATAAAAGAACATACCCCAACATAACAAATAGTAGCTTAAAATAAGTGACATAAAAGAGAGTACTTAAAAAGAAAGAGAGAGGTTAGATCTCTTACGAAAATTCGACAGCCTAACAGCGCCACTCAAAACTTCCAAAATGGATTGATGAGAGAGAATAGGGTCTCTCATCATATGAAAATAAAAATTACAGTAAGAGTAATATAAAATAACATCCCAATCACAAGAAAGATGAGCTTAAAAGGAATGACATAAAAGAGCGTACTTAAAAAGAGAGGAGTAGGATCCCTTACCTTAGGTCCGACTTGACTCGATCGTTCTTTAACGTCCTGAATAATAAAATTGAGTTAATTTCTCTTAACAACCTTTTTCAAGTTCATTATTCCTTTTATATCACTTATTTCCATGTTATAAACATTATTTAATCATTTAAGTTAATAATGTTTGTTTTTTCGATATTCGGTTCTTAAGTCGAAAGTGGACTTCTTACAATTACATGTTGTTCGTGTGGTCAAAGGTTCTTTATATCCAGAATGAAATTCCTGATTTGTATATCATATATATCATATATATCTAGAATATAGATGTATTTATAATATCACATAATCATTTAGAGGTAAGAAATGAAATGCACCATTCATGGAGACGGTAAGCCGTACGTACGCATGAACACTACTTTCATTTCTATGTCATATTAATGGAATTAAAACTAAATGAGAGGTATGTATATTTTAATTATAGAATTATATTCATCATTTAGATGTATCATTCATAATATATATCCATTATATACATGTACTTATAATAGTATATTACATTTGGGGATAAGAAATGAAATGCACCATTCATGGAGACGGTAAGCCGTACGTACGCATGAACGCTACTTTCATTTCTATGTTATATTAATGGAATTAAAACTAAATGAGAGGTAGGTATATTTTAATTCCAGAATTATATTCATCATTTAGATGTATCATTCATCATATATATCCATTATATACATGTACTTATAATATTATATTACATTTGGGGATAAGAAATGAAATGCACCGTTCATGGAGACGGTAAGTCGTACGTACGCATGAACGCTACTTTCATTTATATTTCATATTTTTGTGGAATGGAGTAATAATGATATAGAGGTATATTATAATTCCAGTATAACATCATATATAATAACTTTAAATCCATCCTTTATACATCCCACATATAGCATTAACGAATCACATCACTTTGAGGGGGCGGTAGTCCGCACTTCCTTAAATGAAGATATCTCTTTTACCTATAATAGAAACCATAACAGTATGCCCAAAATGAAAAATAAAGAATCTTGAGGAAAACATAAACATATTATATATCATATATAAATATAGTTTCATCTTAATGGACACCTTTGAAGGTGTTAAAATAATGTTGAACAATCATTGTTTCGGGAGGCCGAAATTCGCCATCCACGGAAACAGTATGTTCTTTAACCATTAGATGTAGGTGTGTGAAAGTGTAGCTCGAATCCTTCTTATTAAAAAATCCTAGTATATTTATGATACTGGAGTTGTTACAAAAGAAATTAATAAAAAGATTTTAGGGGGTTGGAGAAACAAAATAAAACAAAAGGACTCAAGTGAAGACATTACCTTAAAATCGGGTAACTCTCTTTGGTTTGAGCTCAAAGGATTCCTTGGAAAGACTTCTGCCCAACGTGAGGCTTCAAGGAGTAATATAGGTAAGTGGAGAGACAAAATGGGCAGAGGTTGGCCGAGCCAAAGGCTTTGGGAGTGTGGGTAAGGAGGTAGAGGTGGGGGCCTTTTCTAAAAAGAGAGGAGGGACACTCTTGGAAGGTAAAGCAAAGTCACTATATTTTAAAATGGTATTCGGATTTAAGAGGTCCCAAATTGATGTGTTTCAATGATAAGGTGAAAAGGGTTCTAAATCCACTCATACAATAGGTTTTGGACATGTGTAGGTCTTAGATATTACATTATCATTCCATTTTATTTAAATCATTAAATAATGAGGTCATCGCTGCATCATCATAATATCATAAATAATTTAATTTATTTAATGTCTAAAAATTATAACAAAACTACAATGATTTAGGAAATCTTTTTATCTTTCTAATTAATATTTATAGTCAAAAATCTGATTTGTATAACCCCATGTAAAAATTGTTTTAATAAAACATTTCATGTTTCCCTCATTTTTACTTTAACTTTAAATAAAAAGATATTAATGTCATTTTCCATCCAAAGTGGCTTAATGGGGTCCCCAAGTTGATCCATGGGTTTTCTTGGTCGGCCATGACACATCCAATGAGGTTAGAACATGTTTCAAGTTCATTTCATATTATTAAAACATTATTTTTACCTTAAACTACACTAATTACCTCTAATCGCGATTAAAAACATCATAAGTTACTATTCACCAAAAAATTATTTTTATCACATTGAACCACATTTTACTTCGTAAAGGCAACCATGTATGTAGGATTTTTTAAATTCAAAACACAAAGATGGAAAAATTTCATTTAAACGAAAAAAATCAGTTTTTATAACTACCACTTAGTGGTTTCACTATTCATCAAAAATTGACGTTTTCCAGAAAAATCCCAAAAATTCACCATAAGATATATTTGATATTACGAATTCAAAAAAGAAGTCTATTTTACAAAATTAAAAACATATAAGTCACATTAAATAATTTAATAATTAATTCCTGCTGTCAGAGCAAATAGCGTGTTTTTATGAAACAATAGGTATCAAAAGATTGACACTAGTTTAAGTCTGATTTCAAAGTGAAGTTAATTCCAACGACCACTATTGGATTTAATGGTAAAAATATATTCGAATTTCACTTTAAAACCAATTCAAAAGATAAAATAATAATATAAATAAATTAGATTAAAAAGAGGTTTTGAATTAAAATACAACATTTTACACTATTCATTAAAAAATGAACTTTATCAGAAAGATACCAAAAATTTACACAAATTTTGATGTCCCAATTCTTAAGAAGAGTTTTATTTGGTCAAAAAGGATGTATAAGAGTGAACAAAACTATATTTAATGATGGTTCTCCATCAAAAGGCGATAAGTGAACCTTTAGTGAAGGCTAGGGCATATACGCCTAAAATTGAATTCTTTCCGTATTTTATGCTTTTATCTTTTATTGGATAAATGTAAAAACATTTAAAGACATATATAATCATATTTTAGTTATTTCTATCCATTCCCTCCAATACAACGACTACATGTTAACTACCATTTAAAATAATATTATTTTATTATTAGAGTGCAACGTAAGATTCCCAAGAAACTTGTTGTTGCGTGTTGGGTACGCCATCGAGCATAGCATCCCATTTAAATTCATATTAATATTTTATTCAAAAATATGGATAAATATGAAAATTTCATATTCTTTATTTACCTGGGGCGTTACAGATACAACCAAGTCCTTTCATGAAGAATCACTGTAGATAACAAATTCTCAATTTATGAATGACAGTGTCAAAACTTTAGCATTCAACAATATTCTTTTCAATTACTGAAAACAATCATCACATTTTTTGTCCAAATGAACTTATCAACTAATTGAGTTTACGTAGTCATTGGTCTAGATAACTGTGAAAAATTTTCAATAAACCTACGGTAATAACCAAATAAACCAAGAAAACAATGAATATATGTGATATTGTTAAGTCATGGCCATTATTCAATAAATTCTATTTTAATAGGATCAATAGTTATTCCATTTTTTAAACAATGGGACCTAGTAAATAATTTTTTTTTAAACAAAACTTACACTTTCTGAATTTTCCATACATTCTCTTTTCTTTTATGGATTGTAAGGAAACCCTTAAACGACATTCATGTTTCTTTTTACTTTTCTAATATAACAAAATATCATCTATAAACACAACCACCATTTGACACATAGGTCAACTTAGCCATGAATACAATAAACTATTAAATTCTAATTCTAACCATATAAGGATGATGATTTGAAAGGTCATTACCCTCTGTATGCTTTCCTAGAACACCTACCCTGTTTCCTCTTTGAAAACCCATTTTGAACACAGAAATATCTTAGGTAAAGCAACATGGTAATCTTTAAAGGATAGATCATTTCAATATTATCATAAATTCATTTTATGGATGTTAATTTAACAATACAATAACTCCTAATGTTGTCTAAACCGACCAATGATACCAACTATAAGGACCCAGCCTTAAGCAATACATAATGCTTAATTAGGTTAATAATGCACATTGATGATCTTTTAAAGTTTATATCATTAGAGAATTAGGTCATAACATATACCTAACTATCTGAATATTATTTGTAGACACTTCTACTCAGTATCCATGTTTTTTATAAAAAAACTCTTAAAAAAATATTCATGTCTCGTTCCATATTTTAGACATCATGAATTTTCCTGGATCCAATCCTTGACAATATTCATTTTTATGTCTTATGAAAAAAAATTCATAAAAAACATGTAATGAGCATAAAAATATCAATAAATATTATAAAATAATGAATGAAAACCTTAGTACATCAATACATACATGTCAAAGAAATCATACTTTTCAATTATTAACATATCACACAAGATCATATGATTTATGAATAAAAAATGGAATTAATAAATCTTAAAAGTAAGTTGTGGCATCCATAACATACTTATGTTCTATCTTTCACAACCATGTAGGTAGATACATTTGGAATACCCATCAAAGTATATTCTATAAATATCTTAGAAAAAACATATAAATTTACCTCTGTCACATCACCCATTGTATTTGGAAACTATATCGGGCTCACCTACCCTTGGTTTATCACAGAACCACCTATATATGTAAACAATGCCCAAGAACCGTGATATATTCATAAGAAATAAAACAATCATAATTGAAAGATAACATTTCCCCATTTCAGTAAAAAAATATCATTTATATATATTGAGATAGCCAATCCACTATCAAAAAAAAATTTCAATGGAGAAATAAGTAAACATATATATGGTATTTATATTCCATTTATATACATAACCACTTTTTAAGGAAGACAAAAATCCAATAACGCTCACGGTGGTGGAAAGGTCATTGTGACCAATTATGTTAAATGAAGGAATCATTACCTTTTTAATTTAAAAAAATTCCATATAGAAAAAATAATCCCTTTTAATGAAATGAAAATACATTGGGGTTTATACACCATATAAAATAAAGTCACGAATTAATCGAAATTTTTCTCAATGAAAGGTGATTGAGATGAAGTCTATTAACTCATGTCTAACACGAATCCTTCATTCATTAATATCATGAATAATAAATAAATTTTAATTTAAAAATTACTAAGAAAATTTTTCAAGTTTATTATTCCTTATATATTAATTATTACCATGTTATAAATATTACGTAATCGTTTCAGTTAACAACGACCGTTTTTCGATATTTGGTTCTTGAGTCAAACGTGAACTTATGATAATTAAAAGTAATCCATGTGGTCACAATTACATGATATTAAAAATTATATTCATTCTTTTTATATCATATATATCCTATATATCCTATATATATATATGTATTTATAATACTAAATAACATTTGGAGATAAGAAAGGAAATGCACCATTTATGGATATTGTATGTTTACGTACGCATGAACGGTACTTTCATTTCTATTTTGTAATTAATGGAATAAAAACAAAATGATACATATATTTTTTAAAATTGTAGTATAATATCAAATTTTATTTCAGTAATTCCGTCTTTTACACATTCCACGTTTGGCATGAACGAGTCATATCACATTGAGGGGGTGGTAGTCCTCACTTCTTCAAATGAAATTATCGTATTCACCCATTATGGAAACCATATAGGTATTATATAAATGAGAATAATGAATCATAGATACAATATGACTATAAAATATATCACATATAAATATAGTACCATCGTAACGGCCACCAAAATAGGTGTTAGGAGAATATTGAACAATCATCGTTTCATGAGGCAGATGTTTTCCATCCACAGAAACATTATGTTTTATGAAAATTATATGGAGTTGTGTACTATTGTAATTTAAGTAATTATCATAAAAAATAACCTACTATATCTAGGATACAATAGTTGTTATATAAACAAATAATAAGAAGTTCATAGGGAGTGAAAAGTAAAATAAAAGAAGATAACTTGATGGAAGACATTACCTTTAAATCGGGTAACTCCATTTGGATTGAACAAAAAGGATTTCTTGAAGATATTTCTGCCTAAGGTATGGCTTCTAAGAGGAATAAAGGTATCTTGACAGATTATTTGGTCAGTGTTTGGATGAGAAAAGTGTAATAACCCAAACTTTTAATAATGAAAATTCATCTTGATCTAATTAAATGTCTTATTATGTAAATTGGTTATATAATATATAAACCTCCGTGGATTTAGGTTTTTGGATTTTAAAATACCATTATTAATTATGATAGTTGTGAATATATTAAATGGACAATGATCACACGATTATTATAAATAAAGGGAATTAACATATCTAATTTAATCAAACAAAAGAAATGATGGCCTCATCCAGTAGACTTTTGGTATATGAAGCCCATTTTTTTGGAGCTCAGAAATGAGGTGGCATCATTGGGTTCACTCTTGACCAAGCCCTAGACAAATTTTAACTTGTTATTCTCAATTGAAACCACTTATGGGAGAAATAGAATTTGATAGGGATTACCAACCGAGTGATGTTATCCGAGCCACACCAATAGTCAGTCACCATCGCACACCATACCCTCTGGTCTTATGTGATTGTTATAATTGGTTATTTAACAAGGCTATAAAACTATGATTATGTGATTTTTTTGATATATAATGAAGAATATAATATCATTTTATTATTTTTGTTACTTTTTAAAGACTTTTTAAACCACAAATAATATTTTTAGTTAATATTAAACTAAGAAATCTGTTTTCATAAATTAATGTATTTTTTAATTAAATAAAATTTTAATAAAATACTATTATTTTTAAATTAATATTTTTATATATAAATGATCTTATTATTTTTATGAATATTATGGTAATTTTTATTAAGTTTTTAATGCTGTTTTTGTCAACACACATGAATTTTCGATAAAAGTCATTTTTGATTTTAAAAGATAAAAATCACAATTTTAAAAAATTATATAGATACAATTAATATTATTTTTCGAATATGAAAATCGAAATTATCCAATTTTGATTTTATAAATTTTTTTTATACAATCTAATATTTGGGTAAAAATTAAATATAGTTTAATTATATAATGTGTTTTATGACATTATAATGACCCAATAGTGATGTCATAAAATAGTATAAACAATATGATCAAACATTATATGTTTTACAATTAAAATAATTTGATTTTATGTTTATTTTATTTATTTTACAAATCCTTAGTGGACCCTTCATGACTTATAAAACATTTTAGCTTTTTTACTTTATTTCCTTGAGAGTGTGACTCACCTCCACAGAAGAAACCCTATTATTTTAAGAAGTTCATAATTGTCATTATAAAATATTTTTTTCCACTCTAATTTGGAAACAACCATGGAAAAAACAATTTTATGTTCTGTGGTTTTGATTAGTTTAATTTGGGCTATCTCAAATCTAAATTATAAATAATTCCCACTCATTTCCTATATAAACCCACCCAAGCTCCCACACCCTCTTCACTAAAATCCATTGGAGTTTGACCAAACCTTGAAACCCTCTCTCTAGAATCCCCCAAGGTGCCCCATTATCCCATGAAGCCGTTCTGAAGCCTCTCCAAAGCCATTGGGATCACACATTCAAGTAAAGGATAAATTCATATCTTATTTTTATCCATGTTTCATAATATTTTTATGCCCTATTATTTGTAATTATAAATTATGGGGTATTATTTTGGACCACTATCACACTACCCTGTTTAGTTTTTAATGATGAGAGACCCATTTATCACTCATTAATGCCTCCCATGTACACACGTTACCATGCTGAATTCCATAGAGGATTTATCTCTCCTCATTTACAATCAAGCATTTATTTTGTATTATGAATCCAAATTTCATTACATATGGTGGGAACTGTGTCTATATTACCCCCATTACTGTCCATTTTATGTACATATGATGAGGCACCCCTTTCTCTCTCATCAATCATTTTTATGACTTCTTATGTCACGTCGTTATGCTACCGAAATTGCACCGCATTTTTCAAAGACAAATTCATTGTTAAGTGAATACCATTCCCATTTCTCTATCAAGGGTATTCACATTTATTCCCATTTACTTCTTTATTATATAGTTTCATTTATTAATTACACATTCCTTTATTGTGTAATAAATTATCATGAATCCTTGTTTTATGACCCATGTGACACACTTATTCATGAAATGAAATGATTAAGTTGGGCACGCCTAGATAGTGCTCCAATGCATTGGGTAAAGTAAAGTAGCATGATACATCATGGGAAATAGGTGTTGAATCATGATTATTCATGAGAAACAAGGGTTTACTCGTGCTTCATGTGTAATAAAGGTTTACTCATGCTCCATGTATAGTGAGCCATAGCTCATGCTAATACCTTGTTAAGTGTTGTTTACACATCTCCATGTTATGATTGTCTTGCATTATCATGAAATTATGTTCATTTTTCTCTTGTGATCCATTGATAGAAAATTTTCTAACATGTGTTGTATTCCTCATGTTATTCCATTTTTGTTCCCTTACTAGGCTTTATAGCTCACCGCTTTCTTTTATATGTCCTCAAGCTATCCCATGAAATGTTAAGTACAAAGGAATTTTGTGGCCATGTAAAGGAGGTTTTCAATAAAGATGTTGAATTTCATGTTTTACTTAAATTTTTAATGTTCCTAAGCCTTAAAGACACTAGACCTCTAAATATTATATGTTGTATCATGTGAAGGTTTTATGTAATAAATCATATCTAAGAGTGTAATAAAAATCATGGTTGTTATAGTTGGTATTATAGGATAGGTTTAGTTATTTCTGGGATTAGGATTAGAAAACCCCAGTGAAGCCATAGAGACAAGACTAATTATAATAAAATCATCTCTATATTTTAGTGTGTATTGAGTAAGTGGTTTATAATGTAAATACATCCTTTTCTGGATACGAGTAGGTTGGGGTGACTCTAGCACAGATGTACCAAGGAGTGAAAACACTGAAAAGGAGTTATAGGCTTGACTTGGTGTATCTTCGTACACAACAAAGGGTCTTGGTGCACTCGTAGTTATCATACTCATGGGGGATTTGATTTTCTAAATTCACAGGCTTACCATGAATGATTATTAAGAGAATTCATAAATTGTCCCTAAGAATATATGTTAGAAAGTAGATGATGGATAACATATATTAAATCATATAGATTCATAAGTTAATTAAATAAATGTTATTTATAAGTCATCCATTTTTGTCTTTGGATTACCTTTTATGTGTTACCCCTAACATTCCATTTATTCCCGCCAATGGCTTGTAATAAGAGGACTTGGTCTAACAACCGATGCAATGACCGATGTGATGAATGTTCTAATGAGATTCTCAATCCTATGGGAGTGGGAATCATAATCTTTGTCACGATTTTCTCTCATTTAACTAAAGATATGAATAGAAACAAGGGTTAAGGGGATTTTTCATCCCCCCTAATAAGGATCAAGTCGATATCAAGCGCTTCATGAGACAAAGGCCTCCTACTTTTAATGGATCATCTGATGCATCAGTCGCCGAACAATGGATCAGAACCATTAAATAGATCATCTCTGTCCTTCAATGTTCTGAACAATAGAAGGTTCTTATGAATGATTATCATATGGTGGTGAAGCTGGTCAATGGTGAATATTAATCAAAATTACGAAGCCTGTGGAAGAGATGGAGGCATTAGAGAGGAAGTATTTCTAGTACATGTTTTTTGATAAATAATTTATGTGCACCCACCTACTAAATATGGAAAAGGGTGTCCTTTCACCCAAGAAAATAGATGAAGAATCCATTAGATAATATGAGGAAAACGTCACAAGGCTTTCATCATATGCCTCTGGCTTTGTCGTTACCCCTGAATGCAAGGATGACCGATTATTTGGTGGAATGAAACCTATCCTGTGGAAAGACCTAATGATCCGTGACTTCGACTGCTAAGAATAAATTCTCAGTCATGCCCTCATGGTTGAAATGGAGATAAGAGAATCTCGGTGGTATAATAGGGGATAATAATCATAAAGTGGACTACAATTATTGAAGTCTGATGGATAAATCCAATGATGATATGAAAATACAGCACCCCACTTTCCAAAGGGGTGGAAAGAAGCACCTCAGAAATTTTTTGAAGGGGAAAAGGAAATACATTAGATGCGGAGGTGTAGGGAACCTATCTATTAAAATCCGGAAAGAAAAACCAACTGCTGAAATAGTGAAATGGAATGCTATGTTCGATTCTCTTTTCATTGTTCATTACTTCAACTATCAAGAACCAGGGCATCGTTAAAATCTATTCCCATAGAAAAGGGTTTTCAGAGGCAACCAAAGGCCTCCAAGTTTTCAAGAGAAATCATTTTACATCACTACCACAGAAGTGAACCTTGAAAAATACTTGGTGAGTGGTATGATAGTTATTCATTCAAGACTAGAAAACATACATTTTGATTCTATTTATACACATTCTTATATATCCTGATTGTTTAGTATAACATTCCCAACACCACAACAAATCATTTAAGTAAAGATGTTAGTGAATAATAAAAGTGAAGAAATCATTGCATCACATGAATTTAACCCCCCTGTCATAATTTGTGGAATGAACTTCCCAGCGAACCTCATCATACTCCCTTTGGTGGAATTTGATGAAATTCTTGGAATGGATTGGATTCCCCTATATAGAGCCAAAATAAATTTCCAGGAGTGGGAAATCACTCTCTATATGGAAAATGGATCCCCGATTCAATTCATTTTCAAGGATGAAGATGAATCTTCTTTAGCACTATCATCTCAAGCGTGGATATTACTGCTCTACTATCATGTATATCTAGCTCAGATGATTGTGTCTTAGGAGTAATCCATCCTTAATGACATTCCTATTGTTAGGGAATTAGTTGAAGTGTTTACTAATAAATTGTCTTCTCTTCCTCATAGAATAGATTTTGAATTAACAATTGACCTTATTCCTGGGATATTGCCAATATCCAAGACTCTGTATAGAATGAATGTTGTGGAGCATGAGGATATGAAGAAATAACTACAGGAGAATCGGGATAAAGGTCTTATACGCCCATGTGATTCATCATGGAGTGCACCATTTCTCTTTGTCAAGATAAATGATAGTTGAATGTGCCTTTTCATTGATTATCCTGAGTTAAACAAAATCATGATAATGAACAAGTATCCACTACCACCAATTGATGGATTGATCGATCAGTTGTGTGGAGAACAATACCTATCCAAGGAGGATTTTCGGTCGGGATATTATCAAGTAAGGGTAAAGAAAGAAGATATCCCAAGACTATTTTTGTACAATATACATGCACTATGAATTCATAGTAATTCTTTTCAGACTCACTAATTCTCCATACATATTCATGGACATGATGAATAGAGTCTTTAGAAATTACATAGACAAATTTTTGGTAGTCTTTATTGATTATATTATAATATACTCCAAAAAAGAAGGATCATGAGGATCGTCTAAGAACTGTACTAAAGACCTTGCAGAAGGATAAGCTCTTTGAAAATACAACAAATGTGTGTTTTGGTTGAAGGAGGTCTCGTTCATGGGTCATATCATAACATGAAATGGGATATCTATGGATTCATCTAAGGCATTTACAATGGAGGGGTGACTATGGCCAACATCAGTAATAGATATATGTAGCTTCCTCAGGTTAGCTAGATATTATTTCTGATTTTTGTGAAATTTCTCACGGTTGTCCAAACATCATACCAAGATAACGTAGAAGGGAGTAATGTTTAATTGTATTGATGAATGCACAGAGAGAATCAAGGAGTTTAAAAGGATTCTTATCAACACGTTCGTGCTAACTTTACCCACAAGTGGTGAACATTTTGTGGTATTTAGTGATTCTTAGAAGATGGTTCTAGGTTGTGTGTTCATTCAAAATGATAAAATGATAGACTACACCACAAGGAAGATGAAAATCCATGAGAAAAACAATCCCACGCACGATCTTGGGTTGGCGGCAGTGATCATTGAGTTGAAAATCTTGCGACATTACCGCTATGGGTATAATTGTGAGATATATACTGATCACTAGAGCCTCAATTATATATTCACACAAAATATCTTAATATGCACCAAAAAAGATTGATAAAACTCATAAAGTATTATGACTACTCAATCCACTACCATCAAGGTATGCAAAATAATGTGGATGATGCTCTAAGTCGAAAAGGCCCACCATTTCTGTCAATGATGAGATTTGAAAAGGATCCAAAATTTTAAGATTTGTTGAGGATGGAGATGGGAATCATTAAGGGAGGAACATCATTAATCCTTTCACAAATGATTTTTCATCCGTCTCTTTTGTAGGAGTTAAAGGATCTCAAAAGAATGATGTGGGAATTTCAAAGATAGTGGAATCTATCAAAAAAGGTAAATTCTTGGAGTTAAATGTTAGTGAAGAAGGAATTATTAGATTTGGGAAAAGACTATGTGTTTCATCATGTCCGGAGCTAAAGAAGGAAATTTTTGATGATTCACAAAGATCGAATTTATCTATTCACCCAAGAAACACAACGATATACTGAGAAATCTAAGAGAATTATTAGTGGGATAATATGAAATAGGTGTTCTCTGAATATACATCAATGTGCCTGGTATGTCAACAAGTGAATGATGAGGGGAAAAAGTCAAAATGGATGATGAAACCACTACCCATACCAACATGTAAGTGAGACAACATTACCATGGACATTTTCACTAGACTTCCTAGGATTTCCATAGGAAATGATGCTATATGGGTAATTATTGATTGTCTAACAAAGACAATTCACTTTATCGTTATTTGATAGGAATTGTCCTTGGATCATCTTCCATGGATTTACATCAAAGAAATGGTGGGGCTTCATTGAGTACCACTATCTATTGTATCCAATCGTAATCCTAGATTCACATCGATGATCTGGAAAAGTCTCCAATAATCTCTATGCAGTAAACTAAATTCAGTAAGGCCTATCATTCTCAATATGATGTCCTATCTGGGTGAACTATTTAGAAACTGGAAGATATGTTAATTTCATGTTCAATGGACTTCAATGGAGGATGTGACGAACATCTTCCACTAGTTGAATTCTAAAACAATAAAAGTTTCCACTCAAGCATCAGAATCGAACCATACGAATCCCTTTATGGGAAATGGTGCAGAACACCGGCGTGTTGGGATGAATTCGGTGAGCATATGCTACTAGGACTAGAAATGGTTGATGAAATAGTGGATAATGTGAAAACCATTCAGCATCATATCAAGGCATCCCAAGGTCGACAAAAGTGTTATGTGAATAACCATCAATGAGACCTTCAGTTCAAAGTTGGAGGCATGATATGTCTACGCATTTCTTCATGGAAGAAGGTAATGAGGTTTTAAAATAATGGGAAGTCACATCCTAGTTACATCGGCCCCTTCAAGATTCTTGATCATGTCAGGGTTGTGGCTTATAGACAAGAAGTTCCACCTACTATGACCAAAGTATATGATTTATTTTTTGTATCCTTCTTGAGAAAGTACGTACCAGACCCTTAACATGTACTCTCTAAATAGGTAGTACCATTAGAGGATGATCTTTCTAATGTGGAGCAACCATTGAAGATCATAGATCGTTGGGAAAAAGTTCTACTAAATAAGACAATGCTCCTCGTCATGGTGTTGTGGCGCAACCACAAGATTGAAAAGGAAATGTTGGAATCAAAGGAAGTGATGATGTATAGTTACCCACATCTATTTTAGTTTGGTAAAATGAAATTTCGAGAGTGGAATTTCTTAAGGGGGGAACATTACAACGACCAATAATTTTATTAATGAAAATTCTTCTTGATCTAATCAAATGTCTTATTTTGTAAAATGGTTATATAAAATATGAACCTTATTGGTTTTATGTTATTGGGTTTTAAAATACCTTTAATAATTGTGACTGTTGATAATATTTCAGTGGAACAGTTACCACATGATTAATATAAATATTGGGATTTAACAAATCAAATTTATGCAGACAAATGAGGTGATGTCCTCATCCAGTATACTTGCCCTAAATGAATCCCATTTCTCAGTGCTCAAAAAGGAGGTGGCATCATTATGCTTTATATTGGACCATGATCAATCCCAACTTCAACATGTTATGCTTAGGCGAAACTGCCTATGGTAGAAGTGGAAGTTGATAGATATTTGCACCTGACCAAGGTTATCTGAGCCACCGCAATAGTCTGTCACCATACAACACCATACCATTCGATCTTATGAAGGTGTTATAACAGGTTTTAAAAGAATACCTTAGCAGTATGATTTAGTGCATTATTTGTGTATATAATAATGAATATACATTAATTTTATTATTGATGATACATGGTAAATAGTTTTAATGCAAAAATAATAATTTTAATTAATAGTAAACTAAGAAATATATTTTGATAAATTTATTTATTTTGGAATTAAATAATATTTTATTAAAATAGAAATATTTTAATATTACTTTTTATTATGTATAAATTAGGGTATAAATTATATGAATACAATTGTAATTTTTATTATGGTTTGAAAGCATTTTTTATAAAAACCCATTAATTTTCGATAAAACTTAGTGGTTATTTTAAAAGTTAAAATTCAAATATGTACAAATTTATTTCTAAAAAAATCATATTATTTTTGGAATCAAGACGTCAAATTTATCCAAGAGTGATTTTTTCATAATATTCTGAGACAGCTGAATTTTTGGGTGTAAATGAAACACATTTTAATTATATAATGTGTTTATGACATCATAATGACCTAATAGTGAAGAAATAAAAAACAATAAACAATTTATTCAGAAACTATATGAATTAGAATTAATGTAATTTTTTTATAGGTTTATTAAATTTATTTTAAAAATCCATAGTTTACCCTCCAATACTTATTAAACATTTTATATTTTTAAATTGATTTCCCTGAGAGTGTGACCCATATCTACATTGGTGACCCTATTATTTTAAGAAGTTAATTCATTGGAAATATAAAATATTGTTTTCTACTTCACTTTGTTAAAAACCCTGGGCTAGTTTGTGGTTTGGATTAGTTTAAAGGGTGGTGACCCAAACCTTTATAATAAATAATTCTCTCTACTTTCCTATATAATCTATCCCATGCTCCCACTTCCTCTTACCTCAATGTATTGGGAGATTGACCGAACCCTATCCTCTTATCTCTTGAATCCTCCCATGGCTCCCCAATATCCCAAGAATCATCTCTCAAGCCTCTCCCAATCCTTTGGGGTCACACTTTATAGTATTGGATTCCTTCATTTATTATTTTTATCAATGTTTCTGAATATTTTTATCCACTATTATTTCCATTATAAATTTTTTGAAATTATTTATAACCTCTACCATAATGCCCTATATATTTTCGATTGATCATAGACCCTATTATCTCTAATTAATGACACCCATGTACACCCGTTACAAAGCTGAAATTCCAAATGGAATTTCTCCCTTCTAATTCACATTCGAACAAATATTTTATATTATGAATCCAAATTACATTACTTATGTTTGGAAATGAATATATACTACACCCTTACAGTCCATTTCATGTACAAATGATGAGACAACCCTTTCTCTATCATTGAATATTTTTATTAATTCTTATGTCACATCATTATGCGGCCGAAATAACACGACATTTTATCAAGACAAAGTAATTGTTTAGTGAATACCATGCCCATTTCACTATCAAGGGTATTAACATTAATGCATGTTTTCTTATTGATTATTATTTTTCATGTATGAATTACACATTCCTTTATCATGGAATAAATAATGATTAATCCATGTTTTATTATCCATATGGAAAAATTATGCATGAAATGATATGTTTAAGAATGGTGTGCCCGAATAGCACTCCAATGCATTGGGTAAACTATAGTATCATGATATGTCATGTACAATGGGTGTTGAATCATGCTAATTCAAGTGAAACGAGGGTTTAGTCATTCTTCATGTGCAATGTGGGTTTACTCATCCTCCATATTCAATGATTCTTAGCTCATGATAATACCATAATAAGTATTTTTTCCACGTCTCCATGATATGATTATCATGCTTAATCATGCCTTTATTTTCATGTTTCTCATGTTCTCCATTGATATTCCTATTTCATAACATGTATATAGTATTCCTTATGTTATTCTATGTTTATTCCCTTACTGGGATTTATATCTCACACTTTTCATATGTATGTCCTGAGGATATCCCATGCAATGTTAACTACAAAGGATTTTTGTGGTCATGTAAAGGATGTTTTCAATAAATATGTTGAATTTCATGTTTTATGTCATTTTTTAATTTTCATAATCCCAAAATACATTGGACCTCTTGATCTTTTATGTAGTATCATTTGACGATTTTATGTAATAAATCATATCTATGTTTGTAATAAAAAGAAGAGTTGTTATATCAAGGGTTCTTGAGAGGATTGAGTAATGGGTTAGAGGTTATATCCTTTTATAAGGGGGAGGATGGGCTCTTTAGGAATGTTTGAAAATATTATTTTATTATAAACAGATTTTCAGTTTCAAAAAGTCAAAAACCTATTTCATTCAAAGATAACGAGCGTATAAGTCGAAATAAAATCATCAAATTAGAATTAGCATGGTTTTTGATATTTTGATATTTTTTTTATTTAACTATTTGTTAACTTATTTAAAATTTCCATATTCTCTTATATATTCATAATATATTGTTGATATAGTTAAAATAAAATTTCAATATAACATATAGTGGTTCATTAATGATATTATTATCGTTATCTAAGTAATTTTTCAGAATATTATAATTTTATGATTGTTATATTATTTAATAAAATATTGATTGGTTTAAAAACTCATTTTGACATTTAGAAAACAATTAATATCATGAAATTGAAAAAATATATAAATATTTTATTCGTTCATTAAACCTACAGTAATTCAAATTTATCTAGTCATAATCATCTGTAAACTTACTCGGTGGAATAAAAAGGTTAAAAATATATTTATTTTTAATAAATATAATATCATTTATTTCAATATGTTATTAATGAATGAATTACTACATCACCACTGGGTAAAAATTAAATTTATATATTTAATGTCTAAAATATATAAATAAAATATCATCAAGTTGGAAAAAGTTTTATATTTCCAAATAAAACTTATAATCTTATAGATAAATTATATAACCCCATATAAATTGTTTTATTAAATAGATTCATATTTATGTTATTTTTGTCCTTATTTTAAATTGATTTATATAAAGAGTAATTATCACTCACAAGTGGCTACAGGGTGTCCCACCATTGACCAAAATATTCACATGTTAGGGAATGAATCATCCAATATAGTTAGGACATGTGTAAGGGTAATCTAATATTTTTTTCACCCTTATTTACTAGATTTACCCTATAACCATGGTAAATAAAATATTTATTGAAATAAATATTGATAATGTCTAAAAATAAAAGTTTATTATTTTCATAATTTGGACCTCATGATTCCAAATATGGAATCCATTTTTCCAAATTCAAAACACAAAAGTGTTAGAAATTATTTTAAAATTAATTACCGTTGTCAAAACCAGAAGCGTGCCATTAAGAAATAATAAAAATCAAAAGATTTACCTTCGTTTCTGTCATAATTAAGAGTGAAATTACTTCCAATAAAAAAAATTGGATTAAATGGTAAAATTATAATACCATTACACTTTAAAACTAATAAAAAACAATATGAAAATATAAATAAATTATATTAAACGGTAATATTGAATAAAATACATTATTTATCATAATTAATTAAAAAATTAACATTATTAAAAAAATAAAAAAATTTCATCCAAAATAAATATTGAAGTGACGATTCAAAATAAGAATTTAATTTTTTCAAATATAACATATAAAGGTGACAAAAAATATATTTTAAATGTGTTCACCTTTAAAATGTGGTAAATCGACCTTTTAAAAAATATTAGAGTATTCGTGCTTAAAATTGGATTCATTCACATTTTATGCCTCTAACTTTCATTGGATATAGGTAAATACATTTAATAAACATGTATAATCATATTTTAGTTATTTATGTTCATTCTGGACAATTCAACATCTATTCATTAAATATCATTTCAAATAATAATATTATGTTAATATTTTTCAGTATAAGTCAACATTGTGTACAACATAAGATTTCAAAGAAACATGTTTTTGTGTATCAGGTACATAACCAATAATAAAATCCCCTTTGAAGTAAAATTAATATTAATTTCACAAATATTAATATATATGAAAATGTCACATTCATTATTTACCTAGGATGTTACATTATTTATTATATAAAAATGAATTATTCTCTAGTACATCACCCTTACTAAGAATTTTAACTCACACTTATTTTGTTTCAATAATAATGGATATAAGAATAAATTTGTAAATGTGTATCAAGGATTATGAAAAAAATTATTCATTTTTAATATTATATAAAATTCAAATTTTAAATTATGTTTTATCTTGTTCATAAAAACTACATGTAGTGTATCTAACAAGGAACAACTAAAACAGTTTACCGACCTAGTTGTCCATTTGTCCTCATGTATGTATCCCATAATTCCAGAGGCATTAAACAAGAATATTGGGTATAATAATAATATATTGAGAATAAAACCCTAATGATCAGAGTGGGATTGCGGTATATAAAAATAATATCAATTATGGAATAAAATTAATTTTTTGGTCACTCTAAGTTAATATTATATCGAAATCTATAATAGATGAATAAATATCCTTGCATGAACCTGTTATAATGTACATGAAGTAAACATACAAATAGAGATACAGTAAGTAGTGATCAAATAAAACATGGATGCAAATAAATAAATAAAGTCTGAATCACTAGAAAAAATTCAATTTACATTCTTGGTCATCCCTCTGAAGATCTCATGTTAAATCCAAAACCATTATTTGAAACATCTTAGACACAATTAAGCATTGGATCTAACATGGATACCTAATAGGGTACCAACCAGTTGCCCAATCATGGTTATAGTATTGCATAGTAGGCTAGAAAAAAATCATATAATATAATACATTCCATGAGTATAAAATTATATAGCTTTTAGGTATAGAAAATGTAATTCAGTGCTAGAAATAATAATCTAAACACATTAGAAACATGTTCCTCATTGATAAATGGATGAATATGCCGAATTCAGCCTACGAAACCCCCCTAAATATACATCCCCAAATATATATATTTATATTTATATTTTAACATATATATATATTGTTCTAAATTTATATTTATGACTGAATGACCAACTTAAGAATCCATGAATAGTCCCAAGCATCTCTTAGACAAATAGGGGATGTCATGCCCGAGTATCATAAATAATAAAGGACATTGTGCCTGAGTGTCGCATTTAATAAGGTACACCATTCTAAAATTTAATAAAACAAAACTGAGGAAATTACTAATTATCACATGAAATATGGGAAACCATGATCATGTTTCATAATTCATAATGGAATGATTTCCTGGTTTTCAGATTTAATATGAGTCTCCATTATTCTGCATCATAAATTATAATGGATTTAATTAATCAATTTCACATTTAATATGGCATGGAAAGCCTTAGTGTCATGATCAATAAGGGTCTCCATCAACGATTATCATAAATAATAAGGGGAACATATGATCATGTATCACATTAGATAAAGGATGTGAGGCCTATGTTTCATAAATCATTATAGATTCCAAGCCTGAGTATCACATTTGGTAGTCGATTCAATGCCTTATTATCAAACTTAATAAAAATAATTTCTATTATAACATTACATTTCTCAAAGGTATGGATTCCAACCGGTCAACATTTCCTATAGTTAAGGGAATAATTAAAAATTTTCAAATGAAACACGATTTAGGGTCATATCAATATAATTCAATTTAATATCACTAAAATGGTCAATTATAATAAAACCTAAACCATTTATACCTTGGTTTCCCCCATCAATAGTTAAGAAGACAAGAGAATTTAGTAATCACATGCACATGGGAATAGTTGATAGGGATATTCCCCATCAAGGACTATGTTTCTTATCCAACCTGCATAACTCTTTATGGAGTTTTAAATTGTAATAACTAATTTAATGATTATTACCTGAGTATTTTTTAGTAACAGGATATAATTGTCTAGAAAATAATGTAATCTAACACAACATTAGAGGTCTTTCAGGTTGTGTAATAAAACTCTAACAACATAAGGTTAATTAAAAGAGTCAAGGTTGTATTTAAATATTTCTATTTAATAAATTTCATAATTTATTAACAAGGCACAGATGGTATGATGTGTGAAAAAATGAAAGTATTGAATAAAAATAAGAATTATGAAAAAACATTTTACACAAACAACCTCATGCTTTATATGATTCACTAATACATTATTGAGCTTTGATTTGATCCTAAATGAGTGGAATCAATAAAATAGACAATATCCATGTAAATAGGGAAAATGGGATCTCATTGATAAACGAATATAATGTGGGAATATATAATAATAAATAAGGAAGATGAGTTGTATAAATATTGATATATTTCCGATGCCCCTAATAGTTTTTTATTCAGACAAAGAATTAGGGCGATAAATCAATGAATGAGGGTGGAAGGATGTAGTGTTGGAGGAGGGACACTAGTTGAAATGGGGAAGGAAGTGGGGTAACCCCCCCACCCCCATAAATATTGGAGGGGGAAATGGTTATTTTTTCCATTATAATAGGTCACACAGATTGGCCACACTATTTAACTACCCATGGAATAACAGTTCAGAACTACTGTCTAAAGTGGCTACAAATCCCATCACATGGAGAACCATTTGAAAATCTCTACTGAGCCCATGTGCATAAATCATCAATTTTAATAAATTTCCTTCTCGGATTTGAGACTACATGTTATTGGATAATAAAACAATATGCCACCCTTGGAACCCATGCACCAGGCCACACAGTTTTCCCTTCCCTTCCACATAGTTTCATCAAATTGTGCATCTTTAAAAATATGTCACATGTATTTGGCCACAAATTCAGATTCATAGATGTTCGAACCATGAACCCGTGTGTCTTTCTCATGAAATTGTGTTTTCAGAACCATCTTCTTCCTAAAATAAACTATGTACTTGATTCACATCTCAATACATAAATCCCATATTAAATAATTAATATTATGTGATCCAACACTATAATTTACTTTCCAAGGATCCATTTTTGATTCATCCCTTCTACAAAAGGAATTCATAGAATTATCATGGACTTTTCAACCCGTTTCAAAACATGGGCCATTGCAATATTCCCACAATATAACTTCTCATCCATAAGAAACTAGGTGAATAATGAAAGAAAACCCAACTTACTTGGGCTGTGAATTTTCAATCAATGATCAAATTTCATTTCCCAATACCTACACAAATGTAATTCTATCTTTAATCACTTTATAACTAACCCTCTAAAATACAATCCAACACTCATATTTGAAAATTGAAAAATTATGAGAACACTCACCTATGATATTCTATCCCAAGACATGTTAAAATTCTCATATCTTCCCCCTCTATCCATTGGCACTCTCCACCTTAAGCTCTGGATTTGAATGAACAATTTTGAGTCAATGTAATCAGTACTATCAGAAATTTATATTGAAACATATCCTTATGGTTCTAATGGAACATTTTTCAAAAAAGTTATATCACTTAACCCATTCACACATGAGTACTTATATCCTAGACCTCAACTATATCAAAATGGTCCAATATAAATTGACCACACATTAACCAGCCTTTTCAAAATTTCAATGAAATTTTGTTTCCAACTCTTATGATGCACTCTTCTCCTCTAATGAATTATTCAATTTTGATCATCACTAACCACATTAGTCTACACAAAATTCACAATTTCCCCCCCTCTAGATGACTATTATATGAAACCATTTATTTTTAACTACCGATTCATTTCATTGAGAAAATTTTGGTTTATTTTTACAAGGTCCACCAGGTCATTTCAAGAACACAAACCATGGACTAAAACTAACATTTGATGATTTACACCTATTGAACCATCTATTATTTCATGAATAAGAGTTATCCAATTTAAAAAATAAACATCCAATGACCCGTCTCAAAATTCTATAACCCATATCACTTGAGGGTTCATCAATCAATCTATAAGGATATTTGGTTTTTATTTATATAGATTAGATTTTATAAACATTATATCAATGTACACATAGTGATATAAATATTGGGTACATGATCATATCTAAACTTTTATATTTTCAATACATCATCAACTATTAATATTTATAATCATGTATATCTCCTTCATTCAATTATCTATAAATAGGGGATATTTTCTAGAAATCATCCCTTTATACCACACATATCATATGTTGTGTGATCAATTCCATCCTTCATTCAATTTCCATGAATTGATATATTATAAAAACATTTAATTGATTTTCTCTAGACCCACTAATTTAATAATCATGATTTTTAATATCTAGTGTTTGAATACAAAAACATGATCACATAACCTTATATATCATGATAAACATGATCACTCTTGATAACCACTGATGTACCACCTTGAATTTCCACATTCATCAACTTTTTGGTACTAAAACAACTACCTCATAGTAATTATTCATTTCATATATAGATGTATTATGGAACCATCATACTCCAATATCACATATTCATAAGAATCTTGAAGCTGTAATCAAGACATATATTAAACTCACACTATGTTATATATCAATAGTCATTCTGGAACTACCAAATGGACCCTTATTATCACATTCCATCAAAATGGATGGACATCATTAAACAAATTTTAAATGAAACACCCTACCAAAAAAGTTTCATCGAAATTTTTACTGATAATAGCAACTCATCCCATGGCGCACACAACATCCACTATCGATAATGAGTTACATATATGATTAAAAATATTATACCAAGATACCGATAAAAATATGGGCAGAACTAGCCACATAAAATCACACTAGATTTTATTAACCTTAATTGTGTGCATGATGCACTCCTAAGATGATATGAATCACAAAAATAACCTCTAAGATATCATCCTATAAAATCCTGATCGGCCGGTTATAGTTGCTTATCATTTCATGAAATCATAAATAGTACATGTATGGGTCTAATTTCTTTTTATTCCTAGGTCACTATAATATAGATACTACCCATGATAAAATAATAGATTAAGGATTATAATATGACCACAAAAATAATAAGGATTTTATTAGAATTTATTAACTTATGGCCACAACAAGTAAAAAAAATCTACAATGATTTCAAAAAAATTGGAGTGTGAGCTAAAAATTTCATTCATATGATAACATACTCAGGGGTAAAAAAATTAACGATTTAATAGTGAATAAAAATTGGAAGACAACTCTCATGTTTTAATCCATTAAAAAGGAATCAAGGAAACATGACCATCAGAATGAACAACCATTCTCAAGAAATTTCTAATCCTGAAACTATATATTATTATGATTCTCACATATTTAACATTTCATTCCCTCATGTATTACCACCAGTCATCATGGGGGATTGATTAATATTTAAGACACCCAAATAGGATAAATCGAACCTAAAAGATTCTAAACACCTAAAACATTAAAAATCATTTATAAAGGATAGGGTTACTCTACGAGGGATACCTCACCTAGGATATCTCCTTACTAATGAACATAATAGTAAAAATATAACTCGGTCACACCAAGAAGTTCAATAAGTCTACTATCATCACTTCTAATCATACCTCATAAAAAGATTAATAGAGACCAATATGAAACATGTCTAATGAAAAAATCCTGGAAACAATTATCTTATGTTTACATGAGGTTCTAATCTATTAACACATATAAAAGGCTCCATTTAATATATTTTCATATATTTTCATTTATTTTAATTAATATTGAGGATTAAACATATAAAATGATATTTCCAAATCATATAGGAAAAATTTTCTTCGTACATTATCAATAAAATTCCAAAAAGAAGAATAGTCAAGTTATATCAATTCATCAATTTTTAACTTTTATTCATTCATAAATACTTAGAAAATGGTCATATTTAATGAGTGGTGGAACCAAGTTGAGTAGAGAAGGAAGTTTTAAGAGTTATCTTTTCTTGATTGTTGTCTTTTGTTGTCAATGAAGATAAATCAAATCATAATGTAAAGGACATGAAATGAGATGATAATTTTCTAATATTTATTTCACAATATCATTATTCAGGAGAACATGTGATGCAACATTTGTGATAGAAAGGGGGAGAAAGGATGATGCCAATCATATATAGTTTTGATTGGATGGAATGATGCTGTTGAAAGATAGGGAAGTTTCCGTACTTTCTATTGTAATTCTGACGATTCTAAATCTAGTCTATCAAAGGATATATATCATGATAGTGGAGTTTAAGATAAAAGCTGAAGAATGGTTATGGGAAGTAGTAAAGAGAGAAATGACAAAGCAATGGACAGTCTGGAGGCAGCACAAAAGCACAGTTTAAGGTGGCGATGTTTTCCAGTGTTTTCCAAATTTTAGGGCCTGAAAATCGGGAGATGAATATGCGTTTTTGGTAATGGATGTTGCGTGCATGATTGAAAAAGGTTTATATTTTTTCATGCAAGGAATTATTCATGGTCAGAACATCAAAAAATGAAAAATGCATGCAGTGCATGAAAGAATGGGCCTAGTGCGTAAAAAAATGAATGTCGCGCGAAATGTTTGTGGGATGCGCGAAATATTAACGGGATGCGTGAAATATTAGTGGGATTCACGAAATATCTGCAGGATGCATGAAAAAGATATATGTGCACGAAATATCAATGGGATGCACGAAAAATTAAGGCTGCGTGAAATATTGGCGTGGTGCGCGAAATACAAGAATGAAGTTTTTCGCGCAAAAGGTGTTTTGAGATCAGAAGATCGAAAATTGGAAAAGGCATGAGGTGCACAAAAATATTAGAGCATTGCGTGAAATATGATGATTCATGAAAGAGTTTTTATGCACATTAAAGGGGGTTTACGCCTGAATTATTGTTTTTCATTTGAGGCCAAAGAATCCTATAAATATGAGGGGAACCGAATTCATTTAAAAATGCTCGACACATAGATGAAATATCGAGCTCTGGTGCGTGTAAAATTATACGCTATGTGAGTAGTGTGAAAAGGAAGAGATTTGCGCCTAAAAGGGGAGTTGGGTGAAATTAAATAGGTTTGTGCATAAAAGGGAAGTTTCACGAAATATTGAAAAGCTGCATGAAAAAAGAAGTTGCGAGAAATAAGTTTTCCGCGCCAAAAGCGGACTTTTTCGTGAAAGGATTTTGAATTGCAAGCAAGAAACCCTAAAGGCTGCGTGAAAAATTTGGGGTCTTTCCACTTATTAATTTATGTGTAACGGAGGTCTTACTAGCTTCTTGGTAGGAATGTGAAGATCTGAACTTCAGAGAATACAACTGTTCAATTGTAAAGAAGCACTGGAACACTGTATTTCCCAATTTGTGCTAAGTGGGTGCACACGTGCTTGCGGATTGTTTTCCAAGTGCTACATGAGTGTAAGGGTATATCCTACTCGTTGTATTCCACATCAAAGGACTTTTTTCTAGTGGATTGTGTGGTACATGATTATTTACGTACTATAATAAGGATGTAGCTACTCTTGTTGAGCAGCGAAACTTGTAAATATTGTGTTCATGTGGTTGTGTGTGTTCATCAGAGAAGAAAATATTTAACAAGAGGAGAAGGTTGCTTAAATTAGAAGTAAACATAAAAAGAAAAATATATCACTGATTCACCTCGTCCTCCCCTCAGTGATACTTGGATCCTGACTGGAAACATCAATGAGAATGTCAATGGAATGAGAAAGAGGATTCCACCATTTAGGATATAATTGAAATTCTAATTAACATATACCACATAATAATTGAGATAAAAATAAGAATACAAGTTCTGTGTTGTTTTAGTGGATTTGTTTCTGTATGATAACATTATACATTTATTACTAGCCATTATAAGTTACTACTGGTTCTTCAAATAACAATCCTCTATTTACCAAAAATGGAATGCCAAGGTAATTAATATCATTCTATATAATGAATTAAGTTGACCTAGAATGGTCCAATCATTTGAACCGATTTATATTAAAATGAATCCCATAAAAGATACACTATATTGTTTTCCAAGCACCCATAGTGGGATTATTTTAAACAAAATATACCCAAGAAGACCTAATTTAGTGTAGTTTGTGAATTTAGAGATTTATTGTTGTGGTTCATCATACCCATGTTATATTGGAAAAATCCTTCACAAAATTGACCATTTTTTATATATGATTCAATATTTCCAACATATATATGTGATATTTCTATTGAGGTAAATAATAATTCTGAGTTTATAAATTTACATACCTTTTTAAGTTACAATTTAAAATTCATTTCACTTTGATTGGGTCATTACTGCAATTTTGTTAATAAAAAAAGATAAATTTGGATGTTTTGATTATATAGGTTGGCCTTCCAAAATTAAAATTTAGTATATACATTATAAATTAATCTCGAAACAATTTTATCAATATAATATATTTCTAAACCCATGAAACCACTGGTCCACAAATCTATATGTCATAATTGGTTAATTAAGGAGTCACTATTACAGTATATGGGAAAAAAACTGATTGATGAAAATACATTAATATATATATGTATTTATCATAATTATATGAAGGCATGTGATCACATAAATAATATTGTTAAAAATAAAAAAATCCTGAAAAAAATACCCAAACTTGATGTACAAGGATCTGTGAAAAATAATAATGGGGGAATGTTAAATAGAGACCCATTATTTAAAATCTCACAAGAATGGTATATAAATAATCAAGAATCATAAAATATATAATGTAATATGAATACAGTGGCATAGGAATGGCATGTGTAACTCCATGTTCCAATAATTACGCAAGTAATGAAGCATCATTTCCATATTGTGACATGGGTAAAAATTGATATATTAGACCTTGGTGAAAAAAATCAATCGGACAAGGTGAAATAATAATATATTATAGTATTTATCATCATAAACACCATTTCTATTCGATGAAATCCAATTAATCCCTCATTGTTGACGTGGATGGAGAAACAAAATAGGTATTTATCAATTTTATACATGTTACTAGTATCATGTCTGATAACCCAAAATACTATGAAAAATGAAAATAAATCTCTAATACCAATTATAGAGCCATGAACCAGGAGACACTAAAATGGATCTCCAATTTGATTATCTATATGGCCTCAAGACTATGTTTGAAAATTCCAGAGGTTACAGACTAGAAGATGGGGTATAATAGATGTATGGTGTGTATACTATACCCTCCTGATTAGAGTATAACAATAATATATTAAAATAAATCAATAGAGGAAGGAATATATAGTAGCAAAAAATAGAAGTTAATATTAATCGTAAATCAACAATAGATCAATAAATAACCAAGCACGAACATGATAAAATGTACATGTAGTGGACATTAAAAAAGAGATATACTTATTAATGAGAGATTAGAAATATTTAATGAATAAACACTCCATCACTATATGGAATACCATGTAGATTCCCTACTTGGACTCTCAAGATCTCATGTCCAATCACAGTCTATAAATGGGAACCTGACATAACACAATCTAATCTAACCATAACTGTGAAATCTATTTAGGTACCAATTAGAGGCCATATCAGGGTTGGATTAAAACTCAGTATACCACCACTAATGATTTCAAATGAAAATTAGTCGATGAGTATAAAATAAAAAAATGTGAAGGTATATCAAAAGTAAAGTGGTGCATTAAAAAATAATGTAAACACATTAGGCTCATGTTCCTCAAAGATATATGGATGACTATTCATGATTCCCTATTAGTCCGACTAACTATTAACAAGAATTACTAGAAATTTATATATATATATATATATGTAGGTATATATATATTCACTAAATAAGCAGTAATATATATTTTTATATATATAGTTATTTGGTGTTATCAAGGACTTGTAGTGTATCATAGGAATCCATGAAAAGTAAAAAGTGTATCAAAGTGTAATCCTAGAAGACATGCCTCGGTTTCATGTGTAATATTTTATTCCATTACTAGGTATCGTAAATCCAAAGGTATACCATTACAATGTACCACATTTTATAAGGTAATCGATTCCTGAATGTCTTAAATTATATTTTAAATCATGCTAAAGTATCAAATATAATATGTGATGACCTTCCTGAGTTTCACATTTACTATGGGACATAACTTTTGAGTTTCATGGGTTATAACGAATTTTGATCTTATGTATAATAAAATAAATGTGAATACATGCCAAAATATCACATTTAATATGGGGGATCATTCATGTGAACCCTAAATCATACAAAATTCCGTGTTCAAGTATATCATTTAATACATTTTTTCATGCCCATGTACTCTATTTAATAATAATAAGTATTGGTGAAAAACTAATATTCTGAATGAGATGTTTTTCAACCATTCTACATTCCATTTTAAGGGTAAAATCATAAATTTATATAGGTCCAGATGTTTTTATCACACCACTCATCATTTGTTAAATATCAATAATAATTTCGACTAATCGTAAAATAAAACCACAGAGAATGCAGTATAGCCCCAACTACATTTAATATGTCAAGGGAATTTATTAATCACACAGAAAGTGGTGGAAATTATTGATGTGAATGTTATCCATCAATGGGAATGAAGAATATCAAAGCCACTTAATTAATTAAGTCTTTTTCTCTATTATTACGTCATTTAAAGAACACACCACAAGGGTGATTTAGTTAAATGAAAATAAGTTATATGATAAAAAGTACTGTAAAACACATTATATAGTGCTTTAGGTGGGTTCACCAGCATCCAACCACAATTGGGGGTCAAAGAGAGTCATTTCTTTTGTTTAAACAATTCAATATAAAATATTTCATAATATAGGAACAATGTGCATATGGTATGGTGTGAAGAGAAATTAAAATATTATATATACAATTTGTCATTAAGTAATGGGAATCTATACCACCAACTTGATAAATTAGCTGCTTCACACATACATAATCATGATTTTTTATTTGGACGTAAGGGAATTTATGAATAAGATATATTCCATGAAAATAAGAAAAATAATCTCAATTGAAAATTATCTTCTTTGATAGAGTGACAAACAGATAATGATGAAATTGGAATACTTTTATACATAAAAACATCCATTTCACCCAATTTTTTTCAATTGGGTACATGAAACATTGATAACCATTCATAGATTAGAGATTAAATAGGGAACATTTTTTAAAAGGTTGAGTCCAAAGCCTCATTTATTTTTAAAGTAAAGAAAATAGCTCTTTTAACTTGGTTGAGGGAGACCCATTACATAGCCTGAAGGCCTTGTGGGAATTTACCCCATTACATGCCCCGTACGACAGAATTTTTGGCCCAAGGACCATTTTGTGACCAGTATTACTACACTAACCGTCACTACTGAAGTAACATGTCGCCACTACAGTGTCGGTGGTTGCTATAATACTTCCACTACTATAGTGCAGTACAATACTGCTACAATACCTACACCCCATGGGTTTTGAACACCGATTTTTCATGTAGGATTACAGGGTGCTTACCACTATGCCAATTTCCAACAACTGATGAAGGAGGGAACATGCATGTAGGGTTTATGTACAATGGGGGAGGCAATTAGGTAAAAAATCATTTTCAGTTGGAGGTGAAAATGGTTATTTTTCCCCATTTAAATGATTTAGATATTTTTTCTACACTGTTTTGATAAACATATCCTAATATTATAGTTATATTGTCTTAATAGATTCCCCATCACATATCTATGTTCATGATTTGACAAACCATGTGCAACCCATGTAACAAGCTATGATTTTTTTACATATAGTCTGTATTGCAATGTGACCTCATGCATAATTTTTAACAAACTAGGTGAAACCATATGATCCCAAACACATAAACATAAAATTTATTTTATAGGTTCACATGGTTACTAAATATACTCTCCCTATACAAGTAATTTGGGCAGTTTTGGCCTCAAAATTAGATCTAACTTCACACACACAAAAATCCACTGTCATTTTCTCCTAAAACATATTTTTCAAAGCCTAATGATCCTAAAACTCAATTGAGGACATGATAGAATTATCATTCCATTAGGAAACGTAATAAAATATAACATTTAAGTTACCTATATATTGGGTTTGTGTTTTGAGTCTCTGTTTAATATTCATTTGCCCCACCAAATTTTCATGAACATTTAAACATGGTCAAAACATGATAAATTACAATAATAAAGTTATAGGACCATTATGATAAAATTCCTTGTATCATATACCAATTTATTAATGTATTCATTTATATAGGTTATTGGATTATGGGTTCATTATATTTGGTATTACTGTTGATTTATTAAAATCCTTTAGAACTAGATAAATGAAAAGAATTTTTAGAGACCATACATATATGAATGACTTATTGGTTAATTATATGTATAATATAACATCCATTTATTGTTAAGGATTGTCACGACCCGTCCTCGGGGACCGTGCCCTGACTACCCCAAGCCCGCCTTCCATAGGCCAGGGGTTGGCGACTATCACCAAGGCGTAAATCCCAAAAAATGGGAAGGAATTTCCTTTAAAAGTAAAAAAACACCATAGAGTAAGCCAGCAGAAGTAAACACTAAGTAAACTGAGTACAAGTAATTGCGGAATGTAAATGGGCCAGAAAAAAAACCCAAACTGAAAGTAATGTACAAATGGAAAGAAAGTACAACAACTGAAAGTAAAGAAGCAACGTCGAGCCGTCCTATGGTACTCACACCTGAAGGGTGGCTATAGATAGCCAACATAGCTCCTCGGGTCTAGCCATATGCACTGTGAACGTCCCGCCCAATGGTCCACCTCCAGGTACCGACCAACTCCGCAAGCTTCAACCACGATCAGCGCTGTCCGTCGTCTGCAACCAAAACAACATAGTGCGGGCATAGCCCGTGCAGGGGTGAGTATAAGCTACTCAGTAGGGACCCCGAGACCCTCGAAGGTCTCCCATAATCCAGAAAGAATAATCCACAAAGGAAAGATACAATCACGAAGTAACATCAGACACTACTTAGGTATATTCCCATACATATACCTAAGTTATCAATTCCATTTCGGCTCTAGCATCTGAGCCGATGTTCGATCACATCCACACAGGATAGAACAACACAATCCACGTAGGAATGAAAATCAGGATTCAGCTCACATAGGTATACTTCTTCATATGACGATAGAGATGATCAGATGTAGCCACTGATTCATCTAAGCCATCGGACCCACACATGATTGATAGGTACTAATCCCTGCAATGAAACACAAAGGATCAATAAGTACTAACCCCTGTAATGACCCACAAAGGATCGATATGTACTAACCCCCACAATGACCCACATAGGGTCAGACCCACACATGATCTGTAGGCGCTGGCCCATACAGGACCGCTGAAGGTGAACCTGCTCCCGTAAGTCCTCCAACTGTACCCGTAGCTCTTGTAGCTCAGTGGGGGACATCCAAAACGCTGGGGTGGATATCAGGGCTGTCTCGGGGTATAAATCAATATAAAAGTCTACCTATCTTTGAGGAGGTAGTACTGGAATGTCATCGGGGAAAACATCCTCATACTGATCCACCACTGCAAGAAAACCAGGTCTCTGCACGTCAACTGGTCCTAGGATGAGGCTAGCCAACTGATGAGTGATGGGATGTCCTCTCCTCTGCGAGAGTCCATCCTATGCTGTGAAGGCTCCCTTCTCGCTGGTGAAGGTGAACCTGCTCCTGTCGGTGCATACACACTGCATTTTGCCCCTAATACAGTCAATCTGAGCATGGACTATAGATAACTATTCCATGACCAAGATTACGTCGTAAGGCCTCGACTCCACTACAAGAAGATCCCAGCCGAAGCTCTCTCCTCCTAGAGCATGCTCACACTGCCGGCACCAATGCGTAATCGTCGAGTCTACTCTCGTAGGAGTCCCTAGCCGTAAGGATCGAGCCAACGGCTCTGTCGGAATCTCCGAGCTCCGAACAAGGGCAGTGGATATGAAATAATGACTCGATCATGTGTCTATAAGAACTGAAGAAAGGGTGGAATATACATAGATAGTACCTTGAATCATCTTGGGCGCGCCATGGTCGTAGAATTCCGCTGCCTGAAGCTGTGCCTGTCTCTGCCCGCCAGCTCCCTGTGGTCGGGGTGGACCTCCTGGGGGTAGTGGTGGTAGAGCCTCAAAGCGTCGCCAACACCTACTTCTTGAAAAGCTCCTCTACCTCATCCGCTTTCTTCCTGCGGACCGCCACGATCGACCCTATGCCTCTTCCTAGGTGGTCCCTCAACCATCTGCTGCTCCTCGTCCCAGCGGGTCGGGCAGTCATGAGCCATGTGGCCCTGCCCGCCGGATGCATAGTAGTGTCTGCCTCTCGAAAGACTGGCTCCGCACTGTGTTCCCCGCACCACTAAGCCAATGTCCTAAGGTCGTCTACCTGAGGGTCTGGTCTGCCTGGACCCATGTGTCATCCGTCGACTGCCTGCTGCATAAGACTCTTCTACGTTCCACCCTACGGTAGGTCTCGCTGCTGATGTAGGCTCAGCAATGAAGCTCTCGATGAGAAGGGCTTGATCTAGTACCCCTTCCTATGTCAGAATGTTGAGGGAGATTAGTGATGCCCTGATCTCCTGCCTCAATCCCTGCTCAATGGTCCGGGACCGAAAAAATGGGTCCCATACCATGTATGTCGAATAGCGCGAGAGATTTGTAAATCTCACCGAGTACTGGGCGACCGTCAAGCTGCCCTGCCGCAGCTATAGAAGCTCTTGGATGCGCACCGCACGAAGGGTGGCTGGGACGAACTCCAAGTGGAAGAGGCTCTCAATGTCCATCTAGAGGAGTGATGCCTCGTCGTGCACCTGGAGCATCAAGCTCCACCATCTTCCTGCTGCCGCGTGCAGGAGGCTCGCTGCGAGGATCACCATGAGGTCAGTTGGTGTCCTCACTAACCTAAAAACTCATACAACAGCCTCCAGCCAATCCTCGGCTGCCTGAGGGTCTGTCTCCCCGCGGAACCTGGGTGGTCACTGACGCTGAAACTCATGCAGTTCACTAAGGCGATGTGCATCGTCAGTGACTGGGGTTGGTAGCATTGGTGGCTCGGTGGGTAGAGGTACCATCGGTGCCTCTGCTGTCAAAGGGAACTGTACGGAAGCCTCATCGCTCGATGGGCTGTCGTCATGCACAATGCTCGGAAACCTAGCTGGCTGCCGTCGTGGGGCCATCCTGAAAAGAAACAGGTGCGCCACGGTCAAACAGTATACCTGGGGAGCTGACACAAAGTAATCAAAAAGAAAACATGAAATACACCTGCAATCAATGTTTTCGTGCATTAAGTCGGAAATCAGAAGTCAGGGTCCTGGTGTACGGATACGTCGGCCGCCGCACCAACACTGGACTCCCTGGACTGATAACCACACTCAATACCCTTAACACTATTTCTTCACATAGAAAAATATCTGAGTACTGAGTTCCACTGTAAAACCGAACTCCTCTGATACCAATTTTTCATGACCCGTCCTCGGGGCCCGTACCGTGACTACCCCAAGCCTGCCTTCCATAGGCCAGGTTTGGCGACTAGCACCAAGGCGTAAATCCCAACAAAAAGGGAAGGCATTTCCTTTAAAAGTAAACAAACACCATAGAGTAAGCCAGCATAAGTAAACACTAAGTAAACTGTGTACATGTAAGTGTGGAAAGTAAATGGTCCAGAATACAAACCCAAACTGAAAGTAAAGTACAACTGGAATGAAAGTACAACAACTGAATGTAAAGAAGCTATGTCAAGCCTCCCTCTGGTACTCCCACCTGAAGGGTGGGTACAGATAACCACCTCAGCTCCTCGGGTCCAGCCGTCTGCTCCGTGAACATCCCATCTATTGGTCCACCTCCAGGTACCGACCTGCTCCGCATGCTTCAACCACGATCAGCGATGTTCGTCGTCTGCAATCAACACAATGTAGTGCGGGCATAGCTCGTGCAGGGGTGAGTATAAACTACTCAGTAGGGACCCCGAGACCCCTGAAGGTCTCCCAAAATCCACAAAGGAAAGTTACAATCACGAAGTAACATCCGACACTACTTAGGTATATTCCAATACATATACCTATGTTTTCACTTCTAGTTCGGCTCCAACATCCGAGCCAATGTTCGATCACATCCACATAAGATAGTACAACACAATCCACGTAGGAATGCAAATGAAGATTCAACTCACACATGTATACTTCTTCTTATGACGATAGAGATGATTAGATGTATCCACTGATTCATCTAAGCCGTTGAACCCACAAAGGATCGATAGGTACTAACCCCCACAATGACCCACAAAGGATCGATAGGTACTAACCCCCGTAATGAGCCACACAGGATTGGACCCACACAGGATCTGTAGGCGCTGGCCCACACAGGACCGCTCAGCGCTGACCCACACATGATCGGTAGCACTAATCCACGTAGGATCACTGAGTTCTATAGTCGTTGCCGTCTAATCCACATAGGATTTCTGTACAGTCGTCATCGTCGTCGCGTTGCAGCAAGCTCTAGGGTTCCCGCATACAACAGGGTCGTTCGGGAGGGTCCGCTCCACGAGCCGAGGGTCTGATACATCAACTGACATGTAATCCAAATTTGATGTAACCAAAAGTTTTGTATCGACAATAGGAAACCAACGTCACAGACAGCGCGTCAATCGGACGCCCGGTCTGAGAGTTATTGGCTTTTTCGTCCCAGGGGCTGGGTTGGTTTTTAAGTCAAAACCAACCCGACCATACTCCAACTGCATCCAAACCTCGAGCGGAGTAATCCAAAAGTTCCGTCTCACTAAGAGGAATCCATCAAAGTCGACGTCACGTCAATCGGATGTCCGGAGCTCATGTTATAAGCGTTTCTGCTCCGAGGGCCCGGTTGGTTTCGTGTACAAACCATCCCGGACGAACCCAAAGTCCTCTGAAACCTTGAGTGTAATATACTGAAACGACTGGCTTGATCCAAGGATCACATTGAAGCTGACGGTGCATCAATCAGAGGTTTGTAGCCCATGTTATGGTCAGAAGACCGAAAGAGGTCCAGAAGTGGGGTTGTCGTGCCCAGACAGATCCGGCCCGAGACCCCCTGGGTCAGCCCGATCCGGGTTGACTCGAACCGGGTCTGGGTCTAGCCCGGCTGGCGCGGCGCGGCCCGGCCTGGGTGCAGCCCAGCCTGGCGGCCCGGCCTGGCGGTCCGGCCCGGCAGCTCGGCCCGACGCGCTGGCGCTTACTAGGTGGCTCGGCCGAAACGGCCGAGCATTTGGGGGCGGGGCGCGCGCTTCCCTCCCCTGTGTGAAACCGTGGCCCCCATGAGGGGGGTCGCTCCTGCTGGCCAGCCAGTGGTTACGACCCCCAGTGTTTCCCTCTGACCAGCCGGCCCGCACTGGCCGGCCGGCTACTGCCTCCACGGGACCGGGGCGGTCCCGTCCCTCTGCTCTGACGCCGGCTGCCCGGAACCGGCCGCATGTCCTTGCTCTTCCGCGGCCCCGGTCCGGCCTCGGTGGCTTCGGGGTTCCTTCGAGGTTCTCCGGCGCGGTGCGATGACACCGCACCTTTGTTTGACTTCAACGGCGCGGCGCGACGGCGCCACGCTTCATCGCCCAAAACTCATAGCTTCCACACGGTGCAACGGCACCGCGCTGCCTCACACGTGCCACAACAAAATAAATCAAACAAGGGGGATGAGGGTCGGCCGTGTTCGTGTGGTCCGACCTCCTTCCGTTATTGCGATATCAGGTGGCTCAAATTAAAAATAAGAAAACGACGGATGTAATCACGAACAAACAATTAAAATAAACCCCTACCTCGAGCGTAGTCATCAAACGATGTTGTCACGGAAAGGGATGTCGTGGAAAGAAGGTGGATTGTCGCGTCGTAGAGGAACGGTGTCTCCCTTCCTTTGATGTGGAAAGAAGGAACGAGGCGATGTGCGTCGGGTCGTCGATCTTCGAGGAAGGTGTCTCTCACCGTCATCCGTCGTCGGAGGTCGGCGTTCTTCATGTTCTTCGTCAAGGAGGAAGAACTTCAAGATCATGAGAAAATTCTCCTAGGCCCCACACAACCCAACAACTCTAATAAAATAAGAGTTTGTCTTATTTTCTTTCTCAAGCCATGCATTATGAAATTCAAAAACAAAACAATCAATTAAATGAATTAATTGTAATGTTTAAACCGCCCAAATTAATAGAGGTGTTTCATAAACAGAAAAACGCAACGGTTGACTTCCACTTAATAGGGGTGCGGGTGCGTTACCTTATTAAAGGAGGGGGTTTTGGAAGAAAAGAAATGGTGGTGCTCGTGTGGGTCCCACCTCACAAATATCCTACCTTGTGGGTAGGATACTGTGTGTCCCACATCATCCACTTATCTTAGGTTAAACAAAAATAAAATAAAATTGGTTGCACCACATTTATTTTTTTCCATTACTTAACCCCAAAATTTAAAAACCACACCTGAGAAAATGGAGCTCCGGAAAAAGGTGTTTCTTAGCAATTACCGGCGCTGCGATTTCATCGGTGTCCTCAGATTTCGATTCCGAGCACCGATTCAAAATTTAGGAAAACCCACTCTTTCGTTCACTGAACGTACCCAAGAAAAACTTTGGAAAATTATTTCGGGCACACCGGGCTTCAGAATCAGGTGCCGTCAGAAACTGCATTCTTGTAAAATTCCAATGAAAATTAAGAAAAAATTTCCTTGAATTTTATGGGTCATTACATGGGTGATATTATTGTGTTTCTTATATTGAATGTTTTTAACATTATATCCTTTTCTAAGACATTTGTTGAAACATGTTTGAATCTCGTTAGAATATAATCAAATGTATAATACGATGTTTTTGAGAAACTAAATTGGATGATGACTGGAGTGTAACATATTTTGATTATTATTAACCATTTATCATGAAATATGATAAAAACACCTTAATCATAAAAATGAAACAAAAAAGATAATTTCAGGGTTTAATGGTAGGATGAGTGTTGGAGACCATGGAAGAGAAGAATAATATTTTCCATTATGATATCAATGATGAAAGAAAAACCCAAATGAATGAATCAACAGAAGGAGAAAATGTTTTATTTTTTAAATTGATAAAATAGTTTAACAAATTATGAATAATCAATAATATTTCAATTGATTAGTATGATGTTCATCCAAAATTAACATTTCTAGTTTAGTGGATTATGTTTGGAGAATAATGGAATGATCCAAGACAATGTGTTATTCAAAGAATTAAATCTAAGAAAAAGGATAGAACTATGTTATGTAAATTGTTGAAGTGAATATATTTAAGGTCTTATATACTTGAATCAATGTAGTATTAACACTGATATTGTAAATGGGATAGTATTGGTGACCTTTAAAATATATAGTGATTTTATGAAAAAAATTGTATATATGTCATTTATGATGAATTTTATTAAACATTGGTATTTATGGAAGTATTCTGAAATTTTGTATTCTGAATAAGGATTGATTTAATTTTTTAAGGAATATATTTTTTTTCTTGTGGGTTTTACTTAGGAGTGTTGTATATCATCATAGTCTTATATGTTTTTGGTTTCATTATATTCAATGGAATTTATATCCGTTTTAAGGTTTTTACTGATGATATTTGTAAGTGATTCAATATATTAATGGTTTTTAGGAATATTACTCTTATGAGGTATAAATGAACCTCATTATTAGCATATGATCTGTTATGGTCTACTAAATAATGTGATATAGATAATATTAATGCTCTAGTGTGATTAATTAAAAATGATATAATTTTTGAGATATTTATCCTTAGGAAAATGATTATCATTATGGGTAGAATCATAATTGTATTCATGATTGTCTCGGGATTTTTAAGAAAATATAATTTACGTAGTGATTAATCATAGGAAATAACGATTTTTTGGGATGATTTATAGAGTTGAAGTATATGTTACCATTATGTTTAGAATGTAGTTTAACATTAAATGTTATATTGGTAGAATGCAATTAAATTTTGGGAATTCATGTTTCAATGTGTGGCATCACCATTAAGTTTAAAATATTTTTGGAGTTAATGTTATTCTCGTTAATTTGAGGTATATGTTTATTTATTTGTGGAATATATATGATGGTCCGTTGGTGTTATTGTGGAAACATTAAATTAAAATATATGATATCATCATATAATGGATTCTAAATTTGGTATATTTTCGTAAATTATGGTAAATATTTAATTTGTGGTTAAATTTTAATGATGGTAATAATAGTTTCATATATAATTATTTTATTCTGTGTTTCTTTATAAGATTGTATTAGTTTTTTGGGCATGAAGAAATTGTTATGAAGATTCATCATTTGTTGAAATGATGTGATTGTTGTGGAAATGTGTTAAAGGATAATGTTATATTTTTCAATTAAAATAAATATACGTTTTCAAAGCCTATAATTTAATGTAATTACAAACATCTAAAAAGGGTCTTGAATTAATGATGTTATCATATTACAAATATTTTCATTGAAATTATCTCCTTTTCACCCATAACAGATTTATGGTTTTTTTGGGTGTAAAATATTTCATTACCATGATCAAAATAATTATATATTATCTATTGGGAATGATTTTTCTCCACAGATTTCATATTTTGGAATCCCACTAATGTTGTACATTATGGAAACCATGTTCTGTTTTATTGTACATATACATTTTATTCCCTTTCCCTATTTTTAGGGGATGATTTATATACCCTCTCAAAAATATAGGTTTTAAAAAATGGAATTTATAAATTCCAAACCCTTGAATAAATGGAAAATGGTAAAATATTTTTGGATTATATTTTTTGAACATTGGGTGGATAGTGTGACACCCACATATTTTTAATGGTCATTGTATTTGATATAGTATAAAATTTAGAAGACCCTGAACAAATGAACAAATTAATATTTTTCTATAATAATTAACATTGTAACATATAATTTGAACTAGAGGGTATTAGTATGATTAAAAATATTATGAAATGTATATTTATTAATATGATGAACATAAATAATAAAAATTAGATTGTTATTATATAGTTAATAAGAACTAAATTTTTAGTAAATTAATATTATTTTACAAAATATGTTTTAATCAAGAATGGTTTTCATTGCATCTAATGAGAATATATTTTATTTAATAACTATATAATTATAAAAAAATATTTTATAAACAATGTTATTTCTAAAATAACAATTAAAATATTATTTTACATTGATATTTTAGTATTTTTATGAAGAGATTGATTTTTATTGAATAGGGAAAAATATTGATTTATAAAATAAAAAAATTCATTTCATTTAAAAAAATTATTTTAATGTCCATTTATATTATTAAACAGTCTTCAATTAACATATAATCCATTTTATTTTAAATAATTCCCACTGATTCGATATTTTCATCCATTGAGATATATGTTAATTTTTATTATTAAAAATAAATTTTGAAAATGTGTCTGTCGTTTCATTTTACGTTTTTATAATAACACTAATTTAAGAAAATTATCAAAATTTATTAATAAATAAATCATGCCGTATTTTGTATTAAGAGGACCCAATTTCTTGAATTTATTCCTTTAATTTTTTTTCTTTATGAATACCTACCATTACAAAATTATTCACAACAGCAAAAGTTAAATCATGACATTAAGGTTAAAAATAATTTGTAATGGCATTAAAAATAATCTAAATTTTTTATTTTATTTAGATTGATGGAATAAATTAATTAATATCTATCGAAATATTGAATATATGGAATGTTAATTCCAGTTGTCCTTTGTGTGGTCAATTATATTATTTTTTCTAAAAAAATTATAAAACATCTTGCGATCATGATATTAATTTCTTTTATATGATAAAATTGTTAAATATATTATTTTTATGAATATAATATATTATATTGATAATTATTTTTTTAGGATAATTTTTTTATAATTTTTATTAATTTCATAACTAGTTTAAATTTATACGTAACAATGTCACAATATTAATAAAATTATTAAAATTAAATAAATCAGTCAAAAATATTTAAAGTGGTCAAATTTGATAGGATAATAGTGTCCAAATAATTATATATATATATATATATATGAAAATTATATTATAGATTTTTCAGGGATTTTATTCAAATTATATCTTAATCATGATGTTGTTAATGTAAAATTAATTAATTAGCATCTGTAATGATATTAATGATTACTTTTGAAAATAATTTATTATTACATTATTCTATAATCATAAAAATATGAAAATTTTTCAAGGAAGATAATATAATGTATATTTTCTCATTATCCAATTATTGGATTTTTTTCCCTACATGGTAACATTATAGATCATTAAATGGTAAAACAAATTATGTTGTAGTTCTTGTTAAGAGGGTTAATAGAGGATTAAAATAAATAGATAAATGTGAAATTTTGGATAAATGTGTGAAAATATTATTTAATGAATTTATTTAGACAAATATTAGTATTATTTTGAAATTAAATCAATTTAGAATCAGTATTACATGAATAATTATTTAAATTTATTCAATAATTTTTTAAATTCCTTGTGTTCGCCTCCCCATAGTTATAAAAGGACAACCACTATCTCCTTTCATCACACCACATTGAGTATCCTAGCTTGAAAAGTACCTTGCCATTTCAATTCATGATTTCATATTTTATATTATATGTTGTTTGGTATTTATAATAGACCAACCATAGGTCAATGAGGAGGTATAAAGGAATTCAACTAAAGAGGAAGCAATCATTTATACTAACTCTATGAAATTATTTTATCCATATACATAATGTAAATATGATTTACAAAATCTAAAATTATATCTAATCTATTAAAAATTTACATGTAGTTTTTTAATACAAAAAACTCATTTTACACTTCTTTTTCATCTAATGGAATTAAAAAAACATCACTCTTCAGTATATATTACTTATAGTCTCCACATAGTGGTTCAATTAGGTTTTCATAAAAATTTTACTCAAATTGATATAATTATGTAAATAGAAAATATATTGGATAATTATTATATGGGGACCTTACATTTTCATACATGAATAATAAATAATTTTAATGATAAATTTTATTATATTGTTAGAAAACTAGGATCATGTGGTTTATTGTATTCATAAAAATAGGATTATACAAAACCCTTCCAAAATAATGCATAAACATTATTTAATTCTTTCTTATCAAGCTTCTTAGTGGTGTTCTCATTCTCCCTAGTACAAGTAATCACCTAAGGTTATACATTAGTGAAACAGGTCACATAAAAACCTATTAAAAATGTTGATTAATAATTATATTAATATAATGTGGCATATCATAATAATCATCACATAATCATAATCACAAGAGGAATCTCTAAAGAACCCAAAATTCCGTATAAATATTTTTAACTGTATGGAATTTTTACGAGACTACGAAAATTGATGGCACATGATTCTGAGGCCTGGAGTGCCCGAAATGATCCGTCGAAAAATTGTTAATCTTTAAATAGTGGGCATCACATGGTTTCCAAAAAAGTTGAATAACAATTAAACAAGTTCCCGGATCATAAATTCGACGTTACCATTGCATTCATGATTGTGGGTTTACACTAGGCGTGACATAAATTTAGTCGACGCATGCCTCCAGTGAGAAAACCCAAAATTCCATAACCATAAATAAAACAATTAAATTAGAATATTTTAATTTTTTCAAAATAATATAACTCAGGATAGGTGATTCTGATTAAAAATATGAGACCACCACAGAGTTCGTAAGGGTATGCTTTCCATAGGCGGTTCTTAACCTTGGCCAGTACAGGCCAACATTGGATGTTAGTTTTTGACCATAAATAAAATAATTAACAATTATTTTATTACTAAATTATTTAACTCTTAAATGGTAATATGGATTGGAAATCCAAGTGTTCTGGTTAGCTTGTGAGGGCATGATCCCCTTAGGTAGAAACTAACCTCGACCGGTGTAGGATTATGGTGGATGTTAATAACTTTTGAACTTTTTTCTAGAACATTCAGTAAACATGAGAGCATTGATTTATATTATTTAAACTTGTGCTGAGATTAAAAATCCTACGGCAATGACAAATTCGTAGCACAAAGATTCACTTAGGCGATGCTTAACATTGAATGAGAAGGGTCGGACGAAAAAGTTAATTTTTGGACATTACAAAAAATAGTAATATAACTAGATGAGTTATTTTATTTCATTCATAGTAACCGATGAGTGATTGTGGAGGGACCGCTAGGTTGTCAGATCATTTAATTGTCAGTTACACTTGGTTTTGTAACTGCACCGTTGGGTGAATAATGGGTTTATTAATTAAAATAATTAATGAATCACATTAATTTTGCAGTGAGTTAAAATCCTCTCTTCATATATTTAAACAAATATTGGTCACGATCCTTATGAATTCATGATAGGAATCTATAACAATGTGTCAATGATAAATTCCTCTAATGTAGAATAGATATTGATGCCTTAGATGAGTCAATATGGAGTTTGATGAATTCCAATGAACATGCTACAATCATGAACCCTTCTTCCTCATCCGTACCGTCTAACTACATGTTTGAGGTAGGGGATTTATTAAATTTTATTCATAATTCTTATACTCTTTTTGATGATTGAATTGATTCCATGTTGTAATACTAACGTGGTGGGTGTGGGAAGTACAAACAATTCACGAACCCTCCGTCGATCTCGAAATTGGTTGTGTTCTTCATGGGTGACTGGAAAATATGGAGACAAGGTGAAAAAAGGGATAAATAGTGTTTTTCCATCCCATGAGCCCATAGGCACAAAAGGGAAATAAATTTGACCACTGTAGATTCACCGGTGGCCTACAAGAAGCATGGATGGCACGGCAGCACCAGCGACCAGAGAAGGCAGTGGCCGGAAACCGCTAGTTGCGAGAAGGCGGCGGTGATCTAAGGTGCCGTGTAGGATGAAGGCGTGGGTCGTCAAGTGAAGACTGCATTGGATCTGGTGGCGCTTCGTGGAGGAGGGTTGTGGCATCGAGCCGCGGCGGAGGGTGGACCCTGCGGTCCGCGGGGTCTTAAGGTGACCGGTTCAGTGGACCAACCAGGTGTATTAGTGCCAACCGGTGTCATTGATGGATGAAACCTGAATGGCTTGGTAGTTTTGGGGGGGGGGAGAGGACTCCTGCCAAGCTGGCGGGCTGCACCTAGATGGTCGGCCATGCCCAGCTGGCGGTTCTCACCCATCCAGGTGTGTCGGGCCGCACCCGCGGCCCAGGGGGCTGGGTAAGGTTGGTTAGACATGGTTAGACTGCACCCAAACACATTTTGGGCCCAGTTTCACCTAAATAGTCATATTCTCTATACTAGACGTCTGTTTGAAAAACTATCTATAGCGCCAGAACCCCTAGGATGGGGGGACCTTTTGAGATACTCCACATGGGTTTTGGAGAAAGATGGAGTATGGGTGAATTGGATCAGAATCTGATCCAACCGGTCCCCTAACACTAAAATTCCTATAACATACAGACAAGGTGTCTGATTTATGCACCGACTATTGCATTGGAACACTTATGACACGAAGGTTCATTGCGTTACTTCTTCATGGGAGTTCGTTGAAGTTGAAATATTGTTGAAGGCATGTGGAGCGAATCCTAAAGAATCAGGCATACTATGTGTGGGAATCTAGTTGTTGGTTCTGACGTAATGAAAGAATTGAGATCCCCCGTGGATCATTACCTAGAGATCATGTGTGGGTCAACACCTAGAGAACATGTTGGGGTCAGAACCTAGCGAGCCTCTAGGGGTCATCATTTAGTGATCCTCTATTGGTTATCACTTAATGATCATCAATTGGTCATCACATAGTGAACCTGCTTGGGTAAACACCAATAGGTCATCTGTTGGTCAGCACCTCGAGATCATGTGTGGGTCAGCACCTAATGATAATTGATGGGTCGTAAACATTACCATCCTTGTGCGGTCAAGAAGTAAAAGCCTCTCGTCAGAATAAGATCTTCCAGCTTAATGACTAATCATCTATATTCTTGTTCTTTATGTTACATTTCTAATCTGTGATAAGTCATTCTATGTGATTTTTTATTGAGATAATTATATGAGGTTATACATTTTTGGAATTTTCAGAGACATTTAGGGGTATCAGGGTCACTAATGAGTATTATTATACTCACCCCTGCATGAGCTTCGCCTACACCTTGTTGTGTCTTGTCCAGACGATGGGCAGCATGACTGAGACTTGTAGAGTCAAGACTTGATGGTGTACATAGGTGATTAGTTGACTTGTTGTTCCATAGAGACGAGTTGTACCTACCCTATAGGTAGGATACTTAGAGTGAAACCCTGCGATATATTTTTCTTTTTACCTATACTTCGATTTCAGTTGGTCTTGTATTCGGGCCTCTTTTACATTTAGTACTTACTATTACACTTATTTGAAGTTTTTAGTTGTGGCTATACCTTTCATTTTCAGATGTTTTATAAATGTGTGAAGTGTTCCCTATCTTTTTGTGTACATGTTTTGATGAAATTCCTTCCCTTTTAGGGATATTCCATTTATGGTGCTAGTCGTAAAACCATGTCCTATGGACGTCAGGCTTGGTGTAGTCACAACATCGGCCCCGGGGGAGGTGTTGTGAAAAAGTGGAACCAAATGGTTAAATTCTACATGAAGAACTAAGAGTCTATGTTTTAAATGGATAAATTGTATTAAGTCTCTTGAGTTCATATTTCAGTACATGGAGTTCAGTTTTGGTTTGGCGGCTAACGTATCCAAACACCTGCACCCAGAATTCTATTTCCCGACACTGTACATGAAAACACTAATTACATGTGTTTTTGAATTTTTTTGATCTCCTATGAGTTAGCTCACTAGTTATAACATATTTACAATGGTACATCATTATTTTCTATCATGATTCCTCCACCCATACATCCATCCAGGATTCCAATGCGTGACCATGAGGATGGCCCACAATGTGACGTGGCTTCTATATAAGGACTATCTCTTGAGATTCTACCTTCGGGTGGTGTCCCGACGACCCCACAAACCATTGATTAGTAGTTACTATTGGTGATAATAGTATTAGACACATATAGGATCAGTTCCTTAAAAAATTTTCAGTGAAAAATACCCCTCCTGATTCAAGGATATCCCACCTCACAGGAGGCTAAGTAATGGCTTGAGGTGGTGACTGAGTTTCCATCTAGCGAGGGAACAACTAGATCAAATAGTGGTCCTGGCAGTGAGCATTCTATGTGGCACATCAGGGTGATGATAGGGTTTATATTACACCTATCATATGATTAGGTGACATTTTTTGTGGATAGATCTTGAGAACCTTCCTTATATAAGGGGGCTTCATTCCATGATATGCTAAGAAGTTTGTGTTCCATATATATTCTACTTTTTTTAAAGGATGAAATTTCATCAATTGATTATTCATTGAGGTTTACCGACCATTACTGGTACTCATTGAATATTATACGACCAGTGCTTCAAGGATCAGACCTCCGAATGAGACGTGTTTAGGTACATCCATGATAATACTATTCATTTATGATTTTCTACTTATGTTAGGGTGCAAGAGAGAACCATTGTGGTTAAAAATCAATTGGATGAGTAGATGTATCTATTAGTAGTCAATAGTGTCAACGTAAAAAACTAGTTTCATTCTCAGAGGCATATATCTATAAAATGTTTCAGGAAGAGGAAGTGATAGGGATAGATGAATCTGTAGGGCAACAGAAGTGAAAGGGGAGCTAATAGAAAAGCAGGAGGTGGTGTAAATTTTGACATGTTATAACCACCAACCCAATGTGTCCCTCACCAGGAATAAGTAGATAAATGACATTGGAATGGAGTAGGGGCATGTGGTAAAAAGTGTGACCCAGGGGCTCCCTGAATGATTTGAGGTACGTTTGGTGTCTACTACTAGTTTACACAATTAATTGACATAGGTACTAATCATTCATTCTTGTCACAAATCTTGTTCCAGACCTAGAGTATCTGGTTAAACCGTTGTGTTGAACCTTACTTTTAGAGATACCTATGATAGGAGAAATGATATTCACACTTAAACTGACGGTGTGATTTGACCCATGAGGAGAGTTTTTCGGTTTCATCCTCATTGTGGAAGCGTTGAGTCCTTACGATTTTATTTTGGGTATGGACTTGTCATCCATAGTTCATGCACAGATTGAATTTTTTGGGCCAAACCTATGTGGTATATCTACAACATTGGAATTTGGTTTTCCTTTGTCAGAGAAAAAGGAATCCTAATTAGAAAAGGATAAACTCATTCATAAGAGGGTATAGACAATCAGCCTTGAGCTGTCCAACCTTACCCCCACCGCAACATGTGTTTTGAGCTTTCTGTTCCCAATATTAGTGGAAATGTTCAAGAAGATCATTTCAAATATGTTTCCAGTATTACCTCCCCATATGGATATGGACTTCTACCTTGGAATGTTCCCATGTATGGCACAAATATATACAACTTCACATCAGATGGCTTTTGAGGAACTCTAAGAGATGAGAGTATATTTGGGTGACTGATCTACTGTCTACTCTGATCACAAGAGTCTATGGTATATCTTCTCACTGAAGGATTTGAATAGGAGGAAATGGAGATAGATTGAGTTCATCTATAACTATGACATTGAGATGGTCTACACCCATTTTGGAGGGAATGGTAGTAGCATAAGCACTCAACATGACGTTTGGGTTACAGTTTCGGAGTGAGGAAACATTGAATCTAGCCATGTTATATTTAGCCTACATGGATTGTGATGGAGAATATTACCACTAGTCTATGACAGTCACTCCCCCACTTCTTCAGTGAGTCACGGAGGCACAACTTGGGGACGTTGACTGCGAGACCCAACATGCTCAGATGTCTTCAAGACTGGCTCTTGAAGGATTCTCTGAAGGTGGAGAGAATGGAATATTCATTAGAGAATGCACAATGGTACCAGTGACGTTATGAGAGGAGATGTTGAGTCAGTTCCACACATCCCCTTTGGCGATACATCCAAGTGTGGCGAAGACGTACCAGGACTTCCAGCGTCAATACTGGTGGCCAATGATCATGAAAGAGTTGTAAGAGTTTGTTTCATGATGCCTCACTTTTCATCATGGGAAGGATGGGCACCAAGTTCTAGCAGGCTTGTCTTAGCCACTTGACATTCCAGAAAGGATGTGAGATGGAATCTATTTGTAATTCATGACAAGGATACCACATACATCTCTAGGCCACGATTCCATCTGTGTGATCATTGACCGACTCACCAAGTCAGCCCACTTTCTACTGAGCTGAGAGAAAGTATCCAAAGATGGCATGAGATTATTCTATGTACAGGGAACATTATGGATTCATGTTGTCCTATCAACGATCATCATAAATTGTGATGCTCATTTTAGATCCTGGTTGTGGAAGGGATTGCAGGAGGTGTTCGGGACATAGCTATGGTTGAGTACTACCTTTCATCCTTAGATAGATATTCAGTCATAGCAGAACATTCTGATGCTTAAGGGCATGTTTCATGCTTATGTCCTTGATTTTGTCCACATTTTGGAGGATCACATTCCCTTGGTGGAATTCACCTATAGAAATAGATATCACTCCATAGTTGGAATTCCCCCATTTTGATTCCTTGTATGTGTGGCCTCAAAAGTAACCTCTATGTTGTATAAACCTAGGGGAGTCATCACATATGGGTCCAGAGATGGTACCAACTACCACTGCTAAGGTGAGAATCATCTAAGAGTATATGAATAATTCACAAAGACAACAGAAGTCTTATGTCGATAGGAGACAATGGCCCTTAGATTTCAAGGTGGTATAAAGGATCAATATGAGTGGGACCTTATTGGGTGGTCCATTCCTCTGGGGTAATTTTGGTGGTAGCACAGAATCCTCCCGGAGATCAAATGGGTGTGGGAGGCTTTGATACATGGTCAGTACCCCAATTTTTTTCCTTAGTTATGTTATGTAATTTGGGAATGTAAATTCCTAAGTTTGAGAGACTATGAAGACCCAAAAAATTTGTATAATTTTTTTATTATATGCAATTATTATCAGACGGTGAAAATTGACGGCACATGATTCTGATTCCCAGAGTTCCAGGATTGATCCATCGAAAAAAAATTTATGATTCAAATAGCTTGGGTGGGAAGTATTCCTGAAAAAGGTAGAATAACTCTTAAACGGGTTCCCAGGTCAGAAATCTGAGGGCACTATTGTGTTAAGAATTTCATGTTTACCCTTGACGCGACTTAATTTTAGTCACTCGGGCCCCTAGTGAGAAAACCCAAAATGGAATAACTGTAAATAAAATAATTAAATAATGTTAATTTATTTTTTCAAATGATTATATATCACGAATAATGACTGAGATTAAAAATATGAGGCCACTTCTAAGCATGTGAGGGTATCATTTCCTTATTAAGATCCTAATCTTGGCCAGCGTGGGCCAACATTGGAAGTTAGTTTTTGGTTGTAAATAAAATATATATGTAGTAATAATTTTATTGTTAAATTATTTACCTCTTAAAATATATCTCGGATTGGAAATATGAGAGTACCATTGAGATTGTGAGGGCTTTTCACCTTAGGTAGAGCCTAACCTCGACCGACACGAGACGAGGGTGACTTTTAATGATTTTTTTATCTTTTTTATGATACGTTTAGTAAACGTGCGAGCAGCGATTTCTGTATATTGAACCTATGATCGGATTCAAAATTTGGGGCATCATTGAATTTTCAATTCCTGGATTTGATTAGGCGATGCTTAACATCGGTAGGCAATGGTCGGACACAAATGTAAAATTTTGAATTTTACAAAAATAAAATAAAATAACTCCCTATGGTTTTTTAATTTATTTCTTTCTAACTGATGAGGGTTGATTGTTGGACTTCTGGGTTGTCAGATCATTTAATGGCCCGTTACACATGGTTGTGTAACATCACCGTCAAGAGATTAATGGGTTCATTAATTAAACTCATTATTGAGACAAATTAATTGTGTGGTGAGATAAACCCCTCCTCTAATCTATGAATACAATGTTTGGTCATAGGTCATGTTCACTTGAGAGATAAACCTATGATAGTGCTTCAGCGATGACTTCCTCCAACATAGAACATATCTTTGACGCCTTAGAGGATTCAAAAAAGAGTTCGATGAACTCCAATGTACACACTACAAACATAGACAAATATTACTCATTTGCACCGTCTACGTATGTGTTCAAGGTATGGGTTTTTTTAAGAGTTTAATAATTCATCTCTTCTTGTTAATGATTGAATTGATTCAATGTTATAATGCTAAGGAGGAGGGCACTGGATGAACAAAAAAGGCCCACACCCTATGCTAATATTGGTATTGGTTGTGTTAATTGTCGGTGATTGGAAAGTACGGTGGCTAGGTGAGTCTGAATAACATAGAGTGTAGGCGTTCTTTTGGAAGGCCCATTGGTGCAGATAGGAATGAAATTAGACAACTAGTGTTTCACTAGTGGCTCGTGGATGCATCACCAACAAGGCAACGTCGACGAAAGGAGGAGGTAGAGACCGTAAACCGCCTACCATGAGAAGATGGTGGTGCTGGAAGGCATTACAGTGGATGAAGGTGATGGCCAGCCAGCGACAGTCTCATTGGAGCTGGGCGGCGAACATCCACAGTGCACTGTAGAGGAGGGTCACGGCTTCGAGCCAAAGTGGAGGGAAGACCAGAGGTTCGCGGGTTCGGCAGGTGACCTATCCAGTGGATTGGCCTGGTGGTGTAGTGCCAACCGGTGCCACTGATTGATGAAACCCGAATGGCATTACCATACGAGGGGGGGGGAGACCCATGCCTAGCGGGAGGGACGGGAAGTTCCACGGCCCGATGGGCTTTGCGTAGCCAGGTTGGTAGGGCCGTAACCCCAGCCATCAGCCCAAGCACTTGGACCAATAGTCTGGACTGGGCCTTGAAGAATCGGGCTGAGTGCAGCCCCTTTGGGCCTAGTCGGGTCTGTCTGACCAGGTCGGACCAGACCCATACCCTGTTTTGCGCCTAGTTTCGCTTCAATGCGAAAATCTACTAAACCAGATGTCTGTTTGATAATCCATTTACGAATCTGGTTGGCATAGGATGAGGCGTTCGATTTGAGATACTCCACATGGGTTTTAGAGAATGTTGGAGTATGACTGAGTTGGATCAAACTCGGATCCAACCAGGGACCCAACACTAAAATACCTATAAATTCCAGACAGGGTGTCCGATTGACACACCGACTGTGGAATTAGAACCCTTATGTAATGGTGGTTCATGGGTTACTTCTTCATGGGACTTTGAGGAAGTTGAAATATGGTTGATTTCTTGTGGATTCATCCTCTAGAAACAAGCATACTAAGTCTGGGAATCCAATTCCTAGTTGTGACGTGAAGAAAGAATAATTTTACTATGTGGGTCATCACATAGAGATCATGTGTGGGTCATCACCTAGAGATCATGTGTTGGTCATCACCTTGCAATCCTACATGGTGCAGAACCTACCGATCCTGTTTGGGTCAGCACATTGCGATCCTCGGTGGGTCAGCACCTAGAGATCATGTGTGGGTCAACACCATGCGATCCTCTGTGGGTCAGCACCTAGCGATATGGTTTGGGTCAGCACATTATGATCCTATATCTTTCGACAACTAATGATCTTATATGGGGAGAACCTCTAGAGACCTAGTGGGGTCTAGTAGAATAATCCTCTATATTGAAAAAGATGATCTAGCATTATGACTAATCATCTCTATTCCTATTCATTATTTTATATACCTAGTTTTAGGTGAGTCTTTCCTTGTGATTTTTTATGAAATAATGATTTGTGGTTATTACATTTTGAAATTCTAAGAGACCTTCGGGGGTCTCGAGGTCTCTACTATGTAATGTTATACATTCCCATTCATTGGCTTCTCCGGCACATTGTTGTGTCTTGTGCAGATGACGAGCAACTTTACTAAGACTCAGGGAGCCAGGACATGACTGTGTACGGAGGTGACTGGTTGATGTGGAGAGCCGTAGTGATGATTTGTACCTACCCTACATGATTGATCCTTGGCGGGCGACCTCATGAGATATTTTTTTCATTAACCTAAACTTCCATTTCAATTGGGCTTGTATTCGATCCACTTTTACTTTCAATATATACTATTACACTCAGAAGTGGTTTTTAGTTGTGGTTATACCATTCTTCTTCTATTGTGTTATACATGTGCAGAGTGTGCCATGTCTTTTTGTGTATGGTTTTTGATGAATTTCCTTCCGATTTTATTGTTATTCCTTTCTGGTGCTAGTCTCCAACCATTGGCCTATGGAAGGCAGGCATTGGGTAGTTACGACACGAGCATCTAGGGAAGGGTCATGACAGAAGAAATGGATAATATAATGTGATGTGGAAATTTATAAAAATAATACATCATGTATTTATGGTCAAATACCACACATAGTTAGGAACAAATCCAGTTTCATGTTCATGCATATTTCATATTATCTCTTGAGATAAATCATATGAACCAATGCATTGGAAACATGTATAATTTTTAGAACACCCATCACATCGTAACATTTTCACATGCTATATAATTCCGATTTCACTTGTATTGTCATAACATTTTCATTATCATGCATGAATCATATAATGTATATAAGTCATGGACATAATATAACCCATGGATTGGAAATGTGTTTAATTTAAAAAATAAAACTTTTTATAATAATAATTTCAGATCCCAAATGAAATAAGTAATATAAGATATGGTATATGAATAATTAATATTAAGAGAATATGAAACAGTATCACAATAAGTAAAAAAGATGTTTTTATTGGAAATATGGGTTTATTTGAGAAAATATTATCATTTTTTATAATACCATATTGGAAATATATATATCCTCAAAAATAAATGGTATGGAAAGAAGGTAATGATATTTAAGGAACACTAATGAATAATGTATACTGAAAATGGAGTGAAGGGGGTGGGCGGAGGAGACCCCAGGAAAGGTACATGGGTTTGGGAACCTCCTTACCTTATTTTTGAATGATTTATTAAATTTACTATCCCAAATAATAAATATAAATTCAATAATAAATAAATATATAAACTTTTATAAATTAATATTATTCATTATAGTTTTATAAATTTTATTTATGGGAATTTTGATGTGTTATATATTTTAATTTCAACGTTTGAGGGTGGTGTTTTTCATTGTTTTCATGATCAATTCACATGTATACATGTATGTGTGATTTTTTAAAATGAGGATAATTATATGTAATTGAAAATATAATTTATTAATTATCATCTAAAAGATTAAATGATGTTATATATCATTTTTTCAAAGGGTATGATTATGATTTATTATATTTAATGTTAATTAATATGACTTATTTAGTTTTTTCATCTTTTGGACAATTATGATATTTTATCATTTTATTTTACATCGTGTTTATATAATGATTCTATAAAATCATATAAATTATAATACATATAAAAAAACTTATTTAACTATAATTATTGTTTAATGTCCAAACATTATGGATGTAGTGAATAATTAAAATGCATCTTTAAATGTTGTGGTCATTCGACCAAACATGGAAGATATTTTCATTTTTAGAAAAAAAGAAAAATAAAAGAGTATTTAAGATGTTTTTATCCATTAACAGAATAAAATTAAATTATAAAAAAAGTTGGTTTTATCACACCTCTTGGAAACATGGATTTTAGGAGATGATAAGAAATGAAATTAAATTGAAAAGTGATTAAGAGAATTGGAATGGGGAATTAACCATAGAAATTACTCTTTGTTGAGGTCCTTGATGTAACATCCCAAGTAAGTAATGAATAATAGATATTTTTATCTATGTATATTAATGAATTAGATAGTGTTTTAGAGGCTTAAAATGGAAATAAATCCAATCTTAAGCATGGAATACACTAATATTCTAAAAAGATTGTTTTACTTCCTTTTGAAGGAAAAACCTTTTTAAATAAAAGTATTGACAATTTTATAATCTATGTTTGTCAAAATAAACTTATTCTTTATTATTGGGACATCAAAATTTACTTTGTGTGAAGTTTTTGTATTTTTCAGACAATGTTCATTTTTTAATGAATAGTGAAAAATACTGCATTTTACATCAAAACTGATTTGTAATATAATTTATTTATATGATTAGATTATCTTTTGAATTGGTTTTGAAGGGAAATTAGAATATATTTTTACCATTTAATCCAATGGTGGTCGTTGGAATCAATTTCACTTTGAAATTGGACTTAAACTAGTGTCAATCTTTTGATACTTATTGTTTCATAAAAACACGCTATTTGTCATGACAACATGAAATAATTATTAAATAAATTATTGTGACTTATATGTTTTGAATTTTCTAAAATAGACTTAATTTTTGAATTCAGAATATCAAATATAGCTTAGGGTGATTTTTGGTAATTTTCTGAAAAACTTCAATTTTTGATGAATTGTGAAACCACTAAGTGGTACTTATAAAAACAGATTTTTCTTTTAAATGAAATTTTTCCATATTTGTGTTTTGAATTTAAAAAATCCGACATAAATGGTTGTAATTAAGAAGTAAAATTTGGTTTAATGAGATAATAATAATGTTTTGGTGAATAGTAACTTATTAAGTTTTTAATCACGATTAGAGGTAATTAGTGTAGTTTAAGGTAAGAATAATGTTTTAATAAAATGAAATGACCTAGAAACATGTCCTACCCTTATTGGATGTGTCATGGCCGACCAAGAAAAGCCATGGGTCAACTTGGGGACCCCATGGAGCCACTTGGGTTGTGAAATGACATAAATAACTTTTTATTTAATGCTAAAGTAAAAATGACACAAACATGAGTTATGTTACTAAAACAATTTTTATATGGGGTTATAAAAGTCCGATTTTTGACTATAAATATTCATTAGAAATATAAAAATAATTCCTACATCATAGTAGTTTTTTTATAATTTTTAGACAATAACTAAATTAAATTATTTATGACATCATGGTGATGCAGCGATGACCTCATTATTTAACGATTTAAATAAAATGAAAAGATAATGTAAAATCTAAAACCTAAACATAGAAAAAACCAATTGGATGAGTGTATTTCTAACCCTTATCACCTTATCCTCGAATTATATCAATTTGGGGCCTTTTTAATCCGAAACTCATTTTAAAATAAAATAACTTATCTTTACTTTCCAAGAGTGCCCCTCCTCTCCTCTTATAAAAGGCCCCAACCTCTACCTCCTTACCCACACTCCCAAAGACTTTGGCTCGGCCAAACCCTGCCCATTTTGTCTCTCCACTTCCCTCTATTACTCCTTGATGCCTCACTTTGGGCAGAAGTCTTTCTAAGAATGCCTTTGAGCTCAAACCAAAGGGAGTTACCCGATTTTAAGGTAATGTCTTCTTTTGAGTCCTTTTGTTTTATTTTGCTTATCCAACCCCCTAAACTCTTTTTATTCTTTTCTTTTGTAACAACTACAGTATCCTAAATATACTAGGATATTTTTATAATATTTATTCGAGCTTCACTTACACACACCTACATCTAATGGTTAACGAACTTACTGTTTCCGTGGATGGTGAATTTATGCCTCCTGAAACGATGATTGCTCAACATTATTTTAACACCTTCAAAGGTGGACATTGAGATGTCACTATATTTATATGTGATATATAATATGTTTATGTTTTCCTTAAGCTTCTGTTTTTTTTGGTATACCTTTATGGTTTCCATTATGGGTAAACGCGATATCTTCATTTAAGGAAGTGCGGACTACCGCCCCCTCAAAGTGATTTGATTTGTTAAATACCATATGTGGGACATATAAAGAATGGAACTATGATATTATATATGATATTATACTAGAATTATAATATACCTTTATATAATTATGATTCCATTCTATAAAATACGAAATAGAAATGAAAGTAGCGTTCATGCGTACGTACAGCTTACCGTCTCCATGAACGGTGCATTTCATTTCTTACCACTAAATGATTATGTAATATTATAAATGAATGTATATAATGGATATATATGATATATACATAATTATTATAATTCTGGATATAGTGGATACATGAACAACATGAAATTATAAAGGGTTTATTTTTGACTCAAGTACTAATGATTTTTAAAACGACCGTTATTAACTTAAATAATTAAATAGTGTTCATGACATGGAAATAAGTGATATAAAAGGAATAATGAACTTGAAAAAGGTTATTAAAGAAGTATAAATTAACTCAAGTTTATTATTCAGGACATTAAAGAAAGATCGAGTCAATTCGGACCCGAGGTATGGGATTTCGTCTCAATCTCCTTTCATTAAGGCATATTTTGTTTTATACACAACCTTCTTTTATACGGTGTATAAACCCCTTTCACTTTTATGTTTATCCAAAAGGAATATTTTTTATACGAAGCGTTTTACTAAACGACAAAAGGGAATGTTTTTTTCGTACGTATGCGGCGACAACGACTTCTCTGCCGTTGTGACCGTTATTTGAGTTTCGGCTTCCTCTACAAGCCATACCTTCTTTTTAAAAGAAAAATAAATACCATGTTTTAATTTCCTTTTATTTTGGTATTGAAAATGGTTTTCATAATGTTTTTATATCAATGTGTTTTATTGATATCTTTTGATTGAAAGGTGGAAATGTTATATTTCCTTTATGCATGTTTTATGTGATACGATTATGTTGAGGTTCTTGGTCATTATTATGAAGACGGGTGGTTCCGTGATAAACTAAGGGCGGGTGAGCCCGATATAGCTCTCCAATGCATTGGGTAACGCGAAGGAGTGAAACGTTAAGGTTTCTCCGAAGATATTTAGGTAATATACTGTGATGGGTATTCCAAACGTAACCAAGAGGGTTACTCCCTACGTAAGGATGTTATGAATGCCTCAAGTTACCTTTATGTATTATGATTTCTATGATTTATTCATGATTTGATGAGGTATGTTAAAATGCTTATGTTTTATGGGTAAAGTATGATCTCAATCTTATGTATATATGTACCCATGTTTCCTTTCCATATTTTTATATCCCTTACTGAGCTTTTTATGGTCATCCCAAGTTTTTTTTGAAATGTTTTTCACAGGTCAAGGGAAAGGTACATGATATGATGATAGTGTCAAGGAAGTGTCATGAAATAATCCATGTTTTATTTTAAATACATTTCCATTGATGGGAATGAAGAATACTATCTTTATGTAACCACTTTGTTTATATGTGGAATGTAATGCAAGTTTTATGATCTAATTCTCTAAAACTATAAATCCGAAAAGATCCTCAATGTGTAATCTTGTAATAACTCAAGATTAAGTAAGGTTTAAGACTGGGGCCTTATACTTGATATATAAGAGGGTTTTGTAATTTGATCAGAACAAGAGTTCATGGAATTTGGATAGGGGGTTAGGAAATTTATGGGTCAGAGTTTTTGAAGGGCTCAATTCTTCGATTATGTGAGGAGAAGGGGTGTTGAAGGGTGGTATTTATAGCGTTGGAGATCGGTGTTTTATCATGTTTTTATCAATTATTATCTTATTTTGGCTCAAGACTATGAATAGGTTTATAATGATCAAGAAATATATATAAAAAATGGAGTGTTGTTATATATTATGGTTATTAAATCAACAATGACTAATACACGAGTGTTTTTAAATTATTATGTGTATATAAAACAAATGACAACATTTCACTATTCACAAAAAAGGGTTGGTTTCTTTTAAATCTAAAAAACAAAACTATTATATTTTGGACAAGTTGAATAAAAAATCAACACCATTTTATAAAAATAATTTTATAAAAATGGAAAATTTAATTTCTAATGAATTTCTTCTTTCAATTTAAAAATACATAATTTAAAATTATAACAGATTTTATGACACATACAATAATTAATTATGGTCTTCTAAAATTATCTTATAATTTTAATGCAACAAAATATTAATTTATTAATATATTTTCAAAAATGTAATTTCTTTTTTAATAATTATATTAATTATTTAATTGTAAATAAAAATTTTACTTTCATAAAAATACCAAGACTTGGATAATAATATTTAAAATATTTAATTACTTATACTATAATATATTAATATTATATTATTCTTTATAAGATGAATATATTTTATTTATACATTCATATATTATATTATTGTTCAGTTTGTTGGATTACTCTTTCTAATGGTCACATTACTATGCCAAAATTCATGTTACTCTTCCATTAGTATAGATTTTTTATCATATATAAATACATCTTATTCCATTAATTCATTATTTATAAAGTTTTAATTATGATCCAAAAATAATTTTATGTATTTTATAATGTTTGAAATAATAATAGGAATGAAAAACCCAATAATAAATTTTTTTGGTCATTACATGGTTCCCTATTATGAATTATAACCCTCAAAAATTAATTTTACATACTATGGTTAAAACAATTGCGGCAACTTATCTGTCATCTATTCCACAAGTTACCATGTTTCATTTTGGTGATTATAGTTCCGCCATAGTACATTTACCATGTGTGTATTATTTTTTCATATGAATGTTTTTCTATGATCTATGATCATCACTAGATGAACCTTTTTTGTAAGATCATTTTCTAACTGTACCACCTTTCTATTAAGTACATGTGGGGTTTATATTATATTCTTTCTTAGGGAGGATACATGTAATACATCATTTTCTTGAGAATGCGTAGATGGAAGTTCCACTCTATTGGCTACATCTCTAACATGATCATGGATTTGAAATAATGTGTTGCTCCTCTGAATCAACATTTATCCCAAATATCTTCATCCTATTCCACAGAGATATATGGTGGAATACCATGTCTCTAATCTCGATCTCTTGGTAAGATCAATGATTTTCTAAATAACTCTTTTGTAAAAAATTTCCCACTTTAATATAATTTTGAATGGTTTTCAATTTTTATTCCATTTCTTTAAACATTTTAGTTTCTATCATCATCAATTCACTAAACTTGTCCCATCATGTACGTGTTCTTAATATATTCCCATAATTGGATTTATATGGAATAATTTCAATTCTTGAGTTGAAACTATTATTCTAATAGAAATCTTATAGAGGAATATATTGGTCTTATCCACATTTGAAGAAAATATAACTTGTTATAAACACATCTTATACTGTACAAATAGTCTTTTTTAATTGGAAATTAGTTTGAGGATGATAATATATTATGATGTTCAGCTCTGTGTTTAGAGCATGTTGGAGACTATTCCCTAACATGTAGGTGAATCTTGAATCACAATCAGATACAATAGATAGCGGAACTCCATAAATCCATACCAATTCTCTAATGTATATCCATAAATGTTGATCTAGGGATAAATACACTATTATTGTGATAAATTAAGATTTCATTGAATGATGGACCTCAAAAAAACCATATAACATTGTTTCTAATGGATGTCTTTGGATATCCAAAAACAAATTCTACATTTATGTTTTCCAATTTTCTTGTTGGTATGGGTACAAGTTTCACAAGTCCTTATGAATTTTTCATTCATTCATCAAATGCTGAACTACTAGGAGATTTGGTTTATATTTTGTTATCTCCTTCTTTATATTGTATATCTAGTAGTTCCCTCAGGGATATCAATATATATTTTTTATCTATATGTGAATAAAGAAGTTTGATCTATGTGTGTAATTCATAAGCTCATTATTTATCTAAGGGTCAAATAGTACACATAATCAAGACCCAAATCTCATGACTTGTTCCTTATTAATTTTGAACTCTGGGAATTTACCCTTTCTGAAAACATCCAATTTCTTTTGAACTTCCACATCATTTCATTGAGAATCCTTTTTTTCTGCATAAGGTATGGTTCAGTAATCATTTGAGAAGGGACTTATGATATAACATCCTTAAATATTCCCATTTCTAACCTTTGAAAATCAAATAAGATAGAATCATTATTTATTCTCATCATTGATAACATTCCATGATCTTTTCTTCTTATAATATCATCAACTTTATTCAGTTCTATAGTATGATAGTGGATTGAGAAGTCAGAATCTGTGATTTTCTATAACAATATTTTCTATTGAAAATATATTTTCTTATGTGTGAATATATATTTTAGGATATTATAATCATTATATATTTCACACATATTTCTATAGAAATGATGTCTTGAGATATTCAATACGGTGATTTACCATACCAACTCTTTAAAATGTGTGGGATAATTATTCTCATGAATTTTCAACATCCTTGGGAGGTAGGCTATATCATTTTCATATTTCATCAGCACATATCCAAATCATTACTTTATAGCATCACTGAATACAATCAATAGTTCCCTTCTAGTAAGAGGTGTTAGAAATTTTGCAACGATAATCATATTATTAAGTCATTTAAAAAATATTCACATTTACTAGTCAAGAAAATATTATAACCCATCTGAGACATCATTGTTAGTGGGTTTAAAAATCTTGATTCATTCTTCAAAAATCACCAATATTACCCAAAAAGGCCATGGAAACTATGGATCTCCATTATAGATTTTGGTTTGGCCCAATTTTGGATTTCCTTGGTCTCAGAATGGTTTGATGATATTCTTTTAATAGTGATAACATTCCCCAATAATGATATATCCACTCTCTAGAATTCATATTTACTATACATTGAATTTATTTTATCCATTCAAAATGACTATAGATCAACATTAAAATTCTCTTCATGTTCCTCCTTACTATTGAAGTATATCAAAATATCATCGATAAACACCTCCTCAAGTTTTTCAATGTAATATTTAATGAAAATATTCTTTAAATACATGAATATTGTTGGATAATTAGTCTGTTTGAAAGGCATAATTATGTACTCACAGTGTCCATATTTTTTTATAAAGTCAATATTGGGAATATATTCCATCCTCCCCATTAATTGGTGATATCATGTCCCCCAGTCCACCATAGATAAATACATGGAACCATGAAATTGACCAAAAATTTCATCTAACTATGGAAGGGGATACTTGTACACTTTCATGACATTTTGAGCTCAAGAGAGTCAATGTAAAGGCACATTGATACATCATTCTTCCTGATGAATAGGATTAGTGAACCCCATGATGAGGCACTCAGGAATATAAAACCCATGTCCATATTATCTTGAAAATTCTTTTTTAATTCCCCCAAATCAATATTGGACATTATTTATTATGTATTTCATATTTAAAATATTAATGAATAATTTCATTTGATAACTCAACCACTTGGCCAAGAGGAAAACTAGGAATCTCTTTAGGGACCAAATTACTATATTCCCCCACAATGGGAATGTCCTCGAGAATGATTCTCTCATTTGTATAAATAATTTTACCTATATATGCATTATCATAAGTCAATAATATCCTAAACTAAGATAATTATTATGATGAATATTTAGCATCCTCGTTATATGTTGGATGAATTAGAGGATGCAATGGAATGTGAAGGGTAATCTTCCATTCCCAATATTTTAAGAAGACATTATGTGAACTTATCAAATACATGCCAAATATAGAATCAAACTCAACCAGAGTATGTAAGAAAATATTGTTTGGGAGGATTATTCCACAAAAATTAACTGTGGATTAGTTATATACATTGGATAAAATCATTTCACTATTTTACATTCTCATATGTTACTCATCATCCATATTTTAAATTGGAGATTGAATTGTTCTACTAAACATTCAAGATGTGAATGAATACATAGAGCAAGAATTAAATAGTATGTTCAATATTATTAAATGAATAATAGGCTTACATCTCACCACTCATTTTTAGGCTCCACCTCAGCTCTAGTAATGGAATAAGACAAACAATGCTTCATTGTAATTGGTGGTTGATGACATTGATTATCATCATTGACATGAGGTTTGGTGAAACATCTTGCATATTTTTCTTTCTCCCTACTATTGATGCATTAAACAATGTGTGTTTGTCTCCATTCATCCATCCTATCGGTCAGTTACTTTATGCCTCTTCTATATTCATGATATTGGAGGCATTCTCTCCAATACTTTTTAAATTTTTCAATCCCTTTAACATATTTCTCTGGTTTCTTCTTTCAAATTTTTGACATGGATTTGGTTGAGTTTTCTATCCACCATTATCATTATTTTCCACAGATGGGAACTCCGTCATTAGTTTATTATTACCATAGTCATGGGAACATTGTATGAACTCCATATCCAAATTTAGATCACATTGAAAATAATCTTCATAAATCAAATGTCTCAAATTTATAGTTAATTTTTAAGGTTTTGGTTTAAACCAATTAAGAATCCATCTATTTTTCAATCATATTCAGTAATATAACCAAATGTATACAATAAATCCCTTCTGGAAATTTCTTCACATTCCATGACAGACTCACCATCCATTTGATTCATCTATATGAATTTTATCCCAAAAACTAGGTTATTTTTATGGGGATTTACTTATTAAGGAATACAATCTTAAAGTATTCATGCTCTTTATATTTATTTTATTAAATTGACATGGTGTTTTTTATAAATACCTCCATTGATTAGCCTCTCAATCTAGACAATAGATGGCCAAATTCACCATCTCTGTCTGATAATAGTGGAGCAAAAAATATATTATCCATCTAGTTTATCGAATATATATAGACTATTGTATTGGAAGATCCACTAAATGTTTTTGGTCATCACCAAATTGATTACATGATATCTATTTTACCCTACTTAGGCGAAGGCGGGTGTTCCTTGTTATTCATGATATGGTTCATAGATTAAGAAGGATGGGTAAAAATTGATATGAAATTATGAACTCCACCTACTAATGCATTGGTGATTTCATTTAGGAAACTAATGCACTATCCCTCATATGTTTGTTTTCTTGTATTCTCTTGGTTCCCAATAATTTCTAAAATAGGAAATGTTTTAATAAATAATAATTAAAAAAACATGAATAAATAATTTATTCATTTATGCAATTAAATATAAAGCCATATCATTTGGGATACCAATTTTTAGATTTTTTTACCACAAAGCATGATAGTTGTTTAATTAAACATACCCTCATATAAAGTGTTTTCACAAAAATTTTCAAATCATAATTCAAAATTTACTAAACTGGGATATTATACCAACTATACAGACCCTACATTTTCTAATATAACTTGTACGTAAATTTAAAACAAAAAAATAGTGTTCAAAAACGTGATCATGATGTTTAGTGTCATGGAAAATTTTGGGAAATAATTTTTTTTGATAAATTAAACAAAAAAATTATTTAATTATTTCTTCTTTGGATTCTTAGTAGCCTCTTCATTCTTCATATTATAGGTAATCACATAGGGATAAACATATATGAAAGGAGTGGGATAAAAGCCTAGTAAGTGGATAGATAAATTCATGATTTTATATATTAGAAGCGATAACAATAATCATCATAATCCTCATAATCATATATGGAATCATTAGATAATTCCAGAGAATATGGAAATGCATATAAACAAAACGTCAAGTTTTAGTTTTCCAATAAAATACATTGTTCTGGAAAAAGATATCACGAGGTCCATGATTATTTCACATTATCTCATGAGATGCATCAAATTAATGAATTAATTTATGAAATTTATAATTATAGGATTAATTATAAAATAATAACATTTACATGTGCTATATAATTATGGGACCATCTTCCACATCATAAAATTTACATCATAATGCATTCCACAAAGAATGTATGTCAATGATGGATATAAATGTGCCCATTGATAGGAATGGGTTTAATTTAATTAAAAATACATTCATGAATAAACTTATTGGTTCCCAAATGAAATAAATAAAATCATACATTGTATATGACTCAATAATTATGAGTGAATAATAAAAAATCGGCTGAAAAGCATAAGATTTATTTTTGGAAGGATGATTTATTTTTAGAATATATTTTATCTATCAAAAAACAAGACTGGAAACATATATATCCTATAAAATAAAAGGGATAGAAAAAATATATTTTATTTAAGGAACATTAGTGTAATATCTATACAGAAAATTTAATGAACATGGTAAAACCTAATGTGATAGAGTTATTTTTGAGAATCACCTTACCTTATGTCCAAATAATTTATTCACATTAATGTTCAACATAATCATATTAAATATATTAATTAAAAAATTAAATTCATTTTATACATGTATTTAATTCATAGTACTATTATTATGTTAATTTATGGTATTTTTTGTCAGTTATAGTGATTAATTTCATCAATTGAGAGTGTTCTTTTTCATGGTTGTCATGATTGGTTCACTTTTATATTTGATTGAATGATTATGTAAAATGAGTATAATTAACAATAATTGAAACTATATGATATGAATGTAATTTAATAATATTAAATAATTTTATATATCCTATGGTTATATGGTATGAGTATTATTTACTAGATTGATTGTTAAGGAAAATGATATCATTATTTTCGGTAGCTTTATGGCCATTATTCATTTATATCATCTTATTTAACATCATGTTCATTTATTTCTTCCAAAAAAACATATAACATATATTATGAATAATAAAATATTTTTTTAAAATATTTTTGTTTTATTACTATCCATTAATGTGGATGTAAAAATTTTAAATTCATCATCCACAGTGGTGGTATATTGACACATCACAGATGATAATTTCATGTTTTTTAAAAACAAAAAAAGGAAGTGTCTTGTAGATGAATTATTCAAATAGAATTATTAAAATAATATTTTATAAGAGATATGAGAGTTATGATTATACTTTTTTAGGTAGAGATGATGAGATTATAAGAAAAGACACAAAATTGAAAAGAAATTAAATGAAAAAGAAAGCAGATTTCAACTCATGAATTTATCATCATTTACACCCTATATAGGGAGAAGGGTTTGACCATTATAAAAGAGAAAGAGTTCCTAGAAGTGGGTGAGGGTATTGGTAATATTACTGATAATCATTTCATAATGGCTCAAAATTTGGATATCTTTAGGAGAAGGGGTGGTGGGGAATAATATTTATAGGGCGAGATGGGTGTTTTCTAATTATTATATCCATTGATTTATTATTTTGTATCTAGAATATGAATAGTTTGACAATTATCAAATAACATATTAATTTAATGAAGGGGAGTTCATAATTATGGTGCATAAATTACTAATACCTTGAGGAATTTTATATTTATCTTATAATGTATATAAACTGAAATTTACAATTTTTCAATATTAAGAAAAAAATCAAGTATTATGAAAAAACACAAAAAAATTCCCCAAACTATTATTAAAATTGTAGAATATATAAGTGAACTCTATTTTATTAAAATAAATATATAAATATGATAAATTAATTTTTTATTTAAAATAATATTTTAAATGGAAAATATTTATTCCAAAATTATAATTTCTTTTATAAAACATTTTAAAAATATTTAATGTATCATATAATTATCTTATAATAAAAAGAAAAAAAAATGTTAATTTATGAATATATTTTATGAAAACAAAAAATCATTTAAATAATTACATAAATTATAATCATATAAATCAACATTTATTTTTGATAAAAAACATCATTTAGTTAATAATTTTTAATTTTTTTTCTTATAATATGATATATTTACATCAAATTATAATTGATAATATTTCTAAATTTTATTTATACATTAAAATATGAGGATACTATTGTATTGGATAGATTACTATTCTTAATGGAAACATTCCTATTCCAGTGGTCTCACTATTATTCTATTGGTCTGGGTTACTTCACATCATGAGATACCTCTTATTCCATTCATTATTCATTTATAACATTTGTATTGAGTTCTCAAAGTGATTGTGTGTGGTTTATACTAAATGAAATAGTTATAATAAGGTAATTTGTATTGATATAATTTTGTTTCATTACATACTAGATAATTATTCTTCTTTAATTATAATATTATATATATCATCTTAAAATCTAATCCATTGGATGATGATAATGTCGCTCTTGCGTATGTGTGGACTACCACCTCCCCAAAGCGATGTGAACTGTTTTTCATTTACTATTTCCATGAATGGTAATTAGAATGTATATAATAAATATTTATAAAATTCATACCATGTTTATTATTAAGTTGATGACAGAATAAAAATAAATTTACATGGGTTGTAACATCCATGGAAAAAATGCATGAGAAAATAAAACACCTAACACAAAAAATGACAGTATTGAAATATTGTTAATGAGTGAGTCATAAGTAGTTAAATGAGGATGATATATAAAATTATAAATATTAATATTGTTTTTTTAAATTAAAAAATTTTCTGGAATCATTGCGAAGGAGGTTAAGGCGTGTCCAACTAAAGAGAAACATGATGTATGGAATTGCATCTCTATTTCTTTTCATTGATTCATATTTTAATGTTATGAAACAATTTATTAGTATGTTGTATAAAAAAATATTACATTTTATTTGATGAATACTTAATACTTCATCTTATTCTAAGTTCCAATCCAATTTATTCCATCCAATGGGACTTACCAAGAATGTGACCAAATTATTTGTGTTGTATTTACTCAATTGTATTCATTATATAATAATTAAAATTAATTAACTTTAATATTAAATGAATATATATAAAATCACATCCAATTTTATTATGTTTTATTGAATCAATTTTTTTTGGATTTAAATATTTTAATAAATAATCATTTATTTATTTACTCTAAATTCATTGATATGATCATTGGAAGTGATATCATCTCAATTTCTACTCTATTAATAAAAAATTTGGTTGATGCACATATATAATTTTATTTGGAAGATACAATACTCCATTTATTAATTTAATTTTAATATATAATTATTCATTATTATTAATTTTTCAATTCAAATTACCCATTCAATGTTTTATAATGAAAATTCTACCAAAGTGTTGTGAATTAATATTACAATATTATTCTTTTTGGATATCCCAAATTTTAATTAAGGTAAAATTATAATATATTATGTATAAAATCTTTAAATTTTATTATCATATTTATATTTAATTATTTTCCATGTATTCTATAATCCTTTTATATATTTGTCACGTGAATTAAATTAAAATCCAATCTGATTTCCTTTTTTTAACAACGTATAATTTCCATCCATGTTTTTATTTTTCAAATAGTTTTACAATATTCTATTTGAATATAAACATTATTTATTAAGGATATTTTATGTTATCCTTTACTTTTTAAATGAATTAAAGAGAATAATAATATTTTTTCCAAAAGGATATATTTTGACATTATTTATAATAGTCAAATCAAATTTTTATTTGTAACATATATGAAAATAATGGAATTTTTAAACACCATGAATGTATATAAAATTTCGTTTATCACATAGGATATTAATAATTTTATGATGAAAATAATTTAGGAAAAATTATTTCATGATATATTATTCCATTATCATTATCTCTATGAGAAACATTATTTAAATAGAAAACTATACTTTTGAGGAATTTCTGGACATCCCTTACCTTTTTGGTGATTATTTACATTCTCTCAAAACATTAAATTTATCATTAGAATAAGCATTTATATTTAATAATTTATTTACCTATATGATGTTTAAGATAATTTCCTTAGGAATATACCATTGATAAATATTTGATTTTACAATTAATGTCAATTGATTCACTAATGGAGTACATAAAATTTTTATTATATATTCAAGAGATATATTTCATGACATTGTATATTATTTAATAATTAAATTTTTCATTTAATATATGTTGAATTAATTAGATGTATAATGATGGGTGTGGCATGATATTATATAGCCTCTCTGTGCATTGATAGTTTTAATAAGACAAACTAGTTGTCTAGCCTTATAAAATGGGATCTTGAAGTATGTATAATGATACATTAGATTATCTTGGCATAAGGTATTGAATTGATGAATATTATGTTTTATAATATCATGAATTTTTATATTAATAATTAAAAATATTGATAATTTAGTTATTATTATCCATCAAATTTATATATTAATATTATCTATTGATTAATTTCATTATAAATCTATTAGTTTTTGTTTAATATGTTTCTATTTGTTAGATATCCAAAATGATAATTCCTAATTTAATAATTGTATAATATTTTGTATTGAACACTTAATTAAAATTTGAAATCACCATTATTCTTTACTTACACTAAGATATAATAAATAAATATTTAAATTATTTTCAAACATACTGAAAGTATTCTTTTGTTATGTTATATATTTTATTTCTAATTTTTAAATGGGAACCATCTAATTTTTTTGTTATTAATTACTATTAAAATTATCGACCCTTTTGAGGAGATCCTAGGTATATTTGGCCTCTGTAAAACATAGACACTTGATCTGAGTTACTGAAGCCGGGGTTTTTACAATGAACCATAAAATCTTAGGTATGATTATAATTATAATATTTTACCTCTTATAAAACTAATGTCTTGATTTTCATTATTTATTATAAATTTTATTCAATTATTATATATTGGTTTGACGAAATGAATGAAGGGTTTCTAGAGATATACATTCCAATAATCATTTTCATGATACTAACTCAAAAATAATTGGAATATCAAAATCATTATGGTACTATGAAATAAAATAATGATAAATGATCTTATGAAAAATCAATCCTAACAAATCTTCTCCAAATCCCCCATTATTTCTACTTTTGATATATTAATTTTATCTATGAGATTATTTGATAAAGTATTCAATCTATTTGTCTAACTCTTATTTTCATGTTCATCTTTCTATTAGGTTTTCAAATTTATTGTCAAAACCCAATATATTTAAATACATTAAAATGGACATTAAGGTTAGTTTAAAGTATATAGATTATATACCACCAATAAGTATCCATCTCTGTGCTTATTCTTATGCCCACCCATCTTGCAGCAAGTGAAGATCAATTAAAGTATGAAACAACATATTTTTAGATAGTTTCCTCTAGGTGAAACTATGACATAGATTGATGAAGATTCAAATATCCAAATAATGTTTTAAATTATATTAAATCCAAATAATCAAATAAAAAAATACAATTATATGGTACCATCCTACCCTTATACTCATCTCTGTGTTTTTAACTAATTTTTTATTATCATATATCATAAAAACAAAAAAACCTAAAAATTAACTTTTATTTTCAAATGTACACAAAAAGTGATCCCATCTAGACATATCATAATGGAATGCAATTTCCAAAACATAAAAAAAATATTTAGACAATCCCATAAATATAATGTTCAATGTTATTGCGGATTAGGTACATAAAAATCCTATTTCACAACACTTATGAATAGTTGTCTATAATGTACCCATAAAAGAATATTTTATAGACTGGTCATATGATAAAATAGTATTGAAAACCTATGGAATTTATAAATAATAATAGAGTCATATCAAACACTAGGAAATGGAATAATCATATAATGAATTCATTATTCGACAGATCATAATAAATTGAAAAAAATTTATAATGGGAGAAATAATTTAATAATACTATATAGAATGATAATATTAATCTTTATGTCCTGATAAAAGGACATGTAATCTAAAATTAACAAAAATGTGAAATTAAAAAATATTTATATAATAAATATAATCTATAGAGTTTAATCAATGTCACGTGTCATTAAAACATGTAATGTAATTGAGTCATTGAAAAGCAAAGAATTATTTATAAATAAAAGCATATAAAATCAAATTATTATTTAAAATATTGTTATTATGACCATTTATATCGTTATAAATTCCCAACATGTCAATCCTATTTATTTTTAATACATCTATGATTTTCATCTATGATTTTTGTGAAAAACATCATCCATAACCATTCTATAAATTGTAAAAAATTAATAATTTCCAAATATTATGTTGTGAAACAATATCATAATTTAAATGAATTATATTTTTTAAAAATACAACCATCTCCTAACATAATTATCTCATGATATATTGAATCATATTAAATTAATTTTAGGGCGATATAAGTCCCCAAACATCATCATCCAAATATATGTGTTCTATATGTTATAAATAAGTCAACTAATAATTATATCTCATTTGATTAATAATATTCATATCCTTCTCAAATATAATCATATAAGGATAAAAAATTTAATTCCATAGATAAAAAATATACCCCCTTGGGAAATAAATGGGTGTTCAGTGATACTAATTTTCTTTTTTTGGTTGAAACTAGTTGATAATTTATATGACATTTTAACCATATAGAAATATTATATGCATATGATTCTATAATTTTGAAAATAAAAATTTTAATGGAATTTAAGTTAGTACCCTTATATCAATGTATATTAAAATAGTGTATTCCAAATAGAAAACTATTTTAATAAAATTCAATCTTTTACACCATGTATGGTGAGGTAATGAAATAATTGTGATAGGTCACTCATTTAATAAAAAATAAATTTTTTTTATCCATAAAAAATTGTAGATTGTGAAAATTTAATATAAAATAAAATCAGATATAAAATATTTCATCATATGTTGAATTAGGTGAAAATACATTTCTTATAATTATAAAAATCACAGAGGAAATGGAATATACATGATCATTTTAAAATACATTAAAAAATTAAATCTAAAATGACATGGGTTATTAGATATTATATTATAATAAAATAATTATTAAATAGGATGTTCCATACTAATTATTTTAAGGTGGATTCCGGGATCCCACAGAAAATATTAAAATTGGATTATTTTCAAACATTTATGAAAACCCTAGTATGAAAAATATTAACGAATTATTCAAAAAAATATTGAATAAACAATTTATAGAAAATTAAAATAATATATTATTGATGAATAGATATAGATATTTACAACATAGTGAAAATTAATGTATAAATAGAAAATGGAGTGTCCAAACATAATAGATGCGACTTTGTTAGTTTCAGTTACAAGAAAAAAGTCAAGTAAAATATGTTTCAATGGGAAATAAAATTATAGGGGGATATTATAAAATTATATTAATAACTAATGAGAATGATGATGGATTTGAAAAAATAGAAAAAGTCCCAAAATGGATTATCTTTCATAAAAATCCTCATTTAAATTCAAAATTTACGTTATGACCCCTACAGTTTTAATAACATTTTAATGAAATGAAAATTAATTTGATAACATGATATTTAACGTCGGTTACCTTGTGGCTTAATAATATAGACTTGTGAGAAGTGGAGAATGGTTTGTTAGAGATGGAATCTTGGACTCATGTCTATGTGATAAAATTCATATTTATTAGAGATCTAAAAGAATAGATTAGATCATGGTTATTCAAATTATGATCTTAACTATGTTAGGGATGATTCCTTAAATAGTGATAACACATGATTGGAAAATGATTTGTCTAGACTCGGTAGAAAAAAATTCATCAATTAGAAAGGGTAAAAATATAAAAAATACCCTATATCAAATTATCTTAAAATAAAAAAAATGTTCCTCTCTATAAACAATTTCCTTATTCTATTTTTGGATTATTTTCACACTATTTAGTTTTTTGATAACAACAACACTTTTCTCTGGAATCGATCATCATTTATCACATTTGAAGAATATAGGAAGTCAACTCAATTCATTACCAAATTTTTTGTGATTGTATTTATATATATAATTCAACCTTCGTGTCATATATTTTTCCATATTTTATAGTAATTCATTAAATTCATCAATTTTTCTAAATCTAAACTAAATAAAAATATGACATAAGATACAGAGTCTACTAACATGATATAGAAGACAGATTATATCATTTCTCCCAGAGTTTGAGGGTTTCTCGATTTTTATATTGTTCCACATTCTAGTCTTTCTAGACATATATCATTAAATTAATAGACCCACAAATTTGATTATTAATCATTGAATTAAACATGTTATTACACCCATATCCAATTTTTGAGATTTTCAACCCTAACCAAGACCACCCTTAATTTGAGTTCAATTTTTTACTCATGTTTAGTCTACCAATGGTGTGATTTATACTCACTATTTATTAATGGAATATATATACAAATTAAATGTATAATTAAATTTTCATTACCTTTTTTAGAACCTTATCACATATAAATGAATGGGAAAATGGAAATGAATGAATTGGATTTGTGGAATTAAATGAAATATCCTATAGATTTTCATTATAAAATAAATAGTTTTTAAGACATTTTAACCCTAAATAACCCAACATCTTTTAACATCTATCTAAAATTATAAGAGATTCAAATATGATAAGTGAAATTGAAAATGTGAACAGAATCTAAAATGGTCCCTTGATCTCTTCCATTAGTCAATAAATGAATTCATTAAAGAAATAGAATCTAATTTTGAATTCTCTCTTATCTCTAGCATGTGAAATAGTTTATAAAATTACTATGGTAAATTCAATGCATTAATTTCATAGAGAATTTCAGGGTACATTGAACTATTATATACATCACATAGAAAATGGTTGAAACATGATGAAACTGATGACCCACTAAAATATTTTATCTTGGAGGACATGGAATGTTACTATGTTTCCATTTTACTTGAACCACCTTCGAAACGCTCCACCAAGTCAACAAAATTATTTATGAGATTTTAATGGATGATCTATGTTGATTAAAAAAGGAACCTATGGTCATGGGACATTTGTTCCTTGATAATGTAGGTCTATATTATAAATATTTTTGTATGGAAGGGCTCCGTGGACCCATTGAGAATGGAATGATCATTGAACCTTGGTCTTCACACTTATATTTAAGATATAAGATTATTTATCATATGTCGTACGTTCTTGAAACATTAAATTTCATAGTAGGATACAAATTATACCTTCATATCTTATATAGTTATTCAACCTATATATTCTTATTATTAAGTCATTATTTCATAGGATGTATTGCACAAATATTTTATATCTTATTTTCTGGTAATGTCTGCAAACTATTACAACATCTATGCACATATAATATTTTTTTTCGCATTAGTGGTGGTATATTGAGTGTATCATGCACAATATCTATTTTAATTAATTGTAAATAGACCAACATCATGAGGGAAGGTAAGGAAAAATATGGGTTCTAATATTGTATGCCTCATTTTTTATGATGGGATGGAGTACAAGAGCATTAGACTAATATTATATTCATCATGTTATTAGAGATAGCTTAGACCATTTGATCATTCTTGTACAACATGTTATATATTTTGTATTCCCTATTTCAATATATTTCCCCTTTATATATATCTATAAAACAGGTTCATATTCATTTAGTATATGACATTAGATATGGTTCTATCAGTTTATTTGTGACATATTGATGATTTACTTTTTTTCTATTAGTAATTTATAAAGATTAGAAAAATTTTTATTGTTAATATTATTCAATGAAAAACTCTAACAATGAAGATATAGTATCCCCATCATAAAATTATAGACCCACACTACTAACCCATAGTATCTAGTGTATAAGGGTCCACAAATGAGGCAATGTGTCCTGAAGATCAGTTACTCTTATATAGTGACCTATTCTTGGATGTCACAAAGTGGTATAAAATCTTTTTTTCCTTTTTGTTTTTATATGAGTTACTACACAAGAGACTATTAATTTTTGGGAATTTTGGGATGAGCCTATTTCATAGAGTAGCTAACCCATGTACATTAAAATTTAAAATTACATGTGAATGGAATTGATTTATTGGAAAATTCATGTTATAGTTGTATTGATTTCACTACTTTGGGATTCACATGATATATTGAATTTATTATTACTAATATGGATTTAATATTACGCTTAAATTTTTATTCTGTGGGGGTACTTGAATAATTAATCAGTGTACACACAGAGAGATTCTCATGCCATGGATATTTTATTCCACATTGATTTCAATTCTTGGTTACTTGATTTTGTTCAACTGTTATATGTGTTCAATTTTTTATCATAGATTTAAAATACCAATATTCAGACTATTCTTATATGATTATTTGAATCTATACAAGTATTAATACTCTATGATTGAATTCCTATATACATTTATGATAAAAATTAATTATTTAAGAGTCTACGACATACTAAATTTATTATTAAAATATATTTTGATGGTAGAACCATAAATAACAAATTTTTACATGTTTGAGAAATGGGAAATTGGATTCATGCGATTCAAAATTTTATTTTCCTTATTATATGGGTGCTAATAAAAATTAATAACATGTTTGGTAATTTATAAATTAATAAGTGAAACCCATATAATCAAAAAATAAATCCTTTTGAACAGGTTATAATCATATATATAATGTAAAAACCATGTTGTAGTAACATGAAATTCATATTGAAACTCATATCAAATTGTACATTATAACATATAATTTTTCAATCATATAACTAAATGTATTTCTATTTAGAAATGATTAAAAATTATTATTATTAATGACTATGTGAAATGGTTAATTTTAAATGGTGATGTCAATTGTGACATAATGGTTGTTCACCTCTATAATATACAATTGACATGATATATGTTGGAACTCCTTAAATGTGAAATATAACCCGACACATAACCGACCATAGTAGTCAGATGTATGGAGTATCGTTATTTAATATTTATGGTCACATATACCGGACATACCTTTTGGTAGGATTAGGAAGAGTGGTTCGACTCTGGTATATCGAGGATTATATATATTTTAATTTTATATAAATGATTTATATCATAATTAAATATATTTTTATGTGTGTTTTTGACAATTCTAAAACATTGATACCATGACATTATCAAATCATCCTCTATGGAGGTTTCTGGTGACTATGGTCTAGAGGTGGTGGGCCATAGGCCACCAATATCACGTTCAGTAGTGCAGCATTGGGAACATCCTATTACCATTAATTATTGAAATATCACCCTATTTATAGAGGATTATTATATTTTGTTTAGTCTATAGGGAGATCTGTGACATGCCCCTACTATGGTATATTAGAAATTTGAATTTCAATCAAATAATCTACCCATGTTTTCAGTGGATGGTTATCTATATGCTACATGGTCATGGAAAATTTCACATTTTCTATCATTGATAGCATTGAGATAAATCCTAATAAGCAGGTTAATCATGATACATATATGATAAAATATAAACCCAATTCATAATGGGATGTACTTACATAGGAATATCAATATTGTTTTAAGGATTCATGGGTCTTATAGATATCCATATATGATTATTTCTAATATCAGATGTTGAGGAAAAATAGAACCACAAAATTTGTCATCTAAGAGAAGGGTGATTTATCTGTTATTGAATGGTCTGTTAATTTATTATAAATCCATCATTTCTCATTAAACCTTTTTGAGGAAAATATTTCTAGGAGAGTTTATTTGATGAATGTATTAGGAATGACATGAAATCATAATTTAAAGTGTTCCATTTGACAACTACCACTAGGAGTGTAAATCTTTCCCTGAAAACATAGTGTAACCTAAGAGAGTTTTTGGGTGTGGTCTATATTTTCCCAGCTTATAGACCGATAAAAACCTCAAGAATCTTTTAGAAGTTCTTCTTGGTCCATTATTCCAGAGGTAATAGTTGTTATAAAATGCAACACTACAGCCATGTGATCCTCTAGTAGATTGATAAGTAAGGATATATGAAATTATAGTTTAATTGTTCCCCAGTTGTGTGTAGGTGTTATGGATAGATTGTGCATATTTTTATATTCTATAGTATTCTTCCATATATCATTAGTGGAATAGAATCTAAAAAAATCCAAAATTATAGAGTGGGATCAGCGGCTATGTGTCAAAAATATACTATGATCACATATGATTGTATATTCCTAGGAGGTGGTCGTGGAAGAGGGATCTAGTAACTATATTTATAGTTCTAGTAAAGTATCTCTTCCTACTGAATTTCAGTAACATATAAGGGAATTAGACATGTCTTGAAGTTTGTAGTTTATTTTATCAATTATGAGTAGTGTTTTGGGCCATCAATGGTTAGTGGTATGTTTTTCAGAACTATTACACTACTTTTTCTCATTTTTATACATGTTATTATCACACATTTATATATGTAACAACTATAGAGATTCATGGACTCGAGATAGAGTATTTAATTCGGGTGATGAAAGTAGATACTCAGTAGAGAATTTAATAGATGAGTGTGTTCCATAGAAAGGATTTTCCTCTATGATAGGCATGTATTATTTCCCTATTGAACCTCATCACTGAAGATACAATAGGATTTGAGATCATTCTTGATCTTGAATGGTTGGATCTTTATTATGATAATTTAGATTTTTATTTCATAGGTTATCCTTCACATCACCATAAGTTGATAGTTATATTCAAAAGGGTGAAATAGATGTCAAGGAAATCCAAGATATACCCAAGAATCATTGGATATGTGGAGTGATTGACAATATTTTTAATATTTATATGGATGAATAGGGAACATGTCAGTCTGGATTCCCACATGCAGTAGATCATTTGAGGGACGTCAACCCTAAGGAATTGTCTACATTACATTTGGATATATTGGTAGTGTTTCTATTATTATTGTGTTATATGATTCATTAGTACCCAATCCTTTTTAATGGAGGGATACTATTGAGTTTTAGGATCTAAAGAGGTGACTAAAGGACTTGAAAACTAACAATGTTATGGGGATCACAACCTCCCCATTGGTTTCAACAATCATTTTCAAAAAAGGTGAATGTTTCCATAATGATTTTCATGGATTACCATCAGTTAAACATTATTTTGGTTAAGAACATACTTTCACCAACATGCATAGATGTCATCTTTGATAATATTTAAGGATCTTCTTATTTATCCATAATCTATTTGATGTTGGGATACCATCAGGTACATCTTACTCAATCAGATATACCACATATACAATTCAATATTAGATAATGTGTTTAAATGTATTTGTTTATCTTTTTTGTTTTTTGAGTATTCTAAAAGTATTTATAGACTTCATTAATTTGGGTTTCCACTCATACATAGATTCCTTTTTAGTAGTCATTATGGAAGACATCATGGTGTACTCAAATACATGGCTTGGAAATTAGAAAAACATGATCTCATTTTTATCATGATAGGATAACATCATTTTTAACATTAGATCACCTGCTAACTCATTGGATCGATAAGTTTCACTTCATTATTATCATTATCTCATATATATTATTATTTATTGGCCAAGGGAATGTGAGATCCCATTTTTCATTGAATAATATGAAAAAAGCTTTCCCACATATATTTTCATTTGTATGGAAATATAATGCAGGAACATTGAACAATATTTATCAAATAGTGAGGCCCTACTCTTATGATTGACAAGGAAAGGTTTCATAATTAAATTATAAAGGATAGGGAATAGACCCTTTATTTTGTTAAAGAAAATACAAAAAGTAGAAGGTTGGGGTCACACAAACATCAATTCCCTCATTACAAGTAAAAAATAATACTCATGTTTATAAGAGTCATCATAATCACCATATCATTCAGAATCAAAATCAACCGGGCCATGAGACCTAGTAACCATATTCTGCTTCAGAGAAGAGTACTATTTTCCATTTCATTCCTTCCTTGGAGGAACATGTTCAAAAAATTCATCATCTATAACAAAATTTTTTACCTTTGGACGATACTTGACTATAAGATTATTTCTTTGGGGAATAATCCTCAATATTATCTCATTTTCCATGGAATCCCTGGGTTTCCCTTAAATTATTGATTTCCTCTTGGATCCTTGAAAGATTCCCATAATCACTCGGTTTTTCTTGGCCCTCAAATAAAGGAGTCGATCCTGGTACGGGGTCATCCTCTGTCTCTTCTGGAACTAACATAAGGGCCATCTCCCCTGACCCATGGGTCTCATGTGACAATCCATTAGACAAATTGACAGTGGGTTAGCCATCACCAGGCGGGAATACATTGGTTTCTGACATCTGCTTCCTCATTTTCTTCCTACAAGAAGCCTCATGGTTCCTTTTTAAAGAATGAAATGACAAAATCACATTCCTGTGACATTTATCTTCAACATGACCAATAGTTTGGAACTCTGCACAAAAGTCAATAATTAATTCATACTCCAATTTTAGAAAAATATTATCATATAATGCTGATAAATCAACATTATGGATTAAGCTAGAGCTCAAATCAACCTCTACCAGTACCCTAGTATAATGACAAAATTTAGAAATCTTAGTATTTCTATCCATTTGGATCGGAATTCCCACACAAGATGCAATATCAAATAAGATCATAGGATTCCACAAAAACCAATTAAAACCAATAATTTTGATCCATAATTGATCTCTAGTATTCTTTAGTAGAATATAATATTCAATTACAAACATATCATGATATTAACTAATCCATAAAGAGATGACATGTTTTATTAGGATGAACCAGTAATCAGGTAGAGAACCATTCTAAAATAAGAAGATCGATCTGTGGTATAGAGGACTCTCTAGATGGTTCACATGAGTATAAATTCCATACACACATTCTCATGAATGCATTAATGGTTTATGACTTTGGTTAATAGTGAAATTCTAAAAGATAGAGTTTTTTGTGGTGTACATGAACCAAAATCCACTAGGAAAATATATAAATAAGACAAACTAAATATGAATCATTGAATATTGGTTGAATATATAAATTCAATTAACATTTAGAATGTGAATATTTTCTTCTAGGGTAATTTAGTCTATGAATTACTATGTAGGAAGACTCATGCAAAGGAAATAAACGAGTCATGAAGTATAGGGATTGTAAATTCCCTCTTTTATAAGAATAATTCAGAGGTACATGAGAATCAGGTAAAAACTATAATCTCAACTTTATTCATGACACCTTCACTTTATAAATGAGTGATGATGAGCTTGATTTATGGTCCTGAGGATATGGTCCTATAGGAGAGAGTGTTAGTCAATGGACAACAAAAATGTTTCATTATTAATGACGATTAAGTCTTATAAATTTATTTATTTGTTAGGGTTTTTGTAAATATATGAGAGGTACTTATGTGGTTATATTGATATTCATAATAGGAATATCCTCCTGGTATTATGAAGTTATATCATGATTTTCACCACTAGTATGTTAATTCTATTATAAAAAAGGATATAACTATCTTCATAACTAATTGTTCCACCTAAAATCATGTGAAATAAAAACACCAACAATATATAGTTGTTTTAAAATATCATCCCATTACTGAATAAAAATGGTATGACGTCACTATGAATTTTATGATAACTTTACTGAGTTCGCCTTAGGGTTGTGGCATGTTATGGGTAACTGTAGAGAGATTTAATTGTTTTACCATTATATATCTTAGTGTGACAATTATAATGGATGTTGATGGATTGATATATGCTAGAGATATCATAATAATTTCTGAAATTACTCATATTATTTTACCAGGTAGAGAAGAAAATATTTCTTCGAGTTTTTAGAAGGGGTTCTGTAGGGAACTAGGTTTTATTGTACATTTCAGTATAACCTATCATAGAAAGATAAAAAACTAGTAAAATAGTATGAAAAATAAGTTGGAAGATTTTCGTAGAGAATACTTCTTATATTTTGGAGGTTTTTGGGAGAGAGACATACCACTATCTAAGTTCGTTTACAATAATAAATTATATGTTAATATATAGATGGATCCTTGTTAGTCGGTATATGGAAGGATATTCTATCCACTCATGTGCTAGTTATAGGAAGTATAGGCTATGCTAAATAAACCTCATCTTATTTAGGAGACATTACATACGATACAAATTATCCATAAGAATATGTATTACTCTATGTATATACCTTAATATAGTGATTATCACTATCACTAACAACAAGAGTTCCCGATGAAGTTGTTTTTTCATATCTATTTTTCTAAGACCAAGAATAAATGAATTCATAGATAACAAATGATTTTCCCAAATTATTTCAGTACATGATGATTATTGAGATATTTAGACTCATATAAAATTAGTTTTATTAACCATAATTTTATGAAGAAATGAAAAAATGTCTTCCCCATATCGTCTGTACATCATTATAAATTAGAGATGTCTGATATTATTCGACATGTTGAGGATGATTTATATGTTAATTTTTTTAGGAATATACTATTCATATCATTAATCCAGGCATGAAAGTTCTATAAGGTAGGTTAGTTATCCTAGTACTCATGCTATGGAAGTAAGGTTGTGTTTAGGATGAGAACTATGACTGAGAGTATGATGTACATGCTTAGTGGATAGAGTAATACATAGAAGATGTTCTTTTACACACATAAGGGAAACATAGGGATATATTGTTACAAGGAGAAGAGATTTAAAAAACATGGAATTCCTAACGAGTTATGATCTAATTAATATTAAGTATAAATCAATTAATTTTTTTACTGTACGTTATATAAGGATTCAAGATGGTTATGAGGGTGAGTTTTTATTTTTTTGGAGCTAAGAGATATTGATTTTAGAGCAATAGGTAGAGGTCGACAGTTATCACAAGGTTATTAGTAACTATGAATCTCAACAATGTGTCCCTATAAGAGGTGGTGCATTGATTTTAAATCCTCCAAGGTATGATACATACCCATGAGATACAATAATTACCTATTTAAGATATAAACACTATTTTTAGAACACAGTTGGTCTAACCATGGTACTAACAATTCTAGTGGGTGTTTCCTTGGATGGTTTTGGAACAAAGTTGGCTCACAGTTTTCCCAGTCATGCAGCCAAATAACTCAAACTCAAAAAAATGTCTGAAATTACTATAATACCAATTTTTATATTTAGTATACATCCCTATTTTTTTCTCCCACCCCACACAATGAAACCAATCCTCTAATTGGAGGTTTTTAACCATGGCCTAGATTTTTTTTTATAAGTCTTTCATTCAGTCTAGGAATATGCCTCCTTTCAACATGTTTGAAGCGTATCATTAATATATTTAATAAGATACCTTCCATCTTTAATTTATTTTTACCATGGTAACTCTAAATACTAGTGATATATTTTCCCCGTTTTTATGTATTTTCCCTATTTGTTTTATTTCTCATGAATTATACCAAATTAGAAGCTAATAACTGATGGGTTGATTAATTCCCACATAACATAGGTGTGATATACCTTTTTGATTAATCTCATTGTTTTTTACAATTCACTCCATGGTACCTCACACTAGACATTCCAGGAATTTATTTTTAAATTAACAAAACAAAAAATTGTATGTTTAAACCATTATTAAAATGTATTATTACACCCATACACATATATTCGATGTTGTCAACCTCAACCTGAAAAACCCTTGTGATGGGTTAGTTTAACTAATCACGTTTGATCATCCTATGTGGTGAGTTAATGCCATGATGCATTAATGTGTTCCAAATAAAAGTTAAATGAATCACTAAATGTTGTGTACCATGATTAGAACCTTGTCACTTATAAATTAATGATTGGTGTAATGGAATAAATGGGATTTAGAGAAAGAAATGGATAATACATTTCCTTATAAAAAATTATGTAAATAAATATTGAAGAGGAAAGGAAACTAACTTTTAACTCCTTCTTATCATATAAATGTAAATTGATTATTGAATTGAAAATGATGTATTCAACAACAAAATGGAATAAAAAATGACCTGGCCCATTGATCCCTTCAATAATTAATTTAATTAATCAATTAAAGTTATAGACTATAACATTAAATCATCTCTTGTAACTTATAATTAAAATGGTTAATTAAATTATTATGATAAATTAAACTCATAAATTTAATGGGCACAAACATGGCCCCGTAAATCGATATATAGATCACATGGAAAATGGATGATATATTGGGGAAATAATGACTATTAGATACTATATAATTCATTCCTTGGACTATTATCCTAGATCTATATGTAGTTCATGTACATAGACATTCTATGTGGGCTCCACCCAATACATTACCATGTTTTATATAGACATGCTCCATGGTCTCAAACACATCTCCATGTATATGGGTCCTATATCCCAGGATAATTAAGTTATATATTATACATATTTTTATATGGTTGGGATCTATAGACTCAAAGAAGATACCTTGGTCATTTTTTATAGTTCTATCACCATGTAGTCCTGACATATGAATACTCAGCATAGGTCATACCCTCTTGACACATGACATAATGGTGTACATCTTAGTTGACTCCTTTCTATATCATATTGTTATTTATCAATTATATTCATCTTTTTATAACTAGATGTTAATTTATGGATCACATCACTTATATAATATATAATTATCGTATTATAATTGTACATTGATACAAACTATATAAATGGACATTATTTTTTATAGACACCATTGGTCGTGGAAAACATAGTGTATCTCAAACCCATCTTTTTCAACTGATTGTTTCCCAAACAGACTTCATGATTATAGGTAGGGATAATGGGAAGTGTAAACTTTTCGATGCCTGACTAATTATGAATGGAAGGAGTAAGGGTGAAGAAGACTGAGCTTATACTCATAGTTGAATTTGCGATATGTTTGGAATTTTTTTCATTACTTACATCATGTTGTATATCTCTTCATCCTAGATCACATGAATTTTCCATTTTGGTAAATCATCATGGCCTAGTTAGCATAATTTTGGTTATGAAATTGTATATGGTTCTTATCAGTTTATTTGTGATATATTTGGGATAAATTTTTCCAATACTAGATATTTATACAGATTCTTCTCTTTATGTCAATAATTATTTTTTTGAGAAATAATCTGACCATGAGTGTATATTCCTCCCAGTATTCTATAACAGACACAATACTCTAGTTACCAGCCTCTAGCATATGGGGTGGCTCCCTTTAGACAATGTGGACACTAGTTCAACTTCTATTTTTGAGTGAATTGAACCAGGATGTTGTAGTGAAGTCGTAGTTTATAAATTATTGGATCAAAGTATATCACTCCCAAATTATACATAATCGAATAACCAATTATTTTTAATGATACATTAACTAAAACATCCCTTGATGAACATCAAGGATTTAGATCATGAAAAAGGAAATCTCCATGTACTTTTTTCAGAGATTTTAATGATTGAAGGATGATATATTATCTACTATAATAAAAATATGTAAATGAATTATAAAATAATTTAAACCTATAAATTATTTTACATGATATTACAAGAATATATGATTCCAAAGATATTGTTTATATAATAATTATAACATCCTTTGAATAGGGGGAAATCAACCTCAACAAGTGCGTGTTAATAGGAATTACCAATCAAATAATTTTATATAATGATAGAATAATGTTAATAGAATTTTACTAATTTATAAATATCATATTCCATTAGTAAATAAATTCATAGAACCATCAATATAGCATTGCGATGATTAATAAAATTCTTCATTCGTTATGTTAGTAGTGTACAAATATATATATATAAGGATTATATTTCTCAATCCATGGTACATATTGGATGTATATAGAAAATTATAATTTAATTTATACAATTGGGAAATAGTAAAAATATTCATTTATCTAATCCAACCCTACATAATATTTAATGATGAAAAACATACCAAAAGATTCATAGAGGCATTAGTTTTCATGTACACACGATTGATGTTGTTATACTTTTCTGAATAGATGGAATCGATTTAATAATGGTTAATCAATTAATATTATTACTATATGGAATTTTATTATTAAATTAAAAATAAATTTTTTTTGGATAAATTAATTTTAGATGAGGGAAATCAAATAGTAATGAATATGAAATTAAAAATATTAATGTTAACAATATGATATTATTCATACAAAAATCAAATAAAATTGAGGACATTAGATAAATAATAGAGAAAAAATATTTATGAACATGAGAAATTAGAATAGGATGAGAAAAATGGAATATATTAGGATAGAATTATATTATTCATTCTAATAATTATGTGGTTGAATTGAAACAATTTGATAATTGATAAAAAATTCCATTTTGTAAATCCTTCATTGTTTTAAAAATGTATTCACATTATAAAATTATAAATGAATCAATAGATAGTAAAAAGGAATGCATAAAAAATTTAATTCTAAAATCATATTAGAAATAAAATTTAGTGAATTATATTTTTTAATGTTATGATTTTTTCAGATATCATTTCTAAAATTTTAAAATAATATCCTTTTAATATTGTAATATAAATTATGAGGTAACTAATTTTAATGTAAATAATTAGAACTGATTGTAATACCTACATTTATAACAAGATCTATAACATAGAAATAGTTTTTCTAAAAAATATATATATCTTTGAGAAAATTATGTTTCATAAAAAACACATACAACAGATCAAAAAATGATGCTAGAAAAACTATATTATTAAAATTAAAATTTATATGTTTGATAATATTATCAATTTTATTTCTTTTTATGACTTTAATTTATTTTTTATAAAAAAACTAAAATGTTATATTAATATGAAATCATGAAAAAATATAATTATATGAAATTAATAATGAAATGAAATAAAAAAAATTACAAATATTATATTATAAAATATAACATAAGTCTATAATATATTAATTATATGTTATCAATGATTGGTATAGGTTTTTATATGTTTTATTTTACTCTAGAAATATATTATTAATCATGAAAGATATTTAATTATTTTTTGACATAAACAATTATCATATAGTCTTAAAGGCATCCGTGTTAGTTAAAAAATCATTATTCACTACGATACCATTATTATATGAAAAATCCAAAAGACTTCCAAATTTATTTTTAACATGAAATATCCAAGATATATCAAATTTTATAAACAAAAATATGAATTAAAAAATTTATTTTAATTTATTGTACTAAATATAAATAAAAACAAATTTTATCATAAAAATTATTCTTTTAATGATTAATTGTTATTAATATTATAAATTCCCGAGATAACGAGTAGTAATATATTATATTTTATATAAATTTTTTAGGCTGATAAATTAATATCATAATATAATATATAATGAATTTTAGTTATACATTGAAATTAGAATGAAAAATAATTTTTTATATTATATCTTGTTAAATTTTTATCACATTAACGTGAGATAGATTATTTAATTAAAATAAATTTATTTTTTAGTAGTTAAATTATTACTATAATTTGTAAAAAATATTCATATACTATATCATTGATCATATTAGTTCAGTTTTTCATATTGATAAATCTTTCAAAATTTATATTCATTAATAATAAATATTTCAAAATTATTTGATGTTATAGCCTAAGACCAGAAATTATATAACAGATAGTGTGGTAATATAGAGTACTAGATAATCAATATTATTGTTCAAGGATGAAAATATATTAAAATTTCGAAGAACAAGATATTTCATAGGTACGTTTTCACTGATCATCATGATCACTTCCTCTAGAGTCTTATTGAAATTAGTAGTAATCGAACCTGCAACTACCATAGTGTTAGAGAATTCTTCAATAATTGAACAATCGTTAAAATTGTGGGCATATTTATGATGGTTGAAACATGAATTCGCCTCACTAGAATTTTTTATTGATGTATCATGTACACTAGTACCCACTACCTCTCATTATATATATACATAACAAATATTACAATGTGAAATATATAGAAAAACATCATTACTGAAACTCCTAGGTTACTATCAACTACAGGAAAACCCATATTAGTATATGACATACAATAGAATATATTCTAATTCTTAGTGCCCTATAGGCAAATAAGATGAAATACCCCAATAATATTTCCTGTTGAACATTGTTTTAAAATTTATTGGAAAATGATGTGTGACATATAATCAATCTCTTCATCAATCTAAATCAAGAAAAAAATTATATTGGTTATTATTATTTCTAATTTTGAAAATATGATCAATTTTAAACCTCAATAATCAAAAAACTATCCCATTAACATTTTCCATTGATGGGAAATATTTTTTTATTTATTTTGATTAATAAAAAAACTTTTTTCTAATGATAGATATTTATCATGAAGTAATAAATGATTAATGTGGCGTGAAAATTCATTTCATTTGATGAACACTCTATTTGGGTCATATATAATTAATTTTTATCATCTCCAATTTATTAAAGAATAATTAAAATGAAAATTTATATAATTAAAATAATTTCTATTTTACATAAAATTATTACTTGTTATTAGAAATAATATAAGTAATATACAATATAAATAATATAATAATTTTTATAATTCCTAATTATCATTTACATGTCTCTGATGTAATATTACCCAAATCATATTAGGTTTTTTATTTTTTATGAAATTAATTTTTCTCAAATAATTATTAGTGATATTATTAATAAATCATAAAATATTACTAGATATTGTTATGTATTGGAAAAATAAAATATCATGTCCACACAAGGAATTTTGAGTTCATACACAAACTTTTCATTATGAATTATTACTTAATTGTTTATTTTTTGTAGTAGAATGTTTAATTTCATTAAACATCACAATTTAAATGATAAATTTAAAATTTTAACTTATTATGGGTGAATGAATATGTATTTTAACGACATTTGTGTTATAATATTATATTCCATATCAAATTTACTATGAAATACAAAACATTTCTAATATATATGAGTTATGAAAAGTGATGAATGTTGATTCAACTATGAAAATAATAATAATTTCTTATTTTTCATTTTGAATACATTATTTCATTATTATTTTATTATCTTAAAATATATTATAATATTTTATTATAATTTCAACGTTAATTATTTTCAGTTTATAATTTAATAGAGAGTTGGAATTTAAAAATTCATAAAATAAATCAAATTCAATATCAATTATCTCATAAAAATTAAGTACATGGATAATATATTCATTATTCTATTATTGAAAAGTCATATTATACTTGAAATTTTTAATAATATTTTGAAAAGAAAATATTAAATGAGTCTTTGTTATAAATTATTTTTAATTTACCATGGAAAGGAGATAGTGGTCATGCTTCCTTTGCTCTAAATTAAAATGTTGAATAACGAGTTTCTATATTTTCTTTCATCAATGTAGATAAATGACATAAGAAATGAGTCTAGGGAGATTCCAGCATTTGACTAATGTAAATTTAAATGTGGGTTTCCCTATAAAACATTTTTCTAAAGTGAAAGCAATAGGCGAAATCGGTGCAGCTGCCTTTCCCTAAAGAGCCAATAAAATGGAAACCCCAATCCTTACTCAAGAATTCCCCTCATCAATCTAATATCAACTTTCCATCTCCCTGCAATAAGGATAATAGTTCTTCCTTTATGTTTGGTGGTTTTTGTGGGCTAAAATGAGTGATGATTTCTACGAAAAATCATTTAGTGGTATTTTATCTAAATTATTTAAATGTTATATAGTTATTTAATTTAATTTTTTAGTTATAAAAATTTTATTTTTAGAGTTCAGATAGAAAAGTATAATTTAGGAAAAAATGATATTATTATTACTGATTATATATAAATTAACTAATGAATAACTTTTATTTAAATAATAAATACATAATTATTTTCTAATATTAATTAACTACTGAGTGACATATGATTATGTAACGATTAAAAAAATTCATTAAGGGTTGTGTAATGTTTAACTAATAATTATATAAAGAATAATTAATTTTTAATGACTGGTTAATAATTTATTAATGAATGATTAACTAATTATTAAATAATTATTAGATCATGATTATGGCATGAATAATTAATTATTATATAATAATCAAAAAATGATTAATGAATTATTTACTATTTGTTACTGAATTGATAAGAAATGACTACCAAATGATTAAATAATTCATAAATACTTATTAATGAATTATTATTCATTCGTATAATGATATAGATTTATAATAGTGGTTGAAGAAGTTCCATCCCAAGAGATTGAGGTTATTCCATGTGATAAGAAAGGGGAAACCCTATATGATCTCCTTGATAAAAATATAAATCTATCAAATAATGTGTAATTTTATAATTATTTAATATACATATACAAGTATTATGATTAGGTGGGAGAAAAAATAAGGGATAATAATTCTATAATATCAATAGATATATAACATCCTCAACCAATAAGATGTCATCGACCACTCTTGGCACCTTGGATAAATGTGATGGAATTTTTTCCATAATTTGATAGCAGTGTTCTCACATTTGAAAATGAGTTTCATAGTGTTTTGGTTGATTGTTATATTGAGTTGAAAAAACATTATATATGGTAATTGATTCTATAAGTAAATAATAATTTAAAAACATACCTAAAAGGTAACATATTGAGAGGCTCTGTTGAAATTTAGTTCGAGAATAAAGTCCTAAAACATATATCATACTATGTGAAAAATCTGAGGATTATTATATATTCCCCTTGATGGCGATTCAAGACAATTTGTTTGGAGATCATAGATTTTTGATGTTTGAGTAACCCCATAGTTTCATTCACCCCGAACTGACACAAGATAATACGATATTGGATACCAAATTTGTTTTATCTATTTTAATCATGTTGATTTGGAACTATAATGACTTTATAATAGAACTTTTTCTATATTGTATAAAGGAAACATTTGGTTATAATATTTCTGACAATAAGGCATGGATGGTGAAACATAAGGCCCCTGTGAAGGTCAATGGTGACTTGGCTAACTCATATCGAGTGTTTTCACAATTCATAGACATACATAGACATAATGAAAAAATTATCCTCCATAATCATATGAATGAAAATGAGTATCGAGATTACTAACTTGAACCTTCTCAAGTTAAATTTAATCAATTTTTTATGAATTCCTCCCCTATTTTTGAACATTTATCATCAAACATTTCGTACAAATAAGTGGAACATTATTATACTAAAAATTAAAGTGTTTAATATTGATTTATGAATCCTAAAATAGAAGTTTTTACATTATTCTGCTTTTACTATGCACATATTATAAGAAAATTATGAATCATGATGTTAATTTTCGGCCAATACAGGTAACCATCTCACCCACATATAGGGTCTCTGTTTGACATCTTATTGACATAAAGTGAACATAGTGGTAATCAATGTGGATAATGATATATGGAAACCATAAATTCAAATCATCAATACTTATTAGACACATTTCTATCAACAAGTTAAAAAATTCTATAATGAACCTTGGAATAAGATAATCATGATGCTTTTTATGCAATGTATTTATTATTTTTTTCTACTCGATGTAAGGATAAAAATAATTTATCTGAGATATGATTACATCTATGTAGAATATGAGATTGATAAATGATGTTTTAAAAAATATTTCAAAATGATCCGGAAGTATAATAATGTTGTGTAAGATTATACAATGTGGATTCGAAAAGAAAAATGGGCACATTCATTTGACGGGGGGAAGAGGTATAGAGTAATGAAAAAAATTATTGAGTAAATTAATGAAATCTTTGTGGGTATTTGTATCTTACGTATAAGAGTCATATATAATAAGTAATTTTATCATTGTGTAATGTAAATTGAAAGTAGAAAAAACTAACCTCAGTAAGGATTTAGTAAGGTAAATGGTACGGAAGAGACATTCAACGAGATATTGAAAAGAACATTGATTATCCACCTTCTTATTGAGTGTTCCTTTTCAATTTAGAAGAATCTAAACATTACGATCAATAGTGTTAGGTCCGCATCTTAAATAGAAGTAGTAAAAAATTGGTTTTATTTCTGGAAGTGAGTTAATTTAAATGTGGAAACGTCTAGGCACTGTGGTTTCAATGCACACAAGCCATCCTAGAATGTCCCTTTCTGAACATATCATGTGAAGCATATGTTGAATTTGTATACTGGCCAGACACCATTTCTAAATTTAATGTTTCACCATAGATGCCTATTGAGGAGTTTTGATATTTACCCATGACCAAAGACCAACCAATATTGATACCTCTCATAAATAAGTTGCATCAACAAGGGGGGAGAAAAGTCTACCAGAATACATGATGAGATGGACTCACCTCAAGAATAAGGGAAATATATTAGATTCTATATATTTTATAACGAAGTTCATAACAATAAATGATTCCCAACCATTTTTAGATCGAGTTCACACTCCCATAAAAAATGATGTGTTGTCCACAATGTGATTTTTCATATTCTTAATTTCTTGGTGTAAATATATAATCCTTAATATTGTATAATTTTCTATCATTTGAAAATACATTTACAACCAAATAATCCAAATCTATTAATATTCACATTATCATGAATATGACAATACATGTGACTTGACATGAAATCATAATGAAACTATGCACGGTTAAACCATAATTTAATAATGTGATAAAATAATCTTGAAACATAGAATCATGTGAGAAATAATACATAAATTATAAAGAACACCATTAAAAATATAACATATTAGTTAATGTCAATATAATGAAGATTTTGGTCCTATGAATTTTTTTTCTTTATTATCTATAAGTTTATTAAAAAGTAAATCATAGAATATTTTGGGATGTGAGTTAAAAAAATACAAAGCAAGAAATAAATTAATTTAACCATTAACAGATGAATATTATGATCCTATAAAAATAAATAGGCAATAACAATACAAATAAATAATAGATTAATTCATTATTAATTCATATTTTTAAACATAAATGAATTTGGATGAGATAATCATGACATCAGAAGTGAAGAAAAAGCCCAATTATTTTTAGGTGATATATTTATTACATATTCCAATGGGATGTACATAAATTTATAATTTTCAAAAGCATTTCCCCTTTTAATGACATTCCTCCCCAGATAGTGAATATGTCATTAAATGTATATAATCATTGAAAAATTATAATGTTGTGTATATAACATAGAGTTATTTTAGAAATAATCCACTTGAAAATATGTTGGATTTTAATTCTCATATTATGTAAGAAACATCTCATCAAATCTCTATTATATTGATAAATTTAGAAAAAAAAAATATATATTTTAAAGCATTCATGTTTTATATAATGTTCTTTTTGTTATCAGTTTTTCATTATATTATCATAATTTTAATTTTATCATAGATAAAAAAAATTTATTTGATGTTTTTTCTTCTTTTTTTACTCTATTTAAAAATCATTTAGTAAAATATTTTATAATAAACAAATAGATAATGATGTCAATGTTTTTATATATAAAAATATGTTAAACCATATCATTCAAAAACACTATTTATAAGGTAATATCATATATAAAACCAATTTATATGTATTACTTGATAACATTTAAGTCATTACAATAAAGGTTTCTATGAAAAACATCAGCATAAAATGGAACAAAAATTTAATTTATTATATTATACCATTCTTAACTTTATTTTGACCATAATTTTAAATTTCTATTTTACAGTTTTGAATTATTTCATTTCTTATGTATTGACTGTGGATACTACACTACTCAATATAATGTATAGGAGTGTTTCATGTGATTTTATAGTGGGATGTGAGGATTGGAAGATCATGGTAAATTGGGAACACCATTATCATCGCATTCCACCTTTAGTATCAATTATTCCGTACCTATAGTATAATGGGTTATATGGAACTATGGTATTTGATTTAATATTCATTGATCATGACCTACCTTCATCCACTGCTAAGAGATGGAGACTATAAAAACATACATACCTCTTCTTATGGGATAGATCACCATCACTATTGCAGATGTGTCAGTTTTACTTTTTCATCTTATCTAGGGTTAAGCAGTTATAGGACCCACCCTAGAGACTAGCCTAAAAGGTATATATATTTATTGGTGAATACATTTGGGACATTGATGAAACTATAGAAGGAAGGTTGAAAGATATGAGGTGGTTTGAGAAGAACACTTCACAGTTACCCAGTGACACTAATGAGAAGAAATTCTTGTATTATTCCCAAGAATATATATTAGGGATCATTAGAGATATAGTGTGAAATTATAACTCAAGTATCGATGTACACATTATGTATATAGTACTACTAGATGATATTTTATTAGATTAAGAGAGAAATTTTTGGTTCTTCATTCTTATGATTCCCAAATAGAGCCTTATTCCTTAAATAGCACTATCATCACACTGGTCATGGTGTATTTTTTATCCATTATTGGATGTGGTAATGGGAGAACATCGCTCCCCTATCCATTATTATTTCTAGTTCGAGGAATTGCATTTATGTGATTAATTATGTTCATCATGGAAGATATTATGGTCACTCATAAATATTGAATTTTTATAATATAAGGATTTATTAAATCAAATTTATTATTGTCAATCACATTTAACAATTTATTTTATAGGTGAATTTAGGAAAACCACATCATCATTGATTGAAGACAAAACTTGGGTGTATAAAATTCTATTTGGATAGTTTATAGTGGAAAGGATGATGCTAGATTATTGTGTTTTATAGGATAGTATCTTGTATTCTACACCCTAGGGATATTGAATTTATCCTAAAATTGTGAAGGTTATTACTCAAGAACCACCTCTAGTATCTTCTAATGATGGGGATACATAGATAAGATGACATTGACCATGTTGTACTACACGTGTGGCCTCACCTATTACACAGTGAGAGGTTAGACCTCATGTAGTCCAATGACTCCAAATTGAGGATATTCATCCTAAGGCATGGGATATATTCTTATTTTACAGATATCAACATTTTTATCCAGGTACAGATGATCTACGTTTCAATCATGGGACATTTCCCCAACCTCCATCTTTCGTGCTCGATCCTTCACATGTTGTATAATTATCCAAATAAATGATGTAAGTTCATTATAATCACATAGTGGGAGAGGGATTGGGTATGTATTAAGACATCCAGTTGACACCTACTCCTATTGAGTAATAGATAGAGTGTCTAAAAGTTTAGTTTCTAGCACCTGAGGAAGATACCTCTCTAGTTCCTCACACTCCACCAGAACACACAAGTCCAAGATCTCGATACGAGAATCCCACTCACACCCAATCATGTGGTACATGACCCCATCATAGAGAGTGACTATAGTATTTTTTTGGCATAAATTATTTGAAACAATAATTTATTATATTAAATTATATTTTATTTTTAATTTTTATGTTAAATATAATTTTTTTTTATAAAATTTCAAAGTAAACTACTTAAAACATAGGATAACCACCGAAATTAAAAATATGCAACTTTAAAATCATATTAAATACTAATTATAGAATCAATATAATGAAAAATAATAACATAGCATAAAAATATATATATTTACTGAGAATATAAATATGTTTATCATTGTTTTCAAATAAAATTAATTTACAAGGCCATTTTATTATTATTTAAAAATTAATATTTACACGTTGAAAAATATGACCAAAAATTTTATTGGTTGGTTTTCCATAATAAAAATGATATTTAAACGTCCAATATTTTTATAGATTTTAAAAATAATTATATTATTCTAATATAATTAATTTTAAATAACTATTTTTAAGAAATAAATTTCATTTTAAATTATATTTTATATGCTCTCAATGTCTGTTAAATATCAGTTAAATTATATTTCGAATTTATAATTTATAAAAATTTTATGTCACCTAAATTAATGATTAGTATGTTTCATGTATGTGATGTTAAAGGAATATAAACTATAAAACCAATCAATATAAAACATATCATAAAAATCAAAATATTTTTGGAAATTAAAATATTTTTATATAAAATTAATAAATATTTTAAAATGAAGGGAATGTAATAAAATATTATAAATAAAAATTTAATTGAAAAAAAAATATATTGTGACTATAAAGTTAATTTTCATCAATATTTTATGAAATAATTTGTTTAGTATGAATTGTATTATTTATGTACCAGAAGTGTGTCAAATTTTGTTTATTTGTATTTCAACATTTTTATTTATAGACTTTCAAAATCACCAAATTAAATAATTTATATGTTTCATGTAGGTGACATTGAAAGACTATTAGTTATAAAATAAAAATACATTCTAAATTAAATGTCACAAACTGATTCAACATATAAAACCTAATTGAAAATATATAAATAAAAAATATTATTTGAAATGGTTAATTTACACGTCATAATATTTTTTTCATAAATAGAAAATCATCACATTAAAATATTAATTGACATAATTATAAAAACAATAAACCCAATATGTATATCAAATTGGAAAAAAATATTTTTCTAAAATAAGATAACATGTATATTGAAAATGTTTTTTTGGTAAAGGGCGCTTCTATGATGCCACATTTCTAAATTCCTTTTCAATAAATTTCAAAACTAGAATAATTTTAAAAAATTATTATTTTAAATAAATGTTAAAAATTCTATATAATAATCCATCTAAAAGATAACCATCACTATTTCATGTCTTTGATATTATCTAATAGAATACCCGAATTGGTTTTGCAGACACTTATATTTTATTACTCACATAAAAAAAATTTATTATCAAAAAAAATTCTATCCTATATATAAATTTTCAACATCCATTTACTGTAACTATATTTTTTGAAATGATTCATCTATCTAATTATATTTATCTTTTTAACAAATTTCATAATCATTTCATACTCTATCCCCTATTTCCAAAAATTATATAAATTTCATTCCATTATTTCAAATAAAAAAATCTATTATATAAATATCCATTAACTTTTTTTAATTGAAAAGAAATTGTATAATGATAGCCTTATTTATTGTATATTAAATTGGGTGGATAGTGGTAATACCTCATTGAGTTTCCAGTCCATCCAATAATTGTGAAATGTTTCCTTTTTAGCAATACGACAAATAAAAAACCATCAATTTCATATTAAATAATGAATTATATAATAAAAATCATGTGGAATATAAGATATTATATTTTAAATAATTAATAATTTTATCTTTATATATTAGATTACGAAAAAATAAATAAAATAAATAATATTAAATGTTGAAAAACTATAAAATTATTTTCAATTTCTACAATATTGATATTCATAATAATTTATATTTTAATACCTTAATAGGTTTAACACTTTTTTGATAATAATAATGTTTCTTATTATGAGATGAATTCACATTATGGGTGGGGTGTGCGGGAGAATTGATCTTCTGATATTAGAAGTCTAATCATTAAAAGTTACAAATTAATGTCCCCTTAATTAAATATATAGACCCAGTTTAGAAATGATGTTTCAATATATAATATATATAATCAAAAAACATTCTCAATGTCTAAATCAAATAATAATGAAAAATTTGACATTTTTTAGCTTTTAAAATACTCAACCTATAATAAACAATTCATATATAACACATAAATGTAAACTGTCAAACAATAGTTTCAAAACTACTTAGTGAAATTTAATATTTAGAAATAAATTTTTGGGTAAATAAAAAGTGTATAGATAATAAAACATAATGTAAAGAAAAATTAATCAAGGAAAGATATCCAAGGTAGATATTAGTCCTCTCCATTTCATATTAAGACACTAGAATGCACATTTATTAAAAACAAATATATAGATTCAGAACATTGCTCAAGGTTTTATAAAAACAAATACTCACATGACAATATGTGCTATAAAAATCATCATCAATATATATATGTTGGATAGAATATGTAATGAAATAATATATGTATTATTAATGTTGTGACACCCAAAAATTTAAAATAGTAATATTATCGATAAGGAATTCAACATGAAATAGTGATTTTAAACGATCCACAACATATTATTAAAATATTATTATTTTACCATATATCTTTTAAATTAGTTGTTTAATTTGTCAGTATGGATTGGATAAAGTAATTTAGGAAATTTTATAAACATTATATTTTATAAAAGATAATTTATATATATATTTTAATTTACTTGGTACTCAATATAATTTAATGTCATTATACACATCAAAAAAATATATTCATAAAAATTGATTTCTTACTATTTTTTTTGATAAAATAGTAGAAATTATTTTTTCCCATTACTGAAAATGTTACTAAAAAGAATTAACTATTTAATTAAAATTATTAATACGAACATACATTAATTGTTTTTTAATTTCTAAAAAAATAAATGATTCATTGTTAATAGAGAATGATTCAGATATTTATAAAGTTTCAATCCCATATCAATAAATTGAGTGATTTAAATGTACATATAATATTAAAATTTGATTAAAAGAGAATATAAATGTAATTTAGTTATAATATATAAAATTAAATACATTTAAATCATATCTATACTATATTTTACTATATATTTATTATTAGTCTAAAAATTCATTTTTATAAAAACTATGATAAACTGCATAATGTTTTATTGTTTTAATTAATTTAAATTTTCAGACCTAAAAATTATATAACATGATCATTTTATTTGATATATCACAATAAAAAAAACATTTATCATAAAAAATCATGTAATAATATATATTTATATTTATTCTCTACAATTGCTTCTAGAAAATTCAACGATTAGTCTAAATGAACCATAATATTGTATACCATTATAAAAAATCCATTAAATTAGAATGTATGACTATTAATAAGTAAATAATTACAAATATAGGTTATCTAGGTATTATAAATAAACTAAGAATAAATAAAATGAAAAATAATTATTTCATGAAAAAATGTATTTGTTTTCTAAATAACAGTGTTATCGCGCTTTGGAAAAACAATTTAAAATTTATTTAATAAAATTTAATCAAATATATAGGATAAAATTTTAATATTTTTTTAAATAAAAATATTGTTATTTACATAGGGTGAATTATATATATATTTTTTAAATATCTCACTTTTCTGTGAATAAAAAAACTGCTGATTTTTAATGAAATATGCATTTTTGTTTAAATAAATCAAAATAATAAATTACATTTTAAATTGTTTCTAATTTATAATTAGTTTAATAATATTAATTTTAAAATAATTAGTTTCATTTTAATCAATTTTATATACATTTATGATATTAAATACATCAATATTTATGGTAATTTCCTCTTCGTGAACTCACTTTGCAGGTCACATCAGTACGAACAATATTAAATTTGATTATTCCACTTTTGTAAATTTAATTTGAAAATAAGGATTAACAATTTTTAATAATTACAATTTATATTATCAAATATGTTAGACATAAATTTTATACAGTTAGAAATTTGATAAGTAGTAATGAATAATTACATGGTTAAGGTTAAACCTAACTTAGTGGATTGTTAAACTACGAATATAAGGGTAAAAAATGACCTCAATAGTTATAAAAAATATATATAATGAAAATATTTATACATTATAAAATATAATGGTTGTAAATGAACCATTATAAGGTATTTTTAATGATACAAACAATTGTTCAGTTGATTCTTTTAATAAATTCCATTTTCGTTTTCCCCTCTTATAAAAGAGAAGCCACTCATCTCCCCACTTCACACTTAAAAACACTTTTGGGTAATACAATACATACCTAAATAACATTTTTATTGCATTAAAAATTTGTTAAATCTGATTTTATATCATAAAACTATCATGGGAATGATTTTTGGGAAATCAAAATCAATATTCTAGAAGTAGAGGAAACATTCTTAAATAGGTGTTTTGATTTTAAAGCATCTTCCACCTATGTAAAATATTTTTTTAAATATGAATTTATAATAACCTTATTATATTAAATATAATTTTGTTTTATTATTGTATTTTGATGACCCATATCATTCTATTATTCCATCAAATAAGAAACAAAACTATAAATTATATATATGGTGGACTACCACTTCACGAATTGATAATTTTTTTTCCATCAGGTGGATTCCTAGAGGAATATTATTTTTTATGAAAAAAACATATTTAGTATTAATTATATTTTTATAATTATGTAATTATAATATCACATATACATTATTACATTCTATTCTGCTAAAAATATAAATGTATTAGTCTTGTGTATGATAGAATACCACATCATGATGCAATGTGATTCATTTCCCACATATAAATTACATGTAAACTAATAAGGATTAATTTAATGAATATATGTTATTTATATGATATTATATTGATTTTTTATTATTTATAATTCTGAAACTTCTTCATCCATTATATTTTTAATTGAATGATATCACTGCACATGCATATATATGAACTACCATCACAACAAAGCGATGAGTTTCATTTTCCACGTTCATCCATCATGAATGACTCTGAAAATGTATATAACGAGTTAAAATGGTTTTAATAACATTATTATAATTCGTGATATTATGTATTAATATCAAATAACTGGAAACTTGAACATTCATGACAATGCAAAAAATGAGAAAAAAGGGAAATTAACACCCGAAACAACTAAATTATTAAAATATTTATTCCAAATAGGTAGTATAATATTATAATAGGATGATATATGATATTATAAATTGGAATATGGTTCTATAAAACATTATAAAAAATCTTAAAACCGTTACACTTGATGTTATATTATTTCAAACAAAAAATAATCGTCAAGTAAGAGATTTAATTTCAATTCCCTTTAATTAATCCATATTTTAATGGTATTAACCTAGTTTCTCATAAAAAAGTGTATGTACAACCCCATTTACATGTAATATCATTAATACTCCATACTTCATGGTATTTTTATTTTCAATTTGAAATATATCACCCAGTGGAATAAGAATGGAAAAGTAGCAACTAATTTTAATTATATAACTCAATTTCATTTTATTGCGTAATATAACTTCTCTATTCTATTTAGTATTATTCGAATATGGATATATTAACTATTTTTGATCTTAGGTGGTATTGAACGATGTTTTATCAAGGATATTTTTTCAATGATATAATTTTACAATCATTTCAGTCATTGTTTATTTTTTTAATGTAATGATTTTTCAATTATTTACCATGTTATAATTATTATTCGTTAACCAGTTATGAGCATTGAGATATTGGTTAAATGATTTGTGTTTTCAGTTAATTTCCACTTAATATTTAATATTATATACAATTCATTTAAATGTAATGTGTATTATGTTATTTAAACATCTATGGATGTACTAATTGATTCATGATATATTCTATCTTCTGTAAATAGTACCAAGAATTTATGATCACAATTATTTTTCATCATTAACATGTAATCTAAGAAGTATACTAAGAATTATAACCAATAATATTATATAGGTAATTAGTAAATTACCTGGTTTTTTTTATTTTTTTATTTGGAATTTTAATTTTGGAATCTTGCATGTATCTAGTTCTATAAAACTACTAAAATGATATATCATTTTGGATTAAATTCATTATATCATATTACAATGTAATAAAGTAAGTCATTGACTCTAGGTTACAAGATATGGGTTCCATATAGTTGTTATTTGATGATAATTAGTATAATTCGTAGGTAATAGATTTAGGAAAGAATTTAAAGGTGAATATAACACTCCGATACAGTTTGAGAATAATTATAGAAGAATGTCATAATGTTTTGGTATGATAATGATTATGTAGGATTTCCATGAAATACATCACATTAATGATATTAATTGTGTATATAGTTATTGGAAAAATTTAATTTGGTTTAATAAATATAAAAAGGGTGGATTAGTATAAACCTGATTGTCACCATGTTTATCATAACAGGATTTAATGTGCACCTGGTTTTATAATATAATGGAATATGGTTAGGATAATTAATATTTCCATAAAAAAAATATGAATTATTTCAAATGATGGTGATAATAAAATACAATTTTTAATCTAAATGTGTCTTGTGTGGAGAATAATAATTCATTAATTACACATTTAATAAATAATTATATCGTTTTTATGTATAATTATTTACCACAGTATGCTATTTTGTTTTAATTAATGTCCATAACCTGAAGGAATTTTACATACATTGAATATGAAAAATAATGTAGAGACTGTGAAAAAAAATTGGAATATTATATAGGTGAATGATATCCTATAATTCCTAATAATATATCATGAAATATGATTTCCTACCTATACATTCAACAACTCTTTCACTCACTCAAAATGATAAGGATAGATTCTTCTAAAAGCTCGAGTCGTGGAGACCGTGGGAGAATAATGTATTAATTTCCATCATAATATAAATTTGGAAATAAAAACTCATTAATGTTCCCCATAAGAAATGGGAAATTACTTATATATTCTAAATAATTGAATGAAGAAATGAATAATCTGGGAATCATGAATAGTATAATGAAAAGAAATAAATATCATATCAGGGATCTATTTATAATTAGTTTTCATAAATATGTAAAACATGGGATTTGACTGATTCAATTCCCTCTCATAAAGGATACCCCCAATACCAAGGAATGACCTATGATGAAAAAATGGTTAATAAATTTATTGGTACTCTAGAATTATACTATAAAATTATTTTTACAGATGGTATTTTTGTTATAACATTACATAGACATATATTTATTGTGATACGTTTAGAAGAATATTTAAATTAATTTTCTTAATAGTTATCTTAACATCATGGGTTCATATTTAATTATTTTTCATATGTACCTGTTATTAAACAACCTATTTTGGGATTTTAGATATGGGAGTCAACCTTGATTATGAATATTTTGTGAAACAATTATGACAATACATCCCATTGGTTTAGCATAAACAAGTTATTTATAGAATAATTTACTTTCAATATTTAGGAACATATTTATTGGTATTGGTGAAATTTAGGGATTAAAATATATTTATGTTGAGGTATTTTTGGTTTGTATAATTTTGAAACCTATATGAACTATATTAATGCTCTTTTAGAAAAATAAAAACAAACATTTTGAGTGCCAACCAGTCACATCTAAAAATGCATCAAGGCAAGAACCCACAAAATAATAATGAGAAGGGTTTAGTACCTAGAGTGATCCAAAATGATATCTTTGTTAATAGGTAAATTTTTTTTTAAAATTTATAGGATTTTATATAGAATGATTAATGATGAACCAGTGGTGATAATATTGTGGTTTCTTTATTAATTTATTATATAGGAAAAATATTCAATACTGTATTTGTTATGGGAACTAGTTAGAGATATAAAGAAACAATTTTCAATATACAAGCGGTCTGATGATCTATTAAATGTGAAATTTTCTTCTAGGGTAAAAAATACCTTTTTTATATTCAATTAATTGAGTAAGGAATGATTTTTAAATTAATCAAAGAAAAAAAATTGAAATTATTCTTATGAATTATAAAATTATCACGTATATATATTTTCATAAATTCATATATAATAAAATCATTCCTCTAATATAGTATATTCATCTTGAAACAATAATGTTTTCTAGGTACCAGAAAATCTGGTGAATTTAATGATCATATAAACCATTATTTATTTATTATTTTTGGTAATTAACTATCCATTGATCATTCATTTTTTTGATCATTCATCTATATCATTCTCTATAGTTATTTATCCTTTTCTGTCATATCCATATCATTATATAGAACTAATTTTCTTCTACATAGATTCCAAGATATATATAAATATAAAGGAACATTTTTATTCACATTCTATCTAATTAATAAGATTTTTATTAATCATTTTTATGGTGTGGGATTTTAAAAAAATGAATTTCCAAAAATCAAACCCAAATTTAAAAGAAAAATATCACCATACGATGATGTAATTTATTTATGGTATAGAGAACATTATACGGTCATGACCCGTCCCCCGGGCCCGTATCATGACTACCCCATTCCCGCCTTCCATAGGCCAGGGGCTGACGACTAGTACCAAAGGCATAAATCCCTAAACTGGGAAGGCATTGCCTATATAACTATAAAAAAACAACATATCACAAAACTGGAAGCACAAATCTATGTTAAATTATATACAAAATAGTGCTGAAAAGTAAAAGGGGTCGGAAATACAAGACAAACTGTAAAGTACAAGTATAACTGGAAATGAAAAAAAACAACAGAAAGGTGAAAGTAACTCCAGGATCATCCTACGAGAAATCCTACCTGAATGGTAGGTACAGATAGCCTCCACAATGATCCAGATCCGCCCGTCTCCTCCATGTACTGATTTGTCATAGGGTCCACCTCTGCGTACTGTCTAGTCCTGGTGCTCTCAGCCACAGTCAGCACTGTCCGTCATCTGCATCCAACACAACGAGGTGCGGGAATAGCCCATGAAGGGGTGAGTATAATGATACTCAGTAGGGTCCCTAAGATCCTCAAGGTCTCACAAAATCCAACAACGATAAACCAAAAATTCTGATTTCAATGGAAAACCTCACTTAGGTATATGCCTATACATATACCTTAGTTATCATGTAATCCATATCAATCACAAGGAAAACACAAAGTCTATGACTCCACTCAAACCAGGATTTTTATTCTTAGGGTAGTATCAAGAAACATCCCTAGTTACACTATCAGAACTTTGGGTAATGGTGTACTCCACCACTATCAAGTACATTGGGCCTTCCACGTCACACAGAACCGCTTCCCAGTATCCTTAGACTACTAAGGTACTCCTCCTGTCGAGTATCGTGGGTTTTCCGTGTCACACAGAGGCACTCCCCACTATGGGTCTGTTGCGTCACACAAAGCCACTACCCACGTATCCTGCTGAGGTACTACTCCTGTCGAGTATTGTCGGTATGCCGCATCACATAGAGGCACTCCCCACTGTGGGTCTACCGCGTCACAAATAGGCGCACCCCATTGGGCTAGTCGAGTCACTCCGAGTCGAATCAGTCAGCAGTCGTTAGGTCTCATCCATCTACTAGGTCTCTACACTAAGCTCACTCATCTCCGGGAGGATCCAATCCACAATTTGCAGGTCGATACACCAACTTTCAGGAAGTCCCATGTAGAAGTATCTAAATCATCTGTCACGTCGAAGAGGACTCAACGCAACTGACGACACGTCAATCAGACACCCAGTCTATGAGTTATTAGCCTTTTAGTCTCGGGGTCCCGGTTGGATTCCTGTACGAACTAAACTGACCATAACTGAAAAAAAACCCTGAACTCTGTTGGGGTATACTCAAACAGACTGTCGTGCTCCAAGAATACCAGCGTCGTTGAGGGTTTGACAAACGGTCATCTGGTGCCCAAGTTATGGCCAAAGTAAATAATGGGTCAGTAGAGGGCCTGGGTCCGGTCCGACTAGGTCAGACCGAGTCGGCCCCACCCAATAAATGTCGACCCAGGTTAGGTCGACCTGGTCAAACACACGGGGTCTTATCCAGCCCGTTGTGCGGGCTAGCCCGTTATGTTCGGCCCGGTCCGCTGGGCCCGTCCCAACGGACAACGAGAGTGGTTCGACCCAGGATCAACGCCAGTTCGGCCCAGAGCTTCGTGTGGGCACGACCCGACATGTCTTAGAGTGGCTCATACTGGTGGCTGTGGCTGAGACAGTTTGGCCAGGGCGCGGAAAGGAGGGGGGGATGCTGGATCGGCTGGGAGGCTACAAGGGGGGCTGCAATGTCGGGGTGCCCGCGAGGGAGCCGTGACACCTGCACGGCCAGGTGGTCACGAGCGGGTCGAGCAGGCTGGTAGGCTGGTTGTGCACGGGGCGTGTGGAGGCCGACTCAGGGGCCACTGGGCAGCGGATCAGCCAGATAGGCTGCCCCCAAGCCGGTTGCGGCCAAGAGGTGGATAGGAGATGGACGGTCGCAGCGACACACGACCAGGTGGGCCGCGGGATCAGCCGAGCACTAGCCGGTGCTGGGTTCCGCCTGGGTGTGAGTGGATGAATGGCCGGGAGGCCGGGCGGTGCGGGTTCGGCCAGAGGCCATGTAGAACGCCTCGGGGGTAGAGCGGTTCACGGAGGCTATGGGTAGCGCCACCTTTGTCATTTCTACCTCTGTTGAATCTTGCTTCATCGCCAAGCCAAAGATCAAATAAAAAACAAGATCGACAGAGGGTTCAAGCCATGTTGGTTTGGCCCACACGCTCCACGTTTTTGGTGGTAACAATTGGTTCTCATGAATGAAGAAAAAAATTCCACCCACAAAAGATAATCATTATAATTCTTCATTTTTAATATAAATGAGGAACAATGCACATAAAAGAAACTAAACCCCTACCTTTGTTTGTTCATTCGTCATTTGTCGACAGAGTCGTGGAAGGAAGACGGAGGAGACCGTCGTTCATCACGTCTGCCACACACTTTCAATCCATTCTCGTGTGTCGGTTCATTAATGATGATGAAGAGGGAAGATTATCTATTTCGGTAGGTGTCTGGGTAGGAAAGTCGAAGAAGAATCGTCGCCGGTGTTCTTCACATTCTTCATTGGGAGGGACGTTCTTTTTTGGAGAGGATAAGTTTCTCCATGTTCTCTTACTCTCCCAAGTTTCCACCAAAATTAAAGTTCCCAAAATAATAATTTGCCTATTATTTTAATCGTTGTCACAAAATTCAAAAAGGCTAATTAATTAAAAAGTCTCATAAAATTTAATTCATTGTGTTGGCACATTAATTGAGGAGTTGGCACAAATTCAAAAACCAGGGGAGGTGGAGAGGCTCTCCCTCATTAATAAGGGAGAGTTGAGAGGATATACTCTCTTCCCATTAATAGGGGTCTTGTGGTCCCCAACAATATTATTTAAATTAGATGATATGGTTTTGGGTGGTCCCCATGTCGTAACCTCTCACGGGAGGTTATATTCGGGTGGGCCCCACCACCATAACCTCTAATGGGGGTTAGGGTGTGGAAGTCCCACCCCCAAATCCCATGTGGAGGTTTTAACCAACAATCACACACATGGTAGCTTAAAATAAAATAATGTGTTTTACACTTCATTTTATTATTTTTTTTATAAAAAGCCATAAACTAATTTTTATTCTCAACCATCTGTCGTCGAGGTGAAAGTCTTCTTAGATGAATACCGGCACTCTGAGTTCAATTGTGCCCTCAGATTTCAGTTCTGAGCACCGGTTCAAAAGTTATAAAATCCCGTTCTTACATTTACGGAATATATCCGAAAAAAACTTCAGGAATTGATTCCGGGCACACTAGGCCTTAGAATCATGCGCCGTAAATTATTTTGAACTCTTAAAAATACCATGTATTTAAAAAAAATCCACGTAATTCCCGGGTCTTTACATTCCCCCCATATAAGGGCTTTACATTCCCCCACATATGGGATTTACATTCTTGTAAGATACAACTTGAACTAAGGGAACAAACGAGGGTACTGAGCATGCTTCTGAGTCTCCCGCTCCCATCTGTTCTATTGCATGTTCCCGTGCTGCCAGCAAATGCGCTCTATAGGTATCGACTGTCCACAAAGAACAATCTCCTGTTGATCCTCAATCTTCAATGGAACCTCTTTGAACGTCACCCCATCGTCGACATCCAGCTTCCCATGGTCGGTGTTTTAAGAAGGTTCATGATCGTTTCTCCTCAGCTGAGATACATGGAAGACTTCATGCACCCGGTGAAAATGAAGTGGAAGAGCTAAGCGGTAATCCATCTCGCCTACTCTACTGAGGAACTAGAACACTTCAATGAATTTCAGAGATAACTTTCTTCCTTGGCCCAATCTCCGAAGACCTCGTCAAGGTGAGACCCATAGAAAAATGTGGTCTCCATCCTCGAACTCTATAGTTCTCCGTCTCTTGTCAACATACGACTTCTGCCTACTTTTTTTAGTCTTCATATGATCCTAGATGATATGCACCTTCTCCGTAGTAGCACGTACAATCTCTAGTCCCACTAGTGATGAATCTCTTGGGACTCTCCAGCATAGTGGTGATCTTCAAGGTCGACCATAAAACGCCTCAAATGTTTCTATACTGATGGTGGAGTGATAGTTGTTGTTATAGGAAATCTCCACCAAGTGTAACTGATCATCCCTGCTACGACTGAAGACGAGGACACAAGCATGAAGCATTTCCTTGAGGGTCTGAATGGTCCTCTTGGTCAGACCATCTGTCTGAGGATGAAAGGTGGTGCTCAAGAGAAGCTATGTCACGAAAGTCTCTTTCAACCCCTTCCATAGCCGGGAAGTAAATTGTGCATAATGGTCGGAGACAATAGATGAATGTATTCCATTTAGCATCATAATCTCGTACCCATAGAGGCATCCCAAGCTCTCTACTGAACCCTTCTCTCTGATCGATAGGAAGTGGGCCGACATAGTGAGTCGGTTTAAAATCACCCAAATCGAGTCGTGACTCTTGGATGTACATGGAAGACACATCACTAAGTCCATGGATTTCCCATCCCACTTACACTCTGGGACCTCTAAAGTTTGGACCAAGCCTGCTGGTACCTGGTGCTCTGCCTTCACTTGCAGATAAGTGAGGCATCGAGAAACAAACACTACTACCACCTTCTTCATACCAGGACAAAAGTGTTGTCATCGAAGGTCCTGGTACATCTTTTCCACTATTAGATGTACCACTAGAGTGGTTGTGTGGAAATCCCTCAGCAGCTCCTCTTGAAGTTCTACTGGTACCAAGGTACGTCCTATGAAGAGGATGAACTGCTCCCCGCCTTCAGAAAATCCACATGGTGCCTTCCCTGTGGATATCTGAGCACGTCGAGTCTCACAGTCAGCGTCCCCAATCTATTCTTCCCTGACTCGCAGAAGTAGTGGGGGAGTAACCATAAGGGACATCAGGAATTCTTCTCCATCTCTATCCACAAAGAATAACTGTAAAGAAGCCATCTTCTCTATCGCCTCTCCTAACAGTTGTATACCAGACCTCCTACTGAGTGAATCTATAACAACTTTCCCATTTCCAAGATTATAGACTATCTCGAAGTCATAGTCCTAGAGGAAGTCAAGCCATTGTCGCTGCCTCAGGTTCAAGTCCTTCTGAAAGAAGATATACCTGAGACTCTTGTCATCAGAGTTCACTATAAAACGTTCGCCTCTCAGAAAGTTCCACCACATCTTCAAGGAGAATACCACTACAACTAACTATAGATAATGGGTTGCATAGTTCTTCTCATGTTATCTCAGCTTCTGAGAACTGTATGTGATAATTGCTTGGTCCTACCTCAGGAAACACCCATTTTTGGTCCCTGATGAGTCGCAATAAACTATGTACCCTACGACCTCATCTGGAAGCCTCAGAATGGGGATACTAGTCATCCTCTACCTTAGCTCCCGAAATCTCTTCTAGAATCTCTCTGACCACGTGAAGGTTTGTCCATTCTTCGTTAAGGCTGATAGTGGTGCTGCAACACTAGATAATTATTGAATGAACCTATGGTAGTATCCATCCAAATGAAGGAAACTTCGTACCTCCATCACACTCCTGGGTGACTCCCAAGCAACTACTGCCTCAATCTTTACTGGATCCACTGCAAATCCAGCCTCTGAGATGATGTGTCTCAAGAAGTTAACCTCTTGAATCCAAAACTATAACTTCGAGTGCTTACCAAAAAAGCTAGCTCTCTCAGAGTTTGTCCAGTACTACCTGCAAATAGTAGGAAAGTTTCTCCTCAGTAGTTGAGTAGATCAGAATGTTGTTGATGAAGACTATGAAAAAGTGATCATGGTATGTCTAGAAGACCATTTTCATGAGTCCCATAAACACTACTATAGAATTTGATATGCTGAATTCCATAACCAATAACTCGTAGTGGCCATAACAAAACCTTAAGGCCATCTCCCACCAATCATTGTCTCGAACTCTGAGATGGTGATATCCTGATCTAAGGTCTATCTTTGAGACCCACCATGCTACCTTCAGTTGGTCAAAGAGGTCATCAATCCTCAAGAGTGGGAACTTGTTCTTTACGGTTACCTGGTTTTGGTGATGGTAGTCAACACAGAGCCTCAAGCTACCATCCACCTTCTTGGTGAATAGAATCGGGGCTGCCTCGGGAGAAACACTGGGCTGGATGAATCTAATCCCCTGCAAGTCCTCCAGCTATACCTGCAGCTCATGAATCTCAGTGGGAGACATATGATATGTTGTAGTAGATATCTATTTTGATCCAGGGTACAAAACAATGTAGAATTCCACCACTCTTCGAGGAGGTAGTTCAGGAACATCGTCAAGGAAAACATTAGTGTACTAGTCCACAAATACAGGATAAGTTGGACTCTCCACATCAACTACATTGAAGGGTAAAGTAAGAAAATTCATGAGTTATCGGCTCCACCCCCCTCTGAGTAATTCTTTCGTGTGCTGCAAAGGTTCCCTTCTCACTGGTGAAGGTAAACGTGCTCCCATCTGTGTGGAAACACCACACTTTTTGCCTAATACAGTCAATCTGATCATGGACTATAGAAAACCAGTCCTTACCCATGATGACGTTGTAAGGACTCAAAGCCATTTCTAGAAGATCCTAGCCGAATCTCTCTCCTCCTAGAGTAAGATCGCACTGCTGGAACTAGTGCGTAATCATTGAATTAGGCTCTCGTAAAAGTATCTAGCTGTAAGGATCGAGCCAATGACTTCATCGGAATCTCCGACCTCTGAACAAGGGCAGTGTAAATGAAAGAGTGACTGGCACCTATGTCTAAAAGAACTGCAGCTAAGGTGGAGTAGACACAGATCATTCTTTGAATCATCAATGGAGCACCGTGATAGTAGGCCTCAGCTTCCTGGAGGTGACCTCTCCCATGTCCACCTTCTCCCAACGGTCGGGGTGGAACTCTTGGAGGAGGAGGTGGTAGCTTCTCGTAACGTCATCCACTGCCAACTGAACGTCCAGCTTCTCTTCCATGTCTGCCTCCTCCCTATGGACCACCACTTTCAAACTTCTGCCTCTACCAGGGTGGTCCCTCAACAGTCTTCTAAACATCTGAACGGTGGGTTGCACGGTCTCCATCCATGTGACCCTGCCCGCTGCATGTGTAACACTACCTACTACTGGCATGTGTGTCTCTTCTCTGTGGGCCCCACACAACCAATATTGAGTCATGTGGTTGAACACATGTAGGTTTGTTCCTCTTGGACATATATGAAATCTTTCTATTGCCAGTTGCATAAGACTCCGCTGCGTGTCGGCAAGTAGTGCGTCCCACTGCTTGTGACTGCTCAGCAAGGAAACTCTTCACCAAGAGGGCTCTCTCTAGCACCCCCGTCTGTATCAGGATGATACGTGAGATCATCGGAGCTCTGATCTCTCTCCCGGTCCCCATCTCAAAGTTCTGTGCCATGAAGAATGGGTTCCATACCATATCAGTGGAGTAGTGTGAGAGGTCAGTGAACCTCACTGAGTACTATGCTAATATCATGTTTCCCTACTGCAGATGAAGTAGCTCCTACATCTCCACTACGTAGAGAGTGTCTAGGAAAAACTCCCTCCAAAAATAGTCTCTCAAAGTCTACCCAGAGTTGTGTGACCTTGTCATGCACCTGAAGCATCAGGCTCCACCATCTTCATACTTCTTCCTGAAGGAGACTCGCGACATGGATCACTATGAAGTATTCTAGTGTCCCTACTTTCCTGTAGACTATCTCCACAGCCTCCATCCAATCCTCAACCACTTGTGGGACTATCTCTCCACTGAACCTGGGTGGCCTCTAGAGCTTGAACTCGTGCAATGAGTTCTAGCGGCGTGCATCATCTACTGCTGGGGATGGTGGAATCAGTGGCCCAACGGGAAGTAGTACCACTGGTGCCTCCCCTATTAAAGGGCCCTAAACTAAGCCCTCGACACTCGGTTTGGCTATTAGTGCGTACGAATCTCAGGGCTCTAACTAGTCATTTGCGAGGAGGCATCCTGAATGAAGAAAATGTTACAACGTCAAAAGAATATACCTGGTGAGCTAACCTGGTTGAGATTATTAAAGGAAAACTTTTGGAAACACGCACGCAATAAGTGTTATCATTCATTGAGTCGGAAATCAGAGGCCATGGTCCTACTGTATAGATACGTCGGCCTACCGCACCAACACTTGGATCCCTGAAAAGAAAACCACACTTAGTACCCTTAACAAAATCTCTTCACAGAAAAATAAAGATCATAGTTCTAAGTTCTGCGGTAGAATCGACTCCTTTGATACCAATTGTTCATGACCCATCCCTCGGGGCCTGTATCATGACTAAACCAAGACCTTATTCTATAGGGTAGGTGCAGGTGACTAGAATGAAAGGCGTAAATCCCTAATCTAAGAAGGAATTGTCTGTATAACTATAAAGAAACACAACAGAGCACACAACTGGAAGAAAAACACAAAGTAAAACTATATACAACGGAGTGTTGAAAAGTAAAAGGGTCCATAAATTCAATCCCAACTGTAAAGTACAAGTACAAATGGAAAGGGAAAAAACAACTGAAAGGTGAAAGCAGCTCTTGGATCAACATCCAAGAAATCCTACCAGAAGGGTAGGTACATATAGCTTTCACAACGCTCCACATCCATCAGTCACCTCCATGTACCGATTCATTGTAGGGTCCACCTCTGGGTACTGTCTAGTCCTGGAACTCTCAGCCACCGTCAGTGTTGTACATTGTCTGCATCCAACATAATGAGGTGCTGGTATAGCCCATTCAGGGGTGAGTATAATGATACTCAGTAGGGACCCCGAGACCCTCAAGGTCTCACAAAATCCAACAAGGATAAACCAAGAAGTATGATTTCAACAGATAACCTCAAATAAGTATATGCCCATACATATACCTATGTTATCATGTAATCCATATCAATATTTAGGAAAACACAAATTCTCTGACACAACTCAAACCATGATGTTTATTCTAGGGGTAGTAACAAGAAACATCGCCAATCACTCTGTCAGAACCTCAACTGATGGTGTAATCCTCTTTTATCGAGTACATTGGGCATGCCGCATCACACAGAGGTGCTTCCCACTAACCTTGGACTGCTGAGGTACTCCATAAGTCGAGTATTATGGGTCTGTCGTGTCACACAGAGTCGCTCCCCACCATGGGTCTATTGCGTCACACAAAGGAGGTCCCCCTCTAAGCCAGCTAAGGTACTCCCCCTATCGAGTATCGTGGTACTGCCACGTCACAGAGAGGCGCTCCCCACCATGGGTCTACCGCGTCACACAGAGGCTATCCCCACTAGTCTAGTCGAGTCACTTAGTGCAAAATCAGTCATCAATCGTCAGGTCTCACCCATCTACTAGGTCTCTACACTATGCACGATCGTGTCCGGGAGGATCCTCTCCATGATCATCATGTCGATACTCCAACTATCACTAATTACCACATATATGTATCTCAATGGTCTACCACGTCGAAGAAGTCTCAATGCAACTGATGACACGTCAATCAGACGCCTGGTCTGTGATTTATTAGCCTTTTAGTCCTGAGGGCCCGGTTGGATTCATGTACGAACCAACCTGACTGTAACTCAAAAATACCTCGAACTCTGGTGGGATATACTCAAAGAGACCGTCATGCTCCAAGAATACCAGTGCCACTGAGAGTTCAACAAATGGTCTTCTAGTGCCAAAGTTATCTCTAAAGTATTAAATGGGTCAGTAGAGGGCCTAGGTCTGGTCCGACCCAGTCGAACCGACTCGGCCCAACCCAGTCAGGGCTGACCCGGGCTGGGTCGACCTAGTAAAACTCACTGGGTCTGACCCGGATCATTGGGCGGGTCATCCCGTTCAGTTCAGCCTGGTCTGCTGGGCCCGGCCCAGCGGACTGCAAGAGTGGTTCGACCTCATCTTGGGGCCAGTTCAGTAAAGAGAGTTGCGAGGGCACGACCCAATGTGGCTCGGTGCAGCCCGTCCATGTTGGCGCAACCGGGCTGGTTCGGCCAGGGAGTCGCGAGGGCGGGGGGATGCCGGTTTGGCCAGAAGGCCGGGCAGGCTGGGTGTTCTTGAGGGAGCCTAGAAAATGGCTCGGCCATGTGGCCGTGAGGGGGCCAAGTAGGCCGGTAGCACGGGTGTGCGTGGGTCGCGCATTGGCCGACTTGGGGGCTGCCGGGCAGCGGCTCAACCAGGCAGGCCGCGGGGGGCCGGGTGGTGCCAGGCGGCAGCCAAAAGGGCGTCCAGGAGGGCGTCCAGGTGGGCGGCTAAGCAGAGGCTGGGAGACGGATGGTTCGGGGGGGACACACAGGTAGGCATGTCACGGGTTTGGCAGGGCGCGGGCCGGTGCGGGTCTCCACCGGGGCGCATGGGGGCGCGGATGGCCAGACAGCCGTAAGGCCAGGGCAGCGCGGGTTTGGCTAGAGGCGGTGCAGAATGTCGTGGGGGCGGCGTGGTTCACTGAGGCTGTGGGTAGCTTGACATTTGTCGTTTCCACCTCCATTGCGTATTGCTTCATTGCCATGCGTATGTTCAAATAAAGAACAAGATCGACACAGGGGTCGGGAAATGTTGGTTTCGCCCGCAACCTCCGCGTTTAGGGTGGTAAAAATTTGTTCTCAAGAACGAAGCACAACATTCCACCCTCAAAATATAATCATCATCTTTCTTCATTTTTACAAGAAAGGAAGAACATGGAACTTAAAATAAACTAAACCCCTACCTTTGTTTCATCGTTCATCATTTGTCAATGGAGTCATGGGAGGAAGATAGAGGAGTCCATCATTCACCGCATCTTCCACACACTTCTAATCCATGCTTGTGTGTTACTTCGTTGACAATGATGTGGAGGGAAGATGCTCTACATCGGTAGGCGTATGGGGAAGAATGTCGAAGTAGAATCGTCTCCAGCATTCTTCGCATTCCTCGTTGGGAGGGGCGTTATTCGTGGGAGAGGATAAGTTTCTCCAAGTTCTCTTCCTCTCCCATGTTTCCTCCAAAATGAAAGTGCCCAAAATAATAGTTTGCCTATTATTTTAATCATTGCATCAAAATTCAAAAATGTGAAATAATTGAAAAGGCTCTTCCAATTTAATTCATCAGGTTGGCACATTAATTTGGGAGTTGTCACAAATTCCAAAGCTAGTGGAGAGGCTCTCCCTAATTAATGAGTGAGAGTTGAGAGGTTATACTCTATTCCCATT